>CM051823.1:146763457-149163457 GCA_028451465.1 Erethizon dorsatum
CCTTAATCCAAGTTTACTACAAATTTGCTGTTGGTGTCTTGTTAGTATTTCAGCACTAAATGATGATCCAAGCCCATGCTGGTCCAAATCCACTGTTGGCATATTGTACAGCATGTACTGGAACAATAGCTTAAGAGTATTCTATCCCCTAAAATCTCTTCTTGGGGTTGGAGTATATCCAGATGTCTCACCTACAGTCCTTGACCTGTGGTCTGGCTTTGGACAAAATCACTGTGGTGGTACCAGGCACACATTCCTATAATCACCAGGTTCCTAGGACAACAGACATGCCATGGTTGTGACCACCAACATTACAAAGCTATGTCACACCCTGACCCCATGGTCAACCAGAACTAGCACAGTACTGGAGTAAGACTAAGGCCCACATTGCTGTGGGCTACCTACTGCTAAAATAGACTTATGAGGGCCGGTGAGATGGCTCAGCGGCTTAAGCGCCTGCCCGGCAAGCGCGAGAGCCCGAGTTCGACTCCCAGAACCCACATACAAAAAAGGGGCTGGTGATATCGCTCAGCGGCACGGGCGCCTGCTGGCGCGCGAGGTCCTGAGGTCGACCCCCCGGTACCCACAAAAAATAAATAAATAAATAAAAATAAAAAATAAAATAAAATAGACTTATGGACCGGGAGAGCGACAACCAACCACAAATGATGCTGGCTTGAGTAGAAGTCCAATGGACTGGTTCTGTGTGTCTTTTTCTGACTCTGTTAGAGAGTCTCTGTCCATATGTGTTATCTTGGAAATGGAAGTGAAATCCCTCCTGCACACAGTTTGCCTCCTGATGCAAAGGCAGATATGAAGTCTTGTCTACAAACTCCAACTGCAAGCCATAGGTTTCTGCTTAGTATTGCATTTCGCTACAGTTGACCTGGCTCTGAGATCCAAGACAAAATCTGTGCTGTTAATTTCCTGCTCCCCAGCCAGAGGAATCTTGCTTCCCCCGTGCTACCTGAGATTTGGAAAAGGGGTGACAGAAGCAGGTAGGCACCCGGCTAATGCAGTTCCAACATCTCAGTTCAGTCTGTGGGTATTGCGCTCTGCTCAACAATGGATTTTACCATGGTGGGCCTGGTATTGAGTTTCAAGTCTAAGCCTGTACTTTATAGCCTTCCCTTCCCCCGAGTGGTAGATATTTCTCTGTGCTGTTGGAAATTGGGGAAGGGATGACACACTGTCAGTACTCAACACATACTAAGTAAATTCTTTAGATTTTCTAGAACTCCCTGCCAGCAACATTCAGGAGGATTCAAATAACACCAGGCTACTACAACTGGGTCCCTCACATGACTACTCTGGGCTTTCTCTCTAACTTACTTCCTGCTCTATTTCATCTGCAGCCAGGCTTCAGTGAATCATCTACCTGCTGATGACTTCTAGTTTTATTACTCAAGCCTCATTATCCACCATTTCAGAATTTCCTTGGCATTTCTACTGGGATGACTGTAGAAGTATACGAATTCAAAATGCCCCAAAACAAACATTTGCTCATACTCCTCCACCGTCTGACTTTCTTCCAATGAGTGGGTCAGGGAAGAGCCACAACACCTTCCCAGTTATTTACATTATATAATCTGGGGTCGTATTTGGTGCATATTTTCCCTTACCCAACATCCAGCCTACTAAACTCTGTATATTTGAACTCCTAATATCTAAACTGTGTGTGGTTTCTTCTTTAATCTCTGTACCACCACACTAATCTACTCTTACCTGGACAACCCAGCAGCATTCAACCATGCCACATGCACCCTCCACTTCCCTTGCCAGCCCAGTCTTTTTTTTTTTTTTTTAACCAGAATCAGAGTCACTTTTTAGAAGTCTACATATGATTCTTCTCTACTATTATTTAAAATCTCCTCAATATAATTCCATTACCCTCTACATGAAGACCAAAATCTTCCACCTTTCCTCTAAGGTACTCTGTCATCAGGTCCATACCCATATTTTATCTGGTCTTATATTATTCTCTCTCTTGCTGCCTAGGCTTAAGCCACTCTAGGTTTCTTTCAATTACCCCAAAGTCATTTTTTTTCTCCTGCCTAAGGACTTTTGCACATACTGGGACTCTGTTGAAAATACTTTCACTTAACCTCATTCTATATGTTACCTAGTTCAATCTTTCTCACTTTTGAATGTAGGAGCCAGCCTATGAGCTTGTACCTGACTGAAGGACAATGGGGAAGAAAAACAAAGAGACACAGAATTAGGTTAAGATGTGGAGGCCAGGTAGTTCTTGTCTCCCTTTGACAAGGAGCCCTGAGTTACTGGCACACCCTGATTTTATTCACTCAGACATGGGCACAAGCAATTAGAGTAACACAGAATTCATCTGCCTCCCACCATCCATGGTACATGTCCAGGTAAATAACAGGATCTCGGCTGTGTTCATTTTTCCCTGAACCATGTCAGAATGCTTGCACACTGCCTTTCTCCTTAGTGTTCACATAGGAGGCCAATTAGGACTCAGTCTTCCTATATGGTCTTCCACCTCGCTCCCTTTTTCTTTTACAATAAGAGCAGTTGAATATCAATTGCTGCTATTTATCCCTAGGGGAAGTACATAGATGTTATTATTCTATCTTTTGTCTTAGGGTTTAGCCTTTAATGACTATACCTCCACCCACAGTTGTAATGTATCTGTACTGCCTCTTTTCCAGGGCCTAGTCCTGACTGTTTATACTATAACTAACCTAACTGTCCCTTCCTCTGGAGAAGTACCCCTAACTGCCATAAGTGGTAACAGGCGCAGACCACTCTAGGTACTTCTGGCTGAAGAGGGGCATAGTTGTGATGGGCCATCAGAGGTATCCTCCGGAGGATCTATTTAAAGGACTTTCAATAAACACAAGACGTTCTCATCTCCAGTAGCTGCTGATGATGAACAAGTCTTTCTGCTTCCTGAGTAATTTTCTTCAGTTGTCGTCTGAGGGAAGGCATTCACTGGTGAGGAGAGCGGAGACAACGTCCTCCACTGGTGTGTCATGGGGAAGACTTCTCCATGGTCATATGCTTCTAGAGGTCACATCCACTCCCTTCCCTGCAATGACACAAGCAAACCCCCACCCCCATGTCAACAGGGTACAGTTCCCTCCCATTTTCCCATCTTAGAGACTGCCACAACATTTGTGCCTTCTCCTTTTCCCATACTCTTGTACTTTTGACCAACGTAATTTCACTGGGGTGCTATCTATATTAACAACAGGATTCAAAAAATTAAGTGTAAACCTTGCAAAATCAAGCAAGTTGTGGCTTATGATGTATTATTTCCCCTTTTTGTTTTTGTAATTGCTGTTTTAATGTTAAATGTGTACATTCAACAATAGTTTATCCTTATGGATTATAAGAAATTCCAATGGAATGGCTAACATTCCTTTGCTGCAAAAACTTTTGAAAGCTCCTGCTTGAACAGGCAAGGCCATTATCTATTTTTATTTTCTCAGGAGCTCTTATCCTTGCAAATGCTGAGAGACAATGTTGCTGTATATGCCCCACAGTTTCGCCTGCATGGCAGATAGCATGCATAAAATGGGAGTATCTATACTAACATGCACATACTGAAGTTTGCCAAACTGAGATATATGCATTACATCCATTTGCCACAACTCTTTTGCCTGGAGGCCTCAAGGATTACAGCCTTCTGATGGAATTGATGTAGGTAAGGTCTGGCATGAGGGACAAGATTGCACAATGTGCAGTACCTGTGATCTGGAAAGTTTAAAACTAGAGGTAAGGGCTCAAGTATTCTGATGGAAGTAAGAATGAGAAAAGCTCACCCGTTGAAAAATCGAGGCAATGAGTCTATTGGCATGATGATTTCCTTCTGCCACTGGTCTAGGAAGGCCAGAGTGTGAACATACATGACCTATATAAAAAGCAGCAGTCCTATTCCAAATGGCTGCCTACAATCTCAAAAACAAATTGGACAAAGGGGAATCTAGCTGGTAAAAGAACCAGTTGAGCAATATAATCACCTGTTTTAGAGACCCAAATATCATGTGACTGAACCACAACCTGAATTTCCCCCAAATATTCTGAATCAATAATCTCGGGGGGTGGTGGGCAGGTTTAAACTACTTTTTCCTAGGACTAGGCCTATAGTTCCTAAAGGAAGAGGTCACTAGATTCCCGGGGAATTTTAACAGCCTTATCTCTACCAATCAAAGTCATCTGCTCAGCAGTGGGAAGGTCTAACCCCATGCTTCCTGGGGTTCTGGTGACAAGGGCCTCAGCAGCCCTTCAGAGACCCACTGAAGATTGGGGCTATAAGCCCGTACTGGGGATCCCCCTATTATTTGTTGGGCCTGGGGCCGTGCCTGCATCCCATTTCCCATCAAGGAGGCGCCAACTCAATGAAATTTAGAACAACATTGAATAGCCTAATGATTTCACTTGTGGCATCCTGGACAAGTGGTTGGCACTTTCCCCTCCAGGACAGGGGACATTGCACCTTCTTCCCTGGAGTTGAGTGCACTGTTTATGGATATGTCCTGTTTTGCCACATTTAAAACATTATATTTTGGAAAAAGCCTGATTTTGTTTAAACCAAACATAGCTAGGTCAAACATAGAGGACTTATGACCTTTGGTACCCACATCTTGGCATACTTTCAAATAGTTTCCAAGATTTCTAGATGCTTGGATGGCCCCTAGCACTTATTTACAGTACTTCTTAGCATTCTCAAAAGCCAGCTGCAACACAATAATCTCTGCTGCTTGGGCATGCAGTATCTGCCATCGGACAGCTTCCTGCAACCTGGATAAGAACTGGGCATAAGGCTCACAGGAGCCTTGAAGAATGTGTAAAAAGGGCTGAGTGGGAATACCATCCTCAGAAATAGTCCCCAGACTCATTTCATTATGAGAGCCATTTGCTGATAAGCCTGGTCTGGAAGGGTTAACTGTGAGATTAGATCTGAGTACAGACCTGTTCCAACAGCATTTCTTCTGTAATCTCCAAGTGTCCTGCTGCCTGCTGCTGTTCCAAGTATCCTGCTGCAGTTCTCAGCTGTTAACTCTTAGAAATTAATATAGAAAATTAAGTATTGTCCTGCAAGAAGGCAGGACTTAGCTAATTGCTTAATGTCTAAAGAAGGTAAGTGCAAAACTCCTAGGACAGACTCTAGTGTGCCCAACGTGAAAGGTACTTGAACTCCATTGTTCACGACACTGGATTTTAATTCTTTGAGCAACTTATATCCATAGGATTGTGCTCATGAACATTTTGTTGTGGATTGTTATGGTCAAGATGAATATTGGACCGGTGAGATGGCTCAGCGGCATAAGCGCCTGCCTTGCAAGCGCGAGGGCCTAAGTTAGACTCCCGGATCCCACATACGAAAAAGGGGCCGGTGATATCGCTCAGCGGCACGGGTGCCCGTTGGCGCGCGAGGTCCTGAGGTCGACCCCCCGGTACCCACAAAAAAAAAAAAGATGAATATTAATTAGAAATGCACACATCCCGAAGGGCTCTCCATGAAGCACAGCTTGTCTAACCTATTTTTGATAAGGAGACACTACTTCTGTCTCAACCACAGATGGCAGGGAAGGAAGAGGAGGAGATGGAAGAGAAGGGGACCAGGGCTCTTCAGCCTCATCCCTATGTTCTCTCAAGAGTGCATTAGGTGTGGGATGTTCTCCCACAGTTAAAGAACTGTATGGACCAAGCTCCATTTGGAGAAAGTTTCGAGGGATATAACAGAGCCCTGGGTATAAGCACACTGTAAACCCTCTCTTACTTGATCCCAACTCTCTACATCAAACTTGCCTATCTGAGGAAACCAAAGATTATGTTTGATAACATTTTGCAACATATGAGAAATCAACTGAGTACTAACTTGAGTACCACACTGGCACAACAGAATTTCCAATAAAGGGATATAATGCTGTACTTCAGTTGAGGAATTCTGTCCCATTACCCTGGCTGAAATTCTCTGTGTGCACTCAAGTTCCATCTTTCCATTTATTTTTCCTTTTGCTGTTTTCTTTTTGCCTGCCAGCACTTTTCTACTGCAGAAACGGAAGTTCACATCACTGACTCACTACACTTTTCCCCTGGGTGGACTTCCTTGGTCAGTGTCCCTGTTTGGGCACCACTTGCATGATGCAGCCTATGAGCCTGTACCTGACCAAAGGATGACATGGATGAAAAAGAGACACAGAATTAGGTAAAAATGTGGGAGTCAGAGGGTTCTTGTCTCCCTTTGACAAGGAGCCCTGAGTGACTGGTGCACCCTGCTTTTATTCACTCAGACACGGGTACAAGCAATTAGAGTTACACAGGATTCATCTGCCTCCCACCATCCATGGCACATGTTCAGGTAAACAACAGAATCTCAGCTGTGTTAAGTTTTTCCCTGCAGCATGTCAGCATGCTTACATGCTGCCTTTCTCCTCAGTGTTCACAGAGGAGGCCAATTAGGCCAATTTCTATCTGGTCTCCCACATTTGAACTCACTTTTGTTATTTTATTTTATGAAAAAATAAGACAAAGTTTCATAGCAAAATAATGAGAGCTAATAGTTAATACTGTACACTGTGTATCATTCAGAGTACAGGGCATAGGCCAAAAGATTCTTAAGAAGAGACAGACAAATAAAAACACAAACTTTCTTTGCAATGAACTAAGGTAAACTAGTACTATAAGTGAATCAGATTAGCATATCAAATTGAAAAGCCCCTGCACAGCAAAGGAAACAATCAACACAATGAAGACATAATGTACAGAATGAGAAAAAAATTTTGCCAGCTATTCCTCACATGTTGGATTAACATCAAGAATATATAAAGAACTAAAAAATCTAGACTCCCCCACATAAAAGACCCAATCAAAAAATGGGCAACTGAAATGAATAGACAATTTTTATAAGTACAAATGGCCAATAAATACAGAATAAAAAGGCTTATCATTGCTGGCCATCAGAAAAAAGTAAATTAAAACTACACTGAAATACCATCTTACCCCAGAAAAAATGGCTATCATTAAAATATCTAATATTGACCTCATTTTTTGACCTCCTGCATACTTAAACATGTTTGTTTTGATCATATTTTTGGAAAAAGAATAGATCCTCCAGTTTCACATTTTAGAGTTATTTGAAACCTTGCCATACAGTATACATATTACCCAGCCTTCTGTTGCTAGAACAAAATACTGACACCCATAACTTAAAGGGGGGAAGCCTTATTCTGGCTTATGTTTCCAGAAGGTTTACACAAGTTTGGGCACGTTCAGGGTAGTACAGCTATAGACAGTTTCAGAAGGTTCAGTCCATGGTTATCCTTCATGGTGGAAAGGCATGGAAAAAGAAAGATGCTCAACACATGGCAGCCAGGAAGCAGTGAGTGAAGAAGAACCAGAAAGAGATATAGCCTCCAAAGGAATGCCCTCTTCCAATTGGGCCCTGTCTTCTAACATTGCACTCAGCTATAAATTCATCAATTGATTAATCCAGATGAGTATAGCACTTACATGATCCAATTGCCTTGCAAAAACCTCATTTCCAAGCACATGAAATTTTTTTTTGGGGGGGTAGATCTAAAACATAACAACATCTCTTTTATTAGTAGTTCTTTTCTGCCCCTTTACTAACTATTCAAGTAAAAGTTGCTTTCATTATAGAAATTAACAACATAATTTAAAATATATAGCAATATATTTAAGAACAATAATTAAGTTATAACATACTTACCTAGAAAAAAGGCATCCTTTCATTGGTAAAAATTACCACTGATTTTGTCACATTTCTAAAGAATGTTGCCCTGCCAAAATAACTGAAGGACTTTATGTGATAGGAATGGTGACAGCGAACTATGCTTTGTGTGCCAAATCTGACGTACTTCCAGGATTTGTCAATGAAGTGTTATTGGAACACAGCCATGTACATTCATTAATGTATTGTATGTGGCTGCTTTCATACTGCAGTGTGAGTAGTTGACCAGTTGTGATAAGAGTACATGGTCTATTAAGCCCAAAATATTGCCTTTCTGGCCCATTAGAGAAAAAGGTTTCTGACTCATGTCATGAAATTCTATAATAAAGATTTTAGCCTAGAGAGCCTAGAGAGTTTATTGCCATGTAGTACTGAAATCTTGAGAGACGTTCATTATGAATTCTCTAGAATATGTGGTTTAAATTGCCCTTGAGTCAGACAGACCTGCAAAAGTTATTTTCAGAATGTTCCCAACTACAGAATCAATTGATTTTTCTGAACAGTAACTTGGAGTAATAAGGAAGAGTTATTTAGAGTCTCAGAAATAATGTATATAAAATGCCTACCTCTGCTACTATGTGGAGTAGATATTCGGTGTAACAGATATAATTATGCTTTTAAGATTTCATTCATTCAGTTATTCATTCATGTATTTGTTTACTTATTTTGGTAGAATAGTGTGTTCCTCAGGCAAAGTGAAAAGTTAAAAGTCTGAATATTATTCTTGACATGAATTTTATTGCTGTCTGCCTGCAGAGGTTTCTCCAGCTGAGAGTACATATTAGTGTAGACTGGCCACTGAATAACCCAGAGTAGTTTTTTTTTTTTTTTTTTTTTTTTTTTTTTTTTTTGTGGGTACCGGGGGGACGACCTCAGGACCTCACGCGCCAACAGGCACCTGTGCCGCTGAGCAATATCACCGGCCCCTTTTTCGTATGTGGGTTCCGGGAGTCGAACTCGGGCCTTCGCACTTGCAAGGCAGGCGCTTAAGCCGCTGAGCCGTCTCACCGGCCCAACCCAGAGTAGTTTGAACAACTTGTTTATCTACAAACAAGGAGGCTACACTTCCATTAGGATGAGTAGGCATGTAATTCTAGGTAAGAGTCCTTGAGATTTCACAAGGTAAAAAAGCATCACACTAGCCATAGAATGCAAAGGGCTGGGATAATCTGGAAGTATAAATCACAAGGCAGCAAAAAATTGCTGTTTCTAAATTTTAAATGCTCAATTCTATGAGGGATAAAATGACAAGCATGCAATAACCATGGCGTATTTGTTTTTTAAAAAATGCAATAAACATTTGTTATAGGAATCTATATTCTCAAAGCTTCTAAATAAAACTCTGACATAAATACAATTCTTGCTAGATGCAGGAAGTACTCAAATAAGACTCAGCAGTGTCATCTTCAGATTTGTTGTGTAGGAGGGGCTTAAGGCCACCTGCTTGAGAAAAAGTCCAGACAGACTTGTCTGGAAGCTCTGTTTCCTGTGCACTGATTTTATTTGGTGTGACTTTGGTGCCCATAATGGAGAATTTGGAGAAAGTTTAAGTACAACTTTTATTTGCTACTCTCTCCCTATCGCCCCATAACACTACATCTGAAATCTGGGCTTTAGAATTGATTTTACCCTTATGCTTGGACCATCAAGATAATGTTTGATTCTTGAGTGTAAATGGAGTAGCTTGTAGGTAAAGCTGTGATATATTTTCCTAAGGGAAACAGTATCTGGTCTACAGGATAAAGATCCCAGAACCCTACACAGCAGTGTGATAAAGCATCCAAAGGGAATTATTTCTTTATAATTTGCTATAAAGGGAGTGAAAATCAGATTTTATGCAGCACAGAGTAACGTCACAGAATTGGGGTTGTTAAAACCTGAAGGAAATCTCTCTCCACTGTTCAATTTCTGTTAAAAAGAAGTCCATTTTCAAGACTCATGTTCCCTATAAATATTATATTCACTAGTAAATTCAAAAAATGATTCAAGGGGCCGGGGATTTAGCTCAGTGGTGCAAGGCCTGCCCAGCAAGCGTGAGGTCCTGAGTTCGATTCCCACTACACCCCCCCAAAAAAATGATTCAAAATACAAAGTATTTTCCCATAATTTCCTAAGGAACTCACAGTTTAAAAAAAAAAGAAACTGTTAGTGCCTTAATGTTACTTTGGGGGAAGAGAGATTTTCACTACACATGGCTAGTTTAATCAGTGGCCAATAAAAGCCAGATCTTATTTTATGTTGAAAATTTCTAGTGGTTACCATGAGCTAAATTCAGGGCTGCATGATTTACATATATTATCTCTATCAGAATTACACAGAGTATGTCTTATTACAGATTTAAACTTAGTGCCCTGAATTAGTCTTCCCAGTAATAGTTTTTATATTAGGAATATCTTTCCTTTTATGTACCAAGTATCATTCCAAAGGTAAAAGTTTGAAAAGGAGGCCATAAAAAGCTTAATTTCCTTTGGTTTTGATCTGTGTGGGATCACAAATATTTGTTTTAAAATTTATAGCTTCTATTGTGCCTGAAAAGACTATTATTCTAACGTGTCTCTCCCAAAAACTTTTCAAAGGCTTGAGGTTTATAATATTGATCTTATAAAGAAATGAATTTCATATAAATATAAATGTGTTTTTCTCCTCTGCCCAAAAATATTTGGCAAGAAATATTCAATGATACATTGAATAGAAGATTTCTCAAATTTATTCAACACCAAAATCATGTACACATCATATCATGTACTCTGATGAATAGATATATAAAGCCTATGTGGCCCAGGCTGCTGCTCTATAGATGAGGAAACAAACACAAACAGTCGAAGGACTTCCACTGACATCGTGCCCCTGGAGGATAAATGCAGCTAGGCTGGAATACAGCTCTTTGCGATCTATTCTACTACCATTTCCATTGCATCTTTGCTTTACTTGTTTCTGGTGTACACGGCATTTGTGTGCAGAGGTCTCAAGGACAGCTTTACTCATGAACACTGCCAAGTATACTTCTACACTTTTCTCACCCGACGTTTTTCTTACATGTCTGTAAACCTGAATGAAGTTCGCTCAAAAAAATAGTCTTTCATAAGACAGTACCCTTCTTTAATATAAAAACATGCCACCATTTTTCCACAGCAAGAACCCCTTTATCCTGTTGAATATTGTGGAATGCAAAATCTTAATAAAAGTGACAAATAAATCATTGAAAATCAGGATAACACATGACTGGAGTCCACCAGGGTGACAGGCACGTCAACTGTGGGAACTTCTAATAGTTGATAAGGCCGTAAGTTCAAAACAGTACATTCCAGTTTCTATGAATTGACAGGGGCACACGATTAAAGTAACAAGTAGTATTTTTGTTATCAAATTCAAGTTTCTTTAGCTTTATTGGTTGTTTTGTGTGCATTTATTTTGTTCATTATACCATTTTACATAACGGATTGTCCCCCACTTTTGAAACTGATTCCCTTGGCTTCTTGGACACTGCTCGTGACTACTTCCTGCACTACCGCACAGATTGCTTCACACCCCCCCTCGGGTCTTAATCTTTGAGATTCCAGCTGGACATTATCCTTCTACGACACTGACCTCTCTCTCTCTCCCCACCCACCTTGGTGTTTTTTTTTTTTTTTTTATGAAATTACAATTTTGCATTTCAACACCCACAGTAATTTTCCACTTGTACATCAAAGGCCTCCAAACTCTGTGTGTCAAACTGCATTCATGTTACACATAAAAATTGTGCTTTCAAGGAAGTGGGACATAATGCCCCATTCCTTAATGGTGGACTGTGTATAGTGACTTCTTTCCAAACACTGCAGTGTGAGAAAGAAGAGACAAAGAGCATATATTAGTCGTCTTTCTCATTGCTTGGACAAAATAACAACGACTCACAATTTAAAGGTTTATTTTGGCTCACAGTTTCAGTTGTTTCTTGGTTAGCTGGCTCCAAGTCAGAAATGGGATGGTGAAAGTATGCATGGAGGAAAGCTGCTCACCCCATGGCAGCCAGGAAATATGAGAGAAGAAAGGAGACAGGGATGAGAATACACTCTTCCAAATCTTGTACCCAGTGACCTGCCCCTTCTGAAAAATGCCCCCTGCCCTGAATGTGAGACCTTTGGGGAATGTTTTAGATCCAAACCACACTATTCTTGCCCTCGAAAGGCATATTTCTGTCTCATTATGCAAAATGCCTGTAATCTATTAACCAAGAGTCACCGAAGTCTTAACAGTTCCAGCATTACTGAAAAATCCAAGTACAAAGTTTCCTCTGACACTCTAGGCCATCTCTTAGCTCTGAGCCTTTACAAAAATAAAAGAGAAAGTTAAATACTTCCAATGTACAATGGCACAGGGTAAACCTTCCCATAACAAAAGGCTGGAATGGGGGATAGAAATGAATGGGACCAAAGCAAGCCAAAAACCAGCAAGGCAAATGTTAAATCCTGCATCTCTGTGTCCAGCATCTGGGGCAAATTATAATAAAATGGGGGCTCCAAAGGGTTTGGGCAGCTTCCTGTCTATAACCTTGCAGATTGCAGGCCAGATGGCCTCTTTCTTGGGCTGACTG
This sequence comes from Erethizon dorsatum, assembly GCA_028451465.1. NCBI lineage: Eukaryota > Metazoa > Chordata > Mammalia > Rodentia > Erethizontidae > Erethizon > Erethizon dorsatum. Next base: position 146,775,754 of record CM051823.1, read on the forward strand.
CAGTTGCTGCATGTGGTTTTCTTCAGTAAACATTCCATATTCTTGGCTCCTCCAACTTCCCCCGGTGGAAGCTCACTGCATCTTCATCTTCATTTTCACAGCTTCACACACTGCCCTCTCAGGACACACTGCTGACCTCCCAGACCTTCTTTTGAAGTTGGGGTAGAAGTCTTCTGATCCCATAACTCTTACATTCTGCATGCCTGTAAGACCAGCTCCACATGGATGACACAAAAGCTTCCTGCCAGTTCCAGCAGTAGACAGGGCCCCTTGAGTGCCTGGATGGCTGAACAGGGTGAAATGTATCCCAGGGGACCACGTCCCAAAGTGGCCCTTCTTCAGCATGGGACACAGGGCCTTCCTTCTCAAATGAAATGTTTACACTTTTGCACATTGGAGCTTGTGATGGGTGAGTCTTGCTGATTCCTGAGATGCCTTCAATCTGTCTTTCCTATTGTACTGATGCAAAGTACTTGGCTTCTTCTTAATGCTAATATATTCAGCAATAATACTCTCCTTTGCGCCAACCTTACAGGAGGCTTCTTTTGTACAAAAGCTGCAAACTTCACAAATCATTTACTACTGCTGTCTGTTCCTAATTCTCTCTGTAGATCTTGCCAAAGGCAGACAGTGGTATTCATGACACAGTCTAAAGGCTGGGTTTCCTTGAAATTTCTCCTGCCAAATTAATTACTCCACTATCCTTAATGTCAGTCTCTTGTAAAGTTTCAGGACATGTGCAAAATGTAGACAAACTTTTTACCAAGGCATAACAGATAATATGACCTCTAGTTCAATTACCAGTGAAATCCTTGTTCCCAACCAAAACCTCCTGAAGCTGGTCATGACTGTGCACATTCTTATTAGCATTCTGGTCTTCTGAGCTCTGATCGGTATCACACATCAAGTGATGTTTGCAACATTCTAGGGTTTCTTTAGCTCCTGCCTCTAAACCTTTCCAAATTCATCCTGCAAACTAATTCATGTGGGTATCAGACCACATGGTCAGGTGCAGTCATAGCAATACCTCCAATTCCAGTACCAATTTTTGTATTAGTCAGCTTTCCTATCACTGAGACAAAACACCCAATATGCACAGTTTAGAGGAGAAGATGTTTACTTTGGCTCATAGTTTTGGTGAGTTCAGTCCATGGTAAACATGGCATGGTGGAAGAAAGCTGCTCACCTCATGGCAGCCAAGAAGCAGAGAGAGAAGGAAGGAAGGAGCCAGGGACAAGAATGTATTTCCAAGTCACATCCCCAGTGATCCACCCCTTCAGACCAGGCCCTGCCTCTGAACATTAGACTTTTGAGGAGCATTTAACATCCAAACTGCAAGAGTGTAACTTTACAGTAAGGAAAGAGACTCAGACTGGCTTGGCCAAGTGATCAACCTTAACATCAACTGTGATGTTATGTTGATGGCCTGAAAGCTTGATATAATATAATGAACACAGTACTTTTCTTCTCCAATGTTCCTCCTTAAATCTATAAGCTAGACTCAACATGAGATAAATAACAATGGAGGGACATTCTGTAAAACACACAACAGGTAACCCTCAAATTTCCAAGGCTACCAATGCAAGGAAACTTGAGAAAATGTCACAGCAGAGAGGAGTCTAAGAAGAAATAACTAAATGTAAAATATTACCCTGGATGGGATCTGGGAACAGGAAAATGATGTTAAATAAAAACTAAGAAAATCTGAGTATAGTTTGAACTTTAGTTAATATATCAGTACCGGTTCATTAATCATGACAAATACACCACGCTAATATAAAAAGTTATTAATGGCCAGACACAGTGCAGCTCACCTGTAATCCCAGCCTCTGAGGTGGTTGAGACAGGAGGATCAAAAGTTTGGCAAGATCCGCTAAGTAAAAGGGAAATAGTTGGGGATGTAGCTCAGTAGTAGAGCATTTGTCTAGCATGCACAAGGCCCTGGATTTAATCCCCAGTATATAAAAAAGTTATTAATGGGAAATCTGACAAAATGGTACATAGGAACTTTCTGTACTGTAGTACATTTTTTCTGTGCATCTAAAATTATTCTAAAATAAAAATTTTATTTATCTTTTTGCATCCCAAACTTTTTCTCTTCTTATCCTCCCTATTTTTGTCAATGTAATTGTGGTCAAACGAGCAGGATTTTCCCTTAGGTATGTACATTTACAAAGCATACGGATTTTATTAAAGGATGTTATGTTAACCTTGTTTAATATCTGAGGTTAGCCAGGAATATAGCTCAGCAGCACAAGCTCCTGCCTGGCAAGCACAAGGTCCTGAGTTTGATTCCCGGTACCAAAAAAAAAAAAAAAATCTGAGTTTAGTGTCTACATGTGAAGCATGAATAGTCAAAGTGGGAAGCTTCCAGATAGCCTCTATTGTTAACAAAACAAGACTGGCATGGCACACCATGAAATATAAAGTTGATGTAAAGCAGTGTATAGTAAGGTCTAACTGAGCCCACTATGGCTAGTAAAATAATTTCTCTATAACTTTCTAGGCTCCATTATAAGACCCTCTCTAAAGGCCCTTCTTCCTTTTCTGCTTACTATCTCATGCTTATTGCACTCTTTCTAGCTTAAATACCACACCCATCTCTCTGGTTAAAGAAGAATCTTTTGAATATATTTTCAGTCCTTTTTCTCCTTCTTCTCTCTTCTACTTGTCTTACCAGACATGACTGAAGGTCTCAAGACTAACCTATGTGCTCAGTTGCATGAAGAGAGGAGCACCATTTAGACTGTCACCTTCCCCTGTTCTAGTGGCCTCTACTTGTGGTCCAGAAGGACCTCACTGGTCACTAACACCCTGAGCTTGGATGCACACCTTGAGGTACAGCTAGACCCATCCTATTCTTAGGCTTCCATACTTCTACCATGCTGCCTCCTCTGTAGCAGCCTCTGGTGCTTGCTTTACCCTTACTCTTCAGCCTCTATGTCCTGACCTCTGACCTCCTCTAATTAATTCCCTTACCACTTCCATGTTACTTCTAGGAAATATAGAAATTTCTGGATTACATTACTTATATAGACCCTGGACATCAGGAGCGGTACCTCAAGCCCATATAGCTAACCCCTTTCCTTATTCTAATGACTGTTGAGTTCACTGCCATATTCCAAGGTGTCTTAGTTACTTTTCTAATTGCCAAGACAAAATACCCAACATCCAAAGTTAAAAGGGGAAAGGTTTATTTAGCTCACAGTTTGTAGAGGTTTCAGTCCATAATAGCCTGGCTCCAAGGCAGAGTGGCACATGGCAGAGGGGCAAAAGTTCATGGCGACAGAAGACAGCAAAAGCAAAAAGAGCAAAAAGGTGAGACAAGCCTTTTTCTGTCCCTTATATTGTATCCAGTCTACTGGGATTAGGGCAGTTCCAATCCAATCAGTGGACTGATGCAGCAATCACCCACCCTTAATCCCAGCACCCTTAATCCCAGCATTGCAGTACGAATCAATCACACACTGTAGATTCAGCCACCTCCAAAATAGCCCACCACCCATGACTGCATGAGGCTTTGGGGGGACATCTAAATACAAACCATAACAGTCTGCCCCTGGCCTTCAAAGACTCATGTACATTCCTTTACACAAAAGATATTTAGTCCATCTCTAAGAGTTGCCAATGTCCTAACAGTTTTAGCATTGCTGAAAAGTCCAAGTCACAAGTCTCCTCTGAGATTTAAGGCAAACTTTTAGCTGTGAGCCCCTGTACAAATGAAAAGAAAGTTAAACACTTCCATCAGTCAATGGCACAAGATAGACATTTCTATTCTAAAAGTTACAAATAGGGGTATACAAAGAAATGGGACCAAAGCAAGTCCAAAATCCAGCAGGGCAAACATTAAGTCCTGCAGTTCCATGTGTAGCATCCGAGGCAATCTGTGGCAAGATGTGAGCTATAAAGGGTTTGGGTGGCTCTGCCACTATGGCACTTCCATTGTTTGTAGCTCCCCTGGCCTCTCTCCTGGGCCCACTCTGCTCTCTCCTTGCAGTTTTCCTCAGACAATCCACATTGCTGGTTTCTCCAGACTTCTGGGTCTCTACTGCACCTTTGGTTTCACACACTGCCCTTATGGGCACACTGCCTGGCCTCCCAGGCCTTCTAAAATCTGAGTGGAAGCCTTCCTAACCCCACAACTCTTGTATTCTGTATGCACCTAAAACCAGAGCCATGTGGATGAAGACAAGGTCTGCTGCCAGCTGAAGCAGTAGCCAGGCTTCCCTCTTTCTTGGTTGTAGTGTCAAGTGCCTGGAACACTGAGCAGTCTGAATCCGATTCTGAGGAACAAATTCTCTATGTTGCCACCATTCTGGAATATGATGCAGCTGCTGCCATTCTAGAACTTGGCACTCTGGCTTTCTTCTAAAAGCAAAGTATTTTTTGCAATTTTGAGGCTGCAAAGGGTAGAGTCCTGCTGCTTCTTGCGATGCCCTCAGGCCATCTTTTCTATTTTCCTGTTCCTTCTTAGCAAGTAAGATCTCTGCTCTATGTTTGCAGTCCACAGCTTTACTGGAGCTCCCTTTCTAGCCAAACTCCCAATGTTTTAAATCATTCAGCTGGGCTCTTTGCTCTTGATTCTCAACTTAGATCTCGCTAAAAGCTCCCAGCAGTAGCCATGTCACTGCTTCAACATTTGACTACCTTGAAATTTCTTCTACAAGATTAGTTACTCCCCCACCTTTAATCTCAGTCTCAGGCGAAGTCTCTGTGCATGAGCAAAATGCAGACAAACTTTCTGCCAAGAATCACACACATTGTCTGGAGTGCAACAGCCAATGGAGTCCTTCTTCCCAGCAGAAACCTCCTGAGCCTAGTTCTTACCAGCAGGATTTCTATCAGGCTTCTAGTCTTCTGAACTCTGACCAGAGTGTCGCATACAGAACTGCCTAAGGCATTCCAGTTCTGCTTTTTCATCCAACATCTCCAAACCTTTCCAAACTCTTTCACAAGCAATTCCCAAAGGTTCCTGAACCACATGGTTGGGTATAGTCACAGAATGACCCCACTTCTCTGGTACCAAATTTGTTGCAGTCAGGGATTAGAAGGGAATAGATTTAATACACGACACATAATTTATGGGATTATTTTATAATATTCACCCAAAAAGTCAAATGCAGAAGAGTGCAGATCTGTCCACGCACTAGAGATCCAAAGAATACAACTGAGGGCCTGGATCCCATGGAAATGTCCTGCACGAGTCCAGCTGAAGACCTATAGCCCATAGCAACATTCTCCCTGAGTCCAGCTGGAGGCCTAGAGCCCACGACAATGTCTCATGCAAGTCTGTATCAAGAATCTGGACTGGGAAGGCCCAAAGGTCAATGGTAGAATCTAGAAAGTTTGCATCAATAGGATGAAGGGTCTGTGCCAGCAGGCTGAGGGATCTGCACTGCAGCCAGAAAGAGATGCTCACAGTAAGGACCAGATCTCCTCTGACAATGAGAACAGCTGAGTTCATATCAGGAAAACCAGCATGACAAACTTCTCCAGGAGAATCAGCAACGTACCATCTTCCCCTCTAGTTCACCTTTTATGCTGTTGGCAACAATCCTCAGGTAGGGGTGGGCCTTTCACACCCAGAACCACGCTGATTCTGTTCAGCTGGGTATTACAAGTTGACCTTTAGTTAATCCACCACAGAAGGGTAACTTGTTACTCCAGAATTATGTGGGATGAAAGACTTCTCAAAGGGGATACGGCATGGGAAAGAGGGAGCAAATCTTCTGCCTTTGGGAGTATTCCAAAATTGGGGGAGTTTTTCTTCCACGATGCCAATCTGTCCCCTTTCTTTACTTCGGTAAGGTGACCAGGGAGAACATGGTCTAGATCTCCAATTGCTTCACTCTTATTTTTTTCTGTTACTTAAGGGTACTCATGTGTTCTCTGTCTTTTCTTTCTCTTTTCCCTGCTAAGACATATGAAGAACTTTTATTTCCTTTATCTATCTAATAGAAACTGCCCTTATGCCACAGCTGTTTCTATTGCTTATTTTTTTAAGAGTAGGAAAATTTATTGGAGAAAAGGAATGGGGAATAGGAATGGGGGAATGGGGAATAGGAATAGCTCCTGAGAGTCAGGGGGGGTCCCAAATGGGTTGCCCTCTTTTCCTACTCTATATTTTATATTAAATCTTCACACTATAGTCTTTTGTGTATTATTCAATATTCAAAGTCAGGATTAGGAACTCTGAGAAATCTCTTTTATGGTTCCCATTAAGCAAGGCTCTTACAAATGAAGAAAAGCTTTTCAGATCATCATCTCATCATGAACTTTAAAATATCTATTTTGAGATTCAAAGTGTAACATTGATTTATTCTGTCTAGAATGTCTGCCCTCTGCTGCCCTTGGGCAAAATGATCAGGCTCAGGTCTCAGTGTTCATGGCAGAAAGGCTTCCAGGGACAAATCTCAGTTACTCAGAGAAAAAAAAAAATACAGTTGGTTACCTTACAATATTACCCCAAAATAAATTTCTTTACCTTGCTTGGCTCAGATTCCAACAACGTGGACCATGGCTTTAGAGTGAATTCCCAATGTCCCTAGTTACAAAATCTTGTGACGATGGCCTTTTCTCTCACTTCTTTCTTTGTTCTTATCTTCAATGAAATATCAAATACAGTCAACTCTCTCACTGTAGTATTTTCACCACTTTTTCCTCATCCTACCTCCCCTTTTTTCACCCCTTAAAATCATTTCTACAAACTTCTAAATTTTGTCACTGCCTGAAGCCTCTACTCTTTCAGTTTCTTCCAGATATTCTGTTCATAGGAGGAGTGTTGTAAACCTGAGATCCAATTCTACTCCTGCATTTGACAGTTTAAATTTGCACAAGTTTTTGAACCTCTGTTCCTCAACCCTACAAGGCTGTCATAAAGATGAAATAAGCTGAAACTTGCAGGGTAATTAGCATGGTGTCTGAAGCAGAGGGCTGCAAGAAGTCTGTCATTGTTATTATTATGCTTAAAAGTCTAGAATGCAGTCCATGGATGAGCAGGACACTGAAGGCAGGGAAGGCTTCAGAAAAGTGTAGCAGTGGAAAAGGATCATGAACACGGATGTGGAGACAGAAGCACAGAGCAGTAAGTAAACAGATTGGAGCAGACAATAGGGTGGGGAAAGAAATGATGGTGAGGTGTGTTATAGGTCAAGGAGGGTTACAATTTCTAGGGCTCAGAATTGCATTTTAGTTCATAAACATTGAAGAGGTTTCTTGCTTAAACTTAAAACAAAGTCAACTCTGTATAATGCATGTGTGAATTCTAAAAATCAAAATAAAAACAGAAAAATTCAAAAGATAGCAAAACAAATATCTCTACCTATTAAACATGCTTATATTTTCTGAATATTTACTTCTGACTTTTTTATAAAAGATAAATCCTTACAGATGAATTTAAGTATCATAGTTTCCCCACCCCATTCTATTAACCAAATACATCACTGGTTTTGTATGTAAAAGGTGTTACATATTTTAATTTGTAAACCTTAGTTTTACCTTTTCAGTAAGGCCTTTTGACCTTCATATGTGTTGACTATTAACAAAAAGCAAGAGAGACCTGTCAAGAACTGAGAGAAAAGGAGAAAGTAATTATCAACACAATAAGATGTAAAAAAAAACAGGAATAAAATCTAAAGGCTAAAGATCATGGGAAAAAAATGTTCCTTAGGCAGAATAGCACTAAATGTACTCACATACCTAGAACATACTCAGTAACAGTATAGCAAATAAACCAAACAAGATATTCAGATATTCAATTAGGCAAGTAAGGCACTGAATTCATTTTATCTTCAGAAGCAAAAGACTGCAAGTCAGCATGGAGGCATTGACATGCTGGGAAGAACTCATGTTTCACCTGATCTTGTGTCCAATTGCCAAGCTCTTTGAAGGAAGAATTTGTGCCTAGTTTATTGGGTTGGCTCCTGTTACTAACACACAGTCAGCCCTCAGTAAATTTATTGAACTGGACTAAATTGAACATCCGTGGTTTGGAGAATATGAACTCTGGCCATAGGTTTGTTCTAACTTCTCAGAACACTTGGAAGGGAGCTTTGTTATCCTCTCCCTGTTAAATGATACCCAGCTTGCACAACTGCTTGAGGCAAGTCCTGTAAAATTTTACATTCTGACTCAGTAAAGTTTTATGAGTCCCCTCCCACTAATGGACCCTTCCATGCAAGAGAATTTATTTATGACGACATTAAATAAGGTCAAATTTTTCAGTCTTGTTCAATCTGTTTTTCAGAAATCGTAAAGAATGGGCCAGTGCTTGGACAACTGTGTTGTTGTAGAAGGACAATTTCCAAAGTATGAACCTATTAACCCCATCCTTTTTCCTAAAAAATTATTAGATAGTCACCAAAGCATTCAGAATGACTAAGGCTGAGGAAAAGGTGAAAGCTAGCATGGGTGGATTAATAAAAAAATTAAAACTTGAAATAATGTTGTTTCTTTATCCCATGTTTTTCCTGCTCTTAATTACCCATTTCAGTGTACAAGAAAAATAGGATCTTAACTCTCAGGGGATGAGCACTTTTTAAACCTTTATGGTGTGCTTGAATTACAGTTATTAATAGTAAGATCACAGAAAAACGAGTAAGACATTTCTACTCATTAAAGTTCTCCCAAATGAAACATTCAAAATTTAAATCCCTAAAATGGCTCTAATTTTCCATTAATAATGAAGAAAAGTTCCTTATTTAAAAGTTTCTAGGCAATTGGACCTTGAAATACATCTACTCTAAAAAAGATCAATTCACTTGGTACAAATTATCTACTGTGTTTCACTTCTGCTTTTTTCTGTCTTTTCCATTTCTGGAGTAGAAGAAAGAATGCAATTAGAGAGCTATCATTTATTGCTAGGCCTCTCAAGGAGATTGTGTAGATAATTTAAGACTATGGGAAGGATTCAAGAAGTCTGAAGATGTAAAAACATGTAGTAATTATTATCATTTACAATTTTTGCTATTGCAATGACCCTGCTGACTTACATTTTGCCTGTGAAATTTCTACTCCCACTTAGTAGTTTACTCTTCCTCAAAATGTCTTCATTTATATTGATGTTTGCTCCTGAAATATAAGATAAATAACAAAGCCTGTCCTTGAATTTAGATAGAGGTAGAAATAAAACAGTAAAGAAGAAAGAGGAGGCTAATTTGCTTCTTGAAAAGCCACAAAGCTGTGCACTGTCCCTCGAACACATTTGACATGTCTCCATTTCAGGTCACCTCTGATTACCTGGACTTTTCACAAGCCAAGTTTTCTTAGTATGAAAAGTACTCACAATTTTTAAAAATTTTATTTAATTTGTAAATCTGAAATCATTTACTCAATAGAAGGAAAGTAGTTTTTGTTTTTATTTACTTGTGGTATTGGGTATTGAACCTAAGGCCTTTTGCACTGAGCTCCTTCCCAGCCCCTTTCAAAAAAAAGAAAAAAAAAAAAACTTTTCTTTTCCATTTTTTTTGGAGACACTGTGTCGCTAAGATGCTAAAATTGCCCAGCCTGGGCTCAAATTTACAATCTTCTTGTCTAACCCTTTCAAAGTGCTGGATTACAGACTTGTGACACTGCATCCATCTGGGTTTTATTTTTTAAAGATTAAGAAAATCTAGGCTTTTAACTCTAAAAATATCTAATCTGTTGAGGCCTTTAAGAAAGCCATGTTCAAATTTGCTTTTTTTTTTTTTTTTTTTCCTCCATGCATCTGAGATGCTACAGAGTTTGACTGGAAATAATATTGAGATGAACTAAAAGTGGTTGATTTGAAAGGAGAAGTTTCCAGTTTTCTTTTTATTCAAATTCTGATTGATTCGGCACAGCCTAATCACAGGGGTCGGAAGTGAAACTGGTCACAGTGTAGGTTGAAAGGATCCTGAAGGGAAGCAGAATAAAAATCAAAGATGAAACCAAATCCATGTGTCTTTTACACACTAATTGCATGAGTCTTAAATATATATACATACATGTAAGAAATTGAATGGCTACAAATTCCAACATAAAAGTTTTCCAGTGGGAATAGGCAGTAAGTCCATTAAAAATAAACCACAAAAGGCAGTTTTGGTGGTGGAAAACATTACAAGTAACTTGCAAACTGGCAAGAAGTGACAATGAATAAGTGAGTTCTAAGAATAGTAGACTGGAGGAGGGAAACTATCTATAACAAATGATTTCCAAAGGAAATTTCAATTATTAGAAAAAGGCCAACAAAAGAGGTGGAGATGGCCTCAGCTCCAGCAGGCAGGCCCCAGTTTCTCTCCACTGGCTTCAGTTAAAAGGAAGAACCGTTTTCAACTTTGCCATTAAGGCCGGTTCCCAGGCTTTCCCACAGTTAGGAGATTTATGTGTGCGCCTCACAACGGAACAGGGAGCCACATTCTTTAAGAAAAGAATGAGAATCACCAATACTTCTTATTGCTATATCTAGATAGGTTCATATTTCTGTATTTTGAAAAACACATCTACAGAGTTTATAAATGAAGCCAGATGGTGTCAATAAATGCTAGTCCTTTAAGAAATATAGGAATATAAGGAGAACACTTGCTTTGATTACCCACTGACAGGCCCTGAGGATTCAATGTCCAAGACCTTGACCTTTCCATCAATGATACGCTTCAGTGCAGAGACAGACAAATGCATAGGCTGCCATGTGTCTGTGCAGTAAGAAGGGCCTGCCAAAAGCTCTAGGAGAGACATCTAAAACCCACTGAGAGGCAAATTGCTTATAATTCTGAGACTAGGATTTTCTCACCTGGAAAAACAGAAACAAGAATAACCATACTACATAGTACTGATAGGATCAGATGAATCATAATGAATATTTTTAAGAATGTTACACAAACTATTATTAGTATACTTCTAAAATTAAAGGTCATTATTTGCTAAGCATTTTTCTAAATCAGCAATTTATATACAGAAACATTTTTCTCAAAAACCCTGTGAAGTGAGTGCTATTATTATTGCTATTTTGCAAATAAGAAAACCAGGACCCAGAGAGAGTAGTGAATTTGCAAGGCCACATGGTTGGTATTCACACCCAGCGATCTGGCTGCAATCAGAGGATTTATTGTGAAGCTAATGAAGTGTGAGCTTTAGGACTTCTCATTTGCATGAACCATTCCAAGACTTGGGGTGGGGCCCTAGTAATATCTTAACATGGTCATAGGTCCTTGTAAAATTTGCAAAATTAAATACGTTAGCTAACTGGTGAAGAATATTCTTTCTTTCTGTTCCAACTTCAGGTTTCTCATTTTTTCCCCCTTGAAAGTTAGTTTGAGTAACCATGGCATTTCTGCAAAGCAGTTAAGAGTGAATTGAGTCGGTGACACCTTAGTTTGGGTGTAGTGGGATCGTTCACATGACTTGTAGGCGCTCCCATGTCTAGCTTAGTTAACGCTAAAGAGGTTTCATAGGCTACTGGGAGCAGAGGCAGGATTCAGAGATTTGTCTTAGCACTGTTGATGCTCTGATACCACACTGCCTTCTGTGTGCTTAGTGGTCCATAAATAGATCTTTAATTCCCCAACTTTAAGGCATGATAGTCTATCATCAGCCACCCAAAGCCATTTGATTTCCCGGATCTTGCCAGGCACTGATGTACATCTTTCTAGTTTATGCCCCTTCTAGCTCTCCCTGTATACCCAACTCCATCCAAAGGGCATTCCTTTTTTGCTGGACCACACTTTTTCCCATGCTCAGGTTTTTATTACTTAGTTGCTAGCTCAGCACACACTCTGATATTAGCAAAGATAATAAACTTCTCATACACTATTATAGACAAAGTGGTCAATGGATGTTGACATTTCAATGAGCATTTAAATCAATTCCCTAGACAAGAAAACTTTAAATGTGAGATATCCTACAGTTGATATATCAAAAAAATGGTCCCCTAGACTTGACAAGAATTCTAAAAATGCATATGTAATAGCTAAGAATTGACTTGAAGTTTAAGTTTTCTAAAATAACAATAAATGTAATTATTCACTAAAATTTTTAATCCTTTGTGATGGAAGAAATCTGGAAACTCCATTCTATTCTTGCTAGAAGAATGGTATTATAAAAGTTGTTATAGGCAACAGTAAAAATATATGGTCTATATATTTTAATTAACATTTTTTCTACATGTCCTATCTTGTAGCATCAGCTTTAAAAAACCTGTAATGTTATTACTTTTTTTCTAACTTTATATATTATTTTAATAACCAATCCATTTCCTTAAAAAGAGTCCTACAGATAAATTTGGGAACCCACCAAACTTGGATTTGTCTCTATTTCCAGTCCATCCTGCTTTTTAAAAAGCCATTCTTATGGTTCAGTACTGGTTTGGATGAAGGGACTGCCTTTGTTATACGCATTTCAAGTAGTTATACTGGAACTTTTTAAGGGAGACGGCCGCACAGTACAGACAGAGGAGAGCTCTGGTTGGCAGTGACCAGAGTCGAGTGCTGGCCTGGTTCTGTCTCTAGACAGCTGTAGATCTGAGTAACTCACATGTTAAGTGAGTTACTGCTCACCTCTTTATGCTGCTCGAGCCTGCCCCTATCTGATCTCCCATGAACCTTTTGTTGCTCTGGGTTCTGTGGTTCTCTAACATCTGTGTGAAAAATATCCTCTCTCCACTATAATTTTAGTTTGGGTAAGCTAAAAAGAATATGTGTTTTGAACAGCAGAAAATAAATAACTAGTGACTCCCTGTCTTATTGCTCAAATTTGCTTCTATCCCTGCTATCTGTATCCTTGAACTTCCTTAGCAGTCTTATTAAGTAATTAGGTCAGTTTGACTGAAACTCCAACAAAATCAGTTACTGTGGGGTAAAGAAAACAAACAGGTTGCTGGAGTCAGTGCAAATATAGTAATGCAGTAGTAAATGTGGCTCTGAGAGAGAAGAAGCCAGGCCAATAGGCCACTTTAAATCCTAAGGTCAGAAATGGGGCCTTGGCACATGGCCACTCCAACAAGGGCCCAAACGGGGCAGCAGCATCAACAGCAGCAAATTAGCAAGATCGCAGACTGGGCCATGCCAAGCAACAACTTAGGCTGTGGTTCCCAGAAGTAACTGAATGGGAGAATCACCTGGAGAGCTTTTAAAACAAACAGTGTCCTGCCCTGCTTCTGACATGGTTATTAAATTTCCCAGGTGATTCTAAAGCTCAGGCAGATCTAAGCACCATGGGTTCAGGGTCCAGGTGCTTTATTTTCTGGAGCAGCCAGAGGCTGGATGCTCATAAGCTCCCTCTTAAACAAAGGCTGATATCAGAGCTGAAGCCACTTAGAAATAAATAAATAAATAATAAATAAATAAATAAATAAATAAGGCATAATTAAATGGATAAATATCCAGTTAAATATAGATCTGGCAGAAGGAAAAATACTGTAAGCTGTCATTAGTTGCTTACATTTTAGTGCAGCTCTGTCCAATAAACAGAAATTTCTGCGATCATGGAAAAGTTCTATATTTGTACTGTCCAACTGGCAGCTCACAAGCCACATGTGTCTATGGAGTACTTAAAATGGAACTAGAATAACTACATAACTGAGTTTTAAATTTTATTTTAGGCACTTTAAATTTAATTCACTGCATGTGACTAGTAGCTACTATGTTGGTCAGTGCAGTTTGGGTGTAAATAAAGGATGAGGAAAGTGACAAGAGAGAAAGGGTACTGAGTGCTTGGGGAGAGAAGGGAAGAAGGAGGATAATATGGAGATCTCGGTGCTTAGAGAACTCCTTTCTGAGTAAGAGTGGAAGGAGATATACGATGTGGATTTGGGGATGCCTGTCATTCTTTGTACCAATCCTCCATGAATACCAACACAAGACTACACATACTGAACATAGTTCACAAAACAAGTATTAACAAATAGTGCAATCGTGTATATATATTAATACATATCAGTCCTCTTAGAAGATTTTTTAGAGCTAACTTATCTATAAGCCTTTTCTAGATAATTTTATCTCTAAGAAAAAATCATATCCTAAATTAAAAACTAGAATAAAACAATAATCATACTATGTATGAAACATGTAAAATACAGATATAGAAGCACTCACAGAAAGTTTGAAAGTTCTCATGGACCTAGGAAGAACAGTTTAAAGAGAAAAGATAGTGGAAGTTTTCTAATGTTCTCATGATATTGGGATGGAAGAGAAGTAGAGGAAAAACAGAACCTATTGAAAATTAAACTAAAATTCAGTGGGCATGTGTTTGGTTACTTGTCAGTGATTAAGTGAGCAAAGAAAGCAAATTTAACCATTAATGAAGTGGAAAAGCACAATAGAAATTCCAAAACAAGTTGTGAAAAATGAAATTAATAAAAATTTGATCAGTCTACAGAAAAAAGCAAGAAAGAGATGAAAAAGAATTTAAAGTAATATATTTAAAAGGGAGAATAAATTAAGAATACCTATTCTCACACTAAATATAAAGGAACTGAATTTCTTTTGTTAAAGAGTACAGCAGGTTACATTCTTATCAGAATGTGGTATTTATACACAATGGAGTACTACTCCGCTGTAAAGAAGGATAAACTTGAGTCAGTTGTAGGAAAATGGATGCACCTTGAGACCATAATATTAAGTGAAATAAATCAGACACACAAGCTTAAATATCACATGATTTCTCTTACATGAGAAACCTAAAATACAAATAAATTAAAGAGCAAAATAAAAGATAGGTAATGGGAAACAGGGAGATAGATTTTTTGCAAAAGAGGAGGTGATCAAGAGATGGAGGTCAGGGGGAAGAAGGGTAGGGGAAGGAGATAAAAATAGAATTCTGATATACTAGGTACATGGAATGTAATCATTATGTACTGCAAACATATAAAATAAAAAGCAAAAATTAAAGAAAATAAAAAGAAGTCCAAAGAGCTAAGAAACAGGACAAACATGTTTAATTTTTAATTTTTAAAATATATTCAGTATTCTTTAAGAAAGAGCAACCTTCAGACATACTCTCAAGCATAATACCTCTTGATTTAAAGCATTGACTTTACTGTTGAATATGAATGTCCAAAGGTCTGGAAACAAAGAAAAGTCGTGTATCGATTGTACTTTTTTTTTCCAATTAACAATTAAAAACCAGAGGTTAAATATAAAATGAGAATAATTTTTCTAAGAAAATCTACAGAAGTGCTCATAACATACAAGGATAGACCAAATGTTAGCCAAT
This sequence comes from Erethizon dorsatum, assembly GCA_028451465.1. NCBI lineage: Eukaryota > Metazoa > Chordata > Mammalia > Rodentia > Erethizontidae > Erethizon > Erethizon dorsatum. Next base: position 146,790,922 of record CM051823.1, read on the forward strand.
ACTGGAAACTTAGAATTGTGTAACATTTTTGGAAATAAAGACTTTTTTTTTTTAATGTGGGTACCGGGAGTCGACCTCAGGACCTCGCGCGCCAGCAAGCTCTTGTGCCACTGAGCGATATCACCAGCCCTTTTTTCCTTTATGTGGGTACTAGGAGTTGAACTCAGGACCTTGCCCTTGCCAGGCAGGCACTTATGCTGCTGAGCTATCTCACCGACCTGAAATTAAGACTTTTAATGACAAAAATATTACAAATAAAATCAGGAGCTAACAACGATGGAAAATATTTACAGTGTGGATGTTAACAAAGTAACATATATGCTATACAAAGAGCTCTAATAAGAAAGTAATAGTGAACCCAGTGTCTTAGCCTGGAAATACATAAATCACAGAAAAGTTCATCTAAATGGGCAAAAACCATTTTAAAGAAATGCTTATTTGAGAAAATATGCTGAAAAAAGCAGAAAGATTATTTTGTATCCGCTAGGCTGGTAAAATTTAACAATGAGCTATAACACTTACAGTTGGCAGAATGCAGAGAAAGATTGCTTTCAGTATTTTCAGTGGAAATGTGATGTTACAACCTCTTGAAAGGCAATCTGGCAAGATATACATACCAAAATTAAAAGTGAATATTCATTCACATTTTACCTAGCCATCTCTCTTCTGGGACTGTGTCCCAGTGAACTGTAAGTACCAACATGTAGGGACAGATGTATCAAGGTGTTTGTTGCAACCATATTTTAATGGTAAGAAAATAAGCGAACTGTTTATACACATTAATAGGGAGGTGATTTTAGAAATTATAGAACACTTTTTCAATGTTCTATGAACACACATTCTTGCTTATAAACAATTATTCATAAAATATTATTCAGCCACTAAAAAATATTGCTCCACTAGTTTACTTTAAGGCATTTTCATGACATATGGTAAACAGATAAAACAAGATACAGAAAGTATACATAATATGATCTCATTTTTATAAAACAACAATTAAAAAACTCTACACGTGTGTTTACACCAAAAAGAAAATGCCAGATTCTCAACTCATTCCTCCAGTAATCTAGTATAAAATGGGGACATGATCTGTTACAGATTAGAGGGGCATTACAGTAGGCAAAACAAATGAACAGGGGAACAATGAGTGTTTACTACAATGTTCCAGGATAATTACAGGAGAAAAGGACAAAATTAGATCAGTAGCGCACACTGAGCAAAAGTAAAGTGTACAGAAAGAAATCAAGACCAAACTTTTAAAATCAAAATAATTTTTCACTACACATAGAGAAACTGTTATGACACCAGGGCAAATACTTCTTTAAAAAGAACAGAAATACAATCCAAAGGGAAAATATTAATAGAAATGCTATTTTTAATTAAAAACTTCTATACACCATGAGGCAATTAACAGTGAGAAAAAGTAGGCCACATATTGAAAGAAAATATTTGGAACTTTATATAGCTACCAGATATATAAAAGAAAGAACTTCATAACAGAAGACACTAATAGAAAAATAGGTAAAGGATTTTTATTTGGGTGAGGAAATGCTGCTAGCTTTTCTTAAAAAAAACCTCCTCAAATTTCATTGATTAATACAAAAATTAATTTCCCATTTATATGATAGCCCAAGGAAGTATTCCAAGTGGGTGACCAGCTTTTTTCCACATGATAACTCAGGAACAAGAGCTGTTCCCACTTAGAGAGCCTTCCATCTTCCAGGGCTTCAGAGGCCTCCACATAGAGCTAGAAAAGGAAAAAAAAAGGGGGGGAGGGAGTATAACACTCACTCCTTATTTACTTATGTACTTATTTTAACTAATCAATAGAAGTCACATGTATTTATTAGTACAAGTTGTTTTTGAAATATCGTGAAGCATTGTGAAATCGCTAAATCAAACTAATTTGCATTCTCACATCTCATTTGCTACTTTCTTAGCAATATTCAAAAATGTCTACATTGTTATTAACTATAGTTGCCACGTTATACAATAGACATCTTGAACTTATTTCTTCTCTCTCACTGAAGTTTTGTACCCCTGGAGTACCTTCCCAACACCTCCAGATACATTCACATACCAGCTCCTAGTAAATAATATTTGCACACTTATCACTTGTACAAGTTCAACACTTTTAGATTCCACATACAAGTGAGAACATGATGGCGCGCAGTATTTGTATTTTTATGTCTGGTTTACACTTGGTATAATGTCCTCCAGGTTCATCCATGTTCTTACGAATGACAGAATTTCCTTCTTTTTTTTTAGTCAGAATTTATCATATACATATATTTTAAATCCATTCATCTTTCGATGAATAACTCAGGTTGATTCTTTATCTTGGCTGTTATGAATAATGCTCCGATGAACATGTACAGCATGGTGACTATAGTTAATGTCTTACATATTATACTATGAATTTGCTAAGAGAGTATATTGTAAATATGCTTAACATGGAGTAGTATGTGCGGTGATGGATATGTTAATTATTTTCATTGTGGTAACCGTCATGCAGTGTATATATCTATTAACACATCACTTGCATGTTTTGAATACATATACTTTTTTATTTTTCAATTAAACCTTAATAGAGTGGGAACCATTGCAGGCATGAAACTTCTAATTTTATTTTATTTATTTATTTATTTATTTATTTATTTTTTGGGTACCAGGGGTCGACCTCAGGACCTCGCATGCCAGCAGGCGCCCATGCCGCTGAGCGATATCATCGGCCCTTTTTTCATATGTGGGTACGGGGAGTCGAACTCAGGACCTTGTGCTTGCCAGGCAGGCGCTTATGCTGCTGAGCTATCTCACCGGCCCGAAACTTCTAATTTTAAAACAATGGTTACCTCAGAAAAATTTACTAGGGAATGAATGGGGTGGAGAAATCTTAGTTTAGGAAATGTGAGTACATTTAAAAGTACTACTGCACTATTAAAATTTTGTGCTGACACTATTTTATGTGTATATATGTGAAACTTCCAATCTAGTTTGCCTTCTTAAAACTCATAAAAAATGTAATGGATTTAAAGAAAAGAATTACTATAACATAATAAGTTGAAGACACTTGCACATATGACTTTTCAGTGACTAAGCTATACTCTGTCATGGTCACTGGACTGAGAAGACCTTTCCCCATCTTGAATTCTTCATGTGTAAGTTTGATTTTGCAAATGGCTACTGTTCTTTCACAAAGCACGTCTGTCAAGCAGAATAATGAAAACAAATTTCAGTGTAGAAAAAGCCCTCATAATTAATGGAATATGATGAAGCAGTCAGAGTATCCTTACGAGAAGGCTGAAAATGAATAGCATTATTGTCAGTATAAGAGCCATTTTTTACCTGAAAATTGCCAGACCTACAAAGAAAGTAACATTCACTGACTCTCAATAAATTCATTGTTTCATGTTCTTTATTAGAGGACTTTTCAGAATCTTAGTATTCTGACTCATGATTCTTCAAGAAGGGTTTATTACTCATGACTGTGTGACGGAGACATCTTATTCAGACTTGTCTTACTGGATGGATTTTCCCAGGAACATAATGTAGATTGCTGCTCCTGAAAGCAAAGTCTTTACATTTTCTGTCTTGCTTTTTAATCAGTGTGCATCTGTTTATTGGGTTCTGGCTGTGTACCTTTGACTATGGCATGGGCTCAGATGAGTGAGTCTCAAAGTTTAGCTGGAAGAGCAGATACACAAACAAATGACTGTACAATAGGCCTAGTACAAGGTTGGCTCTGGGTTAGAAAGTGGAAGATGGGAAGTGGGCTGGAGGTGTAGCTCAGTGGTCAGTTTCTTCCCCAGCATGTGTGAGGTCCTGGATTCCATCATCAGCACAAACCAAAAACAAAGACAAACAAACAAAAAACCTGAAGGAAGAGCAAGCTTTTGGCTTAGCAGTGCAGTGTGGAAAGCAGCCATCTGAACCATAGGAAATTAGAGGCAAAGTACAATTTAAAAGTGCTTCCATACCAGATTGAGAAATAAAAAGCTTACCTTCAGAGTCTGCCATGAGACCAAAACTTTGATCTTAGGTGGAACCTTGATCTTTTTAAAGTAATATAATTAAAGTATCTGCGGTAGAGTAAGTATTCACACATTTGTCAAATTAATTATTGTATATATGTATGTCCCCTGCTTTAAACTCAAATCCCTGCTAAGAACTCACCTATCATTTTCTTCTCTGGAGCTTCTAACATCAAAATTGTTTTCCAACTCACTTCTTATATTTAGGCTAGATGGCTCCGGAAGATCTGTTCTTATCCAAAATTGAAGCTCTTTTCCCTGAAACCATTGAAAGATGACTTCTGGTAGCTTTCCTAATCAATTTATTTGTTTTCTTTATCCTATCTGTCAAAGCCAGACCTTTACTATCTTTCACATATCTGACACACTAATTCTCAACTCAGGGGAGTGTTTAGTTTGAGATCTCCGGGAAACAGATGCCAAAACAGGATCAGAAGCACAGGAGAGCATTGGAGAAAGTGCTTAGGAGCGGGAAAGTGAGGGACTAAGAGAGGAAGGGAGAGACCTCTGTCCGAAGTACAGGTCTGAGGCCAACGAGGGAGGAGGACCCAAGCCTGTGAGAACCCTTGAGACAAAGTTACCCATCAAAGAGACCCAGGTCAGGTGGTAATGGTCTGATGCCAACTCCTCTATGCACACACACACCTTAGTGCCCAGCCATTGGCCAAGGGTGAGAAATGCGTCCTTGCGGGGAGCATGATGTGAAGGCAAGGGATGAGAGAGGATGCAGCAGCTGGAGCCTTCCAGTTTCCTGATAGCCAGAGGAAAAACACTGAGTCATGTTCCTTAGCCCCTTAGCATTTCTCTCCACGCCCTGGTAGCAAATGGGCATCATCTAGTGTGTGCCTTCCGGAGGGAAGACTCCCCTCTTGTTTACCCTTGCACTTCCCAAGCATGTGGTGGTAAACAGAATGGCCGCTTTTGGAAGAGGTACGGGGGCGCAGCTATCCAAACAGCGGATGGAATCATTCTCTCAGGGCTCGCTTCACCCATCTGAAACAAAGGGAAGTTGTGATGTAACTCAGTCACTACCCAGAAGGAGTTTCTTCCTGAGCACTTCCCAGCTCTAGATTCCCAACGTTAGAATCACCTGAAAAGCTTTTCGAAAATGATGATTGCTGAGATCACACCCCAGAGAACTAAAAGTCTCTGCAGTGGGCCCTAGGTGCCGCTGTATTGATTTCCATGTCCACCCTGGAGGGCCATCATTCTAGCATCTACTACAAGGACAGGGCAATGGGGGAGAGGTTGCAGAGGAGGCAGGTCTTCAAGGCACTCCCCCTTTAGAAACTCTCTTTGAAGGGGGCCCCATCAAGAATGATACGATGATAATGAAGGGCTATAGGGTCGTCATAGCCTTCACTACCCTTTTTCTTTTCTATTTCCCATGGCTTTTTAGGAGCGGGACACATTATGCCGGCTTGGATTTCACAGCTGTGCCATCATCATCCACCGCCCAGCTAGTGTTTGAGTGCTGAATTTGTGTGGAATGATGGCCTCAAGGTAGCCAACACAATATACTGAAGAAGTTGTATGTTTTTGTGAATGTTTTCACCACAGAAATTGGCAAACACTACAGATCGTGCCGTTCAGTGTTACCAGAGAGTGGGTTTATTTATTTATTTTTTATTCATACATGTTTGTAGTATATAATACTTATGTTCCTGGTGGGGAGTTGGTACCTGCACAAAACACATCTTCAATCCTTTTTTAACCCTTTCCCTTCCTCATCCTTCCCCTCCCCTCCCCCCTCCATCTAGTGATCCCCCATCACTTGAAGAAAATATTAACTTAAAATAGTTAAGATTTATTCTTTCATTATTTTTAAATAAAATATAAACAAGTATACCTATATTCTCTTTTTGATAAATAATAGCATTCTATACAGCTTAATCTACCTTGCCTTTGGCACTTTAATCTTGTACATAATTCCAAAATAGTATATATAAATATTCCCTGTTCACTGCAGCGTTATTCACGACAGCCAAGGCCAAGATATGGAACCAACCATCCACCTCAGTGTCCATGAGGAGATAAACAGATGTAGTGTGTGTACCTAATAGAATACTACTCCGCCTTTAGAAGAGGGAGATTCTGTCATTTGCAAAAACTAGAGTGAACTGAATGACATTTTGTTTAGTGGAATAAGCTAGACACAAAAAGATAAATATTGCAGGATCTCTTTTACATGTGGAATCTAAAAGTGTTGAACTCATAGAAGCACACAGTAGAATAGTGGTCACCACAGCTGGGAAGCTGGCGACAGGGAAGGGAAGGATGTTAATTAAAGGAGGTAAAGTGTCAGTTAGACAGGTGGAATAAGCTTTTAAAATGTATTTTACAACATGGCGAATATAGTTAATATATTGTACACTTGAAAATCCCTATCAAAGTAGATTTTAAATGTCCTTATCACAAAAACAGTGTAAGTATGAGGTGATGAATATGGTTAATTAACATCATTCAATCTTTCCACGATGTACACCTACAACGAAACATAACACAATTATTTTTCAATTAGAAATAAAAATTTAAAAAGGAAAAAGTTGAATGTACCTCTTTCCTCTCAAGAAACACTATTCATAGGCATTTTTCCTGAATGTTTTATAGGATGGTTATTTACTTAGGTTTGAAAGCTACACAGAATCCTCTAGAATGCAAACTCTGAATGACAGGGGTTTCATCTGGTTTTGTCTATTGCTGTATCCCAGCTCCTAGTACAGCAAGCACTTAATAAATTTTTGAGGAATTAAGTAATAATTTACAAGCTGGGCCCTTCCTTGCCTATACTAACAATCTCTATCTCTAACCACATATTCCTATTTATTCCTTTATGTTGTGACTCAACCCTTTCCCTATCTACCCTTTCTCTCCGTCTTTTTTAGTTTTTCTCTCCTCCTGTTTTCACTTTGCTAGCCCTCTCCCACCCCCTACACACTACACATAAACATATTCCACACATTTGTTCTTCATATTAGTTTTTACACATCTGCTTAAAGATCCAAGGAAGTTACGTTGTGCGTCCCCTAACTACTTGATAGAGTCAGAATGTCTATCAGCCAATTAATTTCTATGAACACATAGTGGTGACTTCATAGAATATCTTGTTCAGAGATTATAACATCACAGGTGACCTTATGCCTACTATGAAAAAGAGAAACTCAATGTTGATGATCTTGTTCTTGTACTTCCTCAGTAATTTTTATTCTTGTCTGATGTAGTTGTAGTGCAGCACATGTTAGGTAAAGCCGCAGTGAGTTTTGCAATCTGAGCATGCCCGTAAGGAAAGCCTTAACCATTTAAGTAGAGTTGGTTGCCAAAGTGAGAATACAGGAAATACAGTTTTTAGTATGTTTTTCCTACCTAAAAACTATTTTCTTTCCACCTAAAAGAGTAAGATAAAATCATAAGGGTGTTTCTCAATCTATTTTTAAATTTCATAAGCATACCATTTAAAAACAATTTCTCAAAGCTTTTGTTTCCTTTGTGACACCCACTATGGAGTGGCAAGGAAAGGATTTAGAAATGGCACTTCCTCTCAGAGGTGCTTTTGTCATTGTTGTTTATCGAGATGAGATTTTGCTGTATTGCCCAGGCTGGTGTCACACTCCTGGGCTCAAGTGGTCCACCTGCCTTAGGCTCCTGAGTAGCGGAGACTGCAGGTGTGCACCCCTGTGCCTGGCTCTTTGGTGTGTTTTATTCATAGTACATAGCAGCAGCTCTTGTCAGTTAATGTGGATTCACTGTGTCTAGGAGATCATGCTCCTTCAAGTCTCAGACTGGCTGGGTGGCTGGGGTGGTTGTTTTGACTTCAGAAGTCTTGCTTGGAGCTCCTTAGAGGGCAGCTAGTGGGTTCAGTGTAGTCTTTTGCTTTTCCTCCAGGCGACAAGCCTGGTGGTCCACATCTAGCATTCACCTGAGCTCAGTGATGTGACAGGGGAAGTCACATTGCTGATCCACCATCTGGACGACTTCTCTAGCAGTTGGTCTCAGGGTGTGTCGTGTTCCACACTGGGGTGGGGGGAACCACAGGAGGAGTTCTTGTTTTAGGTGCCTCAGAAAAACATCCAATAGACCAACGTTACCTGGTCCCAAGTCCAGAGGCAGCAGCACCACCAAGCAGTGGCTACAATGCTCCTTGAGAAATTTTTGTATTTCATGTATCAGTGAGAGAGGGAGAAGCATTAGTTTCTTAATTACAATTTCAAATGTTACAAAATCCTGGACGGTTATAAAGAAATTTTATAATATTTTTGTGACTTCATTTTGGTAACGAAGTATCTCTTTATTCAAGATTAGGGATTCCATGTTGCTATTTCAACATTTTAATCAAAGCAAAGCTGTTCATTTCATTGTCACTATTTCCCTTTTTTGTTGTTTTCAATAGGCCTTTTGAAAAGTCTGTTTTCATGGAACTCACTTTAAGATGCCTATTAACTCCAATATTTGAAATTTCTTCATGAACTATGCAGTCATATACCAATGGGGAAAGACAAATTTCATTCCCCACTCACCACAGTTCAGGGAATTTCCCTACCGTCCTCCTGGGGCCCTGATTCCATCAAGCTAGGTTAAACAAACAGAGCCATCTTATCGCCCATTGGGAAGCGGAATAACAGAGTCCGAGGTTCTGTTGACATCGTGAAGCCCTGGAGAAGCTGGAAGGGCAAAGGAGAAGTTTGTTTAGAAGCTGTTTAATGCAGAAGGCTCCAGGAAGGGCCAGTTTCTGTCACACCTGGACACACACAAGACCTGAAAACACCCAGTGCCCACACTTCCACCCACTTCTTCATCCAGGGAAAACTGTACGGAGCTGCCCAGTTGCAAGGTGAAGTCTAGGGGAAGAAGTATACCACTGAGGAGTAGAAAGATTAGGACACATGACGCCCACAAAAAAACAAATTCGCACTATGCTCTGGACTTCAAAAGCATGATTTTTCTTCTGTCCTGTTAGCCTCCAAGCACTTGGTCAAGGGATTGGAAAAATTGTTATTATGATTATTATTGCTGTTTCTGTTGTTGTTATTGTGGCAACGGTCTCCCACCATGCCTCTCTCCCACACACTTCCCATGGTATCAGTGCCCAACTCAAGATTCAGAGCTGCTGTTCTGATACTTCGTTGCAAAAGGACAATAAGGCTCAGAATGGGCACCATACAGTAGTACGCAATGCCCACGAGAAAGAGGAAAAGAAAGAGCAAATGGAAAGTTGTGCACATCCAAGGACTGTACCTTGCTTTACCTTTCTCTTTCTTGATTCTCAGTGTGTCCCTTTTCTTTAGTCCTGCTTTCAGATTAGAAAGAAATCACAGACAGCTGTCAGCTTTGAAATAAGAATTACTCAAGAGAAGGAAATCATTGAATAAGTGCTACATGCCAGAGATTTTACTATTCTCCTTTAATCTTTTAATAAACCTGCATATTATTTTTATCACCTTAGTTTACAGGTGAGCGAACAGAGGATTGGAAAAGTTAGGTGACCTGTCCAGTGTCACATTTCCTAATCAGTGGTGAAAGCACATGTAATCTACCTGATGACAGAGTCTATATTTGGTACTACATATCCCGTTCAGTGCCTCTGTCACTTCTACTTGATGCAGTGAGAAAAAATATGGATTAGACGCTGCCTCAGACAAGGTCCGGAGTCACAGGCTGGCTCTGTCACTTTCCAGACATCCGATTTTAACCTAAATATTCTCATCTGCACCATGCAGATAACGATATCTATTCACTGAATTTCTGTAAGAATTAATGAAATAATGTATGTAAAATCATGGCACAATGTGTTACATAGTAATCCTTACAGCTAAGTGAATAGAACTAGAATAGTGTATTCTTAGGTCAATTCATTCTTATTTAACTTTCATCGGTAGGGGCACTCATTCTGATATTGAAAAAGGAGCTTTTTCCTACTCTTCTCTATGTTTGAAAGGTCACAATTTCTCTGTGGATAGTTCTGTCTCCTCAGGAGAAGGTGATTTCTTCAAAAACAACATTTCTTCAAAGACTTGGTGCCATTCTCCTCTTAGCCAATATCCCCCCCAAAAGGCTTATTTATGGGCAGTGATGATAACTGTCCATCTCAATTTTTATGATGTATTCTTTTCATCCTTTTCTTTTTCATCCAGGCTACCAAAAATATAAAAGTTCTTAGCTATATGTGTTGATCCAGTATGTGTCAGACATCTTTAAAATATGTATTTTTCTAAAATACATGGCTCCATCCCAAAAGGTAAGGTATGGAAAGATGCCTTAATAGGATGGTGCTTGGGATGACATTTTTAGCCAGTTACATCCTTCTTTTCTAAATATTTTGGTGAGCTTGATTGTTTTTGTATATAATTCATCCAATTCAGAGATTTTCAATTATGATTTCAAAACGTTCAGCCCCAGAGAAGTCTCTCTTGGTAAAAACAGAGCCTTGGACGTCAGTGTTTTCATGTGATACTCAGAGATTTAAGGAAGTAAGGGTGGCTACCAGATGTGCAGGGAAAAGAGATTAAAGGGCGGCCTACATCACATGTGTTCTGAAAAGCCACCTTGGGTCTCTTTTAAGAAGCATCTGAGCCTAGTTTGCTGTATTTTAATGGGCATGTCCTTCCTCTTCTCTTTAGATAGAAGTTCTAATTTACACACTGAGCAGGATCTTTTATTTGCTGCCCTGTGTTCCCAGCAGGCTACGAGGTGAGCTGGAAAATAGAAAGCACAGATCAAGCATGTATCCTGTTCTAGGAGTTTCGTTGCAGTTGAATTGAGTTGAAATGGTTTAACTTCGTGCAAAGCTTGCAAGAACCATTCCTCAAGAATGAAGTTCACAGCACTTCTATACAGCAAATGCGTTCCGACTTTCGGATGATGACAGACGGCCATGGGAAAGGAGCAGGTGATTTATTCACTGAAATGTGAATTTAAGAGACCTGAGTTTTTAGTCCTTGTTTGTCTCTAACATTGTAGGTCAACCCAATCACTTTATTCTAGCCTTTTCCCTTGTTGTTGCTAAAACCTCAGTTTAATGATCTTTGAGAATCTTTCATGAATATAGTTGTACATCCCTGAGTGGAAATTTTGTAAATCAAGACCACAAAACACTCTTTTGGAGCCACTAAGTCCATTGCTATGGACACCTGAAGGATGAGGGAGCCACAGATCTTATGGGTAAAGCTTATTTTCTGTGGAGGAGACCAGGTGTCCACCAGGCTGGCTCTGTGGCTGTACAACAAAAAGGGCCAATGCTCTAACAGTTGTTCCAGGGAGGTAACGTGCAAGTGTCTAAATCGAGTCATTGATTTTATATATTTTACTTACCAAGGCAGTGCAAAATGTCAAAAGACCTCCCAGACCAAACTGATAACTTTTTTTCTTTGACCTGAACCTCTATTTGTTATTACTTCAGTCTATATAGTGATATCTCTCATATATGCATATACACTCATATACATATGCATACATTGTATATCACGCACAAGATGTATTTAATATTTTTAATGTTAACACCTGTTCTAAATGCACTAGAAGAAGGCTGCATGCATGAGGATTCTTCAGTTGCAAACAATGGAAACAGACTCTGGACAATGTAAGTGAAAGGGAGTTTATTGTAAGTTGCTGAGTGAGATCATAAAGTTGAAGGGGAAACACAAGAATCAGGATAAGAAAGTTCAGGAAATAGCTAGCTCCAGGGTTATGTGTAAAAAAAAAAAAAACTAAACTAAAACAAAACACCAACCCTGTTAACTTCATCAGTAAACTATCACGGCTAAAAGGTATAAGCTAAAACCATCTTCTTTGACTTTAGGCTCAAGATTCAAAATCCTAGAAGAGAAAATCTGATTAGTTTGGCTTTGGCTTCATCTTTACTTCTTGACAAGCTGAGAGCTGAGGGCTTGGTTTTTGGAACTCCAAAACCACGCAATGTGAAGAGGTAGAGAATTGGGAGATGCAAATGCATGAAAGGAAAGAACAGGTCCTGAGTGGTCCACACCTACAAGGGCCATGCCAAGTTTATTCTTTGGCTGTAAGTAACTCTGGATGCATCCTGTGGCAATCCTGAGAGCAACCAAGGCTGCCCAGAGCAAGGGAAAGTTGGAAAGAGATGAGAAGCGTGTCAGAGACTCTAGATTTGAGTCTTTATTTTCTGCTAAGTGCGTGACTTTGAACAAATCATTTGATTTCCTTAAGTCTCACATTCCTAAACAATAAGTAGAACCAATCTGAGACTAGCGACTAATGAATATAAAAACAACTTAGAACAGTGCCTAGCAGATAGAAAATGTTAGTTGTATTACTGTTATTGAATAGATTAGTTATTCAGGCCGAAGGGAATATGTGAAAGATACATTTTGCCTTATAAGAAATCATAAAAAGATTTCTCAAGCTAGATTACTAACTTCTCCTTCCTATTTTAAAATGCTCCATAAAAGTTAGGCACCATAATTACTTTTATAATCAAGTTCTTAGGTTGAATTTGCTACTTGATCCAGGAACACTTTCTCATGATGGTTCCTCAAAAAAAAAATCTTTTTTTTTTTTTTTTTTTATATGTGGGTACCAGGAGTTGAACTCACGACCTCATGCTTGCCAGGCAGGTGCTTATGCTGCTGAGCTATATCACTGGCCCTCAAAATCTTTCTTAACAATAGCTTATAAATATAGGTTTCTTTTTACCCCTTCACATTTATCCCATTCCCCGTTTCCATCAATATCCAAGTCTTCTACTTTCCTCTCTCTGAGCCTATCCTCAGATTTGCATGTGGATTTACCTGCTCTCGGAGTTCTTGAATCATCATTGTGGAAACAACTCCTTTTGTCTCCTCCTTCTCCCTTGCTTTGTAATGTTATTGTTATTTGTTGCTTCACGAGTCTGGGGATTTTTTGGGTTAGGCAGGGCAAATCAACCAATACTTAGTAAGTGTCTCATATGTGCAAGGCACTGTGCTACGTACATCAGAGACTTCAGGGATTTGTAACATGTAGCTGGGCAGGGACATGAGAAGCAGCACAGTATAAAGAAGAGAAGGCTTTGTGGATTATTTGGTCTGTTAGGGTTACTGAAACAAAGTTTTAAGAACTGGGTGACTTATAAATAACAGAAATTTTTTATATTTCTAGTGGCCAGAAACCCAAGATCAGAGATGATGCCCTATTAGGTGGCCATCTTTTCACTCTATTCTCACATGGCAGAAAGATGGTGAGAGAGCTCTCTGGGGTCGCCTTTTTGAAGGCTACTAATCCCATTTAAAGTAAGGGCTCTCTATCCTCAATGACTTAATTATCTCTCCCACAGGCTCTGCCTAATACTATTATAGATAGTTCAGTTAGATAGAAATATTCTAGGCAGTCAGACAGGGCTGGGCCCTGGAGGGAGTCAGTACAGAGGTTGAGAACACATTACAGCTGTGGCTGGAGGCACATCCATTGAAGGCCAGACCTCAAGATAAGGATAGAATGGCCAGGCCTACATGCCTCCCCAAGGGTTAAGCAATATATTACAATTGGCATCACTTGGTCCAGTAAAGTCTAGATAGACATTAGTCACTAGGTGGGTGACCAGGACCTCCTGACTTATGTCTTCCAAAAGGTCCTTGTTCTTTCCATGTACACTTGCTACGTGACTTGTTTCCCCATTGGATCAATATTACCTAAGTGGCTGTACTTGTAATCTTATTGGTTGATCAAAGTTTTGACCCATGTTCTACCCACCTCGTGATTTTGTACCCACCTCATGATTTTGCTGGATAAAACTTCATTTGAGAAGTGGGCTTGTTGGAAACTCACTTTCAGTTCCCCTCCTGCCTCTCAGGAGCTGTCTCTCTCAATAAATATTTCCTACTCTTAACCTCCGTTGTTCCTAAAAATTCGTTTTCAGTTTTGGGGAACTCTTTCGTCCATTACAGTGAGAAGATAGCTTTTGATGATGTTTTTCCTCATCAAGAAATAATGGTGAAAGTTGGAAAGTGCCAAGGCAAGGGGAAATGGTTTCCAGTCAGGACAACCACTGAAAACAAGTCCACATGTGAAGCACACCTGTTGTTTCTTTGGGTCTTTGCCAGAACCTGCCTGTGGATAGTACATATATGGGACCTTAATAACTGGCAAGTGAATTGGAAGATAGAGGGAGGGGGAGGGGGAGAGGGAGAAAGGAAGAAAGAAGATCTGTACTTGAAAAATCAGAGCGCTAGTATTCTTGGCTTTTTCTTTTTTAAAGTAAATCAAGTTGGAATGTGTCTTCACTGTTTCAGTCGTGTTCGTGCAGCAGAAGTCAGAGTGGCCATGGAGGTGGTCATTTCTTGTAATTTATGTCCTGCTTCAGAAGCTTAGGGACGTCCGTGAGCCCTCAGCATAACTTCCCCATATGCCATCAACATCAGCAGCTGCTTTGGTATAATTTGCTGTCACTTTTCTTTATAGTAGGAGCCTCTGAGATAGGGGAGTCAGAACTCTGACTCCTTTCTTTAGCTCAGCAGAACACAAAATAACCAATCCCAGAAAAACAAAATGCGAATAAGGTCACTAGTTTCATGGCCTTATATTCAGGTACAACTATTCTATACCTAGACCATCAGTTTTATCTTAAAAACAAATACATTATTCTGCTTTCATCAGTAGTTCATTTCACTGATCTACCATTTAGCTCAATGATATTTTATACTTTCTTTTGCCACTTTTTGTTGCTGTTTATATTTTAAGCCAGGCTGGGTTCTGAGTCTACGTTAAATTCATTTTATTTTTGATGTAAAAGCTCACTGCCCAACAGAAGTTTTTACATATTGTTATCTCTAAACATACACATAATTTTTTCCAAAACGATCTTTTCCAGTCGCTCTGGCTTCCATTGTGACCACTACATTGTACTGACCACCCACCAGTTCCTTGTTTTTCATGCATAATAAATTTTAAAAACCACATGGTTTAGCCAACATTTCTGGTAAACTCCTACCTCAAGGGGAAGGACAGGAAATTGGAGTATTTTTACATTTATTAATTACCCATTACACATAGGCATTTAAACCAGTGCAGAGAAACAAATGTTGCAATGGAGGCCAGGTGCTCAAAGAATAAAGCTCTCTGTAAACCAAATAAAATGAAACAAAAAGATACCCCAGAAAAATCTTATTTTGAAAGGTTTCAGATGTTATATCTTTGTTTGCCTCAAGCACAGAGACAGCACAAAAATTTCTAGTGGAATTCCGGGCACTTATCAAAATATTCTGCTTAGTAAACCAAGAAGATATTTCAAGGAGGAATTTAATAATGCCTTGACAATGACATGGATGCTGCAGGGCTTCCAATTTAATATTCAAGTTTCTAAGCAGCTCAAATATCAAATGTCCAAGATTTATATTTCTATACACCTAGAGGTCCATAAATAATATTTTATTTTCTTTGACTAGTGTTTCCTCTCAGTGTGATCCAAGCAAAGTCCCCTCTAGTTTCCTCTCTCTCTCTTATCTCTCTCTCTCTCTTTTTCTCTCACTTTTTAAATCCTCTTGAAGGTTTTTGGATTCTGTCCTGACATTGGCATGTTGCACAATAAAGAGCCACCTCTTTCTTTGATCTTTGCAAAGGTAATTCCCCTCAAACTCACGTTCCATTTGCCATTCTGGTATTTTTCTGATTGGTGCTAATTGAATGTAGCCATAGATCATGAATCATTTAAAGTCCACAAGCAGAGCTGATTTCCTAGCTGCTAACCTGCACTTCTCCTAAAAACCACCTTTACTATTATTGTAGTAGAAGAAATTCCACAACTAGATGTTTTACTGATTTTGTTCTCTGCACATTATACTACAGCACCAAACAAAAAAATAGCTGTTAAGGCTTTAGTTCTAGAAATTAGTTACAGCTTTACCAACTTTAGTTGGCAACACAGTTTGACAATGAGTAGATTGAGAAGAGAAAGACCACCAAGCCTCTTGTTCCTGAAAGAATGGAGAAATGCTCTAAAGGAGAAAAACAGAAAGGGGTGGAATGACTCTGGGGGAGATTAGGCACAGGGTCCTATCTTAAAGGGCCAAGTGATGTCACTTTCTCCATAAATCTTCCCCAAGTGCCCCAGTCCGAAGCAAGGAGGATGCCTCACTCTTCTCAACCTACTAGGTTTCTACACCCCTCTCACAATATGCCACATTCTGACTTCATTGTGTTAGCTTTTTATAAAATATTCAATCTCCTGTTTTCTGTGCAATATTTTTTATAAATGTTTCTGATCATCTTTTTATCCTACTACTAGGGCTCAATCATTTTGTCCAGTAGTTAGTCCTGCAGTGAGGAAGCAAAGAGGGAGAATGAGGACAGTCTTCTTCCAGGGGAATGAAAGATGCTCCTGATCTATGACCTAAGAACACCCTGAGGGCGCAGAAAGGCTGCCCCTGGCTATAGGAAAAGCCTGGTCTGAAGTCAGATAGTACCCTGCTGTCAGCAAATACTCTACTAAAATAGAACATGTTATTTGAGGAATAACAGTAGCAATCGTTAATCATGCTTCCACAGATGAAGTCTTTACAGCAGTTCTGTCATAATGTCAGTATTTTGTTCATCTCTCTTTCTTTTCTTTTCTTTTTTTCTTTCTTTCTCCTTTTTTTTTTTTTTTTTTTTTGGTACCGGGAATCAAACTCAGAACCTTGCACTTGCCAGGCAGGCTCCTGTGCCGCTGAGCTATATCCCCAGTCCTAATCTCTCTTTCAAACACACACTCACACACCCTCGGTTTTTTCGGTCTCGAATACAAATGAGTCATGTAAAGCTTAGTTACATAACTTCCCAAAAGAGCAGAAAGTCTAGTGGGTGCTGAGCATACCATACCCAGAAAAGGAGAGTTGGCTCCCTACACTTTAATATCAAACATGCCTTATTGATCTTTTTCTAGAAAGTAACACTGATACTTCCCTGCCTCAGTTTGGACTTCTCGTCCTTCTGCTCGTCCAGATGTAAGCATCAGAGCCATTTTATCTTCTCCATCCTTAGAGTCTAAGTTTCCTCAATTCTATTCTGGCAATGTGCAAAGCATTCTGACTTAGTAACCTTCCAGAGATACAAAGCAAGTGCAAGCGGACTGTGAACCCGCATCTGACTCAAAAGCAGTGTTCTTTATCCTTTCTCCTTATTTGAAAATTTCCCCAACTTTCATCTTTCATCTCAGATGCAAGTACTTTATTTCCTTTATGTTATTTGTGTCATATTGTATTTAGTTCATTAATCTATTACTAAGAAAATTTGCAAAATAAAAAAATAAAAAAAAGAAGAAACTCTGCAACTTGCTTATGAGGAAAATTCTGTAATGTTTGCAGGGATTTTTCTTTCTGATTTTTTATTGGGGGAATATTGGTTTCATAAAATGAGTTCAAAAGTGTCCTATTTGCCTATTTTCTAGTAAGATTTGTGTAGCATTAATACCTCTTTTTTAATGTTGGCTGAGATTTGTCAACAAAGCATACAGGTCCAGAATTTTCTTTGCAGGAAGCATTTTGATTACAAGTTCAATTTTTTAATTGTCATAAAACTATTGTTAAGCTTTTGTGTTTCTTCTTGAATCAGATTGTTATTATTATTATTATTATTATTATTATTATTATTTGGTACTAAAGATTGAACTCACAGCCTTCGCACTGAGCTACATTCCCCAGCTCTTGCTAAGTGCCCAAGTTGCTCAGGCTGGGCTAAAACTTTTAATCGTCCTGCCTCAGCTTCCAAGAATGGTGGAATTATACACGCATACTACAATGCTTGGCTTGAATTAGATATTTGTGGTTGATTTTGAGGAACTCATATTTAATACATGTTTAATATTTAATCTAAGTATTAAATTTATTAGTGGAAGGTTTTTCATAATATTCCTTTTTCATCATTTTAATATCTATAGAACTTATAGTAAGTCCTACACTGATAACGTGTGCTTTATCTCTTTTTTATTGATCAGACCAGCTAGCTTTATTAATTTTATCACAATTTTCAAAAGCCACCTCCTTGTTTCACTTATTTTCTCTATTGTTGCATTTTGTTCTATTTTATTGGTTTTCACTCTCTTTTGTTCCTTTTATTTTATTTAGATAAGCGTTTAACTTTAAATTCTTTGTTTCCCTTCTTACATTGGAAGTTTATATCATGGGTTCCAGCTCTTTTGTTTTGTTTGGTTTTAACGTAAACATTGAATGCTAAGTACTTAGTTTCGTATATCTATATATCTATATATCTATATCTATATCTATCTATCTATTTATCTATCTATCTATCTATCTATATCTTGTCTTCATTGTCATTCATTTCAAAGTGTTTTCTAATTCTTTTAATTTATTGTTTGGGCAAATGGGCTATTTACAACTGTATTGTTTAACTTCCAAATACTTGGGGGAATTTCCAGAGATGTCTCTGTTTTGAATTTAAACTTAATTTTGTTATTGTCAGAGAAGACATTTTGCATGTCTGTAGTCCTTTTGCACTTATTAGGCATTGTACAGTCTAGGAGCTACACTGGTAAATATTTCACAATAGCTTGGAAAGACTGCGTATTGTGCCCTTGTCCACTGTCTTCTATCCTGGGCAATTGGTTGATAGTGTTCAAGTCTATATAGTTCATGATCTTTTGCTTGTTTGTTTGGAAACAGAATCATGCTATGTAGTTCAGGCTGGCCTTGATCTCACTATGTAGCCTAGGCTGTCCTTGAAATTGCAGCAATCCTCCTGCCTCAGCCTCCTGAGTGTTGGGATTATAGACATGTACCACTATGCCCTATATATGTCATGATTTTCTGTCTACTTCCTTTGTCAAATACTGAGTGAGGAGTATTTAAGTCTTCTCTGGATTTAAATAGTACTATTCGCCCTTAATTTCTACCAAATTTGGGAGTTCTACTATTAGATACATATACATGTGTAATTATGCATTTTCTTATTGTGTTGACCTTTCTGAATTAATGAAATGTTTGTGATTTCTGTAGGAATATGCCTTGCTATAAGATTGTGTTACATTAATACAATAGCTTTCTTATGACTATTATTTGAATATACAGTCTTTTCAATCCTTTTTCTTTCAAACTATTTATCTCTTTGTATCTAATGTGTCTCTCGTGGGTAGCAGAGTAAAGTCTTTCTTTTAAATACAGTTAGACATTCTCTTCCTTTCATTTTGTGTTTAGTCAATTTACATTTAGTGGAATTATTTATAATGTAGGTTTTAAGTCTACCATTTTGCCAGGTTTTTAAAATTTTTGTTTCATTTCTGTTTTGTTCCCCTGTCTCTCTTTTCCTATTTTCTTTTGGGTTAAACAAGCATTTAGCAATAAATCATTATGAATCGTGTTCTGACATTTTAACATATTCTTTTTAAATTCATTAGTTGTTGCTCTAGGATTATACCATACAACTTTAACTTATCCAAGTCTACTTAAGTAATATTAAATTGTTTTTAGTTAAAGATAGAAATTGTTTGAAAGCACAGTTCTGTTTATCCTTCCATTCTTTGGATTGTTTCATACATTATAATCACAACAATATAGTAGTACGTATAAACTTTGCTCTTAATATGCATACCTTTTTAAAGCAGTCAATAAAAATTATATATGTGACTCATCTTATATAATTATTCTTTGCAATGCTCTTTATTCTTTCCAGAAGAAATGAATTTCCACATTGTGCAACTTGCCTCACTTTAAAGGACTTTGTCACATTCTGAAGTGTATAGTTACACTAGCATTAAATCTCTCACCTGTTTAATTCTAAAAATGTCTCTATTTAACTTGAGGAGAGTAATTTCTCTGATCTATAGCTATATTGAATAATAGGGTTTTTTTTCATATTTTCAGTGTGTCTTTCCAATATTGTTCAGCCTCTGCAGCTTCTGATGAACAGCCCATCATCAATCGTAGTGTTAGCCTTCTTTATAGGAAACATCATTTTTCTCTTTTCGTTTTCTAAATTTTTCTTTATTTTTGGTTTTCCTTTTGGTGAAAGTGATATGCCTGCGTGTGAGTTTCTCTTTTTCTTGGGTTTCACAGTGCTTCTTAGATTTATAGTTATGATTTTCAATACATTTAGAATATTTTATGCCATTATTCTTTGAACTGTTTATTTCTGTCCATTTGTCTCAGTCCTCCTCTTCCACATGCTTTCTTACATATGTTTTACCGCTTGATAGTGTGGCGATTTTTTTTTCATTTCTCTCTAATCTTTTCTTCCTTTCTCTTAGTCAGATGGGGTAATTTTTATTGGTCTATTTTCAAGCACACTAATTTTTCTTTTACGCCACCTAAAATCTGCACTTGAGTTTATCACTACTTTCTTTCATTCAGTTGTGGCATCTTCAGTTTAAAACTTTTGGCTATCTCCATTACTCTGTCGGTGTATATTTATTCATTGATACAATTTTTTGTTCATTGGAACAAATTCATTCTAACTTTTAAAAATATTTACAGTACCTCTTTGAAATTTATATCTATTCTATCCAACCTCTGGCTCACTTCAAATGAGTTTCTATTGATAGTTTTGATCCCTAACTATGTATGTATAACTTTCCTCTGTATAAATACTAAATTTTGGTTGAAAATTGGACATTATATTCATTCTGGCATCTCTTGTGCTCTTCTGAGGATTTCAAGATTTTTGTCTAACAGTCTATAATTTGTGTAGGTGCAAACTGTGAACGCTGTCCCTGTGTGATACACATGAACTGATGCCTCTGATCCATTTTTGGCTTCCTATTGCTGAGGTTATGTTTTAGCTGGCATCCTAGAAGTTTCCACAGCTCAAGGGAAAATAAAATTCATATGACAAAAGGATTATGTGTTTGTATACATGTGCACATACATCTTCATTTTGCTTCATGCAATTTGACAGTTGTAGGACTGTTGTACGTTGAAAGTTTTTCCAGGCCAGTGGGTTATTTTTGACAAAGATGCTTTGTTTTTACATGTACTCTTTCAGTCTTGCCTCCTTTTTCAGAACTTGATGCCAATGGAGTTCAAGTGCTTCAGAGACACCCAGTTTAATCCAACTCAGTTGTCTGAAACAATGGAATATTAGCTTTGACTTTGGAAGGTTATGCCTGCTTTGAAAAATTCTGTGTTTCACCAATTCTGTCTGAGATCTCCTGTTTGTATTCTCTCCCAGTGTCTGGGATTTTGGGGCCCCCTTATTTACTATGTTTCAACATTATAAGAGTTTATCTCATCAAAGATGGAAGGTATTTTACCCCTTATATCTTGAAATGAGAAATATGAAAATAATTTAAATCCCATGGAAGAGATTCAAATAATGACAAACACTTGCCTAACACTTTGCAATAATTAAGACATTTCTCCACCTATTATTTAATGTGATACAAACAATATATGGAATAGGTGTTTTTCCAATTTTACCATAATTATCTAAGTGTTCAAATTCTCTTAGATAGCACTGATGATGGATATTCACAGGATGCATGGGACAGTCCTGCCTTAATATCCCAGGGAGCAGGGCAGACTCAACTTGCCTTCTCTAAAACCATAGTAAGGGTCCATATTCATTTTGGCTCCTGATTAGTGTTTCTTTCATTTACACTATACTTTCATAGCTATAATACTGTAGTGCCAAGGGGTTTTGTCAAAAACGTTAGTTTTATGAATCTAATTAAATTTAATCAGTAAGTCAAGTCATGAAAATGTATTCTTACATATTAAATAAATTCAAACCAGATACAATGACATGTAACCACAGAGCTCATAACTTGTATTGATGTAGTATAGTTTGTCAATTTAAGCAAAAATGTTAATATATCATTATTTGGCATATTAACAATAAGGAAAATATATAAATAATTAGGAAAAAAGTGAAATGTGGACAAACAGGGAAAAATATGGTATAACTATATTACTAAATTATCTGTAATGTTAGGCAGAAACTCAGGGTAAATTTGGTTTGAAGAAAAGAACCTTACCTTTTTAAAAGAAATTTAGATTCATAAAAAATAAGTAAGAACTTTATAGAAACACTGTATTTAATTCTTTATTTTTGTGACAGATGCTGGTGGCTGTTTTGAAGGCAAATTAACATGACAAAAATTAATTATAATAATTTTCTTAGCAAAAATAATTACTGTAATTCATGTTATACCTGTCTGCGTCAGGCTGCATAATTAACAGGTGTTTTATGTATAGTACTACTTTCAGTTAGATCTAAAAATGAAACTAGTACATAGTCCAAAAGTTGATTAATACATTTCAATAATGGCTTTAAATATGAGTACACATACAAAATTGGTCTTTCACTTAAGGATTATCATTCTAATTTCTATGAATAGCAGCTAATACCTCTTATTGGGCTCTATATACCTTAGAACTCAGCAAATATTAATTTGTTAATAACTAAAATCTTAAAATTCCCAATTTCTCCATTAATCTAGCTTTGAGAGTTAAAAACAAAATATAGCAAATAATTTTCTGTCCTGCTTTTATAATGCTTCACTAAAAGAAAATATCTCCTTCAGGGGACAGTAATCACTTCAAGTATATTTGAAGAATAAATTTTTATTTTATAGAATCTGATTATGTATTGTTCTATGTTTGCATAAGAAAAATAACCTGAAGCCCAAACGAAGTCCACCAACAATAAATGATAATTCTCTTGTGCTGCACTGGAGTCAGTTCTTATCTGAAACAATGGCCTATGCCTTGATTAAAAGTGTGAAAGTTTTTTGAGTTGAATTGGTCTGGGAAAGGAAGATCTGCTCTGTGATTCAGGCTCACTTGGGGAAACCATAAAAATGATCGTGGTTCATGGATGTAAGCTTTATTACTTTTGGCAAAGATTTTCACTTAAATCAGTGATCATACATAAAAATAGAAATATGTAAGTTAAGGGTACAATTCCAGAAATCATAAATGGTACTTGGCATTTAAAGCGTATCTACATTAATTTAACATATCATATGTGGCTGCTAGTAAAAAAAAAAACACACTGATTTGCAGCATGAATGACTTTTTGATACCAGCTATAATTTTACAATGATTTGGAGAATCATAACATTTAGTAATACAGTACCGGTTAATTAAAAAAAACACTATTGGCACTGCTTAATACACTGATAAAAGAAACCTTTTCAATGATATTCACTTTGAAAAATATTTCATTGGCTGCCTTAGTTGGGACTCTACACGTTGCTGCCTGTGCCCAATGCACTAGTATTTTCCATGTCAAAATATTTTTTTTTCCTGAAACTGCCTAACCATTAGCAGCAGTCTGTGTGAAACCAGAGGGAGGGTTGTTTTCACTTCACTCCAAGATTAATGATATTTTATAGCTTCAAAAGAACCTTTCAATTCTGGCTTTCATGGAAGGCACCTCCTTCTTGTCTCTTAATTTCACTGCCACTTTTAAAGTATAATTATTCATTCTGTGGCATATTAAAATAGTCTACAATGGAAAAGTTTTTATTGGAAATAAAATTTTGCTTGCTGTTAATTCTGCAGAATTCTACCTTTCTCTCATTTACCTGGTAGTCTTGTAATCATTTCAATAATTTTTTTGTTTTTGTTCAGATATTTAATGCTAGGCAATGGGAATATGAAAAAGGGTGCGGTAAGGAGGTAGAATTTGCTCTATTAGAAAAATTATATATATATATATATATTCATTGTTCAGGAAAAAACAAATATAGCAAAATTTCAATGATAAATATTAAATTCTGAAGTAATGAAATTATTATCCATATCCATAATTGCTTGGCCTGCTATCAGAGGTGCAATTAGGTAGCACAAAGGCCATAAACCTATCTGAGAAATAAGCATGGGTTCTACCAGGGCTGCCTTATTTCTGATCACTGCCTTTCACTTTACTTCAAAACCTTTGGGCTTACTGGCCAGATATTAACCTTGTGTATGATTTTAACATGACATTCTCAATGCTCTGAGAATTAAACCTTTGAAAAAAAAATATATATATACAGTATAATGCAATCTTAAAAAAGGAATGAAAATCTGACATAAGTTTCAACAGGGGTAAACTCTGCTATGTGACACTATGCTAGGTGAAGTAAGACATACAAAAGGCCAAATACTGTGACTTCACTAATAGGAGGTACCTAGAACAGACAAATGAGACAGAAAGTAGAAAAAAGTAATCTTGGGGGCCTGGGGGAGGGAAAGTGGGAGCTACTGCTTAACCAGTACAGAGTTTCAGTTTGGTATAATTAAAAAGTTCTGCAGATAGACAGTGGTGAGGGTTGGTAACAATGTGAGTGCACATAATGCCACCAAATTACATGCTTCAAAATGGGGAAAATGATAAATTTATGTTATCTACATTTTACTATACTTTAAAAAGTTAATAAAACATCAATTTACCATTTTAACTGTAACTTGAAAAGGCACTTCGTAATGCCCTAATACAGTAAATTAGAAATCATAAAATAATTATACATACGTAAAACAGATGGCAAACATGCAAATGGCACTTTAAAGAAATAATCAGAACAAGAGTTATATAATTTCTTATAAATAAAAAACAAAGCCCATTTATAGAGAACACAGCAAAGGTAGTTTCTGTTGATGGTGCTGGAAGGGGTTCAGCTCAGGTGAGCTGAACACCCCCAGTGCACTTGGCTTGCATGTCTGCAGTGCATATGGGAAACATCAACCCTTCGATGCCGATCCAGTGCTTGGCGATCACACCACACCTCCACTGCCCAATGTCTGTGTCCTTACTCCATTGCGAGTCACCAAACCATGAAAATTTGAGATGGTAAAATCTTTTATACAATTCAAGGAATGCTGACTACAAACTATTTCCAGGAGATGAATACACAAACACTAAACAGAATCCCAGAATCCAAGTTGATATGAATGAAGAAGTAATTCCGGCTACTTGTTCTATTAATGAATTTTTGCTTTCTTCACTGAAAGGATCTTTCCTCCTATAAAAAAAAAAAAACTTGATTGTACTGTGAAATTATTATTAAGTTTCAAGTCTGCCAGATATTTTACAAATAAAATCTGTAAAATAATAAGAATTAGGGCCGGTGAGATGGCTCAGCAGTGCAAGCGCCTGCCTGGCATGCGCGAGGTCCTGAGTTCGACTCCCGGAACCCACATACGAAAAAAGGGCTGGTGATATCGCTCAGCGGCACGGGCACCTGCTGGCGCGTGAGGTTCTGAGGTCGACCCCTGGTACCCACAAAAAAAAAAAGAATTAAAAAGCTGGGCATCATTCATTCCTGTTTATAGTTATAGAATCTGACTCAGTCTTTGCTCAAGGCTACCTCTTGAGTGAGTGGCAGAGCCTGGTTTGTATCTGTGCTTCTGCTTTTTCCATTGTGTTCTACTGTAGCCTCAAGCACATCATTCATTCTGCCACTTCCAGGGCCTAGGACCTCTTCATTTCTTACTTTCTGAGACCTCTATTCCCAGGTGAAGTTTCATACATGGCTATATTTTGTGTGTGCACCAATTCAAACAGAGTTAACTCCTCATTGCTTTTTCTAACCATTCTCTTCTCTGGTCTAATAGGCATGTCGATATTTTCAATCATATTTCTTGGCCTCGGATTGTGCTTTTCTGTTTCCAATTATTCTCTCTCTTCCAGACAGTTTTAACAATAAAATGTACTTCTCTGTGACCAGAAAAGAGAAGATATGATTAAAGCTACTATCAAACAAAAGAAAAAGACTAAACTCAGGCAATAGCATATAAAATAGCAAATGAATAATCAAGGATCCAGATAAAAGCATAAAATTTTAGAAAAAAATGTTCAAAAGTTTATAACATATGAATCTTTGACTGAAAAGCAATTTCTATAAATTTTCATGGTGTCAAAATATCTTTTCAAATAGTTAAGATTTTAAAATAATATTTTGAATACTGTTTTGTTAAGGAAATATTAGAAACAAATAATATTAACAAAATATTTTTCCCGGAACCCACATATGAAAAAGTGGCTGGTGATATCGCTCAGTGGCACAGGCGCCTGCTAGCGCATGAGGTCCTGATCTCGACCCCTGGTACCCACAAACAAACAAACAAACAAAAAAAAAAATTTGCAAAGGGAAATGTGGGTGTTAAAATGTTGTCAACTTTCTCTTTCATAAACTCTACAAAGGAGACTATATATGCAGCCACAGACCTCTAGAGAGTTTTTTCTGTAAATATTGATAGAAGAAATTTGTGAACTATATATATGTATTTGATGGATCAAATATTTGTGGTATTTGTTGGTATTACTAGAAATATGAGTGAATTGCTGATTCCATTTTTGTTTTATATTTTTTTGGCATAAAACTTGGAAGAAGACTTGGTTATTTTAGAATCATGTAGTACACCATAAAAAGAGTTAATAGGATGTCATGGTTATGCCCTAATAATTAGAATCAGAGATTGGCTTCCTTTGCTATTGATATCTTAAATATTTATGTATCTACTGAGACAAGATTTTAGCATATAAATACGCTAAACCAAAAGTGCAAGAATTACTACATTAGGAAGCCACAATTAAAAGGTATGGTGTGGTAAAGTATTATTATCTCAAAGTATAAATTCAATTGGCTCAAAATAATAGAAGTTTGCATACTTTAAAATTTTGAATATAGCTTACTTTTTAATCTTCACTTTGAAAACATCAGGATACATTTACTAAGTGCCAACTTTTTTTTTTTGTGTGGGTACTGGGGGTCGACCTCAGGACCTCGCGCACCAGCAAGCGCCTGTGCCGCTGAGCGATATCACCGGCCCTTTTTTTGTATGTGGGTTCCGGAAGTTGAACTCAGGATCTCGCGCTTGCCAGGCAGGTGCTTATACCACTGAGCCATCTCGCTGGCCCAGTGCCAACATTTTTAATAGTTGATTAATACTCAAACATAATCTTAAAAGATATTCTTCAGATCTTAAAGGATTCTTATAATCATTTAATATACAGTACCATTTAAAACTTGTTTCTCAGGATCTTATCTGTTCGTCTGTCTTCAGATAAACTCCACCTTCCATGACACTTGGAGACATCTACAACTTTAAAGATCAATGTATGAACTGAAAGCTAATGGAGGGAAGAAGAATAATCGGGCAGAGGGAAGTCAAACCAAAATGTTTGCCGAAGTAACTGCCCACATCCACCCAGATAGATAGCTTCAGAAACTGGAGGTGCAAAATTCCTCTAACGTCAGGGCCGAAGTATGCAACTAAAGGATCTGTATAAAAGAGTAACTATGCCCAAAGACCCATTGTTAATCCACAAAAATTAGGCAGTCGGTATTCTTCAACTGGTAGAAAAAAAATGATGATATTTTCCAGAGAAACTAAATCAAAGAGACTATGGATTCCAGTCTCTAGACCAAAAGGAGGGCAGCAAAAGAGAAAACAACAGAATTCCAAAAGAGCTGCTTTAAGGTGGCAAATCTTCCAGACAGTTCCTCCATTCCACGTTCCTATAAGTCCCAATCTAGGATTACTAAAAAATTTAAAAAAAAAACAAAATAGTGAGGCGATTAGTAATTTTGATACTCATAACAAAGCAAGTAAATACTTGTGGAAATTCCTGTTTGTTACTTGTTATAAGAAGAACCTGAGACCTGAGTCATTACAAAACTAACCAGAGTGAACGTTCTTTTAATGAATTTATATGAACACAGCAGTCATCCTAGGACACTTTCGTACTGTACTGCAGGTTATCCCTTGTAGAATCATTTACTGTGGCATCAGAAGGAATCCACCTTTTATGCTCATTTCATAGGTCATTTCTAATGTACTTCATATGCATTGAACCATTCATTCCCAATCATGGTAGGAGACAATGGTCACGGTCGACAGCTAATAATGGAAATTGAACCGAGCTTTGTCAATGTATATTATGTACCTCCTGCCTTTCCAGCTCACTTACTCTTTTGTATTAATTCCAACAATTCTTCAATGTTATCAAGAACTTTCAATAGGCTGTAAATACCCATTAGTCCCAACATGAGTTCACTGTCTTGCTTGATGTCGATGATCCACAAGTATAGTTACTATCTTGCAGGCACCATTCTAGGATTATGTTCTGGCCTGTTAGAAACTTAGTAGCTCTCTGCAGTCTCCACCTTTCCCTCTTGTTTCTCTAGAACATCACTGCTGCAGTTACTCTCTGCTCTCCATCATCAGTTTCTTTTTCTTTTTGAATCATTTATATCTATCTAAAAACTTTTTGCATCTCTCTATGAAGGGAACAACATCTCTACTATACTCCTTTCCAACAATATTATGCTTCATTGTTCTATCTTATTTTAGCACTAAATTTATTGCAAAAGTTACATATGGCCAATTGCTCCTCTTCTTTTTTAAATTTTATTTTGAATTGACAAACAATAATTGTATGTATTTATAAAATAAGGTGCAATGTGATGTTTTGATATATAAATATATTGTGGAATTATTATATCAAGGAAATAAACTTTTCTTATTTTTTGTAGCGACAACCTTTAAATTTTATTTTTAGCATTTTGAAATGTATGATACATTATTAGCAACCATGATCACCAGGTTGTGCTATAATTATGTCTATCTGTAACTTCATACCCTTTGGGCAACATCTCTCCGTTCCCCACTCCCACGCCCAGTCTGTTGTAACTACCATTTTACTCTCATCCTGCAAGTTTGAATTTTCTTTTTCTTTCTTTCTTTCTTTTTTTAGATTCCACACATAAGTAAGATCATCAAGTATTTGTCTCAAATTTAAAAAGAAGGAGGAGGAGGAGGAGAAGGAGAAGAAGAACAGGAAGGAAATTCTATTGGTTTTGCTAACAAGGATGAACTGAGGACATTATGCTCAGTGAATTAGCCAGGTTTCTCTCTCTTCTCTTCCCAAGCTACTCCATTTTGGCTTCTGACGCTGCAGTTTCACCACCACTACCCATGTCAGAGTTAATAAGACACTCTAGGTTGCCATTTCAAAGTGTCTAATCTGTTGTTCTCAGAAATATTAATATTGCAAAACCCTTCTTCTTGAAACATGTTCCTCTTTCGGCTTCTGTAATGACACGTTCCTACTTTTGTTCTAGTTTACTAGTCACTCTTCTGCGCTAATGGTCCTTTTTGCTATTTCTTCTTCCCCTTCAAATTAGTCCTGGGGCGTGATCTCAGTTCACTTCACTTCCCTATGTGTACATTTGGATAGTAGTTGGAATTATTCTCAGAGCATTAAATGCCACCTGTGTGGTGATTCCTCAATCTGCCTGTAAACCCTAGATACATGGGCCAATTGCCTATTGGAAATCTCTACTTAGACTTCTATAGGCAACTCATATTTAACATGATCCCTTTCCTCCAAAACTACCCCACTTCTGTAGGAACTTTCATCTACTCTATCCACGCAGTTGCTCAAGCCTAAAACCTGCGTGAATTCTTTGTTCTACTGTCCTCAGATTCCTCCACCCAAACTATCCTAAGTCTCATTGCTTCAATCTCCAAATAATTTCTTGAATCTGTTGACTTCTTTCTGCCTCTTTACTACCAAGACCCAGTGCAGGCCATTAACACCCTCCACACAAGTTACTGCAACACCCAAATGGTCACCATGCGTAAGTTAGTGTTCTTCAGAGAAACAACCAATAAACACGATGAAGAAAGTGAGACAGTGAGAGAGCGAGAGAGAGAAAGTGAGAGCAAAAGAGATCATAAGGAATTGGTTCATGTGTTTATGGATGCTGGCCAGTCCATAATCTGTAGGGTGGGTAACCAGGTGGGAGACACAGAAGAGCTAATGTCGCAGTCTGTGCCTCAAGGCCATCTGCAGGAGAATTATGAAAAGCCAATGTCGCATAAGTCCAAAGTTAGTCTGCAGGTTTCTCTCTTGCTCAAAAAAGACCAGTCTTATTTGTGACTCATGCTCTATTTCCCCTGAAGATTGGCTAGAGTATTTGCTACCCACTATCCTTAGTCCCAAACCCAGTAACTTTTTACTGCTTCCATTTCCACCTCCCAAGTGAATGGCACTCACTGTTATCTTACCTGGATTATGCAACAGCCTGCAACAAAATCTCCCTTCTCTGCATTTTGATCTCCCTAGAGTACATTTCCCACACATGTCAGATCATCTTGTCTATTCAAACACTTCCGATGACTTCTGTAGGGGAGGAAATAAAATCTTCCCTCTACCCTCTGAAGTTCAGTGGCTCAGGTCTGCAGAAACAAACAAACAAACACAGAATTTATGTGTGCGTATAACATGCATATATGTATACAGAAGAACTCAAGGATGAGTAGTAATTCAAAGAGGAGGTTGGGGGCCAGTGATATAGCTCAGAGGCATAAGCGCCTGCCTGGCAAGCACGAGGTCCTGAGTTTGACTCCCGGTACCCACTTTAAAAAAAAAAAAAGAGAAGGTTGGAATTTTGGGATTTTATGTCATCTTAACAAAAGGTGATAAATTTGTGGAGAAATCACAAGCAAAGAGTAAGAGATTTGGGTCCTTGGAACAGTAAATTGTGGGAAGGCAGATACATGGGGGAAAATTAATGAAGGATAAGTTGATTTTGGTAAAATCTGTGCAGACCCATCTTGGTACTCATTTCTCATCTGCAGTGATAATGGCTATTTTCCTCTTCCTGATGTGGGAGAATTGAGAGATTAAACCTTCATAAAAATAGATTTGTGCCTGGCTATTAAGCAAATAGGTAGACAAAAAGCTGTTTGTGTTTTCTTCTTCTAATCGCCTTCAGCAATAATAATCCTTACACCAAAGTGGTATATTTCAAGATGACATGTTCTCATCTCCTTCAATAATTCATCTTCCAAAAGCCTGTGTCGCTGTACTGCCCACAGGGCACCTGCCCTGACCTCTTGCATGCCCTTAGACTTCATTCCTTCTTTCCCTCTCAAACCTGGCCTGTCCGTTCTTGTTCTTCTGCGCAGGCGTTTGGACATGCTTCTAGTTTGAACCACTCTGCTGTCCCATATCTGTGTGGATCTAATCCATTTAATTCAAGTCTCTCTTGCCATGGCACCTTATTGGAGAAGCTTACCCTGACCACTCCACAGAAAATAACACTGTTATCTTATCTTTCTCTAATCTTTTCTTGCTTTATTTTCCATGAAATTTATTACCGTGTTTTGCTACTTTTATTGCTATCTATTTGCTCCACCCAAACCAAGTGGAATATGAGTTCCATAAAAACACTTTCTTTTTTGTTCACTGCTATAGGGACAGTGCCTAGAATAATTCTTGTCATCTAGCAGTTAACCAATACTTTTTATTAAATGCACAAATAAATGACCAAAAAGGAAAATTCTTAATTACTTGGATGAATGTAGCTCTTGTTCTTGCATTTCTTCCAAGTGAATATACTATGCTTGATTTTTTTTAATTGTTAGTGTTTCCAAGTTTTCAAGACCATAAAGTTTACAAAGTCAATGCATAGATACAGACTCTCAGAAATATTAAGTAACACCCATCCAACTGACAAAAACCAGGGTAATAAAATAGCAGAGAAACCTAGATTTTAGATCCATGTCTTTTTTCCTTGCATTTCTTTTGACCAGAATGACATTTGGGACCATTGTATAAATGTTCCTGGCAAGTACACCTGAACTAGGGTTGGTGGATTAAACATATATGGTTGCAGTAAGAAAAAAATTGAGTTATAATCCTGATTGCCTAAAGTCTTTGGGCCTATGTCTCTGTGTCTGTGGGTTGGTATAAAGATTAAAGAGGTATTATACGTAATTATCTTAATAAAATGTGATGTACAGAGGAGTACTAAAAGTGGCGGTGATTACTGTCAATATTAACATTTATAAAATGTTAGTTAATGATTAGTCTCCTATCTAATTCAGGGAAGACTAAAGAGCTTTCAGTTCCTAGAAGCCTATATTCATCACCGAAGTATAAGAACTGGACTTACAATACCTGCCCTGTCAGTTTTAAAATAATATATAATTTGTTCTGATTTTCTCATAGGAAAGGAGGATTCATAGAAAATAGAAGCAAAATAAAAGATGCCTTTGGAGCCCTTGAAAAGAATGAGGAGTGACTGTGAATCAGCAGGCTCACATCAACAAGTCATGTCTTCAATGGCTTGATACCTAGAATGTTTAAGTTAACAAATCAGGACAATATAATATCTCCTTCTACATAATCTCCTATGATAATTTGGGGGCTCCATTTGGAAAAACATATGAGATGAGAATAAAGCAAGATACCTTGCCAAATGGTTGAAAATGTTGATTAAGAGTAGATCATTATCCCCAAGAAGAGAGCCTCTTATATTCCACAGCAACACTGTTACCTGACTCAAATACAGGAAATAATATTATTAATTTCATATGTAACAAAACATTATAAAAGGTTGTTAAGATTAATGGATCAAATTTCAAAATAATTTCTGCAAACTGATACACTGAACTGAATGCAACAAAATATATATACTAGGTTTCTGGAGTATGGATTCAGATAATTTATGCAACAGTGCAGAGTGAGATTTCTGATAGTTCATATGCAAAGATCTGAATCCAACAGAGTGGAAAGGCCAGGAAGGGAAGCACAGTATCAAAAGTTACTCAGAGCTTAGCACAGGATCAGAGGCCTTTTGCTCCTTGTATGCTACACATATATGTACACATATACGTCATATACATATACATCATATAACTATACATATGCATATTTTACGTGGCTGCACAATAAGTCAATATTAACTTTTATTTACACGACGGTACTATCCAGTTCACTTATGAACTTGGAGGTGTGGAATCCACTGTGAGTACTTTCTGAAGAGGGCTGATGTTAACTCACGTGGAGTTAGTGAAGGGCAATGAGATGTGTGGTGAGAAGCCAGACACTGAATGGTTAAAATCATTAGGGCTGTGAACACTGACTAAAGGAAGACTGAGCGGGAAGATGATGGCTGTCTTTAGATATCTGAAAGACTTATTGTGGAAGATAGAATGTCCTTGTTCTTAATTGGGATGTTGATGGCATGAATGTTTGATTTAATCCTCAGAAAGAGGAAGTTTCTCAGAGTTGAGTGTTCATCAATGTCAAGGAATTCAAACAGATGCCCAATGTTCATTTTGTCTGGAATGTGGTCTGAAGATTCCTGCATGCGAAGGAATGTGGTCCTGGCACTTTCAGTTTTAGGATGATATGAAATGTGGCAACTGATAGTACCAAATTCCAGGAAGTATACTCAGTGTTTTATGTCCTTAGCTCACTAAGTCTAAAACCTGAATTAAAATTACATATTATAAGAAGTATTCTTATTTTGTAAATCAGGCTTAAATACATATAATAAACTGCTTGAGTTCAGAGTGCCTGTAAATTACAGGGCCGTGTTTGAACTCAATTTTATTGTACTAAAAGACCATGTACTTTCTACCATACACTCCATTTCTCTAACATGCTTTTTCAAAGATAATGAACAAATCCTTCCTTCAAGGGCAGAACCATCAAAATATACCGTCATTACCAATGTACTGACAGGCACAGGCCCATTGAAAGATTTTTAACTGTGATTCATATGGTTATATAGAAACATAAACACATAATTTATGTTATGTTAATATATCCTATCTTCTAGAGGAATGTGAATTTGCTTTGGTTAATGTGGTAAGTAATTGTCTACGTTAATTTGGCCCAGCCCTGGTGCTCAGATATTTGGTCAGACATTATAATCTTTCTGCGAAGGTGTCTTGGGATGAGATTAATATTGAAATTGGTTGACTTTGCATAATGTCCTACAGATTATCTGTCTTGTCAGAGTGACAGAATTTCTGCCAAGTCTAGTGATGCACACGTGTAATTCCAGCAATCTGGGAGGGTCACAAGTTTAAGCCCAGCCTGGGCGATTTAGTAACTTAGCATGGCCCTGTCTCAACATAAAATTTTAAAAAAGGGCTGGGAATGTAGCTCAGTGTGAAGGCCTGGAGTTCAGTCCCCATACTACACACACACATACCCCTAGGATTTCCTTCTTCTGTAAAGCTAAATACCATTCCTTTGTGTATATATACTACATTTTCTTTATCCCCTCATCTGTTAATGAACAAAACAAACGAACAAAAAAAAATGCCTCATGATCTTATGTGTGGAATATAAAACAGTTGAACTCATAGAACTCATAGAACAGTTACCATAGGTTAAGAGTCTGGTGGAATAGAGAGATTTTCGTCAAAATGGCACCAATTAAATATGAAGAATATTTTTTTGAGGCCACTTGCACAACATGGTGACTAACAATGTTAAGTGAAATAAGACACACAAACTTAAATATTGGATGGTTCTCTTATATGAGAAACTTAAATATATATATATATATATATATATATATATGTATATATGGCAAAATAGATGACAGATAAATAGGAAGTAGGGAAATCTTTTTCAAATAGATGGGGGAACAGAGGTGGAGGGAGGGAAGGGAAATGGGATAGAAAATAAAAGATTTGAAGGGTGAAAATAGAGCTTTTGGAAATGGGAAGGGGATTAAGAGTTGGAAGAAGCAGGGAGAAAGGGGAGCGCTGGGGATGAAAATAATAATTAAGATGTATTGTGTACATGTACCAAGTCCTCACGATAAATGTAATCATTATGTACTCCATGTTTTTTTAGCTTGATTTGATTAGTCCACATTGTATACACACATCAAAATATTACATTGTAACCAATAAGTATATATATATATATATATATATATATATATATAATTTGTCAATTAAAAATAAAAAGTTAGAAATAATCTTAATAAAAACTATTTTACGAATCAGTAGACTCTGAATTTTGTAGATTATCTTTCGTTCTGCGAATGAGCCTCATGCGGTCACACGAAGGCGTAACAGGATAAAGTCTGACTTCGCAAACAAAAGGAATTCTGGCAGCAGACTGCCTTCGCCTTCACAAGGCAGCTCTTCTTTAGGCCTCCAACTTGCCAGGCTACTTCACAGCTTTTGGACTCACAACTGTGGGTGCCAATACCGTCAAATAAATTTCTCTATAAACCTATACACATCCTGTTGATTCTGTTTTTCTGGAGGGCAGCGGCTAATGCACTTTATTATTATTATTATTTTCTTTGCCTTTAGGCTCATGGTTCCTTTGTTTTAAAAGATGGGGTGGAACAATTACCTAAAGACTTGGAAGCAGCCGAGCCCTCATATGAAACCACAGCCTTAACCGCTATTTTGATTAGCCTCATGAGAGACATCAAGTTGCACCCAGATTCCTGTCCACAGAACTGTGAAATAATGTCGTTTAAATAAATTCTATGAGTGCAACTTAAGAAATTTCTTTGGCACAAGCGGGTATAACAGAAACGCATTTGAACTGGGACTCTGGGGACCTGGATCCGAACACCTGACCGCTTCTAAACAGTTAGTGCAGCCCTTGCACCTCTGGGTCTCATTTCCCTACCCATGATACCAGAAAGCACAGCAGAAGAACTTTAGCCTCCTTTAAATGTTATAATGCAGTGTCTCTATTAATCCCGCTGTTTATTCATTAAAACAATGCTGATAAAAGTCACAAGTAGAACACACCCCGAAGCATCAGGCCTCTGGATTTGATGGATGCAGACCAGCTTCCTCTCTGCCTGTAGCTGTCTGAACTAGTCTTGCTCTACCTCTTTTCCCTACCCAGTCGTTCTTCCGTGGCCAATCAAGGTGAAATCATTTTTGCAGCTCTCTGCATATGGCCCGAGCATGCTCACAGCATAAACTGAGTTGTTCCGGCTCTGGACGTGTGTACCGCTCGCTCTGGCATTCAAAATTTCGCCTGTTGAATTTGTGAATCAACTCTGACAATACACAGGGCAAAGGGACCCTTTTACAAGCGTGAGCCCTCTCCCTCCTCAGATCCGGGGAGGCGTGTCCATGTCCTTTGCCAAATATCAGCTACGTAGGAGCAATGCAGAGCAAGCAGAGGGCTTTCTGCAGTGAACAGCTGGATTTGTACTGGCACATCAACCCCACTAAAAAATGTTGTGTATCTTCGCGGCCCGCTGTTAATACCCCTTCCTTATTATATGAAAGAGCGAGAGAGAGGGGAAGGCAAGAGAGGGAGAGGAGAGAAGAAAGGAGAGGAAAGCAAAGCAAAGCAAAGCAAAGCAAAGCAAAGCAAAGCAAAGCAAAGCAAAGCAAAGAGAACGGGACAGAAAAGTGAAGCAATGGCCCAGAGCCTGGCGGAGGGGGCCGAGCAGGGACTCTGGAGCCGGGGAGCGCGCAGCCGCCGCAGGCCGGGTGGCACCGATGCCCGCGCTCCAAGCTTCTCCCTTCCTTCGCCCCGGGGTCGGCTCGGGCTTTCGGGCGAGCTCCGGCTCTGTCCCGTCCCCTCCCCGCCCGGGAGCCGAGCCCAGCTCCGCGCCGCTCTCCCACTCCCGCCGCCCCCGCCACTTTCCCCTCTCTGCCTGCGCCAGGCGCGCCCGTCCCGCCCCGCGGGGCCGCTTCTCCTTCTGCCCTGGGACTCACGACCCGGGTGTGGCGGCCGCGCTCTGGGACCGCGCGTGCCTCGCAGAGCGGGAACCGGGCCGCTCGCGGCCGCCGCACCTGAGCCCCAGCTCGGGCCACGCCGCGGCTCGGGAAAAGCGGGCCGGGAGTCCCCGAGGGGCACCCGAGTCTCCGGGGAAGACGAGTCCCGCCGCGGCCCGCGAGGAGCGCGCCCCTCGGCCCCGCGCTCGCGGCACTTTTCTCCGACCCCCGGGGGACCTGCCGCCGGCCGCCCGCGCCTGGCGCACGGCTCCGCGCTTGAGCTCCGCGGCGCCGGGGTCCACCGTGCGGACGCCCCGCGAGGGCGCGAGCGAGCGTGCGGCCGGCGCGGAGGTGCGCCCCCCCCCCCCCGGGCCCGCGGCGCTGAGGCAGCGCGTGCGCCCCCGCCGCCGCCCCTCCCCCGGCCGGGGCTCTGCGGCGGACTCCGGCCGCTGTGGCGGAGCAAACCGGTTTGTCTTCACTTTGCCCCTCGAGGCGCCCGGGAGTACTGCCAGTCGGAGCCGTGACATGTGCGCGGCTTCCTCTTTTCCCCGGCGAGAGGCGACCCTCACTTCGGGGCGGTGTAGAGCCTTATAAAAGGGCAGGGCCTCGAGAATGGGGAAAGCGTGTTCCGGATCCCGGTGAAGTGAGGAGCGAGAGGACGCGCCGCTCAGCCCAGGACCCCGGCCCGGCGCCCGGCGCGCTCCGGGTCGGCGCCGCGGAAGGTACTGGTGATCCGCGGCAGGGTGGACTTCGCGCATTGTCACCGTCGCCTGTAGAGTTAGTCTGCGGTCGCGGGGTTATTTGAATGGTGCTTTTTTTGGTCTTTTCTTTTTCATAACCCACCCTCTTTATTTTTAAGAGCGCAGAAAATGTTCTCAGCGTACTTGGTAGACGAAGAAGTAGTTGAGAGTGTGCATCCGACGTGGTACGGGGGTCGCCCGTGGAAGTAAAGGGGGCAGAGGGGAAGGCGGGCCGCGAGGGTTAGAGAGCCCAGAAATGTTTTGCCTCTTCGGGATTGTCATCCGAGGGGTGACACAGGGACTCCGAGAAAGGCGGCTGAGCACCGCCTGGGCTTCCAGGAGGGAAAAGGGAAGACTGTTCTCAGAAAAGCCAAGGCTATTTTTGTGGCCAACTAAGCAGTTGCTTTTTCTTGTAAAGTGTGATTTTCCCTCTGCAGTGTTATTTATCCTTGGGCAGACACACTGACAGATATTTTACCCACTTCCACTACTTAAGGTACAAGTTTTTAGAAATTGATAATGGACTCCCCTCTCCCAAATGCTTGTTTCCATTTGAATTTCCTCTTTTAGTTAATATCTTGGGAAAAGACCTGCCCCATAAGGCCGTGTTTCCCCTTTCCTTTCACAGTCCAACGCCCCCATCCCATAGACGCATTAACCTAGGGGAAAGACATGCCCACAAGCGCAGCATTCCGCAGCTCTCTTGGTGGTGGTGTGCAATGCAATAAAAAATGAACTACTTATTTTTATTAAAGTTATTCTACACCTGTGAGTTTTAAAGTTTCATTTATGCCAGTGAAATCAGCAAGGTATAACTGGAGAGAATTTATTTTGGGTTACAGCCAATAGTCTAATAGAAGACTTGTTCTCATATACAGGCAAAATACTTGAATGAATGAATTTGTTTTCAACTTCAGTTTTTCCTAAAAATAAACTAGGGTTTTGTTTTTTTTTTAAGAGAAGGAAAAAACAAAACAAATCAAAAAAAGAACAAATTTTCAAAACAACATAATATGAGGGTAACAATGGTCAATGCATTACGTATTATTATCTTTAAGTTAGTTATTCAGGATACCAGACATTAGCATTCAATTGTCCAAACATTATTGGCTCAAACCTTACTCTTCAATGAACTAAGTAAAATTGGTAGTGTATCTATCTTAACCATCTTATATATATATACAATTTTTTTTCCCTTTCCCTTCTTTCTTTTCCCTATTCCAGTCTCTCTTTCCTATTGACCAGTTTCTTTTTGATTCACCGTGTCTATTGTACATTTTGTGTCTTATTTACTCTTTCAGTTTCTCATACTAGAGAGACAATACGATGTTTACACATGTGTGTCCGGTTTATTTCACTTATGAGTATTTTCTCGAGTTGCATCCATTTACCTATAAAAGTCTCCAGTTTATCCTTCTTTATGGCTGAATAGTACTCCATTGTATAAAAATACCACATCTTTCTTATCCATTCCTCAGTTGATGGGCATTTGGGTTGTTTCCAAGATCTGGCTATTACAAATTGTGCTGCTATAAACATGGGTGCACATATATCGCTGTGGTACGATGTTTTTAATTCTTCTGGGAAGATGCCCAGAAGGGGAATAGCTGGTTCAAATGGGACCTCCAACCCTAGTTTTTTGAAGAATCTCCACACTGACTTCCACAGTGGCTGTACCAGTCGACACTACCACCAACAGTGAAGAAGGGTTCCTTTTTCCCCACAGCCCCTCCAGCATTTGTTATTAGTTGATTTCTTTATAGTAGCCATTCTTTCTGGGGTGAGATGGTATCTCAGTGTTGTTTTAATTTGCATCTCTCGAATGACTAGTGATGTTGCACATTTTTTTGTATATTTATTTGCCATTAGTATTTCTTCATCTGAGAAATGTGTATTCATCTCAGATGCCCATTTTTGGAGTGGGTCTTTAAATTTGGGAGGTCTGATTTTTTTGAGTTCTTTATATGTTCTCGATAGTAATCCTTTGTCTGAAGAACAGCTGGCAAACATTTTTTCCCACGTTGTGGGTTGTCTTTTCACTCTGTTGGTGGTTTCTCTTGCTGTGCAAAAGCTTTTTAATGAGATCCCAGTTATTGATTCTTTGGGATAGTTCCCGTGCGGTTGAGTTTTTAATTCATAAAGTCTTTGCCTACACCAATGTCTTCAAGGGATTTACCTATCCTACCTTCCAGCAGATTTAATGTTTCTGTTTTAATATTTAGATCTCTGATCCATTTTGAATTTAGTTTAGTGCATGGTGAAAGATATGGGTCTGAACTAGGGGTTTTAACTGCACATCTTTATCCAGCTTCTTTTGAGCTTTCCTAGGTATTGAGATCTCATGGGAAAAAAGCTTATTGCATATTTAAAAAAATGTGAATATCAGTCTTAAAAATGAAAGATGTAAGACTGATCAGTGGGTAATATAAAACAAATTCTGACAATGAAGTTGTTTTATAAGCCATTTCAATTCTTTATGGTTAGAAAATTATGTCTTTGTAGAGTGAAAGCATGAATATTTACTCGTACAGGTTTAGTATCTTGATTTGTGTTTCTTCTTTGGGCTATTTTGACTGAAAGTTTTTCCATGCATTTCCGGATTGTAACTGTGTTTTTCAATTTGTTCTTCATATTCATATAGAATAGTTCAAGGTGTTTTGATTCTTTTAGATATTGGCATGTTAAAATATATGGAAATAATGCCAATTTTTCCAAAGTCACTATTCCTGCTACCTTGTTGAAAATTGCTAACACGGACTAAACTATATTACCTTTTTAAATTTAATACATTCAAGTATACAAACTATTTTGCCTATTCCTTATGGAGAGAGAATATTCATATATTGTTATGCTCAGTTCCTCAAATTCTAGACTTTATAAATATATTTAGGAGTTGTAGTGACTGCATGTTTCTCATGCCTTAAGAAATTTAATAGAGTTAGCAAGACTTACATTAACTGGTCTCAAGCTGCATGAAGCCACTGTTCCTTTTACGGCTTATATAAATTACATGACATTGTGCTTTTCCGATGTGAATGGTGAATGAGGCTATTGTCTGTTGGCTTATGGGAAATATTAGAAGTCTGTAGTTTTACTGCCTAACGTCACTCTGATTTCTGGAAATAGTGATTTGAGAGAGATTCCAGTTATATATTAAAAATAAACCGAGAACCGCTTCTTTAAACTTGACCTTTTCTATAACTGCCTGTATGTCTTACAGAGTTCACATTTCTGATAGGATGATTAAAAGTTTCTAGAGACTTTTTAGAATTTAGACTAAATAGAAAAAGACTGTTCAACGTGTGTGGTATACATGGGCAAAAACTCATCTTTCTATTTTCATTTCTAATTTGGTGACATCATTACGTTGTCTACGTATTAGGACACTAAGATGTACACCGATTGACTGCGATGATAACATTTAAGCATCTGTCTTTCGCAACTGAATGCCAGTAGAAGCTGAATGTGGCAACCTGAGTATCATCTTACTTTCCTTTGTAAGCATTACTCACAATTGAATTATTTGAAATACCTGAAAAACTTCAAGGTTAATATATTAAAATAGAGCATATATGACAAAAACGTATGATATTTAGTTTACAGTTGGTTAAAAAAAATCACAAATCAGTAAGAAAAACGTTCTAATAGAAAAGGATACAAATGACTTGAACATGCCAATCCAAATAAAGGAAATCCAAAAAAGATAAAACTACTTTTATCAAACTGACAGTGATTAAAGCAATAATACTCAACAGTGATGACAGTATCACTAAGTAAAAACACTGATACATTTCAGTATAAATTGTGTGTTTAATATATTTAGAAATAATTTTAAACCTTCAAAAAGATTGAGAGAATAAAAAAGTACA
Organism: Erethizon dorsatum; assembly: GCA_028451465.1. Lineage (NCBI taxonomy): Eukaryota > Metazoa > Chordata > Mammalia > Rodentia > Erethizontidae > Erethizon > Erethizon dorsatum. The sequence goes on from CM051823.1 coordinate 146,831,937, forward strand.
AAGAACACTTACATATCCTTTACCCAGAATCACCTCTAAATATTGACCCCATCTTTTTAAAAATCATTCCCCTTTTCTCTACACCCACCATCTGCCCACACACACAGAAGTATTTTTCTGAATCATCTGAGAGTAAGTTGTATATATCAGGACTTCAGGGTTTATGTTTTTAATTGAAAATTTTAAGATATTTGCATTTCCAAATATAGTTGTTAAAATACATAAAGACGCTGTATACCCCTTACCCAGTTCCCCCACTGGGAACATTTTGTAAAACTGAAGTATGAAACAAAAACCAGAATGTTGATACTATCTACTTTTCTTTTTTTCCAACTTCCCCAATTTTACATGTATCCATTTGTGTGTACACATATACATAGTTCCAAAGGTTGACTTTTAATCTCACCTGTGGTATGAACCAGTTGTACATATTTCTGATCAAATAAGTTTTAAGACTTGTGAAATCTTAATTTTAAGAATAAATCAGCCTTTTAAAGTGGGGGCAAACCCAACTTAATAAAAGGACTTAAATTGAGTGATGGAATTGCATTTTCTTTTTTTTTTTTTTTTTAATACATTGCTTAGGCTCATGAACATGATTATTAGCCAGAAGAAGAAATACTAATATGAGCAGACTTGAGTAAACCAAATTGCTGTTCTTTTTACTCTAAAAGAATTAAGGTATTTTCTCTGCCACTCCCCAACTCCCTTTATGAAAAGATTGGCCAAAGAAACACACTTGAGATATGGGCAAGGAAGTGAATTCTGGCTATTTCCGATATTAATGAATTAGTACCATATCATTTTCTCACTAATTTCAAAATGTCATGTTAATTTCTCTTTAAATTGTGACTTTGAGGCAACCTTTGGAAGTAGAGAGAAGAAAGAAAGTAGGAGTTTTCTAGGTTATTTCTGTGATGCATTTGGATAAAAACATGCCTGCCAGGGACAATATCTGTGTTAAAGCAATCTCGAAGGGTTACATTCTAAAGCTTTCTGAAACAGGACTCATGCAGTAGTAGCGACTTGGTTCTCAAAAAGGGCAGTTTGGTTGAAAGTGGGGTGATACAATATGATCTTGGGCAAATTGTTCAGTATCTTAATTTTCTCACCTGTGAGATGATGGGTTTTATTGCATAATTTTTAGATCCATTTCAGAGCATGCAAATCTATGACTTTTTTTTTTTTTACTTAAAAAGTGTTCCAGCTCTCTTCAATAGAAATTTAAGACCATGATCAAAATGACAGAACACTGTAGTGCTTTTGTAATCCCTCCTTAGAACCTTAGTAACCCTGTTTGGGATTTTTCCACTCTTCTGAGAAAGTTGTTTAAATCTCAGGGATGTGTCTTTACTAAGTGATCCCCTGAGAAGATACACACAGTGCTCTCCTTCCTCTGTTCTATTCTTAATTTATTTGTTTCTGTTCTTCAGTAAACAGTAAAGTGGATGAAAGTTGGCATGTCATATGGTTTATGTTTGGTTACAAGTGCTTACACTGCCCTGGGCTCCTGTTCTGTCTGAAATGATGGAGTCTAGAGCTCTGGAATGCATCAAGCCATCGTCATCATTTGCAGCTATTGCCTGATAAGACTGCAGGCAGCTTGGGTAAAACAACTTTAGTATTGGATATGGAATCCCAAAATGTCAGAAACTTTTACAGCAAAGAAGCTGCATGAGTATGGTGAAAGAAACAGTATTGACCGCAGCCATGCAAGGAAGCGTGATTCCCTTTATATGTATGACCTTAAGGGCACGTATGCATAAAGGAAAATCATCCTGTGCCACAAAGACAAAGAAGCAGGGAGTTCGTTTGGGCTGATGTTTCCTCCAATTAATATCTGTAAGGCTGGAGGCCAGGTTTTATTGGTCTCCCCTTTTATTTTACTGGGCCTCAGTTTCTTATTCTGCTAAAATGAGGTTAAGCTTGGTTTTGTCCCTCTATCTCTAAACTTCTGTGAATATATAATTGTTCTTTTGTTTTAGTAGCATACTCATTCATCTCCAGCTGAACGGAGAACACCTCATTCATCCAGCGTCAATAGGAAATAGGCCCATTCTTCCAAATAAGTGAATTTTCTATGTGAGAGTTTATAGCCTAGCCCTGCAAAAGCCCCTATTAAATGCCATGAATAGTTACCTCCAGATGTATTTGTTGGATAATAACCTATCTACAAAAAAGAAAAAGACTTTCAGTACCTGCACCCTAAACCACACAGTTAACAGAGGAACTAGGAAGTCTGTGCCCTTCTAGAATCCACATCCATTAATTTTATTATTTATTTACTAAAACATGCTTTCCATAATCAGTAGGTGCTTTTAGCTTCAAATATTTTGGATGAATGTACTAAAAAAAAAAAAGTACCTTCCATACAAAAAGAAAAAAATACTCTTCTTAACCTCATCCTAGTTTACAATTTCCAACAGGACAGCCGCCTGTTGCTGGAACTTCTAGCATGGTGAATACAAAAGCATAACATGAGCTTCACACACTACTTAGAATCTCTGTATTCATAGCCTACGTGAGTGAGTCGCTTATTGCATTTTTGTTCCCAGGTAATCTCAGAAGTGGCCATAAAGTCAATTGGTTGGTGTTGGCATATGCGATTAAGCCTATTGTTCATTCTTGTTTAAGTCTTTTCGCCGTGGACAGAGTAACCACACTTACATTAGAATGTCTGGGATGATAGTAACGATAATAACAGCTAATATTTATCGAACACTTACTGAGTGTCAGGTACTGTCCTTAAAAAGACATTATCTTATTTGATCATCTTAGCAATTCTGGAGACTAGGAACATTGCAGTTCCTTATTTTACATATGACCAATAGGAAACTAGTGCGAACAAGTAAATTTCCTGAGGGTTGCTTAGTTCCTAAGTAGCAAACCCAGGTCTGTTTGACCAGTGCTTGTCCTCTTTACTATGAGGTAGTTTCTCACAATAAAAAGAAGATTCAGAATGTAGTCATGAGGCAAGTGCAGGAATCACTTGGCGTCTACTTTGCTCATTTTAGCATTTCTCTTCCTCCTTTTCTGGTTTTGTATTTATCACTCCACATTTATCCAAGTAAGCAAATTTTAGATTTTACGAAAGGCATTACTGTGATTAGTAGCCCTTCATTTTAGTGGTGAAATGACTCTGAATTACCATTGCAGGCAAGGTAACTTTATGAGATCTGGAGATTTGTTACTGCTACTTTGCTATGTACTGCCTCAAGTCTCTGGTGCTTTCTAACCCATTGTTGGTCCCTTTAGGCTACTGGCTTTTATACTTGCTGTTTCCTTCATAGGCTTGCTTCTTTTGAGGCTTCTGGGTCAGTTGAATATATCATACTGTTTGGGGCCAAGAAAATATGGATGTTCCTTTCTAAACATTAAATATAATTTTCAGTTTAAGATGAGATCGTTGTGCACAAGGATTATTTGAGAGTTTTTTAAGTACCCCCCCAATGTCATTTACTGGTTTCCATTACTTCTTGTTCAGTGACCATTTAAAGACACCAGTATCTATTGTTGTATACATGTATAAAGATTTCAAGATTTTTTGGAATGTTAATGCTTCAATACTTCATTTTAGTGAAAGAACAGAGCTTCAAATATACGTACATATATGTATTCCCATGTGTAAAGCAGCAAATGCTGTAAAATGATAACATTTCTTTAAGTCTACATTTCTGAGAAATTATATTTGAGATTTATATAAACATCCTCCTGCTTCCCAGATGGGTGTGTTTCTTGTAAGGCTGAAGCTGAAATTGCTTTATTTTTAAATAAATGTTTCTTGTTGAGTTGTCTGACTACCCATTTTCATGAAGGAACCACCTATTAAGTATATTCTGATAAGGAAGTGCCACCAAGTAGCAAATAAAACACCTGCATTTTTTGCTTTTGCTAATTAGCTTGAAGGAGGTGATTAGGTCATGGTCTTTTCATCTCCATCCTCAGCCTGAGTGGTAGTGCAATCAGTGGTAGAGCACTTCTCTAGCCTGCGTCAAGCCCTAGGTTCCATCTGCAGTACTACAAGAGACAAAAGGCAGACGAAGGTCTCTATTTTCCAGTCCCTGTTGCAAACCTACACTTTTGCATTATTTGCCATCATGCTTTACTGAACACTGAGTGTACTGATTTCGAGTTTCTTTCCTTTCAGGACGTTTTATTCCGGTAGAATGTGGAGCTGCCATTGGAAATGGAAGCCAAGCACCCTTCTATTCTTGTTTGTTCTGTGTATCATGTGTGTTCCTCTCTCAGGTAAGAGTCTCTCTCTTTCAAACCCTAAATTCAATAATGATTTCATTGTCTTCAATGCAGGTGTGCTATTTATTTAAGTTACCTTAACACTCTCTCTCTCTCTCTTTCTGTTTCTGTCTTATGTTCGTCTGTCTTTGGTCTCTATTCTCTCCGAATTCTGCATGAATACCGTTACTTTGATCATTATTTCACTTACTTACGAGTTTATTTCTTTAATCTTTGGTGTCTTTCTTCTAATTTTATTTATTTATTTAGCCCATATTGAGTGATGAGATAACTACATAACTGATATTGAAAAAGTGCTAGCTGTTTCCTCTACTCTTGAATAAATAAATATACAGCACTTAGTTCTCTTTTCATGTTTTCATATAATTATTTATGGGAAATATAGACTGCTAGTTCATTCATCCTGATGTTATAACCATCTTGCAAAATGAATTAGGAATTTGAAATTATGCTTTTTAGATTACACAGTTTATTTAGTTTATTTGATATGGAAAATTTAATTTTTAATTATAGCATGTTTGGAATTAAAATATGTTTTTAATTACATTTTTTTCCTGATATTTGAAATAAGATCCCTTGGCTGGAGAAAGTAATTTTCTCTAAACAGATAATTATGTAAATAAACTGGTGAGACTGAGGAATGGGCCTGATGTTTAAAAGAGAACTGTTTCTTTGTTTGGTTTTGTCACTGAGAAAACTGCATTTCTCTTAATTCTACTCCTTTATACTCTTTATTTTCTCCTGTTATATTTATCCAGTGTATTTTCTTTTGGAATAAATCTGCAATGTCAATTAAGAAAATTGTTATTCTTGAAGTCTTACGTATTTATTACTTGGAGTTTAATTAAGATTTATAAATTCCATGTTTATAATATGTCTATGCTATATAGTTGAGACATTTAAGGAATCATCGGAATAGATTTTTTGCTAGAATTGCTTACTCATAGATCAAGAAATTCAACTTGGATTAATATATAAGAGCTTTATTCCAAGCCACCAAGTGTTTTAAAAGTTTCAGCTACTTACCTGAGAAATCACTGACATTTGTTTAAAGACTCAGAACAAAACCTATCTTTGGGTGACTTTTCATGTGTATACTTCAGAGTATCATTTTAAAGTAACTGTTTTGCTCCTAAGTCATTCCTAGAAAAAGAAAGATATTGGTAAAGACATCTGAAAACTAAGGACAGAAGGGATTTTTATGATGCCTATGTTGAGCTTTTTAACTCTTAACTTTTGGTGTGCTTAACAACCTTCAAGAACCAGTTGTATGGTGTAAGAAAAACTATGCAGTGAAAATGAGTTGAAGTCTATTTACTTTTTTATTAGGTCAGGCCTTTGTAAATGTTCAAAGATTCTTCAAACCCCAAATTATATTTCAGGATGACAGCATTTTAAATGATGTATGTACTTTCTTGTTTTTTAGTCTTTTGAATAACTGAAATGAAACACGATTTTAGGAATATAAAAGGAATACCCTAGGCTGAGGCAAGAGAAGCCCCCAAGGTACAGAATATAAGGAGGCGCTTATCTCACAGATGTGAGAATCAGAACCTAAATTTGTTAAGTTACTCTGTTACCCAATATTTTCTTTTTTTAGAATTTCTTTCATTGCCCAATTTTTGTGTGTTCATCGAATAAAGTTTTATGACAGTTTTCTGTGTTCACTGATGAAGCCAGAATGTTTTGTATCTGAAGTTCTCTACCTCCCCCAAATATTTTGGAGGTTATCATTAGCATTTTAATATAAAATTCTTGTTTTATACAGTAACTCAGCAAATGGGTTCCTTCAAATGAACTCATAAACCACCTAAAATAATACTATAACTTTAGATATATCTAATATTAAAAATTTTGTCTCTTGCATGAATCAAAGTTCAGTGTTACATCATTGAAGAGTACATAGTGCATAACTATGATGTTCTCTCTCCATATACGTACCCTGATGTACGTGTACTTTACTTCTCTGGATGACCCCTGCACTAATCAGGGACTTTAAATGGCATCTTGGTGCTCATTTCTCCCAACCCTTTATCTTCAGTTTCAGCTCCTTTCTCGACCTTCGCAAATCACCTGTCCGGTTGCTGATCTTCGCTATCTATAGATAGATAGTGGGCCTCAGTTTCATATGTGCAAATAGTACTCTTGGTTCCGACCTCCTTGCACCAAATCTACTTCCTCAGTCTTTGCAACCCACTGCACGTCCTTCTGTTCACCCTTACCTGTGCTGTTTTCTAGACTCATTGGCCTTTTTATTCCTCCCAGGATCCTCTTTTCCCTAATCCCTAAGCACACTCTTCTCCCTTAGAACATGCCTGGTTATTTTTGACACTCTGAGCTTGCTTTAATTATTGCTACCTCTGATATTCCCTCCCACCCCACAACTCAAGGGAGCCCCATTCGTTCTATCATATTACGCTTGTTCTCTTGATTGCTAATTTGACTGTGACTACTAAGTTGGAAAACCTCTTTTGATAAGATCGACACTTAGTTCAGATGACTACGAGTTAGACTCTTATAGTTTAATTCTGCAAGCAATCATAAAGCAAATAATTTACAAGAAAGATTTCTGCCTTTCAGGATTTTAAAAACAATGTAGAAAAATATCTCATTGTCTTGTGACAAAGTATAAGTGTAACTTTTAACAAGAACTGCAAGGACTGGGAATGTAGTTCAGTGGTACAGTACTTGCCTAGTATGCTTGAGGCCCTGGGTTTGATTCCCAGAACCACAGAACTACAATAAAAAGCCTATCACAAAATAAATTGAATATTTAAACAGGTCATAGAAATACAAATTAAGATCAAAATGTGATTTTTTTATCCACTAACTTGATAACATATAGAAAATTGTTAATATCCTATGTTCAAAGTGTTTGGGAAATGGACCTGCACTCCACTGTTGGCTTTCTCTTTTGGGAGAATAATTGGGCAACATGTTTTAAAAGTTAAGAATATAAACACTGGTATTTCCCTCCTATAGGCATCTTTCCTGTAAAAATAAAGAAATACGTAAAGAAATAGGTGTTGATATACCAACCGTAGTGCTGTAATAGCAAATAATTGGAAAAGATTGATTGTTTATCTACAGAGCAATGGTTATTTCAATAATTTTACATTCATGCCATGAAATACTGTGTAGCCCTTCAAAACAGTGTGGTAAAACATGTATATTGGCTTAGAAATCTGTCCACGATAATAAATGTTCAATTAAAAAGCAAATTATAGAACCATGACGACTACTCCAGAATGATAATAAGTTGTATTTCAAAAGTGGGACGTGTTGCATATACAGTATATGTTTGTATAAGACTGCGTAAACATAATAAAACAGGGAATGATACACACCAGGCTTTTAAAATGGGTTATTTCAGGGGCAGAGTGTTGAAAGAGAATGAAGAAGACTATGGAACTTTGTACAACTCTAAACTTTTTGCCTTGGTGCAATGAGTGTCTGTTACATTTGAAAAATTAAAAAAAAAAAAATCTGGTGAATTTCTTTGGCTTTTTAAAAGACCACATTAGAACATGGCCAGAGAAGACCGTTGAAGTATATGAGTCTATTAATTTTCTGTGAATAACTTAGCTGTTACTCTGGCTCTATCTTCACTTAGTACGAATCTCAAAAAGGTGCTTCAAATAATGACCTCTTTTTATGTGACGTGACACACCATGACTCTAAAGATGAATGAGAACATCTCAAGCAGGCAAAAGTTATGGCTTCAAGGAAAGTGAGAAATAAACAGCCCAGAGCCAGTGAATTCCTCAGCAACTAGGAGCCTGTTTCCACACAGACAGCCTTAGGTCATGGGCTCTGAGGGAGGAGCCTCTTTTCTCTACTGAAAATCAGTCACATCAGCAGATCCTTTCGAGGCTCAGTGCTGTTCTGATATGTCTGAGACATCAACAGCTGGAAGGGGAGATGGTTTTGAAAGTACACAGTCTGCCCTCAACTGGGTACTTTCTAGCCCGGAGTACAGTACAGTTCCAGAAAGCAGGCGACTGGACAAGAATCTTGTGGGGGGTTTTGTTTGTGTTTGTGTTCATTTTTGCCATGATCTTAAACAGCAGTTATAACCTAGTATCAATTATATTGCAGTCTGCATTCAAGTCCTAAATAGATACTTGCACATATTTTTATAAATTTATCAAAAGACTTCCAAATGTTCAGAAAAATTATCCTTGTATACATCTTCAAAATTTTAAAGCCATTTTAGTATTAATGTGAACTTAAATTTACTAAATGTATCCAAAAGGTCACAATTAAGGCTTTGTGCAAAGTATTTTGCAGACAATGTTAACATGTACTACTAAAATGTAAAATTTGAAAAAAATTACAGTTGCAACACAGATGTACTTAAATTATGAAAAAAATTAGGTTGTATGTATTAAATTTGTTTGAATTAAAAAATAGATGTGTATTTGTATGTATGTATGAGGGTACATATATATTTAAATCGGGATCAGAATGCTCCAGTCACTGTCTAGAGCTTTTTTCCATTCCAGACCTCGGGATGAATAAATAAAGCCTGAACAGTTTCACATAGATATTTTTGAAGGCTTTTTTTGGGGTGATTTCCTTCATGTACCACTGGATGATCTGAATTTGATAAAGTTAAATATGAAATCCTGCATGAGCAGTTATAACGTCAATGATTTAAACATGGGTGGGAGTAACTTAACCTTGACACCACAGTGATAATCACCAAGTCACTACCCAGCGTGATGGGGACACTAATGAAACTGACACCATTTACACGATAATAGTAAAGATAATAATAGCAGTAGCAATACCAATAATAATAATAAGCCAATTGAGAGAACTGGCACTTTTGCTTTGGAGTAGTGAAGTCAGTAGGAATAAGAAACTGGTCTTTAGATACATGAAGAGTGGTCATTTGGAAGTACTAACAGATTTATTCTAAAGAACTAAGCTGGGACCAGTGAGATGATGTTAAGTACCAAAGAGCTGTCCTAGTAATTGGTTGCTCAAAAAATAAAACCAGTTTCCCTTCACATTCCCTGTCATTGGCAGTTGGTACATGAAGGAATCTCAGATTAAGGAGGGTTTTATATTAGGAACCTTGAAGGCCTTCTCAGCCTACCAATTAATCATGGAGAGTGAGTGTACTGGTTTTGAAATGAACACAAGAGTTTTACTTATTTTCTTTCAAAAGTTTCTTCAGTGTATAGTTTCTTTCAATTTTAGCACCTAATTTTTTATAGTCAGCTAGGCCTAGAGATGGAACAGGTGACTTTCTTGGACAAAATAAACCTGGGAAACTCTGGACTCTGAAAGATACATGGCAACTCTGAGATTCTGGTAGGTACAAAATTTTACACCCTTTTCAAACTACTAGTTGTTTAAGAAGTGGTTTTTGTTTCAGCAAGGAGAATGTGTGGTTTTGGCACTGTTCTTACTAAAGTTGCAATATCATAGTATTCAGTAAAGAAAGAATGCGGAAAAGAAGAAAATAGAGAAGAGAGATCAAGACAGAGAGAGAGAGACAGAGATGAGAAAGAAATGTCTTCCAGATTTAATGAGTAAAAGGATGAGGCAGCAGAAGGAGAAAAGTTTGAAATTTAGATGAGAAAATACATCAATCCTACAATGATTATGAAGTCATACATACCCTTTCCCCTCCATTGAACTAAGACAATTAAACACCTGAAAAGAAAGCAAGGTCTTTTGGCAGCACGTGGGTGGTGGCCATTACCAGCTCAGATCAGCTTTTGTAACCATCTCCTAAAAAATATTCTCAGAGGGGAATCAAGTGGCCGAATGGGAGCTATGTTAATATGAAAATTCTATAGGTAAGACTAATTATTTTGGTATTTTAAAAAATTATAAAAATATTTACAGTCTTTTAACCTTTTTAATCTTTTGAATGAAATATTTTCTCAGAAAAATAGTTTGAATTATGATGCATTTCATGTCAAAATATCTTGATTTATAGTCGTTCCTAAACCAGCTTTGTCTTAAACTTGTAGCAAAACTTCTATGCTTTTTTAAAATTTTAAACATTTTCCTTAAGAAGTCAACTTTTAGGAATCAAAAAAATGCATCCCTCTAATATATTCTGCTCCAAGCTTGGTGCTGTTGGTTTAAATAAAGAAAGAGCCGCAGAGCCCCAGATGATAGATTGTATCAGCCTGTTAAAAAATCGGGCTCTTGGGGCTGGTGAGATGGCTCAGCGGCTTAAGTACCTGCCCGGCAAGCGTAAGGACCCGCGTTCGACTCCCGGAACCCACATACGAAAAAGGGGCCGGTGATATTGCTCAGTGGCACGGGCGCCTGCTGGCGCGCGAGGTCCTGAGGTCGACCCCCCGGTACCCCCAAAAAACAAAAAACAAACAAACAAAAAAAAATCGGGCTCTTTTCTTTATGTCTTGCTAGACACTATTACTAGTTTAGGAAAAGACACAAGAATGAGCAAAGAAAAATCCTTTTAGAAAATTCTTTACCTAGTTGAAACTGTGAAGAGTACGATTAAAATAAAATACAGATCTGGAAAGGGAAACACTCTGAATGGGAATCTTAATCATTACTTTTATACACATCTACAATTCTTTCCTTTTGTAGATTCCTTTATTTGTTTTATGCCTTAAATATATGTCCAGAAATATGGCATCATGTACAAGTGGTATTGGCTCCTATTGAGTATATAGTTTTGCTGGGTTACTGGCCTTATTGAACAGAATTTTAAGCCAGAAGAAGAGTGTTTCTGATCACAGTGATTTAAGTGGCCTCAGTAATGGTGCTATGGAGGGTAAAGATAGACCTTTTAGAGATAATTTGCCTGGTTGTCAGGTATTTGTTTTTGAGGGGGCTGAGTTCCAAGTATGCAGGCTCAGGCTGTGGAAATGTACCCTTTCTGCTTCCTGAATTCTTTCAGTCAGGCTGTGTCCTGCTGGCTTTTCAAAACAGTACTGGCTTGCTATTCAGACTGCTAATCTTATCTTTAGACCGGTAACCTGAAAATATGTTACTTGTGGGAAGCTCATGACCACAAAATTTCTATTTCAATACAGATGAAGATCTAGTACTTTAACAAACCGTACAGTTTGTGATGTTTTTCTATCAGAGCCTTTGCTAAGTTGACGTAGCACGGTGTCCTCCAGTTTGGTCCATTCTCATGCCACAGTTGGTGCTTGGTTAGACTCTTACTACTTCTTATCACCTGATTAGAGAAGTGTGCCTCTTTTATAACCATTTAAGAAAATGGTTCTCTTTGCATTTTAAACCATCTTTGTGTGTGTGTGTGTGTGTGTGTAAGAAACTATTTGCAAACATGAGACTAGATTGTACCACCACAGATGTGACCAGTGAACGTCTGGTTAATGAATTGGGTTGCTTTCCAAGCTGCCATACTGAAACTTTGAATTTCTCTTAGCAGAAGAGACATTCTTAGTTGGGGCTTCTTCTTTCTCCTACTGTTATTAAAATATGTACAACATTTGTGAAAACATTGTAGTACTGAAAGTGTTATAAAGAACACAGAGTTAGGGTTGCTACTCTTAGGTATGTTTAGAAGCTAAGGACTGCATCACAATAACAGAATATTTGAGCATTGTGTGCATATGTATGTGTGTGTCAGCTAGCTAGCTATGCATCATCTATCAATAGCTGTTTCTCTGGGCATGCAAAGCTAAATCTCTATTGGGAGACTGACACAAGACAGAATATTGGATGTCAGGTAATATGTCATTAAAAAAATTGTTAACTTGACATCAGGTAGTAACAGAAGAGATCTCGGAATAGTTTTCATGGAGGAGAAACTGTGAAATGTCTTCTAGTAGACATCATGAACAAAAATATTTAAAAACTGGTAAGACTTCATCATTGATCATTTTAATAGATCTCTACAATTGTAAAACTTGCAACAGTGAGAGTGGTTTGTATCCAATAAGTATCAATCCTGGTAATATCAGAAAGTGAGAATGGGTATGGAATAAAGAGGGGCAAGTCAGGCAGAGAAAGGGGCAAGGCCAGGGGCAAACTCATGGATACTTTGACAATGATTTTGTGGAAACATGAGTATTTCTTATTACTACAATAAAGGGTCTGTGCAGAAGAGAATAAGGCATGAAGCCGGGCAGGTAAGTGGGAAGCCAGACTGGAGGATGGCATGGAAGTGGTGATACTGCCAAAGTTGAGTATCAAGTAGGGGAGGTGGACATGTCTCCACCAGTTATAATGCAGTAAGATTTGTGCAGTTAAAGACAGATGCTGACAGGCACAGGTATTAACAACTTCCTTAGAGGCAAAGTTAGATTATTCACTGCGGAAGGAGACAAAGATATGATGGGTCGATGAAAATCTTCCAAACTGTGATTGAAGTACAATGACACAAGGATATACATTCGTTGGAGCACATCAAACATCACACTTAAAATCTGTGCATTTTGTAGTACACAATACAATTTTTAAAATCTCATACAATTAAAAAATACTGGAAATAGATGTAGGACACAAGAAATAGAATTCCAGTGCCACTAGAACTGTAAGAATTTTACTAGCTATACCAAAACTTAATATCTTTCTAAAATACAGATTCTTTGCTATATTTGCTGGAACATTTTTCACCTGATAAAAAGGAATTTTCAGTTTTACTCTATTTGTGTTAGTGTGTTCATTCGGATATTTTCATTGGTTAAGACTTTTGGGGATTGGTGGAGAACACACTTTTGCAAGGTCTGTCATCTTCACCTAGCTAAAGTTTTTTTTTTTTTTTTTGTGGGTACCGGGGGTCGACTTCAGGACCTCGTGTGCCAGCAGGCGCCCGTGCCGCTGAGCAATATCACCGGCCCCTTTTTTTGTATGTGGGTTCCAGGAGTCGCACTCAGGACCTCGCGCTTGCCAGGCAGTCGCTTACGCCGCTGAGCCATCTCACCGGCCCCACCTAGCTAAAGTTTGTGTCAGCCTCACCTTGCCTTGGTCTCTATGTTCAGAGTTCATGTTATTATACCTATGCCTGGCAGCTCCTTTCCTTGAGAGCTTCTTTCTTCTACTGAATGAAAGCTAATGCAACAACCAGTATGTCTTTTTTCTTTTAGTTGTATTTTCATACATATATTGGAATTTGCTTTTAAATACGTGTGTATGGGAGGCTCACTGATATTTTTGGCTTGTCACCTTTAATAAAAATTAATGATTAAAAAAATGGATGGCCTAGGAAAACTCACTCCATTCATTGTCATTCTTTGTCTTTGGCTTTCTAATTACTTTGGTTTACTTTAACAGAGTCATTTATCATGTACTAACCATAAAATGATTTATCCTCATTTTATTTATTTGTTTATTTTTTTGTGGGTACTAGGGGTCAAACTCAGGACCTCGTGCGCCAGCAGGCGCCCATGCCGCTGAGTGATATCACCGGCCCTTTTATTCCTTTATGTGGGTACTGGGAGTCGAACTCAGGACCTCACGCTTGCCAGGCAGACGCTTATGCTGCTGAGCCATCTCACTGGTCCTTTTATCCTCATTTTAAAAGCTCATGATCTTTGTAAAAAAAAAAAAAAAAAAAAAAAAACACTCCACAAATCTCTCTGTAAATTAGATTCAGATTACTCAGCAAATAGAAAGCCTGAACCAGAAAGCAAATTCCAATCAAATACTTGAAATTTCTGGCCTAGAGTAGTCTCAGCAGCTGGTGTGTGGCTTCTGAGGGGTTATTTGTTCTCCTCTGTTAGTGGCTTGAGAAGTTCCTTGGGTTGAAAGCATCAGTCAAGACCATCTCATTTCTGAAGACACACCTGGCATGACCATCCCTCTGGATAAAGGTCATTATTTTACCTATGAAGAGTATGGTGACAGTGGACTATTGAGTGAAGTGGAGTAATAGGACCCTTAATCATCAAATGTTAATATTAAGATCCCAAGTGATTCACAAGTTACACAAACATATCTCCTGAAAGCAAAAGGATATCCTTATTGGATGGACAACAGTACATCCAAAGGTTAAAAAGTGGTATGATTTTGAACTTCAATACGTATTACAGAGAAGGCGAGGCTTAACTTTTGTATCTGATTCTGAGCCTTGTGAGTTTTATACAAGTTTAAAATTAAGCTAATTAAGCATATATTTTGCTGTGCAGGACCTGTGATAATAGGCTGTTGACATTGACTGTAGCCATTGACTAGGTAACGTTTCATTTTCTTAGAAATCTGTTATTAAGATCCCAATGGTACCTTGGAATCAAGTCTATATGACAGTAGGACAGAGGAAATTTTATGGGTCTTTCATCTTGTGAAACTGCTGTTTTTTATTTGAACTCCAGCAATGACTTGGAAAGTACAAGACAGAAAACCAGAGTAAATATGTTGCTCATCTCATGTTCTTCCATTCTCTCAAAGATCAGAGTTTTGTTCTGTTAGCTCTCCCATGAAACTATTCTCCCATGAAAATAGTTGAAAGCATTTTTTTCCAGTTTTATTGTTTCCTGTAATGGAAAGAGAAGTACAATACTTGTTAACTCTTCATGGCTGGAGCCAGGAGCCCCTACCATTGCATCTGAACTCAAAACACAAGCTTCTGTTTATTTGCCAGTCATTTGGTGTAGAGTTAAGTTATTTATTTTGAGGATAGATGTGCTTTTTGGAGCTCAGTCTTGTCTTTTGTGCATAAATCACGCCTCTAATGCATCACTGGTGAAATTTTTAATTTCAGTTCCATAGCATGAAGATTGTGAGGTGATCTAACTGCAGAATCCTTATTTTTAAGAGTTTTATTACCACTCATAAAAAGTTGTCTTACCTGTACTTAATTGAACAACCACTTTATTCATCTTTCAGACAGATATCTTAACCATTCAAGTAAGCGTTCATAGAATCATATATCTTCTCGCTTTTATATATATATATATTTTTTTGTGGGTACCGGGGGGTCGACCTCAGGACCTCGCGCGCCAACAGGCACCCGTGCCGCTGAGCGATATCACCGGCCCCTTTTTCGTATGTGGGATCCGGGAGTCGAACTCGGGCCCTCGCGCTTGCAAGGCAGGCGCTTATGCCGCTGAGCCATCTCACCGGCCCTCGCTTTTATATTTTTATAGCTGATTATATATAAGTTTTATGATCATAATGTGAACTCCCACTACAAAAATTAGTTAGAGAACAATGCAATAAGCATACATCTCACATTCAGTATATTTTATGAAGAAAGTCATGAGAGTAGATTAACCCAGAAAATCAGTTAAATACAGGTGTAACAATCTAAGTCTTCTTCAATCTCAGCTTCTTTCCCCCTGGATTCAGTGTTAGTGACATCACCATTTTTCTCCATCTGGAATCAACATTTCAAAGATTATCTTTAACTCCCCTTTGGTAGCACCTCTCTGATATCTAATCCATTGCTAACTGGAGGACCATCTTTTGTTTACCTGTGGTTTCGAATGCCTTCATTCTAATACAGGCCCTCATTGCCTCTTGTGTCAACCTTTGTAATAAAAGAAAACTGTGTTGTTGACTCCTGTCTTCCTCTGCAATCTAGCAAGAAACCACTTCCATATAAAAATTTCTTAAAATGTGATTTGCTGGGCAACTTTGAAGTGTTTTTGGTTGCTGAGGTAATTATGGCCCTTATTGATTGACCTTTGAGGTTCTTCACCATGTATCTTCAACCAATATTTTCTAAACTATATCCACTACTTCTTCGTACATAGCCTAAGAAATTAAAAAGCGTTTTTACTCTTACGTTCCATGTGCATTCCTGCCTCCGTGCCACTCCTTCAACTGCTTGCTACCTAATAAAGTGCTTCCCTGTCTCAACCTATCTCAAATGTTTCTTCATGCAGGGAGCATTTAAAATAAGGATAGAAAGATGGGTAATTTTTTCTTCTTTACTTTTGTGTATGTGTATAGTCATGTAACCACTGTGAAATAGTGTTTTTTTGTTTTTGTGTGTGTATGTGTGTGGGTACCGGAGGTTGACCTCAGGACCTTATGCGCCAGCAGGCATCCGTGCTGCTGAGCGATGTCATCGGCCCTTTTTTCGTATGTAGGTACCAGGAGTCAAACTCAGGACCTCGTGCTTGCCAGGCAGGTGCTTATGCCGCTGAGTCATCTCACCGGCCCTGCAATAGTGTTTTAAAGTTAGAAATGGAACAGCAAAGTGTTTGCTGAATCACCAGTTTTTCTCTTTTGGAATTCTCTAGCAGTTTGCACTTATTTTGTGTTTTGTTGCAATACTGTGTTTTAGGATGATTAGATATATTTATATTGTCTTTTTATTGATTGTTAGTGTTTAAAGGTAGAGGATGTGTGTATATTTTTGTGTTCTGCACAAAACCAAGAGAACAGAAGTAGTGCAATAAGAATCAATTAAAACACATTACTTAAAATGAGACATTTGTGATTGGGGTAACCCAGCTACTCCACAGGTTTGATGTGAAGGATGGAGAAGCTTTGTTGTGAGAAAGTGGAACATGGCACAACCAGGAATTTTAGTTTTATTTGGGAACAGATTTACTTATTTGGGAACAGATTATTTAAAGTGCTGCAAATTCTGGTGGCTCATAATGAATTTAAGTAATTTAGTCTCTGTTGATATATACAGTTTCCTGTTTCCACAGAGAACTGGTCCCAGGATGCCTGTGGGCATCAAAGTCTGCAGACACTGAAGTCCCTTTTATAAGATAGCATCACGTTTTGATAGCCACATCCACCTGTGTGCTTTAAATTATCTCCAGATTACTTATTGTGCTTAATACAGTATAAATGTCATGTAAATTATTGTGCTATACTGTTTAAGAAATAATACAAGAGTGACAATAATGTCTGTACATCTTCAGTACAGTTTTATTTTCTAAATACTTTTGATCCATGGAAGGCCAATTACACCAAAAATTATACAGAACCTGAGAAAAACTTCTCAAGCAGCTGATAACATCAGAACCCTGGGCTTACAGACACTATATCAAAAGGCCTTGAAGTTTACTTCCTCCTGTCTTTTCTTGGCTGAATAATCCCTGTGGTATTTATGGTATTTGTTCCTCACACATCTCACTGGGAGCTACCTTTCTCCCCTTTTTTTGGGAGTGGAAAAGAGTGGAACTTTCTCCCAGATCCACTTTCCTGTTCATCTCCCGAGAGGCTCAGAGCTTAGCAGAATCTTGGGCTGAGGCTCCAAAGCATTAAGTGCGTTGGGATTTGGGGGTGCTATTGATTTGATTTAGCTGTGTTATAAGTTGGACTGGGATTTTAACTGAACTATATGTTATTTTCAAGGGGAAAAATTCTAAAATCCACACCAACTTAAAACTTATTATTTGCAGCATAATGCGTGATGTTTTTTAACTTGTGATTTTTGACTTACTAAAGTCCAAATATTTCCATCCTCTAGTACTTCCAGTACTTCCATCCTCTAGTCTTTAACATCAAACTAAAACATCCTTAGTTGTATTCAGTGAATTGTTTAGAAACATGATCCATTAGTGATGTGAACATTTATTACTTTATCTCATATTCTTCCCATGTAAATGAGTAGTTTTAGATTTAAAAAAGAATTTATTTTTCTTATAATCTATTATTAGTAGATTTATAATACTAAAAATAATACAGGAACTTTTTTGTGGGGGGTAACGGAAATTGAACTCAGGACCTTGCGCTTGCCAGGCAGGCTCTGTGCCACTGAGCTATATCTCTGGCCCAATACTAAAAATATAGAAGTTTGACCATTCAAAATAGTTCAGTATGGACTGTTCATTCAGGAAGTTGATTTTGATCAATTACTGGGAGGTGTACCTAAGAAAATAATTTAGCAGAAGTAAAGACTTCATATATGAAGATATGCACTTAATATTATGTATGGTAGAAAAAATAAGGACTACCTACAATTCCATTAATACAGAGTAATTTTATGAATATTGGCAAAAAATACAATGTAGAAATTCATTAGAGAACAATAATGTAGCAATACAGGTTCAGTATAATAAAACATGCATGGTAAATATTAGGTGTATTTGCAGAATGCACATGTATTTCGATGATTGGGTGGTAGTGTGCAGATATGAAAACAGATTTAAGAAGGCCTAAGTGTAACTCAGAGATAGAGTGCTCGGTTAATGTGTGCAATAATCTAGGTTTGGTCAGCAGTGAAGGAAAAAAGAGAGGTAAAAGAATTAAAAATAATGGCTTTTAAATGTGTCTTCAAAATAATTCTACTTGATTTTAAACAAGTTGTTTTCAAAATAATAATGCAAGCAGATTTACAGCAGTGGGTCAAGGCAAACTAAACTCATTTTCTTTTTCTCTGCTCTCCTTCCGAATAAAGAAAATTATCCTTGAAAAGTGACTCACCCTTGTGTTTCCCTTTCTCATCATTGCATGAATTCTCAAAACTCTTACAAAAAGAAACGGGAATTTAAAAATATCCAGATAGTAGAAATATAATTGGCATTTCTCATTGTGCCTAATTATTTACGATATTCAGTGTGATCATAATGTTTCAGATTTTTGCCTTTTTTAAAACCTTGAATATAGCTCAAGATGGGTGTCACTGCGAAGGCTGACTCCTCGCGCAGAACAGAGTTGTTCTGTTCTTGTGTACCCCTGACTGCTCACTGTTCCTTTAAATTAATGGTGCAAGAACAAACTCATTCTGCGAGACTGAGATCATCTGTTATCAAAACTCCATTATTAGGTGGAGACACGCCTCATGTCTGAAGTGATCACAGAAGCATCTGCAAAGGGCCACACAGTCGGGTATGAGTGCTGGGCGCGCGCGTGTGCGCATGCGTGTGTGTGTTTGTGGAGAGGGGACTGGTTAGTTGGCTGGGAACCCTTTTTGTAGACTTGTGGGATTTGTATTTGCATACATTTGCTTTTGATTTAAAAGTCTTTTCACTGGAAGAGTCCTTTCGAGATTAATTGACATAGATCATTCTTTCAGGAACTGATAGCATCCAGAAAAATCTTAGTAAATTATTAAATGATTTAGTACCAAAACACGGGTATTGTGAAAGTATAATTTCTCATCTTGGTCTGATTATGAAAGACTAGTATCCCATCTTGCTTTAATACTTTTTGGGGGTATTTGTAATTTTAGGTTGTTTTCAGATGTAGTACATTTGTCAATCGAATATTATGCTTTTCTAAAAATGTTTTAATTTTTAAAACCTCATAAAGGATGAGACAAATGAACCATAGCTTCAACTACAGCAGTGACAGGCAAAACAAGAAAAAGAGGAATTTTTTTTCTTTTCTTTCTTTTTTTTTAATAAGTCTTTGAGGACTGGAAGGAACTGGAAATACTGTAAGAGTTACTTCCTATGTAAATTGGAAAATGCTTCAGTTCAAACTTACCAAATTGAGTCCTCCTTTCATAGTAGAAAATATTATTTCTGAACCCAGTATGAAAATCAGGGCAAAAAGTGGATTTTAATTAACACAGAGGGGCCGGTGAGATGGCTCAGCAGCGTAAGCGCCTGCCTGGCAAGCGCGAGGTCCTGAGTTTGACTCCCGGTACCCACATACGAAAAAAGGGCCGGTGATATCACTCAGCGGCACGGGCGCCTGCTGGTGCGCGAGGTCCTGAGTTTGAGCCCTGGTACCCACCAAAAAAAAAAAAAAAAACCCAAAAAAATATCACAAAGAAGAAACTTCTGAGGCTGAACATGGGCCCTCAATTCAGTTTAAAGATAAGTTACCTGACGTTTACAGATAATCTGTATAAACTTTTCTTTAACTGTGTACTGCCTGGACCTGTGCCTAACAATAAATGCTAGTGATTTCTTACCCATTGTTTCTCACGCTCCTCTTTCTCAGCAAGAGGATTACATAACCAGTCTTTTTCCATTGGACTGCTCGATAGTCAGCTGTTTCTATAAAGGGTAAGCCCTTTGCCAATTTCCTACTAAATTTTCTTTCATTTCTTCCTCCAACTCTTTCGGAAATTTTTGAGTTTAAATATCTAGTCATGACTCGTATTGATCAATAATTATAAATGGATATAAAACATTTTTAAAAGAAAACAAAGGTTTTACATTTTGAGAGAACCAAACTTGATTAGAATGAAGTAATGGTACATTATTCTGTGTATTGTTCTTAGGCGTGTGTAGTATTTTTATTCCATTACTTCAATAGATTGTTACAACAATTCCCCCCCAAAGGCAAGGGGATTATTTTTCCTGTGTTAGAGATGGAAATGCTGAATTTAGGAATTGTTAAGTGACAGCAATATAGATGAAAACCAGAATGCAACTCTTCTGACTCCCAGTCCTGAGTCGTCTTTCCCTTTATGTTAGAGGTAAATGTCCAAAGAGCCCACTGGCATCAACCCACGGCTGGGAGGCTTCGTGCACCCCCCGTGCTTATTCTTCTCTGATTAAATTTCCTTGATTTGGATAACCCAGGACAAGGGTTTTCTAAACTTAATAGTAATTGTATTCCACAAAATTACTTGTACCATGTTTTAATTATAAATATTGTCAAAATTATATTTTATACCTGCGTTTCTTAAAGCATGATCTGGTCTTGGGGCCAGTAGTATATTGTCCCTGGGGATTTAGTAGACATGCACGTTTTGGGGCTCCATCCAGATCTACTGAATCATGAACTCTACAGTGCCGTCCATCAATCTGTGTGTTCACCAGCGCCTCCTGGTAGCTTGATGCAAGTTGATGAGCTGCTCTTTTAAACTCTCAATCACTGCAGTTAAAATTCACGTTCATTATAGTTTAGTTGTTATAGTTTAGTTGGAGCCTTTCTAACATTTACAATATTATTTTTAAATTTTATTTTATTAGTACATATTTACAGTACATGAAGTCTACATTCATTTTAGATAGTAGGTACATGTACTTAATATATCTTGATTCTTTTTATTCCCTTTCCCCGTTTTCACTATTATCATTACTATTATTATTATTATTATTACTATTATTTTAGTTCAAGACTGTGACATATTTCTGTTCACTGTGAGCATTCTTCATCTCCCCACTGGCTACCTGAGATGGTAGCGTGCATTGGCTCATTACGTGGGCTCTAAAGACCAGCTGTGAGTTGGAATATTGGTTTATTACTTACAAGTTTTATAGGCTTTGGAAAAAATGCTTCTCTGAAATAAAGTCATGATGGTTTCAGCCTCCTAGGATTTAATTGTGACAATTAAGTGAGATAATCAGGGTAATGTTTTTAGCAGAGTCTGACCCCATAGAAAGCATCTATGAAATGTTACCATAATTGGCGTCATTCTTCAGCCCAGTGATTTGCAAAGTGAATAACTAAGTAAATATTGTTCTGGAAAATGATATTTTAAGTTTTAATCAAGGACCTTAAAAGTGAACTTTTGGAGGAAACAACTGGTTTAGAAGACTTCCCAGATTTAACGTCCATGGCTCATTATCAGGCCTTTTTCCTTTTTAAATGTTTGGAATTCTGCCTTAATAAATTATTAATAACTGAGAGTAACCATAATGAAGTTGTTTAGACTAAAAAATCCTTGAAAGTGATTTTCCTCAAAAAATTTTTACTCTTGAAAGAGAAGAAAACAATCACATTTCAATTTTAGTCATCTCAACCCTTGTTACACTATGAGATTATCAGGATCCTCCCTATAAAAAATTCTCACGAAGTGAATTTAATATACAACTTCTAGCATTTCCTCTTTCTTTTAGTGAATAATCATTGTTTGCAGAGAAAGCTCCCATCAGTGAGTCTTTGCTTGTTTGTGATCCACACAAAAGGTAAATGAAAGCACCTGTACCTGGTGAATAGGTGTTTTACACTGCAGGTTTCTTTTTCATTTAAACCCTGGTACTCAGATACTTCAGTAGCCAAGACGTCGCCAGTTACTCCTTAAGAATTCTTGCTGTTCTCCTAAGATTATGTAAGTGCTGCTCAGTGACAGTGGCGGGTATCTGCCTCCCGTCACAGGAGGAGCTCCACTCTCCACTCTTCACTTCAGCCCAGAACGTGACACTGTTTGCTCCTTTGTTTTAGTGTTTTCTAGGCTCTGGCAAGAGGAAAATAAAAACATGTTCTGCTGGAAGAAATTTTTATTTGCCACTGCAATTATTTTAAAAGCAGAACAACAGGGTAGGGGGAAGCTTAAGAGTTAAGTGGTATAAACATTTTTTTCCCTTCTCCTTCAGCCAAAAGGGGCTTCTGCAAGCCGGAAAGATGTGGGAGTAGATATGGTAATGTCATTCACTAATCACGAAAACCATATTAAGAAAAGGGCTTCCCCTAACCCTCCATGTATTATACTATGTCACCAGATCAATTTTTGGTTTCAGAGATTTCTGTTCTCTGTTCAGAATTATGAAACAGATGATGTATTATGGTTTTTCTATCTTGTCTTTCCCTTCAAGAAAAGAAACTGTGCTTGAGGAGAAGACAGATCTGATTTACTATAGTAATATTGAATGCATTCAGTGGACTGAGTGTTGAAAATATTTTATATGCCATTTTCTCTAAGGGTTACTAATTCGGGGTTTTCAGGAGGAATTTACAACTTACTCTTTGCATTTGCAGTCTAAGAATATAGAAACATGTTCATTCCAGCTTGAAAAAGCATTTTCAAATTGTTATACATCAGAGGAACTACAGCTCAGGGTTTCAGAATTCTTGCCCATTCTTGGTCACTATTGTCTTCAAAAAGGCTTCTTCAGGCTTAATATATATAACTAGGCTTGATCAACGGCTTTGCTGTGGGAGCTCAAAGCAGGACGTGTCTTTGCCTAGAAATTGGAGTTGAGGCCAGAAATGGCTGAGATATATTCTATAGGAAATAGCAGGGTCTTCAGTGGAAAAGAGTGAAAAGTAAAAACTATCATACTAGAGTGTTTAAGTTGTCTTGGTGTTTTAGTGTTTCCCTCTAAAGTCTAACATTTGCCATCCAGAATGTCTACTTCTCAGAAGACAGATCTACTGGCTCTGCTTTTGTTTCCTTTGGTCACTGTCCCTCCCTCTTCAGCTCTAATGGCCCCTTTAAAGTGTGTAGCTCAAAGACATGCCCCAGGGAAAAGAGCTGTGTCTTTTTAGGCCCAGTGAAACGTGTCCTTGCAGCCCATGGGCTTTGTGTGAGTTTTTCTGTGATCTCATCTTGCAGAGTCAAGGATGAAAAGAGACCCTTATGCTCTGTGTTTGCTGGTATAATTATCAGCTGTGTGACGAAAACCCGATGGGAATCCAGCAAAGACATGACACTCTGGAAAAAATGCTAAAATAAAGCCTTCTAGAAATGTCAATTCGATCTTCTTTTGTTTTCCTTGAGGAATATAGTCATGAAATACAGTGGTATTTACAGAATTTGGATTCATTTTCTTAATTTTTTTTAAGCAACTGTTGATTAATATTATCATCAATGAAACAGAATATTTGAAATCTATCCCCCCTTTTTTCTAAAGTACTCTTTTATTTTTAGTATATTTTTGATTAAATAGGAAAATAGGTGCCTCTGACCCCTCCCCATTAACTAATCATCTTAATTCAAATTGTGGAATTTGGCATATTTTCATGTTAACTTCTTTGTTTAGTTGTTAGGCCAGTGTTTAATGAGATGTGAAGAAATGTTACCTCAAAAAGGTACCTGTATTTTTATAATTCAACACTATATTTGTATCAGTATTCATAGTTTTACAATGGAAAATTTAATGATCTTTAGAATAAAATATCAAATCTAAAACATATACAGTTGGTATTTCAGAAAAGAAAAGGCATTTAGAAATATCGATATCATGTAGGATTTTTCTTAAGTAGATGGAACTGAACTTAGTATTACCTTATGGGTGGCCTCCCATCATTGATTAAAATAACTTCATTTCTATAGCACACAAGATGCTCCGATGCTTATGAAAAATTTAAATGCTGACTTTCACAGCAGAAGTTGTGTTTGCCAGGATAGACATGAGTAATTTGAATGTCCTAGAATATTAGTGATATCTCTTCTAATTCAATTCACAAGGAAACATAATTGTATGTAATTACTAGATGCCATACGTAGACAAGGACATTTTTTACTTCTAATAAAAGGAAATTTTATAAGCTATTGACTTGTTGACCTTAATTGGCTCTGTTTTCCACTAAACCAGAATGTTTTTAAACAGAACTTTTTTTTGCCTCTTTTGTGAAGGAAGTCTGGGTTAAGCAGAGTTGACATTCTGCTGGCTCAGATAATGCGCCACCTCATTCCAAGGCATTTTCTCTAGGAAATGATTTCCTTTCCTTATAAATCTTGCGGTGGGGCTTGGATATCATGTGGACACGTAACGTTGTTATTTATCGAGCCAAGAATGATAGCTTTTGCAAGAGAGATAAGTTAGAAGATTATGTTTGCTTTACACACAACTATTTTGTTTATTTTGGGGTTTTAAATTAGTGAGAAAATCTTTGTGCTTCCGCTCTCTCCAAGAAACAAGAAAAGTACCTTCCTAAGGGCAGAATCATGGCAGGCACTGCAGCTCAGGAGTTCTTGAACCTTCCTGAGAAGGACTTCTGTCCAGAGGCATGGAAAATAAAGTAGAGGTCAGTTTAGTGTGTTGCCAGATATCGTCTAGCCTAGCTACATTAGGAAACTGAATGTAAATGCAGCATGGCACTTATGTTACTGAGAGGCATTTGGGGTGTTTGAGAAGCCAGAGAATGGAGATAGTCACTGGTGTTCACCATCCAGCTGAAAAATATGATCCTGTCATGTGCTTCAGATTTCAGAGCAAAGAATATATAAGACTTGATTGAGATAAGTTTAAATTATTTTCTTTTTATTCACTTTGTCAATTATTCAGCATCTCAGAAATCAAACCCACCCAGGGAACAAATTTGGGCAGAATGGAAGACCCAGATGGTTAGGAAAAGAGTATTGTGGGTAACTCATTCATTTTTAATTCATCAGCAAGCATATTTGTTATTTTGCCAATGCTCTATGCCCTCTGTACTGTTTTAGTGTTCCCTAGGTGTTTGCATTTGTTGTTAGAATCACAGACATTGACTGTCAGCTACTCTGTCTTCCACATTTTAGTGTTCAGTGTACTGAGGAGTGATGTTGGGGTCAAGCAGACTGGAGATATGATCTCACCTTCATCACTTTAAAACTTCAAGCTCTGGAAATTTGGAAACATTATTTAATGTTCTCATCTTTTGAGGAAGGAGCCAATAATGCATGATGATGAGGCTGAAACAATACAATAGATGTCTTCAGGGCATTGTAGTTTATTGTTGTTGAGAGAAGAAATTGAGAAGTTAATTGAAATGAGGAAATTGAGGAGTTAATTGATTTGCCTGTCACACTGGGACTGAGTGTCAAGAAGGGCAGCAGTTCAGACCTCTGTCTCTAGTCCGGTGTCCCTACTTTGTCATATTAATTCAAGGGGATTTGGTGAATAATATCTTTTAGAAGGCATGGTGTATGAGTGAACAAATTGTGCTTGCTGAAGGCAAGCTGGTATTAATACTATCAGAACGTCAACTGGGGGAGGAAAGGGAGTTTTCCAGTAATTTGTGTTGAATGGGTTTGTCCATATGTTCTGTGGAATTCTCAGGATGTTTCCAAGGTGAGTCCCACGGTATGACAGTTGAACCTGAAATTCTGAAAACATTATTACTGGAGGAAATGCAAAATTCCTAGACAAAAGATAAAGGAAATGATTCAGGAAGGAAGCTAGAAAGAACATTAACATTTTATGTAGGAAGCAGGAAATCAAAACAGTCACTTTGGTTTAAAGAAGAAAGTGATTAAGAAAAGGGAAGGAAAAGCAAAACTGTTGCATGTTGGCCGGTACAGTAGATACATATGACACTTGTTAGTAGCTAGAGGAGCCAGACTGTCTCTACCACCCCGCGCCCTATAAAACCTACAGCAGACTTGCACACATTGGCAGTTTATAGGAGTTCTGTTCCTAACTCCCTAGAAATAAGAGAAGCAGCGTTTGTAGAGCTAGAGCTGGGAGTAAAGAGGAGAAGTTACTGAGAAGTTGTGTTTTGGCCCAAAATAAGAAAAAACTTTCTAACAATAAGAGCTGCTGACAGTGAAGTTTCCTGTTCCCCTAAGTAATGGATTTCCTCTGACTGGACCATCAGGTGGTAGCTACAAAACTGTGCAGGGTGTCATGAAGGGGTTCCAGCATTAGGTCAGAGTTTGAATCCGAGGAACCTTTAGGTCGCTTGCCAGGATTTTGTGATTCTATGACTATGTTGGTTACATCTTATTTCTCTTTCATATTCAAAGTTCTGTTCCTCATAAATATCCTCTCATATACACAGGACAGAATTTGAGTTAATGAAATAGATTACCTCTGATGATCTTTTAAAAATGAAATCCTAATAATGTATGTTAGAGGAAAATAACCACAATATGGTGTTCTTTTGAAAGTCATACTTTGTAAAGCCATGGGAGTGATTATAAATTTCAGTAGAATGAATAAAAATTATTGACACTGGACACAAACATACCTGGGAAAGAATTTATCTGTTGCATTTAGCATAATCTTAACAGAGGAAAGCGCTTATGCAGAATACAGTAGTAACAAAGCAAAAAAATGTATAAAAATGTATACTTATTTAGTATAGCTAACTGGAAGATAGTATTAAGAAAAATGTCAGAAACAGCATAAAATAATGGAGGAGCTTAAAGTTCAAGTTTAGAAGTTTGGCCTTTGGTGGACCCCTGATTGGTTTTGATCTTTTTGTTTTTTAAATAGAAATTACTATTATCTGAGCTTTATTATACAAATATTGATTTGGCAGTGGTGGGGAAGGAGGTCAGAAAGATTAGCAAAGTATAAAACATCTGGATGAGAAAAGATTGAAGACTAGAACCTAAGGACTGACAAGCAAACTGTAGAGGGGAAGAGAGCCTTCTGGGAAGACAAGGTGCGAGAGTTCAACACCTGGGGGATAGAGGGGGCTTTCCCTGAAGTGGGGAATGTCTAGCGAGGAAAGGCTTTGGAGGCACCCAGTGGAAAGCAAGTTGTCCTGTCCGCTGTGGCTCCAAGTGCAGCCCTGGAGCATGGACCAGATGTCAGGAATGGAGATTTGGGAGTTATTTCCGTGGAGAATCACAAAGTTTTTTGAAATTCAACAGGGAAAGACCATGGAGAAGAAATAAAGAGATTTCTGAGCTGGCCTATGGGGAACAGCAAAATTTAGGGAAAAGAAGTAAAAAGCAAGCAGAGAAGGCAGTAATGAAAGAGTCCTTCACCAGCCTTTTGGCACATGCCTTTAATCCCAGTACTGAGGCAGGCTGAAGCAGGAGGATTACAGTGTCGAGTCCTACCTGGAAAACTTTATGAGACCCTGTCTAAAAAAAAAACAAACCATAAAAATATAAAAGAGTTGGATGTAGCTAAGTGTGAATGCTCTGGGTTCAATAATAATAAAAAAGGATACTTAACTAATAAGGAGAACAACCAAGACATAGTATACCTTAAAATCTGAGAAAGAAGAGATGTCAAGAAAATGTGCTCAGGGACCCTCTTCATACGCTAAAGGTCTGAAGAATGTAAAAATCTGAGATGAAAATTTCCATGGAAGAAGCTAATCACTGTTCAGGAGGTTCAGAGCTAGGGGTCACTATGTAATTTTGAACAAATAGCAAAATGATCAAATAGTCAAACTTCTGTTTGTTACTTAAAGCAGTGTTTTATGATCTCTCTCTTTTTCTCTGTCTGTCTGTCTCTATGTCTGTCTCTGTCTCTTTCCTTTTGGGTGAGAGCACAACCCTCTGTGCTAGGTTCACACTGCTTTCCTTTTGCAGAGCTCACACCTCTCAGGTATCATAAAGACTTTTAAGTGAGGCTAAGTATGTAATTTTAGAGAAAGCTCCATTGGAGGACAGTGTTACTGTTAATTTTCTTTCTTGTGTAAAAGTAGACAATTGATGCATATCAGCACGGAGCCTCTAGTCCTCTCTGGAATGCTGTCAGGTTGTGCAACATCCTTGTTGTAAGATTGACCTTTGGAGTAAATAGTAGTGTAGAAAGAGAAAATCCCCTGGACCCACCGGGTTTCACCGTGTATACAGATAAGACCATACATGGGGAGTACTTAAAGATTTGTTTCTTTAGGGTTTATTGTCCAGGATTATGAAAATAACTGTAGTCTTTGGCTCAAATAGTTTATTCAATGTTAGCAACTATCACATGTGCTACTGGTACTCAAATACAATGATTCTACTACTATGAATGTAACAG
Organism: Erethizon dorsatum; assembly: GCA_028451465.1. Taxonomy (NCBI): domain Eukaryota; kingdom Metazoa; phylum Chordata; class Mammalia; order Rodentia; family Erethizontidae; genus Erethizon; species Erethizon dorsatum. The sequence continues at coordinate 146,860,319 of CM051823.1, forward strand.
CTACCACATACAACGTATATATTACATATATATTTTATTGTTTGATATAATTGATATATTATGCATATAATTAAATGCATACACACAAGCAGTCTATTGTCTTCTTTTATGACAACCTCCTTAGAGCAGTGGTGTTATTGTCCCTATATAGGTGAATAACTGAGCTTGTGAGAGATCTTTCAAGTGCCCAGGCTCAGATGGATATAAGAACTGAGCTGAGAACTGGCCCTGGGGCAGTTTGTTTTCAATCCTGATAGTCCTTACACCCTTCTCATGGAGGTCACAAGACCGCTGAAGGACTTCAGTGTCAAGCTGTGCAGGGCGGGAGCTAATGTGTAGAGAAGCTCAACCCGAGCCGGCCAGGCAGGTGCCACGTCTGCGTCTACAACGCAGAGTCCCTTCCACCACAAGGCGCCTGACAGGTGCATCGTTGTCTCTTGTTGTGTAAATTTCAGACAGCACCCGATCCAACTTTCATCTTTGAAATTTCTTGCATTAGCATTCTTTAGAATAACATGCTAGAATTTTATACTCTTTGGTGCCGAGAATTTCATGTTGTCTGGCATTCGCTTCGAGTTTAGAACGTGTGTTCACCACTCAGGGTAAACAAAGCATTCCCACCTACTGCAAGTAGTCAGGTGCTGCCAGAGTTTAAGAAGAGTTTTATTCTCTGTCTTTTTGAAGTTAGAATTAAAACAATTGTTTGGAGTTCATTTTTAGTCTTCCGTAGACTGCTTTTGTGAATGCTGCAATGAAAGTGCATGCGCTGTTGAACGCAGTGATTGAAACCATGAAACTAAAACATATCAAAAAATGGCAACTTGGCATTTTATGAAGAAACAGCTTTTTCTTCTGATCATTCCTCCTTGTGAAGGCAGCTTCAGACTCACTTTATTCCTGGAGAGCTTAAATGTCTGTTCACTTACAGAAAGCACGATTAGGGCTGTCCAGCCTGACTCTGCCCTGCTTTGTGAGGGCCACTGCCCGCCGGAGGGAGGCGGCCGCACGCATTCCTGAGCACTTCTATCGGTTCATCCCCAGATGAGGACGGGTAGGTGGTGGCAGGAGGATTGCTCCCAAGTATTGGTTGCTGTCAGTGTACCTCCGTGAACCTGGTTTTGCGGTTCACTTACTAAATCCAGCTCTATCAGGAATCACAGTAGTATTGTAATCTCCAAACTGTTTTTATTTCCCAACTATCTTAATCTTGATAAGGAAGAATGAGTCCCCACAGGAACCCATATGGGCATACATGAAATGAATGCTGTTAGTGCATAGTTAACATCTGATTGTTTTATATACATGTTAACACTACGTTTAAATATACTTATGTTGAAAATGCACAAATCTTATGATAAAAATATTTATTATGCTCTTTATCTTTGATACTGATAAATAAAGAATAAGCCTTTGAATTGAATGATTTTAAAGTTATTTCTTAAATTATGTTGAGAATAGGTAATTTCTTTGATTGTAGTTCAGTCATTTCTTTTTAAATGAAAGACCTAGCTGGGCATGATGGCTTATGCCTGTAATGCCAGCACTCTGGGAGGGTGAGGAAGGAGGATTGCAAGTTTGAGCCCAGCCTGGGCAATTTAGTGACCTTGTCTCAAAATAAAAAAAATAAAGGGCTGGAGATGTAGCTCACTGTCTAAGCACTGGGTTCAATCTCCAGTCCACAAACATAAATAAAATAAAATAAAATAAATTAAATTATAAAATAAAATCACTAAGACTATTATATTCCATAAAATTTAACAAAACAAACTTTTGATGTTTAAATGATAGCTAACAGCATTACATTGATTTATCAAATCCCTTTTAGACATAAAACTATAAAGATGACCAACTTTACTTTTCTTGATAACATTTTAATACAGTTACCAGCAAAAATTTTCCTAAGGTAAGTACCATTTAATGACTAGTAATACTGTAGTTATATCATTACATTTATAATTTATAATCCTATTATAATCTAAAAGCAGTTCAGTATGGTATAATACTTTTTACTTGCATCAGATATGTAACTGAACCATTTTAAATTATTTTTTCTCATGATATGGTATTATCTGTCTGTCTGTATATATCCATCACCTTCTATCCATTCATTCACCAATTCCATTCCCACCTTCCATGCACAAACTTGGAAACAGTCAAATCACAAATTGAATTTTCTTTCACTAGCTAATTGTTCTACCTTCATCAAATTTTTTCTCACCTCTTTGCAAACCCTCCACATTTCACTGGAAATCATTTGCACTCTATTAATTCTTTAAATGAATATAAGAATTTCTAATCTTTATATTCTCAAATCTTCACATCCTGGATAGTTATTAATTTTTAACCTGCCTTAGCCAGCTGTGGTATAAATCTTAGATATCAGTTTTAATATTTATTTATATATATTAATAGTATTCTTCATATTTCTGAGTCAGGGTCTCTTGTTGGAATATGATGTTCTCTGCTAAGATTTCATAATAAGTTTCCATAGCTTAATAGACCACTCAGAGCAAAGCAGTGATTTAGCAGGCAGAGAATCCTATGTGTCCTGTTGACTGACTGTTGGCTGTAGGAGCTGAACGACATTGTGAGTTCCTCTAGGAAAGTTTCAGACCAGGAGACAGTAAAAGTTGGCATGCAGCGTTGAAATTAAGTATTTGATTTAGGACTATCAAGCATGCTTCAATCAGGGCTGATCTCAGAGCTTTCCAGAAACCACACTAAAATTAGAACCCCTCCCTTCTCTCCCAGTGCCAAGAATGAATATTGAAATTCTGGCCGTTTCTCTTCCTCTAGTTCTGGTTTGCTTGAGGACTCAGATTTGTTCTTAGACGTTACTAACAACTTGCATTAAAAACTTGATCTTTTTGTGGTAACAAGGGCTAGATTCGTGCAGTGCTCTGTCACACTTGGCAGTGAAGAACAGGCCTTCTTCAGGATTATCCATACTTCCAGAATGTCTTGACTCCAAGGATTATTATGTGTCTTACTAGAAGTAAAGAATAAAAACCATTATGAAATTATTCACTTAATCTTTTCATTGCAACTGTCTGCATTTAGTCCCAGATAATTGTTTTGGGATTGCCTTACATCATGGAAACCTCAGAAACCTGGTGATTTTTTCTTTTATTCTAGTGCATTGCTCTTCAACATAATAGAATAAGTATTCCCTTCTGCGTTCTGTTGTTTTGCATGTGTATTGCAGGTGTGGTTTGCTTTGGAAATTCAGGCTCTTGATCCACAGGCAGAAAAGCTTTCAAATAATAGATGCAGAATTCGGTAGTGCTAGGCTGCCCTTGTTTAATAAATTCATTCTTATTTTCTCTTATTGATGAAGACTATTTCATCCTAACAGTTGCTTATGTGTATAGTGGGACCATATGTCTCTATTGTAAGTAACTCCACATCTATAGAAAGAGGAATATTAGAAGTGGGAGTTAGATTAACAAATGCTGTGATGCTGATGCACCAACAACTCTAAGTTATTTTTCAAGGAAGACAAACATGGAGGCAGATGTATTACCAAGAATAAATACCCATTTATAGCAGTTTACACATGGCCAAGTGTTTATAAATTATTAAGTGCAAGCTTTCCTGGTCAAGAATAACCGTGTGTTTATTCAATTTCCAGTGTGTCTATTTAATTTAATATAGGATAGTATGGTGATAAGACTACTTATAAGAATTAGTAAGTGCTCAGATAGGTATATATGTGTATATGGCTGCAGAGTGTTAAGTGTACATATACATTGTACAAATGTGTTTAACAAAGACTTGGAGGTACTAAGGAAAAAATCAAAAGAATATATGCTTATTTTGTAGTAAAGAATGAAATGGAAAGATAAAGAGGTTTCCATTTTCTCTATTCTCTGAAACCCATTGAGTACAATACAGAGAGAGAGAGAGAGAAAGAGAGATCCTTGCCCTTCCTACTCCATTCCAAGTACAATCAGAGAAATCTTCAACTCTTAAATCAGTGAAGTTGTTGAACCTCAACTGACTTTGCAAGCTGACAGAGTGTGTGAAATCTGCAGTATGTGTTCTTGTTAGTACTAAGATCTCTAAGGATGTCTCATAGTTAAATGAATGGAGTACTTCCTGTTACACCTCATCTTGGACTTCATGATGTTGTGGGATTACTTATATCGTAACACTTTTAATATGCTTAGAAAACAGTAGTCTCAGAAAATGCAGGGGCTGGAGCTGTGTTAAGAAGCCATCTGGAAAGATATCTTTGAAAAACTTCTAAAGGGATGTGATAAGAGAGTAACTATCCTGTTAATGGATACTAAGGATAAAAGGTGTCTTCAGAATGGAAAATTACAAAGTCAAAAGTAAACTTCTGCACCTCAAAATAATGAATAATGGTATTTCTGGGGAGAAGGGAAAGGAAGTCTTTTGTATGAAGTGGTTAAGAGAGGATGTTCTGGGCCGGTGAGATGGCTCAGCAGTGTAAGCGCCTGCCTTGCAAGCGCGACGACCTGAGTTCGACTCCCGGAACCCACATACGAAAAAGGGGCCGATGATATCGCTCAGCGGCATGGGTGCCTGTTGGCGCGCGAGGTCCTGAGGTCGACCCCCCGGCACCCACAAAAAAAAAAAAAAAAAGAGAGGATGTTCTGGTGCTGGACTCACTGAGTCTAGGTCCCTCTTCCACCTCTTCTGGGCTCTGTGGCTTGGAAGTTACTTAATTCTTTGCACACCTTATATTTATTAACTGTTCAATGGGTTATTGCTAGCTAATGCCTCAGTGGGCTACCTAACATATTGGACAAACAATATATTTTTGTGGGAAATAATGATCTTGGTTTATTTCTTATGTAGAAATATTTTCACGAACAGAGAGCTAATTGGTGAGCCAGAATCTAATCATAGTTATGCCATTACCTCTGTCATCTTACACAAATTGCATCCTCCTCCCTTTCCTTCTAAATTAAAAAATGTGGACTGTGTGCTTTCTACATCTATTCCAATTAGAACTCTTTAATTTTATGAGTAATGTACTAGTGAATAACAATAAAAAATACTCGATCTACTTGAAACTTTTCATATTAGAATGTCCCCTGCCATTGTTTTGCTTAATAAATGTAAGAAGTGGAATCTGGAATCAGTATCAATGCCTAGAAGGCTTACCAGTTAGGATTAATCTAGGAAACACACTTTTAGTGCAGTTCCCCTCTTAAGATTGTGTAGTTGTGGTGTTTGGTGACTCACTGGGTTATGCAGCTGCTGCTGTGAGGACTCACATGCAGAGGGAATGGAATGGAGTGGAGGGCCAGCAGGTCAGAGGGAGAATCGGAGCGATGTAGCAAGTGGAAACAAGAACACTAAAAATGAGTGGAAAAAAATTCTCCAGAGGCTGGAGAAAATTGTTGAGAGGAAAAACATAGGAAACTAAGATTATCTCAGGGATTTATTCCAAAAAATCAAGCTCCAGAGGAGATACATGGTGCTTTACCAACCCATACCTATATTGTGACACAATGATGATTATTACTCAAATTGGGAAATTGTAATATCATGCACAATCAAGGAAAAGTTAAATGATGTTTTTACTGTTCCCAGGAACATAGTATATTCTGTTAAAAAGAATTTTAGGATGAATGACCCCTACCATTAACTTCAAAAAGTTATTATGAAGCTTTTAATTTTCTGAGCATTCTTACTGATATTTTTCCATCTAAATAAATATATGGAAAATTTCATAATTAACTGGCTGTTTCAGCTGTGTTTTACCAAGATCAAAAATATTAAGGACTAAAACTGACAGTAATGTTCATGCCATTGCTTTCTTGTGATTCTTTCTTAATTTTACTAACCTCCTAAGAAATTTTGAAAAATTATGAGAACTACACAGCATTCCCAACTACAGTAAAAAAATAAATGAAATCAGTTTCATTAGTAATCACCTGGCATAAATGATTGTCTTCCAGGAGTAAATATGTATTCAGGCAATTAAAGAAGAAAAACAATGCAAATCTCGTTATTTTACAGTATATTTGGATAACTATATTTCTGCTAAGAATGTAGCTAAAATTCTCTTCTGATTTGCTCTTGTTGCCATTACTTTTATGCATGAATTCCAGATATACATGAATAGATTCTTCTTGTAAAACTGGGTAAAAAAATGTAAATTCGAGTGAGCATGGTGGTGCATGCCTGTAATCCCAGCACTCAAGAGGCTGAGGCAGGAGGATCACTGTGAGTTCGAGGCCAGCCTGGGCTACAAAGTAAGTTCAAGGCCAGTCTGCACTGCATAGCTAAACCCTGTCTCAAAAAAAAAAAAAAGAAAAGAAAAAAAATGTAAATTTATGAAAATGTATTTTTATTTTCTGCAAAATGAACTGTTTTGGACAAATATATCATATATGTTTCTTCCTTTTCCTGTTTTTTTACTTAACAATTTTAATGTTATCTAAATAAGTACCATTATATTCTTGAAAAGCCTAAAATTTATGTGCTTACTTGGGATAAAAAGAGCACTTGAAAGGAAGAAAATAACATAGTTTTTTAAAAAAATTCAGTAGTGAGAAATGGCGAACTGTCTTTTAGAAGATCAATAATGAATTCTTTTTACAATAACATTCATAAAAACAGATATTTATTTCTTTTAATAAAAATGAAAATGAATATCATCTTTAACAAAAGATTTATTTGTTCTTTAAATTGTGTCTTTTATCATAATTTCATTTAGTATAAATGTTCTGTGAAAGATGAAAAGCTAAATAGTATTTGGAGATATATATATATATATATATATTTTTTATTATGTACAAATTCAGGTTCTTTTTGAGATTGTAAAGTTATGTTTTTAAAATTTTAGATTTTAAGTTAGAACAGAAAAGTATCGATATTTTAATTACCATTAAAAAGCATACACTAGTCAACCAAATTGTAAAATATATTTAGTTTTCAACCCTAATAATATTAAATTATCCATAGCTTTTAGATGAACCAAGCCAAAGTCATGAAATTGTGCAGTTTTCTTATTTTAATATGGCACAAAAAATCAAGACTTTAAAATTGCCTGGCACAAGAAAGGAGACATTTTTTCCCTCTCTCTATCTCTTTCTCTCTCCCTTTCTCTCTCTCTCTCTCTCTCTCTCTCTCTATATATATATATATATATATATACCTTCATATTACTATGTAATAGCTCATAGTATTTAAGGTGGTATACTTTGGTAGTGCTTGTACTTTACAATTCTGGATTCCTGTTTCTGAAGATTTAGCTAAATGCTTAATTAAATATATGAAAGAACTTCCTTTGAACAGTAGTTAATGTTCCCACTGAATTTTTTTTGATTGGAAGTCTGAAGGAAGAGAGAAGCCAGAAAGATCCAGCTCGCCTGCTAATACATGAACTATTATTCTAGATTTATTTCTCTGTGAAATGTGCAAAAAATCCGTTTCCAGATGGTATCATTGATTGTTTTGTTTCCAAAGTATTAATGATAAGAAAAATATTACGCAAGCTCAATATTGTAAGAGAAATAGTTACTTGGGAAAACCCTGCCTAATAATGTGATAATCAGTATAAGTTTTTCTTCATAGTGTAATTTTGTAATCAAAGGAAATTTTCGTAGTCAGAAGAAATGCTTTGTTAATATAGTCTGATCATTTCATTAGCTTTAGCACATCACAGAGCTATTCTGGGTTATGTATACTATGTTTTAACTGTACATAAATAAATATCCTAACTTTAAAAAAGTGTGACATGATTGATCCTCTGAATATGTTCAAAATTAATTTGACAATTGCCTACAGACATATTTTAACAATAAACTATGTTGAAGACTATAGAAAGGCTTCTACTTACTAGGGCATATGGAGTGAAATTTCTGAAGCTAGGCAGTCCTAAAATAACTTGCAACAAACTGGTTAAATGATGTTTTCATCACACATCTGATACTACATGATATATTAAGATATACGTCGCCCTCTGAAAATTTTTTTTTTTTTTTTTTTTTGTGGGTACCAGGGGGACGACCTCAGGACCTCGTGCGCCAACAGGCACCCGTGCCACTGAGCGATATCACCGGCCCCTTTTTCGTATGTGGGTTCCGGGAGTCGAACTCGGGCCCTCGCGCTTGCAAGGCAGGCGCTTACGCCGCTGAGCCATCTCACCGGCCCCCTCTGAAAATTTTTGAAACTAACTGGGTGCCTTAAAAGTGTGAAGAAAAATTTTGTGCTTCCATTCTGTTTGATCACATAATCGGTAAAAGTTTATGGCAGTAACACATAGAGGAGATACAAACACACGTACACATACTACTAGAAACATTATTTATTTATTTATTCATTTATTTTAAAATTTTATTTATTTTTCTATTTTTGGAGACAGGGTCTCGCTATGTAGTTCAGGCTGTCCTTGAAGTCATTATGTAGCTCAGGCTGACCTCAAACTTGCAGTGATCCTCCTGCCTCAGCCTCTTAAGTGCTGGGATTACACACATTAGTAACATTTTTAACATAATGATGTTCAATATGAGTCTAGATTCCTCGTTGCCAAGTTGCCTTTAAGATATAACAGACTGATCACTGCAGAGATATTTAAAAATCGCTTTAAATGTTGGGACTAGTAGGAAATGAAGATTCTACTCCCACTTCAAATAATTCCAAACAGCCAAAGCCAGAACGTACAAAGAGTGAGTTAGGGAATCAGAACAGGAATTTCAGTCTGCCTGATAAAAACTAGTATAATGGGTCATTCAATAATTAGACTGTAAAGTATTGTTGATTATGAAGGTCACAGAGACTGGAAGAATATTCATTTTGGATTTTAAGGTTTTGCATGACTGAAGAGTTTTCAACAGACTAACAAAGAAGTAAAAAAATGGGCTAGAGATTCATTGATGATTTAATAGTATTTTTAATATCAAAATGTAATCTTCTGATCTGTCTTTCATTTTCATAGGTAATAGCATAAAGGAAAATGTAAGAAACTTGAAAACTACATCTTTGTATCTTTGGCAATCATACTAAAGGTTGTTATGCTTGTATTTGTTGGCTGATGACTATGAATAGTGTATATATAGTGAAAATACTGAACCAAAGTTTAGTTTGTAAATATAAAATTAAACACTATATTAAGAGGCTTCCTTTTTGGTTTAGAAGTTCTCTTCACATCATGTTCAACTATGCTTGATTCAAAAATAGCCTTTCTCGTTTACGTATCAGTTAAATGCATGAATTTTTAGTGGGTGTTTCTGACATGCACAAGGGAAGGCAGCAGAATATCATAAATATTAGGTCCTCCCTCTCTCCAACAGCATGTTCTGAATATACTTTCTAAGATGGTTTATTTTATGGTTCATGTAAATTTATAATCAAATCATTTCATCAACTAAAATTGCATTTCCCAGTGGCAGCATGGCTAATAGTCTGAGGCGAAAGTGCACCAAACTAAAAAGAGAAAATTTTGTTTCCTTCGTTGCATGGTTAAAGTTTACAGTTTCAGTCATCAAACTTGTAACTACTAACCAGGCTTTACTTTGCAGCAAAATTGGCTTATTATATTAATCCATTGAATTAGTTGTTATGTTTTAATTTTGTGTTAAGACTAAGAAAGTTGTTTTTAGGAAGACATATCAGAAGATGCTTGTGATTTGGGGGATGTTGTCCTAGTTCTCTTTTTGTTCTTAGTAATCTCCCTGCACATCTTGTGTGGCCAGAGAAACCTCTGTTGTGTCTCCTGGCCTGGATCAGGATGGTGTAGCATGAAAAAACTTTCCCAAAAGACCTTATTGAAGGCTGTTCCTTACCTGGGTGAATTGGAAACTTGATATACAAGTCTACTGTGGAAGTTGGGCCGTCTATTAAAGGTAGATTCGTCTAAAGTAATTCACTTTATTTGTTTGTCTGTTTGTGTATTATTCATTTGTTTATGAATCCTCGGGGCCAGGTCTAGGCTTTGTACTAGGCATTATCTTTAAAGGTACAGTAAGAAATGAGACAGTCCCTGTGCTATGGACCTCACAGTTTAAGAGGGAAGACAGACTTTGAACAAGTAAGTGAAGTTTAATGCTCGCTTTGGCAGCGCATATCCTAAAATTGGAATGATACAGGGAGGATTAGCATGGCCCGTGTGCAAGGAGGATGCTCAAATTTGCAAAGCATTCCAAATTTTTGAGTTATTTGTGGGAAATGGATGCATCTTGAGACCATAATACTAAGAGAGATAAATTAGACACAGAAAGCTAAAGATCACATGGTTTCTCTAATATGAAAGACCCAAAACAGAAGTAATTTAAAGAGCAAAATAAAACAGATGTTAAGAAATAGGGAAGTGCACTCTGTGGAGATGGGAGAGGGGAGGGGAGGATAGGGAAATAAAATGATCAAGATGCGATACGTGTATGTGCCAATCCCCTAAAATGAATATGGTTTCTATGTATCATAAACATATATTAATAAAACATGTTTAAAAAGAAAGTTTAGTTACAAATCAAAGAAGAGACAGAAATCTTATCATTAGAGCAGATATTCAGCTGTTTTTAGTTGCCTACCATCTTAGCTCACACCTTCTCTGGTTGGTCAAAGGCCCAGTTACAGGTTGTTATGTAATGAATAATATCTGTCAGAAGAACTGAAAGAGTAGAGTAAATGCTCCTCACCTGTGTGGAAAACTAAACAATGATCATAGCATGAATCAGGGGACCGCGATGAATCCAGTGTTTAATCTGGTTGAACCAAGTGAACCATATGTACACCCATCTGATGAAAGGCTTGATCTTATCAATGGCCTAAGAGCTCTGGATCAGTCGCTGTAGTTTCGTGGTCCAGGACAGTAACTAGATGTACATTGCTCTGACACCTTTCTTAGACTTCCCTTTTACTGCACTGTGTCTTTCTCCACATTCAGTATTGTAACAGTCACCTCTTAACTCTTCTCAGAAACAGTCTTTTTCTAAGCTGGCTATGTCTGTTAGTATCAATGCAAAAGAATTAAAATTGAACACTTTAAAGAACAATCTAATTTCCAAGTTCCTGGGACACCCTTCCTCATAGTTAAGTACTGACAAGGGTTCTTATTTGGATAAAGTAGATGAATATTCTCCTGGAGTCTATGTTTTGTTTTTATATGCTGGACCAAGCTACCATGTTTTTTCTGGCCAACAGATTTAAAATCTAAACATAAAGGTTTATTTTTTATAAATATGTTTTGAATTTGACCTTCCCAGGGAACATTTAAAGTGTTGTAATCAATGAGGTTTCAGGTACCTCTTTACAGAGAACTACTGTGATTATGTTTTTGTGGTTGGATTTTTCTGAGCCCATTAGCTACGTGGTAATGGAGTGGTGGAATTAAGGTTTTGAGAATCATCACACCGCCCGCTTACCAGAAATTCAATAAAAAACAAACATGAGTGATAGGTTTATGTTCTAGTACAGTATATTTTTAAATCGGTGCTTGTTAAACCCTCCGGAGGATACATCAAAAGGAATATGAAAAATTCATCTTTGATCTAGTGTGCCTTATAATTGCACTCAGTATCAAATGTTAAAAGAGCAGATGTAGGAAGCAAGATTTAAATACACACATGAGATAGACAGTTTTTTCAGAAGGGCCAATATATGTTTAAATTAGTACGGGATAAAGTAGATGAATATTTTCCTGGATCCTATGGTAATGTATGTTTAAATTATTAAAAAAAATTTTTTTTAGTGTATGTTTAAATTAGTGAAGATAGAGTAATAGGAAGATGTTGTTTTCCAATTCCCCACATTATTTAATGGTGCCCCTCCTCATTTTTTTTTTTTTATTTTAAAGAGAAAAAAATAGAACAAAATTTCAAACAAGATAATAGGAGGGTAACAATGGTTAATACATTGCATATTGTTATCTTTAAATTAGTTACTCAGAGTACAAGATATAGGCATTTGATTGACCAAACAATATTAGCACAAACCTTTGTTTTCAATGAACTGAGAGAAATGAGTAGCATGTGCTCTTTCAGTGTGCATACCAAGTGCACTTCAGTAACTGATTCCCTCTATATGCCTCAAAAATAGTTATTCCTGCCTCGTGAGAAAAGAAATATTTGAACATGGAGTTTCCTTCTGAGATATTTAGACTTCATAGGTAAAAAGGATGGGCTTCCTAAAAATTTTTCTACATTTTCATGGGAATGTAGGAAATTTTGTTTATTAGCTGTTTGATTTGATTTTTATTCCACCACACGTTAATGAATTGTCACTTGCTTAGATTAGAAAGCTCTGCAGTTCCAGATTCCTTAGGAAAATATCTGGTATTTAAATTAGTCATCTTTGATCCATGAATTGATAAAGATTTGATGAAAACAAAATTACTGATTTTTCTGAATACAAGGAAGTTTTTCTTGGCCTAATGCAAACATCGATACCATTGGGCCTAAAGAGCTTCTAAAATGAAGGAAGCTAAACTTTGGCTAATTATAATGTCATCCCATTTTGAGTCATTCAAGCCGAGATATGAAATAAGTGACCCAGCCAGTAGGTAGTGAGTAGTACCAGAATCTACATCTTCTAGCTTTCATTTCAGAATTTTGTTCCACTACATCACTGAAGTTAGAGAGCTCTTTGTCGAGCATCCTTTATGTCAATTGCTTCAGTCAAGCATAAGACAGTGAAATAACGAGAGGTTGCAGGTCAAGTTCCTGGAATGGCAGAATCTGAGATGGAAATTAGAATACAGGAGGTTTATGAGGATTCATTCTGGACCCACACCTGTAGGGTAGTGAAGGAAGGACAGATCACGCAAATGAATTCGTTGAGCTGTGGCACAGTCACAGTGGACTTGGCCCTTTTCTAGGCAACTTTAGAGCTGGGATGCTCTCCCTGGTTGCTTAGATAGGATCTGGGGAACTGGGCTTTGTACCCCCACTTTGAATCAGTCATGGGATGGAGGCTGTCCTAGGAAAGGGTATCACTTTGGGTGAGGTATCTTTCTAATGGTGACAACAGTCTTTTGGAGGGAGGCTCAAACAGTGATCTGTCTCTGGCTAAGTCTCAGCAGCTGAGAGAGTAAGCACAGTCTTGCAGGTGACAAGAAGGGAAGTGATGTCCTCCTCTTTCTAAGGAACAGAGACTTAGAAAGATTGAGTGATTTGCTTAAGATCACATACAAGTGGCTAGTCTGGATGATTCAAAAGCTTTTGGTCTCTTCATAAATCTGCTTCTTAAAATAAGAGAGACAGTAAGGTATACTATAAAACTCTAAGGTTCTTCAAATTCTTTGATTCTGAAGAAAATCTGAGCTATGTTTTCTCTATAATTATTTTGTTATGGAATTTTGTTGTATTGTCTCACAGAAGAGTGCTTTATATACTTTCTTTATTAATGTCTACTTGTACTACATTGAAAAAATAAAATTTGAAGATTGAATTTATTCTTATTAATAATGTGACCACCAATACTACTACCACTAGAGATAAGTTTAGCTTATAGTGTTGACTAAACCATGTTAGATGTGATTCCTGACTTTTAGAAGGGTATGAATGAGATTACACAAACAAAATTATTTGTGAACGTGTTGCATGTAAATCTCCAGTTTAAAATCAATACAATGATTATATCACCTTCTTTGTCAGGTAGTTATAATTTAATTTGCATATGGAAAGGTAATAGTACATGGCTTAAGATACTTTAGACATTCTAAAACTTATTTTCTATGTTTAAATTCAGTATAAGTGTAGAAATATTAGAGAATACTTACGTTGATGAACATGGAGAAACAGAAATGATTCCCATTTTCGTTTTAATTATCAATGTCCTTTTGTGCAATTCAGTTGGTATCTCTGGGCGTTGGCCTTTACATCTGTAAAGTGCAAGGCATGAGGTAGATGAAATAGGTTTTGAGCAGCTAGTATATAATATCCTACAAAATGTTATTATTGATAGATGTCCATATGGTTCAAGGAGAAACTGAATAAGGTAAACAACTGACCATGAAGACAGTGACCCTCCTTTGCGGGGAGGTTTAGAGTACTGCATCCGTGGTGTTCTGTCTTCTCCGCGGGAGAGCCTTCTCCTCTTTGATATTTGTACTGTGTGCCTTATGCACAGCATGTGCTGAAAAAGTTGGAGTGAGGCAGACATACTACATGAAATCAAATATAATGCCATTTTGAATGGAATTCAGCTTAAATTTTATCATGACCAGCAGGAGGAAGGAGTAAGCAAATCGATCTATTTTTAACCAAGTCAAAATCTTCATTATTTTAAAAATTTACCATACATATATTTTGAAATTCAGAATTTTTTCTAGATTTAAGCGTATTTAAGTAGTCAATCTGTGCTGGGTGTAATGGTAAGCACTAAAGATTTATAAGTAAACTAAACAGACATAATGGCTCACCCTAGAGAAATTGTATATATATATATATACACCCAGAAAGCACACATATAATTTGCATATAAAAGTTCACCCTTTTTTGTTTTTTTAATCTCTCTTATTTTTTGAATTTGTGGTATTTAATCAAGAAAAATATGTGACAGGAAAGCAAGCACATAAAATTGGATGAGACATGCCAAGAAAAATAGTCTTAAATTTTAGAGGGTGGATCTCAACATATTCAGATCTCCTCTACCTCCCATCCCTCCCCAGACCTTTCTGTGTGTGGGATGGAGGACATCAGTAGTTTTGTGTACTGGTGTGTTACAGTGTCACAGTGTGAACTCATGATAAGTGGACCATCATACAGATGTATTACTTACTGTTTTTTCTTTTCCCTCTACTTGCATTTTTATTGGATACAACCCAAAGAATCAAAGAGGAAGCAGACAGCAAATGGTTCCCACCCAAGATATGTCCAAAATACATTTTATTTTGCTTCTTTATATTCCTTGCCACCACTAAAGGAGGTCTAGAGGAAAGTATGATATTTTAATCTACTATAATGATGTTCTAATTTTATATAACAAGATACACCCCACTTGCAATGATCTAGTTATGATTTATAGCAAATGTTCTTAGTATATAATGCCTCCCTCCCAATCTTCCCCTAAAATCCCAGATCATATCAGCTAAGCCTTAGCATTATCTTTTCCTTATATTTATTTATTTATTTATTTATTTATTTTCCTTTTATTTTTTTAAATCTACCAAGACAAACTTGGATGTTTTAGGGAGGAAAACAAAATTTATGTACTTTTTTCATTAAAATCTCCTTTAGGTTAAAATTTGTCTTCATTAATGCTTTTGTTTCAAAAATTCATCTAACTTATGAGACTTTTTAACTAGAGCTCTTAGATGTTATATTTCTGGAAAAAAGTGTTCCTCGGGAATAAGATGTACTTCTTTTTCCATGGCTTCTACATCACTAAAAGCTGTAAAGAGAAATCACACTTTGAATCGAAAGGCCGGGCCTCAAAATGACATCATGAAGCATATTGGTAGAACCAGATAGGATCTAGTGCTGCCTTTGTCCTTTGCTTCAGCTGCCAAATCTAATTGTTGACTAATGCGCTTTAGAAGACAGCAGTGTCTTTCACTGAAGCGCTGTGCAGAGAGTTCCAGCTGAGCAGCGTGCTATTTCCAGTCAAGTGTGCAGAGACTTTACATGCTGAGAGCAGCTGTGAAGAGGTTGGGACAGGAACAGTATTTGCCAGGGCAAATAGAAACTTAGGCTCGGTTCCAGAATAGCTTATATGAACTATAAGTGTTTAATTTTCAACTCTCCTATGAGCAAACATTTAAATAAAGCTAAGAGAAATGACAAAATAGGTTGCCCTGTAAGATTTTTCACTTCTCATAATCTTTTGTAAAAAGGAATTCTGCTGTGTATGATTTGTTAATGATCAAATGTGATCCTGAGTTTGTTAGTTACACATTAAGTCTTAAATGCATTTATAACATTTTCTTTTATGTTTTGGCTAAGAGCTTGGACCAGAATTTTAAGTTCAGTGTGAAACATTAATTTATGTTTGATATATGACAAATAATAACCTTGGAACTTCAAGTTCTTTGTTTGCTTTTGAACAATGACTTTGTTTCACAGAAATTTGTGAGGTATACTAAAATAATATTCATAAAAGGGATATGTTAGGGGAAGCTATTTATGATAATTTAAAAAACTATTCCCGTCAGGCAAAATCACATATATGTCAACTATTAACAATTTTACAGGCAAATGTCAAATTTTATTAAAATTTCAATCAGGTTTGGTTTGGGGTGGGCTATTTTCCATGGAGGGGCTAGGAGTTTTTCTGTTTAGAAGCCGTACCTCATCGGTCCTTTGGAAAGTAATGCGTAGTACCCTGCTCAGTTTAGAAACTGAAAGTCAGTTGATAAGATTGAAGGAGGAAGAAAATCATTTTGATTTTGTTTGGTACAGAACTCAGACTTTCTTAGCAGATAACTTTCTGGAAGATCTGTTATCCAGACATCTTCTATTTGTTGTCATTCATTTGTAAAAATCCAAAAATCAATTGTTTCTCATCTTTTGTTGTTGAGAACTGATGGAAAATGGTCTTCCCAACATAAACACTTCCCCTGTGGAAACCAAATAAGCGTCTAAAGCTCTGCCTTTATAGGGGAATTCCAAATTGCCATTTCTTAAAATTTCCCTTTCAGTTTTTCTGTAAAATGGATATCCATATATAATTGTAGCAAATCCTGGGGCTCATTCTACCTTGTCAGCAGTGTTATTGTCATGAAGAATAGAGAGGCTAAAATGTGTTCTATTTTGTCCTGACCCAGAATATTTTACATAATAAAATACTGTAACTTCCCAAGATGGTGTCTTACAGAACTTCCCTGCTTGATACTCTAAATGCGACCATGAAAAGAGTCTGTATTTAAAATAATATATCTTTTTCTCCCAAATAGCACCACAAACCTAAACGGCAGTCAGGAGCAGAGAAGCAGTTTTGCAGAAATTCTGAGTGATCTATCAGCTCCTCCAGTAGAGAGTGAGACAGATGTGTGCAGCCGAGCCCTCCTACACTCCCTGGCAGCAGTAAGGTTTGCCACAGTCCAAGTCTCTGGGACAGTGATGTTCTTCTGTTTTTAGGCCTGGGGCTCCTATTGGAAACATACTTCACTGTTTGTTCTGCAGACCACCCAGCCCACCTACTTTTGGTGGCTTGGCTTTCTCTCTGGCTCGCCTGCAGGTGTGACCTTACTCACCCACCTAGAACAAGTTACTCTACCATTTTCCTGAAGTTTAAAAATATGACTGGCTGAAAGAAGACAGTAAGCAAGTCAATTTTTATACTCTCCTGGAAACTTATAATTATAAAGTTCAGTAACCTCCATGAACTTTTTCAAGTGTGTTTTTGCTGTAGACTTGTGCCTGATGTGGAGGATCCCTGGGGCATAGGAAAAGCAGCGGAAGTGCAGGGAATCTGAAGGTTGCCTCCATGTACATAATCTACTAGGGGGTGTATGAGGTTAGCAGCTACATCATCTCATCCAACCCAGCACAACCTGAAATTAGATAAACATTTTAGCAGTGGTGTGGCAAACCAAAATTCAGCCTTGCATATTAACTTTATACAAGTAATAAACATTTTTCTTTGTTAAGTAAGCTGGTAGGCATCAAGAGCACACTAACACAGCTATATTAAGTAGAAAGGGGTTGATTTTTTCCCCTAATGTAACCACACTCTAAATCTTCACATTCTGTCACAGCTTGGTCTATAATTCTAAGCCAGCAATATTCAAAATAGCCCAATAAGTACTGTTATCAAGATGTGGCAGTTTTCTCAAGCAGTATGAACGTACCCCAAAGTGAGCATGTTTGCTGATGATTAGTTGTACTTGCACGAAACCCGTATTGGCTGTCCCCTAGGGACTCAGACTTACAGCCTCAAAGTGGACAAATGAACAGAAACAGGCAGCACCTCGTGAATACTCAGAAAGCTCCCCTCGCCTTATGACTTTGTGAACTATACATCAAGATACTCTTCTTCTTAGAGAAGTGTCAGATATTTCATGATTCTTCTGGAAGCTTCTTTCTAGTAAAGGAAACAACTGAAGCTCTATTGTGTGTGAGAAGCTAAATCTGTCACCAATGATAGACTTTGGAACCAAAAGACATGTTTTCCAAATGTGGAAACCAAGGACTCCGTGTCTAGTGACTAGCTCAAGGTCACATGATTGGTTAATGGACGAGCCAAGACCAGAAGCCTCTGTGATGCCACTTGTCATATGCCAGATACTCACATAAGCTTGAGGAAGGAGATTTTTGTCTTTCTTCTCTCATTAGGCACAAAGAAATCAGTCATTAAATGCTAGTTTTTTGTTATAGTTATTACTATTATTATGTTTATTTCTCTGACTCCACATGTGGTTGTGTTTTATAACAATGTGTTTCATGGGTTTATATGAGTGCATTTAGATTTTAAAGAAACTACCTTGAAAGGGATACTTTTAGATCTGGAGAAGATGCTGAGAATTTCTGCTTCAGCTTTATAAGCATGTGGTCCATATAATGATTTTTTCCCCACAATAACAAAAAAGAAAATTCTGGTCAGTGAAATCTTGTCATTTAGTTAGAGGAAAGTTAGAATTGAAGAAAACTTTTTGAAGTTCAGATTCAGAATTCTTTAAACAAAACTTAAGGTAATCTGTCTATCCCCCCACATACATACTCTGCTGATGTATTGGCGGATCTATGTGAAAAGTTAACATATAAATATTTTGAAAAATGTTTAATTCTAGTAATGAGTTGAGGCAGTTAGATGAATAGCATATATAAACAAGCTCTTCATGCCTAAAATGGAAAGTTTTACTAAAAAAATTCTTTAAAATCTATATTGTGGAATTTTTAAATCAGGCGTTTCTTAGTACTATGATGTTTACATAAAAATGTACTCCAGAAAGGTGCGAAATCATGCCAGTTGTATCTATAATTTGTGCCAAACCTTGACTATTTAAACTATTTCCATTTATGTGCATGGACCTGAGTGAGAGCTTTTTTTATGTCCTCAAATTAAAGGCTTATTTGGAAAATTTGAGCTAACATGCACACATACCCCACTACTACCGTCTTCTTCCAATATAATCTCCCAACTTATTGGGAAGGTAAATTTGTAAACCTAAAATTTGCTCTAGCTATTAATTTCAGGTTCTTCACCTGTACCGCATTACATGGAATAAATAGGAAGCAGCAACCTTCAATGACTCTTAAAATTTATTTTACTCCTCCCTGCCCTTCTGACTACCCTCTGGTAGCCATCTGTAAAGACATCTAAAAGAAAATCAAACAAGAATGGAAGTAGAGGGTCAGGAAGTTGAATGAATGAATGAACTGTGCTATTAACAACATAATCAAAATAAAACTGAAAGGTGGCATTATTTGAGCATCTAAAGATGAGCCAAGTATAGTCCTAATATGGTTATCTCATTAGCTTCATTCATGTGCCCAAGAAGTTAGTAATGTGCTGTTTAGCCAGTAATGACATCATTGCCTTCATGGGTATTAGAACTGTAATTAAATTTTATGAGGCTAAGGCATTCTGTACTTCTGTTGGTACTACTTACCGGTATTTTTCAGAGTAATGTCGACATAAACCAGTTTTGCCCTGTGACACTGCCTAGATAATCCATATGGATTTTCTGTGACATACTCAAGTGAAATGAACATCAGTGGAATGCTTGTTTTCTAGTTTCCTCAGTGTTTTGGGAGAGCTAATAACACACAAGATCAAAATAAGACAGATTTTTGATGGCCCTAAAGTGGTCACTTTACTGCCCATCAACAGGCAGGCTTTGCCTCAGAGAATTCAGTCCTTGTGGAGTTAATCAGGCCTGCCACTGTACACTGTTCTTGTCTCACAAACAAACTGTCAGCACAGCTTGCTGTCTTTTGTCTTTCTTCTTGTCATCAGTCAAACCCTTAGAGTTAGGCTAGAGTGGTTCTTACTGGGATCTTAGTCCACTGGTAGTTCTGTGTGTTTTCCTGTGGAAGGGTGAAGTTTAAAAGAATCTCTGTAGGAAACACAAACCTGATTTTTTTACTTTATTTTCCCTGCTGCACTTATTATCGTTTTTCACATTTTTGACGGAGCTTGCAGAATCCTGCAAAGTCTAATCACTTCCTCCTTTGTCTCCTTTATTTCTCATCTCTACTTTGCAGACTATACCTTAGCCAAGCTAAACTCTTAATATTACTTGATAATCCACACTCTGTCTCACCTGAGCTTTCACCCCTGCTTAGGCCACTGCCTAGAGCACTCTCCTTTTTTCTCCCTACCTGCTCCTGTTCTTGGTCACTTCCAAGAGTTGTTTAGATCTCAGCTTCTTTCTCATCTGTTAGGTGCTGCACCACTTCTACAGAGTCTAAACCTAGGCTGTTGCACTCAAATTCCTTGCTTTATCAGAGCAATGAACATTTGGTATTATCACTGTACATCTGCATTTCTGATAATCTATGAATTCCACAAAATCAGGGATGATTTCTTGTACCTGGTTGTATTCTCAGAATCTGGCACTATGCCAAGCACAGAGATGCTGAAGAAGTTGTTAGTGAGTGAATGAATGTGGGGTGATGGTAAGGGATGACATAGGAAGCATGAATGGAGCAAATATGCAGTGCCGTATGTGTCATTCAAAGGGCCTTGTCTTACTGGATCTGAGAGAAGATTTGGAATTAAAGAAAATATACTTTCATACTTACATTTGCATTTTGATAGATCTTTCTGGTAGCTATGGGGAGAATGAGTTAGAGGTGACAAGAGTATTAACCAGGAGACTTGTTAGGCGGCTTCTCTCCAAGAGAGGAGTTGAGAACCTTAAACTGCATGGCCTTGGGAATTAGATGAGGAGATAGATTTAATCACTATGTAATAAATGATAAGCTGTTTGAAATGATGTAGAGGTGATATTCATATGGATGAATTGGATTGGATGACTCTTATGCTGCTAACAGTTTATAAAGAGAGTACAAATTATTAGAGGAATGGTGTTTGGGTTGATGGATCTATGGGATATTCAAGTGAAGATGTTTAGCAGACCTTTGCAAGAGAGGGTATGGCACATGTATGGCATCAGTGTTTAGGTATAATGAAGGCTTTTGTTCAGATGCGATCACCCAGATAGAATGAGTGGAGAGAGGAACTGAAAAGAGAGGAGAACCTAGTAGGGCATTGGCTCGGGATACACTTGCTTGCAAGAATCAAATCCACTAAAGCTGGACCAAAGGAAGTAGTGTGGCAGTTGGTATAAGAGGGGTTTTTGGCACAGTATTCAGGAAAAGCCACAGTTGGAATGTCTGGAATTAAAGTCTTTGTTTCTCAAAGGTCTGATTTGCTCTCATCTTTCTGTTCACTATATTTTTCTGTTCCCTTTTCCTTGTTAGTTTATCAGCTTTGCTATCACATCATTTTCTGAGGAAAGTATCTGCATCTCTTAAGTTCAAATTCTCAAGAACAGAGATTGACTCATTAGCAAAGCCCCTGGTGTGTTTACCTTGAGTTAAGTGATAGCAAATATGGTAGCAGGATTTGTGAGAAAGGACACATCCTCTTGGGAGAAGCTGTGTGCGTAGAGATTGTGAATATCTTCTATAGCATGTTGTTATTTAAAGGAAGACTTCTTAGAATCATTTAAAAATCTTAAATTGCACATTTTGTTTAGTAGATATGGGTGACTCTGTGTATCTAAAAAGCTCTGGGGTGAGACTGATCTCTCCGGGTCTGAGGACCACCTTTTGAATAACAAGAATTGTAAGTGGGGGGAATGCTCAGAGGCTCCTGAAGTGACAGGAAGAGGAGAAAAATGTAGGAATG
The DNA here is from genome assembly GCA_028451465.1 of Erethizon dorsatum. Classification (NCBI taxonomy): domain Eukaryota; kingdom Metazoa; phylum Chordata; class Mammalia; order Rodentia; family Erethizontidae; genus Erethizon; species Erethizon dorsatum. The sequence goes on from CM051823.1 coordinate 146,882,033, forward strand.
ATGGGTAGTGAGATTTTCAAGAAACGTTATATTTAGAGGGATCAAGTGTTGCAGAGGATGAGTGAGACAAATGTGGAAACCTCTGTAGGATGAATTCCCTGCACGATTTTGTGAATTCTTTTTAGCAGTGCTCAGAAGCCTTTGAAGTAGAGACAGAGAAGGTCTATAACTGGATTAATCCCAAGTTGGCTGTTTGCAATTGTGGAGAGGGAAATAGGAACTTAAATAAATAGATTAGCCAGGAGTAGAGTAAGTGATAAGTCATGCACTTTATTTTGTTTCAGATTATCTATTGCATTTAGAATTTTTTTTAACAGATGGAAAGACCCAACCACTTCTTAATAGAGAATAGTTTCCCATGAAAATGTCTGTGGGTGTGAATGTATGCCTGCACATGTAGTTATGTATCTAATCCTCTTACAAGGGACGCACAGCATATCTACATAACAAACTGACTCTAGGAGGATTTATAACTATTCACTTGTTGGCATTTTTTGCAGTTAAGTATGAAGTTTTCTCTTGCCAAGGTGATTATGGAAGAGATTATGCATAAGCATTGTTATAGAACACGGAGATATGATTCAGGATGTGGTGCAAGTAAATATCTTTGGAGATTCAAAAAATTGCCAGGATGAATGCTGTCTCATCAAAGAATTTTCAGTTTCACATCTTGTTAGTTTTCTAGCTATGTGAGACCTGATTGAACTGATTCAAGTAAAGCAGTGCCCTTTTGAACTCATGCTTAAGTCATTGCGGTAGCGTTCTATTCATGGTGTTTCCAAAGAATGTTCTGAGGTTGAAGCATCACAGAAGGAAATGAAACAATTATCTTGTTAACTCTGGGAACACCAGTGTTTTGTAGGAGTGTGGGAGTGAACTGATATTCTCGTGCAGCTGCAGGAATTTCCAATAGGAAATTGGAATGGCCAATGGCCGAAGGCCTATGAGCAGCCCTCCTCAGCATGGAAATGCTGTCTCTGCATGCAGGGCTTGGAGGAGTCAGGAGGGCAGGCAGGGAAGCTTGCCCAGTCTGTCACATTAACAGAATCACAGATGTCACAGCTGGATCGCCTCCACATTCCTTGCCATTCTGAAAAATCTACCAAGTGGTCTGCAATCACTTAAATGTAAATACTTACTTTGATAAAGTTGTCCAGTTCTATATACTATTAGTCATTTAATACTTGCCAGCATCTAAAATCTTATTTATAGTTTACATTTCAATGACATTACTTCTGACATCATTTGGCCTCACCTGAAGTAGTGATGCATAGCTCTCTTGGTCCTTTAATGATTAAAACTGGTCTAGAATCTCAGTTGTTAGCCTAGTTTAATTTTTAGAAATCACCCAGGCTACTGAATATTTTAAACTTTTTTGAGCTTTTTATTCATTAGAGCTTAATACTAATGTAGTCACACGACTAAATAAAATAATGATTTCAAATAGATGTGGAGTGAACAGGGGACTTAAGATAATTTTTCCAGAGATAAGTTTCACTAGCCAACCTTTCCAACAAGTTCATTAGTTACAAAGAATACACATTCAAGTGACGAAAATGATCTAATTTAAATGTATTCATTTAGGGCCGGTGAGATGGCTCAGCGGCTTAAGCGCCTGCCTGTCAAGCGCGAGGGCCCGAGTTCGACTCCCGGAACCCACATACGAAAAAAGGGCAGGTGATATCGCTCAGCGGCACGGGCACCTGCTGGCGCACGAGGTCCTGAGGTCGACCCCTGGTACCCCCCCAAAAAAAATGTATTCATTTAGCTCACCATTTAACCAGTATAGAAAAAATAGCTATTCAATACCATCCACAGATCAGTGATGGAAGCAGCTGATACTTATTTCTAATTCGATTTATGTCTTCTCAAGAGCATGGTATTTGAATTCTACAGAGAAGCACTTGCATCAGGGGTAAAGCAAGAATCCAAATCTCTTAGATTAAAAAACCCAATAAGATACTGGTGATTAAATCTATATCTGAATGTCACATCAGTTAGGTTTTGGCTTGAATAGGAGGTTTTGCATCACAGATGAGTTTCACTGAAGAATGAACTTTGGTGAAAATACATGGACATCACTGCTAGACACTCGTAAGCACAGGCAAGCGCCAGGGGTGGCATTTGGTTTGTTGTTTGTTTAGATTACCTGAAAGGTTTCCTTTTATAAATTAAAGGTGAGAATATGTTAGTGTATCTGTCTCTGAGGACATTGTGAGCCAGAGGCTCTGAGCTAGGCAGCTGTGTTAACCCTGGTTTTACACGGTCTCACTCACTGGCTACTTCAGTGTGATCTTTTCAGGTAGCCTTGTCTTTGAGAGAGAACAAATACCTAAGGGCTCATAACATTTGATTATTCCAAATGGGCAAACCCAAAGCACTAAATTCCAGACTTGCTGCTATTCTTTAGTAAAATATTTACAAATTAGTTTCTTAAAACATATTAATTTTAAGCCAATGACACTATGTTTAAAAACTGCCCATTAAAAATGGTGTCTGCAGTAGTACTTGAGCTCACCACTTCGCTTTGCAGCTTTTGTTTAATTGTGGCCATTTTTCCCCTTGAAAGATGCTAGACTTATGTTCAGAAGAGTTCCTTTGAATCTTCGTTGTGCTATCAATCAGATGTGTAACTTTGAGCAAGTTATATAATCTATTATAGTCTCATTTATTTCATCAAAAAATCGAGATGTAATAATGTCTATGGTTGTTATGATATTAAATGAGATACAAAAGCTTTTTACATACTGTGAAGCAATCCATAAATGTAACAAACCCAACAATACTCTTCCTAGTTCAGTATTTTATCCAATTAAAATAACTGCTGTTCAGTAGCACTATCTCTAAATGCTGTCTAGTCACCGTAGGTAAGAATCATGTAGAAAAATGCTTTAAATTTTTTACTGCATATTGCAGATGTCTTACCTGTTTCTTTTCTATCCCAATAAATGTGTAAAGGAAAAAGAGATTCTACTGAGGTGGGATGCTATTTTACTCCCTCAAATTATTGATGTGAAGATTTTGTGTTATAGTAAAAACTGATGGAAGGCAACACTTAGCATGTACCTTGGTCAACTCCCAGGATGTTCCCATATTAACTTATGAAATCCTCCCGATAACCTCATGAGGTGGGTGTGTTACTACCCCTGTTATTAAGATGGTGAAACTGAGGCACAGAGAGATGCGTTTGTTCATGGTTACACAGTATTACCAGTCTAATTTAATTTTCTTGTTCCCTTCATTAAGCTTTTGGGGAAGAATTTAGCAGAAATAATACCAGGATAATGGAATTTAAGGACATTACTTGGGTCTTAGGTGTAAGGAAAGGAATCTCATCTTTATAAATTCACTGTGTGTAAATTATTAACTCATATTAGTTGTCTCTCCTGAGTCCCATCTGTAGTAGCAGTAAGCTAACCTTGTCAGAGGCCCAGGGCTTGTCAGTCCTGGGCTGTGCATGAAAAAATGAAATAAAGAGTCCCAAGCCCCATCCAAGGAGTCATTCCAGAGCTCATGCAATCTTTACCCTTTCTTCAGGCTTAGAATTTGCCTTTGTTTTGTATATTGTACATAGCCCTTCTCTAATATAAGCATGTTTCTATTCATTTAAGCTACTTATTTGTTCATGAATTCAAAAAGTTTTACTGAGGATCTCCCATGTGCCAGGGATATTGCAGGGTATTGGAAATAGGGTGGTGAATGTAGCAGGTAGGTATCTCTGTTGACTGTACAGACTAATGGGAGAGGATGTAAGCAAATAATCTCACAATTAGAAGTAACGTGACTACTCTGGATAGTGCTATAAAGATGTGGAACATGGTACTCAAGGGATGGATCAGAGAAGGCATTTGCAAACACTTGATCGTAACTTGTTGTCCCATTTCTGTCTTCAGTTCTCTACAAGATGCCAGAGACTAAGGGAGAACGGAGGGAGGGCAAGTGAGAGTGGGTGGAGAGCAGAGCTGGGAAGGCAGATAGCGTAATGCATGATGGCCACAGGGAAAAGAGGAAGGAAGAACTTACTTCCAGCCATGTACCATATCTCACTGTGTCACAGAAGAACAGCTGATATTTATTAAAAACTACCGTTTTCAAGAAGAGTTACTACAGAGTCATTTTACTCAATTTAATAAAAAGAGAAAGGACCACAATAAATTTAAAGTGATTCCCAATATATGGTTAAAGTATTTTACTATTTGAAAGTTGGTGTTGTCAGTTTCATGGCAGTACGTTTATCTAGAATGTTGAATAAACAGGGTTGCTGCCTTTATCGAACTTGTCCAACCTTCAGGCTGTGGTCCACTTGCCCTCTTTTTTTTAATGTTATAATAAAAAATATTTAAAAATAAAGGAATTTTTCTTTCTTATATATATATTAGCTATACTATATGTTTTATATGTAGCCCAAGAGAGTTCCTCTTCGCTCAGTGTGGTCCAGGTGAGTCCAAAGGGTTGCACGCCATGGTTGAATATTAATTGCAGAGTCACCTTTAGGTGCTAGTCAGTAGACCGTGCTTGCTGTCTAGTTCCAGCCGGTGGCCAGGCATGGAAAAGGAGTAATTGAAAAGATCCTAAATGTTCTTGTGAGTGAAACTGTGATAATAATATTTCATCTTTCTGCTTCAGGAGATTCTTTGGCACATATTCATCCCGTTAATATTTATTGTGAGCCTACTCTCTACACTGGGAATATAGCAATAAGTGAAGGACACATGTCCCTTGGCCTCATGGGACTCACAGCTCAGTGGAGAGGCCTGCATTCATTTACAGTGGGTCACTTGCAGTACCTTGGTGGGCTCCTGATGTTCTCCCTCACTTCAGTTGGCTCTCTGCTCAGATGTCACCTCGGTGGAGAACTACCCAGGGCCTCCATGCATTCCTGTCCCTTTCTATCTATACCTTGCTGTACCTCTCTTCCCACCTTTTATTACCATCTGTCATGATATTATATTATTGGTTATCTTTGGGTCTGAGATTTAAGTGTAAGAATCCTTTATATGGAAACTGTCTTTTCCACTCATTGCTTTCTACTGTTCAGAATAGTACTTGGCATGTAACAGGTACTTGGTAAACAGCAAATGAATGAATGAGTAAATGAGATGATCCTACAAGTGTGTAATTACCATCCCTAGTAAACAAATGGGATAAGTCAAAGTACTTTGGAAACTATAAATATTCCATGTAAGCAAGGTGATGATATTTATTTAAATTAAAAAAAAATGTTATCTGCCAAAAGATGACTTTTTTTGTATTTTTAGCTGTCTGTTCAAATATTTATCTTCTAAGAGTTTCTCTTTATGTCTGTGGTTTAAAATATAGAGCTCCACCTTTCTGGGTTTTTTTTTTTTAACGTCCTCCACTATAATTTGATTACTCTCTGCAGATTTCTTGTGCAGGTTGGCGAACTTTTCTGAAACTCATAAGGATGCCTCAGTATTTATTTGCTCCTTGGGATTGGATGCAGCATGCTCTGGCCCATCCATTTTGGGGAGAGAGTGCCCATGACTTCTGCTGGATTCTGAATTTATGACCTCTCCCCCAAGTTTAAGAGTCATTTCTATCTACAGTTTAGTATTTTTCTTTTACTTTTTGTGGCATTTTTTTTTCTCCTCAAGCTGGTTTCATTTTCCTTTTAGTGTCCATGCTTGTATTTTGGTATTTTTAGATGTTTACTGTTTGACTGTCCCTAGTGTGTGGTATTCTTGGTTTATTGTGCGCCTTTGATCCAGCCCTTCTCTGTCTCTCTTGTCTGGCCAGCAGTGTCGGGATGTGCCAACTGCAGGGTTGTCCTGTCCAGCCCCTCTGGGACCTTTACTTCTCCGTGCTACCCTAACGACTACCCCAACAGCCAGGCCTGCCTGTGGACCCTCCGAGCTCCCACTGGCTACATCATTCAGATCACATTTAACGACTTCGACATTGAAGAAGCTCCCAATTGCATTTACGACTCCTTATCTCTCGATAACGGAGAGAGCCAGACTAAATTTTGTGGAGCAACTGCCAAAGGCCTATCATTTAACTCAAGTGTGAATGAGATGCATGTGTCCTTTTCAAGTGACTTTAGCATCCAGAAGAAAGGTTTCAATGCCAGCTACATCAGAGGTATGTAAACCAAAAGCAGTGCCAACCTTCTGCTTTCATTTAACATGTGCTACAGTAAACACATGGGCCAGAAGACAGAGTTATGCTCTTTTATGTGACTGTGAATGCTTAGAATTAGGATTTAAGTGTAGGAATCTGTTAATATTCTCTGAACATTCTCATTAGCAAACTAGAATTACCAGATTAAAAATCTGGTTATAGTAGATCTGAATTCTTCTTCTTTTTATGCAGAACATTTAAAAGCTGCTTGGAAAACTAGATAGTTCACTGCTAATAATTAAAATTTGTAATTCTAGTATCTCTGCACTGAAAATTTAAGACATCCTTACTTAGAGATAATTTTACTTTGGACATTTACTATGTTGCCCTTTTGAAGAATATCCTAGATAACAAATACAGAAAATTAGCACGTAAATTTAAAAAGAGTTTAAGCTAATAAACAACTTAGCTTGAGGAGAGCCCAGGTGAAGGAAATAAAACATATTATTATTAAATATATTTTCCAAATTCTGGCACATCATATCATTAAGATGAATCTTATTATCTTTAAAACCAGCCTTAAGGAAACTCAAGCTTCAAGACTAAGATTTAGTTGGCATCTTTTCTTCTGAGCTGCTTAACCACATGTCACGCATTAAAAAACAAAAAATGGTAGAATCATGATAGCTAAATTATTATTATTTGTGTGTTTTGGTTAAGGAGTTTATATTGTTTGTGATTAATATTAAGTACGTGTGTGGTTAAGTAAAACATACATGCTTTAATACAGTATTTCAAAGCAGTGTTTTAAAAATTATAAAGTGTAGGAAATTTGGAAATAAAAAAGAAGCAAATTAGAGTTTTTCTATATTCACCACTCAGCCATAACCACTAATGCAATGTTGATGGATATCTTTTCTTCCAACTTTTTTATCTTAACAATGCATATAAAATACATGACTTCTATTGCATAAATAGCCCTTTTAAGTAGACTTATAAACAGCTTTATATTTAAAAAGTAGATAGAAATTCATGATTCTCATAAATTCTTTCATAGATTTTTTTACTACAGTATTTATATTAAAATGGTGATTTAGCATAGAGCAGTTTTGGTGTATATTAAAATATATTCAAGCTACCATTTATATGGAAGTATTATTATTATTTGTAATATTGGAAATTGAACTCAGCACCTTGCACACGCTAGGCAGGCACTCTAGCACTGAACTATATTCCCAGCTAAAACCAGTATCAAACAGCATTTTGAGGAGAGATATTTATCTCCTGAAGCCAGCTCTCACCTCACTTACAGAGTTGTAGTTTTTTAATTTTTTAATTTTTAATTTCAAAATTAAAGATATTTACCAACTCGACTGATTGTAAATCAGAGTTTAGGTGTGAGATGCAATTGCGCATAGAGCTAAAATGGGTAGGATTTCTCAGTTATCATTAAAGGCATAAGACCATCAGGGAGGGTTGGTGATAGAGGATGGACAGAGATAGAGGGGAGTGCGAAGGCAGGAGGTGGGTGAAAGATCAGTGAGTACCCAGTGCAGTGTGTCAGACTTTTTGCACCTCACTCTGCCAAGTTCTGGAGTTAACATGCCTTACTTATGATGTTATGCTTTGTCCTAGTTGCCGTGTCCTTAAGGAATCAAAAGGTCATTTTACCACAGACACCAGATGCTTACCAGGTATCTGTTGCAAAAAGTGTCTCCATTCCAGAGCTCAGTGCTTTCACGCTCTGCTTCGAAGCAGCTAAAGCTGGTAATGAAGACCACGACTGGACAGCTTTCTCCTACTCAGATGCATCCTTCTCACAATTGCTCAGTTTTGGAAAGGCCAATGATGGCTATTTCCTATCTATTTCTGGCTCAAAATGCTTGCTGAACAGCGCATTACCTGTGAAGGACAAGGAAGACATTTTCACAGAAAGCTTTGAGCAGCTCTGCATTGTTTGGAATAATTCTTTGGGCTCTGTTGGTATAAATTTCAAAAGAAACTATGAAACAATTCCATGTGATTCTACCATTAGTGAAGTTATTCCTGGGAATGGGAAATTGTTGTTGGGCTCCAATAAAAATGAAATAGCCTCTCTGAAAGGGGACATTTATAACTTTAGACTTTGGAATTTTACCATGAATTCGAAAATCCTCTCCAACCTCAGCTGTAATGTGCAAGGGAATGTGGTTGACTGGCAAAATGACTTTTGGAATATCCCGACTCTGGCTCTGAAAGCTGAAAGCAACCTGAGCTGTGGTAAGTCTGTGGCACAAGAGTTAATACTTTTTTAACTTTTTTGCACTGCTCAATAAAAATGCCAATAAGAAATTATACACAACCATATGTATGTGTATACCCACAAAACATGCATATATATGCGCATATATATACACATATACATATATATATTTATTGTTAGAGATCTGTTTTAGCTTTTAAAATCTTATCTGCTCGGCCATTCACAGCAGACATTTGATTACAAGGCATGGTTATTCAAAGAAAGCTTTTTGTCTTATCGTTCTTAAGTTTTTGTTATGTCAAATATATTACACAGTTTATCATTAACAAAACAGCTAAAATTATCAAGTCTCAAGTGCAAATGTTATTGCTAGGTTTGATACAAAATAATGAGTTACTGTTTTTAATAAAAAAAGTGATAAACTAATAAGCTGATATTTACTATCCTGGAGTGAAATTTCAATTGTGTTACTTAAATAAATAGCCATCACCTAAGGAAAGAGTATTTATTTAGCAAGTACTAAATATCAAACTGTCCGTTTATGGCAAATCTTCAAAGTCAGGATTTATCAATTTTTTCTTTGAACTTTGCTCTCTGTTTGTTAAAAAATGAGCATTTTTAGTTTGTTTCAAATAGTATTCTCTCTTTGTTCACTATTTAGGAAACTTTAAATGTGATATTATTGGAAGCAGCTAAATGCAAAATATTTATGAAAAATTATGTTAAAATTGACTTTCACAAATATCCTTTTTGTATGCAAGTTAATTTTGCAAATCATTTTTACTATAGGGTTGATTCAGACACAAAAAGCAGAAGCTATACTATCAATTTTAAATGCTATGTTACTAAACCAAAGTATTGCTAATATATACTTTTTAGTCATAGAGACAACTCTTTGTAAAAGAGGGAAGAATCATAGTGTTCACAAGTCATTTGTATGTGACCTTGGAGAGAACTTCATCGAGAGTGAGTTCTCCATTCTTTGCCCAAAGTAGGATCCATTGTAAAAACCCAAGGCCACCTCGCAGGTTTCCTGGACTTGCTCCTGCCCTGCTGGCCTGGGAGACTCTGGTCACCTGCTCTGTGGGGTTACCCACTTCTCCTGCAGATGGCGAATTGCCTCTTAAGTGGTATCATTCGAGAGACTTTTTTTTTTTTTTTTTTTTTGTCAATTGTTGAAAAGAGGGTACTCCACACCTTGTTCCAGAAGGAGACTGTGGTGCTTTATAAGAGCCAGTGGTGTCCCATAAGATCCTCTCCATGGGACTAACTACAGAGGACCTTTGGGAAACCTGAGCAGTCTGTCAGTCAGCAAGGCTGTTGAGAGGGTGGAGCGTGAGCGTTTGTTGTGGGTCGGTGGAGAGCGAGGACACGAGGTGGTACACCTGCTTCATCCTGGGTAACTGTTTAGGAGCCTCTTTCAATCTGATTCTTGGCCATTTTTAAAAATTGAAAAAATTGAAAAAAACTTGGGGGCTATGTATATTAATTGCTAATAGTTAAATTATATTTAAATTGAATACTTTGTACTAGATGCCATTTTAAGCAATTTATATGTATGTTTTATTAGTGCATGTTTGGAGTACATACTTACATTCCCTGTAGGAAATTGGTACATGTACATAATGCGTCTTAATTCCTTTATTTATCCCCTTTCCCTTTCCACCCTCATCACTCCATCCCTCTCTTGACACCACCACCCCCCTTTTTGCTACATGTTTGCAATACATGATGTTTACCTTCCTTGTGTGAAACTGGCATATGTAGTTAACACATCTTAATTCCTTTTTTTCATCCCTATTCCTGCCCTTCTTTCACTCAGTCTTTTTATCCCTTTCTCTTCTAGAAAGGTCTACCTCCCTACTTCTAATTATCTTTTACTTTGCTCTTTATTTGTACTTTGGGTTTCTCATATAAAAGAAACAGTATGATGTTTAGGCTTGTGCATCTGATTTGTTTCACTTGAGGTTATGGTCTCAAGGTATATCCATTTTTCTGCAAATGACTCAAGTTTATACTTCTTTATGGCAGAGTAGTACTCCATTGTGTATAAATACCACATTTTCTGTACTTACTAATCTGCTGATGGATATGTGTTCTACTTCCAAGATTTAGTTATTATGAATTATGCTGCTATAAACATGGACACACATGTATCAGTGTAATATGATGTTTTTAACTCTTTGGGGAAGACCCCTAGAAGGGGAACAGTTGAGTCAAATGGAATTTCAAATTTCAGTTTTTTGAGGCATCTCCATACTGATTTTCAAAGTGGTTGTACTAGCTTATATCCCCACCAACAGTGTAGAAGGATTGCGTTTTCCCTGCAGCCTCTTCAGCATTTGTTATTATTTGATTTCTTGATGATGGCCATTCTTTCTGAGTTAAGGTAGAATCTCAGTATTGTTTTAATTTGCATTTTCCCAGTGGCCAATAATGTTGAGCATTTCTTCATATATTTATTGGTCATTCATACTTCTTCTTCTGTGAAATATCTATTCATTTTCGTTGCTCGTTTTTGTTGGGTCTTTTATTTTTTGAGGAAGTCTAATTTTTGAGTTATTTATTCTCTGAGGAATAGCTGGCAAATTTTTTTTGCTTTCTGTAGGTTTTCTTTTCACATTGTTGGTTGTTTCTTTGGGTGGGCATAAGCTTTTTACTTTGATATGATCCCATTTGTTGATTCTCCCTACTATTCCCTATACAATAGGGGTTCTGTTCAGAAAGTCCTTGCCTATGCCTATGACTTCAAGAGTTTTACCTGTTTTGTCTTCTAGCAGGTCAAATGTTTGTTTTATCATTTAGTTTTTTGATCCATTCTGATTTTAATTTAGTACATGGTGAAAGATATGAGTCTACATTCAATCTTCTGCATGTGCATCACTTATTAAAGAGGTTCTTGTACCTCCACTCTATATTTTTGGCTCTTTTATCAAAAATCAAATAATTGAATGTGCTTGGGGTTGTTTCTGCATCCTTGATTCTGTGCCATATTAACTCATTTCCTGCATCATTGATCCCATCAAGTGCATTCTATTTTGCAGATGAGAAATCTGGGCAGAAGAAGATTAAATAACTTACCCAGTGTCACTTAGTTGTAAGTGATCAAGGCTGAGTTTGAATGCAAAAAGTTTGGTGTCACTTAGTTGTAAGTGACCAAGGCTGAGTTTGAACGCAAAAAGTTTGGTTTCAAGAGATATGTTCTCTTAACCATTGTAAATTAGACTGTCCTTCAGCATAGGCAAAACTACAAGATGTGGTGTAGCATTACAGTTAATGAGCTAACTGTTACCAAGAAAAGAGTGTAAAGGTCTGGGATCCAACTCTTCTGACCAGCAGTGTATTCTGTGGAAAAACACTATATAGGGTGTTAACATACTGTTTGTTTTAAGCAAACTTAGGTTTCTTTCCTGCAGTGTTTCTTGGATACTTTAAGATAAATGAGGGATCTGATATTAAAGAGATTTCTGTACTTTCTAAGAAACCCTCTAGAGCAGAGGTTGGCAGTCCGGGAGGGCCTATGACAGCCCCTTGTTTTTGTGAGTGATTTCAGAGGAGCACAGCCATGCCCATTAGGTTATGTATGGTCTATGGCTGCGACTGTGCTGCAGTAGCCAAGTTAACTGACTGTGACAGATATGGCGTGACCCACCATCCTAAAATATTTACTGTGTAGCCCTTGAAGGGAAAATTTGCCAACCCCTGAAACTAGTTCAAATAATTACCAAGTCCATTGCTCTGAAGCTCACACTTTGGACAACACTGGAGAAAACCTGCCAGATCTCTGAGACCAGGGGAGGCCATCTGGTCATCCACTGTTGAGCCATTAGACTTCAGTGAGAGTAGTAGTATTTTTTCTTCCCTATTAATTGCATTTGTTTCACATAGTGCTTTTAAAACAACGGATTATTTCCAGCATTATAAAATTAGATTTCACTGAAGAATTAAAATTGTTTTCTTTTTCTGGCAAACAAAGTACTAACATTACTTGGCTGGTATTTCTACCTGGCCAACATAATAGAGTTGAGTAGTGGCTGGACCTTTGAAGGCTTTCTGGTTCACGTCAGCACTCCCCACATCCTTCCGCCAAGCCTCCTTCTTCATCTTTAGATCGCCTTCTGACTCTGGTGGACATTTAAGTTTGCGAATCCCAATTTAGGCTGCCTGCTTTGCTTTATACAGGACAGGAAAGTGAAGCTTAGAAAAAAATAAGTGATTAAGGTGGTTGGTGGACTAAATCACATGTCTCCTGTCTCCTTATCAAGTTTATATCTGGGAATCCGCATATTTTATTTAATTTCTTTTATTTTTATTTATTTATTTTTTTTTTTTTTTGTGGGTACTGGAGGTTGACCCCAGGACCTCATGTGCCAGCAGGCGCCCATGCTGCTGAACGATATCACCGGCCCTTTTTTTGTATGTGGGTTTCGGGAGTCAAACTCAGGACCTCGCGCTTGCCAGGCAGACGCTTATGCTGCTGAGCCATCTCACCGGCCCTTATTTTTATTATTATTTTTTTTGTGTGTGGGTACCAGGGGTCAACCTCAGGACCTTGTGTGCCAGCAGGAGCCCATGCTGCTGGGTGATATCACCGGCCCTTTTTTCGTATGTGGGTACCGGGAGTTGAACTCAGGACCTTGCGCTTGCCAGGCAGGTGCTTACGCCGCTGAGCCATCTCACCGGCCCCCTATTTTTATTTTTTAATTGACAAAAATCGCATATATTTCTGGTATAAAACACGGTGTTTGACATGTGTATATATCATGTGTGGTGGATTGACAACTGGTGGTCAATTTGTAACACCCAGCTGAACTGAATCAACGTGGTGCTGGGTGTGGAGGGCCCACCCGAGGATTGTTGCCAACAGCATAAAAAGAGAACTGGAGAGGAAGAGGTGGTGCTGTTGGTTCTCTTCAAGGAGCTTGTCATGCTGGCTTTCCTGATAGGAACTTGTCTGTTCTCATCGTTGGTGGAGCTCGGGACCTCGTCGTTGCTGAGGATGGCTGTGGTACTTCTTGGGGGAGCGCTGGTCCTTATTTCAAGCGTTGCTTCCTGGCTCCAGTGCAGATCCCTGAGCCTGCTGGCACAGATCCTTCATCCCACTGGTGCAGAATTTCTGGCTTCCACCACTGACCTTTGGGCCTTCCCAGTGCAGATCCTTGATGCAGACTTGCATGAGACATTGTCGTGGGCTGTAGGCCTCCAGTTGGACTTATGGAGGACATTGCATTGGGATCCCAGCCCTCAGTTGGATTCTTTGGGTCTCTAGCATGTGGACAGATTTCCTGCACTCTTGTATTTGACCCTTTGGGTGACTATTATAAAGTAATCCTATAAATTATGTGTCCTGTATTATATCTTTTCCTTTACAAACCCTGACTACAGCATCATGGATTGGCTAATTGAGTCAATTATCGTGTCTATTACTCCATATACTTACCATTTAAAATCTACTGTCTTAGCACTTTTCAGTATTACAATGTTTTTCTTAACCATAGTCACTTAGTCCTCCTGTCTAACTGTAATTTCCTATGTTTTGACCGTCATCTTTCTGATCACTGGGCTTTCTACCCTCTCTCTGCTTCTGTGATTTTGACTTTTTTAGACTCATACATGTAAGTGAGATCATGCAGTCCTCATATTTCTTAAATGGTTTTTGAGGCTCCTTCCCCAAGCCTTAAAATTTCTGGAATGTATCAAATGCATGCTCATGTGCCTTAGTCATCTAAGTAAGCTTTCAAAATGATTTAATCAAAGGAGTAGCCCAAAATTACAGAGTCAATATATTTGAATCTCTAACTTTTATGGAAGTCTTTTTGACATTCCAAGATGATGCTGAACACCCCCAGCGGGTACACTCAGATGTCTTGGACTATGAATCAGGAATAATGATGGGAGAGGGAATTTCCTGTTGCTTAATCATCAGCTTTGGGAGTTGAAGACTCCAAGTCACTTATTAACTGACAGGAAATACCTGTCCTAGAGATTACATCTAGGCTTGTTAGCTAAGCAGAACTTCAATAAGTAGAAAAAAATGTGTTCTACTAACATTTTAACATTTCTTTTTTCTTCCAGAACACGTTGTAACTTGGTGTTTGTGGTTATCTTGATTTCCAGCAAACCAATGATCAGTACAGTAACCAATGGGAAAAAGGATCTCATTCCTAGCATCCCACTAGACTAGCTCATATGTAATAATGTCTGTTACATTATGTGTCCTGTATTATATCTTTTCCCATACAAACTCTGACTACAACATCATGGAATGGCTAATTGAAGTTATTTAACATGTCTGTTACCCCATATACTTACCATTTAAAATCTACTGTCTTAGCTGTTTTCAATATTACAATATGTTTTTCTTAACCATAGTCACTTAGCCCTCCTGTCTAACTGTAATTTCCTATGTTTGACCATCAAGTACCGTCATATGTAATAATGTCTATTACATATGAGCTATTTCACAGTCAACTTGTGATAGAAAATAAATGGATTTTCCAATGATGTATTGCCAAATAAATTACAATACAAAAGAAAGGCAAACAGAATGGAAAACATTTACTGTTTAAATATCCTGTCACTTGTTTCACATATAAAATATTCTCAGTTTAAATAAACATATTCTTAAAAAGTGTTTAAGAAATTTCATAAATGGAAATTTTTGTTTTCCTATACTTTTCTAAGTGTATTTGGGAAATATATCTGAATTAAGAAATTTTCAGTGGGCTTATTGAAACGTAGTTAATCCTTTCAGAGAAATATGCCTTATTTAGCAATAATTATTTGTCATGTTATAGCATCTTTATTTTTCCTAGAACAAATTTTTAAACATGCTCAGTTTTATGGCTTTTAAGAACAAGTAATTTCCACAATTCCCTCTGTAATTATAGATGCAAGTATTTCCCTGAGTTATGATTCAAGTTCAGATACTGGCTAGTATCCATCAGTTTGCACAAAGAACAGACAGTGCTTTCTCCAGAAGTTTTATTTATTTTACTGATTACTGCTCTTTCCTGAGGAGTGGTACCGTATAACTCAATGAATAGTCTGAGTTCAAACAAATTGTATTTATTTAATAAGCGTAATTTAAGCACTTCCATCTATTAGTCATTGTGGATGTAGAGATAAGACACAAATCATAAGTACCCACATTTATTGTCATTCTTTTCCGGAAATGTCTGAATTTTTACAGACTTGTGTTTTCATCTCCACAATTTTCTACCTAGTTGCTAAGTATTCATCAACTTTTGGATTTCTACCATTTAATAATTGTTACAGTTCTGGCTATCACAGCTGTAAAATTCTAATTCATTGTTGGCTTCATCCTTCTATACATGGCAAATTATTGAATTTAGCATTTTTAGATCACTAAATCATGTTTAAATAAAATTAAGGTAAAAACTCTACAAAAGACTTCATTCTTTGAGGATATTCACACTGTTTGAGAGTAGACTTCCAGAAATAATTGTATTGCAAATGTATTTATTCATGAAATGTTATAAAATTTGTTTTAATAACAACTGCAGAGAAAAATTTGAGGACTTTGTAAAAAAAATGTTTGCTTAGTGCAACTTACTGTCAGGATTTACTCTACTATTTGGATTGTAAGGCGAGGGTGTGAGAGTAGCTGTTGGCTTCTCCAGTTCTTTTACCACAACTTGTGTAAGTATCTAGTGACTCATTTCAGTAGTGTGACTTGGGAAGAACAACAAAAGACAGAGAAGAAAGGTTAGAGGTTTATAGTTTTTCATCTACTGCCCATCTTCAGTGATTACATTTTTTTCAAGAAAATTTGAGTCTAAATTTTGCCATTAACTAAATACCTTTAAACACCATTGGGTAGCCTCAAAAATCAGGGGACATTCACAGATGACATTCTAAAAACAGTTGGTAAATATAGTAAATATATTACTATCCTAGAGGGAGAATTATCTCTTCTCCCCTATTATCCACATTTATAAATCTGTCAGTCTAGCAAAATCAATTGTGTTGTTGTCTTTTTTTTATACAGTTATGCTGAAAATGGAACTGGGAAGGAATAAAAAGATTGCATAAGTGCTGTATATGTGGCTTTTTGGGGGGGGCATCAGTCTCACTGGATAATCCAGGAAAGCTTTGGATTCCTGGGTTTATTTAAGCAGTTCTCAGGCCCCACCCTCCTGAGTAGCTGAGATGACAGGTATGCACCACCATGCCTGGCTGTTTATAGTTTTTATATTTCATGTATTTACATAATTTGGTGTATTTGTAATATAAGATTTCATTTATCAATTTTACTTCCAGTTAAATTTGTCACTTGTTTTTATAATATTTTCACTAAAACAGCTCTCTACTTGAAATTGCTGTCTTGGATCATCATAGTGTTTATTATTTTTTAAAGAAATGTCAATATGTTAAACTAGAAGTTCTCCAGAAAGTACAACTCATTAAAAATATTGAGGAACAAATGTTACAGTTTCCCAGGAGAGCATGCTATATACTGAAATTTATGCTTGATACTCTATAATAAAACTGATAAAAATGTTCAAGAAAATTGTTAAATATCTTGTTCTAAATCATAGCTCTTCTGATTTTCTTTCCTTATTTTTACGTCTAAGCTCTTTAACCTATTTACTGTAATGGAAATGTAGTTATCCAAAGAACTTATTTCCCACATTATTGTCCCCTTATCTCTCTTTGTCTTCCAGTGATACTGTATCAGTTTCAGAAGTGACCCAAGGAGACTTTGACTGCCAACATTGTGTGTAACTTAAGAACAACAGGAACTCCATCCCAGGGCCTCCTCCGTTGCATGCTACAGTGGCTGAGATTTCATCAGTCACTGAGGCTTAAATGCTCTTTAGTTTTCAGAAGTCTCTAAATAGAAATGCCTATAGAAGAAGGAAGGTCCTGCAAATGTGGGCCTACATTGGATAGGAAGGAATAAAGGGCAGAAAGCATTCAGAATAAAATTCCATCGTTATCCTCTCTCGACTTCTGCCTCTGCAGATGCTCTTCGTCCAGAGTACACTTGCTTAAGTTTTCAGTCTTTAAAACCCCCCTTCCTATCTCTACTTCCTTACACAGCCAGGCTTCCTCTTCTTGCATTCATTCCTCAAATGTTGGCAGTCTAGATTTAATCATTCCCACACAACTGAGACTAATTTCTGTGGTGTTATATCAAAATTCCAGTGCATTCAGTGTGTATCTACCATGAAAGCATAATGTTAAGTAAATCAGGCACACAAGCTTAAATATCATTTGGTTTTTCTCATTTGATTAATCCAAAGTATAAACAAAGAGTAAAATATAAGACTGATAAAGGAAACAGAGATTTTTTACAGATGGGAAAAGGACCAAGAGGCTGAGGGTTGAGGAAGCAGGAAGGGGAAGGGGACATATGAAGATTTAAGGTGTGTCATGTAGGTGTATCAACTATCCACAATAAATGTAATCTTTATATGTCACAAACATGAACCAAAATAATAATAATAATGAAAATGGTCAAAGGAGCTCTAGATACAAAGTGATGGAAGAGGGAAAGGAGGAGAAAGGGAGTAAAAAGAATGAAGATATGTTAAGGACATGTACCCATTCCCTAAGATAAGTGTAAGCATCATGTATTCCTAACATGTACTAAAAAAACCTTTTTTTTAATACAATTCAAATTTAAAGGTCTTCTCAATCTTTATCACTCTTAACATTTCTGGTCTGCTTAATATTGCCACACTCTGCATTAAACTTTCTTCAGCGTAATTCTGTGAAATCTACAAGAGCTGTTTTTACCTGCTGAAATCTATACTTCTGATACTTAAGTATAGGACCATCTATGGTTGTATTCTGTTCTAAAATCAGGACTCTGGCTCTGGCAATCCCAAACACACCAGTAGCTTGTGTTTGATATTTCTGGGGTAGAGCTCTTACAAGATACATAAAACTTCCCATGTATCTAGGCAGCGTATAGGCACCTGTTTTTTTTACTGGACTTTTATCCCTTTTATCCAAGTTTGCACTCCTAATTTCCTGTAACCTTTCATGAGATCATTATATACCAGTATCTCTACCATTTTTATTCCTCTTAAGTAGTCACATCATATAATTCTTATTTTCACATTTCTTGTTTCCATCTCATCCTGTCCATCCTCGTTGTACTCATGTTGTAAAACCTGAATTACTAATATTACTCCTGCTTTCTTATACCTCCCTCCTTTGGTTGTAGAACCTCAAAAATGATTGTTTTCAAATATAAATCTAATTTTCTCACCTAGCCCCTTTTGTTTATTCCTATTGCCTTTAAGAAAGAGCTTTAAATTTTAGTAGCCATTAATAATGCATCCGGTAACTTACTCAGTACAGCCTGATTACATAACCTACTGGGTGTGGGATTCTTCACTGGGAAGAAGACATAGGGTCCCAGTGCTCATGGTGTTTACCTGCTACAAGGCCCTCCACAAGTGGCTAATGACTTACACATCTGATCATCCCTATCATTTCCAGTGTCAAGTTACAGGCATTGCCAGACCTCTTTAGTGCCCCCAAGTATATGTTTGAGAAATGCTTTCTGGTAGCCCCAGATCTCTTAAAATCTCACTGCCTCGTGGGTCTCCTTCTTTGTAATAGTTTCTCTGCTCACTCTTCTCGATAAGTTGCTGTCACATCCTCCTCTGGATGACTGCCACATCCAGCGTACTTTCCTTGCACTTAAAGTTATGAAGCTGGCTTATGCTCATGTCTCTCTGAAAATAGCGAGGTTGCACAAGGTATTGTTCTGGGCTCTCTGCATCATATGTCATAGGTAATGGGTCAACATTGGTTGCATTAACACACAAAAGTCGGTGCCTGAGACAATCAAGAATGTAGAAACAAAGTTTCTTGAGATGCTGTTAAACTGTTTGGATGTTTTTTCCTTATGTGCACCATGTAGCTAATTAGACATCTTTTGTGAGCTTATGCACCTGCCCTGGCTTTTCCCATGGGAAAATTGGGGGAAAGTTTAAACATTAGAATGAAATCACTGTCATATAAATGTCCTTTAAATGTTAAATGTATAGTTTTTATGCATGTATTTATATATCTTTATATGTGTATATATACACACATACATTTTGTATATATTTGTACTTATTCCTGTGTTTTTATGAAATCCAATATGCTTTGTAGTAAGTTTAGTCCATCTTAGCCTCAACTTGCGAGTGAAAGTTTTAGTTGAAAGATTTATTGCACCAGAGAAAATCTACCTCTACCAGAAAATTCTGAAATTTGTTTCCTTCTAAGGAAAGCTTTTTTATTTCAAGTGAAAGCTTGAAATAAAAAAAGACACAAGACTGACTTGAAGTCACAAAAACATATTTCTGGAATTGGAAATAGCAGAACTGTGCTGGTGTCTGTGAACCAAAAATATGCATTCTGTGAGTGATTCATAGTATCCAAGTGTACTTTGAAACTTCTCTTTGATGTCTATATTATTTCATTTGTATGAATTTCCATCAGAGCGTTTTGATTAATTATGCCGAAGAGCTATGCAGTTTTTACACAAACTTCAAGGTACAACAGCACTTCTTTTCATTTCACATGTGGACATCTAATAAAGTCAGTTCAAGACTTTGAGGTCAGCTTAAATATATCTTGATTTTACACTCAAGAAAGTTAAGGCACAGTAACTTTGAGAGACTTCATTGATATTGAATATCTTTGGTGGCCTCTTCTAGGGCTGTTGCTGCCCCATCAACCATATGATTTATGATGCTTATTTTTTGGATGATGTCAGTAGATCATAAGTCAAACTTGTATCTTCCCTCTGTGTTGATCAAGGTTCCTACCTGGTCCCGCTTCCAGCCGCAGAACTAGCTAACTGCGCAGAACTGGGGACCCTCTGTCAAGGTAAGGAGCCAGTGTCGTCCTCTGCAGTCTCTCTGCTTCCTTCTTGCTATTTTGAGTGATGTAGTTGTCAGTGCTTTGATATTTATCTTAATTTTCACTTGGAAAGTCAAAAACCAGCAAAACAGAAGAATTCCTGGATGTCTTTTAGTTGCGTGGGTGCACAGTGCATGCAGCGTAGAGAAAGGACGCATTCACACACTGGATAACTGCATTTCCATAAAGCCCTGAGTTTTTGAAAATGTGAATGATTATATGTTATCAAACAAGGATTTATTTATTTCCCCCTTCTGTTTCTTCTCAAGAATATTGCAAAGGTCCAATATTGTGAAGAAGTGTTCGTGTCTATAAACAAGGGGAAAATAAATCGGTTAAGTTTAAAATATTTGGTTTAAAATATTGGAAAATATTTGGTTAAGTTTAAAACAAGGCCATGAGGCAGTTTAAGATAACTTCATGTCATAAATGTATATATATAACTTAAGTCTTAAGATAAAATGGTTATACTAAGATAATGTTGTATAACTATGTGAATTATTATACTTAATAACTATATCATGACCAATATTCAATTATGTATTATTTACTAAGTAGTTGCGTGCTAAATAATACATAGGCATACAAGTTTTAAAATAATAATGTAAATATGTTGCTTTAATTTTATCATTGCACCTCCTAATTACCTGTGGTCCTTTTTCATCCATTTATTCTATTAAATACTTCTATTTGAAGTAGCATATCCTATGTGCCATGTGAGAATCATGACCATACCTTTCATAAAAGCTTGATCTCTTACTTAGAGGATCATGGCACAAAGGTGATGGGATTAGAAGTGAGATTAAACAAATAGAAACTTATATCCTCTTCTACAGTTTGAGTGTGGGAGTAGGGCATGAAGGGGAAGGGGAATCTCATTATCTTTGTTTTCCTCAGACAATTCTCAGATATTATTATCAATTAATACCCTACTAAAATTAAGTAGTTTCTTTACATGAACTCAATATTTTAAAATAGTTATATACAGCAGATCAGAAAAGCTTAATTTTGTTTCATTCAAGATCTGAAGTCTTTTTTTTTTTTTTTTTTTTTTTAATGTGGGTACCAAGAGTTGACCTCAGGACCTCGCGCTTGCCAGGCAGGCGCTTACGCCGCTGAGCTATCTCACCGGCCCTGGAAGTCTTTTTAAAAACTTTTTTTTAACTTTTCAAAATTCTTTTAATCTGAGATACTTATAGTATTTATTCTTTGAGTCAAAGGACCAGATGCTCAACTTTTTCTTTGTTTTTTCCCTTATGTCACAAATGACTGAAGTTCATGATGTATTTTGCATTAGAGATAAACATAATTGATTATTCATGATTTTCTAAAAAGGCTTCAAAAGCAATTTCCATTTTTAAGTGTTATATGTGCTTTGGAATGGAAAATTATTTATCAGTGAATGTACATTATACACCCAGAAATTCAATATTTTAAATGCTGTGGATCTTTTTAAAGGTAATTCTTTGTGTAATCACTCAAGTATATTAAGTAACTTTTTAATTAAAGGCAGTGAATAACGGATCATAATTGTATATATGAATATACATCTAATGCAAATGTCTTCATAAGATAAACTAAAGAAAAATATGTGTGTAACTTTTTTACTTCTTACATAGATCCTCCAGTCCTTTAGAAAGAATTATTAAAAATTTGCAGAAGGGTTTGATGTTTGAGAATTTTTGAAGTATCAGAAGCATAGCTATGACTTAATATTTTGAAAATATCTCCCCTATAATGGTTGCCCTTGTGAAATACTTTTTATCCATTAATGTTTAGTGAAATTATTGGGATCTTTAAATGATTGACTTAGTCTATACATTCATTTTCTTATTTTTCCTTACATTTATGTTCTCAGGGAAAGGTACATTTTCTTCTGAGACTTCATTTCTCTAATTTTAGTGGATCAAGCAGACTGACTTAGTTTAGATAATTTTCAAGGTTTAGGTCTATATTCAGACAGCCTTCTTTTTTTCTTTTCAAATTCAGGAAATGAGTTCTGCCAAGGTTTAGTGATTTTCTGTTTGATTGGCCGCTTTCTAATGGCAGAGTTAGGTCTAGAATTGAAATATCCTTTCTTCAGTCACTTTGTGCCAATTCCAGATCCTCATGCTGTTTGGTACCAATGACCATAGGAATCGATTCTCAATGTGCCATAGAAAGCAGTGCTTCATCTTACATATGATAACCTGAGAGTCTATTGTAATTAGTGGCAAGAAATGGTTTCCATTCCTCCTCTGTATATCTCCATGCATTAATTATAAATTGCTTATCCATATTAACTGTCATATGCTCCTTGCAAAATTACATCTTTCTCATCTTTATTACCAGCAACTGTAAACTCTTCTAGTACTACACCACCCACTGTCACCACTAACATGCCTGTTACTAATAGAATCGATAAACAAAAGAATGGTAAGAAATCATTACCTTTTTTATTTGTAATATGTCTAACATAATAAAAAACTGTATTCTAAGGGTAGAAATATCTAATGTTCCAACTATGTTTCTGTTTGGGAGGTAATTGGTGCATTCGTACTTTTGCAAAGCTAGTAAATAAATATCACGTGTTCTTGTTTCCAGTCGTAATGGCCAGAGGAATGAGTATATTTCTAGTACTCTTATTTTCCACTTTTAGCTAAAAAGCCCTTCAAAGGAAGTTTTAAGAGAAAGACATTTAGTTTAAAGGAATTAATTTCCATTAAAATAGAGAACTGATAAAGAAACCCTATTCTTTCCACAGTATATTATATATTGTCAGATTATTCTCTTCAGGAAACTGGTTTTTAAAAGGATTCTATAATTTCAAAAAACTAAGCTTAGTAGTTTAATTTTTCATGGATATTAAGTTTATGTTGAAACATTCATGACATTTAAGTCAATTTCAATGGTTTTTGTTGAAGAATAATGGTTAGAATATTATTATCAGTTAAATCTTTTTTGGGGGGTACTAGTACTTGAATATCCTAGACAAATGCGCTACCACTGAGCTGTACTCTCAGGCCTAGTTAATTTTGGTATGATAAAATTCAAATAACTTCCAATACTTTTTTTCTTTTTCTGTATACATATTTTCCCATTAATATTAGTTATAATTTTCAAATGCAGTAGTTATATAAGGTTAGGAAATGAGCAGAGGAAAACCAAATGAATTGAGTTCTTATTTTACCTGCTACCCATATGGATTATGTACACAATCTTCTGAAAATTTAGAGTTAGTTATTTTAGGTAGTGATAAAGAGAAATTACAATCATGTGACTACACTATTGCTCAAATACAGTAATATTCTCAAATATGAGATAGTGAAAACAAAGGCATTTTCTAAACTCCAATTCTTTAGCTTATGAGGCCAAGACATCTGTAATATATCACCAGGGACCCAAAACCCAGAGAAGACAAACCCACATAGTTCATTTTTTTCTTTTGGCTTCAAGGGTTACATCAACTTCCTCTGTAAGGACATTAGAATTGGAAGTATGGAATATTTTGCATGAAACATCGATATAAGTTTCATTAGGCTTATAAAGCCATCGATTCAGGGAAGTGTTTATGGTTATTCTGCTAGTTACACCAAGGAGATTTATGATGGAACGAAAATTCCAACAACCCCCAAGAAAGCAGCAGCAGCTGAAGTTTCCAGTGCATATTTCACATGGACTCCTGCCAGCAGATGGGAATATTATAATTCTAACTAAGTATTTCACTCTTTGTACAAACATACAAAGAGCCTCTGTGGTGTTCTCCCTCCAGGACTGGCACGTCCTCTACTGCCCAAGAACATTTATATGGTGCTTCAGAGTCCCCAACATGGTAGAGTAGGGCTGTATTCACTCAGCCATGTCATTTCTAGCATTCTTGAAAAGAGCCTTGTTCATTTCATTTCTTTCTGCGTCATGACCTTCGTTGGAGTTTCAACAAAGCAACCAAATGTTAGAATTAGTTCAAATGGTCTATCTTGACCACATTAATGAAAAAGAATCTAATTCAGATAATTTTGATCAAAATATAACCTTAGCATTTAAAAATATTCAAAAGTCATGTGGTAGAAATAGACTCATAATTATGTGCTCAAATTTGTACATAATTTGTACCATATCCTTGAATCACCTATTTTTACTTCATTTTTTTCTAAATTAACTGACTTTTTTTACTCAAACATTGGTATTTATATAGGAAAATTAAATTCTATATCATAAAATTAACTTTTTACTTGTAAATAGAAGTAAAAAGAATATAATGTGCAAATAAGTATAATGTAAATAATTTTTCTGAATTCCCTGCATATTTCCTTAGCTTTTCACATCTCAGAGCTGGATGCTTCTGTTACCTTTTTTAAAAAGAAATGTCAGAGATGAATTATACTGAAATAAGATTTTTCTTTGATGTAATCGAATTTGAAATAATTGGAAAGAGAATTACTTTCATTCCTCATGAATAAATGATATTTAATGCCCTGTCCTGGACTAAGCTCATTTACATACTATCAATAATTTCTTATTCTTTGGGAAGCAGATATAGTAAACATTCTCAGGCTTACATATAGTAAACATTCTCAGGCTTACAATCTGATATATTATAAAATTATATTTGGAGTACGTGAGAAAGTTAAGCACAACTGACAAATCCATTATCTACCTTATCCAGTCCTTTTAACTCTGGACTATCAGAGTTTTACTGATTTCATCAATAACGATCTGTCAGTGCCAGGACAGGAGAAAGACTGAGATTGTTTAACAATCAGGTATATTTCCTCATTGTGTCAGTGAAATTTGTTTTCCTAGCCTTTGTGAAATGTTACTATTTTTCCATGTAAAACTCTTTTTGTTATCTTCGATAGGCTTTCATCAGATATCTACAATTATATAAAGAAAGTCTTATCTTTTAGGGTGTTGTTCACAAACAGATATTTCAGGATGTCGTGGATAATCTAGCCATTCCCACGAATAATGAACTTGTGTGTCTTTTCCATTATTCACAAGAAAGCTCCTGGACTAATTATTATTTTCATTCCAAATAGTATCTCCTGTGCTTGGGACAACATCCTAGTGCCACTAGATAGCAAGCTTTTGTGAGGTTGGCACAATCAACCCAAGTAAGGAATTAATGACATTAGTTCTTATTACTGTTCTAAAAATGTAGTTTGCAAGTACCAATTGTAATGTTCCTTCTTGTTTCTTATGTATGTTTAGCTATTCAAAGACCAAATTTCACTCATGGGATGTTTGTATGAATCTAGCAGCCACTCTAGCTATGTATGCCAGATACCTTGAAGAAATTGTGTGTATCAATGCTGTAGGGCACCAGTCATTCTGTCGTTATAACTGCCCAGTCATGATTTCAAAGACATAATCTCAAACCTAAAATAACATTCAGCTTGGATTTTAGCATATATTTTGAAATACATACTTTCAATCCCATCATTTCAAACCTATATTTCACACCCTTGAAGATAGAATAATGTCATTTCTAAATCCTCCAAGAACCTGAAAAGAGTGGTAAGAAATTAAAAAAAAAATGATTCATTGGTGAGAGACCTACAGAAAGGAAAACTGTTTTGACATCACATCTGTAATAGCAGGCAGTGATCTCTACTTTGAGATTCTATGTGGCTGGAAGAATTATCCATTTGGAAAGTAGATATATTCTTAAATACTTTTTTCAAGAAGTGTCAACCAGGTGTTCTTTTGACCTGAATATTTTAGAAGGACAATCCATATATCTCTTGAAGTCTCCGGGAGTCATGATTTGTGAGTAGTTTATATGAGACACCACAATGGTTACTACGTCTATAGAAGCCTTGGCTGCTGCTACGATAACACAGAAAAGCCTGCATCTGTGGGTCTTAGCTGCGTTTCCTCCAATGGCAATGTGTAAGCCAATTAGTTTGCTGCAACCCAAAACCTTCTCAGCAGCCCTCAATGGACATTTCATCTTCTTGTGTTGGTTTACCCTTGGACGTGTCTCATGGTTGCTTGTTGACCTCACTATTCAAAAATTTAAAATAAGTAACAAGGAGGCTCTGCTGAGTATTTTTTAGCTAAGTTTATGAAATATGATATAATTCTGAGGCTTCTAGAGACTACTTCGTAATTACACATGGCAAGGAGACTCTGTAACATAGGATGCTAGGTTATTTGAATATTGACATTTTATCAACTATAAGCCATATTATCTTAGAGCAAATGCTCCCAAGTTTGTCTCTGATGTTGGATGTCTCTCATTTATAAAAACAACTGAAAAAAAGGGGAAAGAAACACTTAAAATATAAAGAAATTATCTTAAATATCTATATATAAACTGTCTTAAATAAAATTTCAGAAGTGTCAGTGGTTATAAATCCTGATTTTTAGTATTTTGTCATTTTTTCCTGAGCAAGAGCAAAACAAAAATTGTGCTTTAGGGCTCCATCTACTGGTAAGTTTTCAGATATTCTGCTAGTGCTGTAAAAATTCACAGAATGTCCCTAGGAGCCTGAAGCCCTGTGCTGGTTCCTGAAAACCCTTAATATTTCTTGGGCCTCTGCAATTTGAGCTTCCTCTTGGTCATTCAGAATATCCGTGACTTGATATGATGAGATCCACAGAGCAAAAGATTTTTAGTCTGAATTATCATTTGTTTTATGTGTTCCTCAAAATATTCTTCATTCAGAACATGTTTTAAAGGAATATAAAGTTAAGATCATTAACATACCCAAAGAGATTTAGAATTTGAAATAGCTTAGTCTGCATAAAGTAAATTCACCTGTCCTTGGACTTACACCAGTTTCACATATTTGTATTACTGTATTTGAAGATAGCAATTACGGTCATTTGGCATGAGATTGATTCCTATACTGGAAAGACATTCTTTTAGTAGTGGGACTGGAATTTGGATTTGAGTAGATCTGAGAGTTTCCAGAGCCTTGCTTTTGTATTTTTTTCCCAAATGCTTCCCCACAATTTTGTTTAAATATATTCCTCAACATTGTTTTAATTATATATTTCTATATGTTCTATGGGTATTTTACTTGACTTACTTAAGCATAGCATGAAGAAAGATGATTGCCCAAAATAGATAATACATTTTCTTTAAGCAACCATATTTTAAGAATAGTTTTCTGCTCTAGCTACTTTGAGTAAAGGGCCGTGTAGCACACAGCTAGAGAGACTTAGCAAATCCGTGCTGGTGAGTGTGATTTTCATGGCTGAAAAAAAATCAAACTATTTTTAAGATTGCCTTCGCTTCCTCCAACAAAACAGAACCTCTGTTTACAATATTGTCCTGTTAAAATTTACCTGCAAATTTTCTTTTTTTCTTCCTACCTTAGTATAACTGACCATCTTTAATAAATTTTAATGAAAAAAATTTGGTGAAATCTCATTCAGTAGTTAAGTAGAAGTAAATGCTTTTGCTGGAAAGAGGAGAAGGAACAGAGTTTGAGGGCAGTAAGAAAGTACTGTTCTTTTTACAGTAACCCCTGTGTATCCCCTCACTCCGCAGGATTTCATCCCAAAGTCTTTATCATCTTTATAATGTGCAAAAAAGCATACCTTTTTGTTATAAAAGTCAAATTCTATATGGAAAACTTAACGCTTTATGGGTAGTTCATATCAGAAATCTATAGACTTGAAAAATCTGAAGATGCATGCAAATATTCCAAAGGTCATGTACAAATGATATTTTAAGAGCATCAAATTATAAAAGTAAACTAATTGATAACTGTTTCTAAAAAGTTACAAAGGTCAAAAGTTTTAACATTAAAACAGCCCAGAAATTTTCTGTGCTTATGTAAAAGGTTTCATTTAACGTGCATGGAATTATGCGATTATGAATTTACTGTTTGATATGTAAACATAATTCACGGATTAATCCTATTTCCAATGGGCAGATGGAATTATGTATAGAATATCCGTAGTGATTCAAAATGTCCTTCATCACCCTGAGGTCAAAGTACAAAGCAAGGTGGCAGAATGGGTAAGTGAACTTTCACAGTTGCATTTTGGGTTGTTTTAAACCTTTCACTTCTAGAATCTGAAAGAGCGAGAATCTGTAGATGATACTAAGGTGAGAAACTATTCATTGTGGTATCGGTATAGATACATAATGTGCAAGGCGTTGTGCGTATGTGTAAAAGAGAGGCACATTTGAGTAAAGAATATGAAACCGAGCCTAAGACTAGCCATGTATTAAATAAGAAAGTTATCAAACAAATAGAAGGAGATTGGTAGGTACCTTTACTATTAAATCCATACGTTGTAAGTTATGTTTTAAAATATATGTATTTATTATTTTTGTTTGGATGTATGATCATACAGTAAAGAAAATAAAGTAAAGTAAAGAAAGTAAACTAAAGAAAGTAAAGAAAATTCTCATGAAAGTCTTCTGCTCACCCTGGCACTCATCTATCTGGAGACCAGCCTATCTGCTTGGAAATCACTTTTATTTGTTTTGAACTATTTTGTGTGCATAAAAGAAAATAATTATAGATTCTTATTTTCCTTCCTTTTTACATAAAACTAATATATTTTATTTTCCAATTCTACCTTGTACTTAATTTGTTGTTGCCAAATTTGCAACATTAGAACAGGAGAACCTTATTGTTTTTTGTTTTTTGTTTTTTTCTTTTGGCAGTGCACTGTTGTATTATGTGATCCATCTAGACATTTATTTAACAATTTGTTTGTCAGTGGACATTTAGGTTATAATTTATTTAACCAGTACCCTATTGTTGACCTTTATATTTTCTAATTTAACACTTTTCATGTTTTTTTTTTTCCTTATGAAATACAACCCATGGAGTTTTTCATTTTCTTCTTTTCCACACCAGTCTCGAAACTTTGATTTTCCACAGATTTCTATTCTGTGAGGTTTTGTACTTTTTTATACGAAATACTAGACTAGACAAGATTCTAGTACAGTTCAAACATTAGCTTTTTGTGTGAATAGTCATTAGTGTATACATTCTGCAGTAAGAAAAAATTAATTTCCTTCTGTTGTACATGTTTGATAAATGTGTCCTTATGGGAAAACATAATCTTTAAAATCTCTTTTAAAAGCAATATTTTTAAAAAGTTGACCATTGAAAACAGTAGTATGTAATTAACAATTCTGTTACAAAATTTTGGGGGAAGGCAAAATTCTTTAATAGACTTTAAGGAAATAGGTCACGACTAAATTTAAAAAATGATACATTGTCATTAGTAACTAATTGAAACACTAAGAGATATGTTTAATTCTTAGGTGGAGAGTAAGCTTCACAGAAAGAATGCATTTTGGATCCCATTTTCTTTCCAGCATTGTTCTTTAAAGTCAGAACTATGTCAAAGTCTAATTGTTTAATTTTATTCTCAAGCTACTGATGTTATTAATCCTAAAAATTAGTACCACTAGAAATTTTATGCTAGGCAAGATAGAATTTTACATTTATATTTTTGGACTGTTTTCAACATAGCATTATTCTCATCTGGAGCTAAACTTCATTGGATACTTTTCATTTAAGATACAAGCTACCCAAGCAGATACTTGATAAAAAGGAATATTTAAGTTGTGTCTTTTTGCGTATTCCAGATTGTGCATGTTAGAGTTGGGCATCTCTAATCCATAAATTTGAAATCTGAAATGCTTCTTGCCTTTTTGATTTCCAGATGAGGGATGCTCAACCAGTAAAATCTATTGAAGATATTTCAAAATTAGAAAATAATCTGGAATCTGAAGTGCTTCTGGTCCCAAGCATTTCAGACAAGGAAAATTAAACCTGCATTATTATGCAAAATTTAAAAATAATTTAACCTCCCTTCTAGCAGCATCTCCTAAACTTTATGTTTAATTTTCAAAATACCATGTTGGCTTTAAACTTTACAATTAATTTTCAATACCATTTTAGCTTTCCATTGCAGTGACAAAGTACCCGAAACCATCAACTGAGAAAGAGCAGAGATTTTCTTTAGCTCGTAGTTTAGAGGTTTCATTCCGTGGTCACTTGGCCCTGTCCAGGTGGGCCTGTGGTGACCTAGTCCATCCTAACAGAGCATGCGGCAGAAGAAGCCTGTTCACTTCACAGCAGCTGAGAAGCAGAGAGTGCGTGCTTCGGCAGCACATACACTAAAATTGGGAAGCAGAGAGAGACAGGAGAGGGCCAGGATCCCAGTATCCCTCAAGGCCACATCCCCATTGAGCTAATTTCCTCTTCGAGTTTCCATCACCTTCCAACAGCAGCACAGGCTTGAGATCTCTGTGTTAGCATGGGGGCTCTTGGGAGATATTTCAGACGCAAACTGTAGCAAATGTTTACAAGGAAAGTTAAACACTGGTATAAAACAAGACCTAAAAACCCTTCAGAGGTGATATAAAAACAGGAAGCTCTCATATAAGTGAAGAAATCCTGTTTTGCAATTATAACAGGTACTACATAATGAAAATTCATTATTTATATTGAAGAGGAATCTGTTGCTTCATTAAAAAATCTGGTACTGAGACCTGTAAAAATTGTTGAATAACCACATGAGATTAACATATTTTCAGTAATGTTGAATTAATTTTGCACTTGTTTTTAAAAATATATGTTGTTAATGTATAATTTTTCTTATTACCACTACTTTGACAGGTCAATTACTAGAAAATATATTTTATTGTACCTCGATATTTATTAAATAAAGAATAAGGAAGGTATTCATTTTGCCAGTTTTATTATAATATGGGCCATGGAGGACATGTGAGAGTTTCCAAACAGATAGACTTGGGTTCCATTCTATACTCTGCCAGATGATTAGATTAAACATAGCTGGGTGACTGACAAGCCATTTAATATCTGCAAATCTCAGTATTTTTCATAAATAAGAAAGTGGAGTTGGAGGATAATACCTATCTTATTGACTATTGTAAGGATTGAAAAAATAACATTTATCAGCTTCTTAGTAAACAGTGATTCAGTAACTGCTACCTTTACCTCTCATTTCACCAGTTTTCCAAGATTTCCTTAGGGTTTTATCCCAAAGACAAACTTATGTTTGGGAACTAAAAATCTTACTTTTTTCCATTGTGGTTTTCAGCTCAATTCAACTTTCCGGAATTGGAACTACACTGTTTATGTGGTTAATATCAGGTAAGTGACAGAATGATAAAAGGTAATGTCTATTTAATGTTATTGTCTCTGCATGATGTATCAAAAGTAAACTGTGTGTATGTCTATATATAACTGAATCAGTATATGTTGTAATTTATCAAAAAATAAGATAATGAAATATAAACAAGTTCTGTTGGTTTCTTCTCACACCACTATGAGTCCCACAGCACACCCTGGGTTATGTGTACTCCAGTTCGGAGATCCCTTTTTCTACACCATAGGACATCTACTATCTGTTTGCAACCTTGCTTTTCAAAATTAGCTTATACCATTTTTTTATTTAAATTTGCCACTATATCTCCAGAAAACAGTACTATCTACATATTGTCCTCTGTACCTTGTTTTCAGTTTTATGGTGAAAATAGTTTTTAAAGTGTGTTTCATGATGGCTAACCATGTATTCTGTGAGTCTAAGTGATGTAATAACAGAAAAGGGGTCAGTTGTCAAGTTCAGGAAGTACATTATTCAACAAACTGAAGCAAGTTCTTTCTAGGAACTTCTCACATTCTTTGTCCTACTGATATGCATTGGGTCTTCAAAAGAAAGCAGAAACACACAGCTGTCCAGACTTGTGAAAGAAGTGAGACCCTCAGAACACACATTTGGAAATAGTGGATTAGGATGTCCATTCTCCTCCATCTTTTACCGCTTCCACTTTTCTTGATGATTCAGTAGATGTGGCTGCCAATGAATATATGTATTTATATTTGTAGTTTTCACCTGAGCACTGGAGAGGACAAGATTAAAGTCAAGAGAAGCATTGTGGATGATCAAAGGTAACACTAACAAAATTGTCTAAAGGCGTAACATTCTTTTTCTTGCTCACTGCTTGGACTATCTGGTAGAGAAATAAAATCAATGATGTAGGAGAAAAAAAATTTAATCACCTAGAACATTTAAATGATTTCTTTAGTGCTAATGCATGTTATTTTTTTCTTATATTTAAAACCATCATAGAACAGACTCAGTAGAAGCATAAATTTGATGGAAAACTAATTCAGAAGTAGAGCATTGAACATGTAAGAATTATTACCCTTAGTATTTCCAGTTTACTTTTAGTAACCATTGCCTTCTATTTGAAATTTCAAACAGAACTTCAAGAAATAATATTAGAGCTGGGATTGTAGAGAACTTGCCTAGTGTGCACAAGGAAGGCCCTGAATTCAATCCATAGAATGGTGAAAAATAAAAATAGCTTTAAATAAAGAGCTTATTATGTATGATAGTATCTAATAATATAGATACTAATGAGAAAACGTTTATCATTTAAAGCCATCACCTGATTTTCTAAATTCTCCATTTTAAAATTTATATCAGAATCATAACTTCATACCGGTAATTTAATATATATTATCCAGCATACTAAAGCAGGTGGCATGTAAGGACGAGCTCTTCAGATTGCTATAAAATGAAAACTACCTGAACTCCTAAATGAAAAAAAGGTTACTTGTATTTAGGTAGTATATTGCATATATAGTATATATACTGTGTATACATATAGTATATATATTTTTAAATCGGTTGGAAAGCAAATCTTCTCATAAGTCTTTGTGAGTTAAACTTAATTGTTGTTAGAGATGACAAATGTGATAATAGGCTATGCTTCTTTTCAGGGAATGTGTTCTTACTATGAGAAGATAAAAACAAAAATTTTTCTGAAAGTTGACCTGAGCACTTTCTTGGTATTATTTTGTACTTAAAATTAGATAAACAAATGTTTCTAAATTTAAATTGAAAGGTGTAACTTCTGTACATACTCAGTGTACTGGATCCAGCCACCTGGTTAGGGAAAAGTGGTTTTATTTTCTGACATTATTTTTTTCCTTTATGGTCCGAAAACAGAGTAATGTATTTCAATACTGTAAATGACAAGATTTTTCTACTTAGCTGAATGATTTCTTTTCCAGCCTTACTGCTAGATTTTACTACACCTTCCATTATGGATCCAGAATCGACCTGGATCCCTTTGCTAGACACTCTGTCTAGCAATGGGAACAGTCCCTGTTTGGGAATCCCCAGTGTTTTACATTTCCCAGCATTCCCTTTAAGCTTGCTTACTTTGGTTCTTCCCCTATCTGCTAATACTAAAATCAGCCATCATTAGCGCATGTCTGCACCTCAGAAACTCTGGCTTGAAAGACATTCAAATTCATAGACTCTCGATTTCCTGGCCTTTGAAACCAATGAATAATTTCACAGAAAACTATAGAATGAACTAAGACAATCTGTGTGGGAAAATCCTATTTAGTTTCCCCTTGGTATGAATTCTTAGCATTGTTTTAGTTATTTTATAGCCTCTCTTTTTTCCATTCTCTGCTGCTTCTGTGCTCATCGATGAAGCTTTATTGCTTCTCACTGTTTTTCTCCAAACTGCTAGTTTACCATGTTCTTTTCCTCAAACTTTTCCTTTCAATCTGATTGTATCATTCATTATAGCTTTAGATAATCCTATCATACTCCGTAGCCGAGACAGGCAGGAAACCAAAGCCACAGAGACAGGTTTGTTCAGATAAAGAGTGGCTGATGGTAACAGCAGATAGAACTTGACTTTGAATAACCATAAAATAGTTTCAATTTTCAGAATGAGAAGGGAAAGCACAGATAAGACCTGTGAAAGTGGGCCGGTGAGATGGCTCAGCGGCGTAAGCGCCTGCCTTGCAAGCGCGAGGGCCCGAGTTCGACTCCCGGAACCCACATACGAAAAAGGGGCCGGTGATATCGCTCAGAGGCACGGGTGCCTGTTGGCGCGCGAGGTCCTGAGGTCGTCCCCCCGGTACCCACAAAAAAAAAAAAAAAAAAAAAAAAAAAAGACCTGTGAAAGTGCGTGGTCATTCTTGAATGGCTAAACTTGGGTTTGCTATGCCAGCTGCAAGACACAGTGCTAATGATATTCAAAAGAAATAAAATGTTACACTCCCAATTCTAAGTTCTCAGTAACCAGAGCGGCAAAGGTTATCTTCAAACAAAAATTTAATCAAGGGATACTTTTCCACAGGCCATTTCAAAAATGACCAAGGTATCACAGTTCACCAATGTATTCAGATCTACGATTGCCTTATCTCGAAATATGGGTTTTTTTATGAACGTTTCACGTTTGATCATTTTAGAGATAAATACTTTTACAGAATGAATTGTAAGAGCAACACAGCACTTTGTCCTTGAGATAGCACAAGTATTTACAGGGGAAAAATAAAGCTACTTAATTTCACCTAACTTTGAATGGCAAACATTTAACTTATTCCTTATTTTTTAGCACTGCAAATATATTAGTACTTTAATTTTGATTCATATTCATGGGATTTCATAAACAAAATATGCCACTGCCTGTCCATGAAGTAGCTGCATGCTTTGTCTTTGTCTCTGGCAGGCAGACAGTAACCGCCCTGATAATACAATGCCTTGTGTCATATTACTCATTTCTGCTTGAATATGAAGCAAAATGAAAGTTCTTTTGCAATCCCAGAGATATCACATCTAAGGGAAAAAATTTCTCTTTTACCTGACAAGATAATGTCATTTAATTTTATCTCAGTATTGAATTAATAGTTTTGATTTCTAATGTTGTTTACAACTGTGATTATAGTTGAAAATAAAATTACATTACTTTAAATTGTATAACCAAATGTTTTGACAGGGATTTTAGGATACATTTCTTTGCTTTTCATAGAGATTTTAGTTTTAAAGATCTTAAGGTCAAACCTTGTACCTGTCTTTGATAATATGTTGACCAATCACAGAATGTATTTTGAGTATTTATTTATGAATTTTACCATACAACACACTTCCAAATGTTTCATAAAAATGGAAAATTATTTGTCACTCATCTGGAGAAATTATGCCACATTTTAAAACAATAGCAGTTAATAAATTCAAAAGTCAATTATCAATTAAAATTCTAATTTTTCTTTAAAAATTTTATTTCTGGCCATAAAGAAAAATGTAGAATTAACCACAAATAAAACCCATTCCTATGTGCACATTAGAAAATATTATTGCATAATACATTGACTATTATTGACATTGAATATCTGAATATTTCTGAGAACAAATAGGATTATATGATAAAGTTACACGTGTAGTTATGTAGTATCTTATAAAAATCTACTCATGCTGAGATATTTTTATCATTGTAATGTATGCAGCAGCAGGGAAAGCCCAAAAGCACCTTTGCTAATCTTCTGTCTCAACAACTCATGGTCATCCCTCCAGATCCAAGTGTCCTGTTTTTCCCACCAAAAAACAGTGAACCAGTCAACAACTCCAACAACAGTTCTGTTTGAAATGTTTCTCTAGGTTGGTGATTTGGGCCCTTATCATTTACAATGACACCAACAATGTCCACTTAGAAGGAAAAACCATTCAGGAGAAGCTTTTACAAAATAACGAATCCCTGGACGAGGGCTTGCGGCTGTATACAGTGAATGTGAGGCAACTGGGTGAGTGACTGGTTTTTTACACTATGTGTATTATATGGCTATGTATTCGGGTTTAATTGAGCAACAATAGAGATAGTCTTCCTTTATTTATTTGACTACGAGAAAATATTTTTTCTGATGATAAAATTTGTTGTATTGGAGATACTGGAACAAAAGGGTGATATAACAAAGAAAAAAAGAGCAAAGCAACTCATACCTATGAATCTAAGGGAATAAAGGAGGCAAATGAGAGTTCATATTTTTTTAGGGATATTTTAGGAAAATACCAAGAAGATGAGCAAATGCCAGAATAACTTGACCATGATTGGCTTCAACTTTAGGAACTTAAAAAAGTGTGTGTCTACATGGATGTTAAAACTCTAATAAGGTAAATCTTATAAAAGGCAATTTCTCATTGTAAAGCATTTCCTTCTCTTGTATTGCCTGTCTCCATTAATAGTCCCACTGTCTTTACAGAAATAGGCCAGATATCTGAGCGCCTCAAATACCTCGGACCTCAAATCACTTCTCACCAACACCCCGTTCACTTCTGGCATTGCTCGCCCTTCCCAGACATGCTCTTGTGCATCTCCGTCCACACTGCCCTTCTCTACTCTCACTGTCTACTTGATTATCACCTACGTAGTTTTAAAAGTAGCCCCAAAGTCACCTTTTCTATGAAGTCTTCTGTGGCATCATCATGTGTACATATTTATCACCACATCTGAGCTTCCACCTCCTGTTGTCCAGGTACCCGGGCCTCGTACGCTTTGGAAAAAGGTAGTCTTGGGAGCAGAGCGTAGTGGCACGGGGCTGTAAGTCCACGAATCTCTTGGAAGTGGAGGCAAGAGGATTGCAAGTTTAAGACCAGCCTGGGAAATTTAGCAACTTAACAAGACCCTGTCTCCAAATAAAAGGACTAGGGATGGAGTGCTGAGTGAAAACCCTGGGTTCCATCGCCAGTACCACAAACACGTACACAGGAAGGAAGGAAAGGAAGGAAGGAAGGAAGGAAAGGAGGGAGGGAAGGAAAGGAGGAGGAAAGGGAATGGAAGGGAGTAGAGGAAGTGGGACAGAGAGAGAGAGAAAGGGGAGGGGGGAGAAAGATGGAGGGAGAGGTCGTATTACACATATTTATGTTCTTAAGTATTTTTCTTTACATAGTAATCTCCTTTAGTATGAGACCATATCTTATTTTTTTAAGACCTTTACTTCTACCTCCCCCCAGAACCCAAAACATTCCCCAGCACTTGAATACTTGTTAAACAAATTAATCTTGATGGGAATAGTTTTAAAAAGCAAATGTTTGGGGCTGGTGAGATGGCTCAGCGGCATAAGCGCCTGCCTGGCAAGTGCGAGGGCCTGAGTTTGCCTCCTGGAACCCACATACAAAAAAAAAAGGGCCGGTGATATCGCTCAGCGGCACTGGTGTCTGCTGGCACGCGAGGTCCTGAGGTCAATCCCCGGTACCCACAAAAAAAAAAAAAAAGCAAATGTTCAAAAATATATCATCTGCAAACAATGATAATTTAACTTCTTCCTTTCCTATCTTTATACCTTTTATGTCTTTCTCTTGTCTAATTGCTCTAGCTAATGTTTCCAGAACTATATTGAATAGGAGTGGTGATAATAGACATCATTGTCTTGTTCCTGATTTTAGAGTGAAAGCTTTCAAGTTTTTGACCACTTAATATAATGTTAGCTGTTGGTTTGTCATAGATGGCTTTTATAAGATTGAGGTAAAGACCATCTATTCCAATTTTCTGTAGGGTTTTTATCATGAATGGGTGTATTGTTTGGACAAAATATCATGCCTATATCTTTTACTCTGAATAACTATTATGAAGACAACAGTACACAATGTATTAATTATTGTAACTCTTCTACTAACCAGTTTAGAAAATGTTTCATTGTTATTTTTATCTTTTTTCTCTTTAAAATAAAAATTTTTTAAAATATGTGCAGCATCGTAATTGTTCTAACATTATTATATGCCTACAATTACCTACTTTCTTAGAAGTCAAGAAAAAAACAACGGTAATGCTTCACCTTATGTACACTCAGGAGGCTGAAGTGGAAAGCAGGTGTTTCTCAGCCTCTAAGAGGGTGCTCATGACCAAGGCCCAATCATAGTGTGGGAAACAGGCAGGTACCTCTGCTTCTGTGAGGGACCCCCAGCCCCACTCTGTAAGTGTACACAATTAGTAGAGCTCAGAGAGCTGGCCAAATGAAGAATTGATAATAATAAATAGCTTTCCCTGTGGGAAAATACCTGCTTCCTAACAAAGGGCTTCTTGGGGGGTAAAAGCACAGCTGATGCCCTGTCACACAGAAGTCCCCACCAAGAAGTAATGTGATAAACGCCAGGCAATATATGACCCAGGGGCTTTGAGAGGACCAGTGCCATCTGTCCTGAAGGGCTGAAGAATCCCAGGATAACTCTTTCTGCATACTTGGCTATTAATTTATAGCATTTTAATTAAAGTCTAAACTTTATCATTTTTCTGCAAGTAGGTGTGTGGAGAAAAGTTTCTGTCATTTGAAAATAAAAGGCTAAAGTGTGATACTTAAAGATCATGTTCCAGATGGGAAAGTCATTTGAATTCTCAGTTTGTGAAACTTTCATACTGGCTGCCAGAAGTCGGATATAAACTTGCTGTTGTTCAGTCCAGAAATACAGGATTATATGGTGGTTGTTGATATATTGCTGTTACTTTGATATTTCTCAAAATACAAAATCTGAATCATATATGTTATACAAATTACTCAGCGTGTTTCCTAACGAGAAGTGGGATGATTTGGGGCTGAAATAGTGAGACTAAACAGGTGGAGCTGGACTGCAGGATCCTTCTTGCTATCTGCCCATGAAGCTTCTAGGCAGGTGATACTATCAGAGAAACCTGAAATTTTCTATAAAATATGCTCACAACTCAGTGATGATACTCTTAAGACACTCTTTTATAGGCTTTTCCCTTTTAAAAAGACCCAATCACATTTTTTCTCAGAAAATTTTTCCGTTTTCTTATACTGTTTATTTTTTGAATAAAGTTCATTTACTAATATCTGCTGATGATTTACGTGGATGAAAATGTTACATTTCATGTTTATATGTACTCACATACATGTGTCTTTTTATTGGGTGATTTTGTAAGATGTATTAATTTGTATATCTGAAATGTTTTAAATGTTTATTCTTTCTAATCTCTGAATTTTAAAAAATTCTGAATATAAAACACTAGCATTTTATCATTACATGAAATCCATGCATATTTCCAGGCTTGTCATTTTGCAGCACCTTGACTATGAAGGAAAGAAGTACTGTTTCCATATTGGTCTTATTTTCTCGTAGGCATCTGTGCTCCCGTGGAGGAACCCAAAGGTTTTCATTGGCCAGCCGTCCCCCCTTCTGAGTACAGCCTCCCATGTCCCGACAAGCCCGGCTCCTCTGTTTCACGGACATGGTAATAATTTCGTTGACTTTGCCAGCCAGTAGTTCTCATGCATTGTACTGATTAGGAGGCAGGGCAGCCATCTGTAGGCCTCTGAATCATTCACTTCTGCAAAGTGGAGATAAGGTAAGTAGGTTACCCAGAACGGCGGTGTTTTCCTCAGCACTCTGCCAAATGAGCCCTCTCCAAGGAGAGACTGAGGAATTAGAGAACCAGAGGGGCGTCGAGAGCACTGCGACTTGTGTACAGATAAACTAGCTTTCAGCCTCAGAACACGAATCTGGAATCCCAAACTTTCTATTTGGAAAGGAGAGGAGCAGTAAAGAGGAAATAAAAACAAGATCAAACTTGGGGCAATCGATGATAGACACATTCAGAGTGTAGAAAATTGTCCTGAATTCTAACAGAAACAGCAGAATAAAAACGGTTGCAGCGATTCCCTGAAGGCGTGTCTTAATTCTCACCACCCACTCTACTCACTATCAGGGCTTCCTTGGAGGGAATTCAGAAACGGAAACTGCCCAAGTGGAAATACTTTGCTTCAACTGCCATGCTTGACACTTGGTAGGGAGGAGGGAAGAGAGTTTAGAGATTTATGGACTGGAATTTGACATGTGGCCCTACCTCTTCCTGGCTGGAGACTGTGGAAAATTCCTTGGTTTATCTAAGTCCATTTCCTCATCTATAACATGTATTATAATCTGCATTCCAGAGTTATATGAAATCAAAATCCAATACTACATGTAAAGTTCGGAAAGCAGTCCTGGACCGATTATCCAGGTTAGGGTACAGGGTATTGCTAGGACTTTGTTTCTTTGATGTAGGTTACTGATTTTCTTCCGTCATGGATTTTTTAGTATAAATTTTATTTCAGTGTATTACAGCTTTATTTTCAAGTGTAACTTACCTTTAATATTAAGATTTTCCTTAGGTATTAAGGAAAACCCCAACACTTACTGATTTTGTCACTTATGCCAAGTATTTGAAATATCTTTTTTGTTGTTTTATAGTTATCGCAACACATCGTTAGCTTTTTGGGGACCCCTTGATGTCTCCAACTGTTCAAGTAAGTAAGAAATTTCTCTACCCTTCTAAAAGACAAAATGAAATGAATTCATGGTTTTCATCCTACTCAGACATGTTCTGCTGTGTGCTGCTATTTTAATATTAAAAGTTAAGCAAATGATTGTTTCGCTTAAGTTAGAAAATACTTTTTCCTTTCGTTCTACCTTTCTGTTCTATTTACTCTATAGATTAAAAATAGTAAAAAAATTCTAGAGAAGACTTGTAAATAATATGTAAATCGTTGTTTTTATCAATATTGTATAGTTTGATATTTTTAAAACAGCAAACGTACACTTATTCATTGACTCTGGGGCCATTTCTTTAGAATGATATGTGAACACTGAGAGGACTTACTCTCTGTGTATGAAGAAATATTGTAACCCCATGAAGATGGTGATAGGGGTACATGCAGGAACCCCATTTTCCTTGTTCAGCTATAAAGCGAAATATCACATTATGTTTTGATTCCTGAATGTGCTTTAAATGCTCAAGTAAAACTTTGTATGTTGTGTCTTCTGCCCTTTTTTAGGGGAAGCAAATGAAGTTGCCAATCAGATTTTAAATTTAACTGCTGATGGACAGAACTTAACTTCAGCCAATATTAACAGCATCGTGGAACAGGTCAAAAGAATTGTGAATAAGGAAGAAAACATTGACATAACGCTCGGCTCAACCCTGATGAATATATTTTCTAATATCTTAAGCAGTTCAGATAATGACTTGCTGGAGTCGTCTTCTGAGTGAGTACCTCTTTTTTCTTTTCCTGGAAGGTAAAATTTATTGGCTAAGTGTGTTTTACATAATTTCTCACCTATTGGAATTCCCTGTGCCGAAACCTCATAACTCAAATCTGTGAAAGATGCCTAGATCAATCCCAAAGTCACTTACAAAGTGAACTTCCAAGTTCTATATTTTTTTGAGAAATATGATTTACAAAATAGAGTTGTCATCTGGCAAACATGTAAATAGTCCCCCCAAAACATAATGTATTTATCGTTTGAAGGGTTCTACGGGGTTGTGTGTAACATGGTCATTTTAAGTGCACTATCCTACGAACTGTGCCACAGGTTGCCACAGAAATGTGTACTTCTAAAATGAAAATGCACAAAGTAGGTGAAAAAGAACTCTTTTTTTTTTTTTTTAGTATGTGGGTACTGGGAGTCGAACTCAGAACCTCGCACTTGCCAGGCAGGCGCTTATGCTGCTGAGCTATATCACCGGCCCGGAACCCATTTTTATGGAATGCAATTTGTATATATTTAATATGTATTTGATATATTAACATGAAGCTATTAAATGTTTTTCTATTTACTTCCTTCCAAACACTTTTTTTTTTTTTGTGGGTACCGGGGGTCGACCTCAGGACCTTGTGCGCCACCAGGCACCCGTGCCACTGAGCAATATCACCGGCCCTTTTTTCGTATGTGGGTTCTGGGAGTCGAACTCGAGCCCTTGCGCTTGCTGGGCAGGCGCTTACACCGCTGAGCCATCTCACCAGCCCCCCAAACACATTTTTAAATGAACATAATATATCCATTACAATGTACGTGTTGTGATCAAAATACATGATGCTCACATTTTAAAAAATGTATTATGGTAAAAGACACATTGCCATTAATCCCCCTCAGAATGCTCCCCTATCCCCGAACACACTTATCCTGTAATTCTTGCACTTTCTAAAGCAGTTCTGGAGGTCCTCTTTCATGAATGTTTTAATGAGATCTGATCAAAAATATAGTGATTGCAGGTGCCAAGTGCCATCTAACAGAAAGGCAGGCTTGTAAAAATATCATGGTATACTCTCATCCGCCTTAGTCTCTGGGTCTGGCACCATGTGACTTCTGATTTTTCCCCAAAGTCAAGGAGGCCAGGAACACTAAACATTTCAAATTGATTCAGGACATTAAGGCAGCAACAGTGTAACTAAAGACACTTACAAAAGAGGACTTCCAGAAGTACTTTAGAAAGTGGCAAGAATGATGGGATAAGTGTGCTCCAAGTGAGGGGGAATGTATTGAGGGAAATTAATAGCAGTGTGTCTTTTACTGTAATAATTTTTAAAAATTTAAACATTCACATAGTGTTCGTCATGCCTTGTATTCTCTTCATAGGGATACATGCCTGTAACCCCATATGCTCAGGAGGCTCAGGCAGGAGGATGGCAAGTTCAAGTCCAGCCTGGGCAACTTAGTGGGACTTTGTCTCAAACTAAAATATGCAAATGGCTGGGATGTAGCTCAGCAGTAGAGTGCCCCTGGATTCGATCCCTATTACTAAAAAAAAAAAAAAAATGCATTCTCTATCTTATCTTCATAATAATAATAATAATTTCAAATAATTTTACAATGTCTTGCAGTTCCTAAAACATCTTTTCCACATTGTTTCATTTGGTTCTCACTAACTTATATGGGGAGAGCATTTTTCACATACAGAGAGGAAGGCTAAGATGAACAAAATTTTGTTCAGGATGATTTAGTTGTTTTTCTCCCTTAGAGTAGATAGTTCTCTTAAGAATGTATGCACCGGGGATATAGCTCAGTGGCACAGTGCCTGCCTGGCAAGTGTGAGGTTGTGAGTTAGATTCCCAGTACCAAAAAAAAAAGTATGCATCACTATGTGTTTTAACTGATACGGTTGTGGTTTGGGGTAACTTTGTCACTATTTGCATTAAGATCAGAAAATTTAAAGGTAATTATATTTGGTTTGTGTTTTGCCATGCAGCTAAACATGTGTGTTCAAGTACATGTGTGTTACTTACCAGTGATATTATTGTCATCTCTTTAAGAGCTTTAAAAACAATTGATGAATTGGCCTTCAAGATAGACCTAAATAGCACACCACACGTGAATATTACAACTCAAAATTTGGCTCTTGGAGTATCATCCCTGACCCCAGGAATGAGTACACTTTCAAATTTTAGCATTGGTCTTCCAAGCAATAATGAATCATATTTCCAGGTAAGGAGCCAGTGGTTTCTTTAATTTTAGTTAATTAGACAAATACAAATTTTCTAATCACTTAACAGTTCCTACTTTAAGGAAATCTTGGTCAAAGAAGTGACAAGCAGATCTGAACATTAGCTATGTTTAATTATATCAGCAGCCATAAGGCGATGTGGAAGCACATAGGAGTTACACTCAGCCTGGATGACGCAAGGTATCTTCTACAAGAAATGATATTGAGCTAAGTATTAAAGCATGCATAGAGGCTGCCATATTGAAAGTGGGTGTGAGGATCAGGTAGTGAGAAGGAACTTTATTAAAGGCTCATGATGGGAGGAACCAGGAGGTCTTCTGTTTGCCACTGGGTCTCACCATAAACATAGACATCCTGGAGGACTCATTAAAACAGATTGGTGGGCCTTACCCACAGAGCTTCTCATTTTATAGGTGCTGGGTGGGGCCCCGAGGTTTGCACTTTTAGCAAGTGCCCAGATATCACTGATACCTCTGGCCTAAAGATCACACTTTGAAAACCAATAATGTAGATGTCTTTGAGCAGCAAGTGACAATGAGGGTGGACAAGTAATCTGGGACCAGAGTAATGGAGTGCCTCTTGGACATGTTGAAATCAGACTTCAGTACATAATTTTCAGGTGCCAGCTACATGCCAGACAATGCTCCCTCGCCACCAGGCCAAACAAAATGAATGCTCTGTGGTTCCTGACCTGGGAGAGTGTGTATGTGAAGCATAATATTTCTTTAGCTGTGGGGTAGACTACACAAAAATAGAAAAAGTCTGGGACTAGCATCAGGCAAAACCATTTTTCTCCTAGACTAGGGGCCCTTTGGGGAAATTATCTTTTTGTATTTTAAGAATGAAAACTCGTTCGGCCTCCGTCTCATGCTGAGAGTGCAAGAAAGCATGCTAGCCTCAGCTACAATTTTAGGAAAAATGATACCAGCGATTGTTCTCAAACTTCAGCTGTTGCCTCTTTGCAGAGGTAATTCAGTCTCTGCCATCAAACAGTTACCTTCGGTCTGTCTCTGTCCCTGTCTCTGTATCTGCCTCATAGTTACTATCTTCCACTGTTGTGAAGAAATCTCCATGTATGATACCACTAAATCTAATTCTCATGCTTGAAATGTTGACTTATTTATATATGTATCTCATTT
This sequence comes from Erethizon dorsatum, assembly GCA_028451465.1. NCBI lineage: Eukaryota > Metazoa > Chordata > Mammalia > Rodentia > Erethizontidae > Erethizon > Erethizon dorsatum. Next base: position 146,926,395 of record CM051823.1, read on the forward strand.
TGCCCCAGTTAGAATCAAAGCATTTACTGCTTGGCCACACATATAAACCCAGAATGAGACCTCTGGCTCTGTCTACAGGGAGTTTATCTAGGAGTTGCAGGGACTGCTGTGTAGCAGTGAAAGGCAAATCTGGTTCAAGCTAATTTGATACTTGGATTTGTTCTCTCACTTACTCAGCATGTAGAATAAGTTATCATTACCATGTCATTGTAATTGATCCACTGATTTGTCATGGTTTGACAGATGGATTTTGAGAATGGACAAGTGGATTCATTGGCTTCTGTAATTTTGCCTCCAAACTTACTTGAGAATTTAAGTCAAGAAGATTCTGTATTAGTTAGAAGAGCACAGTTTACTTTCTTCAACAAAACTGGACTTTTCCAGGTAAGCCTTCAATTTTTCAACTGCCATTGAACTTACTTTCTTCAGGGATAAAAATAAAAACTCAGATTCCTTTGAAATATATCATAAAATATAGAAAAGTCAATCTACTTCATTTTCAAAAGTAAAGCACTTTGTTTAAATATGTTATTTCCGATAATATTCTTATTAACATGATATGTTTATTCCAGTTTTTAAAGTAAGTCAAATATTAGCCTAAAACTTGGGTGATACAATTAGAAGTTGAGTTAGTAAAGAAGTAACTATTCAATATTCCTTTTGTTAAATATCTTATTCTTTTTGGTCATTTAGACTTTTAAAGTTAAAGAAATTGTACACCAAAGGAAAGGATTTTTTTTTTTTAAAGCAGGAAGCACTGTTTACATAATGAGCAGCATTCTTGGCTTTAATCAGTTTTCCCATTAGTATTTCAAGCGACCTCTGGCCCTCACACATCCTCAGAGTAGGATGGCATTGTGCTGAGCACATATTATAATTTTTATTGGCATCAGTTCTAGATACTAGAAGGTCCGCTGCCAGCAAACACTGGTGACCTCTGGTTGCCTTTGTGAGTACAACCACATCTAGAACAGTTTGGCCGAATTCTTTCTTAAAAATAACAGTTGTGTATTAAAGTCAAAATACCAGCCTATGTCAGACGGTGCAACTATGTCAAAGAAAGTTGTAAGCCTCAAGGACACTACTATTGTTTCTAATACACCCATCCTATGTATCATGCATAATGGAAAGGCCAAATAATTTATAGGTAAAGAAAAAGAATACCATAGCACCAGAGAAATATATAACTCCAAAATTTTATGTACAAATGTTTTATACTAACATATTTATTATATAAACATAATTTATTTGATATAAAAACATGTCACCTCTAAAGAACTTTATAGCTATGAATACATACAACTGCATTTGTTTTTGTTTTGTTTTTTTTATTTTAAAGAGAAAAAAATAGAACAAAATTGTAAAACAATAGGAGGGTAACAATGGTTAATACATTGCGTATTGTTATCTTTAAATTAGTTACTCAGAGTACAAGATATCGGCATTCAATTGTCCAAACAATATTAGCACAAACCTTTCTCTTCAATGCACTACATTTATTAAAATTATATAACTTGAGACTTATAGCAATGTCACATTGAAAAATCATATTAAATATAAAAGAAGTGTCACATAATATGAATGATACAGACAAGGGGGTCCAGTTAAGAGGAGAGGTTTCCCCTGTGGGAAGGATTTGACACAACTCTTAAAGCAGTAAGGATCTGTTATTGTTTTGTGCCAGCACTTCCCATCATTTTCCTTCCCATTTGGCATCTTCCACTCAAAGTTATTATTAAAAAGCATATTTTGGGATTTTAAAGTAAATCTATAGCAGAATAAAACATTTCAAAGGCTCAATGGTACTCCCCTAACAGAATGAGCAGTATAGGAGTATTTTAAATAAAAGGCTGGGTATCACTGGTCAATTTTCAGTGATTTTGATAATGATCACCATAAAATGCAATTTACAAAGCTGTATTTTGGATGCTGAGAATTATTTGGAATTTAAGAAATTTTACAGTTATTCCAAAACAATTGACTTATAAGCCGTGGTGCAGAAAGAAATTCAGGAGGTTTGACAAGAAGTACAAGTGGAAGACAAGAAAAGAGAACTTGCTAAAGAAACGGCCTGTTGGTCCAAATCGGTTTGCAGCACTTTTGCTGACTTGATTTCTCGGCCCCCTTGTCGCTGCGGGGGAATCTGCAGCTGCCGGCACGTACAGTCACAGAAGGTGGAACTTTGAATGGGACTTGAATCGAGTGGAATTGCATTTGGATTTAAGTAAACACATCAGACCGTTGGCATGGATGTGAAAGACGAATTGCTTTTTATTTTTCACGCCATATTTCCTTCGTACTCTTCTAAAGGAAAACAGCCTCACCTGTTTTCTAGAGTGGGGAAATGATCTAATTGTTTCACAGCTTTTTATGAGTTTATATTATTTATGGGTTTGCATTGTTTCAGATGTTAACTGGCTGACATCAGTCACTACAATCAAGAATGGAGCTTTATGGACGTTGCTTTATAATACTGGGTCAGAATGTTCCTGCGATGTATTTATTATAATAAGGGAAATAGCACAGCTCCTTCAGGAAAGCCAGTAATTTGATGTTATAAACAGGATGTTCTAGAATTGAAGATCTTAAGTGTAAAAATTGCTGACGGTTTGCTTATTTTGGAGCAGCAAAGCAAAATAAAAGTGTGTACATCTGACTAAAGCACGCTATTCTTTTTTTTCCCTTTAAAAGGATGTAGGACCCCAAAGAAAAACCTTAGTGAGTTATGTGATGGCATGCAGTATTGGAAACATTACTATTCAGGATCTGAAGGATCCTGTTCAAATTAAAATCAAACATACAAGAACTCAGGTAAGAAAATAATACAAATAGAAATTGAACAGTGCAACTCTTGTAGTGTTTTGTGAGCCTTGTCACTACGTGATAAAAGGTAACTGTCACTTCTTATGAATGGGGAATATATCTTCCGGAGGGAGAGCAGCTAGTCAGACAGTGCTCTTTTCATAGTAAAAGCAGCAGCTAGGGGAGAATTGGTCTTACCTAGGACTCAATAACCAGAAACAAGAATGGCAGTGAAAAAAGAGGCTGCTGCTTATAAGAAATGACATATATTGCCTCAAATAAATTGAGTGCAGATGCATTTGCACCATTCTGCCATTAGAGGTTTTGTTGTTTCTTTATGTTTCTAAAGTCAAAGCTAACTGCAACTAACTGGCAAAGTCGAGGAGCAAACAGGAGAGGATGGACTTATTCTTTAAGAGGTTAGCAGCTGCTGAAAATCTTGGCAGATTTTTCTCTTGCTTCATTGTCCTTGCTGTTATCTCTTTATGTGGTAGAGTTAGATGGGAATTCATATTGCCCACTGACCCAGACAGGAATTTCACACTTTTGTAGAGGGTCTCAGTCACTATCCTGCCACGTATTGGACAATCAGGAAGGCAGGCAGGAAGTAAGCAGACTGACAAGCTTAAAGGATCTGAGTTAAATCATCAAAGAACCCACCTTCCTTTGTCACGAACCCTCAAAGACCTCCTCAGTCTACCCTCAACCTCTTTTGTTTTCAGCTCTGTCATACATAAAATTTTAATTAATTTAAACTATACATTCAGTAGTATTAAGTATTCTCACAGTGTTGTGCACCCATTGCCACCGTACATCTCCAGAACCTATCTTCCCCAGCTGAAGCTCTGCTCCCATTTGCCTGTCCCAACAGCCCCTAGCAACCTTCTGCTACTTTCAGTCTCTGTTAATTTGACTCCTTTAAGAGTGAAAATAAAAGTGGAAATGCACACTATTTTTCCTTTGGTGACTGGCTTGTTTTTCTTAGCATCATATCTTCAGGATTCATCCATACTGTAGCAAGTGTCAGAATCCTTTTTAGGGATGGATAATACTCCATTATATGTATATGTCACGTGTTGTTTATCCACTCATCCATGCATGGACATTTGGGTTGCTTTTACTATTTGTTTGTTGTGAATAGTACTGTTGAGTATTGTGTGTGTCACGATCTCAGAGTCCGGTTTTTAATTTGTTTATGTATAGCCAGGATTAAGAGTACATTTTGAAGATGATGGGAAATTACAGTGTAAAGAGCTTTGCTAAGTGCTGAGAATGATAGTGGATTTAGTGTTTAATGGTGGGACTGCAGAAAAATAATGATAAACTGCAGAAAAATGGGTCATGTGATTCTTCATGAGGTGATAGTTGATTTTCACCTGAAGTCTCTACACAAAAGATCGCCCCTGATGTTTTCAGGTTATCCAGGCTGTCTAATGCTGATCTATTTCTTTGTGAAACCTTGGGCATTTTCATTCTCTTGCCACATTTCAATCATATGATTTTAAGTTATTTTGAACATAGTTTCACTTATTTATTTTTATGTTAATATAGGAAGTGCATCAGCCCATCTGTGCCTTCTGGGATCTGAACAAAAACAGTAAGTTTTTAAAATACCGATTGCCTTAATATAGATGAGAACTGAATTTTAAACATTGTTAGACACTCCCGTTTCCTTTCATTCTGCCTGAAAAACCAAAATGAGTCACAGTATAAGTGTAAGGGCAACTGAGCTGCAAAATTAGGTTTAGACAGCTTGGTGAGTCAGTTATAATCACTGTACTTTTCAGTCTTTGCACAAAGAAATGCACATACTTGACTCTTTTCTCTCTTTTTTTAATAAAATGACCTCTTGTTCTTCAGTTATTTGTGAAATACACTATGCATTTTTGTTGCCATTTTTAGCTGAACAGAGACATATGCATAATCTCATTATTCTGGAACACATGTAAGGGGACTATTTGATATGCCCTAGGCATACAGTGAGAAATGCAACTTCCAGATCTGAAACTGTGAAGTGATGGAAATCACACAAAAGGAAGGTAAACACGGGGATCAGAATGGCAATAAGGGACATGGAAAAAAATGAACAGCCTCCAAGGTGGCATTTAACAGCCAAGAAAGGAAAGCAAAATTAAGGGAAAAGCAAATCATTGGGCATAGGTGTGTAAATGCTTTTGAGGAGCAGTAGAATTGATGAAACTACACGGTTTTGCACTCTTAAGGGTCACCTTCCCTCAGAGTCCCTCACTGGAATCATTGTAGCCAAATTGGTCCTGGCATCATGTAGGCATATTTAAACTATCTATTCCCTGAAGGTGGCTAAAACCCCTTTTTTTGGATATTCCTTGTCAGAGGTGGGCAGTGTTGCTCTTTAGTACATTAGTTGCACAGTTTTGATATCCTGATTTACTCAAATACTGTACATCATTACAAAAATTTCCTGATATCTTAAAATAAATGGATCCAATATTTTAATAATACACAAATTGCTTGTATATCATATTGTACCATACAAATCACCTAAGATGCACTCACACTATTTGTAATAAGTCATCACCATGTGTGACCGCTGCGTACATAATAGCATCTTCTAAGAAACCAGACATACTTTGTTCTTATATTTTCACAGAAATGTATACTGACCTTGGCAGCCTGGGGAGGGGTATGTTGGTCTCCAGCGAGTTCATTAGCATGTAACATATTTGAAAAGATTACTCTTTTTATAGACATTTATTTTTATAAAAGTTAAACTTCAGTCAAATATCTGAGGAACCCCTGAGTTACTTCAGTAGAACACAGTTTGAATGCACCAACTAGATAATCTCTCTCTGCTTGCCCAGCACTAACGTTTCATGATTCTAGGAATTATTCTAGGTATTGATGGCTTTAAGAATGATAATCTCAGTTACTTAGGAATCTGAGGCAAGGGATCATGAGTTTGAGGCCAGTCTGGGTGATTTACTGAGGCCCTGTATCAAAAAATTTTTAAACAATGAAAGGTCTGGGTAGGTAGCTCATGGTAGAGCACCCCGGGCTCCATCCCCAGTAAAACACACACACACACACACACACACACACACACACACACACTGTATCCCTCTTACAGATAAACTCTGTAAAGCAGGAGGAACTGAAGCAAGTTTCCCTGAAGAAGGTCTCATCCCATATAGAAAAGTCACTGTTGTTTTCTCACTCTTTGTCCGTTCCTTCCACAGAGAGTTTTGGGGGATGGAACACATCAGGATGTGTTGGTCACAGAGATTCAGATGCCAGTGAGACCATCTGCCTGTGCAACCACTTCACACACTTTGGGGTCCTGATGGTAAGGGGGAGAGTTGAAGCTCATCTGATGTGATATAATTTCAGAAGGCGTATTTGTTTTCTGTGAGTCCACCTTTTTAGGTTGTGTGTTTTGGGAATTAGTTCCTGGTAATGTTCATCTGTACCCTGAATCTTGATTCTTAAACAATAATCTAATTAGCAGAGAGCATATATTACAATTATGTGGAGGTAATAATAGAAAAGAACTGTATTCTTTTCATAGTATTAAGAGGTATGATAGATAATTCTAGAGAAAAGAAAATCTCGTGAAACCCTTCAGAGAAATAGTCAAGAACACAGGGAGATGGAGAGGAAAGGAGGGAGAAAAGTTATAATGAAGAAAATGTTGGATGTTAGTAATGTGGAAGAAAACTGTGAATAGGTTGATGAAAATTTTCTCCCTTGGGTTATGACTCAGTATGTTTTGACTATTACTCTGTACCATGGCAGTGTGATTGCAGTCTGTAAGGGTGGGTTAGTGACTCAGGTTAGCACGGAGACTTCAGTCCTGCAAGAGAAATGACGGGCATGGCGTTTCTCTCATGCTCAGGACTTCATAGCATTCTTTTCTTCCTTTCTTCCCTCCTCTTCTGTGGCCCTGTTTTTTAGCTTCATTAGCCCATATACCCAACAGTTTCAATCAATAAGTAGATCAGTGTGTGTTTTCACCCCACCAAGTCTTCAAAATTCACCCCACCCAAGGACTTACTTGAATTTACCTATAGTCCCACACCTTTGCCTTTTATCCTGTCCATTTATGTTTTTGCAAACACTTTCCTGGTATCTAGAGCAGCCTCCATTATTGCAACAGCCATCGTTTCAGTATAGTTTCTAAAAAGGGACCAACCACATTTGTTTTTTTAATAGGATACGGGGAGTAATGTCAGCTGAGGCATTAAAGCTTTTCAAGTTGGAAACACAGACATGAGGTTGTGTTTATCCTTTCCCTTAAATCTTACACCCTCCTTCCTGTGGGGACTGGGAGGAGCCAGTGAGGAACCGTGGGATGTAGTACTTGGCTTGCGAACTACTTGGCCTATGCAAGTGGCCATTGTCGTATGGCAGCTTTGCAAGTTGTAATTTTCCTGACAACACAGGACATAAATGCTCTGAAGGATAAGAACAAGTCATTGAAAAAGGTGGCAAATCACAAAAAATAACTTTTTAATGGCCATAACATGTGAATACTTTTATCTACTGGCAGAACATGAAGATGAACAATTAAATGGTAGCACAGTTTCCCTTAATGTAAAAAGAAATTTAAATTTCCTTTCACCTTCTCCTTTCTGTAAAAGTGATAGCAGGTATTCTTTTATAAAATAACCTATTTTGTGAGATTAGTCATTCAGGGATATAAGCTGTAGCTTAATGCATTTAAACATTTCTACTATGTGTGAATATGATTATAAGTTTAATATTATAGAGATAATAAAAACAAATTGACTACTCAGGGATGATTTATATACGAGCAGATTTTAGCTGCCCATTGCTTTGAATCTCCAGTCCCTTTGTATGAGTTTGTAATTTGCTTATTACTTTTATGTTCCCATCTGATTAAACAATTTATTTTGTATATATATGGAGATAGGCATTTTTAATGTTATCTTTCCATTTTCCATCTTGACTGCATTTGTAAGATTATAAACTGCTGGAAGAAAAACTTTCCAAAATTTATCCTTTTTGGCAATGTGTCTATATCCTTTCAGCATTTTCCAGACCACCGAGACATTGTTAAGAGTTTTTCTTGTGGGCCAGTGAGATGGCTCAGCGGCGTAAGCGCCTGCCTGGCAAGTGCGAGATCTTGAGTTCGACTCCTGGAACCCACATACGAAAAAGGGGCCAGTGATATTGCTCAGCGGCACGGGTGCCGGCTGGCATGCGAGGTCCTGAGGTCGACCCCCGGTACCCACAAAAAAAAAAAAAAAAAGAGTTTTTCTTGCTGGATAAACTCTTTATTCACTTGTGTATTACCAGAGTCTAAATTTTTCCATGACACAGTAACCCGTAAGTATATGTTCTAATCTACAAATGTGTGTAGAATATAATGCCCTCTACTATATTTCTCTGTAGTAAAACTTTTATATTTTTAGCCTCAGTACATTTTCATGTTGGCAAATCTAGAAGGATACTTTTATATTTTAATTCTCTGTACATGTAAAGCAACATAAAAATTCTGTGTAACTAGATATCAGTAAACAGTATTAATTTTTATTTGGAATTCTGGGTTGTATTGTGGTTTGCAAGTGAGTTGCCTTACCTAGATAGGAAGAGAGGTTTTACAAGAGCCAGTGACATGTCACTTGGAGGTCTCTCAAGTCTGTGATCCAGTTCTCTGGTCTGTGAGATCCTGGAGTAACTAGAGTGTTGCCTGAGGTAGCCTATCTGGAGCTGAGTGGCACTGACTGGACACCCATCCCACATGCCATCTACCTGCCCTCATGTGCTTGCTGGGTTTGAGAGGGGAGTCCCCTCTGACTCATGAGTTCTCCAGTCTGCTGATTTCTATCACTCGGTACACTTCTCCATGTTACAAAGTTACCTGTTCCTTACTGTGTCAGTCATTTCACACATATGTATGCACACACAAACACTGTTTACTCAAGACCTATGTATAAGTAGCAGACTTACTGACATTTTTTTTTTTTTGTGGGTACCGGGGGGTCGACCTCAGGACCTGGCGCGCCAACAGGCACCCGTGCCGCTGAGCGATATCACTGGCCCCTTTTTCATATGTGGGATCCGGGAGTCGAACTCGGGCCCTCGCGCTTGCAAGGCAGGCGCTTATGCCGCTGAGCCATCTCACCGGCCCTGACATTTTTTAAATTAAAGAAAATTAACATATAGAAGGAAAAATCTGTAAACGATTTTTTTGTAAGAATCTAGAAGTTTACATTGGATGTTCAATAAATCCCATTTCCAAGAAGGCTCCGTTTTTGAACATGTCCATGTTTGAAGCAGTTTTTCCATACAACCATGATTTAGTGGCTGGTCTTATCTTAAGATGTGTCCCTAGTCTAATCCCCCATTTAAGGAGGAAAAGAGAGATTTTCCTACCATGTCCAGATTTTGAAAGTCTGCCTGAACATAGTGAAATTAATGATTCATATCTTAATATACTGAAAAACGTTTACTTCTGCCTCTCCATGGTGAACCCCCCAAGCTTTAAATTGTGCCCTTTCAGGTGTATTGGGATAAAAAAAAAAAAGATACAACCTAAAAATTCTTAGCATCTCATTTATTAAAAATATTTTTTTAAACTCCCCCATAACACATACCAAGCTTTGAAATGATCATTATTAGAAGCCTCAATATCACCCTTAGAGTCAGACACTCGTAGCCACCAGTGCCAGCTTTTCTGAGGATCTGCACCTGCAAAGAATCTCAGGTTCCAAGGGTTTGGCCATGAGGTCACAGTAGCCTCCATTTGTACTCACACCCTCAGTTGTGTAAACGGAGAAATGGGCCTGATTGCTTATTGTGCAAGGCAGCTACCTCCTCTCCAGTTTCTGTTGGGAGAGTGGGTGGTTTTGCTCTTCAGGTTATACTTGGGACAAAGAGCTCGGGTAAGAAGATAAAGATCCAGAACAGTGTGCACCTCCTTCCAACAGGAATGCTGCCTTTTTCTCTCACATGCTGATCTGCAAGTGTGTGATCAATGGGATTTCAGTGTCGATGCATTTTGTCGATCACAGCCTCTAAGGTTGAGCAGTGACTTTCTGATGACACAGAACACCTTTGTCAGGGGAGAGGAATTCTTACAGCTGCTTCCCATGTTTTGTGCAGGACCTTCCAAGAAGTGCCTCCCAGATAGATGCAAGAAACACCAAAGCCCTCACATTCATCACCTATATCGGGTGTGGAGTGTCTGCTATTTTTTCAGCAGCAACTCTCCTGACATATGTTGCTTTCGAGTAAGTATTTTTCTGTCTGCAAAGCCCAGTGCTAACCATTCCATATGTGAATAAGAATTGCTTTGGCTTTAAGGAACAATCATACACTTTGTGAATCATGTCGGGCGGTACAATTTTAATGTTAAGGTTTCTCATAGGATCAGACAACACGAATGTTCCAGCTATATTACTAAATTTGTAACTACTGTATTTCTGTTTATAAAAAAACCACACAAATCTGTTAGAGATGGTTAACATTTAAGTAAATATAGTTGTATAAAATGCTCTCTACATCATAAAAGATGAAATTATTTGCTTCAGAAATCTTATGAAATTAGTCCTGAAACAAAAAAAAATTTTAAGGAGAATTTTTAACTCATTAAAACATCAAGGGCTGGTGAGATGGCTCAGCGGCATAAGCGCCTGCCCGGCAAGGGCAAAGTCCTGGGTTTGACTCCCGGTACCCACATAAAGGAAAAAAAGGGCCAGTGGTATCACTCAGCAGCACAAGCACTTGCTGGCAAGTGCAAGGTCCTGAAGTCGATTCCCGGTACCCATATTTAAAAAAAAAAAAACCTTCAAAAAATTTTAGGTATTTTTTTTTTAATAAAAATGTAATTCTTATAACTCTGGAATTTCTTCTGGACTGAAGAATATCTGTAGAAACCAGTTGGGAATTCCGCAAACAATTGGAAACAGTTTTGGAATAAAATCAGTATTTAAAAAGTCTTTATAACCTACCAGATACCCATAAATATCTTTAGCCCTCCATGTAGTAGAACCTTATCATAAAGAATGGGATTACCTAACCTACTGCAGAGCTGTAGAAAATATAAATTTACCCTCATGCTTAAAAGATTTATTTAAAACATTAATCCTGGTCTTTTTTTTTTTTTAGGAAACTACGAAGGGATTATCCCTCCAAAATCTTGATGAACCTCAGTTCAGCCCTGCTGTTCCTGAATCTCGTCTTCCTCCTGGATGGCTGGGTCACTTCCTTTGAGGTGGAGGGACTGTGCACGGCGGTCGCTGCCCTGCTACACTTCTTCCTCCTGGCCACTTTCACCTGGATGGGGCTGGAAGCAATCCACATGTATATTGCTCTAGTTAAAGTATTTAATACCTACATCCGCCGCTATATTCTAAAATTTTGCATCATCGGTTGGGGTAAGCCTCCTCAGTGTTTTTGCTTTGTTCTTTCTATCACAAAGATTGCCCGCTACTCATAGGAGAATCCTTGTTTCTAAAGAACTACGCCACAAACACTGGGGCTGATGTGCATTATATATCCTAAAGAAGGGGCATCCTCAACACTGCATTTTTAAAAAACTCTTCAGTAGCCCTCACTACACTGAGGAGGAAAAGAAAGCCTTAGTGCCTGAGTCACCACAGACTCATTTCCTGAGCACGGAGCCAGCCCAGCCAAGTCTGGAGAAGCAGCTGGCAGACCATGGTGCATTTCCACCAAATAGAAGGGCTGATTGAGACTCAGCACTGTACTCGTCCCTAGACACATGCTCATGTTGTGGAAGCCAGAGAAAGAATGTTATTTCTGTGTGTGCAACCAAGATATTTACAGAATTATTGCCTTGAACTTTTTAACATGAGTCCTCAGTCAGATGTGGAATGATCACGTTAGCCTGTTTGGAATCTTTTATTTGAGCTCCTTTCTTTTTCTGGGTTTCATATTGGGCTAGGCATTTTAGAGCTTTCTCACAATTTTCTTTTCAGGTGGCAATAAAGATGTTCAGTGCCCTCTTAGGAGGCAAGAAAAGCATCTTTCGGGGAATTGGGGTGGCATCAATGTCCCCACTGAAATATGTGTGGGAATATTTATATTATTGATTCTCTGGAGAGAATAAAGAAGACCATAAAGCCTTGATACCCCTGTTGTTTTTCCTCACTTTTTCTAAATTATTTGCTTTATATAAAAAGGAGCAAAATAAGTTGCCCTTACTTTATTGCTGTGCTGTGGCGGGCCAGTGTGGTGTCGTCAACGAAACTACTTCATGCTGGCGCTGGATTCTGTAGACTCGGATCCTGCAGTCTCCACTGGGTATCAGGGAGCAAACAGAAGATTAGCCTTGGAAGAGCAGATTTTGTCTGTTGCCAAGTAGGGTTGGTGATTCTACACCAAGGAGAGGAATTTGTTGTTCGTTTTAAACAACTTGCCAGTTCTAATAAGTTGGAGTCTGTGATATGGAAGGTTTTCTTTCTTTCCTCTTTCCTTGTCATCATCAGTACTTACAAAGCAGTTCCCTGTGCTTCAGGAGAGCTCTCCATGTCTTATCTCTTCGTAACAGGTTTGCCTGCTTTAGTAGTGTCGATCATCCTAGTGAGCAGAAAACAAAATGAAGTCTACGGTAAAGAAAGTTATGGGAAGGAACAAGGTGACGAGTTGTAAGTAATAGGAACTTTTGTGGAATTTATTTTCGATGAGTATATGTATTTTGTTTCCTGGAGTTTACTGTAAGTTTCTGTACAAATAGGCTCTCATTGGGTAGGTACTAGGGCATCTATAAATTTTAACACTTGTCAACTTTGCCCATAGTATAGTTTAAATTTTCTTTCTTCTATTTTATGATCTATATAGCATTCTGAGTATATCCTTCATTGCAATAAGATGTTTTATAATAAATGTAACCTTTGTAACTGTGATGAAAAGTGTTCATATAGGAATCTTATAATGCCAGCATAAGATCTCACCTCAATTCGACCAATTACATTAATAGGAATTATTTTGTTTACTATAATGAACCTATAATTAGGTGTGACTCAAATTACTATGAATTAACTCTTCTCACTTGGCACAAGCAGGAAGAAGGAATTTGATCCTTCCCATATGAGTCTGTCAAGATGATTCCCCCAAAAGTCCTTCAGCAGACTTCTGGTTCCATAGTATTTTGTAGAACGGTATAACACAAGCACCCCAACTACAAAGGCAAGCAAAAATGAGTGCTGAAAGTTCCCATTCTTAGAGTAAAGGCACATAAGAGAAGAAGAGGTTAGACATGGTTTGGGGTGATCCAACCAAAAGTGTTCTCATACCAAATCAGAATTCAAGAACCCACCCAGTATTCTTTTACATGTTGACTTAAATAACTATATATTGGAGATTCCTCAAAAAACTAGGATTGGAAGTCCCATTTGATCCAGCTATTCCCCTTCTGGGTGTCTTCCCAGAAGAATTAAAAACATCGTACCACAGCAATATATGTGCACCCATGTTTATAGCAACACAATTCATAATAGCTAGATCGTGGTAACAACCCAAATGCCCATTAACCAAGGAATGGATAAAAGAGATGTGGTACTTTTATACAATGGAGTACTACTCAGCCATAAAGAAAGATAAACTGGAAACTTTTGTAGGTAAATGGATGCAACTCGAGAAAATACTCATAAGTGAAATAAACTGGACGCACATTTGTAAACATCGTATTGTCTCCCTAGTATGAAAATGCAATTTCACTGTGACTATTCCATTCCTTAGTCTTCTGTTTTTACCTAGCTTTTACATGGCTTAATCGTATACTGAGTAATATTTTTCTCCGAAAGATATTTGTACATTCTCTAATTCTTGAGTTTGTTAATACATAAGAATGTTTACTTGTTGTCTTTAAAAAAAATAAATTATTAATAAATAAATAAATAAATAAATAACTAGATATTAAGATGGTGGCCATCTAAAACCAAAGAGAAAAATCCACCCATGAAAGATCAAAGAAGACAGTGAGGTCTAGTGAAGTAAAGTGACTTTCCAAAGGTGTTGAAGAGAGAAATCTGCAGTAGTTCAACTCAAACCAAGAGAAGTCTTAAGTAAGCAGGGCATTGTAGTGAAACTCTTTCTCTCTCATTTCTTCTTTTTTAAGCTGTTGGATTCAGGATCCAGTGGTATTTTATGTGACCTGTGCTGGGTATTTTGGAGTCATGTTCTTTCTGAATGTAGCCATGTTCATTGTGGTGATGGTGCAGATCTGTGGGAGAAATGGCAAGAGAAGCAACCGGACCCTGCGAGAAGAGGTTTTAAGGAACCTGCGCAGTGTGGTTAGCCTAACCTTTCTGCTGGGCATGACATGGGGTTTTGCTTTCTTTGCCTGGGGACCCTTAAATATCCCTTTCATGTACCTCTTCTCCATCTTCAATTCATTACAAGGTAAGACAAATGCTACCTGAACATTTTCCACTTTCTAATTTATCATATTTGCTGATAAGCTTCCTTTTGGATAGATGCCAGGTCAAGTCTCTCTGTCACCAATCCAAGTGCCCAGATAACTTTTATCTCCTGTACAGTTTTGCTAAGTATTGCTGCTCTTCAGGAAACCTTGTCCTATACAGATTTCCCTTGCATGTTCAGAGTGTTTGGTTTCCGTTCAGGGACAGAAGCGGTGCACCTTGACTCCTTGGGTTTCAAATTAAATACCACCTAATTTAGAAACTCTTGTCTTTTCATGAGATAGAGCAGTCTAAGAAACATTTGCCAATGGTCTTCTTTGTATAAAAATACAAGGCTTCCTTCAAGGAGTCTTCAGTCATATTTCTGATTCCATAGTACAGACTCTAGTGTACTCTATAACGGATTTAACTTTTTTTTTTTTTTTTTTTGTGGGTACCGGGGGGTCGACCTCAGGACCTTGCGCGCCAACAGGCACCCGTGCCACTGAGTGATATCACCGGCCCCTTTTTCGTATGTGGGATCCGGGAGTCGAACTCGGGCCCTCGCGCTTGCAAGGCAGGCGCTTATGCCGCTGAGCCATCTCACCGGCCCAACGGATTTAACTTTTAACCCTGAGTCAATAAAAATTATTTTTCTGAAAGTGAATTTACATTCTTTTAATATGCCCTGTGTTGTTGATAAAACCCCTAACGTTCACAAGTATCATGAGGCTAACAACCCAAGAGAAATTAGATCACAACATTTGGAATATTTTTGAGCAGAGGGGTGCTAATGGCTTACAGAAGGTCTTGGCCTTGCAGTTGTGAGTGTGGGGAAAGGAAGACCAGACTGAAGCTGAACCAGCCTGAGCTGGGGTGGGAGGCAGGTTGGTGCAGTGCAAATGAGGTGCCTAGCTGTGTGCTGCCTACAGGTGTATTCTAAGAAAGGTTTGTACTTAACTGCAGAAGAATATGGTTCACTGCTTGCCCCCCCGCCATCAGCTTGTGAACTAAAACTGTGTGTCAAAGATTCTTTGTTAAAAGAAGGGATGGAGGAAGGGAGAGACTTTGGGCATGGTCTGAATCCACACAGGGAATCCTGTGGCATAAATGTGCACTAATTAGTTCAGCAAATTTTATTCAGGTTCGCTCTCCCTTAACAGTGGGAATATGCGGCTTGTTATCTTTAATTAATAGAATAATAAGTGTGAAGTTCATCTCCAAAAGTTGGAAACTGAGCACACGGTGTCCGAATGTATCTTCATTGGGATCTAGCTCTATAAACTGAGCATTCCTTCACTTAAAGTCTTCTATAATACACTACGTAAAAGGGCCTAAATAAATATTGACAAAAGTGTCTGTTAACATTAGAAATTCCATGGTTTTATATTTCAGGATCGGACATGAAAGGCACAGTGATCTGCCAGCCCAACCTCGGTTTTGCTTTTAGCGTTTCCTGGCAGTGTTGTTAACCTTCAGCAGCTACAGTTGTCCATGCAGCTCTGTTTCCATGAATAAGAATTGGGATGTTTTATTTTTCCCAGCATGGGTCTCCTGTCAAGAGGGAAAAATGTTGTAAGCCATCATCAAGTCAGTGTTCTTCGTAAATCACTGGCTTTTAAGACTGATTTTTAAATTATGTAAATTCAGAACAGATTTCTGCACATTTGATGATATTAAAAACACCTTCTGTAAAGAATCTAAATTAAAAGGCAGTGATACAGAGTGCATGAGTCTACCAGCAGTTGCTTAGCTGGCCAGGCTGTATGCAATTTCTTGGGACACTATGGAAAGTTACCTACTAGTTTTTACTGGCAAGTCCTTCCAAGAGAGGCTTTGTTGTTACCAGTTTGTGCTTTATTAAAAGAAGCTTGTGGGATTTAGACAGTTTAAAGGAACAACTAAATGACTACAAGATTAAATCACGTAGAACTTAAGCAAACTTCATTATATCTATTCTTTTTCTTTCTGATCCTCTTTATTTTAGCAAATTTCTTTTTCCTTTGGTCCTTTGCCTCATGGAGCTTATACCAGGAGATACTGACGATAATCAAATGCATCACTATATGGCAGGAGTTGAGAAGAGGGGACAGAGGACCTGAGGTCTATGCTGAAATCTGAAGGATTAGTAGGAATTAACTAGGGGAAAGGAGGGAGTCAAAGCAGGGGCAAGAGTATTTCAGGTAAAAGGCACTTCCTAAGTGCCATGGTGATTTTATCTCTTTTGAGAAGATATACCTAAAAGAGGGATGGCTGGGTGAAATGGAATTTCTGCCATTAGTCTTTTGAGGAATCTTCACATTTATTTCCATAGTGCTCATAGTAGTTTACATTCCCACCATTATATTACAGGAATACATGAATACGCATGGTTATAGCAGCCCAATTTATAATAGCTAGATCTTGGAAATGCCGTATATATCCATCAACAGATGAGTAGATAAGGAAACTATGGTATTTATACACAATGGACTACTACTCTGACATACAGAAAGATAAACTTGAGGCATTTTTAGGCAAATGGATATGACTTGAGAACATAATATTAAAGCTTAAATATTGTATGGTTTGTCTTACATGAGAATATATATTTAAATTTATATATTTATAAATTAAATGCTTAAATTTTCACATAAATTTTTAAAAAGAGCAATGAGAAGTATTTATGTATATATTATATATAATATATAATGTAAAATTTTAAAAAATAGATAAATAGAAAGTAAGAAGTTCAAATAATTCCCTAAGTTACCTACTTCACTGTTCCAAAAGTATTTAAAAATACATGCTAATTTATTTCATTTATGCTACTACTTTGTGTTAGTTCATTGCAAAGAAAATTTTGTGCTATTATCTGTTTTCTTTGTAAGAGAATCTTTTGTGTCTACGTCATGTACTCTGAGTAACTACTTTGAAGATCATGATACAAGTGTATTAACTATTGTTATTCTCTTACTAGTTTGTTATGAAATTTTAAATTTTCATATAAATTTTAAAAAGAGCAATGAGGAGTATTTGAAAAGTGTTATGCATGCAGTGTGACATGATTGGTGTGTATTTTGTAAAGATGCAGGTGGATAGAATGTGCAGAATGGATGGGAACAATCTAATGATGCTTGCAGTGACAGCGGAGGGAGGCTGCTGGAGCGGCCCAGGGTAGGGCGGTCCAGTATTTTAGGCTGTGGTGGGATGGGGAGCTGGAGAGAGATGAGCAAACAAGAGAAATGTGGGAAGTGTGTGCTACAAAGCACTTGACATTGGTTTGTACGTTAACCTCTTATATTTCTAGAATAATTAGGGTAAGGAGTTGTCTCATAACACAGTATTCTGATAACTAAAACTCCTAAGCAAATTGTAATCTCAGTTGGAGTTTGCATGCAGCTGAGCACCTGGGCATCATCAGGGACTTTCTGAGTGCCACAAGCCCCATGTAGAGTGCAGAGGCGTGACTTGTGGGAGCAGCAAGGCTTCGAGGAAGTTCACTGAGACCCAGGGCACATCTTTCAGAGGAATGGCTTTTTATAGGTTTCTTTTCACATTAATTCTTCAAAATTTGGTTTAATATGTTAAAAATCCATTTTATCTCTCAGAGTTCTTGAATGTTGGCGTGTGTGTACAAATACATATATGTGTGATTATGGGAATACTCATAACTACAGTATGCATATAATAAATTTTATATGCTTTTTATATTTTATTTGTATATTTATTTAAGTAGGTACTTTTTAATTTAGTTTTATACTTTTTTTATATTTACTTTTTACATATACTTATAACTAAGCAATTACGAAAAATCACGCTGAGTATCAGAAAATTATAATCTGTGTGACTGTAACTAAAATTTTACCTACTCAAGTAAGCAAATGAATCCAAGTTAAAACCAAGTTTATTATTTACTAGTTTGCCATAGTATATTTTTTATATTATCTACTTCACTTGATTAAATTACATAATAATCATTTCATTGATATTTTTTCTAAGATTGGAAGATAAATAAACCTTTTCTTAACATGGTAGGGTTACCTGTCTACCTGAATTTTGTATTTTTGCTCCTTTCACACAATGAAACTGGTAAATCATTATATTAAATCTTTTTAAGTTTTCTAAAGACTACAATTTCATAAAATTGTATACAGATTGCTATGCTAAAAAGAAATGTTTGACATAACTACATAATGCTGCATATCTGTTGGAGAACATTAGATTATACATCAGTAATTCATACTAAAAAATAAAAGGCAATTTCCCTCTTGTCAAGAAGGTCTTGATGAGTGTGCTATTGGACGTCTATCTCATGATAACGTCATCCGCACAGTTGTGGAATGGAATTGTTGCTGTGAGATACAGCTGCTTGTTATGCAAGTGATGAAGTGTAGCTGAGCCTTATAACTTGTCCATTGACCATTACAGAAGTATTTGACACCATTGGTTAGATTAGGCTTCTCTGATATTATAGGGAAGTTTAATTCTCCTGAGAAGTTCATCAGGTTGTAAAGTCCACCTCAGTCTCCAGAGTTTAGTCTTCAGTTTTCCTTTCCAGGAATGCTAAACAACACTGATTAATAGCTCAGGTACAAGCAGCCCATCTTCTGTAAAGATAAGACAGCATAATATGATGTACCATGCCATTCTGCAACTAGAAACTGCTGTGGGAAACACCGAAGGACGTGATCGATCTGCTCAGAGAGAATGTTTGCCATGAATTGCTTTGATAACATTAAGATACCCAGAGCAACAGAAACAATGCATGTTTGTATCGTGAATAGTAATTTATAGGCACTCGCAAAACATCTATGATTTTACTTTTTTTCAAGTCTTAAAAGTAGAACATGTGTAAGAAGAAGAAGAAGAATGGAATGGTACCTTCCATTTTGTAGATGAAGAAACTGAGGCTTGGAAAAGTTAATGATTTTTCTTGAGATCATTGGAGTCTGACAGTGTAATAACTATAGAACATATGAAAATAGCAAAGCATGTTATTAGGGGGAAATTGCTAAGTAGAAAACCCAAACACATAACTGCTACTTCAGTTTTTATTTCAAATTTGTTAAAAGAGGGCTGGGGATATAGCTCAGTGGCACAAGCACCTGCCTACCAAGTGCAAGGTCCTGGGGTCGATTCCTGGTACCAAAAAAAATTTTTTTTTGTTAAGAGATGAGTATCTACTTCCATTTGGAAACCTATTAATGAACACAAATTTAATGAATAAATGAGAACTTAATATCTTACTCAAAAATTATTTAGGGAAATATTATGATAATGTTATTGGTAAACTAAGAAAATGAAATTTTATCTCAAATTATGAAGTAAAGTATGCTAAATGCCAATTAAGTCTTCCTTGACCTGGAGGTTGAGGTTAGTAGCTTATAATAGTCAAGCTGTTGCGTGGTCACACATACAGTACACATATTGAATTGCTGCCAAGGTAACCCCAAACACCGGAATAGACATCATGTTGAGTGAAACATTACACATTACACATAGCGAGGAAATATATTACTCATCTTTTGGCAGTGAATTTTGTGCCATAGAGAAATAATTTTCTAAAGGGCAGCTTGGTAGTATGAAAGGAGGATTCAAGAAGTTTCCAAAGACAGCCATAAACCTTTAAAGATTCCCAGCCTGAGAGCCAGCTGGCTTTGTCAGTGACAGCAGAACCCAGGACCTGGTTAAAGAGCCAGATGAAGGCTTGCAGGGCAATTGAGAGGTCATCTAGACCATTTCTGTCAACAGTCATTACCTAGAGCACATGGTCCCTTCTGCCCAAATACCTGGTTTGATCAGTCTTGACTGATTTCCCAATTAAAACTCCAGAACTTCATGCTTCTATTCAAGGTCTGATTACAACACTGATCATTCTCTACTACTCTGATTCCACCCCACATCGCTGAAGTTATTTGTGCAGTCTCTGCAGTCTTTCCTTTGTGTTTTTAAATCTTTACCATCCAGGTTAATAAAAAGTCAGCTTAGGCTTTATGTCCAAATTTATTGATGTTGATTCTGCCAAAGTGTCAGTGGCCTGTAAGTGAAGAAGGACTCTAAGCCAAGGGTGGCACACCTATGGCACACATGCCACAGCGGGTTTGTATCATTGGAAGCTCTAAAAGGTGCACCATCATGGCAAGCAATGAGGGTCCCAAGTTGTTTGTTATTTTTCCCTCCATCTTCATGATCGAAAGTGACCTTTTAGAGCATTGAAAGAATGACAATATATTATGCCATAAATTTTACTGTATATTCATATCTACAGGGATTGCTTCTGGCAGCTTTTTTTTTTTTAACTTTTGATAATCAAGCTAAAGATGTGACAATATTTGGCTGTTTGTTTAACATTTGTATCAGAAAGTTGCTTATTGCCTGAACCAAGCAGAAGGAATGAGTTCAATACAGGAGCCAGTTTTCCAGGCAGAATATCTAAGTGTATCTTTAAAAAAATCCTTAATAATTAAATAGCTCTACCAAAACCAAGACTAAAGGAAAGCATACAAAAATCTATAGTGAATATGACACCAATATTTAGAAGTAGGATTATATTTTTTTCTTCTTTAATTTTTTAAAAATTTCAACAGTACATGTTTGCAGTACATAATGATTAAATTGATTGTTGGGAGTTGGTACATGTACACAGCACATCTTTATTCTTTTTACATCCCCTCTCCTCTTTTCTCCGTCTTTTATTCCCCTTCCCATTTGCAAAAGATCTATTTCCCTGTTTCCTATTATCGATCTTTTCTTTTGCTCTTTAAATTATTTATACTTTGGGTTTCTCATATAAAAGAAACCATACAATATTTAAGCTTATGGGTCTGATTTATTTCACTTAACATTAAGATTCAAATATGCTATTCAGTGTGTTCTGAGGTAGATGGCAACATCAGGGATCAAAATCCAAACGCACTACTTGAGATTTTTTCAGAATGCTTCTCATTCCTAGTGTAACACACTGTCCTTTCTTCTTTTAACCTGCTCCTTCTCTTTATTTGGTGAACCAGCTCTGGCCTTTAGAATCCTTCTCTAGGAGAATTTTGCCAAGTGTGAATTTGTTACATTTTCCATCCTGACAATACCTACAGGCAGCCCCACTTTCCCATATGCTTTGCAACAACCTTCCTCCTTCACTGTTGAAAATGTCATTTATTTTAAATGAGAAGCTTGCACAGTTTGCTGTGAGTTAAGACACTTTTAATTCTCATCTTGTAGTTTTTAAGTGATCATGTATATCTGATTAGTGAAAAATGGAGGCCAAAAGAAGGCAGGAGTGAGACCGGAAAGACAGGACGGAGGGCTTGAATCAGCACAGTGGTGGTTTTTCAGGCTAAAATCTACCCAGAAAGAGCCATTGTGAGCTTTTTCACAAGATAGGAGGGTTTTCTGAAACTAGCAGTAGCCTATCAAGACGAAGGAAAGACTTTAACTCCAAATTCAATCTTTGTACCACTTTAGCTTTTAGGTTAGATGGGCAGTGTCCCTTACTGCTTAGCCAGTTAAATAAAACTTAGGGTACCATGAAGAATAATAAGGCCTGATTGTCATGGTGTTTGGTCACAGCATGAAGCTGTTTTCAGGAAGGTAAAAGACCATGTGCTTCCTAGGAGCAGTGAAGATGATCAGAAGGGGAAAAATTGGTAGACATCAGAGACTATGATAAGAAATTAGATTCCCTGGGATTTCAACATTGAACTGCACTAACGTTTTGTGATTTTAGTTCTCCTTCTGGCATTATGATCTATAAATAAATGGGAAAAATAGCCAGAATTTAAGAGGTGATAGCTCTGTTTTCTCACCACAACCTTTGGGTGCCCTGGCTCCCTGGCTCATGTTCTGTTGCTTCTCCCTGAAGAGTTTAGAATCCACATGTGGCTGCCCACCACATTTCCCGTGGCTGGCCTCTAAAAGGGATATTCTGTTCTGAAAGAATTTTGGTATAATATTTGTTGCCAGACCAATTTAAATTCATATGAAAGTGGCTCATTACTACAAATAATAAAATTACTATCAGGGAAATTTCATTCAGATTCAAAGATGGAATGTATCTCAAGGCTAAAAAATTTGTCATATTGTATAATGAATGTTATACCTTAGAAATATATTAATTCCTAAGCATTCTAATTTCTCATACTTATTATTTTGTCCCACACTCATAGTGGGAGACGGAGCTTTTACGCAACTTCTTCCTATCACATAATTTTAGAGATGTACTGTATCGGATTTTTAGTCTAATTTATGTGCCAGTGTCTCTGAAACTTATTTGGTGCCTGTATATTTACAGGCAATTATGGTTGCTTAAAATGTGCGATGTCATCTCCTATTACATAATTACGATTTAGAGCATTACGTAATCAAAAATATTTTATTAAGTTAGTGTATCTTTAGCCTCTTCTCACTTATTGTGGTCAGCATCTGATTCTCAAAATAATTCCCTTTTTAGTCCCCAACAGGGCAAAAAAAAATCAAATCTGGAACCTAGGTTTCTTCCAGTGTACTCAAGACATCAGACACAACCTCCGAAGTTTTTGTCACAAAAAGAATAGTAGAGCCTAAAGAGAAAAGCCAATGTCTAGCACACTTCAAATTCTGCCCCCAATAAAAGAAAATCATTAGTTTAATGTGAAGCTCTATAGCAAATAAAGTTTGGATTAATGCCTGAGAACAAATGTCCTTAGTTGAAATGTATGACAGCTCCAATATATGATTCCATTAAATAGTTGTTTAAGAATACCTAGTCCCCTATATTTTCAGCTGTTTGATAAAAATACCTCCAAGAACAACTTCTGGAAATTCTGACTCAGTTAAAGGAAAACAGAATAAACCTGAGGCAGTGAGCTTCCTTGTCTAAAACTCTGCTCTGTAACTGCCACCAGCTCTTCACAGCTGCAGAGGATCTGCTAACCAATTCAGATTATTGATATGCGTTTGCTTTTTCACACCACTGGCGATGTGAAGTGTACTTGCTTATTAAAAGGAAACCATTTGGGGGTTGCGGAGGTGTGGGAAGGTATTGAAAAGCAGTCAGATGCAGTCATTTGGAAGGTAAGAAGAGGCCTGGAGCCAATGATGCTTCTCTCTGCTCCTGGCAGGAGGCTTCTGCAGGGTTCTGGGTGTGGAATTTACTGTTCCTTACTCTGAGGATTGTCATATCCTCCCATAGGCCAGGCCACTGTGTAGTAAGTATCCTCTTTCCAACATTTCCTCCCCAATTCACAGCCTAGGAAGCTTAGAAAGAGTTGGTTTGCTTGCTTGTTTTCAGAATACCTGAAATTTGTTTCATATTTCAGAAAGCTTTCTTTTTGTTGAATTAGAACATCCCTGCCCTATATAATAGAGCATTTCAGACAAATAGATCAGTAGGGTATATTCCCTTTACTAATTCCTTTATTACAAATAAAATATGGTGATTGAAGATATAGTAATAAATGAAATGATATATATTTATCCAACTATGTTAATTTACTTTCCCTCTGGTGGGGTAGAATACCTGACCACACGCACTTGAAGGACAGGTTTCAATTGGGCTCATGTTTTCAGAGGTTTAGGTTCGTGCTCAGGTGGCTCCAGGACAGAAACATCATGGTAGAAGGACATGGTGGAGCAAAGCTGCTCACGATGGGAACAAGGAAGCAGAGCACAGGGGAAGAGCATCGGCAAGAGATGCATCCAAAGCCACGCCCTCAGTGACCATCTCCAACTGGGCCCTAGCCCTAATAGCACATTCAGCTCTCAACATCAGTGGATAATTCTATTTTGCCTCCAGTCATCAGTCCAGGAATCTCTAAATCCAATCACATTTACCTCTAAGGTTAACTGGCACAACAACTGTGCATAGAATGATATAGTAATAATAAAAATGATGATAGTATTACTTACATTATGGAATGCCTTGCTTACATCTTTCGGAGATAAATGTGCTGCAGTCTCCCAGGAATTTTTTACAAGACTGACTTCATTTGAAATCAGTGGACAAAAATGTCAGTATTTTCATATTGTCTCTTCTCTGCAAGTCAAACTAGGTAATCATTCTTTAGTCATTTCGATAAGAGTTTATGGCCAGCACCTCCTCTGTGCCAGACACTAGGATCAGCAGTCCCTGATGGTTAAACAAGAAGCTAACCCAGAGGAGAATCAACCTAAAGCCACTGCACTGTGGGCAGGACCCAGTATGTAGAAATCCAGCAAGCTCCTTCTTGATTATTTCATAATAATGTAACTTATCCTGAAATAAAACTCAGTCATTTTGAATTAAAAAAAATAAAAATATAAGTGTAATCTAGGACATGTTTTGCAAATTTTCGCATATCAAAAAGTACTCTCAGTACTTTACCCCACTTTTTCAATTGTACAACCTACCGTGGAATTTATAGTTTCTTGGCAATTACTTCATATTCAACAGGAACAGATAAATTTTAATTGTCCCTAAGTGCTGTAATGGCTGTTTTATGCCATTCCATGCTGTTCCCTTGGCTCTCTGAATACTAGGATTGTCTGCTTTGTTCATTTTTAAACCTCCCAACTCCTAAAACAGTGCTTCCTACTTAGCAGTGCTAAGTCACTGAATGAATTACTCTTCTTGGAAACTTCCTTGAACTCCCTAAGGAAGCCTTTTTCAAGATTCAGTTCAAGCTCTTTATCCCTGGAAAGCCCCTCCTTGTGTAGATTAATCACCGCTTACAGTAGTGTATTCCTAGAGCAGTACCTCTGCAGCCATTCGAGTGCTTTTCAGAAACTTTTGCCTTACATATATTTTCGCTGTATTCCTGTCACTCCTTAATTTGTGTATTGTTCATTCCTATTTTAACCTCTTCCTCTTCAAACGAATGTACTCATTAGAAGTATATCTGGGGCTGGTGAGATAGCTCAGCGGCATACGCGCCTGCCTGGCAAGTGTGAGGTCCTGAGTTTGACTGCTGGTACCCACATAAAGGAAAAAAAGGGCCGGTGATATCGCTCAGCGGCACAAGCGCTTGCTGTCAAGCACAAGGTCCTGAGGTCGACTCCCGGTACCCACATTAAAAAAAAAAAAAAAAGTATATCTGTGTATTCATTTAACTCAGGTGGAATAGATGACTGATTAATCATGGTTACTACAATTCACTCATTCATTAAACATTCACTGAGTTCCTTTATAGTTCCTTGCATCCTTCTGGAAACACCCAGCAAGCATATTGAATAGACAAATATCTGTGTTTGCATGGGGCTTACTACCTACTAAGAAGAGATAAACAAAGAGTGAATAGACAAGGACTATAAGATGATCAGTGTATGAAAGTAGGTGTGTGAAAGGGAGTGACTGCAGTCTAAAATCAAAACATGTGTAACAGCTGATGGCCTCTCTAGGTAGTTAAGAATTCATCTGAGGCTTGAATAACAGGTAGCATCCTATTATGGAAAGAGTATTCGGTATGGAATTGGGTGGGGATGAACTTAAAACATTGAGAAACAGAAGGTAAAAGTGGTTTAAGGGTCTTGATTAAGAAGACTTAAGTTTAGAACATTTGGGGTTTGAGGTGCTGCTAACAGGAGACGCAGCCAAGGAAAGCTGTCTTGTGAACTACTAGGGGTTGCAATCCTGGTGACTTTAGGGACAAAATGGAGTGAGACCAAATAGGACACAGAGTCTTCAGTCTCAAGGATGTGGTACTTGTATTTTAGAAGCATCAAGACACTGTAACCATAGAAGAGCTGGGGACCTGGGTGTGAGTCATGGACATGTCAGCTTTTAAAAGTGAAGAAGACTCTAACAAGGAGAACAAGAGGGAATCCCAGAAAACGAGGAAGAAAAGTAAAAGAAAGTGGTGTCAAGAATGAGGAAGTCTTTCATCCTCAAATACTGCCAGGAGGCCTAGTACAATGGCCACACAGGAAACAGAGCTTACAATATGAGGTTCGCTGTGCTCAGAGCAGCTGTGATGGGAGTCGTGGGTGTGGGTCACAGCCTATTAGGAGTGGGTCGAGCAAAGAAGATACAAGCGGAAGTAGAGACAGTAAAAGTTAATCCCTTCCAGATGAATCACTGGGAAAGTGAAGAAGTTAAAGGAGAGTGGAAATTAAGGGAGGAATTTTTTTTAAGAGAATTACTGGAATACTGCTTGTAAGGTAATGGGAATAACCAGTATAAAGGAGTAAAGAAAGAAATTGATGAGGCCACAAAGACAGGGTTAAAATTCAAAAGCAGATTCCCTGAGAGTTAACGGGTTGGCTTCCAAAGAACAGTGACACAGTTAGTGTTTGATAGACACGGGGAGTGACTATAAATATGAGGACAGCTTCCCAATATGGAAATAATTATGTGTTAAAATGTTGAGAAAATAAAGTAGCCAGGTGGAATCATATGGCTTGATTTGGGGACATGTTTGACCTGTAAAAAGACCACTTTGTTATGGCCCAGCCTAATATATTATGATTATAACCATAGCAATGTACATATGTAAAATAGCTCAGCATATATACATTAAAAACATAAGCTTATGGTTGTTTTCATTTTTCTCTTTGTTCCTACATGTTAAGGAAAGTTTTTAGTGTAATTTCAAGACAAGTATAAGAGAAATATTAAATGCTTATTAAATTGACTGTTAATTTATTTCAGCTTGGCCTTTAGGTTAAGTCCTAAGGAACGCTGAATAGAACAAGCAAGGGCAGGATCAGATCCATGTAGTTATTCTAGTTGTATCTGAACCTTCGTACTGTTCTCCAAAGGACTGCAGTGTCTGTTGTACACTCCAGAATTCCTTTCCTTAAGATCTTTGTTCCTTAGTGGCTTAAATGTATAAACTTTAACGTTAAAATGAATCTACAAACTTAATAAGATGTATCAATTAAAACGTGTTGGGTGGCTTAAATGTGTTTATTTTCTTTTGTCACAGGCCTATTTATATTTATCTTCCACTGTGCAATGAAGGAGAATGTGCAGAAGCAGTGGAGGCGGCATCTCTGCTGTGGTAGATTTCGCTTAGCAGACAATTCAGGTAAAGGAGCCTCTGTTAATTGGCTTTTATGTATAAAATTGGAAAGAGTCGTCATTTAGCCTTCCATTGTCAGAGCAACCCAGTTCCAGTGGTAGCAAGTTGTCCAAGTGGAGCACGTGAAGATGCTTAGTTGGAGTCAGAATATTAGGGCTGAAAAAGATCTGAGAACTTTGGACCTGACCCTCCTCTTCTACAGAGAAGCATGAATTCCAAATAGGTTAGATGAGTTGCTCAAAGTTTGATGTCTAATTTGACAACTGAGATATCCAGAAGTTCCACTACATCAGATCTACCCTTCCATATTTTTGAGATTCTCAGTTATATTTTTAGGTGAATATATATTATATATATATATTTTTTTTCCATTAGTGGTGATTTCTTCTCACCTTTAGAGTATGGAAATGGAGTTTTAAATAGTAAGAAACGTCTCTGTTTCCTCAGTCTATTATTGTTTACACCTCGGTATCTTCTCTGAGCCATTGCCAGCGTATCAGAAAAATCATATGGCCCAGATAGATTAAATAATGTAGTGACAGTTTTTCAAGGCAGAGCGTATTCCCCATAAAGGAGGCTGATAATGTGAGGTCATTTCTTTCAGATTGGAGTAAGACAGCTACCAATATCATCAAGAAAAGTTCTGATAATCTAGGAAAATCTTTGTCTTCAAGTTCCATTGGTTCCAACTCGACCTATCTTACGTCCAAATCTAAATCCAGCTCTACTACCTACTTTAAAAGGAATAGCCGCACTGGTGAGTCATGCTGGCCATCCTAAAGCTGTCCCCTGGTGCAGTTCTCATCTGGTCCACTCTCATTAAAAAAAAATAGGCTTATTGTGAAGATTGATGGATCACAGTGCCTGATAAAGTGCTTATTTTTCATTTGTGGAAATAAAGTCTGAAGATCATATCCAGCAAGTTTATGAATATAATCTTTTTAAAATTTTATGGCCCTCTGATATCTACTTAACCAAATAATTAATTCCAAATAGTATTGTAACTTCATAATTTGATTTGAAACTTAGTTTTCTTTGAAAAGTATGGTATTTTGTTTAAAAATTAATGTTTTATTTAAAATTACAGAAATTGAGTTATAAAATATTTCATATGCTAAAGTTACTTGACAAGTTGGCATAGGATTAGAACAAGCACATCTAGGATGAATAATTTAAGATTTCATTATTTAATTATTGGAATTGTTTTTGGCAAGTAGTCTGTAGCTTACTGATTAAATATGAAAGGATAGAGAGCCCAGTGTTTGGAAAGTGATCGAGGCAGGGAAGAAATACGGTGTCTTTGTTCATATCATGTTTTTTCTTCGTATTTACAGTGACCACATATTCTGACACTGAGTATGCATGCAGACAATCCTAGTGACAAGAAGGCAATAGAGAATACTTTATAGTATTCGATAGCCAGTGAGTGGTAAACAAAGATGCAATGTTTTAGTAATTTCAAAGAGAAACAATGGACTTTCTACTTTAAAATATGAATTAAGCCCCTTGACACACAACTGTTGACATTTAGCACACACTACTTCTTAATTCAGGTTACTTCTAAGAGAGTAATAGAATTCACTTTTTGGTTTTTAAT
Organism: Erethizon dorsatum; assembly: GCA_028451465.1. Classification (NCBI taxonomy): domain Eukaryota; kingdom Metazoa; phylum Chordata; class Mammalia; order Rodentia; family Erethizontidae; genus Erethizon; species Erethizon dorsatum. Next base: position 146,955,113 of record CM051823.1, read on the forward strand.
TTGGTTAGCTGTTAAACATATGTAGAGCTGTTAAACATAAGTAAAGGTGAATGGCACAGAAAAGAGTAACATTGGACTTTTTGTAAATAGGAAGTAACTCTGATATTTCTGTCATTGTTCATATTGTAAATACTTGAATTACAATGATCTTGTAAGTAGTGTATGTAGTTTTGCCTAAAATTAAGAGGTCTGTGCATCCCTGCTTGAGAGTACTGTACCTGTGTAAGGGAATTGGTGATACTCGTACAATCTAAGTGAATGTTTCTACCTACTTGCTAGTTTCCTGGCACAAAACCTTGCACTTACAATGAATATTTTTTTCCACTTAAACAAACTTAAATACTCATTTTGTCTCTTCAATTAGTGCATTATCTGTCAGTTACAAATGTATAGCCATTGGGCCAATTAAATTGTTTTCAGGCTAGTACAGCCGAGAATTGCTAGCCTGAAGAAAGAAATGCCTCTTTTAAAAGAGGAGAGAGAATAAGAAGTTAGAACACTTGGAACGTAGGATATTTTAGAAATAGTGAAGAAAGAAAGAGCTGTAGGATCCTGGGGAAAACTGATCAGAAGTTAAAAGAGGAAATGCAGAAATGGAGGTGCCAAAGGCAAATGTTATTATTTCAAAATGTCATGTTTTTTTTTTTGTTGTTGTTATATTTTAAAAGAATGTAGTAATGTTTTTTCATTTACCCCAAGCAAAGAACCCTTATGGCTAAATGAGCTCTTCTTTATTAGGATAAGGATGTAGGGAGCTTTATGGCATCATTTATACAATAAATTAGGCTATCCAGCCAGTTCTACATGGGACAGCTGTATCGTGGGGATTGCTTGGAGTATGCAAAAAGTCACTGCATATCCTCATAGGTCTCTAGTTGGTTTACTTCTTCAAATTGATCTAGACATTCATGTGTTTGTGGTGTAGATAATGTCTCCTAAGAGCATTCCTTCAACAAAATTGGATCGTTCAGGTAATTTCTTATTACTTTTTTCAATGCATGAATTTTTGCAAGGTAATAAGGGAATATTTGCATGGATTAAGCTAAGGTTCTTGCTGCACCAGCAAAATGGCTTGTGCTTTATGATACTTTTCAGCAAGCACAGTGCTATTCCCGCCCTGAGCTGGCATTTCCGAAGGTTCGAATGACAGTCCACTGTGCTGGCTCTGCTCTGCATGGGGTGTGCAAGCCGCTCCTTCTAGGAAATGTACCATGCTCTGGAGTGAGTGGGTCACATACCACGGAAAAATAATGAAAATAAAGCAGTGTTTGAGGAGAGAAATTTTACAGAAGGGTATGAATTGCTTTTCCTTTCACTGCTCTTATAGACTGCTAGGTAAGTCATGGTACATTCACAGAAGTCATGAAGAAGAAATTGTCAGTGCCAAGCTGCTTTGTGAGGATTTTTATTTGCTTGAAATTTCAGCCTAAGTCAAATAATAAAAATAATAGTTTATTTCTCTAGCCCCTGGTTTTCACATTAAGAGCTATCATCAAAATCTTTCTCTTTCGTACTGTAATATCTAACCAGAAGACTGGAATACTCTTCTTTCAGAATTTTACTTTGTTAGACTGTAACGACCCATCCGATCGGATCACATCTTTGGAGTGAAGCTGGTCACAGTCTGTAAATGTGCGTGCTCCTGGAAGTTTTCCGGGAAGCAGAGGGAATATACCCTTGACATTTCACAGAAGATGTGTGGTTTTCTAAAAACTTGAAGCACACATTACTCGTTATTGAGATTTAAGTCAAGAACAACTCCCAACAGAAAACCAATGGCTAGCGAATGTGTGTGCTGGAAGAAGCACAGAATCAATCAGCTTGCTGAGAGCAGATGTGACACTGCCAGGCTGTTTCTCTGCAGCACGGGACGTGCTTCCATCGCTCGACCTTGCCTCCATCTGCCCATTCTTTCCATGAACCAGCTTTTCTCCCTTCCACCTTCTTTTAGTGCGGCATGAGAGAACCATTTCCCATTTTAGCCATCCTTTTAAGTTAGTGTCTGCTCCAGTGCAGCAAAATTTGAATAGTTTCCAAAGACAACAGATACCCTAATGATGAATTTGACCAATTTTTTTTACAGATTTTATATGTTATGTCACAGACATCACATATGGATGCAGTTTACTTAAAACTTAACAGGGTTGAAGTGAATATTTCAATTTCGGAAGTAGGATTCCTGAAAGCAGTGTTTCAGGATAGAGCTTTTTTGCCTCTCTGAGTGCAGAGAGACAATATGACTGTTGAAAACTGAATACTTGGAAGAAAATTATATTTTCTCTTTCACCACTGTAAAAATCTCTATTATTTGGTTAATTTGAGGGTAAAATTTTCACCAGTATATACTAGCAGGGAGAGGGCAGATACTTAATGATATTCATAGAATACATAAATATAACCGCATGTATTTATAAAGAATAGACCTTATATGAGTTTTGAGCACTATTTGAGCTAATTTTTTTTTAAAAGATCTTGGGCCTTGGGAAATAGTATTTAAATGTGTAATACTGAAAAATTCAGAATAAAAATTTATCAAGTGGCATTTTATTACTATCAATTGCTGTGACATTATTACTGTCAGCAATATTTTGAAACTAGAGCAAAGTTAATAGAAAAGTTTTCTGTCTGATAAGAGAATTTTTATTTCTACAATTAATAATTCATAAAAGATGACCCTTGTACTATGTTCCATTAATTTTACCAGCTAAAAATCATGATTAAGATATGTTCAGTCTGGCCTTTATGTTTATCTTGATTCACTTTTAGTCTCCAAAATCCCTTAAATTAAATTTTATAAAAATTTTTATTGTGAAAAGATATCAAACATACAAAAAGTAGAATAGTATGATGAGTCTCCTTGAACCCATCAACTCATAGCCAGTTGTGTACCCCACGCATTTTTCTCTTCCTATATTATTTGGAAAATATATCTTAGATATCCTTTCTTTCATAAACATTTCAGCACATTTTGGTTTATTTTTTACCGAATCTACTATTTGTTTTGAGCCATTTGGTACATATATTTTTGAAGTGATTTTTAAAAACTATTTTATTTGTTGACTCTGAAAAATGCCACTTAGAAGAATATTTCCCCATAACAAAGCACTGCAAATTATTAGAAGGCAAATTGACATTCAGTAAATACAATGGATGCACTTTGATGATGCGATACTTGAAATTTTAGTGCTGCCTATTACTCTAAGAAAGAACTGGAACTTCATTTCCTTTGTGTACTTTGTGAATATGCAGACTAAAGGAGGGGACTGTATGGTGGCCCAGAGGCATGTCACCTGCTCAGCTCGCAGCCTAATTTTTTGTATCATTTCTTGCAGACAGTGCTGCCATGGACAAGTCCTTGTCAAAACTGACTCATGCTGATGGAGAACAAACATCAATCATCCCTGTCCATCAGGTTATTGATAAGGTCAAGGGTTATTGCAGTGCTCACTCAGATAACTTCTATAAAAATATTATCATGTCAGACACCTTCAGCCACAGCACCAAGTTTTAATGTTTTCAGTCTAAGAAAAAGAAAATCAGTCACAGAAATGTGAAGATCTGCGAGCAGAGAAAACTATAAGGAGCAGATATAAATGTGCTATTACCTAGGTAACTGCATAGAGATGAGGAATATATTTTGTTAAGAAGGCTTTCATGAAATTCAGAATTTGTCTTTTCAGTATGTGTCTTAGATGGAAGGCTCCCATCATCACTAAAACTTCGGTACTGAGAGCAATATGTCTCAGTAGCCAGAGAGGATATGATTTTTAAAAGTATATAATTGAACCAAGCTAATCAGAACTCAGGAGCAGACGTTAAAATTAGAGGTCAAAGGAGGAGCAAAACAAAGAAAAAAATTTAGTTTAGCATTCATGTACCTCATAGTTGTGCCTGATGGTGGCCATTTGCTGTGTTATCTTTCCCAGCAAGAAGAAGCATGGTAATATTTGTAACTATCTTCGCTGCTCACAAGTCCCACCCCAGTGCTACCTTCTAAGAACACAGCAACAATTACTCCGCATAAACATTATTCTGTGAAATTTCAACCGCAGATTAAAAAATACCATTTGATCCAAAATTTTAAAAGGAGTTTTCCCTTATTGTATCAAATATTTAACCCTCAGGACCATAACATATGTAAGAAAGAAAGCTTTCCCAAATATTGAACTAGTTACTATGAAGCTATGTAAATTTCTACTATTTTATTTATTCATTCTGTTCAAGACACAAGCTTAAGCAACATCAAAATTTATAACTTAATCCCTTACATTTGAATCTGATTTAGTGTTGACATCACATTAATGTGGACCCTGTCCCTCCAGTAGTCATTCAAGAATGAATCTGTCACACCTCTAGTTTTCCTTCTGTGCGGTATATTGCACCTGCAGGCTCAAGGAAAGAAGGAGAATTTCTATTAAGTATACTGTGTACAACAGTTTTTCTTTTTCAGGAGACACATGTTTGGGACTTTGGTCCTATCTTTGTTGTAATGACTTTGTGGCATTTCCAGGCACACAAATGTAGTCCTCTTATTTCCCCCATTGAGAATCTTGTTCCAAGGTGTATAAAGTGATACATGTGGTATCTCAGTTAATCAAAATAATGTATAGATGTGTGGGTCCACAACTGTTAGTTTGAAAACGAGTTGTACTGAGTCCTCTAGTTAATAGTGTATGAGAGCCAGAAGAGGCCTGCTGAGACACAGTGTAGTATTTATAGATCAGGCTGCTGTGAACAAATCATGCATAATATTAACTCTCAAACTATCCTAAGCAGCATGTGCTTGCTTATGAAGGTGTGAGAAACCACATTTTAATTGTTCCTAAGGGGCGGTGTTCTATCCGGCTCTTTAGAAATGGGGCTCAGTGTATACCATGCCTTTACAGTTGCTCTGGGTTCCCTGGAAAGGTCAGGTTCACAGAAGCAGCCAGCAGCATAAGTGATGAAGAGAGGAGAGATTCTAGCAGATTCAGCCAGCTTGAAGACAGAGTCCAGAAGGGAGCCCTAGAGAGCTTGTCGCCTGTGCAATACGCAGGTGGTTCTCAGTCTGAGATGTAGAAGAGCTTGGAGGCTTTGGAGCCACTCAGAGGGCCTCTTGTCTTTTGGTGAGCTCCGATAATGAAAGTAGCCAGGCTTAAAAGGGTGGTGAGACGGTGGGGTGGTGGCCTGTTAGGACTGTTCCATTTTGCAGCAAGGAGACATGAACATTGTCCAGCCTTGCTTTCCCAGGGGAATGGATATTTGGGAGAAAAGGATGGTAAATCTTGTGGTCACTGAGATTCACTACAGTAGAGCCAAACCCTTTTCTGTAGGAGTATGTTAACAGGCTGCTTATGGTGCCAAAGGTTGCATATAGATGAAAATTAATCTTAGTCAGTGAATATTCATGTACTTCCCCAACCTTAGATATTCATGATAGATTTTAATAAGCTTTCTACTGTGAGATTTCTGTACAAAGTGCATATTTAGTTAATAGGCATTGAGATGTAGCTTCAAAAATGATTTTGCTTTTGATTTTTACTCATCTGCATCCAAATCTGGGAAAACATTTTTTTAATTGATGACAGTGTCAGCTCTACTTTAGATTTTCAAAAATCAGGTGAGAAAAAGTGAAACAGCTGAATAGAAACATTTGCAAATGGACTTAGAAGACTGGGCCACATTCCACTGCAGCTCTCACCTTCAGTTAGACCCGCAGAGAAATGGGGCAAGATTTCACCCTGGAGCCAAAATTCAGCTTTCAGCCACCTTCCAGTGTAGTTCACACTGTTTTTATTCTTCCTCCCTCCTTCTTAACTGCATTGTGTTATTAAACTTTAGTCTAGGATCCTAGATCATTCCCATTTTTGTTACCATTTCTTGCATTATGAAGAGGATGTTCTTTGTTGTTGGCATAGACTCTTTTGTACATATTTATTTATTTGTGTTTATGAATGTCAACTTGTTTCATTTTAGCTTCAAATTGCCTAGCTTTGTTGTTCTAATTAACTTTCTATTAGAGAGACTGTATATATTTTTCTAAAAAAATTGTGACATAGTTTTCTGTAGCAATATCTCTGAATATGGTGGATGAAGGTGACTGTGAGGGTAAATTAGAATTAGTAGTAAGAAGCTACTGTAGCTGATTTGCCATTTTACTTAAATGGAAAATGTTTTTCAAATAAATACTTATATTGTTTGTGTTCCAAATTTTCCAGTTCCTTTATGAGTGGATGTTTCTATTTCTGACTCTTAAATAGGAAAAGATTATTTGACAACTGGAAAATAACCTGCCACCAATTAAGCTAGTGACATGGGGGTACTTTGCCAAAACACTAGGAATGACTGTATGAGTGCAAGTCCGGTTCCCTGGATTAACGGATCTTGAAGTTCTTAGAATTAGGATAATTGATAAAAGCCAAGCTCTCTGGCAGACTAAAAGTAATGCAGGTTTCTTTGGGGGGAGGGGGTGGAGAGTGGTCTTCAGCATCCCCAAAAAAGAATAGGGTCAGAAACATTGTGTAGAATTTAGGACTTAGGATATTTTCCCCACATTTATAGCTACTATTTCCATTGTGGGAGGCTTAGAAAGTGACAAATTTTACCCAACTTCACTTGCATAATCAGAAGAGAACCTCCCTCTCCACTTCCTTTTACTTTGGTTACTTAGGATAACTCCTTTCTGCAAAGAGCCAAGGCCCAACCTGGCTGACTGCCCTGCTCAGCAAAGGACATGCCCAGCACTAAGCTGTGAGGCTCTTTGGCAGGTCACTACGAAATCAGGTCTTCGGAGCCAAAGTTCACAACTCCAGGCCAAGCCATGGTAAGAAACAGACAAGCAGCTGCTTAAGGCTCATGTATAGTTCCATGTGAGCAGGTTACTTCAGAGAACTTGGGGACAGCAGTGGGGAGTAGGTGAGAAACACTTCCTTGATTTGCAGGTTGACCCATGTTTACAGTCTTTGAACTCTGAAGGAGTTAGACTTTACAAATACAGTGTTTTGGAAGCATTTCTGTATTTTCAGGTGAAGAACATTCCATTTCTTGGATATAAAAAAAAAAAAGCATTAAATCTCTCTCTGCTCCTGTTACCCTGCCAATGATCTTCATTTCTTAATTCTTACTTCTTTTCTTTTTCCCTCTCCTTTTTTCTTCCCTCCTTCCCTCATTTCAGGGAAGAATAATTAGTGCCATAGTTTTCTTTTTCTACTTCCTAGAGAAATGTGAAATTTTCAGATGTATGTTTGCTTGTATAGTCTATAGATGGTCCAAAAAATGGGAAAAAATGACATATTTTGTTACCACAGGCAGTTCCAACCAAAACTGAGTAATTTGAACTTGATAGAAAAGGAAAGACATAAAACCCATATCTTTGAGTGCCAGATGCTTATTGCTATCTTGTATAGCTTTTGCCATGTTCTATGAGAAAATAGTGATATTTGTCTTCCACTTCAGACAATAGTAAGTAGCCTGTCTGTAGCCACAGAGGATGTATGAGGAGGATTCAAAACTGCGTCCATCTGATCCTGTATTTGTTCTTCTGTGTCACCGCACCCAGCTGCCTCTTTCAAAGAACCTACAGCCTCTGAAGGAAGATGGGCCAGTGGCTAGATAAATGCCGCAAGCATCAGACAGAACTTCAGAGCTTCATGCAAAAGCTCCAGAGTAGCAGACCATGAGTGATGAGCTGGTCTTTGAAATTGTCATAGATTCTGATTGGCCCCTCCTGGGGGTAAAGAGAGTTGTTTCAGGCACAGAGGCTGAAAAGGCCAAGAAAGTGAATGGAAAACACCTGAAGTTGGCTTGACTGGAGGGTGTGGAAGTGGGACTGCAGAGTGATGATGAGGCTACGACCAGGCTTTCACGGGGAGAGATGTAACTGATTGGAGAGAGTTGACTTTGTAAGCAGCACAGGACAGGCAGAGAGGCTTCTGGGTAAGGAAGGAGCCCATTCCTAGCTGGGCTTTAGAAAGGTGACTATGGATGGATGATGAGAAGGAAGAGAGCTAGACTCGGAGACAGTGAGGAGCACTTTCCAGAAGTCCACAGGACAAGGCAAACTGAGGACGAGTGTCCCAGGATCACAGGTCTCAGGGAAGTGGTGATGCTAAGGACTTTTAAGTAGCAGTTTGGTAGGAAGTGGTTCACCGAAGTCTGAGCATCGTGGATGCCCAGATAGTTTGCAGATGCTGTGGGATTAGGAGCTGGGAAAGAAAGTCAGCCTTTCATGAACAGTGTCTGCTTATGTCAGGAAATGTGGAAAGGGAGAAAAGAGAGCGGGAGGTGGTGGGTTAAAGGAGTATAAATGTACAGAGAGGTAACTGAGCAAGTTTTTTCTGTCTGGTTCTTTTGTGGATGGAATAAAATATTTAAAAACAAAATGGAAGCCACCAGAAAGAGCAGGTACTTCCTGTAGCAGGTCTGGTGGGAAAAGCACAGGGGGCGAGTTGGCCTCGCAGTGTGACAAGAGGCCTCCCTCTGTTCTGAGGTCAAACACGGGCTATGGAGACCATGAGATGCAGCAGGGAGGTACTGGGAGACAGATACTGGGAGTTGCTTACTGAGTTTCCTGAGTTTTATAAGTAAAATAGAGGTGTGTTTCAACTGCCAGATGTTATAAAGGAGGTGGTATTAGGATGGGGACCTCAGAACAGAGGGTTTCAAACATTGCAGGGAATGCAAATCCTTGACTAAATTAAAATAAGTCAACTAATAATGTTTGCCCTGAGAGTAGCTTTTACAAGTACAGTTCCCAAATCATCTCATCAAAAATATTTTTAAATTTGCTTTGTTTTTGAAAAGATGGTTTATTTCAAGTCTCTAACTCAACATTTAGTATTCTAAACTCAAACTTTATTAATCAAAGATGCATTTTAAACATTTGTAAATAAATGGATGATGAACAATTTCAGAAATATTTCAAAATGTTTTGCATCTTTTAAATTACACAGTATACTTGGCTTGGCTTCTTTTCAGTCCAGGTTAATTAAAACGATTTTTGTAACTTTGGATCTCAATTTGAATAAAATATTTGATATGCCCATAACTATGTTTCAGTACTGATATTTGTATTGTCTGGTTCATGCTGCATGAGAAAATAAAAAAATAAAAAGAGCTTAGACTCTTTTGGAGCAAAAGAAGCATTTCTAGAATGTTGCAATATTGTCTGTTTCATGCCCTAAGGCGCAATCTACCAATATAGTAAGTATGGCCAACCATTCTGCATTAGTTCTGGGGAATTGCAAAATAAAACAAAGCTTTCCAACCGGAAGTTCACAGGTCAGCATAGCTGATAGATATGACACATTTGAAGTATTTAAATTCAAAGAACAACTAGTTTATTTATAAAGCTCTGAAATGTGATGAATGCTGCACAATTACAGCTGATGCGTGTTCTCCTAACACTTAACAGAAATAGTTAAGGGCCTGCAATGTCTACAGCAGTTAAATTTACACTTTATATTGTGTTTCTTTTAATTTTTCGTGTATGTGACTTCTACTGAATGCTGGTGTTATGTTAAGCTCTGAGGAACTGAGTTCTGTTTTTAATCATTATTTTCATAAGCAGTGGCATACTGCTTAGCCATGTAACAGGTGCTTGGTACATTTATTGAATTAAAATCTGAAGTTTACCTGGTCCACTGCATTTTGTATTTTAGAAAAATAGTTATCAAGGCATCCTGGATTTGCAAGGACATGGACTAGAAATACAAAATGAAGGATAAAAAACATACCAGCATTATGCTGTTCCAAACTCTTTTGCCCCAGTTGTTACTTATCACTTTTTATAGGATACTAGCAAGTGGGATAAGAACAAAATGGTATCAGTTTGATATTACCGTAGGTCTCTTTCAGTGGTATCTTAAAAGGAACTAGGTTCAACTCGAGTATGAGATGAGTAAGTAGAAAACCATGCTTTTGAGCAGTTGTCTTGGGAACAGTTTTATGGGCTCACTGGCTTCAATAGTAGTGAATTGAATGCACAGGGGTTCTTCTTACAGTCCAGCTACCAAATGTGCAGCCAGACTTTGGGATATCTGGGACCAACGGATGATGGCTGTGGTCATTAAGTGGCCAATATTCTGTTTTGTATAGTTTTTTTAAAGACTATTTTGAAGCACTTTTAGTTTCACAGAAAAAATTGAGAGCTTCACAGGCACTATGATTTTCCATTTTTCCCCATCTGAGTACATGTAGAGTCTCCCCCATTATCAACATCCCTAAAGAGTAGCACATTTGTTACAATGATGGCATCTCATTATGGCCAAAATTTACAGTTTACCGTAATGTTCACTCTTGGTCTTGTGCATTCTCTCGTTTGGACACACACACATAATGACTTGTATGGACTAATACAGTACATCACGTAGAGTATTTCCACAGCCATGAAAATCCTCTGTGTTCTGCCTGTGTATCTTTTACTACAATGCCTGACACCCACTGATCTTTTTACTATCTCCAAGAAAGTCCATTCCCGGATAGTCCTTCAACTGGCATCATACGGAAATGTAGCATATTCAAATTGGCTTCTTTCACTTAATAATATGAATTTACATTTTCATTATTCCTTGATAGCTCTGATCATTTAAATGTGTTCCCCAGAGTTCATATGTTAGAAACTTAATTCCTAATGCAATGATTTTGGGAAATGGTACCTCAAAGCAAGTGATTAAGGCATGGGGCTTTGATGTCATGAATGGATTAATGGGTTAGTTATTGCAAGAGTGGGCTTATCATAAAAGCAAGTTCAACACCTCATGCTCTTCTGTCCTTTGACTTCCACCATGGGATAATGCAGCATGAGGGTCCTCACCAGGTGCCAGCACCTTGATAAAGGACATCCCAGTCTCCATTACAGTGAGAAATAAATTTCTTTTCTTTATTAGTTTGTGATGTCAACACAATACATACTAAAACAAAACCTCATTCTCTTATAGTGCTGAATAATATTCTACTGTGTGGTTATTCTGTCACCTCCTGAGGAACATGTTGGTTGTTTCCAAATTTTGGCAAATTTGACTAAAGTTTCTATAACAATCCATGTGCACATTCCTGTGGCTTTCAAATCCTTTGGGTAAATGAATATTATGTCTCACATAATAGGAGTATGTTCATTTTTTTAAGAACTTGCCACATTACCTTCCAAAGTGGTGATCCTGTGATTTTCATCTTTGCTCATTTCTCCATATCTACAACAAACTAACTTCCTCTTTAGGGCCCATATTGTGTGTTTTGTCGTAACTATATTTTTAACAAGGTTTGCAGTTATCACTGTTTCAATAACTCTTACTTTAAATTTGAGGAAGATCCCCTGATTAACTTGGCTTGAATCAAATGTCTGTAACTGGTTCAAAACTACTTAGCTTGAATATGACTGTGCAGTCTCACCTATTTAATAGAAGCTGTGGAGAGGGAAAGTGCCAAGTTACTAATTCAGACAGCATTCTGTGAGGGTGTTCAAATGCAACAATGGATTATGGTGGGAGGTGATTTATTTAAAGGGTGGTAATTCATTATGACAGTTTGGACTATCTAAGAAGTGGAACTAAGATAGATTTAAAAATTCCAGTTGTCCGGGAAATAACACCTGTGAAAGATAAAGGAAAGAAGGAGCAGGGATATGTAAGGAAAGCCTACAAGTTTTGCACTTGTGAAAGTAGAGCAGGAAGGAGGAAGATGAAACTGCAGTACAGCTCTGAGAGGTGTGGGCAGACCGGAGGGGTATGTAGTACAGAGCTCCCAGGAGTCCTGTGGTGAGTGGAAGTGCCTGGCCCTGATGCCCACATGGTGCTCAGTTTCTGACTGGAAGCTGCTTGAGAGGAGGACATCCTCTGCTCTCAGTCCGCCTGGGATCCTGAAAGCACTGCACCCTTGGAAGCCTTGGGCTGACTGCTCACTACAGCAAGTTCTCCCTTGAAAGAACAAGTGGTGCAGCCAGCGGCCAGCCCACCCTACTCACAAAAGTCCAGCATAGCGGGAGAGTCTGACTTACGGGCTGTGTAACCAGAACCAATACCAAGACTAACCTGCTGGATGGCTTTGAGAACCCTGGTAGATTGCTGTTAGGCATGGTCCAAGTGCTTCTGGTAGAGGCGTGATGCACAGAATACCAGTGAGTACCATCTCAACTACAGATTTACCGAGAAAAGGATTTTTAAAAATAAAAAGTGAAAGTTTGAGATGGTCTGTGATGTGGGACTTTAATATGCCACTTATCTGCCATGGGCCCGTTTATGTAAAAATAAAGGAGGCCCATTAGAAACTAAAATATCTTCTGTGCTAACATTGCATTAACACTAACTTCTTTAAATATAAAAAATCCTAGCAGTTTCCATTTAAACGCAACATCCAAAGATCTAAAAGCTAAATATCAAGCAAGACATTTGATCTTGTTTGATCACAGTTTTACAAAGGAGTACATATATTCGTTATCTTTTTATTTCTGAAATAAGTGCCTTTTCTACACACGTAATTTAGTATTTTCAGACTCCTGCTTAAGTCTTCTAAGAATGGAATTAAGAAGATTCACTCTCAAATATAAAAGAAAAGATGGCCCAGCAGTCAGGCAATACTCACTGTGAAAGTTAGAGAGAAAACTCCAATCTTCTCTTAGCAACTGTGAAATTAATGATCACCTCACACACGGCACAAAAATCTCATTTCTTCTCCACATCTGGGAGTTCCAACACTGCGCAATGCCTGCAGGGGAGCAAAGAAACACAATCAACAGAAAATACAAGCAGCAGGCCAACCACATTTGACAGTTGCCAAGAAGAGTCTCCGGATGTGCTATAGACTTCCCACGGGGCCAGTGAGAAAGGCAAAGACTCCGTTCAGTAAACCCTCATGCACGTGTCCCATAGCAGAGAGGCCTGTCTTTACTTCCTCCTCCAGATGCCTAGACAGCTTTGCCTTTAATTGGAGGACACTGTGTGCACGTAAGTGGTGTGCGTGTTGGAGGGAGGTCTTAGCAGGGAATTCATTGCCAGAGACCCAAAAAGCACTTTGAAGAGGTCATACTTCTAGGGATCAGCTTTCAAGGGCCCTCAGCATCTTCTGGAAATTTGTATTAAACATGAGTTAGTAGTCATGACTATGGGAAATCGGCCATGGCAGTGAAGGTTTATGGAGTGGGATGCAAAGGATGCTTAAATGACTTGGAAATCACACAGCTTACAAACTTAGTGTTGCTTTTAAAAAGCAAGAGATATATGGAAAGAAATTGTCATTACATTGATTAGTCTATTTGTAGTTAACATTTTAACCTGAAAGCAGTAGTTCTTATCAAGTTTTTTGTAGATTACCATATCTATATGCATATATATACAAAGATTGTTTATAAAAATACATACTTAGAATTGTAAGAAGGACATTTTCTTCTCAAGAATAATTCCACACAACTACTACAACATAAAATGTTAGAAATTTTTACTAGACCTTTGCCACAGTTATAGAAAAAAAAGTCCAAAATTATACAATGTTGGGATTTTTTCCCTTTTCCACAAAAGCTGTAAGAGATTACTAACATAGTTGTGGCTTTCATTCTTTCAGATAATTCCTAATTCACTTGAAAGATTTTTCTTTCAACAGATTTTTTTTCTGGCTAACTTGTGTTCTGCTATTTTATATAGCAGTATTTTTTAAATAACCACCCTTATCCATATGCCCAATTCTCCTTTTCATGTCTTTCATGTATAGTTTTACCTTATTGATGTCTTCTAGAGACAGGTAAGCTCTCTTCCCTTTGTATGTAATTAAGCACAGTTGTTCCACATAGATAAAGGTATGTTACTGTTTCTTTTTATACTCAGTCCCTCTATCTTCACAGTTCTTATGGAGGTATCCTATTAGATTCTTATTTTAGTTCATTGCAATCTTTCTCTTATAATATATGCTAAAATAAAAGCAAAGCCAAATATATTCAGAATTTCTTACTATTCTGATTTCAAATAGGTCAGCAAGCTCTTACCGCATTTGGTTTCTAATCTTTAAAACCAACAGCATAGATTTTCAGGAATTGCAGCATGATCTCATAGGATAAAAGTAAAATCAATAAGCTACAATTTCTTTTTTTTTTTTTTGTGGGTACCGGGGGGGTCGACCTCAGGACCTCGCGTGCCAGCAGGCGCCCGTGCCGCTGAGCGATATCACCGGCCCCTTTTTCGTATGTGGGATCCGGGAGTCGAACTCGGGCCCTCGCGCTTGCCAGGCAGGCGCATATGCCGCTGAGCCATCTCACCGGCCCTACAATTTCTTATGAGATATGGATTCATTAAAATCATGGATTTTAAAAATAATGTTGTTTTCATATCTACCCTCTTTATGCCAGATCGCAATGTTTCTTGAATCTTTTTAATGAGAGGGAAAGTGTAAACATGAGAGAAAAAATCCACTCAGATTCTGTGCATGTTTTAATGCCCATTGAATGCACGAGAAAAATTATGCTGAAATTCATTGTTCTCCCAAAGATCTGCCTCCCAAAGATGGGAAACAGCCAATGTCCAGTGAGAGGCTCCCCCTGACCTGCACCTATTGGAGGCCCATGGCAAGACAGGTGCATCTACTGCTGCACTGGAACACAGTGCCTTGCTGAGAGAGCCCTGGCGCTCTTTCCCGCTCCACCCACCTGATCCTTTCTCCTGGGTCTATGAAGGCATGTGAAATATGCCCAGGTTTTCAGGCCATAATTCCATAATCCCTTGCTGGATGAAAGTCCTTATCAAGGCATTTCTCTGGTCCTTAAACAAGCAAATAGATTACAGATCTCCAGAATAAGTCACCCCTTTGACTTTTTCCAAAACAACAAGAAAACTTACAGGTAAAAGCACTTACATCCTTCACTGGGAAAATGAGCAAATTTTTTGTGGGGAAAAAAAAAGCACCTACTGATCGTTGGCAAAATTTACATGGGAAAATGGTTATAAAAGCTACTAATACTCAGTTTTCCTATAAAAAGGATAAATAAAAAGGTGAAACTGGCAATATGAGATTCTGGCCTCCATAAGGAATTTTTCAAATGCCCTAATAACCTTTATTACTTTGTTTCTGTGTTTCTGTACCAACTTTCTAACTAATTTCTCTCTCTATCCCTTTTCCATGGTACTGGTGCAAATCTGATCATGTCACACTAGTGATCAGTAGGATTTATCCTGCCTACATTTCTAGCCTTGTTCCCTCTTATATCTTCCATTGCAGCCTTTTCTTTCTCCAAACTGACATGGCACACAGCACTTTATTGTTTTCATTCACTTGTGTATGGATATCTTCTTGTTCTGTTGATTCCAGAAGATTTGGTATCCTTTTCCTAGGATAATTTCCTGATCTGTAGGCCAAAAGAAGGTAGAAGTAAATCCCGCTCACAACAGCAGGATCCGTGCTATGCATGTGTCAGCATTGTGATTGATTTTTTGACCTCACGTTCCCTTTTGACTGTGTGCTTCCTGAAGAACACAGGGACTGTGTCTCCGCAATCACATATTTTCAGTGCCTGACACAATACAAACAACAAAAAAAAAGTTTTCTTTTATTATATTCTTACATAAGTAGACTTTGAAAAGTGGAAGAGACAAAAGAAAATGAATGACATATAATAATATCTATTGACAGTTTGATGACATCTCTATACTTCTAAATATGAGAAAGATATTTTACTTAAGATTTGAATCATAAGAGAAACTTCAGGAAATGCCTGGCAGTGTTGAAAAGGTGCAGTGTTGGGGCAGGATGGTTCTGACCTGCACACAGCTGGATATGCAGAAGGATTAGTTCATGCATCAGGGTAGATGCTTCGAATTCCAACCCAGCCACATCCAGATTGGCAGAAGCAATTGAGTTCCAAACAGAGAAATTATATCTACTATTGAATATGTTAGGAAACCAATTTTTAAAATAAACAACTGAAAACTATAGATTATGAGGAATGAACACGTAGTTAAATTTCTTGCCACAAAAATGATGAAATGACCAAACTACATTTAACATGCAAAGTCCTTTTCCTCTAAAATGTCACAAGTAATGGTGAGAGGAAATAGTCTTCCTTATTTCCCTAATAGACATATTTCTGTTTGACTAACAAGAAATTAAAATAATTGCCACAAGCAGGTTAAATTAAAATCTCAGGAAGTATTGGAAGTTGACTTTGGACAATTACACCACACCTGTAATAATTCATAATGGTTTCCATTCATTATGCAGAAAATGAAAGTAGAAATATTCTTTAAAAACATAGTAATAATATTCCTTTGCCTGAAAGCAATCAGTCCTTCCTAACCCACATTTGCCAAAATATCTTATAAAAGTAATATTTATCATGATAAAAACTAAATACTACAATAAAATGTTACTAAAGAATGATATCAAGTATACAATATGGTAGCAAGGACTCACTTTATATGTTGTTGGAACGCCTCAGCTCAGTAATGAGTATTTTCCATGGAAAAGTAAACTGTGTGATCTTGGTCTCCTTTGGTTCCATTTCAAACTACTTGGTTCTAAAGCCACTAACTCACATAAAGGCTTGGAAATAGTGGTGTGATCAAAGAAGGCACAGTGTTATCCCAGAACCATGAATTATTCTGTTAGATAAGCATGATACTCTAGAACATCATTTAAGAATCATGTTCCTAGTCTGTGCTGTAAAGGGGACTGGTAATTCCCCACGTCTATTTCCAAATGTTCTCATATGATAATTTGTAAGGAGAAAGAGCTTACACATTTTATTAGATTCTTGTAGGATTAGGTGATCTCTCCAAATTAAAAAAGAATGGACTCCTGCCACCAACATCTTTAGACTTGAGTAATGCACATTACAGCCCAGTGCCTTGTAGTGAAAACCCTATCCTGGAAAATCCAAAGAAATTTGAAGACGACGGGAGTCATTTCCCAAAGAACCTACTGAATCGCAAGAGATGCTGGTCCTTGGTTTTGGATCTTAATGATATGTGGTTTGTTTTATGCTGCTGGAATGTATGGAATTGGGTGATACTGTTTCAATCAAGCTGTTTCAAATGAAGCTAGGGTTTTCTGTTTGAAGGGAGATGCCGCAGACCCTGTTCACCGTAACTCTTGTGCTGGAGGATCTCTAGGCAGACCCATTGTCTTAATCCATTCTCTAATAAAATACTCAAAACTGGTGGCTTATAAAGAAGTGTGAGAAAGTTATGTCTCACAATTCTGAAGGTTGGAAGGCCAGCAGGTTGGAGGTCTGCTTCATGAGTGGCACCTGCTGGCTGTGTCCTTCCATGATGGAAGGGGCCAATGGGCTCCCTTTGGTCTCTGTTTTAGGGGCACTAGTCCTGTTTACCAGCTCCTTCCTCATGACCTGATCACTTCGCAATACCATCACCTTGGAAGTGAGGATTTCAACACATGACTTGGGGTAAGACAAAAACATTTAGACTATAGAAAACATATTCTAAAGGAATCTTTCTGGAACCCAGCCTCGACAGGAAAAAAACTCAGTTAATGATTGCTGAGTCTCAAAAACCTGTTATAAACCTCATGGCAAACCACAGCCGTAGAGGGAAACCTCCTATAATGTGTAGCTAATACTCTCCAATGCCTGGCTTCCATTTTGGATTCATAAGCCAGTGCTCCTTATATCATTTTTCTTTCTTAATCAACTCTATTTTTCCCTGAATCAGCTTTTTGTTGTGCCCATCTTAGATATATACGATTCACTGAGATTTGACAAAAGGCTAATTAAGCCCATATAACTACCATCACAATCAGGAAACAGAATATTGTCAACATCCTAAAATGTCACTCATACCCTTCTATAATCAGTCCCTCTCATCCACTGCAGGAAAGCACGTTCTGTAGACTAGTTTTGTCTGTTCTAAACTTTAACACAAATGGAACTATCTAGTACTTACTGCTATTTGTTACATATATACTTACATTGTGTTTTTTAAACTCATCTGCGTTGTTGCTTATAACAGTAGCTTCTTGCTTTTCACATGTACGCATACATATATACGTACATGATATATATAATATCACATACATCTGAGATTTTGACTGGAGGTGTTCAAGCCACCGTGCTCTCTCCACAGCCTGTGGCGCCTACAGGGGAGAACCATTTCCTGGTCTCCTCCTGCGTCTAGAGCTGCGATTGGTTCAGGAACCCATTCCTCCTCTCTAAAGCTAACAATGCACCCTCTTAAGAGCTGTGTCTATGTCAGTAATATCCCCTCCTTTTTTTCTGTGAATTATTGCCCTCTGCTTCCCCCTTCTAAGGACATTTGACATCCTGTTTAGGACCCACAATTCAAGTCCAAAGTGAAATCACATCTGCAAAGCCCATTTTGCCGTACAGAGTAACTTGCAGAGGTTGATGGGATTAGGACCTGGGTATCTTTGGAAGATAGTAATTTATCATACCTAGTGAACAAGTCAGCGAGTGAAAAATACAGTCAACATCCAGGAACCACAGCGTACCATGGCCTATTAAGGGTTGCAGTTTGCTCTTACTGATATTTTTGGTAGGAATGACAGTTATTCTTTGTAACTGGGGGCCTCCATAATTCTTACTACATCTTAACTCAGGAACTAAAGGACATTGTACATTACGTATTACATATTCATCATCCCATTCTAACGTACCTGTCTCTCAAGACCTATGTCTGACCTATGCCACCTACAGTTCTTCATGTGAGTTACAGCCAGCTGAGTTCTTGCCTAAATCTTTTCTCCCCATCCTATTCACTGTTGCACACTTCAGCTCTCCAAGCAGCAGACCTTATTTCTGAAGGTCATGGAGTAATTTGCAATAGATGTTTCCAGGATTTTAGTTCTATCTCTGCTGATCAATCACCTGTTGGGTGAAGTTTATCAAGTTACTGACCTCTAAATTTCAGTTTGGTCAAGTATATGATAAAATAATACCACCTATTTCCCATAAAAAGAACTGTCACAAGATATCCAACTATTTTGTGTCAGCATATATTTAATACATAATATTATCAATTTAAATATGTTTTGTGGTAAGAACACTTAACATGAGGTCTTCCCTTACCAAAATTTTACGTCCACAATAATTTTACAGTTGACTCTAGGAATGCTGTTGTTCAGCAGATCTGTAAAGATTACTCATCTTTCTGATAAACTTCATCCCCATCTATTAGTAACCCCTCATCTTCCTCTCTTCACAGCACCTGGCAACCATCGTTTGATGCCACAAATTTGACTATTTTAGATACCTCCTGTGAGTGGAACAGTAATATTTGTCTTTCTGTGACTAGCAGACTGTCCTCCAGGTGCATCCCTGTTGTATCAGATTGTAGACTTTTCCTTTTTAAAAGGCTAAGGAGTTTTCTTTTGGATGTATACACCACAGTTTCTTTTTCCATTCATATCTCCCACATTTATGTAGTTTCCACATCTTAGCTATTGTGAATAATGCTGCAATGATTATAGAAGTACAAATATGTCTTAAAGACTCTGATTTTGATTCTTTTGGACAAATATCCAGAAGTGAGATCATGGGATTATGTAGTAGTTCTATATTTAATATTTTGAGGACCCTCCATTCTGTTTACCATTGTAGCGGCATTTATTCCCCTCTATGAAAAGGGTTCCAATTTCTCCACATCGCCACCAATACTTTTTAAATTGTTTAAATAGCTCTCCTGACAGATGTGTAGTGATCTCTCATTGGGTTTTGATTTGCATTCCCCGATTACTAGTGACACTGAACATTCTTTCATACATCTGTTGGCCATTTGTATGTCGTCTTTGAATAAATGTCTTTTTAAGTCTCTAGCCAATTTTTTATTAGTTGTGTCACTATAGAGTTGTAGAAATTCTTTATATATTTTAGAAATGAACCCCTTATCAGATATACAGTTGGCAAATATTTTATCCCGTTGTGTAGCCTGCCTTTTCACTGTTATTTCCTTTGCTGTGCAGAAGTGTTTTTAGTTTGATGTAGTCCCACTTGCTTTCACTTTTTAAGCCATGTTTTTGGTGTCATGTCTGTGAAATCATTGTCAAGGTGGAAATTTTAGCCAAAGAAATAAGGAAAAAATAAATAAAAGATTCAAATCAGAAAGGAAAAAGTAAAAGTATCCCAGTTTGCTGATGATGTGATCTTACATAGAGAAAACTTGAAGACACAATTTTAAAATTTGTTAACTAATAAAGGCATTTGGTGAGTTGTAAGGTACAAAATCAACATGCAGAAATCAATTGTTCCTATACACTAACAACAGGCTATCTGGAAAAAATATAGTCTCACCGGCAGCACCACCAACAGGTTTAAAATATCTAGGACTAAACTACAGAGGTAAAACACATGTAAATGAAAAACTATAAAACATCGATGAAGGAAATTTAAAGAGATAAAAACAAATACATTTCTTCCCCCCTTCCTCCCCCCTCCCTCCCTCCCTCCTTCCTTTCCCCTTCATCTCATCTCTCCCTCTCTTCCTCTCTTTCTCTCATCCCATTGGGATCTGGTTAAAATACAGCCTCTGATTCAGGTCTAAAATAAATATAAAAATTTTGCACCTTTGACAAGTCTCCAAGTGAGATTGTAAAACTGCCTCCACCATTGTCACCACCAAACAGAGTGGAAGGATCATGCTTTGGGCTTTCATGCATGATTTCCTTTAAGCCTCTACATAAACTTTGGGAAATGGGTATTATTACACTAAATTAATAGATGAGGAAGCAAGGCACAAAGTGGGTAATGTCAAACACCTAGCAAACTCCTAAAAGACTAGATAGCTAATATTGTTAAAATGTCTATACAACCCAAAGCAATCTGTAGATGCAATGTGATCCCTATCAAATTCCCAATGCCATTTTTTTTTACAGAAATAGCAAATACAATTCTAAAATTTATATGAAACCAAAAAGGACCACGAATAGCAAAAGGAATCTTGGAAAGAACAAAACTGGAAATGTCACACTTACTGATCTCAAAATATGTTACAAATCTAACATAATCAAAGCAACTATCAAGACAGGCATTTTAAATCAATGGAACAGAATATAGCACCCAGGAATAAATCCATACACATATGACTAACTGATCTTCACAAGGGCACCAAAAATACACAATAGGGAAATGATAGCGTTTTCAACAAATGATACTAGGAAAACTGGATGTAAGAAGAATGCATGCAAAAAGTGAAATTAGGCCTTTATCTCATATATAAAAATAAAACAGATTAAAGAATTAAAACAAGATATGAAATTATAAAACTTCTAGAAGCAACATAAGGAAATTCTTTATGACTTTGTCATTATGTTGTGATGCCATTCTAGTGTAATCATAATAGTGAATTAACATTTTTCAGCAAAACTACCATTGATGTGATTCATTTCAATCTAATGTGTTTTCATTAGTCATCTACTATGTGCTAGAACCTGGGCACTGTATAAGATCCACTGGTGAACAGAATCCATTCCTTGCTTTCATAATAAACTCATCATCTAGGATAGCAGATGTGTTAATAAACAGCTGATCCCAATATAAGGTGTTTAGAACCCCATACTCAAAGAAACTTTAATATATTTAATGGTATTAAGGCATTATTAATGTTGCAATTGAAAGATATGTAGTGTATTAGTTTCCTATTGCTGCTACAACTAATTATCAAAACCCTAGTGACTTAAAACAACATAAATTTATTTCTAAAGTTGTGGGATCAGAAATCTGAAATGAATTTTATCAGGTTAAAAATCAAGGCATGGTGGGTTTTCTTCCGAAGATTCCTGGGGAGAAATCCATTCTTTTCTCTTCTTTTTTCTAGAAGCTGCAAACGCCTGGACTAATGAACACCTCCCTCTGTTTCCATCCTCACATCGCTGTCTCCAACTTTGATCTGCATGCTTCCCCCTTCTGAGGGTCCTATCCCACCTGGATAGTCTGGGATAATCCCTCCATCCTGAAATCCTTCCTTCAGCCACACTGCTCAAGTCCCCTTTGCTCTGTACGGTCCCATCTTCACAGATACTTTATCCTACATAGGAGAGGGTTGGAGAGGGCGTTTTTGGAGCAGCAAAGCTGAAATGTTTTGCAGGTGTAATGGTTTTCAAAGCTGTCACTGCCTTCAAGTTTCTCTAGAACCATCCATATTTCATAGAACCAAACTGCAGGCCAGTGAAATCTCACTTGGTAGCAACCTCTCTTTGTTTGTAATAAAAATATCAAAACCAAAATATGGGCCCATGGGTTTTTATTTCAAATTATGATGGGAAGAATGTAGACGTGCTGAGGGAGATTTTGTTTCTGAAGGACCAGACTCGCGAGCTATTAAGACTTGAGATTGTTCGAGGCAATCAGGAATCTCACAGCTCATTTTAAATCCTCTAATACAGGTCTCTGCCTCACCTACAGAGCCCGAACTTCATCCCTTCATTCCAGCCAAGGGATGGAACGTCCACGGGGCGGCGCCCTGTGCCATTGCTCCTTTCTTTTTTCCTCCTGTTAAATCAGCCTTCTCCTTGGCTGGCTTGGCTTCCTCTGAGGAGTGCACAAGCTCACATGGAAAATGAAATTTGGGGGAAAGGGGTCTGAAAGTGTCGACTTTTAAATTTTATGGTGAAACAATTGTATTGTTCCAGAATTTGCACTCTACATCATGTTAAGCCAATTAAAAAAAAAAAAAAAAAAAAAAAGCAAACTCCAAGGGTTTTAAGGGTAACTGTGTAACTGTAAATACTCATATTACCAGCAGATGGCACTGCAACATTACTTATAGGTTAGCATCGTTAAGCCCAAAATTGGGTTGTACACTTCTTTGAAGATCTATAGCTCAAAATACTAAGCAAATGTTTATGGATCTGCTACTAAGTGCAGGATTGCTATTGAAAGTCTGGGTTATATTAGTTAACAAAACACACAAGAATTGTGCTCCGACGAGAGAACTTGTAAAGTCGTAAGTGCAATCAAGAATCAAGGTCTCAAGCTTGTGTTTTAAAATTTTATCTCAACCTTCCCTGTTGAAAGTCACATCTGAGAGAGAAAATGTAATGAAAAGAAGGAAAAAAATGCAAAATACAACTAAAATCCTTTTATAAATAAAGAGATTTAAGAAAAGCAAAATGATTTGCCCAAATGTGCTACTAGGAATGGTTAATCAAGTCAGCTGGCCAGCCCTTTATCCTTGATGCTACACTGATTCTCAAGGTGACCCATTAGGGTGTAAGTTTCCAGTCCTTGTCCTGTAGGCTTTTAAGCAAATCATTTATCTCTAAACCATAATGTACTTTTTTATAAATATGAAAGCATTAGACTAAGTAAGTTCAAGTGTTTTAAACAGGGAAAAATTTTTTCTTTTCTTTTAAGAAATCTTATGCAGACATTCAGTGCATAAAACAAAAGGAAATGCTGGAGGGGAAGGAGACCCACTCCTCTTGCATGTCCCACTGTGTCCCATGGCTTCTTCAGAGCACAGTTGAAAAATCACCAGATTGGGTCTTCTTGACAGTGATTTCCAGCTCTAAATATTTATTATCTCTCATATGCACTGCATTAAATATAAGACAGTAATAGCCTTCAAAGTGCTTGCTATGTGTTTTTTTAAAAATCCTGAAGATTAAGACAAATGGGGTAGTCACTAGGGACAAAGATAATCTGACATTTAAAAGCGTGGGTAAGGTTCGCTTTAGAATTCACCTTCCTGGATTTACATCTTACCTTCATTACTTTGGACAAGTCACTTTTATTCCTAAACCTTAATTTTAAAAAGCTGTAACTATTTCATAGGAATAATATGGTATCATAAAGCAAATAACAGTAGTATATGGACACCAAGTAAAAGTTACAATTATCGCTCACAGGATTCATGCAAAAGCTCCCAAGCTAGAACCCTCAGAGTTCCTCATATGTCTTTCCAACCCGTTCCCCACAAAGGACTGGATGAGCTTTATGGTGTCTACCAGACCACATCACTCCTCTCTTACACCCTTTGGTCGCTCTCCTTCGCACTTGAGAGAAAACTCACACTGCTCGCGCTGACCTGCAAGCCCTGCCTGGTCTTCCTTGTCTCCTCTCCACCTTAACTGCCATTAACTGACCACACACCAGCCAGCTCTGGCCTCCTGACAGGTCCTGGAAGAGCCCAAGCCTTTTTCTCTGTGCAGAAGAATTGCGTTCGCTCACTCCTTTCCCAAAACACAGTGGCAATCCGTAAAGTTTCAGCTAGAATACTTCTGCCCACAGAGGTCTTCTCTGGCCACCTATCTAAAGCATCCAGAATAAATGTGCTTTATTTTCTAGACTTGGAGAATTTTGACCCATGTGTCAGACACTTCTCCATGTTTATACATGTATATGTACATCTAAAGTTTTAATGGGGGCCGGTGAGATGGCTCAGCAGCGTAAGCACCTGCCCGGCAAGCGCGAGGACCTGAGTTCAACTCCTGGAACCCACATACGAAGAAAGGGCCGGTGATATCGCTCTGTGGCACGGGCGCCTGCTGGCACGCGAGGTCCTGAGGTCGACCCCGGTACCCACAAAATAAATAAATAAATAAATAAATAAATAAATAAATAAATAAAGTTTTAATGGACCACGGCCAAGCTTATCCATTTATATATTATCTAGGACTGTTTTGGTGCTACAATCACCAAGGCAAATAGTTGCAAAGCGTGAAATATTTACTAGCTAGCTTTTCATAGAAAAATTTACTGACACCTGATGTAACATGTTATTTGCTTCACAACACTGATCATATTGGTAATGACTTACCTATTAGTTGATTTCCTCATTGTCTCTTTACTCTATTTCTCTCCATGAGACTGAAAACTGGTCTCGTTTCATTCCCAACTCCTAATGCAGTACTTAGAATAATTTATACACCTGTTGACATTATGAATTACATTATTTGAAGAAAAGAACACTTATCAAAGAAGAAAAATAGAGTCCTAGTAACCTACCAAATCCAGGATGCAATCCCAAAGGGTCAAAACATAGAATACATTCTCAAAAGAAAAAAGGAGTTACGTACCAGCTTTTTAGAATCTATGTGGCACAATTTTATTACACACATATGCTTGAGTTAGGTCATGGCTCCAAACTATCAATGGGTCAGTGAGTGAAATTCAACCAGAAGGAAAGTGGAAACTGAGGACACAGTGCTGCGATGGAATGTTCTACCTCAGTCTGCAGAACGTCATCAGCTCTGGTGTCTCATGGGAAAGGTGAAATTTGTGGCTAGGCTCAAATTACAAACATGGGCAGCAGCTTTAGTTTCAAACCAAGGGTTGGTGTCTTCTTAGTGGTGTGGGATCTGACCATGCGTGTGTTGCTCAGGGGTCAGTCAGAGGTGTGGATAGACAGGGCTGGGGGTGCTCAAACTGAATCTTTCACCCTAGTATTTTCTTACTCTTTAGCATTCAGACCATCCCAGCTTTCTCTGATTTTCCAAGCTAGAAAGACCTGGCGTTTTCCCACATGCTCCCAGTAACCACCGGGACGCCACTTTGAATTTCACTTAGCTGAGGCTAAAAAATGGAGGCAGGAATTTCCTCAAGCAATCATGCACTCCCAACACAGTCTCTCCATTTGCATTCATTCTCTAGTACCTTCGGATTGTCGCTTTTCTGTAGCATGTCTGAGTTCTACAGTTATCTTTGGGGTGAGTCATCCATGGGATCTTATTCTATTATACTCAGCAGCTAATCCTAATTACTTTAAAAGTTTTGTCATACAGTTCCAAGATCCATATGTTATACAGTTGATTTACCTCTTGACCATTGCACATTTTTCCTACCTTTAATTTTAAATATGTGGTAAGTTTATTAATTGTCCAACATCTATGCAGAAGAATGATGGAAACTGAGCTCGATAGCCTTTACACATGGTAACGGACACACTTGCTGTCCTGTCTGGGCAGTAGCATGGTGAGTTGATCAGTAGGTGCACTGAGCTGGGGTTTTTGTGTTGTGTTGACGATCTTCAGTGCACCACAATCTTCAAAACTCTTGATACCATGTTGCTATTGCCTCGTGTCTCAGAAATATCTAGTGGAGGCCTGTGGAGGTCAGCTTGCAGGCAAGTGCGATTTCGCTTGGTATGGGATTCCTGATTATTCTAAATTGAAATGCTAGTCCATTTGGATAGTAAATTTGTATAACCAATCTGAGAAGGACTTTGAAAATATGCAAAACTGATATTAAGGTTTGAGTTTTATCCTAATATTTCCACTTCTAATAATTTAACCAGACACACTAACAAATATCTATTATTTAGAATGCCACCTACTGGAGAAAACCTAAATGATCAACAGTAGAGAAGTATTTTTAATAAATTTAAATCCAAATATATGAGGAAATATTATACAAATATTAAAATCCTACTGTTAAGAATATTGGTAGGGACAATAATACATTAAATATAGGAAACAGGACTGTCCCAGCACTCAGAAGACTGAGGCAGGAGGATCATTGTGAGTTTGAGGCCAGTCTGGGCTACAAAGTGAGTTCAAGGCAAGCCTGAACTGCACAGTGAAACCCTGTCTGAAAGAAGACAAAGAAAGAAAGAAAGAAAGAGGACTGTATATAGTACATCCCCTACGAAACTTGATTACCAAATTAATTAATTACAAAAGTTAAGATATGAGTTTTTCAGTGAAGAAATCTAGACATCAAATCTAATATTAATCAAATATTCATAGGTAATAGCACAAGTAATGTCAAAGAGTTATATGTATTTCCTAATTCAACACACTGAGAAAAATACATTTTGTGGTATTTCTGGCAAAAATGCAAAACCTGAATTTAATTATAGCAAACATCAGACTCCCCTAAATTGAAGGAAATTACTTGTAAATGCCCTTCCCTCTTCAAAACAGTGATAGCCAAACTGGAGCAGTGTTGCATACCTGTAATCATAACACTTGGGAGGCTGAGGTAGGAGGATAGTGTCTTAGGTAGGCTCTGTCTCAAAATAAAAAATAAAGGCCTGGGGATATAGCTCAGTGTGAAGGTCCTGGGTTTAACCTCCAGTACCAAAAAAAAAAAAAAAAAAAAAAAAAGAAAAAAAAGAAAGAAAAGAAAATGATAACCAGAAAAAGAAGGCCAAGGAACTTTCAAGTTGTAGTAATCTAAAGAAAGGCCATAACAACAAATTACTGAATCTGAAGAAGGACTTGCGAAACCCCAGATTCACAGCCAGCTGGTCAGAAGGACAGGTAGAACAGGACACGCGCAGCCAGCATCGGATGTGGGACAGTTTTGAAGTAATAAGCCCTGGGATTGTGGATCCGACACCAGCTCCTGGTAAATAGTGTCAGTAGTGTCAGAATTGAATTGAACCCACAGTCGGACACTTTTAATCCCAGCATGACACACTCAATCCCAGCATCATCCACTCTAGATGCAGGCACCTCTGAAAAACCCCATCTATGACCTCATGTGGCTTTGGAGGGCGGGACATCTAGACACAAGCCATAACACACCTAGTGACCCAAACAGTAAAATTATATATGTTTCCCCTATTCTAATGGAACCCTGATGAGACAGCTATGGGACTCTCAAAGTAAAACTTCTTTTCTAGTAATGAAGACATTGATTGACTCCTGGTTTCTCTTTCGCATCACTTAATTGTTAAATATCAGAAAGCTTATTCTGTGGCTGACATGAGAGATCAAGGTCAGCATCTGAAAAGACATCGATTGAGCCTCGCCCATGGATGTTTATCACCTTAAAGACAATTTTAAAAATTCTTTGCTTCTCCTTTCTCTCCTCTCCTGTCCTCTTTTTAGTGTATTATCATTTCTTTTAGGGTCTACACACTTTTCAGGACGGTACTAATTCAAAACATTGATGGCATTTGAGCCCAGAGCCACCAAGTGGTAAAAACTATAGTAACTCGATGCCCTTTCCCGGCAGGAGGGAACCATACTAATCCAAGTAGTAACTGACGTATGTGGGGTTGGGAGACCTCTAACCACCACAAATCCACATAAGGCTTGGCCCAAGGCACATAGTCATATTGTGGGAATTTTCCCAGCTAAAAGTTGGAAATGGTACCCTCGTGTCCTACAACTCAAAAATAAGGTAGAAATTAGGTAAACATATGATGTCTTGAGAGTACGTTTTATAAAAGAGAGGATTTATAAATTTGTCTATTTCCTGATGATATTCTACTCATTTCATAATCTTCTTTCTTTATTTTTTTTTTTTTTTTTGTGGGTACCGGGGGGTCGACCTCAGGACCTCGCGCGCCAGCAGGCGCCTGTGCAGCTGAGCGATATCACCGGCCCTTTTTTAGTACGTGGGTACTAGGAGTCTAACTCAGGTCCTTGCGCTTGCCAGGCAGGCGCTTACGCCTCTGAGCCATCTCACCGGCCCGTAATCTTCTTTCTTGAAGTATTTACTATGTCACTTTTGCTAGCCTAGTATAAAATGAGGAGGACATGTTTAAAATGCATTCTGTAAGGTGACCGTTACCATTGACTTAGGAGGTACCTCCTGTATGGGGGAAAGCTAATCCATCTTCCCTTAAATGTCCAGAGGAGGGACTCAGATGTACCCTTGACCCTGAATCCTTGTGCGCTCTGCATTTTGCTGTTTTCTAAAACTACTTTAACCAGCTCTATTTTTTATGATTCTCTTTGCTACTGACTGCCTTCCACCACTTCCCCTTGACCCGCCAGGAGGTGGGGAGGATACTTGACAAGGGGCCTCTGCACTGGTTTGTCCTGAGATTTACCAGAGCTGCACTGTGAGCACCAAAAAATAAAGAGATTTGCTGACTCTGCTCCCTGGCTGGGCTGACATCGCATCAGAACAAACTCTGATCCTTCAAAACGAGCTTTAACCTCTCCTCACTCCGGAGAGCAGAAGGCTTCCTGATAGGAAGGCTGTTAAGATTATCCAAAGCAACAAAGTTCCCAGGACAGGAATGCTGTTTTAGCCCCTATCATATTCACAAAGGACGAACTGGGATGGAGTGATCCAGAATGTGCCATTTCCAATGAGAAAAATTCCTTAATTTTCCAGAATTTCAGTTTTCTTATCATTTCTCATAGGATTGTTCATGCTATGGAAAATTCTACCATGGGACCTAATATGTAAACACAAGTTATATATCAGATCTTTTCCCTAAAAATATTTATGGAGAATTAGATCTTTTAAAATTAATGCACCTTTACATAAACTAATGAATATTTTATAATAAGCACAGATCTACACACACACACACACACATACACACACACTTAAAACTCACAAAGCTGTTATTGTATAAAATACAAGAGCATTTATTTACTGCCTGAATTTTTTCAAGATTTCTCTGGGGCATGGGTGGGTTGGTGAAAGGCAATGAAAATGAGAAAAAGAGACAAAGATTTTGACTTTTAATGCTGTTGAAGGGCAAATATAAGCACAGGGTGATGTTTTACAGAATGAGGTCTGTAGGCCAAGATACATCAACTGCTCTCTGCCCCCAGTAGAATTAGTATTGTTTGGATCATGAAGCAATAAATATTATGGGTCACAGTTGACTAATTAATAGCATGCACAATACAAGCATTGAACAAATATAGATCAAAGAAAGAGCATCTGGCTCTTTGGCAATGGGAGGATATGCAGTTGAACGCAATGGGAAATTATTCAGTGAACTGCAGATAAATTAAGCTGCTTTACTCTTTTCTAAGGAGGCAACAAGCAAAGTGATATTAGCCTGCAAAAAAATGTATTGAAATTCAACATTCTCCTCTGCCTAATACAAGCTTCAATTTTACCCATGCTACTTATTGAGCAACAGCTATGAGGACTTACTCTTGTCAAGCACACTGGCTGGCATTTGTGTGAAGCAGCAGATGAAAGAGAGGATTTGAAAACTAGCCCCACCATTTACTTGTGTGTTTGTTTATACCATGGGGAAAAAATAGATAGTTTCTAGCCCTCCTCCTTCCTTAATTCTTTCCTTTTAAATTGAGATATAATTTGCATATTATAAAATATCCACATATTAAATATGACCACAATGAATTTTTACATCTGTTATATACAAGATCATAAATAGAGTATCTGCATCATCTCAGAAAGTTTCCTTTTTTTCCTTCCCAATCAATACTTTCCAGCCCTACTTCTATTGGAGGAGATATTCTTCTTTCTGTCAGCTTAAGTTAGTTTTGTGTATTCTTGAACCTCATATAGATGGAATGGTGTACATGTTCTTTTGTGTGTGTGCTCTTTTTACTCAACCTAATTATTCTGAGGTTCCTATGCTGTAACAAGTTAGTTGTGTTGTTATCATTGTTGTTACTTCATAGTATTTCACGGTACAAATTCACCACAATTTGTTTATACAGCCTCCTGTCGATTGACATTTGGGCTGTTTTCAGTTTGGTATACTATGTATAGAAAATTTTTTGTCAATACATACAATCGTTTCTCTTGGGGACATACCTGAGAGTAGAATGGCTAGTAATGAGTAGGACATTTCTAAATTTTCTAGACAATGGTGTACAATTTCCAAATGCCTGTACCATTTTAACTGCTAGTGATGGGTATGTCCGCATTATTATTTTATAGCACTAGGTAAAAGATACATAAATATGGTCCTCGGGTTGTGGAGTTTGTAAACTGGCAGGAATTGTGGTGCACACGTCACCTAAGAGCAGATGTCTAGAAGAGTGGTATTTATAGACGGATGGGAACTTACAGCAGCACACAAAGAGATATCTATAGAAACAACTGGCTGTCCTAAGCCTGACAATTTGCTAAGTACATTTTAAATGCCAGTTTTCATTTTGATACAACCCCAAGGCTAAGGGGATTTTGGCTTTCCTCTCTTGTTTCCAGCTCATGAATGATTAAAGATGATCTAACTATGAAGAAGCTATAGTTGAGTTTAAAAGGGTGTCTTTGGACCACTAGCAATGAAGTGAAGACTTTCACTGAAACTGGCTGACATACTGCATGACTCCGTGTCACTCGGCTGAACTTGGCTCTGATCACAGCTATAGAGAATAATAAAATTTTAACTAGACCAAGCGGTGAAGAAGCAATAAAGCTTTTAGCAGTGTTGGAATACATGAGAAATTAGTCTAAATACGATTTACTGTGAATGAACTGTGTAAGTGAAACCCGGGTCTAACTACCTTAGAAGGAAAAAATACCTGCTTAAGAACTAGTGAGACAACCAGCTTTTCTTGAAATATTTTATTACTTTTACTTACATTATTAAGTTTTAAGAAAAAATATTTCCTCATAGAAGCTATGATACTACAGTAAGTACCTTGTCTACGGGATTGACTGTTATCAAACATGATATCTAATGATCTCATCTTAATGAATATACCTTGTTAACTGGAAAATGTAAAATATAAAGTGACCATTTTTAGAATATTGATTAAATACTAGAAAAATAACATTGCGTCAAGAATTTGAAGTAATAAGTTCTGGCTTCAGGTACCAGATCTAAAAGAAATATGATTCACACATAATGAAAGTGTAACACAATCCTAAGGGTGACTCCCAGTCAAGTCTTCCCTGCTATACACAATAGCAAAGTGAAAATACTGAATCCATCTGGAAAACATTTTGTTTGCTTGACAATAATAGGCCAGGACAAGATCACAATAATGAGGCAAAGTTGTATAAATGCTAGAATTTCAGTGGACACAAACTCTCGTGACTACTCATCCCAAAATTTATGTGTTCTGGGCCGGTGAGATGGCTCAGCGGCTTAAGCGCCTGCCCGGCAAGCGTGAGGGCCCGAGTTTGACTCCCGGATCCCACATACAAAAAAGGGGCCGGTGATATCGCTCAGCGGCACGGGTGCCTGCTGGCGCGCGAGGTCCTGAGGTCGACCCCCCGGTACCCACAAAAAAAAAAAAAAAAATTTATGTGTTCTGACCTGGTCACTGATTTTCATTCATGTATGCTCTCATGCTACATAATGAGAATGATTTGTGATGTTTAAAGCACCACGCGTAATGCTAGATGGCTACAGTGAGAAAATACACATTCTGGGTGTGTGGCATTAAATCTTGAGGGGAAGTTTGACGGCCACACCCCATGCTTCATTAAAAAGGAGAAGCAATCAGATAGGGACTCTTCCAACTTCCTCCCCCTTATTAGCAGCCTGGACCTGTATCCATTTTCCCTTTCTGTTCTAGCATATAGTAGCTTAATAGAGCTGCCATGATAAAGCACCAAAGACTGGGTGGCTTAGGCACCAGAAATTTGTTTTCTTTCAGTACTGGAGCTAGAAATCCAAGATCAGGGTGTCAGTGGTTTGATGTCTTCTGAATCTCCTCTCCTTGGATTATGGATGACTGCCTTACCCCTGTGTCCTTACATGGCCATCATCCTGTCTCTGTGTCTATGTCCTGATCACTTGTTAGAAGGACATCAGTCATGCTGGATTAGAGCCCACCTATATGTCCTCACCTTATAACTTCTTCAAAGACCTTGCTCCCACATATAGTCCCATTCTGAGATACTGGAGGTTAGGATGTCAATGTATAAATTTGGGGGAGCAAAATTCTGCTCATACACAGCACAAGGAGCGCCCTTGCTCACATAAAGGAACAAATCCTCCTCTACGTGGGTTCTCAGTCCTATTTTCTCTCCCCTACTTCAGAATTTAGTTACTATAATTATGTCTTTCTCCAGTATTCTCAGTGTGTTCCCTGTGAGGTAAAGACCATGAGTTAACAGCCATCCTCACCCAACTGTCTAGTTTTTTAGTAGCAAATGGTATCATTACTAGCTCAAGACATTAAAAATATTTTCCTTTTTTTAATCACCTACATCTAATTTCTCAGTAAGTCTTGTTGTTTCTACCTCGAAAATATATTGCAGATCTGCCCCTCTTACTTTATTTCTGCTATTGTCACCTCAGCCAAACTCATCACAACCTTTCACATGGAAACCTATAATAACCTCCGACTGGCATTGCTATTTCTACTCTCTTCCTCTTAGAAAGGATTATTTACCAAAAGCCAGTGATAGTCATTTTTTAACCATTTTTTTCTTCCCTGGAACTAATTCCAAACAGAGAAGAATTGCAGTAGTCCAATAAATCCTACTTAACTTTTCCCCAATTTATTAATTGCTATTATTTTGCCACATTTACCTTTGCTTGTGCTTCTTTAAAAATACATTACTGTTAGTTTCTTGTAGTACTACTGTACAGTGATCAGTTGAGACTCCAACATTGATAAAATAATATTTCTCAATAGTTTCTCTTAAATTTGCCAGTTTTCCTAATAATGTCCTTTGTAACAACCCTATGATCTCCAATCCAGAGTCCAATCCCCAAATCATACATTGCATGTAATTGTGTTTTTTGGATTTTTTAAAATTCTCTTGGAACCTGGACCAATTATTTAGTCTTACCATAAAAACATTGACATTTTAAAAAATTACACATCAACTGTTTCTGGAGAATTTGGATTGATCATTTAATTCCTCACAATTAGATTTAGATTCACATTATGTGTAACTGGTAGAAATACGACATTATCATAAATTTTACACACACGAACACACTATTATATATAGTGACCGCAGATCATCTGACTTATTTTCCCCACCCACCCCTATTCACTCTGCCCCAGCTATACTAGCTCCTTCCAGCCAGAAAGCTTTGGCAGTAGGACATTCTCTCCGCCTGACTCCTTACAGGGCTGGCTTCTTCAAGTCTGAGCTTGAATATTCTCTCCTATTAGTTTACACTGATCACAGCATCAGCATAGTACTCACCTTCCCTCACTCCCATACCCGGGAGTTATTTTCTGTCATGTCATTCAGGTTCCTTCATGGTTTTTCTCATGTTTGAAGTGATTGTATTTATTCATCTGTTTTGTTTTGCTGGAAAGGAAGTGCCTGCCCTGGATAAGAAACTTCTTGGAGGTAGAGACTCTTTGGTTTTATTTCCTTCTGAATTTCCAGCATCTGGGATGGAGAAAAAACTAGTTATGACTTAATATTATTCCTTATCCTGCATTATGTTATTACTTAAATTTCAAATATAAAACGAGGCTGGGGAATCTATTACTAATGAGTTCTGATTCAGATGCTCTATGTTTAAAGCATCAGGCAAGACATCAAAGTTGTCAGGGTGATCAAACATGTGTTTCCTTGAAATTTTTGTTCTTAATTTTTCCAAGTAAAGTAAATGGCCCAGAGCTATTTTTGTTATACTACAGTGCTTGGCCAATGGACGCTTGGCCATAGAAACAAGGCAGTCATTTTCTGACCCTGTGCCAATTCCATTACAGACAAATATTATTTAATAGCAGCTCCTTTTTGCAGCCCTTTTAATTACCTCAATCACGAGATTTGTAAAAAGAAGAGTGTATTTTCCCCATTACAAATGTAAGCCAAAGTTTAAAAGCTAAACTTAAAGGTTTGAACATTTTCCACTTATTTTCATGATAAAATTTAGCCCTCTAATCACTTCTTGGCTCAAAAAGTTCTTGATAATACCTTCAGCGATTTACATATGGAAGAATAACATCTCGAGCACATTAGAAAGCATTTAAGTTGGGATAATTCCTGAAATATACATGTTATATGAAGGAGTCATTTTAACTTCTAAAAAAATGAGATTTAAAAATGTATTGGAATAAAATAATTTGAAATTTTACAGAATTTTTATAAATGCATAGAAATTTTCTAAAGTCCATATTAAAATGTTCATTTAAAGATAGAGAAACTAAAAGATGATCCACTTAAAATAGCTGGCTCCAAATTGATGTGCTTTAGTTAAGATCATTACTTATTGTGTCATTTATAGTTATCCTTACACATTTACTTGCTAAAATCACATATAACCTCAACAGCATTATGGGAGTCTTGTTCTTTCTTCACAGCATGTTATGGTTTAGATCTAGAATGACCCCCAAAAGACTCATGTGTTCAGAAATGGGGCTTTTGGAAAGTGGTTGAAACATGGGGTAGAATAGCTGACTTGCCAGTAGGAAGTAGAGTCTGGTCACAAGAGGTAGGTCACTGAAGGTATGACATGGAAAGTCCTATCTCCCTCCCTTCTCTTTCTGCTTCCTGGCCACCATGGTATGAGCAGCTTTCCTCTGCACTGAGCACCTGCTGTCCTTCCTGGATGTCATGAGAGGACCACCTATCATCTACCCAGGCCCTTCCACTGTGCCTTTCTTTTTTCGAGGCAGCTGACTATGAACTGACACCTCTAAAGCCATGAACCAATATGAACCTTTCTTCCTTTAAGTTGAGCATTGTGGGTGTTGGGCATTGTGTCTCAATGACTAGGAAAGTAAGACAGAACTTTTCTCATTTGTGACTATTATAAATTGCTACTTTTGAAAGGAAATTAACTAAAACATTGCCTAATAGTTTAAGGATAGCACAGCAATTCTATATTCTCACAGTGAAATGAAAAGATGCTGTTAAATATTCTTTTATACAAGAATTAGATGATGGTAGGTACTTGTCTAAACTTGTAAACATATTTCTAAGACTTTTTTTTAACCTCCATCAACAAAGGACAAAGGCAACTTTTCTGTTTCTTGCTTCAGTATTTAATCAATCATTCAACCAACATTTATTGCCTGTTTCCTCTGTTACAGACTTTAGACATATATCTGGCCATCATAAAACTCAGAATTCATAAGAAAGTTTAGGCTTGCACATAGCATGGCAAATAATACAATAGTATTCTGTATGATAGCCATAAAACAATTGGGGCTGTCCAAGGCTGGAAAAGTAGGAAGCCACCATGGAAGCAATATTTGAGAGGGGCCCCAAAGAATATATGTTAATGAGAAGGGTGGGACAATTAAGCATAATTGTCTACTTGACTGGATTAAGAGAATCTTGTATAGGTGGTTGGATCATGTGTGTACTATACTCTTCAGTAGATTCATCCACCAATGTTCAAAACTGAATGAGTCACTAGGAGGTGGGGTCAGTTAGAGGCTGGTCACTAGGGGCATGCCTTGTGAGGATATGTCTTTTCCTGGTGCTGTTCCCCTGCTTTGTTTCCCAGCTGCTATGAACTAAGTAATTTTGTCCTGCCATACCCTTCTGCCATGATGTTCCTGCCTTGGAGCCAGCCAACCATGGACTAAAACCTGTGGAACTGTGAGTCAAATAAATCTCACCTCCTTTAAGTTGCAGGTGTTGGGTATTTTGTCTGACACTAAGGAAAGCTGACCAATACGAAGGGAACATGAGTGACAAGTAGTTCTGGCTGACAGAACTGGTGAAATCAAAAAGAAGAGAAAGGAAAGTTGGTGTTCCTGCCCTTCGGGTTGGAATTAGAGAATGAATAGGCTGCAAGATGGCGGACAAGTCAGTTAATTTTCAAGCACTTGTTTAATGACCACTGATTGAATGGCTCTGTGCTAAGTACTGGATGTGGGGAGGGAGCTGCAGAAACAACTCCTGTCTTCCAGTTTACATTCTAATTGCTTACACTTACTATATTCAGTGAAACAAGGCAATAATAAACGCTGGAAAGTTGAGAAAATGGAAATTAATTGATTAGAGCAGCTGGTTTCAACCTCTTCATTACTCATTTCTACCAGTAAAAAGTGCTTGAGTGTGCATGCTTCCGTAGGTATATTTATTTGTACTTCAGTTTTGATACTGAATGTTCTCCAAAGGCCCAGACTTTTCAGGAGCCTAGCAGAAACAGACTTTTCAGGAGCCTAGCAGAAGTAAATTAAATTACTGGGGACATGCCCTTGAAGGAAACCTTGGTGCCATCCACCTGATAGTGTTTTTATCGGTAGGCAGAAGGAAGGCAGAATGCAAAAAGTTGTGGGGTCAGGGAGGTTTTCACCCATATTTCAAATGAAGGTCTGGGAGACCAAGCAGGAGCCTTTGAGCAAACAGAAGTGAAGCAATGGGAATGAAGCCAAATGTACAGTGCAGATCTCACTAAGTCAGAGATGCCAGAAAAGTCGAATGTCTGCTAAGAAAGCTGTATGCCATTATTAGAGCCAGCCCAAGAAGGTACCAGTGGGGGTTGCAATCAGAGGTCAGAGGGGCTGGGCCACCCAAGCCCTCTAGAGCTCATATCTCACCACCATATGCCTGAGATGCCTGATACTGAGCCATGGGATACAATGTTTTTTCTGCTGGATTCTGGTCTGGTTTTGTTCTAATTCTTTTCTGTTTCCTTATTCTTCTATTATTGAAATGGGAATGTTTATTCTATACCATTTTACTGTTATTTTTCATTTTATAGAGGTTCTCAGCAAACCTTCAGTCTCAGGAGAGACTTTGAGTTGGACTTTTGAAAAATACTGGAACTGTTGAGACTCTCGGGAAGAGATTTTTGCATTTCCAGTATGCAGGATGGCTGTATTATTTTAGGTGAAGCTATGAACTTGCTATTATGTTCAGTTGGAGACTCTGGTTTAAGGGGCTGTGTTTGGATATTAAGCTGACAAAGGGTGCTGTGTGGCAGTTAGGGTGGAATATCAACTTGATTGGCTTTGACATCTGTCCAGGGGATTGGTGGGGCACACTTCTGGGTGTGCCTGGGTGGGTCATGGATGTATGACCTTGAGTACTATACCTGGTCCATTCATCTATGGTACTCTTCTCTCAGTCCGCTTCCTGGCTGTCATGAGTTAAGCAGCTTTGCTCGACCACACCCTTGCACCTTGATGTTTCTGCCTCAGAGCCTGCTAACCATGGGCTGAACTCCCTGAAACTGTGAGCTGAGTTAAACCTCTCCTTCTTTAATTTGGAAGTGCGTCAGCAACTGGGAAGCTGACTAATGTACATCCGAGCTGAAGAACCAGTAGCTTTGAGCGTTTAGAGGGATATTCACAGATTGAATATCTTTCTCCCTCACAGGATGGCCTACTTTGGGCCCAGAAACGAGTGGCATTTTTTTAAAAAAGAGTTAAAATGGGAACTGACTATGCTCTAGAAACTGTAAGAGGAAAATGATGACTAGATCTTGGTTAAAGAAGACCATCACATCAAGTTCAACCTATAGCAAGATTTCTCCAGTGAAGTCGACAGACCACTTGTATCAGAATGACTTGAGGGAGATCATGATATATACTAACTCCCAGGTCACACCTAAGACCCAATTAGAATATCTAGAGAGGGGATGGAGTTGAAATAAACGGATGCTTTTCCTCACTACATTTTAAGGTAAGTAATCTAAAAAGCAATGGAGATTTCAAACAGTCTATACAAAATTTTACTTATGAAATCTGAAGGAATCACAGAGATGACCTATATGTCAAAACAGTGTATTTGTAGGTCCATAGGTCACAAACAATATAGAATCTG
This sequence comes from Erethizon dorsatum, assembly GCA_028451465.1. Taxonomy (NCBI): domain Eukaryota; kingdom Metazoa; phylum Chordata; class Mammalia; order Rodentia; family Erethizontidae; genus Erethizon; species Erethizon dorsatum. The sequence goes on from CM051823.1 coordinate 146,993,301, forward strand.
TGAAAAAGTTCTTCCTTTTGTTCAGTTTTATCAACTTTTTTTCAAAAGTTGCTGTTTTCATCTCAATTCAGGTTAAGAAATACTTTCTCAGAGAAATGAGGCCTTTATGCATAAGGTTTTACTTCTTTTTCTCTACCAACTTGATAGGCACATTATTCAGCAAAGTGATTTTTGAGTTTTCAGAGCAAATTGTTTTCCAGGCAAGTGAGTGGAGCCAATAGTGATGCCCGATGAACAGTTCTCTGTGATGTTTGTTAGACTGTTAATCTTTGGTTTCTAGCCTTTGCCTCATTTTGAAAGTTCTGGTACAATTAGCTCATTATGCATTGGTACGATAACTGAGTTAGAACCAGAATTTCTGATTGGCCTATTCCACCAGTACATTTTGTTACATGTTGGAACTTTCACATGATGGTATACATTAACCTTTTACCCTCAATTGAAAGGAAAGCAGGTAGTATTGGCTTAGGTTAAAAAAAAGAGGGAAATATTTAAAATCATATTTGCATTTCCTCCGACTAAAAATAATCTCCCAAACTCCCATAACATTTTATCTGTGCCACTCTATGGCACGAGTCACTTTCTCGCACATATCTCTACTCATCCTTGCAAGGATAGATACCTGCGATGACCTACGCTTGACAGAGGTAATGCGTGGGCTTATTCATCTCTGTAGACTCCACCACTCCTAATACGAATTTTTAAAAAATAAGTCTAAAAGTATTTGTTTAAAACTGAATGAGCTATCAACTCCTTGCCAAGAACAGAGAAAAGCAGGTTCATACTTCAAACATAAACTGGGTTCATAAATGCTTCTAGGTCCAATTTTGAACACTTCAGGGTTTTATTGTAAGCCTGCAAGTCTGTCTGCATCAGGCAAGGGAAGCCCTTGAGTCAAGTACCTTCCACTCTTAGGCACTGGCTCATGCCTTAATTACTGATAATAATTAATGTTTAATAGATTTATTTGTGTAGTTGAAGAAACTGGTACTTATGCTTTAAGTAGATAAAACTGCTAACTGCTCTTCCAAACCAGGTCTGTCACGAGAGCCTAAAGACAATGAGCAGACTGTCTGCTCTCCACTGCTGACTTTTGTCTATTTCTCCATACTTTTCTCTGTGTAGTTCTTAAATTTATATATCAAAAGCTAAACATATTTACCATATATTTATATATTTAAAATATGTAATGCCAAGTCATGATGCTTGGTGAGATATCATGTTACTTAGCAACAAACCTGGGAATTACAGTGGTTTATTCATATTAAGAGTAAGAAGATGCGCTACACTAGCCCAACAGGTGAAGACACCCTTATGTTACACTGTGAAATTAGAGTAGCACAGCAAATTGAAGGAAGCCATATTTAAAGTTCCAATGTTCTCTGAAATAATATAAATATTATTTGATGAGTATCAACTGTTTGTCAGGCATTGTACTCTCTATTTCTGGAGACATTAAACTCCAAAGATACTGGGCGAACATGCCCATTTAATGTAAGAGAAACTAAACATTTAGGGTAGGGAGTTGTGAGTTTTTAGCCTCACATGACCCAGGAAGTAACTCAAATCTTCCTCATTCAAAAGTCTTGTTCCTTCTGATACATTCAATTTCCTCCTGCGTATGTTCTCTGCAAACTTCTGTCTAAAATTCTCCCTTCAGAGCCTGGAAAAAGGTGCCATATCTAAACATTTACTATGCATGAGGTCTCTCACAACTCTCTTGTACTCTGCTCTTCATTTTCTATGTTGAAAAAGCTATGCCATTCTCCAGTTCGTACCTATATCCCTTTCACTAGGAGTGACATTTTCTGAAGAGGCCAGGTGCCCAACACCTGAGTTAATCTAATAATCTTGTTCTACTCCATCTTTTTCTCTGTGACACATACTCCCAAATATTTATATTTCTGTGCTCCTCCTTCAGGATGCAGATCCTCCTCACTCTTTTGTTATATTTTTAAAATTCTTTTTGTACTGATTTTTTCCTTATTGTACATTTTTATTTCACAAATGTTGGTATTCACCTCAGCAACAAAGTGGGAGTCAATGAAAACATACAGCAGGAGATGAAATGACAACCTCCCGCCCATCCCCTGGCCTATAGAAATGTCCACACAGCTTAACCGAATTCCATTCTATGTCTGAAGGAACCGTGGCCACACAAAACATTCACAGTTGAAACCCCTGCCAGGTACACATCTAGTATGAGTTGTTATTTTCCCCCCAAAATTTGATTTTTTGTTTAATATGCTCTTCATAGGGAAGAATTTTACTGAATTCTCTCCTCTCTGATTATGACCAAGAAGAAATGGGAGAGGAAAAAAAAGCTTGTTATTTTGGTGCGGGTGGAGGCTATATTTGGAGAGGAAGCTCGTTTTCTATTGGAGGTTAATTTCGGAGAAGATTACAGTGGAAATTAAGGATAACTAAGATGGAAGGCATTAAGTACATAAAATTCAAAGACTTACTTTTACTTATGAGTAGCCAAACTGGGAAATATCAATACCTGTTATGTAATATTCTGCAGTGGCCTTTGAAAGATGCTATAGGCCCTGAGTTAAAGACACAATAAATTTACCACCTTAAGCCTTCTCCTATTTCAATTGAAAAACTGAAACCTACCTTTTAAACACCATTTCTGCACTGGAGAAAAAATATTCTGAGATGATAAATGAACTGTAATTTGCCACCTGAAGAAACAGCCACACTGCTCTGAACATTTTTCAGTCTAGGCAGGACATCTATTGATCATGAGCGTCTACTCCTGACATACCCAGACCACCTGTAAACTTCCTGGTCTGGGATGGAAAATAACAAATGCTTGCCACACTCCTCCACGCCTCCCAGATGAATGCTAACACTGTAGGAACAGCGTTTTACTTCAGAAGATGCTTTCACACTAAGGTTAACATTTGCCTGTGAAATGTGGAAGAAAATAGTCTTTATTAAGGATGTGAATGATGGAGACCTATGCACCATACAGGTATAATGGTGACTGTCGGAGTTCATAGTGTACAGAATAAATCTTTGCACATAGTTAAAAATAAATAACATTGTTAAAAATCAGAAGTGATATCTTTTCATTACAGAAATGTAGAAAATTTAGATAGTTAAAAAATAAGAAATTTAAAACTACTCATGTTTCTGATATATAGGAAAATTTGTGATTACTTTGCCAAAAATGCTTTAATGCATAAATCTATACTTTTTTCCTTTGGTAAATATTAAGCATATGATTGGTAAACAATTTCTTTAACTTAAGTATATATCATCAACAAGTTTTTATATCATTAAAGATGTAATTTTTACTTATTCATTTAATGGGCTTACAGTATCTAATGAATATTTTAATCTAATTTCTTCTCATAGGTTACTTTGTTTCTAGTTCATTAGCAGTGCTCTGATGAACAATAATATAATTTAATTTATTTTGGTAAATATTTTCTGATCATATGAAAAGGGGACTGAAAGAAAGACAAAAGAAACTAGTTTATGAGGTAGAATTGACATATATGCGGTAAGGAGTGAGGGTTATTGAATGAAAGAATTCGAAGAAGGCTGGTTTCTAATGGAGGCCAAGAAGTGAGTTGTGATGCTGTTAACTGAGATGCGAAAGTTGGAGGAGGAGCAGGCGGAGGTGAATGGCTGGGGAGGTCAGTGAAGCGATGGTGAAAGGATGAGTTCTATTTTAAATCCTGTGTAATGCTTAGCTGGAGATATCTGGGGCATACATGGAAATAGAAACTTGGAAATCAGAAAGAGACACCGAATCAGAAGGTAGCCAGGACTCTCAGAGTCCAAAGTAGACAAGTTTCCTGTTCCTCTTAACTCTTAGACTCTTTGCATCATAATTCTTGCCACTTTGAAATGTGATGACCTGCTCACTGGATGTTTCTTATTAAACTGTTAAATTGTATTGGTAGGCATCAATGTAGATGCTAAATGAACAACAGTTTTGGCTGTTACTTCATAGGTAAAATGTGCAATCTGAGAAGACTTCCATGGGTCCAATCTGAAATGGACCAACATTTTTGGGGTGGGCAGAGGGTACCAAACCTACAAAGGGCACTGAGAAAGAGTAAGAAAGGTCTGAAAAGAATGATGCTTTCAAAGCCAGTGGAGGAGGGCCCAGGAGGGAGTGGTTCATTGTCAGAATCTTCAGGAGTCCTTACCAAAGTGTCTCAGTTAGGGAGGAAAACAGAAAACACTGCAAATGTTTTAAGCAAGAAGGGATTGGACTCACTGAATAGGCAATTTGCGAAATTTTTACAAGGGCTAAGGAGGTAGACTCAAGGCTGGGCTTTCTAATCAGTGTAGAAGTGAGCCATGCCTCTTTTCTGTGGGACCCCGGCTGATGGCCACTCTACCATCCAGAGTGTCTCTAGTTTGGCAGAGTGAGGGGCAGGGAACAAGGACAGAGGAAGCACTTTTTCCTAAAGCTTCTATCCAGAAGTAGCATAGGTCACCTCCTTCCATACTGTATTGGACAAAGCAAGTCGAATCGGGACACCTAACTACAGGGAAGCAGAAGCAACCTGTCCTACTATGGTGGAGCAGTGTGCTTATACAAAGAAGACCCCTGAAAAATTATTTAGCTCCTTGTACCTCACTTTCTTTATCTGTAACACTTCTGCTGTGCTTATCTCTTAAGGGCACTAGACGGGTAAACGGGCTAATGTATACGAGATGCTAGGAAAAATAGCTGATCGATAGTAAACACCAAATCACTTTAGACATTATGTTGTTTTTCTGCCCCTTTCCCTTAACTCTTTTCTCCTCTGGTGCCTCCCTTTCATCCCCAGGCCTGCTGTGTCCAGCTTGCATTTTATTTAAGTCTGTCAGTGCATTCATGCCCCAAATGAAAATAGCCCTTTTCTCTACCCCTCACCACACAAATCTGCCGCTAGAGGAAGATTTGCAAATTTCCCTCTTCCCTTGTCAAAATAAATCAGATTTTTCTTTTAAAAGATGACAACAGAGGAAGATTATTAACATTATACCTATAAATTGCGCTCTACCCCCTACTTTAATGGGTCCCAATAGCCTGTCTGCAACATACGCTAAAAATATACTTTGCAGAAAGTTGATTCTTTACCTCTATTATAAGCTGCTACAGAGATTTTTCACTTCCAATCAACTTCCAAGTGCTTGAAATTGCACATTCTCCAAGCTAACCACTCATACATGGAAAGGTGGGTACGGAAATTCTTCTCTGTCAACTCCCCCACCCAATCCAGAGAAATATATGCCTTGGAAACCTATTTACGTCTTGATCCAAACAACAGGACCCTTCGCAGCTGCAGGCTGGAACTGGAAGTGTCCTGAGTGCCAACAGCTCCCTACCCTGCTAGCACCTGGAGAAAAGCAGAGGAATTTACAGAGCCACACTCAGTCTAAGTCTGGCCAGGAATCTAGCCTTTTCCCTAACAATTTCTTTTGCAAAAGAATACACTGCCTGGGATGTATGAAGCTTCCCACTGCTTCCTGTAGGGTACCTTGAATGATTCGAGCCACTGGCAATCTGGCTGTCACTACCGAACCAGCCCACCTTCCATCCTCTGCCACAGGCTTGAACACACCACGTCACTACATGCATTGACTTGCATAAATGTTAAAACTGTTATTTTGAATGGATGATGGAATCCAAGAAAACATATCACCCTTGATGAGTGGAAGGCAGTGTTGCTGAGCCCATGCATAAACTCCATCCCTGCCACCATAGCCATTTTGTTCTTGTGTGCGTTGGGCAATGACATGAGTGGCTGAAGAAAGACATTGGCTGCTATCCACAGAACAGGTCCTCCTATCCACTTGAGCATTACATGGGACACAAATATCTTCACCTCCTCTGACCATATGGAGAGGTATATCCATGTACCTCTTCCCCAAATATCTTTGTCACCAAATTTCCTGTCATGTTCCTTCCAAGTCCCTGACCATCAATATATAGTTGCACACTTTGCAGTTTTTTTCTTGCAAGTAAAATGTATGGCCATGTGTGCTGCTTGAATTTCTGTCCACTGTGAAGATTACCCTTCACTGTAGTCCTTAAGGAATGTCTTAGAAAGGGGCCGTACGGCAGTACTGCAGCTGTCCACTGTGGGGCGGTGCTTATGTAATGAGCAGAATCATCTGTAAACCAGGCCCTACTCTTCTCTTCCTCTGTCAGTGGATCATAGGGCACCCTGAGGAGGCCATAGGTGCTGGTGGGTGGCAGCAGGCAATAAAGCAGGAGTAGAAACCATGGGCATTTGGGTACTTCTTTATGTAAATTACTTGTACCTGCTCAGGACTGACCATGTATATACCATTTCCATTTGATGATGGACTATTGCTACACACGTCCAATTTTATAACTCAGAGGCTCACATAGCACCCAGTTCATGTCACATGATATGAACATGTCACATGGGGTCCACTGATCAAATGTTTCCATTGAGACCCAGTAGCAGTCCTGGAGCTGTTTCTCAAAGGGAGAGTAGTTGTCTACAGGTGATGGTAGAGCCTTGATTCAAAATGCTAAAGACTTCCTCTATGATTCACCTGTGAGGGCTGCCAGAGGCAACCCTATCTAACACTGAGACTTCAAGTGCCATTGGATCTGCTGGACCACTTGGCTTGAGTAGAAGAGCAGCCTGGACCTGTTGCAGAACCTCCTCTTGTTCTGGGCCCCACTCAAAACTAGCAGCTTTTTTAATCACTTGGTGAATGGGCTGGAGTAACACCAAAGTGAGGAATGTTTTGCCTCCAAAATCCAAATAGGCCCACTGGCACTGTACCTCTCTCTCAATTGTAGGAAGGGCCAGGTGCAACAACATATCGTTCATCTTAAAAGGAAAATCTCTGCATGCCTCACATAACTGGACTCCTAGGAATTTCACTGAGGTAGAGAGACCTTGAATTTTAATTGGACTTATTTCCCATCCTCTGACATGCAAAATCCTTTACTAACAGGTCTTGAGTGGTTAATACCTCTTGCTCACTTGGTCCAATCAGCGCAATGTTATCAGTGTGGTAGAGCATTGTGATACCTTGGAGAAGATAAAGATGATCATGATCCCCATGAACTAAGTTGTGACACAGAGCAGGAGAGTTGGTATATCTCTGAGATAGGACAGGAAACCTGTATTACTGGCCTTGCCAGCTGAAAGTAAATTGCTTCTTGTGGGTCTTATGGACAGGTATGGAGAAAAAGCATTTGCCAAATCAGGAGCTGCATATCAGGTACAATGAGATGTGTTAAGCAGCTCAAGCAAAGAAACCAGTAACTGTAGTTGGAGCCACCACTTCATTAAGTTTACAGTAGCCACCATCGTTCTCTAAGATCCATCCATCTTCTGTACAGGCTAAATAGGAGAGTTTCGTGGGGATCTGGTGGGAGCCACCACTCCTGCATCTTACAAGTCCTTGATGGCAGCACTAATGTCTGCATGCCCTCCAGAGATGCAGTATTGGTTTTGATTTACTATATTCCCAGGTACAGGCAACTTTAATGGCTTCCACTTGGCCTTTCCCACCATAGAAGTCCCCACATTCCAAGTTAGGAAAACAATATGGGGATACTGCCAAATGCCAAATACATGTATACCAATTATACATTCTGGAATTTGGGAAAAGACCAAGGGATGGATTCAGGGGCCCACTGGACCCATTGTGAATTGGATCTTGGCTAAAACACCATTGATCAACTGACCTCCATAAGCCTCTTTCTCTTATTGGAGAGCCAAAATGATGTTTTGAATCTCCTAGAATCAGTGTTAGTTAGAACCAGAGTCCAATAGTCCCCAAAAGGTCTAGTCATTTCCTTTTCCTTAATGTATGTTTACTCGGGTAACAAAAGGCCATAGGTCCCTCTGGGGAAAGGTAGGAGAAAGGTTGACAGTATAACTTTTTAATGGTGCACCAGGATCTTTCCTCAAAGGGACCTGGCCTTCCCTTCATTCAGGGGATTCTGGGTCTGTAAATTGGCTCAAGTCTGGAAATTGAATGAGGGGTCATCATTCTCTGTTGCTACAATTTGAGGTAGATTTTTGTTCATTTGCCTTAAATGTTTTCTGCGTCTATAAATGGAGTAAAAATGTAGTAGGCTTCCTATCTACTTCGCTTTTGGGAACACTGACTGATTAGCCAAAGCCATAGGTCTATGTGTGTCAGATAATCAGATCACTGATTTCCTTCTACTGCCCATTGTCAAAATATGCCCACCTTCCCTTTGACAATTGAACACTGTCACTTGGCCCCTGCCACTCCCGGATCCAATTATACGTATCACATTAATTTTCCAAATTGAGTGACTGCAGTCCCTACCATAAGGTCTGGTGACAGAGAAGAGCAGAACGGTACTCTTCAAGGATGCTGGTGTTCCCCTCACAAATTTGTCTTAAAGTATTAGTGCATTTTCTAGACCCTTCAAGTGTGGAGTGGGTTTTACCTGGAAAATTCCCCTTACCATTTCCTTTTCCCTGAGCCTTTGAATACACTCATTAATAGTAAACCAAGGAATACTGGGCATCCCCAGCTCATTCACAGTGTGTCTTCCTTTGATCCATATTTCAGTCAACCAACCAAATAAGCTACTGGCACATTTTTAACCCCGTGATCTCTGACATTAAATCCAGAAACTCTACTTAATGAGCTTATGGCAAGAAATTCAGCCTGATCTAGGTTTATGTTTCTTTTTTCTTTCCTTTTTTTTTTTTTAAGTATAAGATTTTATTGAAAGAGATCCAATTTTGGCTTGAAAGATATAGGTTCAAGGTCTCTTCTTCATTATTCCAGAAACTGTTTACAGTGTTTGTACTTTCAACAATACCCTAAGAGTTCTTCCAACATGAAGATTTTCAACCTACTGAACAAAACGTATGTTCACACTCTGATGGACATGTTTCTTCCACATTATCCTACACCCTTAAAATCTAGTCCCATATCTGTTCCCGAGATCTCTGCTTGCATGAATTAGAAAACTCAAGACTGTTTTGGAATGTAGTGTAACTCCTAATGGAGCATGCTGTGTACTTCACTTTTAGGAGTCCTCTGAGATTTGAGCCTGGTTATAGGATAAGAGGCAAAAGTCGATGGTAAGGGTGGGTCCAGAGGAGAGCCAGCACTGTCTTTCTTGGTAACTGCTTCAAGGAATGTCATTACTGCTTCCACGGGCAACGGGATTAGTTTCCTCAGAGGAGGAGAAGCCGAGAACACAGGGCTAAGGTTGGGACTGCCTCGGGCTCTAAGGGTGGGTAATCTCCTTTTCTAGTAAAATAATCTCATCAGAATGTAGGAATTCAAAGTCCCCTGCCTCATCATGTTCCTCTGCAACATCTCCATCTCAATTTATGGGATCCCGTTTATTTCCCCAATCTGTGCCCTCACTTTACCTGCAGATACCTTCAAGGCTGAGTGTTAGACTTGTGCTATAATTCAGCCAATCACATTACGAGGGCTTGTGTTTGATTTTCTGCAACTTCAGCCCTGTGGCTAAAGGAGAAGAAGAGTCTCCTAGGACACAGTTAGAAGTCTTTAGCTTGCTTATGCATGTTGAGAACTTGAGCCTCTGTATTGCTTTCCTTCATTCGTTTGTCTAGAGGTGCTAAGAGCAAACAGCCAGCATCATTATATTTCTCATTCTTCCAAAAAATGTACAAGTCTTGTATATAGAGTTGATAAATACCTTGTATTTTACAAGAGGTGAATTAGGTTAATCGAATATATTTGTGTTGTGTGTTACTTCAAACAGTTCATCCCACGGGCTGTCAGGACTCTTACATTATCAGAAGAGACCATGGCAACTTTGGCTGTCATCAAATTAGACAGCCAACTCCAAGAGCCACTGAACTAATCAGAGAAACTCATCCTTACGATTTTGTTCCTCTAGAACCACTCCCGGGCCTCATCTACATTAACTCACTTCTTTTTCTCTTCAATTATTTCGGGTATATATCAGATTTTTTCTGAACTTTTTCTTAGTATATGTTTGTGATACGTAGTGATTTCATTCTCTTTGGGGATAGGAGATATACACATATTTCATCTTTATCACACTTACTTCCCCTTCCCCCTCCTCTCCTCTTTCTCCATCTTCAGATCCCCTTCCCATCTCCACCGAGTCTACCTCCCTGCTTCTTAATGTGGCTCTTTTATTTTGATCTTAAATTATTTCTATTTCGGGACTCTTATATTAAAGAAACTGTGAGATAATTATCCTTTTGTGACTGTGATTGACTTACTTTACTCAATGTTATGGTCTGGTCTCAGAATCCATCCATTTTTCTCCAAATGACCCAAATTTATCCTCTTTATGGCTGAGTAATACTCTATTGTGTATATAAAACACATTTTCTTTGTCCATTGATCTGTTTACTGACATAGAGACCGCTTCTGTGATTTAATTATTGTGATTTGTGCTGCTATGAACATTAGTATGCGTGTACCACTGTAGTATGATAACTTTAGCTCTTTGGGGAAGATACATAACAGAGGTATAGTTGGTTAAATAGAATTTCTGTTTTTAATTTTGATGAATCTTTATACAGATTTTCAAAGTGGATGTACTTGTTTGCATTCCTGCCAACAATGTAGACTAGTTTCTTTTTCCTCACAATCTTATCAGTATTTGTTTTTTATTTACTTGTTTGTTTGTTGAGTCCTTATTAATCACCATTCTTACTGTAATACAGTGGAATCTCAGTGTTATCTTGACTTGCATTTCAGTGGCCAAAGATGCTGAACATTTTTTTCATGTATTTATTGACCATTTGTATTTCTTCTTCTGAGAAGTATCTATTCGTTTCAATTGCTCATTTTTAAATTGGGTCTTTTATTTGGAGGAATCTAGTGTTTTTGCGTTCCTTGTGTATTCTAGACATTAGTCTTCTGACTAAGAAGTAGCTGGTAAAAGTTTTCCTATTCTGTAGGTTGTCTCTTTATTAGTTGTTTCTTTTGCTATGCAAAAGCTTTTTAATTTTATATAATCATATTTGTTGATTCTTGGAATTATTTCTTGTGCAATTTTGGTCTGTTCAGGAAGTCCTTGCCTGTGCCCATGTCTTCAAGAGCTTTAGCAATTTTTTGGCCAACAGATTCAATGTTTCTGCTTTTAATATATCAGTCTTTGATCCATTTTTATTTGATTTTAGTATTGGGTGAAATATATGGTCAAGATTTATTCTCCTGCATGTGGATAACCTATTTTCCCAGCACCCTCTTTCAAAGAGACTATCTTTTCTCCAGCATATATTATTGGTCTTTTTGTTGAAAATCAGGTGACTAAAGGTCCTTGGAGCTGTTTCTGTATCTTCTATTCTAGTCCAATATTTCTGATTTTTGCCAGTACCATACTATTTTTACTACCTTAGCTTTGTAGTACAGCTTGAAGTCTGGGATTGCAGGGCCTCCTGCCTTGCTCTTGCTCTGTGATTGCTTTGGCTATTCTGGATCTCTTCTGATTCCACATAAATTTTAAAATTATTTTTTCTCATTCTGAACACCCTGCTTGAATTTTTCATTCTTTTGTGCTCTTTGGCATTGTTGGCTGCTTTGTTTCTGTCTAGAATTTCTTTGAGTACTTTTTGTAGTGTGGGTTGGGGGGCCATAAATTTCTTAAGGTGCTCTTTGTCATGGAAAGTTTTTATTTTTCCATCTATGTTGAAAGATAATTTTAGAAGATGTTAATCTGGGTTGAAAGTCGTTTTCTTTTAGGGCTTGAAAAACTTCACTTTAAGTTTTTCTGGCCTTTAAGGTTTGTGCTGAGAAATCTGTTGCAATTTTGATAGGTTTGCTTTTATACATTATTTGTTGCTTTCTTCTAACACCTTTTAAAATTTTGTCCTTGTGTTGGACTTCTGGAATTTTTAACTGTGATGGAGAATTTCTTTTCTGATCATGGCTATTTGGAGTTCTATATGCCTCATTTACCTGGAAGCTTAATTATTTCCCTAAACTTGGAAATATTTCTGCTAAGACTTTGTTAATAAATTTTTATATCTTTTGTGCTGTCTTCTGATCTTTCCTTAACTTCTGTAATTCTCAGTTTTCTTTGAGTCATCTAGTTTCCATGATCTCTTGTTTTTAAGGTGTCTTTTAAGGTATCTTATCTTCTAATTCTGACACAGTCTCCTCATATTGGTCATTTCTGCTGCCTATACTAGAATTTTTTGTCCAAGGGCCCTTTGGTACTAGCTCAGTCTCTTTCCCCTGAGTAATTTTCTGGCTTCCAGTATTCTTGGTGCCCTAATCGGTGAACATCTCACTCACTCAGTTTCCTCTCTAGGAGCAAGGGAGAGAGAATAGGTGAGGAAGCTATCCCAAGGACCTGGCTGCCTATGTAGTGCTGGTTCCTACCTTCCAGATGTTAGATCTACTCCCAAGATGGTGTGTTTTCCAGACCTGGGGTATAAGGGGTGCTGCATCCCAGAGGCATCCCTGCTCCCTTTCCTATACTCCACCATTACTGGCTTCTATCTAGTGGCTTTCTCCTTCAGGTTGACTCTCCATATCTGACTCTGCTTGCCTCCTCCATTTCTGAATACCTGCACTTCCTGATGGACGCCCTCTGAGCTTGCTCCTGCTCCTCTACCTCTAGTTGGCCATGAGGAAATCCTGTGGATATTCTTCTTAAGTATGCCATGTCCCTCATCAGACTACTACATATTTTTAAATCTTTTTAATTACTTTTGTTAATTTCTGAGCAATTGCACCAGACTCATTTTCCATTGTACTGATTTTTTTCTTTAGTTATGTTTCATCTATTGCACAACAAATTTATCGTGTTAGCTATAATAACTATATTTTTTACTTCTAGAATTCTATTTTCTTTTTTCCAAGCTCACATTATTGTCTCCCTCTCCATTTTTCTTTTCTTCTTTTATGTTTTCAACAATATGATTACCATTTTATAGGACTATTTTCATAATCACAAGCCTTGGGGTATTTTTAATATTTCAAATTATCATTCTCTTTTGTTATTCTTTGTCATAATAGATCATTCACTGTGTGCTCTCCAACTGTTTTATTATGAATTTATCTTCAGTGGTACAAGTATATATTTGTGTGTACATTTTTGTTGGAGTCTCATGTTCTTTGATTGCAGGAGATTTTTCCAGTAAGTGATTTTCTATTTTACTTTTTGTAACACTTTAGGTATTACCTGGAACCAAATTTAATATTTGTGTCCTTGTCATAAGTAGAATTATGTCTTCAAAACAGTAAGTTCAGTTCATAACTCCTAGTACCTGTCAATGTGACCTTATTTGGAAATAGCTTCTTTATGGATATGAGCAATTTAAAATGAGGTCATTTTATATTAGGATGGGCCATATACTACAGTGACTGATGCTTTTATACAAGGAAAAAAGGGAGATTTCAGAGGGACACAGAGAAGGAGGCCATGTGGAAATGGAGGCCAGGATCAGATGATCGCAGCCCAAAGCCAAGGAGCCAAAATATTTGCCAGCAACCAACAGAAGCTAGGAGGGAGGCATGGAGCAGTTCCCTTTAGAGTCTCCAGAAGGAACCAACCCTTTCAATAATTTAATTTCAGACTTCTAGGCTCTAGAACTGTGACAGAAAAAAATTCTGTTGTTTTAAGCCACCCAGTTTGCTTTGTCAGGGAAACTAATAGTGTCTTGGCTTGGGATTTCCTGTGAGAACATTAAATTTTCAGTTTTTAGCTTTTAGAGCTTTTATCTGGGTTAGATATCCCTTGGCACTGGCTTAGTCTCTCACTGCTTTGATTTTGAAATCCTACTTTATTACTGGCACTTGAGGGTTTCTTTTTTTTCCTAAGGCTGACTTCTTACAATATTATAATTTTGTTTTTAATATTTTAGCCAGCATACTGGAATGCAACTAAAAGAAAACATGTCTGTTTTTAACTCTATCTGCCCTATTCTGGACCCTGAAAACTGGATCTCCTTTATGGGTATAGAGAGGAAATCACTATAGCCTGCTACTAAGGGAGAGTAAAATGTCCTCTGGGCACAGAAAGGCAGAGTGGCATGGAAGGTAGGACTTGTGAAGGGATGCCACACAGCTCCTCAAACTCTACCATGCCCTCAGTTATTTTCACCTTAGAGAAAGCTCTGTCCCATCACCTGGAAGGCCCTGGTTCTGTCTCCTGTCTCATTTTCCATCAGCCCCTCTTTTCTTAACTTATTACCCAGACCCAGGACAAGTTTTGTTTCCTCAAATGTACTACTATTTCCTTCAGTTTCTTCCTCATGTGTGAATTTTTCTTCCCAGAACATTCCCAGTTTCTTTCTCACATCCAAGTCATACATTATCTTTAGGCCTTCTCTGAATGAGCAAAGCCCCATCAGCTACCAAACAATGAATGAGGGAACACAAGACAAAAAGCATGAGAGCAGATGTGGTTCAAACTAAGGTTTAAAGATGGAGAGAAATAGATGTACAAATGCTCCTTCACTTACAAGGAAGTTATATCCCTGCATTTTAAGTACAAATATCATAAATCGAAGTGCATTTTACATATCTGTGGTGGTTACAAGTGTCAACTTAATTGGTTTTTTAGACATGATCAGTCCAGAGCATTGATGGAGTGCATTTCTGGGTGCGTCTGGGTGGATCATGGAGGCATGGCCTTGGGGTCTGTGTTTGGTCCCTTTCCCCTTCCTCTCTGATGAGGTCCTCCTGGTCTACTTCCTGGCCACTACAAACTAAGCAGCTTTGCTCTACAGCACCCTTCCACCATGATGCTTCTGCCTGGGAACCAGCCAACCATGGGCTGAATCCCCTGAAACCATCGTGAGCAAAATCAAACCTCTCCTTTTTATAGTTGCGGGTGTCAAGTAGTGTCTTAAGCAAAAGGATAGCTGACGAATATGATACCAACCTACTGAACACCTTAGCTGAGCACCATAAAGTGTTGGTTATTTCTCCTGGTGGTTGCATTGCTGACTAGGAGCTATGGCTTGAAAAAGGTACTTACTACATATTGCTAGCCCAGGAAAAGGTCAAAATTCAGAATTTGAATTCTGAGTCCCCTACTCAATGTGTACCAGTTTGACACCATAGTAAAGTGGGAAAATCATAGTTGAGCCATTGAAGGTTGGAGACTGTACTGGAATAGGAAGAGTCACTGAGCTCCTATTATTAAGTATGTGGAAGTTATCTAATCAAAAGATACGTTATGCATATTTTTTCTGTATTTTTCTTACCAGATTAGAAATTCCTTGAAATCAATAACATTATATAAATTAATTTTTTTAACCCTACACAAATTCTATCCCAGGACTTTGAGATAGTGCAAAGTATTTGTTGAATGAGAGGATAAAAGAATGAGAAGATAAAAGTATCCTCTCATTCATCGAAACTACATTTTTCTTATCATCAAGTGTACATGGCCTGTCAATTAATAGGCCTCCTCATGGGTTGTATTTTGTTGTTTGTTTGAGGTTTGGTATATTGTGCTTTGGAGAATGATTGATAGAATTCATTTAATTTGTAATTCGATGGCTACATCTTTCATTTTAATCTTATTTAGTGTCTTGATGTGAGAGAAAGGGGCTTGCTCATTCTATGTACCATGGCAGGCTTATCATATTTTCGACACTCACTAAGTGTTAACATCAACGAGAGCATCATGAAGGATCATTATCCAAGAGGAAAGTAAACAGAGGGGTAAGATTGGCAAACCTCAAGTGGACAAGCCCACTTCTTCCCCTAAACTCATGATTCTAGAAGTTAGTTATTGCCTCAGCATCTTTAACTCTTTCTGGATCTGTGTACGGGGTTGAACAGATTGCAAAAATAATATCTAGAAAGACTTAATCAGGAATTCAAATCTTTTTTTCACTGCAGCAGTTATTTCAAAACTCATAAGACAAGTTATATTCTTTTGAAACCTCCACGGTCAGCAGTATCCATATTGGCAGGAGTGGTACATACAGCTCTAGTTTTCCTTCTTCCCCAGTAGTGAAAGGACTACAGTGTGAGGGCAGCTCTTTGGTGCCAAAGAACTGTGCCTTCTCACTCCTGTCTATAGCAAAACCAGGGAAATCTCAGAAAAGGCAAGATCCGGCTACCAAACACCTTGCTTCCATCAACAGTTCTGGCTGCATCAGCTGCTTTCTGATTCTAATTAAGTCTTTCCCAAAAAAAAATTATATGTCAGCAGAAGTGAGAGAAATAAAGGAAGCATTTTTTACTTGGCAACAGTGAAACTTTCTGTTGGCCGAGAAATATGTGGATGAAGTAAGCTTTTAAGAACTTATGATTCCTTTGTCAATATAAGCCTAATAAATTAAAATCGGAAATATTTTCTGCTATCCCCACAAGATCTCATCAATCATCTATTTACTTCATCTCCCTCCTACCTCAAATAAGGAAAGATGGCTGACAAGCTTTGGTGGCTTTGTTAAAGAAAACCATATCATTTGTAAAAAAAAAAAAAACACAAAAACAAACAAACAAACAAAAACTGGGCTCTTTCTCAAGGAAGCTTGAAGTGCTAGCTTCAGGTTTTCTTTTTAACTGTGCAAAAAGAAAAGGGATGTTTGCAGAGAGAGAGAAGAAAAAAATAAAAAGGAAACCTCTGGAATCTTCAAAGTTGGTGTTTGTTGGCATCACAACTAAGTGTTAGCACAAATGCCCTAAAGACATGGAAACTGAATTAAATAATTAGCCTCACATCCACACTCTTCACTTTGAGTGGCATGTAGCATGCTTAGGCAGAGAGGTGGGTGCGATCCAAATACAAATATCAAAAACCTCTTACTAGGTAAAACTTGCACCCTATGTAAATCACAAAACTACTTCTTTCCCAGATAGCTCCTTAGTCTACAATATTAATATTAATATGCCATTTGAATTAAACATAAATATAATATAGACTGAAGACATGTCTTCCTTCTTGTTTTTTGAAAAGAGAAAGATGAAAAGTCTTTTGCGTTTGGATCTTTCAAATATTAAGCACTACAGCTCCATAAATTTGAAGCTCAGACCGTTATAAGAAATTATTAAAGAAAAGACCTAGACCAGGGTTATAAACTCAAATGTCTGCAGATCTTCTACGAGTGCTGTAAGACTAGTGGCCAACACTAAGGGATGGTGAGGGCTATGATAAAGTACAGAGCTCGGTTCCCACCTTGAAGACAGGATTCTTAGAAGTTGTCAGATACATAAAAATACTTCCAGAAAACACATTAAGTACCAAGAAAGACTCATCTGCAAAATCTGTGACTTCCAATTTGTAACCTCTCAGCTGGGTAAAAGGCTGCCGGAATTTCTGGCCATTTCCCGATTTGAAACTTGAAAGAGCATTCTCCTAGAAGATTGGATGAGAGCTTCTGAAGCCAGTTTGACTTCTGCTGTCACATCTGCTCGTTTTTGCAGCTCATATGGCTTCTGATGCAAACACAGAAACCAAAATAAGAGATCTGCTTTACTCTCCTGGCTAGAAAATAATCTCATGTCACAAATATCCCCCCGAGAAATCTGAAATTGTTTTTGATATTAAAGAGAAAAAAAAATCCTAATAACACTGCAACTGCTCCATAGGAAACCGGAGTTCAGAGCCCAGAGTTCCCAGCTGGCTCTGGAGACGACAATCCATGGAGCGAGGACTTCCCCGCAGGGTATAATGTTATCCATGGTGCTTCCTTGAAGACTTACTGATGTGAGTGCAGTGGATAGGACAGCTGTGTGCTCAAATTCTGACTCAGCTTACTCTCTGAAGAGCATGTTACTTAGTCTACCTGAACTTTTTTTGTATTTTCTTTTTTTATAAGATGGAGGAAGTAATTGTACTAGATTTGCTAGTGCTGCCATAAAGAAATAAAACTCCATCACCTGGGTGGTTTAAACAGCAGAAATGTATTGTCTTGCTGTTTGGAGAGCTAGAAATTCAAGATTAAGGTGGCGTCTGGTTGGTTCCTTCTGAGAGCTCTGAGGAATGGTCTGTTTCATGCCTCTATCCCAGCTACTGGTGATTTGCTGGCCATCTTTGACTCTTCTTGACTTTTGCCTTATCACCCTGATCTCTGCCTCCATTACCACATGGTGTTCTCTCTGTGTGCATATTTGTGTCCACATTTTCACCCTTTATAAGGACACCAGTCATACTGGATCTGTAGTCTACCCTGTTTCAGTATGACCTCATCTTAACCAATTATTTCTACAGTGACCCTATTTTCAAATAAGTCCACATTTAGAGGTACTAGAGTTAGTATTTCCACGTATGAATTTTGGTGGGACACAATCCAACCCATAATATTAATATTTACCTTCAAGAGTTGCTGTCAGAATTAAATGGAGAAACAGCAAATGAAAATCTGAAACATGGTAGATAACCAACAAATGCCATATTTGTATGACCCATTGATTCTAAATGGCTCCCAAAATGGATCCTTAAATCTGAAATACAGTTATAGCCTTACGTTCCACCCCACTCCAATCCATCTTCTATCTTGCTATCAGAATGAGTTTTTTAAAATCAAGTACAATCATGTTATTATTCAACTCTCAGTTCTTCAGTGGCTTCCCACCCCTACTGGAGAAAATCCAGTCCTCCTGGTGCGATATTCAAGGTCCTGCATCCCAGGTATTGCCCTTACCTAACTCTCCAGCCTCCTTCCCTACCTCTTCTTTTCAGAACCTCCACTCCAGCCAGGCTGAACCTCATGCTGTTTACTCTTTTCTTTGCTATACATTGGTGCTTTCCTTCACTTGCCTTTTATAGACTGGAATGCACTTTGTTCACTGTCCACCTGCAATATTCACTCATCTTTTATGACTCCACTTAAAACTATCTTTAATGAAGTAATTCCTGACATCAGCCTGTAAAACCAACTACTCTTTCCTTTGTGTACTTCATGTGCCTTATTCATAGGGTGAGTCCATGTCTTGGTTCTCCTTGCATCATCATGTTTCATTCTATTGTCTTAGTACCCATCCAAGTCAACTCATCTGTTCCCTCTGTCATTCTCAAAGGTGTTGCACTGTAGAGGTTAAACTGCTATATTTCATCATTTTATAGCATTGATGCCAAGTTTTACTTAGCACCTATTACCTTTAAGTTGCTTCCTTGTAAGTCAGCATATTATAAGACAGTAAGCTCTTGTGAAACCAAAAGCATTATCTTATTCATCTTTCTACATTCATTGCCCACCCTAGCACATTTTAATAAATAGAAGCCTAAGTGATGGTAATACTTAATAAATATTTACAAAAATTAAAGAGTCTCTCTATCATCTATCTTAATCCCATAATGAAATATAAAATTGAAATCATGCAACCATTTCTTGATGCATTTATTTCTTTTTTTTTTTTTTTTTTTTTGTGGGTACCGGGGGTCGACCTCAGGACCTCGTGCGCCAACAGGCACCCGTGCCACTGAGCGATATCACCGGCCCCTTTTTCGTATGTGGGATCCGGGAGTTGAACTCGGGCCCTTGCGCTTGCAAGGCAGGCGCTTACGCCGCTGAGCCATCTCACCGGCCCATTTATTTCTATATATTACTCTTTTCTCTTTCCTTTTCCCAGCTGTTCTCTCTATGAAAACTCAGAGCATGAAGAAGATAAAAGAGCTGAAAAATGGCACAGAGACACACCCACAATTGTGACGTGGGCTAGAAACCGCAGAACTCAGAAGAGATCTACCTTTTGGACACAGAGCTTTCGTCAAAGAATGGGTTGTGGGAAAGGAGATATCCTTAGTGAAAATGGAATTTGATTGCTGGGACAAAGCAAGCTGTGACATGGGGATGGCACAACAGGTGGATGTATATTCTGATTGTCTGCCAAGAATATTCTAGGATGAATTCAGAATCTGGATGGTTAGCATTGAACCCTTCAAAACCTAGGTTTGGGAGCATTATTTAAACTTAATTCTTCCTAAATGTGGCATGTGGGCTGGTTAGATGTCTTGCATGCAGTTTACTCCTTGTCTGGTGAAAGAGAAGAGCCATAGTAGGACCATTTGGAATATGGGCTGATAGGGGCTTAAAAGCAATATGGAGATTGACACCAACTCCCGTCCAGTAATTCAGCAGGAACATTGTTTTCTACACTTAGATAGCAATATTCAACATAAAATTTCCTTATAAGTGCAGAAAGTCTTATTTAAAGAGTTGACTTTGCTAAGATTTAATTATTTGTCATTTATATTAAAATAACTATTTCCTTTTTATCTCATCTTACTTCTATTTTCATTAAATGACACAGGTAACTCAAATTAGGGAAGGATTGTGATTTAATTTGTTTCCTGGAAAAGGAAAAAAAAATCTACCTAACCAGGTAGGCTACAATATAATTTTTATTTGCCCTTCAAAATTCACTTCCTGACTCTCTCCTCACTGACTTTCACCCCAGGAGGCTCACTTGTGTGGAATAAACAAAGGAATTCGCTGACCTCTGCCTTCTAGTTTGGTTCTACAAGTGGGAGGCACTGGCAGGGGATCAAGGGTGGAGTTTGGGGATAGTGATTGTCAGGGCTTTGACTTTGGCTTCTGCCAGAATTCTTACAACCTGTAAGAAAGTTTTCTTCATCTCAGTCTTGTACCAAGTTTCCATCCTTGTCCCTTTACTCCTGAAAGTAGTAACAGAAGCACTTTGGTTTTCTTAAAGTATCCTTCTGTTTTTGTAAATTGACTTGTCTGAGGTTTGGTTCCTGAGAAGCAGACTACAAAGTGGATATTTGTGAGCAAGAAGTTTATTGGGGAGTGTTCTTTGGATCAAAACCCACGGAAAGGAAAGGAGGGAGGCAAGATGGGCCAGCATAGAAGTTGAGCCAGACCAATAGGGAGCTGTGCGCTGGGATGCACTTTCAGAGTTGCCCCCCTGAGATAAGGAAATAAAGCCTTTGTACCTCTATGCTGACATGAGGGGGGATGCATCTTTTACTTTTCATTCTAAATTCTCCACTCACGTTAGCATCTCTGATTATATAGTTTCCTAGTAAGGTGGTCAGCGTTCTCACAACTGAGGAGTCTAAGTCCTCATCACCGTGATCTTGTCAGGCTGAAACCACTGTATTTTTCCATTTATCATCAAAGATGGACAAGGTTGTTCTGCCAGACCAAGCAAATTAGCTAGGTATCAAACAATCTCCTCTCTACCCTCATTGTAAGAACAGTTTTATTGATGATTGGGGTTGATTATCCCTCAAAGGATGGAGATACCTCTTCTTACCTGCTGGTCTCTTGACACAAAGAACCTCGTGTTTTCAGGTGGCAACCTTAGCTTAATGTTTAGTTGTACACATGTTATATTCCCTGGGCACCAGGACCTCTAAATCCACAGGGCCTAGACACAGATTGCCCAAGTGGGTCAATCACATTGGTGGAAGTGAGGGTACTATTGCTTCAACTCCCTGGTCCCCATGTACTTTATCTATTTGTGTGACAGCACCATATAATAGCTTTTATTTAGAGTATATCTTACTTTTGGGAAGGTGGTGCCCCACTCCTTCTCGTAAGGTAATATCACCTAGCTTGCCCTACAACTATGTCTTCAACAGGCTTTTCTACCAGTCTAATAGCCTGATAGCTGGATGGTACAGTATGGGACTGGACCAGTGAAGCCAATCACTTGCCCATTCTTGTACTTCCTTTCGTGCGTACTGGGTCACTTCATCTGATGGATGTTATGGAAATGCTCCGCTGATAAATCAATCACTTTGGAGTTTTCAGGTAACGTACTAGTCAGCTTTCTTATCACTAAGATATAATGCCTGACACCCACAATTTAAAGGAGGTGAGGTTAGTGAGTTCAAGACCAGCCTGAGCAGCATAGCAAGACCCTGTCTCAAAAACGAACTAACAAATGAATAAATAAATAAATAATAGAAGGAGAGGTTTAATTTTGCTCTGGTTTTGGACCCTAATCAGCAGGCTGTAAAGCTGAGACATCGTGGTACAAGTGTGCAGTGGAGCAAAGCTTCTTAGTTCATGGCAGCTGGGAAGCAAAGCAGGGGAGGAGGCCAGAGCTGAAAGGGTGAGGGACCAAACACAGACCCTGAGGATACACCTCCTCTGTGACCCACCCAGATGCACCTAGAAGTGTGCCCCACTTTCCCTGGGGAGGATCCCAAAGCCAATCAAGTTGAAACTCTACCCTAACACCACAGATAGTGACGTTAGCTGAAGCTCTGCCAGCCAAAATAAAAGACAAACTCAAATCAGAAATACAAATCAGTTCCCACCAAAGTGAATCAGTGATCTTTCCACGATAGAAGATTCCAACGTTAACAACTTTTCACCAAGTGTCTGATTAGTCTTAAGTGTTAATGCTAAACCTGGGTAGGGCAGAGGGTCATCGCTGATCTCCACTGTTGGCTGATTGAGTATTTGTCAGCACAGGTGGCTAGATCAATGTTGGGGATGGGGTCACATGTTACTGGCCATGCCATCGGCATCCATTCTTATTTCCACGGCTGTACCGTTCACATGCCAATGCTTGAATGCTGGCATGTAATGACAGATGTCGGTTGATGACAACTGGCAACTCCTCTCTCATGAATATTTACATGTAACCAATACAAGCATCTTCACAGTTCTTTCCCAATTCCATGCATTTATTCACAACTCTGGGACCCAGACCTCCTTAATCTTGATTTTCTGGACATTCTTGAACAAGTGGCTCAGTCATTTGCTTGCCCATAAATCTGTACATTTTTCCATCTAAAGAAGAGAAAGAAACCCAGGAGAAAAGAAGGAAGAAAAGAAAGAGTGAGAGAGAAGTTAAATACTGGTGATCATTTCATGAAACATAAGAGACTGCTGTGTCAAGTGAGAATTCCTCATCCCCACAAAATCCCGACTGAAGCCTCTGAGGACTCGAAAGACAAACTATTTTGTTTCACATTTGAAATATTCAATTTAACAAGTAATGAAGATATTTAAGCTACTTCAAACATGAATTATTTGACACATCCTTATATCATCTTTTCTAAAATTTATTACAAATTAAAAACAGGCAGGTAATAAATAACTTTCAGGATGACATAAATAATTCCCAATAAATTTCCATGAGTACATTTGGGCGTGGTGGTGTATGCCTGAAATCCCAGCACTTAGGAGGCCGAGGTATGAGGACCATGAATTCAGGACCAGGTTTGGCTACATAGCAACTTCAAGGCCAGCCTAGACTGTATAGCTGGACCCTCTCTCAAAAAAATACCATAAATAAATAAATTCATTGCTATGAATTCAAAAAAGAAAGAATGTCTCCTCTGTAAAGTGTTAAGATGGGGGTGGTGCCCAGGGAATGTGTGGGACTGCCACTTGAGCCTGACACATCTTCACCCTCCCTCTTCAGCATACATTTCTTTTAAAGGAAACGGAACACAAAGAATTGCTATATCTTTCCCAGTCCAAACATTATGACGACTCAGGGTTTCTCTATGATGTTTCCTCTGGCACTTTCAGTCTCCTTTCCCAGTGCAAATCATAGCTACACCTCATAAATCACACCTTTGATCTCTGTTAAAAAGCAACTACTCTATATTAGGAATAAAACTTTAATGTCTTCTTAGCCATTTAATACTTCATATTCTTAATAACTTTTAGTTGAATGCTTCACAAAATGTTAGGCTCTGGGCAACACAGCATGTCTGAATCCAAATATAATAACATATATCATACTTGCAATAATAAGAGAACTAAATGGGGCTTCTAGGAGCAAATACAAGGGACATTGGTCCCTGGCTGGTGAGAATATAAGGGTGGAGTCATAGACTTGACATTTAGGCTGAGAACTAAAGGGTTCTTAGGCGAAAGATCTCTACCTCCAGTGCTCTGGCTCTGGTCTGAGCCACCATCTTCTCTCACCTAGATTCCTGGGGTAACTTTCCAGCATTTCTCCTTTCCTTTGTTGTGCACCAGAGCAATTCCTTCTGAAAATTGAAGTCACCTGCATCATGTCACTTCTCTGTTCAGAACCCATCAGTGGTTCCATAACTCACTCAAAGTGGAATGTAGAAGGCCCCATATGATCAGATACATAATTAGGTAACTCTACGACCTACATCGAGCCTTTGCTCAAATTTTACTTTTTCTGTGAGTCCTTCGGTGACAATTTTATTTGAAATTGCCACTCCTTTTCCACAGGAACTTCTGCTTCCAGGCCCCGCTCTCCCACCCCCACACTGTCCCACTCTTTTTTCCACAGTATGTCTCTCCTAATAAAACAAATGATTTACTTATACATAATACTATGTACTGTCTTTCCACTCTCACTAAAATTTAATCTCCATAAGGACAAGGAGCTTTGTATGTTTTGTCCTTTGACATACTGCAAAAACCTCAAACAGTCCTGAAACTCATAGGTGCTCTAAAATTCTTGCTCAGTGAATGAATCCTTTCTTTTTGCTAATACAGTCATTTAGCCAACAAGGGTATTATATTAATATTCACAAATACTTGATGCCTTTCCCTGCAAAAGAACTCAGTCATAATTAGTGATTTGTTTAGCCCTTGAAATATAAAGAAATGTGTTACATTTAGTCAGAAGTTTTAAAGACTTCTTATGTCACTTAGCATAATCTTTCTTCCCTGCTGCTGCATTGTAGAAGCCTCTGTTGAGATGGGGCCTCTGTCACCCTGGGTTCCCGAAGGTCTGGGATGAAGAGAATCCTTATATCTATGATGGACATGAAATTTAATAACAGATGAACATTGGTGTTATAGCTTACCCTGATATAAAATCAAAGTCTGGGGTCTTCAAACTCAAGCTCATTGTTTTTGGATGTTTTGAATATATTGTTATGCTTTGTTAACATTTCTGATTGATCATGCTCTCCCAATTAAGGCAGAATATCTGGAAGTCACACCAAGCCTTTAGAATCAGAGGGATTTGCTGTAGGGAAGAGGAGGTAGTACATGGTTTCATTATCTCTTGAAATATTGGGCTATAGGGACACGCCACAGTGCTCAAGGAACTGCAGGGATGGCTCACTTCCATGGCAGCCAAGAAAAAGGTAAACAGATGCGGTAGGTGAGCAATCATAGTGTAAATGAACCTTGTGTGGACTGAGATCAATGAGGCATCGAGTTAGTTCAAGTCTCTGCAAGCTGACACTCTTAATCTATGTGCACACCATTGTTCACCTACCCATGTTTCACACAATACGTATAAAAGAAAGACACTGAGTTTACAAAAAGGCACAGATGGACAGTCTCTCTACTCATGTAAAGAGCAGGAAAAGTTCAACTAGGTAAATAAGCTTACCCCCAGAGAGACTAGTTAGGGCCTGGATGGCTGCAGTCCCAGACCAATTGCCTCTAGCTGTGGGCAACCTTATCTGATTATGCCAATGACTGGAACAGATATTTTAATATTTTAGTACATGCTCTGAGATTAAAAACTTCAGATATCATGGCATACAATGAAAATGACTGAGAAGTATGAGTTGCTATGGAAGCCACAGGAGGGTAAACTCATCTACGCTTCCTGTTCTCATTAAAAAATTAAAAAACAAATTTTTTTCCTGAACCCAGCCATAATGCAACCCTAGATTGTGCCTTGAGAGCTTACTGCCAAAATGCTTGTGAATTCTTATCAAAATTATTGCTTAACATTTTAACTCAAAATTCTAATGATAAAAGGGGAGTTTTAAAAATACAGTGAAGTTTTACATTTTTAAAAAAATGTATTACAATAAAAACCAATTATCTTAATCCCCCTCAAGATAGTCCCCTTTGCTTCAAACACATTCGTCCCATTGTTCTTGTTGCTTTCTTCTTTTTTTTGTTTTTCTTATATGCAGGTACCGGGAGTCGAACTCAGGACCTTGCACTTGCCAGACAGGTGCTTATGCTGCTGAGCTATATCACCGGCCCTCTTGCTGCTTTCTGAAGTAGTTCTGGAAGTCCTCTTGCATGAGTGTCTTTACAAGTATGATCAAAAATATGGTGAATGCTACTGCCAAATACTGTCTATTGGAAAGGCAGAAATGTTTTCTCATGAAAACATTAAGACATGTCTTTCTCTACCTTATTCGTAGGATTTGGCACCATGTGACTTCTAGCTCTTCCCCAGAGTCAAACCGACTTTGAAAAGTAAATATTTTGAATCAATTCAGGACATCAAGGCAGCCATGACAGCACAACTAAAGATACACACAAAGGACTCACTCACTCCTAGACTGTAATAGTGATTCTACTTTATGAAATTAATCTGAGAAAATTTCATCGAGTAGAAATTTTCCAAGATTGAAAGGAGGACTGTGTACAGAAATATTCTATTTATAAGTCTATAACATTATGGGCTGACAGGCTGCTCCATTTTAGCCCATGAAAGCTAGGTAAACATTCACTGTGTCTAACAGGAAAAGACTGATCCTTCTGTTGGTTGCTATTTTTCCACTGTTTTCTGACCACCATTTCCATTCCCAGTACCACTTCTCCAAATGCCCGGGGAATGCCTGCAACAGACTGAAGCAATGTAAAAAAGACACAGGGTACACACTGGAGTTTATTTCCTTCCCTTCCTCAGGCCAGACCTGAGTTCCAGCTTGTACCATTCCCTCCAAAAGAGAAGCAAACCCAAGATTGTCACAGGTTTCTGTCACACTATTCTGATCACCAATCTTTTACTGCCAGGTGTGGGTGCAAAAGGGGATCCCTATAACAGCACCCAAATAAGTCACTACCCCAAACAGTCTCCTATTGTGGATGTGACATGCAAAGACTTGGGAGCACAAGTGTCTGCCCCGAGGTTCAACAGGTCTGGGGAACATTATAAATAATCCGCTTGGGGCCGGTGAGATAGCTCAGCGGCATAAGCACCTGCCTGGTAAGCGCAAGGTCCTGAGTTCGACCCCCGGTACCCACAAAAAAAAATAATAATAATAAATAAATAATCTGCTTGCCTAAAACATGAGTAAGAAATCAAGCAAAGGACACCGATGAATTTTAAGGACAATATGTTATGGTGCCCGGGGACTGTGAACATTAAGAAATAAGTGGCCTCCCTAAAACAAGGGAGAATTGGGATGGGATTGGGGGGCTTATGACTCCTCAATCCTGGTTATAGAATAAGATAATATCTCCAGATTCAGAAGCGCCTTCAACAACCTGTGAACACATCTTCTACATGCCTCTCCTCCGGCATCCGATGAAAGCACATGATCTGGGGCATAGGGAAGGATTACTAATGATCAGGTCCCCTGAGGCACAAATGACAGCTACACACTTCTGGGCTCCAACTCAGGGAGAACACCATGACTTGTGCCATGCACACTTCTCAGAGGAGGAAAAAAGTGGGAAGGGACTTCAGCTTTGTGTGTAGATGAGCCTGGGACCAAGACTAGGAAGCAGTCACCTCCAGAGCTACTTATTCATTCAGCCAACCACATAATTGGCTTGAGATGTGTCTGGGGAGATCTCCCGTTATTCTTTCCTTGCTTTTATTTCTAGTCTGCAGAACATTTTCTGGTACACACATGCTAGCAGATGGTGAATTTCTTGAGTTTCAAGATATAATATTCTAGCCCGATTTTTTATTTTAAAGGAACATATTTATTCAAGTGTTATTTATTAAAGACACTAGTGAAATCATCTATGTGCTTTATTGGAGTCTATACATACCCTCGGCATATACAGTATTTAGAGTAAGCCGGTCTCCCCAGTGTCCTTAATAGAAGGGACATGTGGAGTTTGTAGCTTTCACACCGCCCTGTCTGTGGGTCACCTGCGAGGCCGGGTGCCAAAAGAAAAGTCATGCACACATGTGTGCACACACATGCACACACGCACACACATGCACACAGGGTGACTTAAGGATAATACAACATTTTAGTATGTAATCTCACTTCTAAACTCACTTCTAAACTCACTTCTAAAGCATATGGTTAAGGTCTGATTTTTTTAAAAACAGCCAATTTGTTTGCTTGTTGCATACCAAACTGGTTTGACTTAACTTGACTTTTTCCTGCTGAAAACTTTCTCAGTTGCTGCCATCAATGGAAAACAGATTAAGAGACAAATTTCAAATGAACGCTTGATACCTCTTTTTTGAAAGGAGGAAAACAGAAGGCAAATGCTCTGCTGGGGCTGGTTTTTGCAAGGTTTGCTGTCATCAACGTAATATTTTTTCCTCTGCATTTATTTAACTAATGTTGAAAATGTGCTGGTTTGTGAAAATGTGATCAAGCCCACCCCATGAAAATTTCAGGGTCACATCATTTACTGGAACACAATTACATTTTTTGCACATAAATTACCTACATGTCTTTAGATTAAAAGCACCTTCCAAAAAAATCCACATCATTACTGAATTGCAATTTCATACACTTAGCCTGAAATTTCCATTCTGTCAGAATCACTCATGTTACCCACAGTTTCAAAAGACCAAAATCATTTTACTGTAACTATACTTTTTTCCAATACTGGGCCAAGGATAAATGTGGTTACATTGATTTCTCACAAATGAACCTTAAACCCCTGATTTGAAATGAGAAAACCACTGTTTGCAATCATTTTCAATCTAAGGTATGTTTAATTGGCTTTAAAGAAATGATGCCAGCTAGTTTGCAGAAACAAAACAAAAAAGTAAAGCAAAAAGACCTCTTGAGCTCACTCTTGCTTCACTCAGAAGCCTCTTTGCTGGTTTTATCTGTTTCACCCTCCTTGTGTTTCCCTAGGAAAAGGAAAGCTACTGATCCCTCTCATTCTCCCTTCTGAGCCCTGTCAGTTGCTAATGGGTAAGCCACCACTGGAATGGTCCTAGCCCAGGCTCCGTGTTCAAGATGATGATCTTATTGTTCAGATTCTGGGTGTATTATTAACAGCAGATCTTTAGTGTAGGGAATAATTATCAAATATTCACCAGTCTGATACAACCAACAGTGATCCACAAAAAGATGACTTTGCCTTAATTCTCAAATAGTCATCGTCTGCTCTGGGACCCTCTACCTGCCTCTCAGACCCTCCCTCCTCCTTGTATCTGTGCCCTGGGAGACTGAGCTCCATATCCACACCATAGATCTCCTTCCATGTGGCTTCTAGTTGAGTTCAGCCACAGGGCCACTGGCAGGAGATCAGAGAGAGGGAGGAGAGCAAGTTTAGGGTGTGTTGGTCTGGATCCATTGCTGCCAGGTGTGGTTACAAGGTTGCTTGACTTTTGCCTTTACCTTCAGTTTGTTTCCTAAGGTGGTAGCTCCTGGCAGGCAGGCCGCATTTGCACCTACTGTGTCCTCTTTAGGTTCTGTTCACTTTCCCTTCTCTTTGCCCCTTGAGCCTAGGGGTGGTGAGATCATGCAAAGATGCTTGCTAACTTGTTCTTCTCCTTAATCCTTGAATTCCTTTATAAAATTCATTTTAAACTATTGCTATCTTTTTTTTTTTTTATGTGGGTACTGGGAGTGGACCTCAGGACCTCTCACTTGCCAGCAAGAGCTTGTGCCACTGAGTGATATCACTAGCCCTTTTTTTCCTTTATGTGGGTTCCGGGAGTTGAACTTGGGACCTCGCGCTTGCCAGGCAGGCGCTTATGCCACTGAGCTATCTCACTGGCCCACTATTGCTGTCTTAAATGGGACAGATGCTGGTATTTTACCATGAATTAGGGTCCATTCTTTTACCTACACCTTCCCAGCACATAGAATGAAGCCTGTACCACTAACCAGAAACCAAAATCATTGGTCACTTATAACATAGAATATGATAAGAACCCAATCAGGTGTAAAAAAGGTGGGCCAACCGTGTGTGTTTCATTCAACCTGCCTGCAGACCCAGCTCACTGCTACACTCCCTTTAATGCTATTTCTGAATTTTCTGTTAGCTCTAAGGACTGGGAATAAAGTTTATTTGTCTGCCTGCAGTAGTATTCCTTCTAATAATATTAAAAGATCAATTATTAATTTAAGAAACGTGCACATCATTGAATTTGAAGTTACAAATTTGAGCAAGTATAGCTGTTCTGAGTGGCATAAACAGATGCACCAAGGGGATGTTACACACCTCGAGCCTCTGCTTTGAAAGATGATCAAACAATGACAGTAGCTCGGGGGCAGATTATTTCAGTGTGTTCTCCAGATGGAGCAAAGGGGAAGGAAGGGAGCGGACACTGATTTTGCTGTGTTGGAATCACAACTGGGGCTTAGGTCCCACTCATAAGAGCTATGCTGTTTAAGCAAATTAGTTTTCGACAGGGGAAATCAGAATGCAGGTCTCTAAGATACATGCTGCTGTTCTTTATTCTGCTGGTTTTCTTCCTTCAGACATCAGTTTTATAATCATTGAGTTTTCAACTTTATATCCTAACTACTGAAGTATATTTCGATCCCTGTAATTTAAAATATTTAAATAAATAATAGGCTTGCATTTATTTTTCTAGAATAGATAGGCTAAATTCCAAGTCCTTAAATTACTTCTTGAATAGATATAAAGACCTCCAAATTATAAGTCCCAAACCTACTTAAACATAGTGCCAAACATAAATTCAACATTTTATTTTATTCCTAAACATCGATCTTCCCATACTGATTCCCATTTAATTTAATGTATCCCCTTCACAAAAGCAAATATCTTTCAATCTTCAGATTTCTAAAATTATTCTTTCCCCATATAAATAATATGAAAGAGTTTTTACTAGTGTATGTTTGCAGTACATAACGATTACATTTATTGTGGGGAGTTTGTGCATGTACATAACACATCTTCAGTCTTTTTTTTTTTTGTCCTCTTCCCCTCCCTGCCCTCCCTGCTTCCATCAACTCTTCTTCCTCTTCCCATTTGCAAAAACTCTATTTCCATTTTCTTCCTTCGACTCTTCTTTTGAATCCCTTTTCCCTTCCTTCCCTCACTCTTCCCTCCATTTCTTGTTCCCCTTCCCATTTGAAAAAGATCTTCCTACTTCCTAAGATGTTTTTTAAAAGAAGGCTAAACCCAAGTCTTCACTGCTATTCATTTCCTTTAGAGTTTTGAAAACATGGACCCCTCCCCCAACTTCTTAATCTTAATTTCTTCACTCTGGCAAAATTCTGTTCCTATATTATTTGCCATGATCTGGATCGGGTCATTTGTTTCCTTCATTAATGACTGGTAAATCCAATGAGCGACTGGTGGGTGGAGCAAGCCTAGAGCAGGTTGTGCTGTCTGACCCTCATTTTGTATTTATTTATCTACTCCATGAAGATTTTCAGGAATGAATTTTCTGTGTGACACTTGTTAAATCCTCAGTAAATCAAGATTTGTTGATCACTTGGTAGAAAACTGTCGCTGGCTCACTCACGTAGTGAAAAAGTTGCTATTGACAAATGTACAAGATAGAGCTAGTAAGTTAGCCAGTTATTTTAATATGGATATATTCCTTTACAAATAAACAGATGAAAAATATAGATATATGTGTTAGTGGGCAGTTCATTTATTTCATGAGATCTCTCACACATGTAAATAATGTTCACAACTTACTCTGTAAGAGCAAGCCAACATGGGAAGAAAGATTATTTCACACACAACAACAGCAAGTCACAAATCAAGACTGGCCACTCAACTGGGCATTAGTAGTAGTCCCAGTTTGGGAGGCAGAGGCAGGAAGATTACTCAAGCCCAGAAATTCTATACCAGCCTGAGCAATATAGGGAAATCCTGTCTCAAAAATAACAAATAAACAAAAATAGAGTTTTTTGTTTTTGTTTTTTTAAGGAATGGCCACTCGTTATGGCGTATGTCTGGATGCCGCCACAAAGCCTCATGCAGTCATTAGTGGGGCTTTTTCAGAGATGACTGGATCTAGAGTGTGTGATCCTGGGATTAAGGGTGTATGGTTACTAAATTAGTCCACTGATTGGTCTGGCACCCACCCTAAACTGGGTAGCCTAGATAGAATATAAAAGGGGCAGAAGGAAGCTGCTGGTGTCACTTGTGGCTTGTTGCTTACCTTGCTGCCTTCTGCCTGCCATGAATGGCTTCTCCTCTGCGATGCCCCTCTGCCATGTCACCCTGCCTTAGAGCCAGCCATCTATGAACTAAAACCTCTACAAACTGTGAGCTAAATAAAACTTTCCTCCTTTACTTAGAGTGTCAGGTATTTTGACCCAGCAACAAGAAAAGTACCTAAGACATCACTCTGTGGCTCTAAGCAGCCTTCTGAACATTACTGCTTGGGCTTCTGGACATCTTTGCTGACTCTTTGTAACCAAGAACAAATCTATTATTCATAATATGTTTTCTGTCTCCAATTTCACTAATTTTTGTAAAAACCTCCATTGTCCCCATAATCCTAGATACGTTGTGTTTTGCAGATTCTTACTTTTCATTCTTATATCTGATCAGCTACTGGTCCTTACATTTTAACTGATGAAAGGTTCTTAAAAATATCTACCATCTTATTGCAGACAAAAGTCATAATGTAAGAAGCCTGTACGTAAGAGGCAGTGAGCTATAACACTGTCCTGAAAACTGTCAAGAATAACATTTAAAAATAAATACCAGCTTCCAACATAATAATATGCATGCATAATATCAATAAAATGATATCACTATAAAATGAATACTTATTAGGGTTTATGTCTTCTTGCATATTCTGAAGAATTGAATTTTTTGATGATGATTCTTAAGCCATCCTACAACTTCATCTGACTTCTTTTGACTTTTTATGAAGTCAGTCCATTTTATGGCCCATGCTAGAGGGGAAATACAGGCAGAGGGAAGAAGATGAAGTAGGGTTTTAATATTTCTTGTTCTGAGATGCTATTCAGCTAAATGGTGACTCTAACCTCTCATTGCTGTAACTACCTCTGCCTGTCTCTGGAGTACTTAAAAAATGGCAGACCGTGAAGTTAAAAACAATTAGGTTGCATAAGGTGTGATTGAAATATTTGGTGAATGTTTAAATTTTTAGAAAATTTCTTACAGTGAAAGACACAGTGTTATTAAACCACCTCAAAATCTTCCACCTTGCTTTGAACACACATATCCTGTCCTTACCTCTTCTGAAGCAGTCCTGGAAGTCTTCTCTCCTGTCTTTATGAGGCATGATCAAAAATACTGCCAAGTGAATGCTGCTGCCGAGTGCCATCCAATGGAAAAGTAGGGTCGTAAAAACATTGCAACGTGTCCTCATCCACCTTATTCACTGGATCTGGCACTGTGGGACTTCTATCTCTTCCCCAAAGTCAAAATGACTGTGAAAGGTAAACATTTTGAGTCTATTCAAGACATGAGGCCACTATGACACCACAACTAAAGACAGTCACAAAAAAGGACTTCCAGAACTTCTGGAAGGTACAAGAATTATGAGATAAGTCTGTCTGAAGCAACAAGGAAGGCTTTGAGGGGTATTAGTGGCTATGTGTCTTTTATTGAAATAAATGTTATAAAATTCAACATTCATCATATTTTTCAATCACACCTCATACTTATGTAAACAGATCCCTTATTACCTTTTTCAAAAAAAAAATCTATCCTAGTCATATCTATACCCTAAGTTTAATATCAATCAAGAGGAATTATAGGAGGAAATTATTCTCAAATATTTTATTAATGAAAAATAGCTTGGAGAAAATCTCACTGCCTCACAATCTTATAATTTAAATAACCTCTGAATGTCTAACCTCTGAATTCAGGTCATTTAGACTCAGTTTCTCATAAACATTTCAACCCAATAATGCCTATCCCCCTTGCTGCAGAAGTTCAAGACCTGCTCTCTGGTTTTGAGGCCCTCCATAATTGGAACTCACCTGAATTTTCCAAACTCATTTTCTACCATTCCTGTTCTGTGTTTGCCAGCCAGTCTCCTAATAAAACATATCCCTGATTTTTGCTTCTATTTGATTTTCTTTTTCCTTCATCCACTCACTTCTGTTATTCTCTGATTAAATCCTTTTTGTCCTCACAGGTCATCTTTCACAGTCTTGATGAAGGACTGAGGAAATTCGGAAACAGTCTTATCCCCCATATGCGGCCTGTGCTGAACGCCTTCTGATGACTTCAGCCAATCTTCATTCTTCTGCCTCTTCACTGTTGTCCTTCTACCTCTGTTCTGCTACTTCCCTATTCTCCTTGGTTTCTTATTGACAGCTCCTTTATATTTTCTCAGAATTAATGCATATGCGCAAGCCTTGTCTCCTCAAGTAGACTGTAATCAAGGACTGTGAGGAAAGTTACTTGTTTTTATATAGCAATGTGTGAGATTAAATTTGTTTTAACATATGTTGTGCATAAAAATAACTCTGGTCTTTTCAAAAGATCCTAAGTGATTAAATCATTCACCTAGAATCAGGCTTGAAGATTTGCAAGCCTGATGTCATCAGAAGCTGCTCCGCATAGGCATGGGGTACATAAGATTCTCAGAGTTTGGAGGGTGATGATTGCACACAAGAGCAAGAGGCGTGGAGCAAGGGATGCTGCTTCAGAAAGAGAAACCAACCCTTCAGAGTAGTAGTTCTGATGTAGGATGGGGGATTTTTAGGTTCCAGGATGAAGCAACTGAATACTTCAAAATGTAAGGAATAAGTCAAGCAGTGAGATAGAAGATGTTTGAATTCTAAACAGTATTACCTTGGAATTTTCATGGGAACTTAATCATTTGATAGAGAAGACTTTGAAGAAAAAAGTTGTGTAATAGCAGCAGAATGGAATTAGGTCAAAGTTAAGTTTTTCCACATTTTACAAAGAGAAACTATATGGCAAACAGACTTTGAGGGGTGTGTGTGTGTGTGTGTGTGTGTGTGTGTGTGTGTGTGTGTGTTGGAGGTGAATGACCTGGGGATAAAAACCCAGCAGTGGGAAATGAGAGGAAATGATCACAGGGAAGGCGAGGAAATATGAAAGTGCAGAGACAGCTGAAAGGCAGCAAACAGGCAGGCCGACAGGCAACTTGTGGAAGTTTCAGCAGTAAGTACCACGTACCTGTTTGTGGAGTTAAGAAGCAAAACAAAGATTGTCCAGGGGCTGGAAAGAGCAATGAAGAGGCCAATTCCAGAGAAAGACAGATATAAAGTTCAAGGCAGGTGTCTGGTTACTGTATTTTGAAGCTCAAGTTAAGGTTGAGAGCTGTAACTGGAGCACAAATGGCCAACCACTGACTAAAGCACCCGTGATGCTCAGAGCAGGAGGAACAGCCAACATTCAGGTAAAGAGAAAGGAATGGCTGAGGAGCAGGAAGGCGGCAAGGATACTTCTTTTGATTTTCCTTTAGATGGTGTAAATGTGTGATGCAGATAAGATAGACTAAGTAAGTTTGTTCATGTTTAATTTCTTACTTTTTCTTGTTATATGCAATCTGACATTTTCCCAATAGTTCTTACTTATTGGACACCAAAGCACCTGTCTTCCTTTCCATGCTGGTTAATTTTATATGTCAACTTGACTGGGCCACAAGATGCCCAGTTAGCAGATCAAATGTTATTTCTAAAAATGTCTATGA
Organism: Erethizon dorsatum; assembly: GCA_028451465.1. Taxonomy (NCBI): domain Eukaryota; kingdom Metazoa; phylum Chordata; class Mammalia; order Rodentia; family Erethizontidae; genus Erethizon; species Erethizon dorsatum. The sequence continues at coordinate 147,028,620 of CM051823.1, forward strand.
GGGTATTTCCAGAAAAGATGAGCGTTTGAATTGGTGAACTGAGTAAAGTAGATGGCCCTCCCCATTCAATCAGCTGAAGCCTTGAATAGAACAGAAACTTTGAAGAAGTTTAATTTGCTGTCTGTCTCGCTACTGAGCTGGGGCACTGATTTCTCTTGACCATGAGCCTTTCAGACTCAGACTAGAATTGATACCCCTGGCTCTCTGGGTCTCAGACTTCCCAACTGCAACACCAGCTTTCCTGAGTCTCCAGCTTGTAGATGGCAGATGTGGGACTTCTCAGCCCTCATGATCACATGAACCAATACTTCATTTTAAACACTCCTATGTCCGTGTGTGCCCTGTTTGTTCTATTTCTCTCTAGAACCCTGATTTATATACCTTCACTGCTGTAATTTCCTTTTTAAATATAGCACACTCATCCTAGAAGCTGTGGGCAGAGAAAGAGCAGGGTTAGGAAAAAAAGCCATGATGCCTCCATAGGCTTGGATTGAGCCTTCAGTGTTGTAGGAAATCCACAGATGCCACTCTTTTTTTTTTTTTGTGGGTACTGGGGGTCGACCTCAGGACCTCGCGCACCAGCAGAAGCCCGTGCTGCTGAGCGATATCACCGGCCCTTTTATCGTATGTGGGATCCGGGAGTTGAACTCGGGCCCTCATGCTTGCCAGGCAGGCGCGTACACCAGTGAACCATCTCACCGGCACTTTTTCTTTTTTTTTGTGGGTACCAGGGGTCGACCTCAGGACCTCGTGTGCCAGCAGGCGCCCGTGCCGCTGAGCGATATCACCGGCCCTTTTTTTGTATGTGGGTACCGGGAGTCGAACTCAGGACCTCGCACTTGCCAGGCAGGCGCTTATGCCGCTGAGCCATCTCACCGGCCCCACAGATGCCACTCTTTATGCTACTTCTGAAACCCCGCCCTTTCTACTTCCAGGCTGACCACGTGGCAGGTGCCCAGCCAACACTTAGGAGGGGTCCAATCATTCTGCACAAATGACGAAGGTGTCCTCATCTGCAAAGTTTACCTGCAGGGGCCTGTTCACTGAACAAAAAATTTGTGCCTTGGCTGCAAGACTTTAAATGTTATCATATTCTTTCAACATTTTCCTTTAAACCAGCATGCATTATTCATTTGTTTTAGTTCTGTGGGGCTGACTTGGAATTTCATAACCCTGAAATGCTGCTGCATAGCAAGAGTCTTCTAGGAAAAAGGGCCAGTCCAAAGCTTCAAATAACATAAAGCCCTCTGCAGCTGTTTCCTATCCGATGATGTGCAGGCGCTTCACAAGCTTCCCATGAACCCATCTCCCTGCTGGTAGACGAGATTCATCTGCTGACACTGCTCTGAGCACAGGATATGTTCCATCCCTGGAAATATATGTTTAAATATTTAATAAAAGCATATATTTGAAGAGTTTCTGGCAGCTGTAGAGAAAGAAGCTGAATAGAAGGCAAAAAATAATCATGTGAGGAGATTAAGAGAGCTACAGAAATGGCCATGGTGTTATACAACTTAATGGTAAACAAACACTCCAGGCAAAGAAAATGAAAGATTAAAACTACATAAAATGCTTGCCCCATGCAAGGAAGTGAACGCTGTACAGAATATTTCAGAGGTTCAAATCTGAAGTCTGATCTAAACTATGACAATGCCAACTGCTGTCTATAGCCTCCCTTATAAATCAGTCCTGCCCTTGGGTAGACAGATGGCTCGGTATATAACGCTTACATAACCACAACCTGAGCTGAGCAAGACCTGCCAGAAGCAGAGGAACAAGGGTGCCTCAGAGAAAAGATAAATTGGGCTCTCTTCAAAACCCACTGAAACTGCTCTCCCTGGCAAACCAAGGTACAGCAGGGGACATCAGCATCTTCCAACACACAGGCAACCAGCTGTACAACATTGGCAGAGCAGCCTGTAACTGCAGCCAGGTGGTTGTGTGTCATTAACTCAAGTCTCCAAGCCCCAGGGTTACTCCTGTGTTCCCCACACTGTTCCCGGGCATAGGGAGAGCTGCCCTTTGAAAACTTAGAGAACCTGCATGCTGGTGCTGCGCTGGAGCAGGGAATGTTAGCCTTCCTGAGCACAGAAAGTACCAGACTTGTACATTGCCAACTTATAAATAAATGATCTAGGAGTGACACAGTGGGTCACTGCTGCCCAGGCTGAAGGCAGCACTCATGCTTCTGTTTCCAGGAAAGTCAGAAGGAAATAACAGAGCACTGAGAGAATATGTGGCTGCTTAAAGCCAGGCAGAATCCGTGGAAATCCAGAGTGGCTTAGAGGATTAACCTCAGTCACCACTTAAAGCAGGTATCTCAGTAAGTCATTCATTTTTGTGGGGTTCATTTCGGTCAATGTGTCTTGCGCATACTCGAGATCTGGTACACTAGGAAAATCGGAGTTAATTGGGGTTAAAGAGGATATTTTCAAATGTGCAGCATTTTAGGAAATATGTCAGATCTCAGATGAGACAAAATAATGCTTTACGATAAATGGGAGTGTATCAAATATCCCTTTTGCCAAAAGAATCCCAAGGGCCAAACCCACACAGACAAGAGCAGACAGATGCTTCACCTTCACTTCTGCGTGCTGAGATCCCTGCACCCCAGGTACTGATTCTAAGGTGGTTGCTCGAGGCCTGTGACGTTCTCAGTTGCACTGACTTTTATAGCTTGGGTGGGAACCTACTCAGCACATATAAGAATGTTTCTCTAAGGAACTCCAAGTTCTCCACAAATGATTTAATAAAGTGAATTTTTGGAAAGCAGTGTTCTTAGGTTGTGAGCAGCCTGTATGTAGTCTGCAATGCACCAGTTTATTATGTGTAGTGAATATAATACACATAGTCCAACAGAAATGTTCCCAAAAATCTCATTTCTACATTACTTGTCCTTTGTTTGTTTGATAGTTTATACGGTGTTTGCAAGGTGCTGTGGATTAAAAAGCACCTGCGATATGACTTTAGCTCTTAATGAGTTTGTACTTTTAAGAGGTGATTGCCATACACTCTACCAAGGGCTATGATGAAAGGAAGAACAATATGTTCCTTAGGAAAGGGAATAATCCTGGTGGAACATAAGAGAAAATTTTTAGTAGGGAGTGGCTCTAGATGTGTCATGAAGGACATGTGTATTAGATGCTATGGTCTGAATATCTGTGTCCTCCCAAATTCATATGATGCCCGCATCCCCAGGAGGGTGGTAATAAGAGGTGGGGCCTCTGGGAGGGGGTTAGGTAATGAAGGCAGAGTCTCATAAATGAAGTTAGCGTTCTTATAAAGGAGGCCTAATGAGATAATTTGCTTTTACCATGTGAGGACACAATAAGAACTGGCAGCCTATAACCCAAAAGAAGGCTCTCAGTAGAGCCCAACAATGCTGGCACCATGAACTTGGATTTCTCAGCCCTTAGAATTGTGAGAAATAAATTTCTAATGTCTATAAATCAGCCAGTTAACAATATTTTGCTACAGCAGCCCCAGCAGACTAAGACACTAAACTTCTCCTGAGGACCATTCTTGTATAATACTCTCTTAGAGAGTAGGATTTGAGTCTTGTACTAGTCACCTTTCTATTGCTGGGACAAAACACCTAGTACCTTCAACTTAGAGGGGAGGTTTGCTTTGGCTCATGGTTTCAGGCTGTGGTTAGTTGGCTCCTAGGCAGAAACATCACGGTAGAAGGGTATGGCAGAGGAAAGCTGCTCAACTCATGGCAGCCAGGAAGTAGAGAGCAGGGAAAGAGTCAGAGAGGAAAGAGCCAGAGGCCTCATAAAGTCCCATGATCGAGCCCCCTTGATCATCCCAAACATACCCTGAAATATGTTTTACTACTCTCAAGCATCTCTCAAGAAAATCAAGTTGACAATCAAGATTAATAATCACAAATCTCTTGTTTGATAATCATTCAAACAATTATGAAATGTTGCTGTCATCTGAAAAGCCCTTGGGTGATGCTATCTATTTTCCCCCATGCCACCAACTCCAGTAGGTTATTTGATTTGCTTGTTGGTCTTCAGTTAAAATTATCTCCTTGAAAGTAATTAAGTAGAAAGAGTCCTACCGAGTTCCTATTTACTCTGAAAAGGTGGATCCATGGTTTAGGGTACCTGGTACTAAAGAAACCTTGACATGTTTTGTGACAGATGCCCCATTTCCCTGTAGTCTCTTTGTGCCTTCAGGATCACTGGAGCTGCTAGACCTCATGGAAGAATAATCAACGAAATTTTGGCATTTTGTTTAATATTTAAATGCACTCATTATGTTATATTTCAAATATTATATAGGCATAGAATGTTTTTAGCAGGTACCCATGTGTTTCAACAATGTAAGCGTGGATGCTCATTGACTTACGTGCGGTTACTTGCTGATGAACCCATCATAAGCTGAAAATATCATAAGTTGAACATGCATTTAATGCATCTAGCCTCGCAAACAGTCTAGCTTAGCAACAGAGCACACTATGAAGTATCTTTTGATTCTCTTTGTGATCACATGGCCACTTGGGAGCTGTAGCTTACTGCTGCTGCCCAGCATCTTAAGAAAGAAAATTATACTATATATCAGTAGCCCAAGAAAAAAATCAAAATTAAAAATTCCAAATACATTGTTTCTTTCACACTGTCATAGAATTGAAAAATCTTAAATTGAGCCATTGTAATCAAGGACTATCTATAACTCATATTAATGTTTCTCAAACTGGCAGGCAATGCCATTCCATGAATGGGCCATTGGTGTGGTATTCCCAGCCCTGGCAACAGTCAAGTGGGACCTGGAGTCATCAAAGTTCCTGAACCAATATCCTGGGGCCAATACTGTCTTTATTCATTTATCTAAATTCATAGAGTGTTAATATCTTTGAAGTTTACATGGTTTTAAAAAGATTGGGAAGCCTCCATTTCCACTCTAAGTTTCTTAATGGACCTAACCAACCTAACCTTGATCTGACACTGTACTATACCCAGGGTAAGACATAGATCAATTCCCATATCCCACAATATCTCTTAGAAACATTGAACTGAGCTCAGCTCCAGCCATGTAAACATGAAGTCACAAATTATATTTGATGATGGTGATGGTGAAGGCAAACACATTATGTTTGATTATGACGGCAGTGAAAATGAACACCTCTCCCTCCTACCATCATCTGGACAGAGGAATTGAATCAGCTGCAGTCTACTCCTTTCTCTTCCATGTGCCTCAAAACTACCCATACTTACTCCATCTCCAGCAGAAGCAGCTGAAGAAACATATCCTGCCAGAAGTAGACATCATTGATTTGTTCTAACTTGTGAATAAACAGTTATAAGCTTTAGAAAAATGCATAATATATAAAGGGGTAACATTCATATAAAACTGGAACCAATGTGTCAAATTCCTGGCTTAATCATCCAACTAGTTTGAAAACTAGTTGTCAAAGTCCACCTAGAGATGATAACAAGTGAAGGACAGCGAAGACGCTCAGAGGTACCATTCATGACAGTGGTACCTTGTCATGACAGAGAAGAGAAGGTCTACAAAAAATCAAACCCAAAAGATCACACTGTAGGTATGTCACCACTATCCTTTCCCTTGCTTGTTACTGAAAGCTGAACAACTGGCATTCACTTGCTACAGAGTCCAGAAGCATGAGAAACAGTGGGAGAGAAGACACACAAAGGCCACTTCATCGCTGCCAACTTACGCCGGTTCTCACCCACACGCACTCTTCCTTTCAAACTGAGGGGCTGCACCCATGCAAACATCACAACTGGTAGTTCTCGCCCTCAGTTTGTTTGGCATGGCCTGTGGTGCCTCTGAAGTCAAAGCCCTCTGACCCAGGTTACCAGAAGTCTGCACAAGCAGCCTCCATCCAGGAAGGCTGGCTTAGCGGCCTGGCCGCACATTGCCTGGAGACAGATGTGTATGAACAAGCAGACGAACACTTGCTTTCAAAGGACAGAGATGTGTACATGATAAAGTCTGAGACTAATAAGGGAGATATTTTCCTAGGTCTTTAAAAGAAACAACATATAGAAATTTTCCTGGAATTGAAACCTACATGACCCACACTATCAGATGATAGTTGACACTTGAAAACAGTTTGTCAGGAAATGTTCATAAATACTTGTTCTGAGAAACACTGGTATATATTTTGAAATAGGATGAAGGAACAAAACACAATGTTGGATGGCCACAAGAGCGACAAAAGACTCATAGGACAGTAACATTTTTAAGAATGGTGTTTTGCTTCACATAGATCCTGCTGGGAATGCATATAGAATGTGTGTGTACATAAATATATGTGTGTGTGCACATATGTATATGTATACATACACACACTCAACATATATATGCTATCTATGCATATGCATACATCACGCATACAGTCTATGTCAAGTATATATGTATACATGTATGTATATATGCACATACTCTGTATGTACATTTTTTTTTTTTTTTTTTTTTTTTTTTTTTGGGTACCGGGGGGACGACCTCAGGACCTCACGCGCCAGCAGGCGCCCGTGCCACTGAGCGATATCACCGGCCCCTTTTTCGTATGTGGGTTCCGGGAGTCGAACTCGGGCCTTCGCGCTTGCAAGGCAGGCGCTTAAGCCGCTGAGCCGTCTCACCGGCCCACATACTCTGTATGTACATTTTGATGGTTAATTCTGCATTCATTCAACTAGGCTAAGGGATGCCTAGATAGATGGAAAAACATTATTTCTGGGTATATCTGTATGGGTGTTTGCAGAAGACAACAGCTTTTGAATCAGTAGAATATAAAGAAGACCACCCTCACCAATGTGAATGGACAATATATAATCTATTCAGGGCCTGAATAGCACAAAAAAGCAAAGGAGGGGCAACCCTACCCTTGAGCTGGGACATCAGTGTCCTCCTGCCCTAAGACATGGTGCTTCCAGTGCTCGGACAGTGAGTTACATCATCAAGCGTCATCAAGCACCAGGTGTTTTGACACAGGTATCTATGTCTCTCACACACACATGTGTGGGTGGTTGTGTTAGTTATAGGAGTAGCTGAGTTACAGGAATGTGCTCTTTAACTTCTGTACATACATCGTATACATATATGTGTGCCCATGGGTGGTTCTTTCATCCCTGAAACATGTGAAGGCACATCTTCTGGGAACAAAAAGACCTGCAAATATATCAGAAAATAATACAAAAAAGGAAAAATGAAATTCAATTGGATAAATACTTCCAAAAATGTTGAAATAGGAATTCACTAAAATCAGAAAAATCATAACAATGAACTATAAGTGTGAGTTGCTATCCGACTTCTTGAAGACAAGAATTGATTTTAAATTAATTTGCATAGGCTATTAGACATGAGGTATAAAATGTTCCCAGAAGTTTTTTACACATAAGGTTCTCGAAAACAAGTAGAAAATTAGGTTTCATCAACTAAATGCTAAAAGTAGAAAAGCTCTACAGTTCTAAATATTTCTCGCCGAACCCACACTTATAGTAGGGAGAAAGCACCATGTCGCAAGGGACAGAGCACAGACTGGGGTGTTAGCAGATGTGTATTTAAACTATGGCTTCATTGTTTACAAGGTGGCTATGTTAATTAAGTTTTTTGACACTTAGCAAAGCTATTCAAGGCCCAGACTACCATCTCACAGAATCATTGTAAACAGCAGATGAGACAAAACCTTCCTAACATACACATTAAGTGTTCGTTCTTTCCCTGAAATCCTTCACCCTACGTGATGAAGACACACTTGTCTTTGTCTAAGCGTCCAAAATGGTGCATGGAAAATCTACAGGACAGTATTAAGATGCTTTCACAATTACAGTGACCCTATTTGATACTTTTTTCAGTCCTGTATTACTTCTTATCCCATCTTATAGATGAGTAAGCCAATGTTCTTAAAGTCCACGTTTAAAAGGTAGGTCACTGTAACCACCAAGCTCTTGCTCCACATATTCATTACCCTCACTTTTTGCTGAAGGGAGAGCCCCAGGGCAGCATTTGCTTGATGGCTGCAGGGTAAGTCTGCTGTCTTAGGCAGAGTCTAACAGTTTCCAATGGAAAGAGCACCCCCTGGGTAAGCATTAAGGTAGGCGGCCATGCAACAGACATTTATTAAGTGCTTCCTATATGCCAGGCCCTGTCATAAACACTGGAAAAACTGAGTCCTGTATAGATACTTATATAGATCAGTAGCTGGGAACCTAAATCTTTAGTTTTCTCATTTCCACGGCTGTCCTCCCAGAGAATAATGACGGTTTTGTTGATAACCTGCTATGCATGATCAAACATTGCTGCACACCATAGGACTCTAATGTTGCCCTGAGTCTCTGTGGATGCCATGAAATAGGAAAATGGCTCACTTCAGATATCATTTTGAGAACTGTAACTCAGGCTCCTAAAAAGTGGTTACCCTTTCCTACAGTCAGGCAAGCTCTCAGTGAAAATTGCTTGGCTAATGGGCTTAATGCAAGTGGTTAGCAAAATATATAAGTGTTTCTCATTGCTGGAAATATAGCACCACGTGCATGAAGATCATAAAAAATGAACAGGCACCAAAGAACAATGAAATGTCTCCGAGTGCCCCATTTTTGGCTTACTTACTAGTCAAAAATACCAACAATGCCACAGAATATTTTCATAAGCAACTACCAAGGATGCTTTTTCATAGCAGAAAAAAGAAATAGCAAATATACAATTCAAGGTGTCCTCCTTCATTGTAAAAGCCATCAGTCAAGGGAAACTTGTGGAACTCCCTGAAATTCCAAGCTGCTCCTACAGTCATGGAAGAGGGAAGTGGTTATGGTTAGTGATTAGCTTAGTGATTACAGAATTTTGGGTACTTAGGAATCACTTTTCACCATGAAGTTTTTCAATGAAGTGAAACATTCCAAACCTTTTCTCCTTCCATGTAATCATCTCTAAAATTTCTGGAATATTTTATGGCTCACTCAAACCAAACCCCTAGCTTTAGGAAGCCCCCTTCAATCCTGCTGGTGGAAACAAGCTTCCTTGGTGGCTATAGTCTTGATCAATCCCTTGAGCACAGTCAGATAAACTTTTGTCCAGCATCCCACTGACTCAGAAGTGATATTGGGGAGCAGGAAAACCAGGGTCAATAAAGAGAAACTGCCCCCCACCATTCACTCAAAACATTCACTGAGCAGGACTTTTTAATCTCACACTAGGAAGAATTCCTCATCAGTTATCTCATCACCCTTTTGACTTTATGGATGCTTCATGTACTGACTCCTTTGTTCCAAATTCTATTCCCGAAAGCTCTCTGACATGATACATAATTTCTTCCATTTGTTGGATTAGTGCGCATCACATAAACCCACATATGCAACCGTGGGAAATGAACAGGAAAATGATGTCACAAAGCAAAGGAAGTAAGGCTGCTGCAAACCACAAGTCAATACTCAAGCATCAGCTAACCATTTATGACCAATCATTAGTTTTCGTCTCCAGGTGGAACAGATAAACTATGGGAAAGACAGAGAGTTCTCTTCCTGTCTGTGGATCAACTTACCTTGGTCAGGATTTATTTGGGGAGGAAAATAAGAAAACATTTTTCAAAAATGAACAGCCCCTTTGTCTGTGTAATGGTCTCCATGCAGTCTCTCCGTGGCTTTGCATAAAATCGAAATAATGTTTACTATAAGACCTTGGGGTTGTTCATAGGGCCAACATGAGTTTGCTCAAATACCTAAGGGTTATTTAGAAAGGTCACTTTAGGTTACCATAGCAAAATACTCCACACTGGGTGGCTTATAAAAGAAATTGAATGCTCACTATTCTGGAGCCCGGGAGATCCAAGATTAAGGCCCACCCAGATTCGGCACCTGATAAAGGCCCACTTCCACACAGACAGCCAACTTCTCACTCTAACTTCATATGGCAGAGGATGAAGATCTTTCTGGGGTCTGTCTTGCAAAGACAGCAATCCCATTCATGGGCACTCTACCTTCACCACCTAATTATTTCCTGAAGACGCCGTGCCCTAACACCACCACCTCACGGCTGAGGATTTCACCAGATGGGCTTTGGTGGGATATGAACATTCAGAGTGGCCACAGCATGGTAGCATGTGCTGAGCTGATTTTACACTTGATGAATCTCTACAGTGGGTAAAGAGTGGATCAGGGTGAGGGGACACGGGGTAATCTCTCCTCTACACACACACACTGACACATGTACACACACTCACAAATACATGCTCCTACAGGCATGGTGGCACTTTCATCAGCCCCCAGGGGCATTGTCAAAACATCCCAGGGTCTCTGAGCAGCTTTACACGTAGGACGGGGACTAAAAAGGATTTGGGGGACAAAGGGGAAGTCAAAGGGATAACACTTTCCCATGTACAAACATATGTCTTTCTCACAATGTGGTTATCACAGCTCTGAAATGCATTTTAAATGCTACCATTGCAAACATTTTAATAATTTTAAAAAGCTGTTGTGTTTGGCAGCAGTAAGCATAACATGTTGACAAAGAAAGGACTGCATGGTCTCTAATCAACTATTTGGATCACAAAGTAATTATGCAGAGATAATCCCCAGGAAACTGGAGAACAGCCTGCAGGACAAATCCAGCAATGAAGGATGGAGGGGGTGCCTAGGGCAGCCATAAATGCTCTGGAGAGCTGCCTGGGGTTTGGGGAACTGCAGCTTCCCTTGGGAGATTCAGGACTATCTTTTCATGAAAAAGAACCCGGGGTTCGCAGCATTATCGCCCAGCCATCCATCCCAATTGGCCATGGCACCCAAGGTTTTCTGGGCTTATAGACTCTGTTTGAAAGTCAGAACAACAAATGGAAAATGTGCCTAAAATTGTGTGTTATACAGGGAGCTCAAGACTTGGTTCTTGTCAAGACACCAAGAGAAAGATTGGGCCTAATTTGAAATGTGTGAAAAAAGTCCTGCTCACTGCTATGGGGACACCTGAAAATATGGGTTGTTGGGGTTCAGGCGTTCATGGAATTTGCAGCCAGAAAGACTCAGGTTGGGATCTTTGTTCTTTTCTTTTCTAGCTGTACAACTAAGGAAAATTACTCAGTTGCTCTAAGCTTTGATTTTATTATTCACAGAATGAGAATAAGAAATCCTAGTAATTCTGCTCTTCTAGTGAAACACTGATTGATACAGTTCCTTATTGGGAGTTGATTTTCTTCTCTGAGGTGTGCAGACTGGCACCCATGTCCCCTCATCCCTTTCACCCTTCTCTTCCCAAACCATACCTGTCCCATCCACTGAGTCACCCCAGGCACGCGGTGACCCCTAACTGACCAAGTTAGCCAGTGATTTCCCCGTCTTTGCAGCAGGATTGACTCCAAGCCGTGTACATTTACTAAGCTGCTCTAGTAGAGAAAAGATCAGGTCTCTTACTGGATAATTAGAGTACAAAGCACACAGCCCTGGAGTTCTTTGCGGCCATCCTAGTGTCATGTGTGATATCAGTCTGGGGACAAAGTCAACAGGAGGAGCAAAGCAGAACGAGGGGCACAGAAATGGAGCACTACGTCTTGAATGGTAACATGGGCCTCTAGATCCTGAATCTCTTCTTGGCTTTCACTTTAATGATCTGCTCCTTTCTTTAAGAAAAAAGAGTTGACTTCGGTAATAGGGGGTGTCACCAACACACACATTCTAGTAAGAATATAACCTCAGTGCCAGATGTAACGACAGATCTGTCCTCACAAAAGCCTCTGTGGGAAGGGAGAGCCAATGGATGGTGACAGCAATCTGGCTAAAGGGAAAAGATGCTCTCTCTTATGATAATCCGGCTCTAGCTACAATACAGACCTGAATGTCACCTTTCTCAATTCTGTGGGAAGTCTTTATAGGAAATAACGTCTTCAAACATTAACAAAGACCTGAGAGATGGCAAAAGGGACAATTCCTATTTATATGCTCTGAGCGTCTGCATCTGGTCATTTTTCAGGTCACACTCTTGAATCTTCAAGATTATCAGCAAAAGAGTCTCATGTTTGCTTTAATTAGCTTGAGTTTGGTTTCTGTTCACCTACCCTAAGGCGTTCTGGTGATGAATCTCATTTCCGAGTTGGCTCTGCTTAAACACAAACGTATCCCATAAGAGACTAACATGGGTCCATTGGCTTAGCACAGGGGCTGCCTCCAGATGGAAGCCAAATAGACACAGCTGTAGGTCCTACCCTTCCCAGATAAGCAGCTCCACTTCTCTCTCTCCTGTCTTGTGTTCTGGGCTTCTGTATGAAATGCTATTTGAGGAGTGGAGTCCATTGCTAAATATATTTGAAAACACTGGCTTGTCAGGTTTAAGAGCAGAGAGCTGGGCAGAAAGGGAATGGGATGCAGAGCAGAAGTCACCGCCAGAGGGCAGCCTTGGGACACTCTAGGCCTGGGCCCTCCTGACAAAAGGAAAGAACTTGCCTCTTTTTAGATGTGTATTACAGAGGGCTAACTCAAAACTGCCTGCCTCCGTCAATTTTCTTATGTTTTATTATTAACTATTGATCCTCATAGCTTATTGTGACCATTTGAATTCAACTGCAGTGTGAAAAGACACTGGAGTGTTTTCCCACTGCCACTGCTGCTATTCGTCATTGTTCTTAGCATGCACAGGTCAACTGTCAGTTTCTATGCATTTTTTTGTCTCTTCTTTTTGTTGTTTTCACTAAAATTAATATGGAAAAAGATGGGTAAACACCTCTGCAGCTGTGTGTCGCTCATTCCAAATCGTTCTCCAGATCCACATACTTGCCCAAACCCATTTCCTTCTGCAACCCATACTAGATAATTAACCACTCAGAGTTCTTCCAATAATGGGGAACACAAATCGATCTCTCAGCTGTTCTAACATGAAATCCAAATACTCACACAAAAGCCAAGGTTTTTAGACTTCCTATAAATCCAGGCAACTTTTTTCCTGGATGTTCTTCACGGTCTTGGACACCAGAATTCAGCTGGAATGATTTCTGCATAAGTGAATAAAGGTCTGTGATGAGAACACAAAACTCCCAGTTCCTGGCTCTCCCTGTGTCACAAGACTTCTAGTGGAACAAACATTCTTGATCTAACTACTGACAGGAGTACAATGCTTTCACCTTTCCCTTGGCTCTCAAAATCTCCATTAGTCACTTCCTCGTGGAGACCATTTGCTGAAATTCTCCATAGTCTTAAAGTTGCATCTATTCTTGCTGCTTAATAGGCTATTTTATGATCTGGTTTTCTTTCCAAAAGCTTTTTATGTTCCCTCTTCTCAAAACCATTTCCACTTTGCCGAACAATACTATTTTAAATAACAGTAAGTGCATGCTAGAAGTAAATTAAGTAAATTATTATTCTAAAACTGGCTTCATCAAAGTAGGAGTGGATAAAAAATGTAAAAGGGCCTCATTTGAAGGACCTGAGCCAAGGAAGAGAGATGAAAGTCAGCTGAACTTCTAGACTGTTATTCTCAAAGAAGACTACCTGCTTTGGAATTACTTAGATGGCTGGTTAAAAATGCAAACTTCTGGGCTCAATATTCAACTTTCTAATGAGAATTTCTGAGAGTAGACTTCTGAAGGGCTCTTCCCTAAAGGTAGGCCAGACCTGCTGACTCTACTTATATAGATTCTCACACAGCTGGAAACTTCTCACCATGGAGGCCATAAACAAGACTTTGGACCTTTGTTAGCCCAGTAGTGTCCCATGACCATAGATTACAACCTAGCTGCTCAGAAATACTACTCAAAGACCACAACGGGGACTAAGCAAAAGAATATGGATGATACATTCGCTAAAATCCACTGTTGAAAAAACCATGCCAGGAATAGCCCTTCCTCATCTTAGGACAATGACATCATGAGAGAACACCATGTAAATAGATATGCAAATCAACATGGCATATGAGTACAGAGAGCCTGAAGAGCCCTTCCCTCCCTTCTTATAGATTTCTACCAAATTATCTTCCCCATAAATTTATCCATGTTATCTACCATTACTCTCAATCTTTTCTCACGTCACTGCTATATCCACAGATACTTCGTTTAAATTCACATAAATATTAGTGCCTATAGTAGGTGTATACCTGTAGGGTTTTAAGAAAAGGTATTTTTGATTTCTTGGATTTTGGACTGCTGCTTAGTTTGAATTTCTTATCTTTTCTTTCTTTTCTAATAATCGTATTACTTTCCACTGGCTCGAAATGTCATAGGATCTTGAGCCAAGACATAATTCAACAATTATCCATTCTAACTTCTCCTGTCACAGTTCAGGAAACCAAGTTCTTCCCAGCTGTAACAATACAGAATAACGAATTTGAGGCAAAGGTTGAGAAATGCTCAACATTTGCAATTTTTCCTCTTTGAGTATTGCAGTATTAATCTAGAAGTACCTACAGTTTTAAGAACTTGGTGTTTATGTTTTCCAAAGATAATGTGCCCACAAACAAAATGGCCTCTTTCTTTCCTAAAAGATCATTGACTTGATTCCTTTTTGTTAGAAGAGCTTCGTATTTCCATATGCATCTATTCCTATTCTAAATGCGAAGTGACTTACTTCTACCTGATCAAGTCTGGCTTCTAAGTTAGCATCCCCCCCTTTAGCTTAGAATTACCTTTTGTAGTACCTATAATCAAAACTCAATAGCTTCAAAGCATGAGTCAGAGAAAGCAAGAGAGATGAGGTAGAAGAAAGGAAGAAGAGTGTGATCAGGTGTCTAATGACATAAACTGTCATTCTCTGGCACAGCTACTGCTATTGCAATATAGTCTTCTTGAACTCCTCAGCTGCAACTCTATATACTGCAGACAATTAGATAAACTACCCAACAATTCATCTCTACACTGGACACCTGTGGATGCAAAGTAGGCAAGAGAGCCCTTGATTGGTTTCCCCTCCAGTGAGAAAGGGACATGAGTAGATAATACAGTGTGTTGAGTACTAATACAGGGTTATGGAAAGAGGAGTTAATGAACATTTTTTTCTCAGATAATGTCCAGATTTTTCTTCAAGTAATGAATAACATAAAGAAGGGGCAGATAGAAGGCTTTTAGATGCTACCTAACTGAGAACTGACTGCAGAAACTGGGTAAATATCAGGTTGACAAGATGGTGTGTAACATGGGCATTTGAGTAGAGTTGGTATCAGGTGAAGGAGAGATAATGAAAGTTGAAATACATGAAAATGTATGAGAAAATGAACTTAAAGCTAATGGAGGGATTTCCATCATCCATAAGAATGATTCAGATTTCAAAAATAAATAGCATGTGTTGTATTCTTCCATTTCTCAAGATATTGAGTCAAGTGTTTTACCATTTTAGACTTTGCCACTGAGAATTTAGAATCTTGAAACAATGAATGCTGATTCTTAAAAAAATAGATTCAGTCATTCAGGGACTATGGTAAATCGGTAGAAGTGGCTATCCTAATATAAAATCTAATACATTTTAATTGAGTGACTAAAGGGTTTTTAACAATCAAGAGAACTGAGAAACTCTAGAGCAGTTGTTTTGGCAGTGCCTGGAGACATTCTTCATTGCCATGACTGGGTGGGATGGGAAGAGGGTGCTAAACATCCTGTCCTACAATGCACAGGAGAGGACCCACAACAGTTATCCTTCTCCAAATGTCAGTCCACAACTGGGAGAAGACCCCTGCTCCAGAGCCTCGTCAAAGTCCTTTGTATTGATATATCTACAGAATCTTCAAGTTTATAAAGTGAATAAGATTTATCACCAGCAGATAGCCTGCAGCACATGTAGAAAGACAGGTTGTATCGGAAGATTGTTAGTGTGTACCCCTCACAGCTAGTGGGAAAGGACTCTTGGCCTTGGGACTGTCGCTGCCTCATCCCAGGAACAAGACCATGTGTCTCTTAGCTGAAGGACTCTATATGAGATCATCTGAATTCCTTTTAAATTGAGCTCTGTGTTCTCCAGAGAAACATTCTGATTAAGATCTTGCTTCTTACATAACTTAGCAACTGTGAAATGCTGAGTTTCCTCCTGCCTTCTGGAGAAATCTTTTGTCTTCATTTCTAGCCAACCACACTGTAGTATTCTTTTGGTTGAGAAAATACTCCATGGTTTCTAACAAGCTTACTACATACCACAAAATAAAACAGGGCTGCCACTTATTTCTCTTTTCTGAGAGTCTGCTTCTGATTCATCATTGGGTGTGAATAAGAGCTGTAGAAATGAAAAGATCCTGATCAAATGCAAAGCATCACATTTTCATGAAATTCACAGAAGTTGCATAATGAGGTCTCACCTTACATGTTCTTCACAAACATCCAGAAGTTCCAAAATGCAAAGCAGCCCCCAAGGAATTCCTTCCTTCCTTCTACAGGCTGCACATTCTCAGAGACCAAATAAGCAGTGAGCGTTTGAACTGCAACTGAAGCTCCTTGTGCGCATTTTCATTTATCTCAAAATCAAGATTCACACAGAGTTTGGGCATCCATTTAAAGATCAAAACCTGTGATTAATATCTAAACTGCTGATGAGTTGTTTTTCTGATGCCGATCACTGCTGAGCAAAGACATGATGTTAAACGGTAGAACGGCAACATTTACTTTCCAAAGGGCTGTGCTTACAGAAGCAGAGAGGGAGGCGGGGAGGGAGGGTGGAGGAGTCTAAGCAGCCGAATGATAAGCAAAGAACCCTTTGGTTCTTTTCACACTAGGGAATCAAAGGCATTTCAGCTCACTTCCCACACCTGAGATGTTTGTCACTAAGCCACTTCCTTCCCTCTGAAGTGGGTGGAGACAGTCATTTTGCTGCTCTGAAATTCACATCCTATTCTTTCCCAAACCACATCCATGCTTCTCTCAGTTCACCTTCCCCAAAAACACCTACTCTCATGTAAGATTTGCAGTTTGCAAGTCGAGAACCCCACATGACAGAGAGAGGACAGATTAAATTGGGAGGGAAATCTCTTTCCAAGGACACTGTAAGAGCTTTGAAATACAAAGTCTATTTTTGCAATTTTTGCACATTTCTGATTTTCACCTGTATGGATGCCAATCAAAGCAAAGTGCATAATAATAAATGCTGTTAACCCACTGATCTTCCTTTAAACTAAATATATGGATTCAAGGAAGCCGGCAAGTTGACCTTGTTTCAGGGGAATGCCTACCTGGAATTCACCTCACATTTCAGTTACTAAAGCACATGACAAATTGTGATTGGTGCATATTTTTTTCCTGAGTTCTAAAAAGTAGAAAGCTGATATTTAACTTTGTGGTTTGTTAGGATTTAAATGTTTGTTGCTATTACAGCTGTTTTAGCAGTGCTAATTCCAAAGTAAAGAATGATGCAAAAAGTTCTTGCTCATTTTGGAAGTGTTAGAGAAAACATTTTCAAAAAATTTTTGTCTCCTTCAGTTCTCCAGGAAATGATGTCATCCAGTTGAAACAAACAGCACTTTGCACAGAGCTGCTGGGCAGAGGCACATGCTGTTCTGAATGCCTGCAACTCACCAGGTTGGTGACAGGAGAGGGGAAAAGTCACTCTCCTAACTTCAACCAGTTAGTTCTGTCGACAAATGAGCCCTGACCAATGCTTTTGTATTGTGTTTTCAAATATTTTCAAAGGGTAAGATCTGTCTTTCAGATTTGGCAAGATCGATAAGAGGTGGGCTCTAGTTAGGACTAAAGACAAATCTGTTTTCATGTGCATATTGGATAAATCTTATTTGGATAGATCACATGAAAGAATAAGTAAACAGACAAACCTCTAGGGAAATGATACTAAACTATAAGCAAATGTAAACATAATTCCAAAGTTTCAAAGAACAAATCTTTGAAAAAAAACTTTAAACGAGAGAGGAAAAGCTTTTTTTGTGTGTGTGTGTGGGTACGGGGGGTCGAACTCAGCACCTCGCACGCCAGCAGGCGCCCGTGCCGCTGAGCGATATCACCCGCCCTTTTTTCGTATTTGGGTTCCGGGAGTCGAACTCAGGACCTCCCACTTGCCAGGCAGGCGCTTATGCTGCTGAGCCATCTCACCGGCCCAGAGAGGAAAAACTAATAGGTGCCATTTTATTAATGTCATTAAAGAAGCAACTCTGGGCCGGTGAGATGGCTCAGAGGCTTAAGCGCCTGCCCGGCAAGCGCAAGGGCCCGAGTTCGACTCCCGGATCCCACATACGAAAAAGGGGCCGGTGATATCGCTCAGCGGCACGGGCGCCTCCTGGCGCGCGAGGTCCTGAGGTCGACCCCCGGTACCCACAAAAAAAAAAAAATAAATAAAGAAGCAACTCTGGCAACTATGAAAGAGGAGCATGAATTTGTGGAGAAAATATTATTAAGATGAAGACCAAGGGCCGGTGAGATGGCTCAGCGGCTTAAGCGCCTGCCCGGCAAGCGAGAGGACCCGAGTTCGACTCCCGGATCCCACATACGACAAAAGGGCCGGTGATATCGCTCAGCGGCACGGGCGCCTACAGGCACGTGAGGTCCTGAGGTTGACCCCCGGTACCCACAAAAAAAAAAAAAAAAAAAAGATGAAGACCAAGATAAAAGGAAACAACCTTAAAATGTAAAAAACGCAAGAAACCATCTAATGCAAAACTAAAATTACTATAAGAATTTAAGGCACTAATCAATAGAATTGACAATACATGAATGAATTGGTCCCATGAAGTACCAAGTTTAATCAGAGTTCCAAATATTAAGAATAAAGATGATTGATGATTGACAAGGCCAAAAAAGTCACAAAATTATAGCTATTCCAGAAAAAGATATGTGACTGACAGGAATAAAACACAAAATAAAGATTTAATAAAATAATATAAATATGAAGAAAGATCAAAATACAAAAGCATAAATAATATAATAGAAGAAAAGACAAGTAAATTAGTTAAGATAATAATAAAAGCAGGAAAAATTCCTTTCTAAAGTTGAAATGGATATTTCGCTGTTTTCTTTGTCAAAGAGACAACTGTAGCATTTACTTGGTCCATCCATTGTCCAATTTCAATTTCTTCATTTCTGCATTTGTACTTGTTATACTTTCCTTTTGTACTGTAACTTACCAATGTTATTTTATTATTTTATGATAATTTATTATTTTGACATAATTTGCAACTCAAACTTGCAAAAATTATACAAAGGTCTCCTGGATATTATTCAGATTTATCAATCATTATGCCTGCCTCATTTGCTTTATTGTCACTGTGCGTGTATACACATACATAATCTTTTTTCTGAAGGATTTAGTAGAATTGGAAGTTTTGGACCCCTGTACCCCTGAATCTTCAAGAGTTTTTTCACAATTGTCAAAACGAGGATATTTAATATGGACAAAATATTCTAACGTAATCCGCAGTCTATATTCAATTTTATTATTTGTCACAGTGCTTTTCTTTATGGCTTTTTAAAAATCCTGGTTCAAGTTTCACTACAGGACTATGCACTGCACTTAATAGTGTATTTTAAACAATTTTTTGGTCTTCCTTTTTTTTCTTGATTTTATCATTTAAAAAAAGATTTCAAATTCTGTGAATAATTTATTGAGTTATGTATAGAAGGTCTCCCTAAATTTTTTACACAATTCATATGTATTGAGAATATTTTCTGCCAGTCTGTAACTTACTTCTTCATATTCTTAACATTGTGCTTCAATGAGAACAGTTTTGAGCTTCATGAAATCTTATTTATCCGCGTGTTTGCCATTTCCAGGACTCTTCATTCCATCACATAGACAAGTTTCCATCTGATGTCATTTCCCTTTGGCCTAAGAACTTCCTTTCTGCATAACTTGTAATTAAGGCCTTTTGACAATGCACTCTAATTTGTATGTATAAGGTATTTACTATTATGCATTCATTTTTGAAGAATATTTTCTATGAATGTAGAACTCTGGGTTTGACAGAGTTTTTTCTTTAGCACTTTGAAGATGCGATTTCAGCAGCAATGCTTGTCATGTTCCTCTCCGCTAGTACTGTAGCCATGCTCACCCTGGAGCAGGACCTCCTGTTCCTATTAGCCATGCGTGCCTGAGGATGGGATGACAATGGAGGCTTCCCAGCTGAAGCACCCACCAGGGATCAAGGAAGCGTGGATTACAGGTGGAGCTCAGCAAAACTCCTCTCGGCTGAAGCGCCAGTGGGAGTGGGCAGGAACAGACGGTGGTTGTAGCCAGGCAGTTTCTCTAGGGCCCTCGCTAGGCTGTTAGCCCGGGGGGTGGGAAGACAGTGGAAGCCATGCATTGCTCAAGACTGCCCCAGCATGCGGTCGGCAGTAGTGGGACCACAGAAAACTTTCCCAGTAGTTAGTGACAGTCACCAGTGCATGGCTCTGGGGACAGGAACAGTGGAAACCGTCTGGATAACTATCCAGTCCTGGCACCAGGGTGAATCTGCACACATTTGGCTCTGCTCTTGCAGGGAGGCTCCCAGTTTCCCAGTTCTCAATGGCAGTGCTGTCCAGCCCCCTCCTGTGTCACCATACCTTCCCCCAGGACAGCACACTCAACAGGTTTGAGTCAGAGTTACTCTACTGAGCCACGTTTTGTTTGTGGGGCAGCCACCTGCCAATCCAGTACAGTGGAAAGGTTGTGGGGTCCCAGAGTTGGGAATATGAAGGGTTTTCTGATCCCTAAAACAGTCCAAATTCATTCAGGAGGTCTTGTCTTAGTTACTTTTCTCTTGTTGCTGAGACAAAATACCTGACACCCAAAGGTAAGGGAGGAAAGGTTTATTTAGTTCAGCGTTTGTAGACATTTCAGTCCAGTGGCTACGTGCATCCCTGGGAGACATCACAGTAGAAATAAATGAAAACTATATAATGCAAAATTGGGAATAATAATTCAGTAGAGGCAAAAGTCCAAACTAGAAGTTACCATGAGGTGACACAAATTCCCTCTCACAGAAACTCACAGAAATCTTGGGAGGACACAAGGTTAACTTACCCAGCTCCTGAGAGCAGAAAACCCTTTGCGGACATCTGGACAACAAATCTGCCTTCTTTTCCTAGAACTACATTTGGGTTTTTTTGGTTGTTGTTTTTTTTATGTCGGTACCGGGAGTCAACCTCAGGACCTCACACTTGCCAGCAGGCGCTTGTGCCGCTGAGCCATCTCACTGGCCCCTAATACTAATTCTTTTTTTTTTTTTTTTTTTTTTTTTAATGTGGGTACCGGGTGTCAAACTCAGGACCTCACACTTGCCAGCTTGCCAGCTTGTGTCGCTGAGCGATATCACTGGCCCTGATTTTAATGATACCTGTTTTCAGTAACATTTCCAATTCTCTAATTCCTTTTGCTGTTTCTTACTAAGATCACTTTCCATCATTTTAATCCACAAGGATTAAATCAAGCAAATAGATGTGGGAAGAAATGGGAGGGAAAGAGTGAACGTGTTTGCAAGTACAAATCAGAACTGAAATGGAAAGTAGAGCTTGGGTGTCCTGCAGCAATTCCACAGGGACATGTGTGCAGGACAGTGTGAAAGGTAACAGACACTGAGTTTGGCTAACTACAGACTTTTCAATGACTTGTACAACTATTGGCTGAATTTTCTGTTCTGAAATGAATAGTCGAACAGTGTTCAGTTGCTGTGTTCAGGACAGAGACTTACAAAGCAATCGGTAGCTTGGTCGCTTGAACTGTTAGCCAAACTGAAATCACTTCGGTGTCTGACACCTCGTTTTTCACGCAGTTTGGAAATGAGATGAAGTGAGAGAAGACTAGTCTCCAAGTTAGAGGGAGTTCACAGCTCTGGAGGGAGAGAACAGAAGCCCACAGCCCCACCCCACAAAGGAAATGCTTCCCAATACCTATGTCTTTTAAAAGATAAGCTACGTTTTATGTTATTTACAAAAACAGCTTGACAAACTCTGCAGTGCCGTGCACAACAGCTTCTTTTCCTATATTATCTTCTCTGATTTCCCAGGATTTAATTTCTCCCCTCCATCTCCAATGCTCTGTTTATCTTGAATCAGAGCAGCTACTCCCCTTAATGAAGGTGCCAGAAAGAAGCTCTCCAAGCATTTCAAGGGCTTCCAACAAAATGGTCAGAGGAATAGTTGAGGCTTTGTACTTTGCTTCTAATTCAACAGAAACCTTTTCACTAAGCAACCAAGTGCCTATCCCATAGCCTAGAAGTTGAGATATTGCATAGAATCCAGTTGAATGCCCCCTTTTTAAGTTACACAGAAATTGAGATAGTTATTTTACAGTGACCTGATACATCTATAAATTACCTATAGTTTTTTTTTAATGAAGAGTGGTCAATTTTGCTGCCTATAAAATCATTTTCAATATTATTATTTATATGCAGCTTTTACTATTTCACATGTCACTGTCATGTATAAAATTTCGACCAGACAGAACTTGTAGAAAAAGAGGATCTGCTCTGGAAAGTATGACAAATAAATAGTTCTCTTTGAGATGTTTGTTTAGGCTAACAAGTCTTTGGCAACTTTCAAGTTTTCATCTCTCTCACAAATCAACATATTTTGCACAGAAACAAATTTCTTGTGGGTTCATAGTTATTATTTCAAGAGCTTTTTTAAAAAAAATCACTACCCCCCCATCCTTGCTAAAGATGCACTGTATTTGTTTTGTAAAATAAAAATCAGAATAGAATAATATCTTTTAAGAAGGTCAATACGTCCTCTGGTATGGAAGTCAGAACTGAGGGTCTATTTTTGTCTAAACTGTGCTTTTTTGTTTGTTTGGGGCAGTACTGGAGATTGAATACAGAACCTCCACACCGAACCATATCCTCAGCACTTTTTTATTTTGTGTTTTGTGGCAAGATCTCACTAAATAACTAAGGGGCCCAGCCAGGGCTCTAACTCGTGATCCTCCTGCCTCAGCTCCCCAGAGTGCTGGGATTATAGGAGTGCACCGCCATGCTCTGGTTAGCCTATACTATTTTTTGATTCTTTGCTATGTTTTAAGTATATAGATTGAAGTCTATAAACAATTTGTTTTTAACTCTGCCCTCCCCACCCCTACCCCAAGGCTGCCATCCTTTCTGCACCAAAAAGTTTGATATAAAGGGTGGCAACAGATGGTCCATAATTGTTCATCTTTTAGGATGACCAATATTGTGAGGAAGAAAGCAACATTAGGATAAAATAAGAATGAGAATTGTGTGAGACCAAATGAAAACCTTAGAGATGCTTATATAAACCACACAGGTGAGTGCCAATTGGAGAGAGCTCATTTTATATGGGAATGAAAGGAAAATGATCATGGTAAAGAGCCTACAGTACCCTCCCATTTAATTTTCCAAAAATGTATCCATGCTTGGCCAGGGGTGGTGGTGCACACCTACCATCCCAGCACTCCGGAGGCAGAGGCAGGAGGATCACCAGGAGTTCAAGTCTAGTCTGGGCTACATAGGAGTTCAAGTCCAAGTCCAACCTGAACTACATAGCGAGACCCTGTCTCAAAAAATAAAACCCAGAGCTCAGAACGATCACATTATTATCTAAAGTAAAATTCCAAAATGAGTGATGGCACCAGTGTGAAACCCAAAGCCATCGACTCCAACATTTAGTTTCTTTTCAATAAGAAACATAGAAATGTCACATGCTTATGGATGCATGGTGGAAAGGGAGGCAAAATATAAGAAAATGGAGAGTGCACAGGGAAGAACAAGGCAACAGTGATAATGCAGTATTTCTAAAAGAGAGAAAAATAGGAATTTCTTAGCACAGAAGCCAAGAAAAAATGCCCAGTGGGCTTTTCAAGGGACCATAAGGAAAATTGATATGAATTCATTTGTTTAAAGTTTAAGGATCACCCTACAATGTTGCTGTGGTTCTCAATAATTCCTATTTTGTGGGTCTCTCAGTCCCCTCCTCTTACTTTCTTCTATAACTTCATCCTGGCTCTTTCTATTGACCTCTTATTTAAATATATTCATGTCTCTTTCAACAATGACAAACATCTTTACCTTTGTCTTCCCTTTCCCTTCAGTTCTATTTCCTGTCTGCTGCTTCTCAAGAAAACTTCTCGAATTCACTATTTTTATTTCCACACACCTCATTCACTCCTCAATCTGGTTTTCTGCTCCACTAAAATCATTACCAATAATACATCATTTAATCAAATGGGCATCTTCAGACCTCAACCTTGCTTGATATTTCCGCAGAATTTGACATTCGTATCATGCATTGATTTTTTGGATAACACTTTCTCCTGGTTTTCTTCCCAACTCTACTCACATTTCATTATTGTTTGCAGTCATCTCCTACCTAATCTTCAGGTACTATGACTCCCCAGAACTCTGCCATAGTCCCAATGTCTTTCCTACTGTACCCTCTGTCTAAGGGTGTCCTCATCCATACCCATGGATTTAGTTACCAATTATTTGGAGTCATCTCAGCTAGTTCTTCCTCAAGAGTTCACAGCCTTATTTCAAACTTTTTACTAAATATGTAGTCTTATCTCGTGGAAACTTTAAACCTAGCATCTCTAAAACAGAACCTACTATATTATTCCTACTATATTATTAAGTATCTTAAAGCAGATATTTCTAGAGAGTTCCAAATCAGCAAATACTCCACTCAAGTTTCATCTGTGCAAAGCAAAGCACCTGGAACTCAGCTCCTGTTTCATTTTCATTCCTTCCTTCATTGCCATGTATTCAACTGCCAAATCAGTTTTACTTTCTAGCTATTATTCAAATGAATCTACCTCCTTCTATTTTTGCTTCCACTAATTTAGTCAAGCCAACAACATTTTTCATCTACACAATACTGACCAACCTCCACTGGCCACTGTGCTTCCAGCCTTGTACCTTTTAACGATTCTTCCTACTGTTCTCAGAGTTCATCATGTCATTCCTCCCTTACAAATATTTAAATAGCTTCACAAGTGAATTTCAGTGTTTAAAATACCTTACAAAACTGTGATCTGAGCTGTCCTTGTCTCCAACCTCATCTCTTGACACACTGACCTTCCGCTTCATGCTCTAGCAATAGAACTTCCAGGAATGCTTCGACCACCTCTCCCTTTCTGATCCTCTGGCTGGTTGCTGTTTGTCCTTCAGACTTAGCCCCACTGACTTTCGACAAGGGGGCCTCCTTGTCTTTCAGGTTATACTAAGTTCATGCCCCCATTGTGCCCAGCATTTTCTTTGTAACACTCATCATGCATTATTGTAATTAATCATTGCGTATCTTCCCCACTGGACTTGAACACAGGGCTTGTGTTGTACCTGACACATATTGGTTCTCAATAAATACTTGTTGAATAAATGAGCCCATCCTCAAAAGACAATTACATAAATCCAGAAAGTCATCAGGAAGTCTAGCATATATCTATATCTGTATCTATATCTATATATCTATATCTATATCATCTATTTATTTAGAGAGGGACAGAGACAAAGGTAGAGACAGAGAGAGAATCCTGAAGTATCTGGAGAAATCTGCTATCATTATCTCCTAGGTTTACTAAAAAATAAACACAACCTAGGGTTCTTTTGTCCAATTCATTATGAATATTATTGGATTTGAAATAGGTTTAATGAAAATAACAAAATAAAAATAAGTTAGCCAGTGGACTTTTATCTGGAAAATAATACTTTGGAAAATTTTTATTATTAAATATATATATATGTACACATATGTATCATAAATATATATTATATATGTATATATGTATGTATATATCATATATATATATATGAGTGTTGTGTGTGTGTGTGTGTTTTGTATATACACACACATGCAATTTTGTGTCAATGCCCTTTGAGAAAAGAACAATAGCAGAGTCAAAACAATAGGATCAAAAGTTTCTATGACATGGATATTATCTTTTATGGCCAATTCCACAAGCTCACAGGAATGTCAAATGAGTATCAGAGAACTGCTTGGTGAGCCCTCTTCGCTTGTTTTCTCTTACTTGCCTAATGGATAAAGGAACTGGGTTACTTCCCTCATCCCTGTGTCATTCTGAAGTAATGACAATGTTTGTAGTCTTTGAAAATATGTATTTTCCAAGAAGCAAAGCCTCTTTTCACCAGAAATATGCCCCTGCGTTTCCAGCCTCAAACAGGTCAAATACACTACAATTCAGTTCCAATTGTACTGATGTTTGCACATTCCAAATAAAAGGTAACTTTCCAGGTATTCAAGAAAAGAAAACAAGCTACCATTTATGTGATGAAATCATAGGATGACTGGAGACAAAAGGACGATATTGTTAGTCATCCAGACGGAATGTAGAATCTGCAGGAACTGGTGAAAAGTTCACTAAAATTACAGCATGCTTATTCAAGAGACGTGCAAAGAGTGAGAGGAAGCAATGATGGAAGGGCGCCCGGCTCTAAGAACAACTGCTTTTGTTCACACACTCAGGATCCCTAATTTAGAACGCCGTGATGGACTTCAATTGTCACACAGCGTCTTAGAAACACTGAGCAGCACAATCCACACCAAATGACAGCAGGATTTCAGTGGTCTATAAAAAGTTAGTCGATTTATCATAAGAATACATTGGGGGTGGGATCCAGAAAGGCAGAAAGAATCAAGAGGAAATGGGGAAAATTATATATATGTATTTTTATAGAGAAAGGAAGGAGAGGATATTTAGGGCCTTTTGGTAAACATCACATCCAAGAGGCACGTGTCTGTTCTTCCTGGAGGACACTGTGAGTCAAAGGAGGGACATAGAGCCAAAAGGAACAAGTCTGTAGACTCTGACCTCTGCCCCCAAACTATCACACCACGGAGTTTTTAAAAGGTTGTTTAGTGAAAAAGCATGGCCCAAAAAGATACAGGAGACTCTAACTCTCTTGTTTACAGATCAAGAAACTGTAATCCAGATAGGTCCTGTTGCCAGGATTGGCACCACAGGCCAGTACCAGGACGTGCCCTGCTAGGAACCAGGACACACAGCAGGAGACGAGGGGCCCGGGCTGTGAAAGAAGTTTCATCTCTATTTACAGCTGGCCCCAATGGCTGCTGTTACCACCTGACCTCCAACTCCTGTCACATCAGCTGCACGATTAAATTCTCACAGGAGCTCAAACGCTCCTGTGAGCTGGGTATGCGAGGGATCTAGGTTGCGTGATTCTTATGAGAATCTAATGTAATAATAACAAATAAAGTACACAATAAATGTAATGTATTTGAATCATGCCAAAATCACCACCACCCCTGGTCTGTGGAAAAATTGTTTTCCACAAAACTGATTTCTGGTGCCAAAAAAGGCGAGTGACCACTGGGTTATGTGATACACAAGGGTCACCTGGTCAGCAATTACTTAGTGGATTATTTATTATGCACAAAAATTAATTATCCAAAGTCATTGCATCCAAATATCTTTTTTTTTTTTAATGTGTCTACTGGGAGTTGAACTCAGGACCTCACACTTGCCAGCAGGCACTTGTGCCACTGAGCGATATCATTGGCCCTTTTTTACTTTATGTAGGTACCAGGAGTCGAACTCAGGACTTCATGCTTGCCAGGCAGGCGCTTATGCTGCTGAGCTATCTCACCAGTCCTTTTTTTTTACATTTTAAGGAGAGTACTACTCAGCTGTAAAGAAGGATAACCTGGAGACTTTTATAGGTAAATGGATGCAACTCGAGAAAATACTCACAAGTGAAATAAATCAGTCCCATATGTGTAAAAAATCATATTGTCGCACCCAAGTATCTTAAAGGAAGAAAAGATGGAAACCCTCAAAATGCATAAATTGAATAATAATAGCAATGATAATAATTTTCAGTTACTCTGTGCAACAATGTGTCAGATGCTATGTTATGTAATGTATTTCTGTCACCTCATTTATTCTCCAAAACTTCTTACAGGTAGGTCTAAATTGTTCATACACTGAAAAAAATCCAGTGACTGAATCTAGGAATTAGATATATCATTCATTAAATAATTTCTAATTCTAGTAATTTAAAATAGACATGTATATGTGTATATGCCTACTTGGAAAATGTGGTATGGAGAAAATAAAGAAAAACAGTAGAATAAGAATAGAAATCAGTTTCTCCGAGATGTGGTACTTGAATAGCGACTCTGAGAAAGTGAAGAAACAAGATATGAAGATATTGGGGGAAGAACATTTGAGGCACAAGAATAGAATGTGTAAAAACCTTGGGACAGGGCCATAGTTGAGAAGGTTTAGTTCTCTCCTCCTCATTTCTTAGGAAATAACAAGATGAGCCAGGCTTGAATTCTTCCCTCAAGAAACTTATTTACTAGAAAGGTAAAATACGTGCACTAATACACAAAACAAAACAAAACAGAATGTAGAATATAAGAGGGAGAAATACCTAAAGATTCAAAGAGGTAAATCATTTGTTTAACTTGGCAAGGAGGGATTTAGTATTGGAGAATATTAAAAATCTCCTAGAAGTGGATTTTCAAAACATCTTTAAGAATAGGAGGTAATATTTGGCCACTGGGGTAGGTTTTCAAGAATGAAGAACACTTTTAGCATTTAGATGGAAGTTTGAAGAAAAGGTAGGAAGTGGATCTTTGGGAAGTACATTTTAGAAAAAGTAGTTTAGTCAGAGTGCGGCAAGAATGAGAGCAAAAGAAAAGAAAAGCATTTGGAAACACCAAGCGAGGGCATATTCAGTCCGGGCTAAACCACTTGAGGTAAGCACTGGTGAGCTGATGGCGTAGTGTATGTGGAGGTTGAGAGGGAAAGATGAATTAACAATGCACTGATGCTTTGCACCTTGACGGCAAAAAGAAAGGTTAACAGAAATAAGAATTCAGGAAGAGAAGCAGGTCGGAGACCCTGAAGACACTGTTTAGTATGTTAAATATGAGCTCCCAGAGCATTCTTCTTGAGTATTAGCATGCATCGGAATTACAGGCAGACTTCGTGAAAACTGATTGCTGAGCTCCAGGTGCAGAGTTTTTGCATCATTAATGCACGAGATTTTTCATGTCTTACAGATTCCTAGGTAATTCTGATGCTGCTGAGCAGAACCCACACTTTAAGACCCACTATCCTGAAATAATACATAGATTGAAACAGAGAGAGGGAAGTGCAGGCCTAGATAAAGATCATCTGCTGAGAGTAGCCAAGAAGTCAACAAGAGCCTAGGGAAAAGTGACAACTTTTTGCAAAAGTCACTATGAGCATCTTTCTAGACAACTGCAATGACAATTCATTGCTTTCTCTCCTTTTTTCACACATATTTTTCTCTCCAAATGCAGATGACATAGTGACAGTCAGAATTAAGAACAGATATTTCCAAATTATTTTGACAATATTCTGGGAAGCACTATCCAATAGGAGCATAATGCGAGCCACACAGGTAATTTTTATTTCACTAGTACATTCATTTAAAATAGCAAAGAAAAAGCCAAAAGAAACATAAAATTTCATTGCAAAATGTAATAAATAGCAGACATTATTATAAAATGTCTTATGTTACATGTTTTGTAACATATGTCAAAATGTTACACGTTTTGTACTGTCTAGTGCGTATTTTATACTTACAGCCCACCTCAATTTGGAGTAGCCCTGCTGCCAGTACTCAATAGCCACTCATAGGACTTGACTACCATAATGGATAATGTGGGCTAGAATTATATGGCTGAGATGTCTAATGATAATAGCAATGACGAGTTAAATACATCTGTAACTTGAGAACAGCACTCAAGGAAATAGAACCACACCTAATTAAATGTTACTGATCGTGATGGTTAAATTCTGCATTTGTCTAGGATGGTGTATCTGGACAAGATTGGCGTTGATATCAGTGGACTGAGTAAGAAAGATCCACCTTCATCTAGATGGGTAGACACCAACCAATTCACTGATTGCACCAATAGAACAAAAATACAGAGAAAAAGTAAATTTGTGTGCACTGGGAGCTGGAACATCTGTCTTCCCCTGCCTTTGAACATTAGAGCTCCAAGTTCTCCAGCCTTGGGGTCCAAAATTTGCAATAGCCCATGTCAAGGTCCTTAAGCCCTCACCTTCAGACTGGGCAATACTACACCCTGTCATTCTCCAGCCTGCAGATGACACATCATGGGACTTAGTATCCATAATTATGTAAGCTATTTCCATTTAAAAACCTCCTCTGTTGCATTTATCTATACCTATATCTGTGCTGTTAATGCTGTCTTTCTAGGAACAGATCAATATACTGATCTTAGCTTGTTTAGGCCAAGGCAAAAACCATCAAAAAGTATGTGATTGTAGGGCCAAGAACAGGAGTGGATAAAACTAAATTGACTCCTCTTTCAGGTAAGATAGAGCAATAGGAACCAGACTTACCTTCCTGACTGAAAGATTGTAAAAAGAAAACACTAAAAAATGTCTGCAACAATGATTTTTACATATGAGATATCAGTTAGTTCAGGATATAATTCTTGTGGGAGAATAAACAAGGGAACTATACGAACACATCATTTTATATTTGAGAGAGAGTTTCCAGGAGATAGTATAGGAAAAAGGAGCCTAAATGAATGTTAGAAATCTCTATTAATTGAGAATATGGAGTTAAAACTCTGGGAAGGCCCAGGAAAGTAAAGATTTCAGGGAAGATCATGGGAGTAGACAATTGCTGCATAAAAGGAGAACATCTGAAATCCTGAAAGCATCCTGTCCTAATCTGTAGCTGAGTATTGTAAGGAAATGAACTGACATTAAATGAAAATAAAACACTACAGGATTAGAGAAAACTATCTGGAACTCACACAGAGTTGGGAATGTTTTATTTTAATTCCAGTAAGAAAAAACATAATTCACAGGACATTGATAAGAAAACACAAAAGGCATTACCTTATGGAGGGATAAAATTAGCCCTAAACTAAGGCTGCTTTGATCCACCCATTAAAGCTGAAAAGCAATCCTTAAAAGAATAAAATTACTACAAAAACTTTACCATTAACCCAGCAAAATTTCAAGAATATTTATGGGAATTCAAAAATGTCTAGCAGCCATTAAGGTAAAACTCACAATGTCTGGCATCCAATAAAAAATCATCAGACATATTCAAAATGATTGTATACTCAAAACTGGCATATAGATTTAATACAATTGCAATAAAAATATCAAAAGCATTCCCCCCAGAACTACAGAAAACTATACTAAAATTAATTTTGAACCTGAAGAGACCCAGAATAGCAAAAGCAATCCTAGGCAACAAAAGCAAATCAGAAGGCATCAAAATCCTGGATTTCAAGTTATATTACAAAGCTACAATTGTAAAAACAGAATAGTACTGACACAAAAACAGACCTGCAGATCAATGAAACAGAACAGAGGATCTAGAAACAACTCTAGGCACAGTCAACTATCTAATCTCTGACACAGGGGCCTAAAACATACACTGGAGGAAAGACAGCCTCTTTAATAAATGGTGCTGGGAAAATAAAGGATAGATAATAGGAAACAGGAAGATAGAATTTTTACAAAAGGAAAAGGTACCATGACATGGAAGGGAGAAGGAGAGGAGGGCAAGAAGAAACAAAAATGGAAAGCAAATCTATTTTTTACTTAATGATAAGGAAAGGACAACGTACCAAACCCTGTATGGTTCACCTACATAAGTGATTTGAAGGAAATTTAGAAGTTCAAATTGTTACACATAAAATGACATTGTATACAAGAGAAAGACCCATAATGGTTGATGTGGTGGATTGACAACTGGTGGTCAACTTGTAACACCCAGCTGAACTGAATCAGCGTGGTGCTGGGTGTGGAGGGCCCACCTGAGGACTGTTGCCAACAGCATAAAAAGGAGAACTCGTGGGGAAGAGTTGATGCTGTTGGTTCTCCTCAAGAAGCTTGTCACGCTGGCTTTTCTGATAGGAACTTGGCTGTTCTCATCGTCGGAGGAGCTCGGGACCTCGTTGTCACTGAGGATGGCTGTGGTGACTTTCGGGGGGAGCTCTGGTCCTTACTCTGAGCATCGTTTCCTGGCTCTAGTGCAGATCCCTCAGCCTGCTGGCACAGGTCCTTCATCCCGCTGGCACAGACTTTCTAGCTTCCACCGCTGACCTTTGGGCCTTTCCAGTGCAGATCTGTGAAATATCCTTGCATGAGACATTGTTGTGGGCCCTAGGCCTTCAGCTGGACTCATACAGGACACTGCTATAGGATCCAGGCCCTCAGCTGGATTCTTTGGGTCTTTAGTGTGTGGAGAGATTTCCTGCACTTTTTGTATATGACTCTTTGGGTGACTATTACAAAATAATCCTAAAAATTATGTGTCCTGTATTGTATTGTTTCCCTTGCAAATCCTGACTACAACAGTTGATATAATTTATCAAATAAAATAGGAACAGAATATTATTATCAGACAGATAAAGAAGTATAAATATAATTCATAATGGAAAGGGAAAAATCAACAAATGAGAGAGACCCAGAAATTACAAAGATACTAAAATTAGTAGATGCGGACATTAAAATAATTATTATAATTGAATTCTGTATTAGTTAATCCAAGTTGCTATTACCATAGATTTAGTAGCTTAAACAACAACAAAAAAAATTCATTTATTATAGTTCTTGAGAGTAGGAAATCTGAAATCAGGATGCCAGAAAGATTGAGTTCGAGTATGGGCCTCTTCCTGGGTTGCAGATGACAACCTTACTGTACATCCACATGGGGGTCGGGGGAGCAAGGAAGGGAGGGAGGGATGGAGGGAGAATATGAATGAATACACTTGGGTCTCTTTACAGCTTAATAAGCTCACCAGTCCCCTCATGGGCATTCCACCTTCCTCATTTCATCCAAACCTAATTAATTTCTAAAAGCCTCACCTTCATATATTATCACACTGGGAATTAAAATTTCAGTATATGAGATCTGGGTGGCCACAAACATTTAATCTATAAGATACACTTTTTATTCAAAACTTTAGAGGAAAAATTGAGCAAATATAGGCAAAAGAGGTATTTTTAAAGACCCATCTCAAACATCTAGAAATGAAAACTATAATAGATGAAATTAGCAGCAGATTAAATGCTGCAAAAAAAAATTAGTCAACTTGAAGACATAGCAAAAGAGCCTGTATAAAAATGAAACATAGGGGCCGGTGAAATGGCTCAGCAGTGTAAGCGCCTGCCAGGCAAGCGCGAGGGCCCGAGTTCGACTCCCGGAACCCACATACGAGAAAAGGGCCGGTGATATCGCTCAGCGGCACAGGCGCCTACTGGCACACGAGGTCCTGAGGTCGACCCCCGGTACCCACACACACACAAAAATGAAACATAGGAAAGAAACTGAATTAAAAATTGAAGAGCATTACTGAGCCACAGGACAAGTACAAATGTCTTAATATATGTAAAATTGGAATTCTCAAAGATGAGGGAATAAGAAGCAAGTACATTTAAAGAAATGAGAGCTTGAAATAATTCACATTCAAATGAAACAATAAATGTATGAGTTCAGGAAGCTCAATGAAATCCAAACACACGTATCATGAAGAACATTACATCAGGTAATTGCATAATCATATTGCTAATGTTTAGTCTACTCAGGCTGCCATAACAAATAATTGAGGGAATAACTATTGAAATTAATTTGCTCATAGTTCTGGCATCTGGAAATCCAAGGTCAAGGTATGCTCAGGGTCAGTGCCTAGTGAGGGCTCTTTTTTAGGGTAACAGATCGCCAACTTCTTACTATGCCTAACGATCCATACAAAGAATGCTAGCCTCTTCCTTGTCTTAGAAGGGCACCAATCCTATTGTACTGTGGGTCAGGGATTCGACATATGACTTTTGGGTAACACATCTAAGCATATACCAGTTTAAAAAAACAGCACTTATGAAAACATTTTAAAAACAATCAGAAAGGCTTTATATGAAAAAATAAAAAGGATTAATAATGATAGCATTGTTCTAATCAGAATTAATACAAGAAAGACTGTATTAATCTTGTATTAATACAAGAAAGACAGTTAAAGAAAAATCTTTCAAACTTTTAAGAAGACCTTGTGCCATTTTTTGTTTTAAACAAAAGGTAGGCTAAAACAGAGATACAGAAAAAGCTTCATTGGGAATTATAGCATTTTGAAACAACAAAAATTACCCCTGGGGTTTTATTTTGTTCTCTGAAAGATTCTATGTGAGTTGTTTATTTTATCGATATGACTGCAGCTTAGTCATATCATTTAAAGAATATACTTTTTTCAATTTTTATGAAAAAATCTAGAGTGAAGTCATCTAGAAACTTCATTTTCTCTCTCCCATCTTGATTCTTGCTATAATCAAAGCAGATTTCTCTAATACACACTCTACATAATACCAAAACTGCTGATTGCAAAGAGACTTCGATACTTGGCAGAAGTCTGACAACTTTTATTATGGTTAAAGTGAGCTCTCATGGCCTGCTTTGAATCAAACAAGCATTGGAAATTTCTTTCCCAAAGGAAAACAATCAACCACTTTATCTTCTTTAAGGTTGGATAATGCTGATAGACAAGGCTTTTCTGAGTTTCCATTCCCATTCTCAAAAGCAAAAACAAATGTAGTAACAAGTAGAAGAAATGAGTGTGTCATAAGCTAAGCTTTTCTGGTGCAATTTCTCAAATATTTCATGTTTTAATTTTCATATAATCGAGATGGTGTGTTTGCTTCAGCAGTACATATACTAAAATATAATCGAGATGGTGACTCTCAAAGTACCTTAAGGAGAAATAAATGACTGGCTCCTCTCTCCCAAACCATAAAATAGAATTATAAATTGCTAGTTCTGAAAAAGACCTGCATTTTAAGGACAAAACTAAGGAAAGTGAAGTCAAATCTTTATGTTTTTAAAGTTTTGGTTTCATTATTTTTATTTTTAAGAGCAAATAAGTTAAACATACTAGTGGGTTTCATTTTAGCATATTCATACATGCATATAATATAGTTTTATCATTTCCCTTTATTACTCCTTTCTGCTCCATTCTCCAATCTCTTCCTCTTCTCCTTCTATATTCCTCTTCTTCCTTCTATGTTCATGTCATCTTCTTTTTTAAAATATTTTTTCTAGCTTCTTCATATGAGGAAAACATGCAGGATTTGACTTTGTGGGTCTGGCTTATTTCACTTAACATGATAGTCTCCAGTTCCGTCCATTTTCCTGCAAATGACATGATTTTGTTCTTCATGGATATATACATGGTTTCTTTATCCATTCATACCTTGATTGTCACCTTTTTCTATGTTCTAAGTCCCAGCTCCCACTGTCTGAGGTTTAAACAGCCTCCCAACTTCCTTCCCAGTGTAGGTTCAGGGAAGGAGACAAAGTGGGTCCCAAGACACACGGGTGGCTCTCCACTGTCAGCCAATCCTCCTCCAATGATGTGCCTCCCAAACTCCTTTCTCTGAATCTAGGGTTTCTTGTTTCCCACCCTGTAAGGAGGAAGAGGATGCTTCCTTTATTCTGGTCTTCATTTTTCCTCTTTGTGATTTATACCATAGCCAAAGATTTTTACTTTCTTTAAATCCTCTCAAAATTCTGGAGGTCAGAAGTGCAACATGGATATCACTTGCACTTAGCTTAGATTTGACTTCACTTTCCTTAGCTTTGTCTTTAAAATGCAGGTATTTTTCAGAACTAGCAATTCATAATTCTATTATGTAGTTTGGGAGAGAGGAACCAGTCATTACTTCTCCTTAAGGCAGTAGCCAGGGTACCTCTGCAGTTCTGCTGTGGAGAATCCATTCCTGGCTCTCCTTCTCCTTCTCCTTCTCCTTCTCCTCCTCCTCCTCCCCTCTCCCCCTCCCCCTCCCTCTTCCTCTTCCTCTTCTTCCTCTTCCTCTTCTTCTTTCTCTCTCTCTCTCTCCCCTCCTCCTCCTCCTCCTCATTCCTCATTCTGCCCTCTGACTGTGCCTGATCTTCCTCTGCCTCTTACTATGAAAAATACTTGGGCCGGTGAGATGGCTCAGCGGCTTAAGCGCCTGCCCTGCAAGCGCGAGGGCCCGAGTTCGACTCCCGGATCCCACATACGAAAAAGGGGCCGGTGATATCGCTCAGCAGCACAGGCGCCTGTTGGCGCGCGAGGTCCTGAGGTCGACCCCCCGGTACCCACAAAAAAAAAAAAAAAGAAAAGAAAAATACTTGATAGCATTTAGGCCCTCTCTAGATAATGCAGGATAATCTCCTTGCAAGATCATTAATTTAAGCATATTTATGAAAGCTTTACCATAGAAAGTATCATCCACAGGTTTCATACAGTCAAATATAATAACTTCATGGGTAACCATTTAGCTCACTTTAGTTTCTAATGTAATTAAACGGGGAAGAAAATCTTTTCAACAAATTATACTGAAACAGGTATATATCTTTATATATGCTATATGCAAAGATTAATTTGAAATGGGTCATACTCTTAATTATAAAATATGAAATTATAAAGCTTCAGATATCAGTATTTTCTGAATGTGGTAGCCTTTAAAGCAGATAGTATGCTATCTAATAAAAATATGCTAAAGTTGAAAAGCCTAATTATCTTATTCATTCATTCAAACATTGAATGAAAATTTTTAAATGATATTTTGTACTTCTCCCTATTATTATAGACATATACTC
The DNA here is from genome assembly GCA_028451465.1 of Erethizon dorsatum. Lineage (NCBI taxonomy): Eukaryota > Metazoa > Chordata > Mammalia > Rodentia > Erethizontidae > Erethizon > Erethizon dorsatum. Next base: position 147,065,046 of record CM051823.1, read on the forward strand.
CATTTTATAAAATGTATATGCACTAGAATAAGAAAGCTTTATAATAACTACATACATGAGGGGGTTAAGAAAAGTTAATCCAGGAAAGAGTTTAATAAATGTGATACAAGCTGAGAATGTCAATTCAGCCCGCTCAAAATTTGATTTTTCTGTCTGCCAGCACAAAGAACACAAAATAAAATAAAAACATATTGTTACCCAAAATATCATAGTTTCCCTGATACTGACATGGGAAAAATGTCTCCCTGAGTCTTCATAAAGAGAAAAGTGGGCCATGGTGAACATTTCCTCAATGTTAGCCTTCCGATTGATTCCATAAAGAGCTTCCCAGATACCATTCCACTGTACCGCTCAGCGTCAGCAGGTGGACTGAAGCCAAGCGGGAAGCCAGTTCTACAGAGAGTAAATAACTCAGTCAAGGCTCCATAGCTTCCTAACAGTTGAGTTTGATTCAAGATGATATTGATATTAGACTAAAGATAATTGGTATTCAGCAAATAATTTTGGGGTATTGTGAGTTAAAAATGCACAAGAGATGCCATTGTGGTGGGAGTTTTCCTTGCTTGTAAGTCATTAATGTATAGTTGTGAATTTTAAATAGTTACTGTTTCCAAAGCTATCAAATCAATTTGCCTGGAATCAATTTTCCAAGTATGTTTCTTTGTGAAAAATACTTTATTTAGGAGTATCTATAAGAGATAGTAATTTGCTTAACATGTTTTAATTACAATTGATGCAAAAAAAAAACTATACATCTCTATAGTGTCATGGTTTATGTAAAATAAAGTTTATGAGCAACAGGACAGGATGAAGAGTGAGAGAAGGCCAGCAGCAACCTCAGGACCAGCCCTCACCTGCAAACGTGGGAGGGCCACCTTTGCCTAGGCTGTACATCAAAGGACATTGTGTTTTTCTGGTGCATGGGACAAGAGAATAGATTTTCCTCCTTGAAAACTAATGACCAGGGAATGGGTCTGTATGAAGAAAAATGGGTGTAGAGTTTAGTCAAATCTTCATAAATCTGATGCATTTCACCAATGCTATAGAAAAAGTTGAAGAATAAAAGATGTTTACAGTACAAGGTTCCGAATAAGGAAAACCTTAGATCAATATCTAAGAAACAACAACCCCCTTGCAAAAAAAAAAAAAAAAAAAAAAAAAAAGTGCTGGGGGAGGAGAGGGAGAGAACATTTTCAAGACAAACACATTAATGACAAAATAGGAAATTAATTCCTGTGAAGGGAAAAACAATTAATTCTGAATATGCAAAGCAACCTCACAGATCCACAAACTTCCAGGCCCTGAAGCTATTTGCTCAAAGAACAAAATGCGTCTCTCTTTACTAAACCAGCTCTCTTTTAAAAGGTGGGTAAGCTTGCTGAGTCTGGGTTCCCAAGTACCCGCTGGGGCATCAGGCTTCCTCTCCTCAAAGTCAGTCTCAGAGAGCGGAACCCTCCTGCTCCCCATTCCCATAGGCACAAGCATCCTGTTAGGAGGGGAGAAGACACAGTCAAGCAACTAACAGGGGTTTCTCACTGCTGGATGTGTTCCATCCAGATCTTCCGAAAAAATGAACAGTATTAAAGCAGCAATTTTGAAAAAGGAGAAATCATTCATGAACTTCCTTATTAGACATTCGGAGCTACATTCTCTCACTGGTAATCTCATTTAGCATCAAGATAACAGCTTTCATCTTGAAAGAACTGACTCTCAAACATCCTTCTTGAACTCGAGGCCCATAGTTCAAACTTCCTGAAAAATATTTCTGCCTGGATGCCCTAGCACTCAATAAACTATATTTTGTCTTCTTCATCTTAATGTCTATCACCGTTATCTATAACAAGTATATCTATCTATCTACCTAACTATCTATCTATCTATCTATCTATCTATATATATATATATATATTTGTAATTAAACAGATATAGTGAAGTAAATATCAGACATGGATATGTGAATGGATGAATGAATGAATGAATGAATGAAAACTGTGAACAGTTCTTCAGTTGAAGATTAGATCAGGATATAAATAGCCTTCCAGTGATTTCCCACCCACAAAGTCAAACCAAATTAAAAAACAGATGCCTTCCTCCCATTTAGAATAGATATCCAAATATGGGATTTGGCCAAGAACATGCCCTACGTGGAGAAGCCAGCATAAAGGTCCAGGCAGGCTGCGGTGAGAAGGGAAGGAGGGTGTCACCCTCAGCCCCAGGCAGACCGCAGACACACACCTGCATAATCATTTGCTCTAAGCCAAAGGAATGTCTAGGGGTGGGGAGAATTTAGAGGATCTAAATCCAGTAAACTTGGCTGTGTAGCATGGGAATCCACTTTCTTCACCAAAAGCATGAAATCTGGATAAAATTTGTCAAGGATGATAGCAGACTAGTGAATAAACATGTAAACATAACCTCTTTCTCCACTCTATGGTCTAGACTCCAGTGGAAAAAAACATCAGGAAGTAAGAAGTTGGAGGAGTATGTAAGAAGCATAGCCCTCATTCACTAATTTTATTTATTTATCCAACAAAAATTCCTGAATGCCCCTCACCCTGTATTTCAGGCTCTGTGAAACACCCCACCCAAGGCATGTAGTAGGGGTGGTATTTAACTACCTACGCAAGCACTCTGGTCCCTTGGGGGTCAAACCTCCCTAACATTTCCAAGTCCTCTCAATCTTTTCTAAGACTCACAGAAGCGTAGACTGCTGGGAGACCTAAAGGATACAGCTCGGTAGAAGAGAGCTTGCCTAGCATGCTCAAGGCCTGAGATCAATTGACAGTACTGTAAAAAGTAAAAGTGATCAGAGAGGCCCCTAACCCAATACTATAACAATGGTGTTCTAAGAAGGACAAGTTTGAAGATAGGCATGCATAAGGGACAGTGTCGTGTAAGAGTTACAGCAAAGATCTAGTGATGCTCCTACCTGCCAAGGAACACACATATTGCTAGCACATCACCAGACATGGGTAGAGGCATGGAACAAATTCCCCTCATAGCTCTCAGAGGAACTCAAACCTGCCAACACCTGGGTATCAGTCTTACCGCTGCCAGGACTATAAGACAATAAATTTCTGTTTAAGCCACTCAATTTGTGGTACTTTATAACAGCACCCCCGGCCAACTAATATACGAGGCTGATGCTCCCAACTGTTTAGGGAACTGAATTGTAACCAAGTTCATTTGCAACTTCATAAGAGATGTAAATACCCATCAAAAATTTGTATGTTAAGAGCTTTGAAAAGAAAAAATAAAAAAGAAGAACAAATTATCTCTTCAGAATGACTCCCAGAATAACGAGAGTGTGCCACTGCAGAAGTCCCTCTCTCTGGAGAAGGTGTCCTCTATCCTAATCTTTTGTTTCAAGTTCAGACAAACAATAGCTCTTTTGTTTCCATAGATAGCCATGTTTCAATGATGGAGCCAAAACAGCAATAATTCACATAAATTTGTATGGGCTGCTTGTGCCCTACCTCATTTTGTCTCACATGCAGGCCACTAATTAAAAGCCAGAGCAGACCAAAGATGGGCGAGCTCATGTGCATATATATATATATGTATATATATGGAATTATAGTTATGACTACTTATGTAAAGTGAAAATTATTTAAACAAGCCTTCCTTGTTTCTTTGTTCTAGGCTTGTAATCATCACCATGAAAATCTGGAACACCAAACCAGAGCACAGTGAGTCACTGTGACTTAAGAGTTAGGAGAACAGCTATTAACCTAGGTTTAGCAGGCCCAGCTACATAACTTCCAAGGCCAGTGCAAAAGAAAACTGCAGAGCCCTTTGGTAACACAAAGCGAAAAAAGAGTCCTTGAAGGTAATAAAATATAAAGATATAATACCTGACACCCACGACTTAAAGGAGGAGAGGTTTACTTTGGCTCACAGTCTGTAGAGGTTGCAGTCCATAGTCGACTGGTTCCAAGGCAGAGCAGAAGGGCAAGGCGGTGTGGAAGAGGAGAAACAACTCCTGGCATGGCGGCAGGAAGCAGCGAGAGATCAAAGGAGGAAGAAGAGAGATACACCCTGCTGGGCCCCACCCCCAGCAACCTACCTTTTCTGACCAGGATTCGCCTCCCAACTTCACATTTATCCATAAGCTCGCCAGTGAACGAGTCCACTGAGAAGTATCATGGCCCGTGATCCAATCACTTCCCCAAAGTCCCAGCAGGAGGTTTGGGGGAGGATATCCAGATATAAACCATAACACCTTTTTGTTTGCATCATGGTACTTTTAATTCTATTTAATGTTGTGCTAAGTACAGAAAACTTAAAATTTGTACTTATAGTGAATTTCATCATTTTGCATTGTATTATCCAATGACAGTTTTAAATGTAAGTATAAAAGCATTTAATTCTTATGCAGCATCACTAAAATCAGTTACTTCTTATTTCACAGCTTTTACAGGCACATGTATTTCTGCCAGAGAGTGGAAATGCTGCACAGAACGACCTCGACTGTTATTTCAGTTCTTGACGCTCCCACATTCTACCCACGTGCTCTACCTTTGGGTTACGTGTGGGTAAGGAAGGAGCACTTTCATGGATTGCCCTGCCTTTCCCCTTCCTTCTGTGACACCGTGTTCAGCTACTTGGCTGAAGTAACACAAGAAAGGAAGGATGTGATGGGTGCCTTGGTCGTTTGTATTTCATCTCTACATTTACGACGTTTTCATTGGAATGGAATGTGTAGCCTGATGAGATTCCCAGACTCCACCACTCCCATAGACCTAGCATGTTGACCTGGTAGTCACTTCAAGTCTCACTGGACTCCATGCATTGTGGTCTAGAACCCCGCTCCAAGGAACCCCTGCTAAATGCGAATGGTGCGACAAGCAACAACACGTACACTATCGTTCCATTTCACTTCTGTTTCACATCCCGAGAAAAAAGATCAAATTATTTAAAGGGCCTGGACAGTGACAGCAGAGCATTAAATCAAGCATGAGGCCCAGTGTGCACAACCACAAAGCAGGCCAGATTCTTACCTGGATTTCCCAGTGACTTGCTGCATCCTTAAGTGATCCACTAACTGCTACAGGAGTCATTTCCATATCTGTGAAATATGGAACAAATCCTCATATGACTCAAAAGTTCCTTGAGTCTTTCCTTTGTATGGCATTTCTTTCCCATCATTCTCAGTTTATTTTAGCAGTCCTACCTTGTCCTACTCATAAGACAATAAATTCTGTAAAGGTAGGGATCTTATTTTGCTCACAATTGTATCTGCAGTGGGCAGAACTGGGCTTACCATATAGCAAGGCCTCTATAAATGTATAGTAAACAAAAGAATAATAAGTACACCCACCACCTTCTTGACTCTCTTCATTCTTGTTATAGTAAAATCTAGGATCAAGCATATTAGAAACAGTATGTGGAAGCCAAAGGCCAATTCTAGCATAATAATGTAGTTTTGATGATCCATTCAGTCAACACAGAGCCAAGATTTTAAATTTGGGGAATTTCACATTAGAATACGGAATTCTAGCTACACTTTAAAAATCTGAATAAATGGTACATTCCCCTGAAGAAGAGTTGAGCATACTTTCAAGTTTGTCACAGCCCTATTAAATCTGTTTCTCTCATGAAGGTTGCCTGCAAAGTCCCCACTAAATATTTGAGTTTGTGATCCCTGCTTTAGGCCATCTGGAGAGAAATAAAAGACATGATACTGGTGATGCCCATTCACCCATGGCTATGTAACTCATTGGGCATTTTGGCTTTTCTCCCAGGGCCAGAGTTCTAACAAGCACCACTGAACCAGAGCCTGCTTGATGCTATGGGTAAGTGTGGGTCTCTCACACCAAATTGCTTGTCGTATACAAGTGTTATTTTTGCAGCCCCAAATTGTCCAGTACAACAGAAAGCCTCTGATAAATAAATAATTCATAACCAGTTCCTCACAAATCAATGAACCAGTCCTTCTCCAAACCAATTTCATTTTTAAGAATATCTGGCCAGAGAATTTTAATGCTCTACCAATTAATTTCAGTTTCTGTGATACCAGAGATTAGGGCATAGTTTAATGAAATAAAGGAGTTGGTGTACAACTCAAACCATATCAATAGGTTAACATCTATTCACCTTAGTTATAAAGATCACCCTGTTCTTGTAACAGCTCTCTAATAAGGCCTGTAACTTTTAGAAAACAGCAATATTAATTTTTAAGTATTTGTAATTAAGTATGAGTTTGTGCAGGTCAATATCTAAATCATTCGCAAACATTTGGTGGAATATTTCTGACCAGGCACTATTGTTTTTGAATATGTATATTATAATATATATGAGAATAAATATTTTGCATGTATATCATAAATATATATAGTGAGAGGAATTTATTAAAAATATGAGAGATCAGACGCATTCAGGGTGGTATGTGGAAGACAGAATATGTAGAACTCTTGAAGATATAGGTGTAGGAAAAGACTTTATGAAAAAAGCCCTGATCTCACAGAAAAAATACAAAGAATCAACAAATGAGATCTCATTTTATTAAACAGCTTTTGCACAGCAAAAGAAACCACCAACAAAGTGAAGAGACAACCCACAGAGTGAGAAAAAAATTAGCTGTTCCTCAGACGAAAAGCTAACATCTAGAGTACATAAAGAACTAAAACAAATCAGACCTCCCAAATTTAAAGACTCAGTCCAAAAAAGGTGCATCTGAAATGAACAGACACTTCTCAGAGGAAGAAGTACAAATGGCAAATAAATATATGAAAAAATGTTCAACATCACTGGTGATTTGAGAGATGCAGATTAAAACAACACTAAGATTCCATCTCACTCCAGAAAGAATGGCTGTTTTCAAGAAATCAACCAATAAGGAATGCTGGTGGGGCTGTGGGGAAAAACGAACACTTCTCCACTGTAGGTGGGAGTGTAACTGGTGCAACCAGTGTGCAAATCAGTGTGAAGATTCCTCAAAAAACTAAAACTAGAGGTTCCATTGGACCCAGCTATTCCTCTTTTTGGTATCTTCCCGAAAGAATTAAAAGTATCACACCACAATGATATGTGCACCCATGTTGATAGCAGCACAATCTGTAATAGGTAAATCTTGGAAACAACTCAAATGACCATCAATAGATGAATGGATAAAGAAGGTGTGGTATTTTCATACAGTGCAGTACTAGCCTACTATAAAGGGTAAACTTGAGACTTTAATAGGTAAATGGAGGCACCTTGAGACCATACTCTTAAGTGAAATAAATGGGACACACATGTTTAAATATTGCACTGTTTCTCTGTTGTGAGAAACCTAAAGTGTAAATAAGGACCAAAATGTATAATAAATATTGGGAAAATGGCAAGAAAAATTTCAAATGGCAAGAGGAACAAAAGAGGGGAGATGGGGAAAAGAAGGAAGGAAAAAAGAGAATAGAAGGAAAAAATGGAAACAAAGCTTTTCAGATAAAGAGGGGAAAAGGGGTTGAGGGTGGAAAGGGGAATGGGAAAAAAAAGAAGCAGCAAAATATATCATGTACAGGTATAAATTCCCTATGATGAATGTGATTGTTATGTATATCTAAAATGTACCAATAAAATGAAGAAAAAAAATAAATAAAAAATTTTTAAATGAAAAAATATAGAGAGAGGACTGGGTAATATTTATGACCAAGTATTAATTTTGGGACATTTACTAATAAATATATATTAGAAACAAAAAGATTATTATAAATTAAAATTTAAGTTTCATACAACAATGACAGGCTATTTTTTTTTTTTTGCTCAAGATCCTGCACAATTTACACAAAACAATAAGGCCAAATCAAGCCAAATTGAAATGCATCAAAACATTTTTTCCAGTGGATAAGAAAAGCAAGCTGTTTCATTTCTTTTAATCGAAACATGTTTATAATGAGTCCTCATCTTGAGAATTTTGTCATCCTCCTTGGAATTCAACTTAAAATTCAATCTTTTTCAAACCACAAGTTAACAAAAGGAAATTTCTCTATCAAATTAAGTTTATACAGATAAGTTAATTTGAAATCTAACATGAAGTCAGGTGTTTATAAGCATTTCAAGACTCATGCCACAGAATAGATGGATACTCACAATTGCATACTTTCATCAGTCTCATTTAATTTCTTCTTAAGCAAAGCAATTGAAAAATTCATTACATTTTTTTACCATTAACTTAAAAGGTCTCGTTTAGTCAGACCATCAACTGATATTATTTTATTTTTTCCTATGATAGTATCTTAGGCTATAGTTCCATTACAAATTTCTAATTTATTATTGTCCAAACAAAAAATTTATTTGTTTGTTGCATGAGTCACTGTACTCTGGACTTTGGGCATAGTAATCCATTAAACTTTATTCCAAAGTCTTGTGAACCTTTCCCTTCGGGACCAGCAAGGCAGAATGTCCAGGAGAAAGCCTGTATGCTCGTCTATCCTTGGATGGAGTTTAGGGAAGTCGAGGATGCTTTTACCTTTCAAGCCTTCTCCCATTTAATTTGCTTTAATGTAGAGCATGTTACTTTTTAAGTGTCTATGGCCCTATAAAGTTCCCCTATGACTGCATGTCAGACATACACCCTGGGATCTTAAACTATAAATCACCTGCAGTAAGCTTTTTAATGATCTGAGCAAGAAGACCTTCTTGCATTATTCTCGAAGTTTCTTCTTATTAAGGCAGTGATTATTTTTAAATCTAAGCACCTCCTTTTCCTTATTTTCTGTTGGACTCCTTTGTCTCTAGCAGACGGGGACAGAGGGACACAGCCACAGACAGCACACAGACTTGGCCTTCAGTCAGACCTGCGTTTGAATCTCTGATGGGCTTCTTGGCTGTGTGATTGGGGCAAAGGAAGCTCTTGGATCAACCTCCCCATCTGGGCAGGTGCTCAGATTAGATAATGTCTGCAAACCATATGAAGGAGGTAGCACACAAATCATTGCTATTCAGTATTTCTATTCTTCTTTGCCCACTTTCTACCTATAAATCAACTGTATAAAATTGCCCTTATGATGTTCCTAGAGAAATTTGTAACTATCATTTCGCTGATCTGAATAGAAGATACAAACACATACGTGCATGCTATATATAATTTTATTTAATCTTCCTATTAAGTCTATGAAATGGGTAAAGCAGGATATATTCTGCCCATTATGTAGGTGAGGAGACCATGCTTAGCTAATTTAAGATATCACCTTCCATGATTAGAAGATGACTAATCCCAGGGGCTGTCCCTGGCCTTCTGACTAAAATTCCTTCTTATACATTCCTATTGCAAGACCTCAACTAACTTATGAGCATGTGCCATGTAACTGTGATGTGTTTGTAAAAGTAAGTCTTGTTCATCGGTGGCAATGCACATTTCCGCATTTCTAAGAAAAAGCTATAGGTTCAACAAACAGCCCAGTCTAATTGGAATTAGAGAAGGAATTAGAGTGGAATTAGAGAAGGTGGACAACAGAGAACAAATTTAAGCCATTTTATTTGGTTGAGTTTTGAACACTAGCAGTCTGAAATTCTGAACAAAAGCCATTTCAGCAATGAGATATCTTAGCTGTTTTCCTCAAGAAGTCCAAAGGACTATGGAATTTTTTAAGAGATGGAAGACTGTAGAGAGTGAGGTGAAGGAAAGCAGAAGATGTTCCCAAAAATTCTGTCTGGGCAAGTCATTTCAAAATATTAAATGGGTTATTGTCTTTCCAAACAGCACTACTGGGAGCTATGTAATTATATTTTATATATGGCATGTCTCATTTCACTGATATCTCCCAGGAGTTCTGAAGTGTTTTGGAACCGACTTGCTCCCACCCCCAGCCCCGAGCCCCAGGGAAGGAGTGAAGAGCTGGTGGTCCTGACCTGTGCCTCTAATCCGATTGCATAGATGCCTTTGACGGTCCCAGAGCAAATCAGGCTGGGTGTGTGCTAGGCTGTGCAGGACACATTATGGCAACTCTTCGTCATCCAGGGATGCAATGTACAGAAACAGCCTGACTTTGGAATATAAAGAACGCTGCCCCATATGTAATATGATGAAATGGTAGCTTACCAGATAAGAATCAGCATCACACTTGATTTCTGACCATTTTCCCAGAAATAATCTTCCCATAAAAGCTCTCTTGGTTTAGCAAGACATAAAACATAGTGCAAAAGGAGGGGCAAGCAATGCGCTGAGAGAAGACAGCAAAATTTTCAATTTAACATTCACAATGATTTATGTAACAAGCATGTGTGGAGCGCCTACCAAACGCTCAGAAAGTATTTCCCATGCATATAAGACTTCCAACTAATGCAGGGATGAGACTCAAAAGCCCTTCCTGACTATTAGACTCATGACTTCTCTTGTGAATTGCAAGTTCTGTCCTATGCTAGGAAACTCTTCTAACATAAAATCACCAAACTAAAGCCATGCCAAGAAACTCTATGCAGCCAGGACTCCTGTGCCCAGGGGTATATGAAGGTTTTGTGGTACCTCTATTTCTTCTGGAATCTTGGACACTAAAATGTACTTCCTGTTTTTTTAAAAAAGTCTAATGTTTCTTGCCTTGAAAATTATAAGAATGCCAGTGGGATCTATTTCATTTTTTATCATTCTTCTGGGCAGGTTGAACTGAGTGGAAAACACGGAACAGTAAATTTTCATTATATGAACGCATAGCTGGTATGAAAATGCAAAAGGACTGACTCACTGATATGGCTGAAATATCTGCAAAATCCACAGATACGTCTTGCAGAACCGTATATCAGAGCTCTTTGATGACATATATCCAAGAGAAGATTGCTAAAACTATCACAATCATACTGAAAATTAAGGCAAAAAACATACACATAGTAATGTGCTTTTTTTTACTTATCAATATAAAGCTTTAGTCTAAGTAGTTTTATACAAGTTCCTTCCTCCATATTTGGTCTTATTTTGACCATTGATATGTACTTATTATTCACTGATACTGAAATTACTGGACTCCACTTCCTGTCATGATGAAATGATATATATCAGACTTGCCTCCTTTCTGTAAACGTTCAGAAAATGGGGCAGGATATACAAGACACTTTTTTATAGATATTAAACGACAGTACTGCACTGTGATCCTTGACAGAATTAAAACCAGTGAAATGAGCCCTAACTGTGCCCAGCTTTCCTCCTTCCAGGCCAAAACATAGGGACAGAGAACAAGCACAGTTTTTCTGCTGAGGACAAAGAGTTTAGAGTTCAAGGAAAGAGGGATCTGCTAGCAGAACAAGTTAGCAGAGAAGAAAGCTATACAGATAAAATGGCCTCAAAGTGCGCATGAGATCCTCTTAAATCTTTGCCTAAGTAACACAGAGCAGAGCAAAACAAAAAACAAAAACAAAAACACCACCTTATGAAGGGAAAAAAGTTGAAAGTTACATGGAGAATGATTTCTAGAACTCACGCAGTACTATATGAGATAGCTGGGTCTCATCCAGCTAGAGAAGGGTGTGTTCTTTAAACACCCAGGATATTCAGGAGAGATGCAAGAGGTCCAGTCTTTAGTAGTAAGGCTGAACTCGTTCTAGTATAAAAAACTAATAACCTTACAAAAAGCCTTAAAAAGATGAAGTTTACATGTTAGTAACTCAATTGTCTGCCAAATAAAATTTAATACTGCTCAAAGGAAAACAAAAACACACACAGCCTTTCGGCCCTGCGACATGATAATGCCCAACACTGCAAGTTTCTGGAAATGTGGAGAGGCATGAAAAGTAAGAATTAGCTACAGAACCAGATATAAGAGAGAATTAGCAAGAAGTATAAAATAGCTATTATAAAAATGTAACAAAAACCATAAAAATGTATGAAAATATTAAAAGCACCAAATGCAATATCTGGAGCTGAAAATATGTATCTGAATTAATATAACTTACTATATAGATATAATAGAATACGAGGCATGGGAGAGTAAATGATTAGTTATCTTAGGTTAGCGGTTCTCTGTTGGGGACAGTTTCGTCCATCTGGAGGTATTAGGAATATCAGAAGACGCTGTTGGTTGGCACAACCTGGGGCAGGATTCACTGGCATCCAGGGTGCAGAGGGCAGGGGTGCTATGCTGCTAAACACCCTGCCATGCCCAGGACACCCCACAATATGAATTATTCAACCCCACTTGTCAACACCACTGAGGCAGAGGACTCTGCCCCAGATGGAGTGAAGACTATCGAAACTCAAAGAAGCAGATTGTTTTAAATTGGGGAATTAAAGAGCTGAGCTTCAGTGAGCTGTGGACAACATAGAGTGATCTAACACACAAGCACTTGGAGTCCTAGGTGAAAACAGGAGGCTCTGTAAGAAAACCAGGTTAAAAAGAATTGAAATATAACAGCTGTACATTTCATAAGTTTGAGGAATTATAAACAAGGATGAAACTCAATGAACTAGAAGCAAGATAAACAAAGAAAAACACACCAAGTTCTGTTAAGTTCAAGTTATTTAACAACAAGGACAAAGAAAAAATAACAAAAGTAGCCCAAAAAAGAAACCAGTTATATGCAAGTGAACAATGATAAAAATGATTATTGCCATAAGAAGCAGTACAACATCTTTAAAGTGCTGAAAGATAAAGAAAATCCTTAAGCTAGAACTCCATATTGAATGAAAAAGTTCTTAGAAACTGAGGATAAATGGAGAAATTTCCAAATTAAGGAAAGCTGAAGGATATGTCACCTGTAAATCTGTAATATAAGAAATATAGGCAGGTATAGTGGTGTAGAATTGGGAAGAGGATCTGGGGACCTAGGAGGGACAGGAAAGGAAGGGAAAGGAGAAAGGATTGTGATTTGTTTTATGAATATGAACTAATTCCCCATGAAGCATGTACTTACTATGTATTACAACCACATACTAACAAAAATGAAGAAAAAGGTGAAAAAATAATTTTAAAGAAGGATTGGGGATATAGTTCAGTGTAAACGTACTGGGTTCATCCCAGTGCAGTGATAATAATGAGTAATAATAATAATAGAAAGCTAAAGGAACTTCTTCAAGCTAAAAGACAGTGACACTAGATGGACACTTAGATCAACACAGAGAAAGCAAAGCATCAGAAAAGATAAATGTGTAGGCAAACGTGTAAGACATTTGCACTTTATTTTCAAAATTTCTCAGAAAGGTTATAGACTATGTAAAAGAAAATAATAATGCCTTGGAAGTTTATAGCATGCATAAAAGGACAACTATGCTGCAAAGAAGGAGTGGTGAAACATAAAAGCATAAATTTGTGACAGATTATATGTGAAGTGTATGAAATTATATGAAAGTAAACTGTGGTAAATGGAACATGCCTATTATAAACCAAAGAAAACCCACTTCAGAAAAAAAGGAGACACGGCTAATTATCTAACAGTGGAAGTAAAATAGGATAGTAACCAATACTTCAATAATCATGAAGAGGAGGGAAAATGGGAGTGGATCAAGGAATAGATGAAAAATATAGAAAACAAATGACAGGATGGTAGATTTAAAGCAAAACATTTTAATTATTACATAAAATACGAATGCCCTTGACTTGGCTTCCATTTAGAACATATAGGGATGGAAAGAAAAATCTAGATAACCTACAAATTCATAACATGTCTTGAGGTCCTCATAGAACTGAGATCACAGAGTCATCAGTTGACCTTAAGTCCAAGAAAAGTCAAACACCCCAATTAGATATGGAACAAGCACCCAATTCTTCCAGACACAGCATAAAAGGCAGAGACACCAAAAGCACACAGGATAGTAGACGATTCGTCTGAAGATTTTTTTAAGTGTTGCTAAAGCTTAAGGGTAGGGTAGTGTTGGAATATGTAACTCCTATTGTCATAGACACAAAAGATGGAAAGATTTCTCAATCACTTTCCTCAACTTCCCTGTAGATTTCACTGGGACTAAAGAGAACGAGGGGGACAAGGAAGGAGACAGTAGTAGAGTTCCCTTATGATGCTGGCCTAGGGACAAGAAGCAGCTGCCCCAGATCTTCAATATCTTCCCTTTAGAACAAAAACTGGAAGCCACTGGGGGAAAAGCTGAACATAGGTCAGCTCTGCCAGAGTAGAGGTAAAGAACCACTGCAGTAGGGAGATGGGAGCAGACCAAAGATCCTTCTACCTCTGTAGGAAGTAAATGTTGTGGGTCTAGACGACAAAAGATTACCAAACCGGAGCAGTACAAATGAGAAAGGCCCGCTTCTGAGATCAGGGACCCAAAAACTTCCCAGATCCAATGCTGAATCAGGAAAAAGAAGACATCTTCAATGGTTCTCAAAGGACAAGTAAACATTAAGTAACGAAGGGAAACAAAGGCGAGGAGGGAGAGGGGAGCGCTGGGGTGTAGGTGGCAAGAGGAGTAAAATGATCAAAGCACGATATGTGTAGGTATCAACCTCTCCAGTTGAATGTCATCACTGTGTGTCGCAAACATGGACCAGTGAAAGTGTTTTTAAAAAGAGCAGTTAACTCTGGGAGGAAGACAGAGGATGACAAGAGCATCTCTTAGAGGCCGAGCCTCTTTCTTATACACATACATACACACAGCTTAAATCTGATGGAAAAAAAGAAATAAATAAGTCTTCTAGCAACTCAATCAATCCTAGAGATAAAAATACTCCAAAAAGAGACAAAAATGAAGAGGTGGAGAGAAAGGGGTGGGGAGAGAAAGGGGTTGAAAAAAGAATGAAGATGTGTTGTGTCCATGCACCAACTCCCCACAGGGAATGTAATCATTATGTGCTGGAAACATGGACTAATCAAAACTAAAAATTGAAAAAATGAATATAAAGATAAATTAAAAATAGAAGAAATAAGCAGGAAATAAATAATCTGTGGTCGGATTTTAATACACAGTATCAATAAGGCACATTAGAGGTAAACAGTGTAAGTATACCAATTAAAATATAAAAATGGACTAATTGGAATTTTTAAAAACAATGTCAAATATCTTGAAACCAGAAATGCACTTGAAATATAAAGACATCATGTTAAAGTAAAAAGATGATATAAAGAAAACCCAGGAGAACACTGTTAAAAAGAAAAAAGGGAATGGCTGAATTAATATGAAAGAAAGGAGGCTTCAGAACAAGAAATACCACCAGAGATAAAGCGACATTCCTTAACAATGGCATGGTCAGTCCACCCTGCAGATATTATAGATATTTATGGGTGATGCCCCTAACATGTATTTACCTTACGAGAGAGCCTTGAAATACACGAAGAAAAGAAGTGGGATAACTGAAAGAGAAGTAGAAAAACAAGCAGTTAGTTTTGGAGGTATTGGCACTCCTTTTTTAAATATTTGACAGTGAGCCTGGGAATACCTAAGACTTCTGCAACACTATCAACCTAATTGACCAAATTGATTTTTGTAGAACATTTTACCCAATGGTAGCAAAATACACATTCTTTTCAAGTGACTATGGAAAACTCAACAATATAGATCATATTTTGGATCATAAAATTAAAATAATTGAAATCACTAAAAGAATGATTATTGCTGTAACAGAATTAAACTAGAAATCAACAATGGCAATATATTTAGACAAAATCTTAAATTATGAAAATTCACATCGGGGATATAGCTCAGCGGCACAGCGCCTGCCTGGCAAGCGCGAGGTCATGAGTTTGATTCCTGGTGCCCCCCACCAAAAAAAAAAAAAATTAAAAAAAGAAAATTCAGGAACATATCCTAAAATTAGTCATAGATCAGAGAGGACATCATGAGGGAAATAAGAAAATTTTCTCAATTAAATGGAAATAAGAACACAGCGTACTAAAATTCTCAACATGGCTTAATTTATGTCTAGAGAGAATGACAAAGCATCAAAAATTTATCCTAGAAAATGACAGTCTTCATTAAATAAGTTTAATTATAAAAAATTAAAAATAGAAGAGCAAATTAAATTTAATCTGGGCAAAAAGAAGAAAATAATATAAGTGAAAATAATTTGAATAAATTTAAAGTAGAAAAATCACAGTGAAAGTAAGTGGAAACGAAACTTGTTCTTTAAAAGATCAGTTGTGACTGAGCAAGGAAAAAAGAAGATACCATAAATAATCAATATTAGAATTCTAAAAGTAGACTCACTACAGAGCTAACAAACATGGAAATGATAACAAAGTATTGTGAAGATCTGTGTGCCCATAAGCTTGAAAACTCAGAAAAAATGAGAAATTCATGAAACACAAAATACCAAGCTTACTCAAAAATGTAGAATAACCCACATTGGCTTATATCTGAAATAATTATATCCACAGTTAAACATAACTGAATTCATAGTTTTAAGCCAACAAAGAAAATTCAGGACCACTGGCAAATTCTAACATTTAACCAAGAAAAATTGGTAAATCAAGGCCAAAAATATATTTTAAAAATATAATATAGCAACAGCAATAAAAAATGTAATTCATCATGTCAACACACTGAAAAATAAACTATTTGCTCATTTCATTAAAAATAGAAAATGCATTTGTCCAGTTCGAATTTTTTTTTTTTTGTGGGTACCGGGGGGTCGACCTCAGGACCTCGCGCACCAGCAGGCGCCCGTGCCGCTGAGCGATATCGCCGGCCCCTTTTTTGTATGTGGGATCCGGGAGTCGAACTCGGGCCCTCGCGCTTGCCGGGCAGGCGCTTAAGCCGCTGAGCCATCTCACCGGCCCTCGAATTTTTTTATTAAAAACAAATTCTCAGTAAACTAATATCGAAAGGAATTTCTTTGACCTGATACATGTCTTCTTTAACAAAACTACATCTAAAATCATACTCAGTGTTGAAAGATTGACTTTTTTACCACCTAAATGAGAAAGGTTAACCATTCTTAATTCAAAAATCCAAAATCTAAAATGACTTTTAGAGCACTGACTTGATAGCATAAGTGAAAATTTCCACATCTGGCCTCATATGACAGAAGGCAGTTAAAACAAACACATATTAAAAGTTTTGCAGAAAATTACCTTCAGGGTAAAAAGGAATATGAGGAAAACACTGTTAGAAAGAAAAAGGGAATGGCTGAATTAATATGAATGAAAGTAGGCTTCAGAACAGGAAATTTTACCAGAGATAAAGCGACATTCCTTAACAATAGCATGGCCAGTCCACCCTGCAGATATTATAGATATTTATAGGTATGTGGGTAAGGGAAATGTGAAACATACATCAATTTTGGGTTAAATGTGAGTCCCATCCCCAAGATACTCATGTATAGGCACATATCCCAAAATCCAAAATCTGAAATATTTCGAGTCCCAAGCATTTTAGAAAAGGGATACTTAACTTGTACTTTAATGTAATATCATCCTTGGGGTTATAACTAGAGTAGTAAGTCAACAAATAGAATTAAAATGTCTAGAGATTGATTAAATGGAAGAAATAAAATAGTCACCAAAGGGAAAAAATTGTCTACAAAAAAATTCCATAGGATGTACAACGATTTCCTAAACCTAAGAAGTGAGTTTAGCAAGGCCTCAAGTAATAAGATCAATATTCACAAATAAAATGTATTTTAGAAATCAGGAATGAAAAACTGAAAATTAAAAATTTAAGTTCTATATATGATAGCACCGAAAACTATAAAATACATGGATTTCATGAATCTATGAGACAGGAAAATAGCAAATTATGTACAGTATCTATACTCTGATAATTGCAAACACTGATGATAAAAGCAAAACAACCAGGTGAATAAAAATATATATCACAATCAACTTACCACTAACTGTTCTGTTAATACACAATCCCAAAATCTAAATGGTTTTTGTAGAGATTGTCAACCTAATTTAAAACTTAACATGGAATTATAAAGGACCTAGAATATCCAAAACAATTTTGTATATGTGCTGCCGAAGCAAGCACTCCCAAAACGATTTTGAAAAGAACGCTCCAGATTGGAATGCATACATTATCAAATTTTGAGACTTCCTAAAATGCTGTGTGAATCAAGGTATGGCATATCAACAGACGTGTGTTTCAACAAAACACTGGCATAAGACTAGACAATTCAAAAGAAGTCGGAAAACAGGCCCATGCTCATGTCAACTGATTTTTTAAAAAGATGTCATGGTAATTCAATAGAGAAAAAGATTGTTTTTCAAAAATGGTACTGGAATTTGAAAAATAATAACAATAATTAACCCATACTTTTAACCTCATATCATACAGATATTATTGCTAAATATGCCAGAGAGCTACGGAAACATGAATGCTAAAACTACAAAACTTTTAGAAGGTAACATTAGTGAAAAATCTTTTCAATGGTGATTAGACAAACATTTTTTTAGATGGGACACAAAATGAAGTAAAAATAAAGGAAAAAAGTGAAACATTTGAGCTCATCAATTTAAAAACTTCTCTTTGAAAGATATCATTTGAAAAATGAACAAGCAAATCACAAAGAGACGATATTTCCAGGAATACAAAAGATTCCTATCCCTAAGATACAAAGAACTCTTCAAATGAAGAAACACACCCCAAACCCAAAATACAGCAAAATGGTTACTGACACCTCATTCTCTGAAAAAAAGATACATGCAAATGGACATCAAGCATGCGAAAAGATCATCTATCTCATTAATCATCAGATAAATATAAGTTCAAATCACCATGAGATACCATCTTCTACCCACTAGAATATCTACATTTTAAAAGAATGGACACCAAAAGTTGATCAGGACGTGGAACAACAGCAATTTTCAAATATCCCTACTGGGAATATTAAAAAAAAAAAAAATGGGGTAAGCCACTTAGGAAAACTGTTTGGCAATTTCGTATAAACTTTCCAAGAAAAATCCACACAAAAGTACAAGAATATTCACAGAACTTTTATTTGTAATAGTCCAAACTGGAAACAACCCCAAAACCCATCAACAGGAGAATGGTTAATAATGCGTAATGTAGCCATGTGGTAATGCACACCTGTAATCCTAGCAATCTGGGAGGCTGAGGCAAGAGGAACCAAGTTCAAGCCAGCCTGGCAAATTTAGCAGCTTAGCAAGACCATCTCAAAATAAAAAGCTAAAAAGAGGGCTGGGGATGTAGCTTAGTGCGAGGGCCGTAGGCTCAATCCCCAGTATTAGGAAAAAGAAAAGTATAACGTGTTCATACCATGGGACAGTACTCAGCAATAAAAAGCACTAAAATAAGAATACACAAGAATGTGGCTGAATCTCAAGAACATTATGCTGAATAAAGAAAAGCCAGACACTACGGAGTATGTTCTGTATGATTTAAGTCCTGTAACATTTGAAAACAGAAAAATATAAACCTTAAGTGTAGAGAGGCAGGTGGCGGGATGGGCGCACCAGGGGCGGGGCGCGACGCGCAGAGCAGGGAGAAGGATAGCACTGGGGGTCAATGGCAGGCAGGAAGGATCAACCGTGTTATAGGAGGAGGGGGTACGTTGTCTGGAGAAATTATAAGACGAGAATAAAACAAACCACCCCCTCAAAAAAGTTGATTTATTTTTTAATCCCTACATGTTGGCAAGTCCAAGCAATGTCAGCGGATCGGGGATGTAGCTCGGGGCAGAGCACTCGCTTGACGTGTGCAAAGCCCTGGGTTTGATATTCAGCACGGGAAAAAATACTCAGTGATAAATTCCTCCTCAACACCAAGCTTCTTTCCCAGCATCCTTCTGGTGCCGTGGAAAGCCAGCGAGTGGTGGGAGCGTTCTATGTCTTAATCCGGACATGAATGGGTGCACTCAGACCTGGCAAATTTAATGCACATGACTAAAAGACAGTCCATTTAAGAAGTGTTTTTAAATGAGTATCTCTTGATGAATAAAATACGTTCCGAGTTTCAGGAAGTCACTTTTTATTGGAGGATGGATAGTTATCAAGGACTACCGGAGTGTGATAGTTTAACACAGTTTAATACATTTTACTTTATCAATAAAATGCTTGGTGAGCAACAGTAAATATTATCATCTGGAGATATCTAAAGTCATTTGAGAGAGAGGGCAAGAAGAAAAGCTAAGCATAATGGTCATCTCTCTCCACATGAGCTCAGTGAGCGGAGGTTTCACATACAGAGCGCCCCACGGCACCGGAATTTGTCCTTCTCAGTGTCCGAACTGAGGCACTGAGTTTCAGACTGAGATGGTGTAATACTAGTGTCCTGAGATAAATGCCCAATTTTTGCTAAAATGTTGAATGCAGGCCTACGAGAATGATAAAAGTACATACATCATTGCACTGTGCTATGACTCATGTGGGGCTGTGAACACTTGGAGGAGGAGGGAGACACTTCTGGTTAGGAATTCAGGGATACAGCGCTATGCAGAGGGTGTGGTTTGAACGAGACTATAAGGAAGAGTAGAGGCCGGCACGGTGGTACCCTCCTGGAATCCCGGAACTCTGGGAGGCTGCAGCAGGAGGATCAAAAGTTCAAGCCTGGAATGGTGAGGCAGCTCAGAGTGAAGGGTTCAGTCCTCAGTACCACGAAAAAGAAAGTGAAACAAGTAGAATTTCTAGAAATTGCAGCAGAATGAAGTTTGGTGAAGGTGGAATAGAATGAGGCATTATAAGAAATAATGTGGGATAAAGAACAGTGCAAAGAAAAGAAAGGACTGGGAGGGAGGGGTTAGAAATGCAGGGAGATACCGCAGTCTGATTATCTGAATTAGCTTAGGTGTCTCTTTGCTGTGATAAAACAAAGAAATATTAAACTATGGGAAGAGTAATGTGTGGAACATAAAAAACATGTAAGAGAGAGGAGAAAGATGGAGTTGAAAAAGAAATTTGTGGCCAGATTATGAAGAACTGGGAAAGGCAAGTGTGCAGAGCTACGTGTCTACATAGATTACACCATTGTAACAGGGACGGCGTAGTAGAGTTCATAGCTCAGATGACCCGGAGTTAGACTGCACTGGTTACCAGCCTCAGGCTCCGCATAACGTTAGCAAGACCCTGTCAGAACATGTGATCCCACTGTGTCTTTCTTTCTCTTCTAATAAATAGCAATAGTAATATTACCCAGCCACAGGTTATGTTGATGATTCATTGAGTTAATACAACCACAATGTAATGGAAGTTTTAGCTGTTATTATGGGTATACGTGTATGTGTTTGGAAACATGTTGATTTGCAAGTGACTTATCATTCTGTTTTTTCTGATATACAATCTGGGAAGTTCATTGCTGCCTACAGTAGAGAATGAAATCAGCAAGTATCTAGCATACACCACAAATGTGACTTCCTTCCACCCAAGTCCAGGAAGTCAGTCTGATAACCATCACAGCTCTCCTCCATCCATCCAACTCTAACTGGAACCATATGGACATTATAAAATCTCAACCTTGAACTCCCTGCTAACAGCCAGGGGCTCAAGTTTAGTTAAGCTTTTGAACTTGTTTTCCTTATGCATGAGATGGGTGTAATCCTTTATCAATATTTAAAAGTTAATATCAAATAACCTTGAGTAAAGTTAAACAGTTCTCTGTATCCATTCATCTCTTCTGGTTTGGCTCCAGTGAAGTTTAAGGGACTGATTTGATTATAGAAGGATCTGCACATTTGTAGTTTTAGTAGAGGCATTGACTCATGTCATTAAATGGTCACCTACTATCTCACTTTCTTAAGAGAGTTTTATAATGTTTACCAGCTAAGACTCAATGAGAGAAGCAGAAAAACAGGAGACATGCTTGTGAGTGCATTTGGGGGTTTCATAATTGTAAGAGGTGGTTAAGTAATTTCTGCAAGTCTGATATTGCTGGTTGAAGTCCAGAGGTCAGACACTCAGGAAGGGAAAATGGTTAATAAAATTCTTTGTAACCCAGAAAAACTCATGTACTGAAATCTTAATCTCCAAGACGATGATATGAGGAGGTGCGGAGTTTAGAAGGTGATTAGATCATAAAGGTGGAGTCCTTTAACTGAGATTAGTGGCTTATAAACGGGACCCCCAGAGAGCTCCCTCCCATCTTTTGTCACATGAAGATACAACAAGAAATGTCGTGTATAGTCAGGAAGTAGGACCTCACTGGACACTGAACATGCCAGCACTTTGACCTTGGCCTCCCCATCTTCCAAAACTGTAAGCAATGAATTTCTGCTGCTTACAAGCCACTTGTTATATCAGTAGTTTGTTATAACAACATGAATGGTCTAAGATAGTGACAAAGTGAGTGAGAGCAAAAACAAGCTGAAGCAAAAACACATGGGCCTTGCAAGGACAGACTAAATTGTTACCCATTCTTTTGGCCTCTTGAATTAGATGCGCAGGAGTCCTGAAGAAGCCAGGCCCCTTCCTTACGAAGGTAAAGACATGCACTTGGCTAAGGAGTCAGAAAAAGGAAAGAAGGACCCAGAAGGAAAACAGATGGAGGTGTAGGTGCTACTTCAAGCCAACAACGTGAGTCCACACATCAGCAACAGTTCGAGCCACGTACAACGTGGCTGCTGCTTCCCGGCCGTCTCTCGGTCTCCCCAGAGACTGCTCACCAGCTGGAAACCTATAAGCAAGGAAGTTCCCGAAAATGCAGTTCCGGCTCACTAAACTGATGCACCACAAAGTGACCACAGCATACCATACACTAATTAATGTTAAATCTGCCTTTTAAATATGTAGTATTGAACATTGAGTGTTAAAATTCATGTTTGCTTTTCTTTGGTGTGGGTCTGAAAGAATTCAGACGAAGCCTCCCTGGATGTAGAAGGTGGGCCTGCTCAATTTCAATCAGCCTCATAACTCCATAGTTTATACATTGGGATAATTTTCTTTATTTTTGTCCTTTACATAAAGTCTTTGTCATTTGCTTATGATGAAAAAACAAGGAATAAATTATTTCTAAATATTCACTCTAAACAGCATCTCTGTCTGCCACTGATATTTCAGGTACCTTGGACTGGCTGGAGCATGTGCCCCAAATGGCAGAGCAGCCTGCACTGCAGCCTGGACCTGTTGCAGAGGCTTCTCTTGTTCTGGGCCCCACTCAAAACTAGCTGCTTTCTGAGTCACTTGGTGAATGGGCTGGAGTAACTAACACACATAAGTGAGGAGCGTGTTGCCTCCAAAATCCAAACAGGCCCACTAGATGTTGTGCTTCTTTCTTGTTTATAGGAGGGTCCAGATGCAACAACATATCCCTGACCCTTGAAGGGACATCTCTGTGGGCACCAAACAATTAGACTCCTACAAATTTCACTGTACAGGGCCCTTGAGTTTTAGTTTATTGCCCATCCTCTGACTCACAAATGCTTTATCAACAACTCCAGAGTGGTTATTACCTCTTGCTCACATGGCCCAATCAGCATAATATCATTAATGTGATGGACCAGTGTGATACTTTGTGAAAGAAAAGATGATCAAGATCCCCTGAATACTAAGTTGTGGCACTGGCCTGGAGAGTTGATACACCCCTGATGTAAGGCAGTAAAGGTGTATTGTTAACCTTGCCAGCTGAAAGCAAATTGCTTCTGGTGGGCCCTATGGACAGGTATAGAGAAAAAAGGGCATTTGCCAAATCAATAGCTACATACCAGGTACCAGGAGATATTCTAATCTCTTCGAGCAATGAAACCACTTCCAGTACAGCAGCTGCAATTGGAGTCACCACTTAAATTCACAGTAATCCATCATCATTCTCTAAACCCATCTGTCCTCTGCAGAGACCAAGTAAGAGAGTTAAATGGGAATGTGATGGGAACCAACCCTGCATCTTTCAAATTCTTGATGGCGGTACTCATCTCTGCAATCCCTCCAGGAATGTGATATTATATAGGGAGGCTACTCTAATCAGTTTCTTTTGGGCTTTCCCACCATAGTAGTCCTCATACCCCAGGTTAGGGAAACAGTGAGAAAATCCTGCCAAGTAGAAAGCATATGTATCCCAGTTATGCATTCTGGACCCGGGGAAATGAACACAGGATGGATTTAGGGACCTACTGGTCCCACTATAATTCAGACCTTGGCTAAAACTCCATTGATCACCTGACCTCTATAGGCCCCTAACTCACTCTTGGTACTAATATCTATATTGGTTAGGGTTCTCCAGCAAAAGAGAATGAACAGAAAATATATGTATAATTATACAAGGAAATTTGTTAAATAGGTTTGCAGGATCAGAGGCAGGAGAATATATAATGGCTGTGTGTGTGCTGGGGAACCTGAAGATCCAGCTGTTGTTCAACCCTAGAAGGTGGAAGCTGCAAAACAAGAAGGATGAAAGAGGCAGTACTAGTCCAAGATCTAAGGCCTGGAAGTATACTGTGGAGTCACCAGTGCAAGTCTGAGTTTGAAGTCTGAAGAAACTGGTAACCAATGTCCACAGGAAATGGTGAATACTGGAGCTCTTCCAAAATGGGGGCACTTCCTTCTTCTTTTCCATTTTATTCTGTCCAGATGACAAGCCACTGTGGGTCAGTTCTTCCCACATCTGAGGTGAGCCTTCCACACTCAGTTTGTTGGCCTACATGTCAGTCATCCTCAGACACAACCATGCTTTACTAATCTATAGTCATTTCTTAATCCATTGAAGTTGACATATTAACAGTCACACTGGTTCTTTTCTTTTATTCTAATAAATCTGGCTTTCACCAAAATTATGTTTAATATACACATGTTAGCACAGTTGCTCATGGTAACCTCTACATTTTATAGCATGCATCTGAAGTGTCTTCCAGCCTCTACTCTTCTCCCAGCTCCAAAGTCACTTCCGTATTTTTAAGTATTTTTGCCCGCATTTCTCATGTTGGTACCAAAATCTGTATTCATGGGATTCATGGGGATTCTGTAGAGAACCAAAACCAATAGGAGATACAGGGGAACATACACACACACTCAGAAAGAGAGAGAGAGTAAGAGAGAATAAAAACTTGCTTATTAGCTCATGCAATTATGGAGACTCACAAGTCCTAAGATCTGCAGTGAGCAAGTCACCATGCTGGAGACCCAACGGAGTTTGTGAAGTTCTAATCCAAGTGCTAGCAGGTTTGAGATTCAGGAAGAGTTGAAGCTTCAGTTCTAAGTTTAAAGGCAGGAAAGAACCAGTGTTCCAGCTCAAGGTAATCCAGCGGCACGAGTTCTCCCCTTCTCACAGAGGGTCAGACTTACTCTGTTCAGGCCCAGTTTACTTTCCTTAGTCTGCTGATCCAAATGTTAACATCAACCAAAGACACCCCCCAGACACATCCAGAGTAATGCTTGATCAGACCCTATGACCCAGTATAGCTAACAGATAAAAATTAACCGTCATGCTTTCATTTTATTTCCATGACTTTTCTATTTATGCAAAGGATGTGTGTTTTTATTATCTGTTTGATTCCTCCAATAATCATTCATACATTGGTCTTATTTGTCCTGCACTCTACACAAAATTTTTCCTACTCAGATCAAAGATTTTGTTTCTTTATCATTTTAGCAGATAAAGGGCTTATTTTTTTCCTTGAAAAGAAATAAGATACTTGGGAAAATACTGGCTAGTGGACTACCTGTGGCAGTAGAGTGTTCCAACACTTTGGGCTTATAAATAAGTGACTTCTTCCATCACAGATATTGATGCTGACTTTCCCGAGACTCAGGCCCAGATGACTACGTTGCAAATCTGTAATGCAAAATTTTTAAAATAAGACTTTTAATCACGTAAACTCTACACACATGTTGATGGGAAGGGAGTGAAAGCTGAACTCACTGCTCACTGCAAATTGTTTGAGGAGCCCATGGAGGAGGGCAGGTTTCTGGAGACTATTTAATCTGAGGGCCCTGAGTCTGGGGAGGTCAGCAGCGCGATCTCACTGAGGAGAACAATTTGATGCGAGTCTTGTTCAGAAGGTCACTGGATGACTATGATTCTTGACCTTTGCCTGTTTCCGGTAGATTGATGCAGAAATAGAGAAAACCAAATGCTGATTAAACTAACTTCTTTCCAAAAAGGCAAAAGATGAAAACTGTACAAGTATCATTTTTTACTTCTTGATGATATTTAAGCATAGACCAAAGAGAACAGCAATAGAAAGTCCTGGAACTTAGTGAGTGTGAGGTAACTGTGGCTACACATTGGACTTCAGGGAATGTGCCTTAGCCTAAAGTATTTTCTTCCCCTAGGAGCTAGGGGAACTAGGGAGGGGGAAAGGAAGGAAGGGAAAAGAAAAAAAATGAAAAAATAAGGATAAAATGGAAACAAAACTTTGCAAATAAGGAGGGGAAGAGGGGTTGAAAGGAGAGGAGGGAAACAGGAAAAAAGAATCAAGATATATCATGTACAGGTACAAATTCCCTATGGGGAATGTAATCATTATGTACATCTAAATTGTGCCAAAAATTTTTAATTTAAAAACAAATATTAACACACAAAAAAGAAAAATAAATAAATCACTTTCTTGATGCATATTTAGAGCACACTCTGTACTATAAGTGTTCAGCTATTTTCATTTGAATTAGAATCTATAAAAATGATAGAATGACTGAATACTTACAAAAAATGTTACCTATGGAGGAAAAAGAATGAACGTGGTCTCCTAAAGAACATATCAGGGTGTTCCGTGAGGGAAAATAAATGTGTGGGTGAAAGGGAAATCAATAAATATAATCTGAACACCCCAAACTTTCAAAAATGTTCACTCAAAAATTTGTCATGAAAAATAAGTCCCAATTTGACTATTCCTGGAGTCACTGGTGGCTGAAAAGAAGACTGATGAGTGAAGAGCACAGAAATGCCTTGCAGGGAGATAAATGGATGCTTACGTCGATGAAGGATTTTAAATCATGGAAAATCAATACACTCACTAGAGTCATGTAATAAATATGTGTCTTTAAGAAGTCAGGGAGGTGGAATGTTGAAATCTGAGCATGACATTAAACTCTTTGGCGTAAACAAAGCAACAAATTAATGAGGCCTACAGAAGATTTAACTTGGTCTGAAGAAGGGAGACAAAATTGCAGGTGAGTTTTTTGTGGGTAAGTGTAAAGTGCCAACTCCCGCAATTATAGAGATAAACAGATAGCCAATGAACTATAATTTACAGTCCAGGGAAGTTTTGGGAAGTCTTGAAGGATATGGTAAAGACATAATGCTTAAAGTTCTTTTCGCAATAAGGAACGATTTAATGCCCTAAAGATACTGACCAGTGAGTTGCTGGTTTGTTCGAGTTTGTTTGTTGGGTACTGAGGATCAAACCCAGGAGTGCTCTGCCACTGAGCTACATCCCCAGCCCTTTTTTAATTTTTTAACTTTGGAGACAAATCTCTCAAAGTTGCCAAGACCGGCCTTGAACTTGTTATCCTGCTGCCTCAGCCTCCCACTTAGCTGGGATTATAGGTGTACACACCAAACAAGGTGCTGGTTTCAAAGCCCAGAAAAATACTGAGTATCACCAAATTCCCCTTGACTCAAGCACATCTGCTAAGATTTATTACATTTTCATACATTCAATATTAATACAGAAAGGAATTTTATGTTAATATGGAATATGGGCAGATAAGTAACTGAAAATATCTAAAATTGCCTAAAAGCATATTTTAAGATATTTCTACACAGCACTGAAGCACTAGCAAGATAATTAATGAAGCCATAAACCCAAAGAGTCAAAAAGAGCACCAAAGCGACCTTTGCCCTGAAGATATTTGCCAGTCTTGCCAACACCAGCTAGAGTTCTGGTGTTGATGATTTCATGAGGATTTGAAGTCAGAAGTCAAAGCCAAAGGCCAGTCCAGATAAAGAGTGTCAGGGAAGACCCTCAGAACATAAAGGGCAAACCCTTAAAATCAAAGTGAACCAGAATAAATAAAGTTTATTATCTCTACCCCAGCAGTTATAACCACAAATCTGATCTCAAATGGATCTGCTACACAAAATCACATCACCTGAATGATCTCTAAACCTCACACCAAGACTTAAACTTTCAGAGAGTCACAGTATGTAATAAGTGAAAGTGACCCACCTAGATTCATACTACAGTGGATTATCATGGTTTAAATATTAACTCACCACTTGACTTTGGCCAAGTCAGGTTCCAGCTAAAGTTTTTAAAATTACTGAATATTACAAATAACTTCTGTGTATAGATTATATCTCTCATAGTCATGATTTAAGAATAAAAACTAAGAATCTTTAAGTAGTTATTAATCAATTTTAGAATAATAAAATAATTCCTGTCATCATGAATAATGTATTTTGAGAAGTATTCTTCATCTTTTCCAAAATGAAAAACAATGACAAGAGTGGCATTTATAAGTGTTTTTGTAAATCACTTTAATGTCTGTCTTAATAAAAATGAGTTAAATTCTCATATCTTCTGCCTTCAATCTGTTGTAATATATTGCTTTTGTTAAAGTATATAAAGAAAATCCAGCATTACACAATATATATTTGAAAAGAGGAAGAATATTTTAGTGGTCTTGTAGATACTTGTGAACATTCTTCTCTGATACACCGTCAAAAGTAGACAAGTGGTGGTACAACTAGAACTGGAAACTTTATCAGTGAAATCTTATATTCATAGGTTTAGCTTTCACTTTGAATGGATCTTTGATCCAGGCATAAACTCATATTGGTTCACAGATATAGGCAGATCTTCCAATGTTCATAAATTTCATTAAGCAATATCAAAAATAGCATTTACTAATATCACTATCAACCTCACCAAAAATTTTTTAAATATTGACCTGCCACATTAATGCTGGCAGATTGCATTTTTCAAACATCTAATTCTTCTCTTAAGAGCTTTACACTTCTCTTTAGCAAACACAGAGTGATAATCATTTTCCCGAACTGATAGTCTGACATAATTAATATACAAAAAATATTTTCCTATTACCCAAATCTGAACAGCTATTAATTCATATCTTTAAGAAAACCGGTATTCTATGGAAATAGTGGCTAGTTTAGCTTGCAACTAAAGCAATCTCACAGGTGATTTTCCTTGCAACAGCTGTCATAATTTAGAATGCAGCAGAAATGCTCTGTGTGTATTTCCCATCTTGTCACATGAAGAGTAAAAAGATAGGTATTCAAGTACAAGGATTTAATCAGAGTAATATTTAGTACTTCAACAAGGATATTCTCTCTCTCTCTCTCCCCCCCCCATTTGTTTGTTTGGGTTGATTTTTACTGCAAGTGAGTGGTCTCAGTGATAAAGATAACAACTTTGGCCTTTTACCCAAGATGAAAGATACATTTTGTGTTCATTTCAAACAAAGGAAGCATTTGGTCCAATTTAAAATTAGAAACAATACCTCTCCTACAATATTTCAAGCACTGATTCAGGCAGTCCTACCAATATAACTGAACTGTCCTTGCATCAAAACATCATTAATTTGTTTTTTCTGGTTTTCTCAATACTTTACAACTGCATCTCCAAAAACATGTTATCCAAAGATAGAAGTTCAAAGAAAAAAATTTATTATTTTTATTCATGTATTTAAGTTCCACAAATGTAAAATGTACAAACAATTTGAAAGAAAACACACACACACACACACACACACTTCTCAGGCGTGGCTTTGTGAAAAAAAAGCAAAAGCTTTATCATGAGGAAGATTACATAACAGGAAAGACATTGAACTCTGCAAAGTTTAATATTCTGAGAAAACTGAATGAAACTATATTAAATAAGTATGAACTTTGGAGTCTGTATCAGTTTCCTATTGCTGCATAACAAATTACCCCCCACTTAGAAGCTTAGAACTACACCCATTTATCATGTCACAGTTCTGTAAGTCAGAAGTCCCTGAACAGTGGATGGTTTATGTTGTCTGTGTTCTACAGGACCAAAATTACAACATCAGCCAGTCTGTACTCTTTCGTGGAAGCTCTGGGGAGGAATCTGCTTCCATGCTCACTTAGGATATTGGTCAAATTTAGTTCTTTGCAGTTGTAGGACTGAGGTTATTTCCCTGCTGGATTATCAACCAAGGTCACTCTGAGAGGGAGCGTTAAGAGAAGGCTTCCTAAAGAAGTGGCGTTTAAGATGTGACTGTATGATTGAGTTAAGTAGGTAAAGAGAGGAGAAAATCTTGTTCCAGACGAAACAGGCTTGTGGTGTAAGGGAAAGAGTTAGTATAAGACTTAAAATAAAGAATAAATTCTATAAGATTCTGATAATAGTTTCTTGTTCCCCACAGATCAAAAGACTGGTAAAAAGTATTTATTGGTATGATATCTTGTTCCTCTTGTGGCCATTCCACATGGTCCTTCTTCCCCTCTTCCTCCCCCATGCCCAGTCCTCCATCTCTGGGACACGACCATCTGTAGGAGGTAATAGGCTTTGCTTATTCACCAGAAAAGAAAGTTCTGCCACTCTCTGTCTTCCTCAAGCACAGAGAGCATGGCCAGGTCTCACTTGCAGCTGCAGTGTCTTCATGGAGTCAGAGTTCCATCATACCATGCATGCACATGTTAAATACCTGCAATGCTAGAATGGATTTAATTTAATGAGAGGTTGGGCAAATCCTTTATGTAGGAAGATACATGCAGTGCTATGTCTCTGTAACAAAGTTAATGCTTCATCTGGCAACTGATATGTGGTACATTAATGCTTAGCCACTCTACACCTAACATTGTGTGGATCAACTGGCTTTTCTAGAAGCTAAAATTGCAATAGAAATCAATATAGAGTATGGGGAAAGGCAGCATAAGTAGACCTGGGATCTAGAGTCTTTTCTTTTAGGCTTCACAGTTTCTATCTCAATGATTCCAAAACTCTTTTACCTTAGGACTTGTCCTCAGGCTTCAATCCTGTGGTTTGTTTTCTCAGGCAAGAGCAAATCTAAGGTACTTTTGCTTTGTACCCACCAGTGAGGAAAAGGACGCATCTGCAGAGGGGCACCTTGACATGGACCAATGGTTCTGGAAAGGAGAAAGGACCAAGGCTGGAAATGGTATGGGAGTAGTGGGAACAGGGAAGTAAGAGCTGTGACACACACATGGTCACACACAACATCATGACAGTGTCTCCTCAGAGAAGTCTTGTTTTATTTGTATTTTTCCCTAATCTCTGAAACTGCATAAGATTTAACAGAACACATACATTTTCTCCAACTTAACCTCAGTGGCAATACCCAATGGGCTGCAGAAAGCGCTGGGATGTTCTGGTCTGGCTTGGAATAAGTGTTCATTAAGACATGCTGAGGGCTGGCTCACCGAGTGTAGGTATGGATAGGACAGAAATTAGAAATACACTTTGAGTCCTTACACAGGCTGCAAGCCTCCTGAATGAAAATATTCCCATTACACTTACCTCCTCAAAATCTAAAAATGTTGCTCAAAGACAAATTCTGTAAATGTTTTGTAGTAAAGGGATTTTGCAGCTTTGTGACAGATGTCTTAGAAACAGAATCATGTTGACGTTGGCAATGATTCTGGTAAAGAAGCCAAAGTAGGAGAAAGGAAAAGGGAAGATCCTGGCCTGTGTGAGAGTCTACTCTGCTCTTGACCTAAGTCAAGAAAGCGTTTGGCGTAGAATATTTTGTTTTGTGGATAAAGAGGAAAGAGGCAGGAATGACACATAGACCTCTATAAAAGGATCAAAGAGTGAGCAACATTCAATTAAAGAAAAAAAGGGTTGGTGAATGCCTGATATTTGTCAAGTGACTTTCAAATGCTACCACATTTTATTCTCCAAACTATGCAGGGGTTTATACATTTAACACTAACTTTTCACTTCAGACTGAGACCCAGGGTTTTGGACTTTCCTGAGGTCATTTCCTCAGGGCTGGAGTTTGCAGCCAGGCCTCTGTCTCTGTCCATGTTATAGCTTCTATGTAGCTGTTTCCCCAAAGCCTCATATACTCATAGGCTAGGCTTTTGAAAGGTGATTGGATTATGGGTGATATAGTTGATTGCAGTTAGGAGACGCAATCTAGTAGAAAGAGGGAGGTCCCCTTCTAGTAGAAAGAGGGGGTCACTGGGGGCATGCCCTGGAAGGGTACATCTCCCTTTCTGGCTCTTCCCTTCCCTCTCTGCTTTCTGTCTGCCATGCCATGAGCAGCTTTCCTCTGTCATGTTCCTCTACCATGTTATTCTGCCTTGATGCTAGCTGACAAAGGACTGAAATGTGAGCCAACACAAACCTTTCCTCTTTTAAGTTGTGGGTGTCAGGTATTGTGAGAGTCAGCAACAAAGGAAATAACCAGGACAGTCCCAGAGCTCACTCCCTTGCCCCATGGCTGCTGAAACTTGAACTCGCGGAATACCACTAAGGGTTCATTCTAACAGAGAACCGGTCCAAGTGGTATTTAGCAATAGCATCTTCAGTCAGTTTTTTGCACGGATGTCTCCGCTGCCATCCAGGCAAATCTGGACACACACATCCCAAGTACTCCCCTGCCCTCAGCCACTGCTGTCCATCCTTGGCAAGGTAGGGTAGCCTGCAGCAAAGACCAGTGGATGGATGCAACCCTTGGCTTTTCTGCTCCTGGGCCCAAAAGAAATCAC
This sequence comes from Erethizon dorsatum, assembly GCA_028451465.1. Taxonomy (NCBI): domain Eukaryota; kingdom Metazoa; phylum Chordata; class Mammalia; order Rodentia; family Erethizontidae; genus Erethizon; species Erethizon dorsatum. The sequence continues at coordinate 147,097,381 of CM051823.1, forward strand.
TGAAACATATCGCTGGAGAGACCTCTGGCCTCTCGGAAATGCTGCTCTTTAACCAAACCAGAAAGATCGGTGTCTACCTCTTCCTTGACAGTCAGAAAAGGAAACACCACGGATCCCATTGGAGATTTATCCAGGTTAGTCAGGAAGCTTTTCCTCAAATGGCACCAACACCCCGAAATGGGAAGGAGAATCATTAACCTTAACATAGGAATTCCAGATGGCAACCTGGCCTTTCATCTCAGCTCGGGGGAATGGCAGAGACAGCATTCACGAAATGAAAAATGGAAGAGGCTCTGCCTGTGGCTGCTTCAGCTTAACATTTCGGGAGCTGCAAAGCTGGAGCTCTACCAGGCAAAACTGAGGTTGCTTGTCCAAAGCCAGACTAGAGCTTTCCTTAAGGATGCTGAGAGCTTCTCCATGATCCCCTGAGCACATCTATTGCAAGTATGTCTTATTACACAAGAATAAAGCAAATAAAATTGCTTCCAACATTTTTTGGTTGGATACTGTGGGAGACCATTGAGAAACAGAAGCCAGATTTCACACATATTTAATTTTTTTTTTTTAAATTTAAATAGTATTAAGTTTTCCCACATACCCACATATGGGCTTAAAGTTCATAATGTTGTGATTCCAAGCATTTTTTTAAAAAAATTAGTGATTCTAAATACACGATTATGAAAGGAAATGTACTATGTATTGACCATTTACATTTTTCTAGATTTCTGAGATTTTAATAACAGAAAAATATTTAATGAACAGAATCTTTGCCCAACAGTCAGCTCTTTCACTATTAGCCATGGGAATTCAGCAGCTCAAATCAGTCACTGTAACCCCCTTAATGTAGCAACTAATACCTACCTAGAGCTGTTCTGACTCCTTAAGGATTCTTGAATATTACTGGTATTTTCTCTGTTTTGTTAGAATTCTGTTGAGCTAACAACTGAGGCTTTGAAATCAAACAGAGCTGAGGTCAATTTACTTACTAACTGTATGTATTTGAACAAGTTATTTTACTTCCCTGCCCTTCAGTTCCCTCATTTGGGAAGTAGGGACAGTAACAATTTTATAAGATTATCAGAAGGAATTTGCCTACTAATATGTATTAACATGTACCATAATAGTTTGATAAATGGCAGTTCGTTGTTATTCTTTTGTTCATTTTATTAATCTTTCTTTCTGGGAAAAAATCTTACTCCTACTTCTTATATTTTTACCCACTATTTTCCAATGTCTTTTCTCAAATAAGTGCTCTCTACATTGCCCTCTTTGATCTCCTTAGCTAGAAATGAATTCTCCACAATCTCTAATCCCATACTAGTTCTTTCCTCCACCTTCTGTAGCACTCCTCACTTACTACATTATGCTGTAGTTTCCTTTTGCCCAAATTTGAGCATCTTAGTGATAGCCCCTGTAGGGCAGGCAGCAAAATGGTTTTGCTGCAAAATACTTCTTTAATGTGTGTTGGATGCATAGTGGAATAGTGTCCTGCTTCATTCTGCACATTTGTTGAATTAAAACAGAAATTACCCTTTATTTTAGTAATTTAAAAAATTTTAGTATTTAAATAATTCAATTTAGTAAATATTTTTCTGTGTGAAGTTACAACACAATAAAGTGACAATAAAGTCAGGATGAAAAGATATATTGCTGAAAAGACTTGTTCTTTTGCCCTGACCAGGCACTATAGCTGCCTACATTTGAACCTGTAAGTAGACATAATTTTTCCAGAGCTAGGTAGTAACATTTCAAAATTACTAGCAATTCAGCTGTGTCACCTCCAGCACTTCTTTTGCTTCTTGTTTTCTCATCTGTAAAATAGTAGGAGATATAAACTCATATGATCTTTAGTAGACTTTTCTTTTCTAAAAACATGTAGTTTGTCATTTTAAAAGAGAGCACCAAATTTAGTAATCTCGAGGTTTTCTTTCTGAGGTCTGACTCTTCATTACCATCTATTTCTCAGACTACATAGGGTCCCAATAAGAAAAATTAAAACCAATTTCTCAGTCATTGCTATTCAAAAATCTCCCAGCTACTTATGAGAGTTCCCCTGGGGTTTCTCAAGTGTATTCATAAGTAAGCTGCTCTCAACTTCCTCAGGATTCCATTCCTGCTTTTCCTGATTCTAGTCTGTCTTCAGTTGCTCCTACTTTCTAAACTTTCTGTGTTGCTGAAGCCTCATGGTCACTAGGATAGGATTTTTCACCTTTTTCATCTTTAGAATAAACCACACTTCTCTATCTTCTCTAATGATTCTATGCAGAGCTGCGGGATTCTGAATCTTAGGAGAAACATATCAAACCACAAGAAGGATTTCCATTCTCTTATGATAAAATGATTTAAATGCACAGTGAGATATCTGATCATTAATAATGTCAGTGTAAGAGTTCATCAAAGTAATTCTTACTATGAATCCCCAAATACAATTAAGATTGAAGTGACTTGTTCAGGCTCCTCAAGTAGAATGACCCAGGTCATTTCACACGGTGACCAACCCTGAGTGTTATTATTGGCGCAATGACATCAGCTTGGCTAGGTGACTTCAGACCCTGTAGTAACAGCAGCTTAGAGATGATCTATCAGTCCTACATGAACTTGAGATCTGGAAATAGAGGTACAGAGAAGAGCTCCTGATTTTCCACATTGATTCATATAAATCATGTGCGAGATTCCTATTTCAACAAACCCTCCACAATGGCAAAAATTCAAATGAATGTCAAAGATTAAAAACTTGAGCCAGGTTACTGGACATTTATGGAAAGGAACAAAGTTGCTAAAAACACTTCTGTTTGCCACTGTGTGGAATCCCAGGTAGGGGAATTCTCCTGAAGGTTGCTTTTTTTCCTTGTAATATGAAGACGGTGTTGTCAGCTGCTTGAGAAAAACTGTCCTCCCAGGCGCCGAACGGTGAGACTTTGTGAATGAACTTTCCAGAAGAAGCTGGGCGTGAGGTGTCTGTCACCTCTTCTGCTCTCCAACTTTTAGTCTGAGTAACAGAGTCCTCAGACATAGTGCAAAGGGCAGCTCATTTCCTCCTAGGAAGATACATAAAATGTGGGGTCCAAACCCCTCTCAGTTAGAAAGAGTTAGTATTTCCAGGGAGTCCCATCTGCTTGTTTCCCTGGGGACCTGAAAGGATGAGAGGTAGACGGCAAAGGATCCAGGGTTTTAGGAGCCTGACTGCCTTTTCCTTTTGGGACCCTACTAACTCCTGCTCCGTGCTTGGCCCTGGACTCGGCACAAGAAAGATAAGGAAATAGCAAGGCAAAAACATTACTGGAGATTATCATCATGCGGGCACATTTCCAAAAAGGCTGGACTCCGGAAGCCCCAAGGCAGATGCTGACCACCTTGTAGAGAGTGACGCCTACCCTGTGAAGTGCAGCGGGAGCCCACTGGTACGTAGAAAGCCACAGCAACTTACTCTGGGTGGCATGCTTGCTGCTTTGCTGGAAGGGAAAAAAGATCTCAGTCAATTGAAAAAAATCTTAGGTTGCAAAAGAGATTTTTTCTGTTTTTGGTTTTGGTTTTTGCCATATTGGGAACTGAACCCAAGGCCTCACACATTCTAGGCAAGCAAACCACTAAGCACCATCCTGAGCCCTTTTCATTGTTAGACGGGGTCTTTTAAGTCACCCAGGCTGGCCTGGAACTTGCAATTCTCCTGCTTCTGCCTAGGATTATAGTTGTGTGCAGTGTGTCTGGTAAAAGAGAAACTTTCTTTAAAGAAACAGTTTGTCTAGGAAAGGGGATTTCTGCTTTTTCTCCATCCACTATTCTTTCATGAGCTTATGATATCCTTTGTGGGCGCTGATATTCTGGCTGTCAGAATATAGTGTATTTGTATTTTTGCATCAAGACTGCCTGTCCAGCTAGCACAGCAGGCTGTTAGACTATAAGAGAAACTTAAATTAACACAGAGCGAGCTTCTTATAAGCATAAAGATGCACTGAGTGATAGTAATCATTTCTGAGAAACCCCAAGGGGGAAACACTTGACAAAGCAAGTGGAAAAGCAACCAGTGATAGAAAGGTGTTCTCTTCCTCACCTAAGCCTTCACCCAGGCTTCGTCCATGGAGAAATTCCTGCTGTGTCCTTCCAACTTGAGGAAGAAACATTGAATGAAGTAAATCATCCATTCTTTGAGCACCCAAGATCGTAGAAGTGCTAATAAATGTTGTCCTTGTTACTTTGAATCATTTCCCCAGGGCATTTTTCACTTGCACCCTGAGACATTCTGACAGCCATTTGGCACTTGCATTTAATCATGTTGTAATGGCGCACATTTCCATCGCATTCAATATGTTCCCACTCCAATCATATGCAGTGAATCAAACTTGCTACACAGAAACTTGCCTGCAGCCCTCCTCAGATCCAAGAGCCACTGGAAAACCCTGCTCTGGTAACTGCCTGGGACTCTACGCACTGCCTCCCTCTGGATTTGAAGAGCAGCTTATTTGATTTGCTCTCTTTTTGAGAGTGAACCAGATCGTTTGCTTAGTAAATGAATCCATTTCTTGTCTTTTTTCCATCATCTTTTATTGTTTTGGGCTGTTTAACTTGGATAATTTAATCACAAGCCAGATAAAAGAAAGCAGAGAAAGGTTTCAAGTTTATCAGCATAGAGCACGTTGGGGGCAGAAGTCGATGACTAAGGCATTTCTGGTATCAGACATTGAGAGCCCCACTGGACACTTGAGTGATCATTTCTGCTTCCAGGGCCTCTCAAATATTGTCCTATATGGGAAATCGAAGCTTGGAACTACACATTCACTGGCATTTCAGTTAGAACCTGGTGCTGTGCTAGTGGCGGATGAGCAAGTCCCTCCTCTATAGTCAGCCCCTGAGTGGGGGTAAGGGTGGCCTCTATTTCACTCAACCTGGAGCCCACATGAAAGCCCAGAGGATCCAGTGGTATTTGCTTCCTTACAAGGATCTTTATAGGACTAAGAATAGAAGATACAGTGTTAGTGTTTGCCTTTTGGCTATGATTTGACAGATTCAAGATGGCAGCCATTCCCCAGAACAATGAAAAGGGCCACAGATATCATTTTTAAGCCTGAAATATTGCTACTGTTCTTAGTCAATACTGATGTGACAGTCACAAGAACAATAATGATTGCTCTAGATGGTACTTGAAAACGGGGCCTTCCAGATTCACAGGAAGTCCTCAGTGGTATCAAGAAGTTTCCTGAGGAGTTTTCATTGCTTGCTTGCTTCATGTGTGGTCCTGGCAATGGCTGAGCAGTGGCTGTTGGACCCTTTCAGTGCAATGTAGATTTCATCCCACCCCTGAATACTGTAATGTGAAAAACCTCCAGGAGGGTATCCTTGGGATGTGCACAGTCAAACGGCCTTGAGCGACTTTCTGCAAAGAGGAATGTGGCGCCTGCAAAGAAGTTAAGCTTCCTTAAGCAAGAGCTTCCTTCTCCAAGCTCACAGATATCTGGGATAGAAGAGCACTCTGTCCACTTCTGACTGCCTGTCATTTCTCTAAACTACTCATCATTTTTCTTTATACAATCAACTCATTCACTCTCTTCACAATCGCTCCTCAAAATGAACAGGGGCTCATATCTGCTTTCAGTTACATTAAAGGTTGATATTTTTATCATCTTGCAAAGGGACCATTCAACACCAAGCTCCATCTAGTTGAACATTTTCATGTGAATTATGTGGCAAATTAAATGATGGAAGGAAAGATATCTTGGGGCTGATAACACAGCATGCTTGCAAACACTGGCCTCCTAGAAATATTCTGTAGAATTTTCATTTTTGCTGCTAACCATATTGATGGGAAGTCTTTAAGTGGCTTTTTTCCTAGAGCTTCAACGATCATTTTAAAATCTTCCCATATTCTCTGTTACTTCCTGCTCCAAGATCAGGTTATTTATTTCCTGCTGTATTTCTGTTTCCCAGTGAGGCAAATTCTCATTGTTCTGCTAGTGCTTGCCAGTTTAATGAACTGTTTTATGACTTAGATGCAAATAATGGGGCTTTTGTGAAGAAAGGCAGAGAAGCAGGAAGAAAAGGAGGAGAGAAAGGAATGCAGCATAAAGGGGTAAACTCCGGCATATTGGGATCGCCTGTTAAAATCCTACACAGATTTTTTTCCTCATCAGATAACTTGCTGACCTTATCCTATGCTACATCTGATTGCAATTACTTCAGTTTGTTAGTCTGGCCAATTTTAGAAACTTGGACAATGTACATAGTTGCAATCAGATCTTCATTAAAACTCAGAAATGAAGGATAAATCAGTTATTGCCACTGAAGTTGCTATGATGTATTTTTTCTTAAAAAAATGTACTCATGTCAGCAGGCTTGAAATTTTATTTCTCCAAACTTCCAGCATGACTTCTACAGATAAGTCTGTTATCTTCTCCATTATTAATCTGTAATCTCATGAAATTTAGTTACACGCTGTTTCAATATTTTTCCTGATTCTTTTCCTTTGTAAATTTTATAATTGCTGACAAAACATTTGAAGGTACAAAACACACAGTGTAGGGAAAGGAAGAACTGGGTAAGAGCTATAAATTTCTCAGCTTTAGAATTTTAGCTCTCCCTGCTCACTGATAAATATCCACTTACATTTCTGTCAGGCTGCCATGCCCACAGGTGCAGTGATTTTTTAGTAACTTCTTAACAGAATATAATTTAAGGGATATAAAAGCAAACATCTCTGACTTTAAAATTCCCTCCACAAATTGCCAGTCTCCAAAAATCCCCACCCTCACCCTTTGCAGTTAAGAGTCTGAATGCAGAAGGCCTCATTAAAATGCAGGGTGTCACAGAGAAATGTAAACTATGATCCAGAACCTATGTGCCATCAAGGCATCATAATTTCCAAAACAGAGAGTAGAGGCCTGAGGGGTTGAGAGGTTGAGGTGGATCTTGGGAAGTTGAGAGAGCAAATCAGGAAAAAGAGCAAGGCCTGTAGGGCAGCTAATAACCCACTCTAGTAACCATAAAGTTACATATATAAATAGATTTGGTTTGGGGTTGGCAGGGAAGCACGAGAGTCAATCATTTGCCCGGCACTGGCGTGCTCCATCTCATCATCTGATCTCACTTCATTTTTAAGCCAAACTTGAGCATCAGGGGATCACATTAATGAAGAGAAGAGAACGTGAAACCTGAGAGCTCAAGATCAAGGGACCACGTTACCTCAGCTCATGAGGATTTGGATTCATGGTGAAACATTTTCAGTTTCACTTCCTCCCCAAAACAGCGGGAAGGTAGAATGTGTGGAACATGACACATGGCAGGGGGACGGAGGAACCCTAAAGCCACTGGTGCCTTTTTCACAGTTCTGCTTCTTGTAATGTCTGCTATGGAAAAGTGAAATGAACCATAAGTCTGACTAATCTGTGTGATACAGAAAAACTGGTTTCCAGATGGGCAAATATCCAGCCCCTAATTCATCTCATGAAGTTTCTTTCCCACCTTTTCCTTGTGTTCACTTGGGCTCCAATATTCCCCCACTCCTCAGCTGTACTTGTTCACATCTTCCCCTCCTCCAGGAACATTCTTTTCTTCATGCTTGTCAAGTGGAGTAGTAGTCAGGTTGCTGTGGTAGTGGTCAGGTTGCAAAGGTTTTATTTTATATAATCAGCTTAGCCAAAGTGAACCTTTAGGAAAATCTCTGAAATTACCTTTAAAGTTCAGTGTCCTCGGATTTGTCATTGTGCATCTCTGCTCCACAAGAGACCTGAAGGTCACTGAGAGTGGGACAGGTCCCCAGCTGCCATCTCCTGCTGTCTCCAAGACACATTCCCAATACTTCGAAGGGTGGATGGAAACGGCTTTGCCTTAACTTGCTTCCTTGTTCCTTTCTTCCTTGCTTACAATTTAAACAATATATAACTCAGTCACACACAAGTTACGCGATTTGCTATTATTCATTCAGAGTGGATTGGCAATGATGCTTTTTCAACCAACAGGGCATTATAACCTTTCACCTCGTTAGACACTTATTTTGTGGCCCTACTCAATGTTATTTTCACTGGACTCCTCTATATGGATTGTAAGATTTCTGTGGTCACAGATTGGTTTTCGTTCTCATTTCTAGGTCTTGCCAGGGCTAACCAGTGTGTTGAATTTAATGAAATTAAACAGCTGGTGGTATATGGATAGTTTTGCCGTAGCTGGCTAGAACCACTTGCTGAAACATGTGCAGATATTTTATGACCCCTCTGGGCATGGTAGTGGCATAGAGAGGCCAGGTGGAGGGGAAACTCCTAGAAGAGGCAAGGTCCCAGGCCCAGTCTACCAGCATCACCTGGGCAAAGCTCATGGTTTCCACTTACTGTAGAGAAAGAACTCTATCTTGACCACCCCTCCGAAAATGCCACAAGCTTTTCTATAGAAAGGTGGCCCTGCCTTGGAATAGGTGGGCTGTTTACTGGACCCAAGAAAACATCAACACAGAACAAATATTTTTTAGGGAGGCAAGTGAAGAGGTAACTGGAAGAATCCTATTGTAAAAATGTCATGGTGAACAGGGCAGGCAGACTTTCAAGCATTTTTCAGGAGGCCAAATTAGGAGCTGCACCAAGGGATCATGAACCTCACATGAAGAGATTTTCCGAAAGAGGCACAGTGGGGAGACTTTCCTTTCATCCTCATATGGATTCAAGGATGGCCTCAATGTTTAAATGTCTTTTCTTTTATTCATTTTATTGGCATATATTAATTATACAGAATGAGTTTCATTTTGGCATACTTATACATGCATATAATATACTTTGATCATTTCTATCCCTCACTACCCCCTTCTCATTTCCATTTCCTTCTTATTCCCTAATAATTTCTCTTCTATCATCATGTCCTCTCTCTTTCTTTCTGCCCCCCCCCTCAATTTTCCATGTGAGACAAAATATGGTTATTTGTCTTTCTGAATCCAGCTTATTTCTTTTAACTTGATTTCCAATTCCATCAATTTTCCTCCAAATCCATTATATGATTTCATTCTTCTTCATGGATGGGTAATACTCCATTGTGTATCTATAAAACACATTTTCTTTATCCATTCATCCATTGACTGGCCCATAGGACAAGGGATCATCTTGACTTTGTCTTTCAACAATGGTGTATGGCTTTGAGTAAGCTTTTAAATTGTTCTGTGCTTCGATGGTTTTGCTTTGTGTTTCTGACCTCTCAGGTGGAATTAGTTATCATATTTATCTCAGAGAGTTAAATCTGGCCCTTCTCAGAGAGTTATCTCAGAGAAGAATATCTGGCCCTGATTAAACTCTTAAGGAATGTTAACTTTATCAACCATACAGCTCTGCTTTCTACACTAATTGGCCAGTTCTTCATTTCACATTCCCCAGCATCTGTGCCTAGCCTGCATCATCTTGGTTCAAGACTCTACTTACATTCTTCTCTCAAGCTAAGAGACAGAATGTATTTGTTGTTCCTTTTCTTTGTTTTTGTCTCCTGAGTTTTTGCTGAGCCTGGGTTATCTAGTCAAAGACTACAATTCCCAGTCTTCCTTGCAGCTAAGTGTGATCATGTGACTAGCTTGTGGCCAAGGCGGGCTGACATGAATCGGTGTGTACAGTTCTCAGGGCATGTCATTAAAAAAAAGAAGAGGCATGCCCTCTACTCTGCTGTCTGAAGTATAAATGTACATTTGAAAGATGGAAGCCACAGGTAAAGGTAAGGTTAACAGAGCAAGAGGACCTAATTAGGCTGAGTCCTCCATAACTTCCCAGCAGAACCAATCACATTTAAGAAAACTTACCCAGTTGGCTCTATATTCTCTTAGAAATTGTCCTCTTCTACTTAGAACCTTTGCTCTTTATGTTATAAATGTTATTAGAGACAAGAATATCTATACAGAGGATCTGTTTCATGTCTGTGAGAATATATAATCTTGAGGGATGTTAAAGTAGAGAAAAACGGCAAGTTGATTTTTCCACTTTCCATTGAAATGAAATTATGGAGGGTAGCTCTTTCCTCCCTTTCTTGCTTCATTTTGGTTTCAACTCTAATCACATACCTTTCTTGCTAATCAGTACAATTTTTAAAACCTGAGACACATTGTCTTAATGATCAATTTCTACTTAAATTTATTCTTTGCAAAAAATTTACCATGATTCATCTATGATGGTTCCAAAGATTTATATGACCAACTCATGCCTAATTTTCCAAAGGGCAATCTTGTTTCTTTTCAGAATATGTCAGCACACATCTGTGCTGTGTATTCAAAAATTCCACCTCTCAAGAGACCCAGATTTGACGAAATTGTTTTCCTCATTGTTCAAACAGTGTTAATTTAGTTTAAAAATACTTTTCACATTATGTTATTGCAAGGGGCTTCTTTCATTTCATCTCATGCTTTAGTCTACCCTGTATCTAACACTTACTTAATTTGAATCCTACTATATTGGAGAAAGAGCTCAATGAAATGCACCTACCACATCCCAGCCCGTCATGTTTCTTGTGATGCATAAAAGAATGAAGGTATTACTTTTTTTAGATAACACAACACAAACACTTAAACAAGACAAACACTTAAAATTAAATTCACTTGAAAAATGTCTGCCCCACATATTCTTCTATGTGTAGTATCTCTTTAGAGGGTTGCACAATGCAAATTAGGCAGTTTATTTATATCCAAGTCTAGGGAAATGAATTATGTATTCCAGAGGGACAGTTCCATGGAAACATCCACACTTCCTTACTTTTAGACTACTGGAGCTTCTGCAATATAGTATCCTTTTCTCTAAAGATATTAGGGGTCCCCAAAAGCCAGTTTGCATGGAATGGGCCATTTCTTCTCTTGCGGTCTGTGGAGGACTAGCTAGAGTCATTTTTACCACTTCGAATTTCTTAAATGGTCAATGAATGGTTCAAAGCATTAACTCAATTAACCAACATATACTTATTGATTTCAATTAGAAGAAAGTCTTCTTTACAAAAACTAGATTGGAGTTGCCAGTCTAGTTGCAAAATCCTGTGAAAATCCCTGGCTTTTCAAGACCTGTCACAAAGGTAAAATCATGATCTCTGGGTGTGCCATAAAAAGGATTCCTGAGGAATATCTACAGTATCCCCTGGTTATTAACATCCACTGTTTTAGGCATCATATTGCCTAAATTTGAATAGGATTTTTAGATCTCCAGTGAATTAAATTCTTAGCAGCCAATCAGTCTTATAGATTCTTATTGTTCTCAATGCCTAGCTTAGTGCCATATACACAAAATACATTTATGAATGAATGAATGCAAGAGTGGATATGTTTTTGATAAAGCATCAATGTAGCTTAGGAAATTATCTAATTCATTTCCAAATCTACATCCAGGACATTACGGTACAATAATTTCTATTTATGTCTAAAAGGCACTGAAGACCCCTTCCTTCCATTCATCCATCCAGTTCTTCAGCATATATTTACTAAGCATTCATTATATTCCAGGTGTTGTTCTAGATGCTAAAAGTGCAGTGATGAATAAGCCAAGATATTGCCATAATATATTGATGCTTACATTCTAAGGAAAGTCTTGGTGAAGAAAGAATTTCTCTATAGCAAATGAAGTGGTCAGTGAGGGAAGAAATATTACAACCACACCAGCGTGTGCGTATAGGTAAATATAATTTATTTCTTCAAGTTTTATAAATTCAACAACAAAATGGCTTTAGTCTCACAAGTGGATATACTAAAATGAATTATAGTACTCCTTGAAAATTAGAAATAAAAAATTTTTCCAGTTATCCTTCACCTAAATGGTACATCCATAAGGAAAATATTTTTTAAATGAGCTAAAATTAAAGTTTAAAATGTGTCCTAAAAAAGGATTATCTGAACTATATTCACATGGAATCTTATTCTGTACATTAAGCCAATATTTCTCTAATTTATGTCTTATCTCTCCTTAATTCCTTTTAATAGTCTTTTACTAATGTATGAATTTTTTCACTAAAATTTTCAGGAGGGAGAAAATACTGATCCAATGCCCAATTTTTAAAAATTATTTGTGTCTCATATAATATACTGAATAAAATACTGTTATTGAAAAACACAAAGGTGATTTTCATTTTAACCCATGTGGAAGGTAACACTTCTTGGTTTTCCTCCCCTCCCCAGTGACTGAAAGATGAGTGACTGAGGAAGGGGTTAGAGATGAACATTGTTTTTATCTAAAATTTAATTTCCTAATTTGCTAAATTTAAGTTACAAGCAGGCAATACTTCTGATCACTAGTGGTGGATAAAAATGGAGGGTGGAAATACATCCTTCACTACATTAGAAAAAAATCATTTTTTAAAGTAGAAAATTTAAAACTTAAATCTTATTGTTTTATAAACTCTTACGTCATCATAAACTTCATGTCTCTCTTGCTAAATATTAAATAAGGCTAGTTCCTCCATATATGTCCTATATATTCAGAATTAAACATCTGAAAAGTATGGGTTCCTGTATTTCTTTGCAGGCCACTTTTCAATGCTGAGTAGGGTTCCCCAGTGTGGAAGTCCTGTTACCCAGCCACTGCAGCAGTTTCAAGGCCAGGCAGGAAACAGTCTCTCATCAAGCACCTGAAGCTAAGTAGAATCCGGGAGGCAGGAAAGGGAGGAAATGGGGAGGGAGAAGATGATGGGAAGAAGGTCTGGCATCTGTGGTAGAGCTGGCCGGATGCTCACAATCTCATTTCTTCTTCTGGGGTCAGAAGAAGCCATGTTGGCCACCTTCCTGGTGGAGAGGAGCAGCCCTGAGACTGACTTCCGGGGCTTGAATGCGGGGAGGAAGTTGTGTTCACCCCTCCCGGGCCTCACCCCTAAAACTCCCCGCACAAACCTGCCACAGGCTCTGCCCAAGATCAAGGCAGCTCTCTCTAGAGAGGCGAGGGGAGGATGGAACCACTAGAGGGAGGACCTCAGGCTTTCCAGTGCCCGGGGAAACAGACCACTAAACCATCTGTGGGGAAGCCACTAAGGTTTGGGGTTATTTCGACAGTAGCTTGCCACTGACTGATACAACAGATAAAGAGGGGAATTGATAGCAATGACTCCATTTTACTTCCCATCCTGTGAAGCAGCTGATTAACAACTACGTAGAGTAAATTCATTCTCTCACAAGAAGAGCAGCGCCCTGGAAGCTGCTCCGTCTCCGGAGCAAGAGATGCACCCTGTCCATTTACAGCCCGTAGAACGTGGGTGGGGGAGGGATATCCTTGCTCGACTGGGACCTGGTTTTGAGTACTCTTTGGTGCCCAACTGATGGGTGAACAATCTCTATTCCTTGGGTGGGGGGTGGGGATGGATCCTAGGCCAGTAACATTAGATTCTGTTGACATGTGAAGCAATTTTGGCAAACCTAGCAAGGCTTTGGTTGTGATTTATATCTAGTCAGCGAGAAATGACATCTGGGATTGTCTGATTTATTCACTAGGCAAAATGCTGGGCTGAACCTAAAATAAGAAAATAGAGATTTATGTAACAGATTGCAAAGCCTTAATTTAAGAATGGTTAGGAAACCAACAAGACACTCCACAGTCCTGCACTGCCTGGAGTCACATACTGCAAGTTAATATCGCCTTTCTTAGATATTAAGTCACATTTTGAGAGTGGGGGGCATTATTTCTGCAAAATTCAACACTGCACTTTTCAAGATGACTGTTTCAGACCTGAATCTGCCTTGGCATTCAATTACATGCAACTACTGTAAAGAAGCAAGCAGCTCTTGTAAAATTTAGACAGAGAGCTAGAGTGTATTGTAATTCTGATCTGTTTTGATTTTAGGGTTAGTATACTGTGAGAGATAAGGGTCAAGTTTCAATCTCCTGCAAACAGATAACCAGTTTTTCCCACACACTTGTTGAATAGGTTATCTTCTGTTTGGAAAGCCCACAAACTGTTCATATTCAGGTGAACTCAGAAAATACTGGGAATTTGAAGAGTTAAGGAATTTTGTCCCTCTTATTAGGAGACCATTAAAAGTCTAAGTCATAATTGGTTTCTTTTAAGACCTAACATAGTTTTTCTGGGACATACTTAGTGTTGTAAACACCAAAATGCAATTTCTCACTGGTCTCGCTATTCACACTAGATGTCCTTCTTTTAAGCCCACCCACTTCATCTGGGGACAACGAACCATGTAACATAGGCCCCTTTCCTGCCTCCCGCTATGCAAGCGGGCTTTGGAAAGCTCAGAGCCAATAAGTCATACATGTGGGGAAGGTAATGGTCTTCATGGCATGAGCTGAGTGCTAACCTTATTCAGACAGCTCCTTGCATTTCTCTCCCTATTCCTCACTTTGCTTTCTATGTTTCTCATCTATGCATTTACCAAGCAATACATTTACCACGGAAGGTGGTTTGAAATTCTTTCAGAATCAGGTTGAGAGATCCATGAAGAAAGAGAAAAGGGAAGAATTGATGAGTGAGAGGAAGAAGTAAGAGACAGAGGGAAGGAAAGGGGACAAGGAAGGGGACCAGGGTATTGGGAAGGACCAATCGAAAAGAAACAGGGAGGCAAGAATGGCTCAGTCCCTACTTTAATCACTGTTCAAACAGGTGAAAAAGTTGAGGTCCCTCACCAAGGCTCACTACCAGGCTTATTTACATTTTTCCTTTAGACAAAACTCTAAAACTCTTGCTATTATTCCTTTCTACTTTTAAATTCCTGAGTAAACGGATCTCACTGAAGAGGGCCCTCCTTGCAATATGAAATCTTGCTAATCCATCATGCTTTTTTATGCAGTGACTGAGAATGGGATGTTTCTCTGCAGCTAGGCCAGACAATTAGCCTGCTAGGCTCTTCATTTGTCCCCATGCCATCTGGGTTTCTACTGGAGATGGATTATTTAGTGTTTTAGGGAACACACTTTTAGCTTCTTTACACACAATCACCATGGGCAGCAGCACCCTGGATGAATGATGAAATAGGTCACTTCCCTCTCCTCTCCTCCTCATCAATTAAGGGCACTGGCTCAAGTAAAAAGTAATGCTGTCCTGCTCACCTGGGCAATTCTTGGCATGGCTGTGGACCTCTGCCTCTGCATCTAACCATTGCACAGCTCAAGATGAGGACTTGATTTCTTCCTTTCATCAATGATTAAATACTTCTTTCTTCTTCTCTGGAAAGAATTCAGTAAAGGACTTCCCCCTCAAGTGCCATCAGGTTCCAGCCCCAGTTCTTCTTCTTTTTTTTTTTTTTTTTTTTTTGTGGGTACCGGGGGGTTGACCTCAGGACCTTGCGTGCCAGGCAGGCGCCCGTTGCGCTGGAGCGATATCACCGGCCCTTTTTTGTATGTGGGTTCCAGGAGTCAAACTCGGGCCCTCGCGCTTCCCAGGCAAGTGCTTAGGCCGCTGAGCCATCTCACCGGCCCAGCCCTAGTTCTTAAGACAGGGATGGGAGAAAGATAGAGCTGCAGATCTGTCTGTAAGCTGGGCAACGGTGGCTCATGCCTGAGGCTGAGGCAGGGAGGCTGAGGCAGGAGGATTACCTCGATTTCGAGGCCAGCCTCAGCAACATAGTGAGTTCAAGGGCCAGCCTAAACTACACTGCGAGACTCTGTCCCCGCCCCACCCACCAAAAAATGATCTGCCTATAATGATCTGCCTATTATGATTTTTATCATAATACACAAAAACCCAGGAAAGAGGCATGGAAGACGAGCTGGTGTTGCATTCCCTGTTTTCATTTCTCAGTGTTTGATCGTGCACACCAACCTGTACAACATCTAGGAACTGCTGTTTACAGCAAAAACAAGTTTTCTTTTAGCAAAGGAATGGATTTGTAGTGAATATGAAATTCAGTCTACAAAACTAGAGTGCGGTGAATTCATCATTACTTATTTTTCTAATCTGCTTCATTTTCACTTTCTCAAAAATCCAACAAGGTCATTATTTGGGGGTTTATTCTCATGTTCCCAGTCAGGCAAAGTTCCCTGTGATCCTAGGCATTCCACACTGCTAGGGAAAGGGACCTTGGGTGTCGTTCATATGTGTGCCCCCAACCCTAGAGGTTCTCTGAAGCCGGGAGTTTCCTCAGTTTCCATGCCAACTTGGACTCCCAGGGAGCTCAGCTTCAGCCCACAACCCAACTCCAGAGGGAACTGCCCCTTCCAGTATCCTGTGGTGGAAGTGCACAATGGAAAGAAGTACTTGGGCTTCCAATTTCATCTCTCCTCTTCAGCCCAATCATTCCATCTTTTGAATTCCAAGTACTGCGGTTTATTCACCCACTCCTCTCCCAAGACCATCCAGTGTAACAAGCCTGAGTTTTCACAAATAAGCAGCAAGCATCTAAGCAGAATCACCTTCTTTGCCTGGTACTTTCTGCTTCCTCCTTCTACCACACACACAAAATAAGCGAACACAGAGGCCTGGCCACAAGAACCAAACACCAGTCAACCCTCACTGAACGAACCCCTGCATGGACAACCTGAGGTGGAATAAAAGACATCCATGAAAGCTACCAGAGAAGAAAGTGGGCAGTGTAGGCATCTGACTCCGCACCATAGGCAGCCACCATGGAGGAAGAGCCTGACCACCGGGCGTCCTGGCAAGTGGAGAAGAGAACCCCAAGGGGAAAAGGGGACCCGATCAGTCTTGGAAAGAGCAAAGCTTGTGACTGAGGACAATTTAGCATTCAAATGTGGATCCTAGCATTTGGAACCTGTGTGACGTTGCACAAATAATCCCAACTCTGCTTCTTGGTGTTCTTTTTGTAAAATAGAAAAACGTTTTCCTTAGAAAATTTTTATGAGGAGGCCAATGACGTTGTCTCTCCTAGATCTTTTCTCTCATGTATACCAATTACTCACTAGAACATTAGTGAACAGGAAGTGGCAGAAACATCCAAAGGAAATGCCGTAAAACTCCAAAAAGACGTTCTGCTCCAACCCAATGCTCATCAACCCCTGTACGAATGCCAGGTCAAGGAAGCAAGAAGAGTAGAAGTGCCGGGGACTGAGACTTCACTGCTCCTATCTCCCCTTGATCTCCATGACCAGGGGGTAGTTCTGCCAAGCACAGGGTCGTGATCAAACCTCAAAGCCTTGGCGTCCCATCAGACCCGGGTTTGAATCTAATCTTCACCCTGAAGAGACTGAGTGCCTCTACTGACCGTGTGTCAGACCACAGTTTCCATCAGGAAAGAAGAATGTGACGATACACAAAAGGTTTCACCCAGTGCCTGATGATAACGGTGCTGCTCCTATCCTTTCTATTATTAACATCTTCTGTCGACTTGCTAAGAAGCCTTTCAGTCAATCCATCGTCAATGAGAGATTTTCCTCTTATTCTTGTTTAGTTGGTTTTATTCCTAAACGGGTTTGGGGGTTTTTGTTTTGCTTTTGCTTTTTGCCTCTTGCTGATTGTGTTTGATCATGTGTGAATTCCATTAATTCACCTACTTGGAATCCTAATGCTTCCTCAGCTTTCCCAAGGGAGTGCCAAAAATACAAGAGTCCACCAACAGACAGCTGCTTCCATGGAGCTGAGACTGAACATCCCAACCTACGCTGCAGAGCAAAGTTTGCATGGGACATCTGCTTACAAACAGTCTTACCTTCACCCAGGATACCATCTTTTATTATTATGATTTCTCTCTGGTTTCCTCTTGAACGCTGACAAGTTGTACCAGGTATTTCCTCCTCACTTAGATACCAAAATAAAGTCACTTCCAAACTTCTGGCTTTTGAGTTCTTATGCCAGGGTGTTGAAGCCAGACCTGAGTCACACTGCGCTACAAGCCAAGCTGAGGGGAGGTGGTTTTCATTTCAGAAATTCACGTTAGCTTCCTGGAGACAAAACACAGCAGCATCAATAAATAGGGTAGAAAGGAGGCAGGAATAAGAGAAGAATTTAAATGTCACTTTCAATGTTAACTAAAGAGGATACAATAGTTAAGCATAGTTGTAGAATAGAGCACATTTCAATATGTTGGAATAATAGGATCAAAATCAGAGGCAGAATAAGGGCTGATTCTGCCACAACACAGCCAACACAGATGGAAATCACATTTTCTTAAATGCACAGCCTTCTTCATGGAAATAGCACAGACAGTTTCTAAGGGATATATTAAAGTACCATTTTTTTCTTTCATTCAGCCTATAACTATAAGCACCTCTTCTGTACCAGATGCTGAGGATACAACAGAGAACAAGGCCCTGAGGTTCCCTGACTTCATAGAACAGCTGTTCTAGGGGGAAGGATGGATTGTAAACAAAGATCACCATGGATGAAGTGCAAACATGAGGCCCAGGGCAAGTGTCCATTCTCCCATCTTGCTCTTTCTTCATCTGTGTGTGGGTGCTCCTGATGGTCCCCACCACACCTGGTGTGTGTGTTCCACCAGAAGGTAAATGAGTTGCTCTCTCTGTAACGCTGGGCACAGCACCTGGACCTGGTCAGCCTTACTTCACTGTGGCCTGGTCCAGTCCCCAGTGGAACAGGAGCTCAGAGGTCAGGAGCCTCTGGTGTGATTTGTTTCATTGCCATCCCCAACATTTAGGACAGTGCCTGAAATTAAATAGTAGATGCTCAGTAGGTATTTAACACATCATTGCCTTGTGACTAACATTGCGAAAGAAATGAACACAATCCCTGAGGGAAAGACTAGGGAGCAGGGGCAAGGTGCGGCAGAGCCAGGGAAGGGTGGTCTCTGGGAAGAATCGGGGGAGCCTGCAGTGGTGGTGCACGCTTGTAATCCCTGCAACTAGGGAAACCGAGGCAGCAGGATTGCAATCTCGAGGCCAGCCTGAGCAAATCAGTGAGACCTTGTCTCAAATTTTTAAAAAAGTGTTAAAAAGGGGGCAAAGGATGTAGTTCAGTGTCAGAACACTTGCCTACCAGGCATAGATCTTGGATTTAGTCGACATTACCAAAAAATTTAAAAAAAAAAAAAAAGAAAAAAGAACTGGGGTAGACTTTTCTAGAAAGAGGGAGTGCATGCTAATGCACTGTGTGTAGAGAAGTTTCCTGTGTTCAAGAATCCCCGTCTGGTAAAGGTGAGCACGTTGTGTCTCCTGGTTGTGAGCTTTCCTACTGTGTCCTATGGTGCCACCACTGTCCTTGCCTTCTCTTTTGTTTATCCTTTGTCAGTTCCTCACACCGTGGGTACATGTCCTTCTTTCAGCTGGAATATCTTGCAATTAGCAACCTGCTCTAAGGAATGTTACTGGAATGTAGTGGAGCAGGAAGTGGGAGAACACAGTCCCTGGACATTTGAGATTTCCACAGCCTTGCAAGAGGAGCTTGGTTAGTAGCAATGTGGTCACACTTGACGTTTCCAGAACTCTTCTCTTTACCCTTTCCTGTCTTTCACAGTCCTTCCTGAGGGACATTTGACATTTGAAATTCTCAAGACTTTGTCCTTAGGTGCCTAATCAAAGAGGTTGTGTCATGGCTCATCAACTCGTTCTCCAGAAAGGATTTCCATCTGTGTGCTTCCATCCTTTAGGCCCAAATCTCTTCTGAAAAGAGCTGCTGGGTAGCTTCAGAAATGCGCATGTTTTCTCAAGAGACAAAAGTGGTATTTATTTCCTTGGTAATAAACAAAGCAGACTTCCTTCTGCTTTATGATGAGAACATGTGAAGTCTGGTAGGATTTACCTCTGACTAGAAAGAAGAAAGAATAGGAGACTCTGAACTCCTCCACAGAGCTAATTAATTGGCTCAGGCCACACATGTGCCCATCTAGGCAGTGACACGCTTTGGCTTCCATCACATGTTCCCCCAAACTGTCCCATTTCCCCAGTGTCCTCACTGTCAGTGTCCTCAAATTAGTTATTTCCTGCACGCCAAGAAACCAGGAGGAGGAAGTGAGCAGATATTTGTACTATTCTCTGATAGCCAGCCCACGTAAAAGGAAAAGAAAGAGAGAGCTCTAAGCAAGGACTCTGCTGGCTTCTGTCACGGGCATATTACTCTCTGGGAAATGCTCGTCAAATTGGGAAATACAACTCCTCTGGGAGGTGGACACAAACGTTTACATGCATAATGTCTTCTTCTGAAAACCAGCAATAATTCCCTCTGTCTTCTTTCCAACACTGGCTGGGTGGACTTGAGGCCAGGGGTTCTGGTCCCAAGGGTGACCTTTGTTACTTGGGAAGTCCCCTTGGCCTCTGCATCCTTGCCTATGAAATAAAAAGGCGTAGGACTTGGTGCCTTGTCCCAGTTCTCAAACTTTTCATTGGATCTACTTAACAAGCATAAACTTGTGGACGTTCCTCTGGCACACTCAGGGGAGTTTGCTTTGTTCGGGCTCTGGTTTAGTGAAGACTGTTACTTACTGCCTCTGCCAGGATCAGTTGGACCGACCCAATGTGTGTATTTTTTTGTGGAAGTCCACATGATTATTTTTATTAGATTTTTAAAGAAATTACACATCCACAACAGATCTTTGATTGTAAGCGTAATGTTACCAAAGTAATGGAAAAAAAAAATGGGCCAGTGATATAGCTCAGCAGCATAAGCGCTATGGAACAGGGGTTGTATATAGAGTTTATTAGCATTATGCCTACATAAAAGATTCAGAGTTACAACAATTAACATATAGATAAAACTATAGGGTAGTTTTGTTATATCCCACCCATCTTTCTTCACCAAGACACTGAAAAAACAATCAGCCAGATACTTGTAAGCAAATATTTCTATGATGATCCTGTTCTTATCTTTTCTTCTCCTTCTCCTTCTTCTCTTCCTTTCTTTTGCAGTGATGGAGTTAAACCCAGAGCATCGTGCATGCTAGGCAGGTGCTCTTCCATGGATCCATGTCCCCAGCCTTTATCTTCCTTTTTTAAGCCCTGTTCAGAGTGATGCAAGAATCCTCCTGGGTTCTATAACAGTTATTATGTCCATATTTACGGACTGATTGGGAGAATTACTAGTGTGTTCTCTGATTTCACAACATCACACATTAAAGTTCCAAAGTCTTCATCAGTCGTCTTTATATAACTCCAGCTATTTCTATTCTCTACTTGTGAATGCACAGACTCAATGCAAATGCAAGACCAGTGGAAAGCTTGGAGCTCAGCTCCAAGGCCCACTTCTGCAATGTGGAATTGCTGCCATTTCCCTGCTCCAAAATACCTCTTTCCTCTGCCCACAGGCCATGGAAGGGCTTTCACAGACCACCCTGACTTTTGGAGAGAAATGAACATCTGAGACTGAATATTGACTGAAGAATTCTTCCCCCTTATGTGGAAACCATTACCCCAAGGTTACTTCCTGAGTCTTGCAGCCAGTGGTCTCGGAAAGATAGCAGCTGTGAGTCAAACCAGGAACTCTCTAGTCACAGGAGCTTCTTGTTAACTGCCTTACCTCCACTTATTCCACATTATTCCCTCTTGGTTGTCAGAAAGGTGTCTCCTTAGCTTTAAGCACCCAATGATTCACCACTTATCAAGAACTATAGAAGAGGAAGCTTCAGTAAAGGCTCCTTTTAAAATAGTGCCCAGACTTATGAAATGAGTAGTAAAAACAGATGATTTTAATTCATCTCATCTGCTCTGTAACCTGCAGTGCATATGCATGTGTTTGTGAATAGCCAGCACGTGTGTTCCATTTTGCTGTACCACATCCCTTGACCCCTTCAATGCACTCGACATCCTGAAATCCCTTTCTCAGAAAGATATATATACATATATATATATATAAAATCTCCACATGCCTGCATTTCCATCCTGTGCTTTTCATGTGATCAACAAAAATATATCCATTCTTGTAAACTGTGAAAGTAACTTTTTGTTTCTACTGAGAATAGTTTCTCAGCATTTCCTTGCACTGTATTCCCGTGCCCCTCTCTTCAAAATGGGTGACTGTACTTCATTATTCTCGCCATTACTGTTACTTTCACTGTAAATATTTGTCCCATATCAACTTTAGAGGCCATCTGTTCATGGTAGACATAGACCTGCCATACTTTAACTGAGAGTTTATCAATGAAAGAAAATTGTCTTTATGTCATATATTCTGCAATCTCTAAGAATAGAGGATTTCTTCCACTCTCTATGATAGATAATACTTTTATCCTAGATTATCCTATTTGAGATCCACAATGAAAAGCCTAACTAAGCACTAACGATCATGCATGCTCAGCATAAGCCCCTGCCTGGAGGCTTCTACGATGATTCCTTCCTTCCCGGGCCTCACCTTCTCTGTAGGGCAGAGCACTGGCGCTCTGGGACCCAGTTCACACTTAATCAGATCTTGTGTCATACTGGTGGTTGTTTGCTCTGTGTGGGGTGTTCTCATCTTGCCAATCACCTTAGCATTTCCTGCAGGCTGTGCACGTGTCTCTCGCTCTGGTCCTTTACCTTCTCCTCCTCTTTCTACAAAGGAAAAAAAGCAACCTCCTCTGTGATCCCCTGTAAAACCCTTTTTCCCTGCTAGAATGATAGTTTTCACACGAACAGAATTTCCCTCCTGACATTTCTGGTTGCATGACTAGAGTGTGAGCTCATGAAGGTAAGTCAATGTTTGATGCACCTTTATATCTTCTAGGCCCAGTGCAGAGCCACTTTTCAATAAGTGCCTTGTGTTACTCATGGACAAATAAATGGATGGATAAAATGGATGATGGTCTAAAGTTTTAACATTCCTTGTACTGTTCTCACATAATATTTTAAAAAGCACTTGTTAAACATTAGAGATTCACTAAGTACTGCATTTCAACAGTCAGCGACTCATATTTTTGACTACCTAGAGTAATTTTTCCTGCCCAGATTTTCTTAAATGAGTAAAGCATTCAAAACAGGCAAGAGGAAGGAGCTCAGCCATTCTAAGATACAAATAAAAGGTAGCACTCTGCACTGAGAAATTGATCTGTAAATAGTTGCTATTTTATACGTAACACTTAGAGGAGTGCCAAAATGTTCAGTGATTCCTACATGCTCAATAGCTCCAAGAGCGACATCAAAATCACATTTTTATTAAAACAAACAAACAAAAAAACAAACAAAACAAAAAAAACAAATAAAAAACCACCGCCGAATGTGAAAAGCTGGCTATCTGCTGTGGCCCTGCTGAGGGTCAGCCTCCTGGCTGGTGTGGGGGAAGTGTTTTCTTTGTGTCATCCTGGCTGACAATGACTATTGCAGCGGACTTTCACTTTGCCTGGGACCTCTAAGAAAATACCCCTCTATCTCCTCTCAATACTGTCTGCAAAGGAACCAACCTAAAAATCACACCAGCAGGTTCAACCGACTGTTACTTCAAAGCGCAACCCACATGGTGAGAAAGGGACCTGTGGCAATCCGTTCAAGGTATTAAAACCATACTCACTGCCAGACAGGGAAAAAAAAAATTCTCTGCACAGAAAAATCAGTTACATATTATTGCTAAAATTAAACATTTCTTAAACTCTCCAAACAGGCCCAGCAATGGATTTGTATAAATGGGATGGCATTACAACTTAAATTTTGCAAAACAAAGGGTTCTTATTTTCTGATAAATTCGTGAAAGAACATTAGACAACACCAAAAGCAGCAGCAAAACAGAGGAGATGCTCCCTGAAAAATGCTTTCTTTAACTGGATGAAGTCATACAGTGATGAGAAGAGAAGAATGCTCTGGCTTTCTTGGCAAGATTGGTGTTTAAAGTTTGAAAGTAATTTCCAAATGGATCATCACTCCACAGAACATGGATTAGCCATATCATTTCCAACAGCAGTCGCCCTGCATGCAGCACAGATCCCCTGCCGCCTCTCTCCGGCTCACTGATCCAGTCACTGACATCACGAGAGGCCCTGCCTCGCACGCGGCACACCAACTCTCACTTTGCATCCTGTGGGTAGCCTCCTCTTCTTTTCTGGGATCTTACAGTTCTGTCTCAGAAGCAAGGACAAAATGAGGCGGCACCAATTCATAAAAGAAATCAATTCTACAATTACAAAATATGCTTTACTTTTTAACATCCAGGTAACTGCTGAAGACAGGTGAGAGCAAGAAAACAGCAATAGGCAATCTCTACAATGTCAGAAAAAGATTGCAAAAGGAGGGATTCAAGGGAGCCTCACAGTTGTTTATGTTTTGAGGTCCAAACAAATGCTTGATGGTTTGGCAACTGAATTGGTCCCTCTGGATATTGCAAAGTGGGATTTGGATGGAAAATGAGCACACAATTATTTAAAAGAGCAAAAATAAAAAAGTGTGAAAAACATGAGTAAGAAAAATGGAGAACGGTGGAGTGGAGGCTACAGGACGTGGTGGAAAACATAGTCTAATGTCCCTCTAATATGACAGCAGTTTCTAAAGACACCATGCAAAGGAGCTACGAAGCTGTAAGGGGGCCAAACATTTGCAGCGTAAGCCAGAGAGCATGACTGACAACCCACTCCCAGAGCCACAGAGAGGCTGTATGAAGTGTGTGCACATTCAGTCCGCGCCCAGCCTTTGGAGGATTTAAGCATATAAGCCATACAAGCAAGTAAGCATAAAGCAAAAGTTAAGTGAGTTTACTACTAGCCTATTCTTTATCCTAGGCAAACAGATTAATAAGGGAAAAGGTCCTCAAAGAAAAACACAAGCAGATGAATCTGGAAGCATTTGGAGGAGGTTTACGCTGTCAGAAAGACCTGTCCTGGGCCCTGTTGTCTCCATCATTCTTTACAATTTATCTGATAATGGAGATAACATTTCTATCATTCGCCAATAAAAATATATATTGAATCAAGATCTGAAATTATTCTCAATAAGGCTGGGACAATGGGCTGAATCTAATACTAATAAATCTCACTTCTCCTTCAGGTCTTAGATCATCTTTTTCTTAGCGAGACATTCCCCAAGCCTTATAGTAATGACAGTCTCTCCTATGCTTTTGTAGCATCTTACCCTGTCCCTTTCTTTTTTGCAGATTGTAAATTTGTTTGAGGGGAGGAGAACAAATCTGTCTCCTTCACCATTGTAAACCCTGTTATGTGCATTCTTGATACACGACAAGGGTTCAGTAAATATTTGTTGGGTTAATGGAAGAATACACAAAGATAGTCCGTGCAGCCAGGAGCACTGCATGTAGGATTAGAAAGATGTGCCACGGTACTGACATAGATTGCGGGTTACTGAATGACAGCAGAGGAGAGAGCAAGATACGGAAGACTCAGTGTGTTAACAATGAGGTCAACTTCGAAAAGTCAATATAACCAGACTAGATGAGTAAATTCCAAAAATCCAAAATTCCACCCTCAACAGAAGTGGGACTTCCAACCTTTCCCAGAATATTATGTCCAATTCTGGGGAAAATGACCAATTGAAATTAATCCAAAGGCAAAGAAAAAGGATGTGGGAACTGTGAAATAGCCCTGAAAACCTGAAGCTAATTAAAACCAAAAAAGTAATTTTCAAGGCTTTACAGTTAAATTTTAAATCTATTTTGAGTTGATTTTTGTGCGTATCATATAGGATAAAGGGTCCAATTTCATTCTTTTCTGTACCGATATCCAGTCTTCCCCAACACCATTTGTTGAAGAGTCTATCCTTTCCTCATAATGCAGATTCTTGGCATGCTTGTTTAAGATTAGTTGAAGATTCCTCAAAAATTAAAAATAGAATTCCCATATGATCCACTAATCCCACTTTTGAGTATTTATTCCAAAAGAATTGAATCAGATTTCAAAGAGCTCTCTGCGTTCCCATATTCATTGCCGCATTATTCACAACAGCCAAGACAAAGGAACGGCCTGAATGTCTGTCAAGAGGGGAATGGACAAGAGGAAATGTAAACTATACACACAGTGGAATATAATTCAGCATTTAAAAAGAAGAAATTCTTTCCGTATACAACAACTGGATGGACTGCCGGACCATTACGCTGAGTGAAAATAAGTCAGTAACAGAAGGACAAAAAACTGCATGATTCTGCTTTTATGAGGTATCCATAATAATCAAACTCATAGGTGTGGCTCCCAGAGGCTGGCAAGAGGGGAAATATGGGATTATTGTTCAATGGTTTCAAAGTTTCAGTAATGCTAATGAGAAAAGATCTACATATCCACTGCACTACTGTGACTACAGTTCATAGTACCAATCATGCTCTAAATTTGGTAAAAGGATAAATCTTATGTTAGGTGTTCTTAACACACTATCTGTCTCTCTCTCTCTCTCTCTCTCTCTCTCTCTCTCTCACACACACACAACACACACACAAAATAAAAAGCATAAGCAAACTTTTGGAGATGATAGATGTGTTTATTTTTCTTATTTGTGTGATGGTTTGTTCATGGTGTATTCACATGTCCAAACTCATCAAATTATTTCTTAAGTATGGACAGGTTTTTGTATATTCATTTATGTAAAGAATGAAAAAAATAAGACCCAAAGACCTGAGAGCAGTCAGGTCTTCACATATTTGAAAGGTTTGTCCCTGGAAAAGGAGGATCAACACCTGCTCGACAATGGAAAAATCATAATAGCTGGAGATACTTGAAATGAAATGTGCTTATTTGGCTTTGAAAATATGTTATAGAAAATATTCGATGACAAAGGCTGATTCTAAAACACAGATAATGATTTTGCAAAATAAAAATGTACGTACCCGAGGACATACACACATATCTAGAAGGCATCCACCCCAATGTTAATGGTAGTTATCTCTAAGGTAGAATTATAGATAGTTTAAATTTTTATTTATTTACCTTAAAAAATTATTACAATGAAGACAAACTATTTATAGTAACGAGAAAAATACTGTACAATAAAAAATGGTTGTCTTGGGGACGTTCCATCTTGCTGGAAGAATTGAGCAGAGCTGTTGCTGTAACTCCCAAGAGACCTCTGTGATAAAGAAGGACAATTCATTCCTCCAACAGCCTTTATTTCTGAGCCTACGGCACAAAATATTAATTACAATAATAACCATAATGGACATCATTATCAATAGATATAACATGTAGAGTTAAGAGTTTTTAATAAAGAGTCAGAATCTCAGATGTGCCAGGGAACTCAGAATTCACCTTTCCAGCCAATATAAACAAGTATTAGAAATACCAAAGGCAACAGCACAGAGAGAGGCTTGCTATGGCCAGGAAGGCTCAGCCTCTCCATTGCCCATTTCCACGTGGTCTGCACCACAGGGTGGGACACACATCTGTCTTAAAATGGCCGCCCTGTGGTGCATGAAACAACCTTCATCTATTTACTTCTCAATCGTCATGTACTATCAATCTTTTGGCATTGTAACCCTCCTCTAATGGTTACTAATGTATTCTGTCTTTTCATGATGAAAATTTAAAAAAAGAGTTCTTTCTCACGCTTTAGATAGTATCTTTCCTTTGACGAAATTTTCACCTGTTGTTTTTTTAACATACATGAAAAGGTTTCCTTTCATCTGTCTTGTGTACTGTTTGTAAAACCTATTTGTTGTTGTTCTCTCTCTGATCAGGAGGTCTGGACATTTTTGCACAGAGTGATTTTAAGTGTGAATGTAAGTAGAATTCAGTATGAGTCTCCTAACGTTAAGAAAAGCCTTAGGTGAGAAGTCAAAGTCCGTATACATTCACCGTGAACGCTATGAGAGGTGCAAATCCTCCCTAGATGAGATTTCCCTTCATCTGTTTTCAGGCGTCCACTGCCTTTCCAGCCCTTCCTCCCTCTTCTCTGTTAGATTCAAAATTCCCTCTTAGAAACAGATCTGGAATATTTTCAAGTCAAAGTCTACGGTAGGAAGCCATCCAACTAATTCTGTAATTGCCTCCTACGTTCCTTGAATGGTGCAGGACCCCCCAGAGAAGAAACGAAATGACATCAGACAGCCCCCGTTCCTGCAGACACACAACTCACCTTGGAGAGAGCAAAACGACCTCAAGAAATCACAAGGTTACTATGTAACAATTAAATGATCCAGTGTTACAAGCAGTAAAGATGCTGCTGGGAAATGGTCCCATTAGGTTCAGGAAGCACACGGTAGTTGTCTTTGAGCTAACAAAGTTACAGTGCTCCGAGTGGAATGAATGGTGCGGATTACTGCAGGAGGTTCCAGCGGGGGTCCTGAGAGGGCTGGCGGAGGTGACAGCTCTGGCAGAACATCAGAACACAACGATACGGGCAGGCCCCATTGGAGGGGACAGATCTGTCCTGCGTCACTGCAAGTGTTATCGAAGTGTCACCTGTAGACCAGTGTCCCCAGCACCAGTTGTGGAGATTGTAAAAGATGGAAAAATCAAGGGCCACATTTAGAACGACTGAATCAAAAACATCTACACTGTAACAAGCTTCCCGGATTATTCACGTGCACACTGAAATGTGAGAAAGCTGCGCTCTACACAATGGCAAGTCCGCCCAATCTCTTCACTTTGTTTGGTCTTGAGCATATCAGAGCTCCTTGCTTATTAAAACCAATGATTAATCTGTAACCTGAAATTGTTAGAGTTGCAAATTTAACTCACCACTTAACTTTAATATATTTCTAATTTACCTCTTCTCAGCGTTTCTCATATCATCAAAGGGGTAATTAAGAATGACAGATTTTCAGGGTCACCGAGGGACCGATGAACTACCCTTTACCCTACGCTAGGGGGCGCGTGAAGACTAGATTCGGGATCTTCCAGGCTAACCACTGTGATCTTTATCAGTTGTCCCGCCCTTTTCTCCAGAATGATTTCCCAACGGCATTATTTGGAAGAATAAAATGATAGCTGGAAATTTCCCCTAAACATGAAAGCAGACGGTTTCTTCAACTTGCGTCTTTCTCCGTTCTGCACCTCAGGCTGTTCGCCCGAGAGGCAGCATCGCACGATCCACCCCCGGAGAGCCGGGCGGGAAGGGAAGCGGAGGATGCACCACGGGCCTCTCCTCCGGTATTTCTGCTTCCTTTTCTGGTGTGTTTCACCTTCGATCAGGTCACGCGGCGTTGAGAAGGGACGCTTCACCTCCTCTCCTTAGATTCCCATGCTTCCAGCATTTCAAACAGTCTTTGCCTTTTGTAGTCTAGTTTTTCAAACCCCTGCTTCATTCTGTTCTTTTCTTTAAAGACGTTGAGAGAACTCCAGACAGAGTAGCTAGGCAGGACGAGGACGAAGCATCCAGCGACGATGACACTGTGGAATGCCTGTGAAGCTCCTCACTCCAACTTTGGTCTGGATATAACTAGAAAAACTAACGCTCCACTCCTGTAAGTGGCCTTTCCCCTTCTGCAGTGGAACCCAGTAATCGCTCCATGGATGTGGTTTTAGAGTCTAGTGAGCTAATTTGCTGAATCCACAGTGCTCGCCCTGTGTACAGAGCCCCCTAGAATTTTGGCAATAAGGAACTCAGAAATGTGTCTTGGGGGTCACTACACAATTTCCAGTATCATACGGCATCTCCTTCTCCTAAAAGTTGTTGTCCTGGTGAAAGCCTCTTAAAGATTACCTTGACTGTATTATTCCTACTACTTGGGCTCTATTGCAAAATTTAAGAATTGTGATTATTTGTACCAGTGTGTAATCCCACACTTAAACAAACTGGAGCCCACTCCAAAGTAAAATTAAAATTATTTCAAAGAATGACAGAAAAACATTTCTTTTGGCAGGGAACAACAGGAAGCCAGAAGGAATAGAGGAGAGATGCAGTGGAGAGTGTAAAGCAGTGAGAAACCTTTTCCATATGTGTGGACATTAAAAAATTCTTATAATCCCTTATGTTGCATATGTAGGATATAACTTTTATTTTTTAACCCTGTCCATCATGCCTGTGTTATTACCGAACAGTATTTCTTAGGAAAAGAATGTGATGAAACAAAGACAATAATGATTTTAAAAATTACACCCACAGCGAGGCATGATACACAATAAATTAAAGAGGTTGACCAGAATGACTGACTTAACATTTGTGTAGCACAAGATACAGCATGAGTTTTGCATAAAAATCAAGAAGTTAGAGCTGGCTTCTTAAGGGCACCTTGTACCAAATATTTTATGACATGGCCCCATAGATCCTAAAAATATTCAGTCCTGTTCTAATGTTAATCAGGTCAATCTTTATTACCATAAATATAAACATTAGATAAACATGGGTGGGCACATCAAAGCCAAGTGGCTATAGACACTGTGCCCCATCAAGAGTCCATTGTTTTCATTGTGGTAATTTATTTTCTTTAACATAAGGCATCAAATAGACCATTGCATCTGCAAAAGAGAAAATGCATCTAGTGTTCAGTCTAGGTTATTTGTATGGTCAAGAGATGAAGGAAGACCATTCCAACCCTGGGCAGCACTCTGGGAAGCAAGAGAAGTGGCTAAAGGGGTGCGTTTAGAGAAGAATAAAGGGGAGAATTAGACCCAAGCAAAGGAACATATTGCAGAGGCAAAGAACAATGATTTGGGGTGGACGGGCAGTTTAGGGGAGTGCCCTGAGAGCTAGGTGTGTGTCATGCCCATGCTGATATAGGCAACTGGGAGTCATGTCATGATTTTGAGTAAAGTCGAGGCAGTTAAAAGACAGTAGAATTAGGGATGCAGAGGGAATTGGAGCAAGAGAAATCCATGCTGAAATGTAGTGCCATTTTGGTTTTAAGTGTCAGAAAACCAATAAAGATAAGTGAATCAATAAATAAGAACTTATTATAAAGATGTAAAGTCATCTTCAGAACCCAATAGCAGAAAATATAGCCAAAATTCTTTTTACTTTATTTTTACTCTTCATATTTCTCTTCACTTTTACTCTATACAACGATGTATGCTAGTTCTCTGTACCTATTACAATCACAGTTCCAAAAGTCATATTTGAGCCAAACAGAGACACTGGTCTCTATTTATTCATTTCTTTAAACCCAATTCCAAATTCCTAAGAGAAAGATAATGATTATCTAACACGGGTCAATGGGAGCGCTGATGTAACCCGTGGCCAGAAAGGAAGGGTCAGGGAAGACACTACGTTACTTGGGATCCCCTTTTGTGGACAGAGGGATAACTCCTGGAGAAATGTGGTGCTATGGGCAATGCAGGAACTGCCAAAGGTGTTTACAACAAGTGTCCAGAAGTCAGCTGATGCATTTTAATCCTGCAATCAAGTTGATGTCAGTAAGAACAAAAAGAAAGGGGTAGCATCCAACTAAGTGTCAACCGTGACACCTGACAGGAAGGTCTGGGCAGTGCTACATGGAAAGAATCATTTATACAAGACTGCTGGGAAAGTGTGCACTTTTGGGGTCAGAAGAATATTCAGACGCCCACAGTGGGGCGGGAGGGGGTGGCTGTGTAGAACAGCTCAGAGCATCACATGTTCACTCTTTTAATGTCAAGCTGAGCATGGAGCTAAGCAAGACCTGACACTTCCCAAAACGTGGAAGGCAGTGTCATACTGCAAACATTCCCGGTATTGTTTATCAGTTCACCTGTGTTTACAAGGACCTGCTCTGTGCCTGGTGCTATTGGATATAGTCATGTTGGATCGGGGCTATGAGACAGAAAGGCCATCGCTCAGCTGTTGTAGAAAGTCCCTTCGGGGGTTTTGAAAAGAACCAAATGCCAGGAAGTTTTCCAGCCTTTGCTCAGCCTCTCTTCCAAATCTCCACAAAACACGTGCTCCCTCCATTCTCCTCTCCTGCCTGCCAGAGTTTCCAGATTTGTTCTGTTTTGCAGTTGTGTCAAGCCACACTCGATTCCAATCCTCACAGAAGGCATAAATAACATTTTATTATACGAATTTGTGAGGGTCTTTTAAAGTAGACATGCAAATTTGAGGCTCCCATAGTAAATGAGGGCATACCCAGATTGACTGAAAATAAACCAGGCTGCCCTCGCCAAACCCTTGGAAAGCGGTGCCTTGCAGAGCTATCCTGGGACAGACACGCATCTCGGCTCCTGCCCCCAGTTGTTTACCCTGGCCCCTGGTGATTTCCTGCTCGGCTTGGCATCCCGCTCCCTCTCTGTCCAGCTGCCGTTGGCTCATATGACTCCTGGTTGACTTTCATTAACAAGGAACTGATTTCACAAGCAGCTATAGGTGAGCCTTTTATGGGCCTCTGGCAAGTGACCAAGAGGCCTTGGGTCCCCATCAGGCAGCTGGGCAAATACATCTGACTGAGCCTTCCACAGGCACCAGCTATTTTGAGGCTACCCTTTGATTGACTCTTCCTACAACTGTGTCTTTAATTGTGACTCACAGCTCTTAAAACCTCATAGAACAGGAACTCCAGGCTAGATGGAGTTTGACTTGATTTGGCCTGCTACAGCAAAGGAATTAACAAAATCAAAAGTGAAAAGTCCTCGCTGTGCCACTCATAGTTTCATTTTAAATTATTCTGTGTTCTTTATGTGTTGATTTGGTCATATGTGTCTATGTTTTGATTGGAGAAAGTTAGATAAAGGAGAAAAAAAGAAACTTTTCCCTATTGCCTCTGGAATGTTTCAGATTCTCTTTGGCACCCTTCATATTTGCATTATTTTGAACACCTGCCTTTTAGGGTGTATGCATGGACAATCCCCCACAAATAAAAAGAGAAGAAAAAGAAAAGGTACTATAGCTTGGATCTAGAATGTTCACTAAATGCCCATGAGTTAGAGGGACTGGTCCCCAGCTTGGTGCTGTTGGGACACAGTGAAACCTATAAAGAAGAAAGGCTTCGTGGAATGTCTTCAGCTCACTGGAGGTGTTGTGGTTTAGATCTAACATGTCCTCCTAAAGTCTCATGAGTTCAGAGGTTGGGGATTGGTTTAAGCCACTGATGAGTTCATAGCTGAATGCGCTGTTAGGAGATGGGTCACTGGGTGTGACCTGGGAGGCTGTATTCTTGCCCCCTGGCTCCTCCCTTCTCCCTCTCTGTTTCCTAGCCACCATGAGTTGAGCAGCTTTCCTCTACTATGCTCTTCCACCATCATGCTCCTGTCTTGGAGCCAGCCAACCTTAGACTCAACCCTCTGAAACCATGAGGAAGTGACAGAAAAGTGACTAATACCAGGGGTGAGCCCTTGAAGGGGATTGTGGCTGCACAGTCTCGTCTTTCTCTCTTTGGCATCCAAGCCATGAGGTGAATAGTTTCTTCTCTACCAAATGCCCCCCACTATGATATGCTACCTTGCCATAGGCCCAAAAGCTACAGGGCCAGCTGCCCATGGACTGAATCTCCAAAATTATGAGCTAAAATGAAAATTTCCTCCTCTTAAGCTGATATCTAGGGTATTTGTTCTAGTGATGCAAAGCTAACGCGTAAAGAAAGGAAGAAAGCAGAATCTTCCAGAGCCAGCCCATAGGCATCCACCATGGAAGGGAAATAGTTCTAACCTTGTAGGCAGAAGAGCTGACTTGGAGGCCTCATGCCAGCCTGTGTGTGCACAGCAAGCATGTCCAGAGGATCTTCTTTGAGTGCCCCATCTTATAGGTCATTCTGGAAGCCACTTTCAAGAGGGTCCTATGTGATGAGAGGGCAGGGTCCTGCCCCATTCCTGCAGCCCCACTTCCAGATGAACGCTACCTGACCCGCCCACCTTTATGGCATTCGTGGGGTTGGCATGCTCTTTCTGAGTGCCCAAAGATGCTCCTGCACTCTGACACCCCCGTTCTTGCCTGCCGTGTTGCTGTCTCTGCTTTATTTTTCCTTCCAAGCACATATTTCATAACCTCCCCCTTCCCTTCTCCCACTTCTCTTCAGCATTTCTACTTCCTTTCTCTTCTTGTTTCACTCAGTTGTTAGCATCTCATTTCACCTCCCTGCTCTGCAGAAATCTATGTGTGGTTCTTACCTTCCCCCAGTGGCATTTAAAGTGTTTCTTGGTGCAAAACATCCTATTCATTGCCATAGAAACAGGAAGCTCAGTGTGGAAGAAAAAGGGGAAAAAAAAGAAGTCTGACACTCTGAAGCTGTGCAATTCTGTTATTTTGCCCAAATCCATAAATGGCAACATGCTGGGAGATATGCAAAAGCCAGCCCGCTGCTAGAACAAGTGAAGGAAGGGCCTCCCATTCCTAGGAGACTTGCCACAGGATTTAAACCAGGTCCTTAAACCAAGAGAGAGTGGGCTAGCGTAGGAAGGATTTCAGTTTTCCCTTCGCATGAAAGCTCCCAGCTGAGGGTAGGGAAGTGCTCCCAGCTGAGGGTAGGGCAGTCAGATGGTCACAGCACTGACCTAGGAGTCAGACAACCCTGTGTTCTGTTGTTAATTCTGCTTCTCAAAGTTTGTGGCACTTTGGACTCTTCGCTTAAGCTCTCTCAGTGTCCTCAGCTGTAAAGAAAGGATATTATTTGTGGCAAGGGTCAAGTGAGGGCACCCAGAGAGCCAGCCTCATTGCACCCTCTGATGGGTTCACCACACCCCTGGACAGCACAAATCCGGATCACATGTTCTCATCTGTAAAACCAAGACCAACTTGATGTTCACACCATTTCTCAAACAAAGCCAATCAGCACCAGAATTCCTTGCAAAGCTGTAAAAAGTGCTAAACTTTTACATCTTCATGAAATCCTCGAGAGGAGGCTTCTTTAAGCCATTCATTTTCAAAGATGTCCCTTCAACCTACCCTCAGTGCTCCCCTATTTTTCTGGGTCCCCAAACACCCTAGTGCCCAAAGAGGCCATTATCCTGAAGCTGAAAATAAGCCAGGAGCTGTCCAGGAGAGAGTTTAACCTCCAGTGAGCCCGGCAGCTTCTCAGAGACAATCTGTATTCCAAATCCAAAAACGCACCCTACCTCTCAACAAGTACCTTTGTCTTAACCGTGTTCCTTAGATTCTGCATCTGTCTGGCGTTCACCCATCATAGAGATGAACTAACGGCTGAAATTGTTTTCTTCTTCCCTGAGACCCACTTGTCCCGGGCCCTTGAAAATCCCACTCCTAATCCTATAACCCATCCTGAGCCCGGAGCCCAACCCCCTTTAACAAATTCTTGATATTTCCCTGTGCTAAAGCACCCAGGTCTAGGAACCAAACAACTAGAGAGCACCAGTGAAGCTCAAAGCCACCAGCAGCATCCAAAGCAAGTAACCCTTAGCTGTTTGCACTTCCTGCCTCGCCCATGGAACTCACAATAAGGGCCCCCAGCCAAGCCTTCCTCTCACTCCTGCTTCTGCCTCCTAACTAGCCTGGTGCTTCCCTAAGGGGGCCTTAGGGCAGGGGGAAGATATGTCCCCCTTCTCTTGAAAACTTTAAGTAATAAAACCCTTCTTGCAAGAGCTTTAGTCTCTCCGTGTCCTCCCTTAGTCATATGGGCACAAATCCATCTTGGCAACATCTGTCGCATCAGCTCAAGGATATCCTGATAAGAAGGCATAACTGGCTCATCATGTAGACATCACAGTTATGGGAGAACTGTCCAGGGCCATGCTTTCTTGGTGCTAGGTCAGCAGCATCTTCATCTATAAATAGGGTGACCATATGTCCCATTGTGCCTTATAGAGTCCAAATTTACCCCTGTTGACCTGTGCAATGATTAATACTGTCCTCATTCACTCTCAAAGCAGTCCTGGTTCAGAATACAAATCATATGGCTGCTCTAATAAGAAAGACAGAAAATTAATCATCCATTAAATAAGCAAATGTCTTTGTCACGCAGGGCTAATTGCAGCTTGATCATTTAGTCCTACATTCTCACTTGAGGAAAGGGTCTAAATGAATGTTGCAGGACATTCTAAAAATACAAGTGTTTGTCTTCACATAATATGCAAACGTTAAAGAGGAAAAACCAGCTGCATGAAGTATGTATACAAAACAGAGCAATGAATCATGATTACACAGAAGTGGGAACTGAAGTAATTGTCTACCATGACCGAGAAGCCAGACAAGGCGAGGGGTCACAATGAGCCAACCAATTACTTGGTCCTTTTTACACGTTTTAATGTTTGTGATCAGATTCGTGATGCAGTCCCTGACATGTCCTGGACACACAATAAGTGCTAGGAATTCCTTTAGAATCAGGTTCGGTTCATATTCTTCAGGGACCTAATCTGTAACGCAAAACATCAGCACATTTGAGAAGTGTTTCAAAAGGTAAAAGCACAGGCTACTCCGGGCCCATCTAAGGAATCACTTATCCTGGTCCTTGGGTTAAAAATTAACCATAAGGCCGGTGAGATGGCTCAGCGGCTTAAGCGCCTGCCCGGCAAGCACGAGGGCCCGAGTTCGACTCCCGGATCCCACATACGAAAAAGGGGCCGGTGATATCGCTCAGCGGCACGGGTGCCTGCTGGCACGCGAGGTCCTGAGGTCGACCCCCCGGTACCCACACACAAAAAAAAATAACCATAAAACTTAAGTTTGAGGGCAGTGGAGAAAAAGAAGAGTAATTATAATAAGATCCTAATTACGGCTGAACCAGTAGGTACACAGACTATTGCCTAAGGCTCTACAAGCCAAGGACCAAGCCTGAAGGAACTAGAGCTGGCACTGGAGGTAATTAAACAGGACGTAGTGATTGCCTGAGTGCTACCGAAGATCTGGTCCTGAGTCCCAGCATTTTTTTTCCCATGTAGAAATGAGAAATGCCAAGGACCACCCATAAGAAAAATAATAACTAAAGCCAAAATAGAAAGAACTGGTTCGGAATGCTCCAGATTTTCAGCCCATCCCCAAACACCTCCATTCCTCCTTAGGTGCCAGACAGGTGCTGCTACCTGCCCTTCAACTTGCTAGCCTTGGTTCCTTGGAGGAGCAGCTCAGCTGTGTGACAGGGGCAACTTCCTCACCATTCTCCCAGGGAAGTCTGGTGGGAGGTTGTTTGTAATCAAGCCTGAAAAAATTCTATGACACGCAGCTGCACTGTCTGTGATAGCACATACGTCAATGAGGAAAATTGATGACTTAGGAACGCATCTGAACTGTGCTTGCTCCTCCGTGCCCCCATCGGATGCAGAGCCGTTTTGGTCCTCTCCTGAGTTATAAATAAAAAGCCGGCTCTAAAGACTTGCAGAAGCAAACCCAAGGCTGAAGGAGCAATCCTTCCTGACTGACCTGACTTACACACATTTCTGGCGTGTGGTCTTACTCTCCCCAGGCAAAGCAAATTCCTAAAAAAGAAATACGTAACATTAGCCCCAGCATTATTTTAGAGCCATGAATGTTAGCTGCAAGGTATTAGATATCGTTTTGCCCTATACTTTCGTCTTAGAGATAAAAGGTGGCAGAAGTTGTAGAGTTATTTAATGGGCTTCCACGACTGGGATTCATTTTTATTTCAGAAGTAAACACAATTAGATCCAACACCTTGGGAGATGGCAGTTTATTCTATTACTAAGTTATAGACAGTGGTCTCCACTGTGTGGTTCATACACTTAGACTAGGCAAAAGAGTAAAATACGTGCTGTACCCCCAAACTATTCAGTCTCTTGGGGTACAGCCCCAGGATCCCAAAACACATCATCAGAGCACTTCTCGTTAGTACCCCTACTTGGGATCAGGCTCTAATTCTTACCCATTAATAAGCTCCCCTATTGTGTTCCCTCTTATCAAAACCCTGGCAGATGACAACTGGTTTGATAAACTCATTTACCCCAGGGTGTTCATATGTGATAATACCCTAATGAGAGTACATTTATAATATAATAATCCACTAAATAACGATTTTCAAAATTAGAGGAACATTTTTTAGTATGAAGAGCCAGACATTGCACTCATCATTTTTAATGCATCATCTCATTCATCATTACAACAACCCCACAAGATAGATATCACATTATTCCATGGGGGGGTGTTGGGAGTGGGAGGGAAACAAGGTTTGGAGAAAGAGCAGCTGCTCAGTGTTAGACTCATAGTAAACGGCAATGTGGGGCTTTGAATCCAGGCTATGTGAATTCAAAGCCTGTAGACTTCACCACGGTGCCTGGAATGAGGCAGGTTTCTATGACTGCTGTAAATCACAACAAGAACAATGTTAATTGCTTCCCCAAGGTCACAAATTGTGGTCATTCAGACTAAGCTTACTTTCTCTTTTTTTTCAAGTTCATTGAGATATAACCAGCCAATAAAAACTGCATATATTGAGGGTCTACATGATGACGGTATCTATGGAAACAATCACCACATCAGGTTGCTTCCAAAAGCCTTCATAGTGCCTTTTATCAGCATTCTCCTCTGATCTCTATATCTTCAGTTTGCTCCTAATAATTTCAACAACTATAAAAAAAAACAATCACTTCAAGTAAATGCCCTCTGATGAGGAAGCCTCTTCCACGCTGCCAAGTTCAAGAGTTGCAATTTCTGTCTCCCTCCACTGGGCCCTGTTTTCAGCCACGTCATGCTCCTCATCATGATCACTGTTTTGCTTCCTCCCTCACGGCTCTGTGCAACCCCCAGCTCCTGGAAACAGTCTGTGTTACAGTAAGTGGCTAGCGAGCGTGAACTCGGCCTGAACCGCTCCAGAAAACACATCACCCTTTCAACCTCCCCTTTCCTGGCTCCTGCCTCACTCCCAGCGCTACCCTCTGGTCTTCCACTTCCTCACTTGCAGCCTAAGGAGATGTGCTAGAGAAACGAGCACTGGGAAAATCCTGGAACACATTGAATAGCCACCCCTGGGCCCAGAAGCTTGCTGTCCCTCTAGGGCTCCGAGAAGTTGAGTCCATGATATCAGCGGCCCTGAGACAGACTCAGCCACCCTGGCACCACCACCCCAGTGACACTACCCAGGACAGGGAGGAGGGGGTGTTCACCGTCTCTAACCATCATCTCTGGAGCTTCTGCAGCTGCCTCCAAGTCCTCTAATCCAATCAGAGCTGCATTGTCCTGTTTCTGTTATAATCATGCTCAGATTGCCAGACACAAGATACTTATCAGCTCTGGCAAAGCCATTGCTCCCAAGGGAGGCTGTGTACGAACTCATGAAACTGCCTTACCTGCCCAGGCTCTTTCTTAGGTACGGCCCCACCTGCTGGACCTTTTAGAGCTTTCAATAACAAACAGCTGGCTGTGGCACGTGTGCCATAGGCTCATCACCACTGTGTCTAGACCTTTTCAAATTCACTCACATTCATGTACTCTCTTTAGGATCCTTGGGACAATTTAGTGCCCTGGGTAATTTGCCAGGGCCATGGGGAACCTCACATCCTGTAAGATGATAGAAGGACATGACCCAGAAAGGCTGAGCTCTCTCTGTCCACACTTTCAATCAAGGACCTACTGTCGAGCGTTCTTCCCGAAGCCTCCTCCAGCCTCCCTCATGATAGAAAACTGAGGAACCTGGGAGACAGGAGCAGACAACATTTAGAAGTTTATGCCAAAAGTTACAATTAAGTTTTTCTTTCAAGATAGGTAGAATAATAACACAGCTTCTTCCCCAAAAGATGTTCAAGTTCTAATTCCTGGAACCCATCAATATGTTACTTTACATGGCAAAGGAGGCATTGCAGCAGTGGTTACATCAAAGGCCTTGAGTTGGGGAGATTATTTTAGATTATCCAAGTGGGACCAATGTAACCATGTGGGTTCTTGAAATCTTGAAGAGACTCTTTCCCATGTGCGATCAGAAAGAAGGGTACTGGAGAGGCAATATTGCTGGCTCTGAAAATTAAGGAAGAGACCATAAGCTGAGTAGCACAAGCAGATTCTAAATGCTGGAAATAGGCAAGAAAAGGGATTCTCACCCAAGAGCATCAAGAAGAAACAGCCGTGCACACACCTTGATTTTATCCCAGTGAGAACAGTGTGGAACTTCTGTCCTCCAGAACTGTAAGGCAATAAATTTCTGTTGTTTGAAGACACTAAGTTTGTAAATAGTCTTAAAATGGGGAAGAGGCAATTAAAGGCCTTTGTCTTCGTACAGCCACATTAGAGTAGAAATTGTCAAATATTTACCTCTCAATTGGCAGTATTTCTCCACAAGCTACTATTGTAACTATAAAAAATAGAAGGTCACTTTGTCTCCAAACAGGACCTGCCGGTGTTTCTTAAAGAGACTCAATATGAGACATTTAGAAAAGAAAGAAAAGAATATAAAAGATCAACATTATCCAAGTGATGCAGGAATGTACATTGCTGCTGAGTGGGAAACACAAGGACTATTAAGAATTAACTCCAAAGTTCATTTTTGGTGCAGAATGCTAACTGTTCACAAAAATACATATTATGATGACAAAGTGAATGAACACTTTGCTGTTATACACTTTGCTTTCTAGGATCTGAAAGATAGAAAGGATTATGGAGAATCTCTGAGAACTTTTGGATTCAGAGCACATTGGGGACTTAACTGAAGATCCCAGAGCCCTTGCAATATTTGGAATTACGCAGTGCCCAGTCACCAAATCCTTTGAGTTGAGAGAAAACTCAAATCAGTGCCCTTAAAATATGAAATTACATCTTCCCAAGTCTGGACAAGAGTGTTTAAAGTATGTATCAAGGTAATTGATACTTTTTCTTACCATTAGAATTTCATTTCATATCCTCTTTCAGATGCTAAAAATGTAACTTTCCTTCCTTCCCTAAAGCACGAATATAGTTGTGATGGCTCAGATCTAAAAGGTCTCCCAGGAGTCTCGTATACTCAGAGGCAGGCCTTTTGGAAAGTGATTAGATTATGGGGTGCTGTACTCATCAGTGGATTTATCCATTAATTAGGTCAGCAGCTGAATGTGCTAGTAGGGACTGGAGCTTGGTTGAAAGAGGCAGGTCACTGGGGGCACGACCTGGAAGGATCCATTCTTATCTCCAGCTCCTCCCTTCACTGTCTGTTTTCTGACTGCCGTTAGGAGAACAGTTTTCCACCACCATGCCCTTCCACCATACCATTTCTGCCTTCGAGCCTACTGACCATGGACTGAAACCACTAAAACTGTGAGCCAAAATAAAATAAAAGATAGATAATAGGAGATAGGGAAACAGATTTTTTTCAAATGGGATAGGGGTCAAGAAATGGAATGAGGGGAGGGAGGAGGGGGAAGGGGATGAAAAAAGAATCGAGATGTGTTATGTACATATACCAATTCCCTGAAAGGAACGTAATGATTATGTACTGCCAACATGTACTAATACATAATAAACACTGAAAAAAGACCAAAATCAACATTTTATCCTTTAGTTTGCAGGTGTTGGGTATTTTGTTCCAGTGATAGAAAAGTGACTAAAACAAAGTGATTTTTTATTCTCTCTTATTACTTATTTTTCTTAATTATGAAAATGGAGTTAACAAAAATTGCTATCATTTACTGAGTAACAACTATGTGACAAGTACCAGATACTCACTATCCCTTTTGATCCCTAAAAAGGATCATTATTCTCATTCACTAGACAAAGATACCAAGGCTACAGAAGTTCAAATAATTTGTCCAAATTCACAGAGGTGGGAGGTACTTCTTTCCATCCGGCACCTTTTAGTTTCACTCATCATTTCCCAGTTTCTGAGTGTGAAATATGTTCAGAGATAGTAAGAAGAAAATAAAATGGGTCACTGACTAGTATGTCCAGTATTAGGTCATGAGTTCACACCCCACCCCACGTTTGAGCTTCCACAGCCACTAGCTTCCCTCTATGAGATGGAAAAACAGAGAACTAATGAACCACTTCCTCATTTTGAAATTTGGTTTCCATCAGTTAGCAATTAAATTTCTTTTGTGACGGGTTCTCCTGAGAACCTTGGAAAAGTAGAAATACTTAAGTAGCCTGATGGCACATGTTGCAATCAAGCACTCTGTTACTTTAATTTCATTGCTTTTCCCCAGTACCCTTTACTTGAAAGAAAAAAGAGTACCCTGCTCCACTTGCTGTATCCCAGTAGTCAGCCCTCCTGTGTTCCCTCTTCTATGGTGCACAACCCACCATCCACTCTTCACATCCGAAGAGTCATTTCACAGATGTCTTCTACTGCAATGGCTGCTGGAGGACAACCTCTGCCTCTTTTCTTACCTTTCCCTTAATGGCTGTCTTTTGCTGCTTCTTGTAATTTCACAGACTGGTCCACATTTCCCCAGTGTCTTGTGTGGCTGCAGTGACGTTGTGATTTCCCTGTGAAACTGCATTACAATGTCTGGAGACCCCTTCAGGTGGGTGGAGAACTTTCAGCAAAGAATTAGTAATACATGTAATATAGTATGATTGTCTTGGCTGCTACAAGAATAACTAAGGATGGGCTGGTGAGATGGTTCAGCAGCATAAGTGCCTGCCTGGCAAGCGCAAGGTCCTGAGTTCAACCCCTAGTACCCACATTAAAAAAAAAAAGAATAATCAAGGATGAAATTCAGTGAAATAATTTCTTTCTGGCTCCAGTCACTCAAGTTTTACTGTCTAGCTGCAACAGTGCTGGTTTTTGTTTTTGTTTTTGTTTTGCCAGGAAGCTGACTATTTGCTCATTTGTGTAGTGATAAATACCCACAACAGTACACCACTTACATGGGTATATAATTAATACAGTATAACAATGCTTCATATACTATGGCAATAGATAAAATAAAACAGGAGAGGTGATGAGAAAATGGTGTTTCTTTTGGTTTGGGTGTTTTATGTGA
Source organism: Erethizon dorsatum (assembly GCA_028451465.1). Taxonomy (NCBI): domain Eukaryota; kingdom Metazoa; phylum Chordata; class Mammalia; order Rodentia; family Erethizontidae; genus Erethizon; species Erethizon dorsatum. The sequence continues at coordinate 147,139,676 of CM051823.1, forward strand.
TTTCTTCGATCATGCTTACAGGCTGGTAAGAATCACAAAATGTGGGAAACGTGGCTGTAGATGGCTTTTGATAAAGTAGGTGACAGGAGGTTGTCTTAATGCTAGGGCAAAAAGAGAGAAAGCAATCCATCTGGGACCTGGCCTTTCAGTTTTCTGATTTAGAGTTCTGTCCCAAAAAGTAAGAAAACACACATTCTCTTCCTATGCTTTGTACTCTCTCTCCCAGATCATTCAGGGCTACGAGTAATAAAGCAAGCAAGGAGTTATAAGCAAGAAAAACTAAATTTCCTTCTAAAAAGGTAGACAAGATTGGCATGCTGTACAGGCAGACTAAAACAAAGTGAAGCTCAGGGAAAATGATACCACAAAACAAAAACAGAAAGCTTCATGCCAACTCAAAAACAGGAGATCTAACTACTTATAATTTGCCTTAATAATGACTGAAGTTAAACATAGAAATAATGAACAAGAGAGGTGAAAAACAAACTTCAGGATTTGTAGGTGCCAGACAGGGTGCAATCAGATTTCAAACACATCCAGATTAAATATCAAACAAGTGCCTTTGTGTAAAATATTTTCCCAAGGGAAGGTGAGAAACCCTTCATTTATTAAAATAAGAGTAGGACAAACATTAAGGCTTTATCATAAAGAAAAAGAATACCTACACTACTCACATAAAAATTTCATTTGGGGTTATTATTTTCCCAAAATCTCAGTATTTCTAAAAGTATTTCTCAAAATACCAAGTATTTCTAAAGCACATCTCAAGGTCATGATTTTTCTCTCATTTCCAAAGTTTACCAAATACATTATAAATTTCCTTGAACAGACTATTTCATGAGAAGATTAAGGTGAGATGATAATTTTTCTCCAGGTAATTGACAAAGAAACAGGCAAAGGTCTGTTGAGTGACCTCTTCAAACTCATGTGTTGAACTTCTGCTTTTAGCTAATAAGAAGATTTTGTATCAGGTCAGTTATTCAGAACAAACAGAAAATTTAGATCAAATATTTTAAAACAGAACAATAATGGTCCAATAACAACAACCCTCTCCTCCGAGGCATTGGAAGATGACTGAGGCACAGCCTAGGAGGGATAAGAAGGGAATCACGGAGCTGAGCTGATATTCTGCAGGCAGCTCTTCCCCTCAGGACAATTGCCAGTTTGAGGGTTTGGAATCCACTTTTTGGAGAGAGAGAGAGAGAGAGAGAGAGAGAGAGAGAGAGAGACAGAGGTCTCACAAGGAAATCTCACAATGCTGCAGTTAGAAAAACAAAAAGATGGAGGCTGGGAAGGGAGAGAAGAGGTGAGGGGTTGTGTTACCAAATCATCCAAGAATTGAAGGAGCAGAATATTCAGGAGAGGAGGAAAACACAGGAAGGAAATTAGATAAACAGGCAGCTCCTACTTAACGATGATTGGACTTCGCCACAGTGCAAAAGTGATGTGCGTTCAATAGAAACCCAACTTTGAAATTGAAATTTTGGTTTTTTCTCCTGATTCTGGGCAGCAGTAGCCACAGCTGCCACAAGCATGGGGAGAAACAACTGACAGCCAAGAGTGTAGTGCTGAGCTAGGTTGTTGAGTAGGTCAGATGTAGTCAAAGCATTTTCAGTTAAAAAAAAATTTCTCAATTTATGGGCTTATCAGGGCATAATCTAGTTCTAAATCCAGGAGCATCTGTATTCATTTTCTCCTAGAGGCATTTGCTAACTTCTTAAGCTTCACACAGCAAGAAACTGTCATGGTTTACATCTAAAATGTCTCACAGAAGTCTCATGTTTGAGGTGGGGCCAGCTCAGTCACTAGGTATTACCTGGAAGGTTAATTCTTGTTCCCAGCTCCTCCATTCCCTTTCTGCTTCCTGACTGCCATGGATTGAACGCCTTTCCTCCACTATGCCCTCTGTTAACCCTTTTCTTCCTTGGAGCCAGCCAATTACATACATTAAAAATCATGAACCAAAAAGAAGCCTCTCGTCCTTTAAGTGGCTGGTGTCAGGTATTTTGTCAGAGCAGTGAAAAAGTGACTAATATGGAAACAAAGCAGGAAGTCACAGAAAATCAGAGCAGAGTTATTGGCCTTCTCCCAGAGTCAAAGTGGCCAAAACTGGAGCTCAGAGCCTGACGAGGAGAAGTCCTTGTCAACACCCCAGGCTCCCAGCTAAGACTTCTGTGGGTGACACACTGGCAAGGAGCAAAGCAAAAGATAATGGAACATTCAAAAGGTGGACCCAGCCTTCAAGCAGTTTAGCTCCCGCCTCAACTCCGGCTTCACACCAAAGCAGCCATCTGTGATGGAAGACGATACTACTTAGTACTTCCACAATTTTCAACACACAATATCTGGTACTCAGGCAAAAAAATGATAGTCATAGCAAGGAAAAGGACCAAGAGGAAAAGAACAAATAATAAAAAGAGACCAATAGATATTCCAATCATGAAAGTTATTACAGTGAGATTTTAAAGATGTAATTAATATGAGACAATTAAGAAAATATAGAACAAATTATGAGGTATGATAAAAAATACAATGGACATTTAAAAAACTATTACAATAAAAGATGCATTGTCAATAGTCTCCCTCAAAATAATCTCTTTTGCTTTGAACATATTTATCCCATCATTCTCTGGAGAACTTTCTGAAGCAGTTCCAAAAGTCCTCTTATGTGAATGTCTTTAGTTGCAATTTCCTGGCTGTTTTGATGCCCTGAATCAATTCAAAACATTTATTTTTCATGATCATTTTGGCTTTGGGAATGACCCAAAAGTAGATTTGTCAGATCTGGCAAACATGGTAGATAAACATTGTAATGTTTTTGGGAGCCTGCCTTTCTAGTCAATGGCATTTGGCAGCAGCATTCACCATATTTTTGATCATATACCATAAAGACACTCATGAAAGAGCACTTCCAGAACTGCTTCAGAAAGTGGCAAAAACAATGGAACATGTGTGTTTGAAACAAGGGAGCGTGTTTTGAGGGAGATTAATGGCATGTGCCTTCTAATGTAATAATTTTTTTCACTTAAACACACTGTATTTTTTATCTACTCTTGTAAATATAGTATAAGGCATAAATCAAAACTGGAAATGTGGGCCGGTGCGATGGCTCAGCGGCTTAAGTGCCTGCCTTGCAAGCGCGAGGGCCCGAGTTCGACTCCCGGATCCCACATACGAAAAAGGGGCCGGTGATATCGCTCAGCGGCACGGGTGCCTGTTGGCGCGCGAGGTCCTGAGGTCGACCCCCCGGTACCCACAAAAAAAAAAACAAAAAAACTGGAAATGTGTATTTCTCTTGTTCTCTACTGGCATTTTAAAACCAAATGAAAATTATAGACCATAAAAATATCATACTTGAATTAAATATTCAATAGAGGAGCTGCTAGGTATAACAGCAGTTGGCACACAGCAGATTTGTGGATTAATGAAGGAAAATAACCCAAGAGAAAATCTACCTACAGACACAAAGAATAAAGAGGATTAAAAGCACTGAAAGGAGCATGTGATGGTTAATTTGATACGTCAGTTTGGCTAAAGTATGGTGCCCAGACACTTGGTCAAACATTATCCCAGAAGTTTTTGTGAATGAGATTACCATACATCAATGGACATTTTTTTTTTAATGGAAAAAACAAAATTTCATGACAACATCAATGGACATTGAGTGAGGCAGATTACTCTCCATTACATGAGTGGGCCCTATCCAATCAGTCAAAGGCTTTACTACTATAAGACTGATCTCCCTGAGCCAAAAGATTTCTTTTGCAGACTACACTCGTGAACTGTAATGCCAGCCCTTCCTTGGGTCTCTCGCTTAACACCTTGAACTGCAATCCTGGCTTTTCTTGGGTCTGCAGGCTGGCTGCCCCTCTTCTAGGTTTCGAACTTGCCTGCACGTACTCATATAACCCAATTTCTTAAAATAAATTCCTCTGTGTGTACACATATCCTATTAGTTCTGTATCTGTGGAGAACCCTAATACAGAGCACAAAAGACATGTGGACTCAGGGGAAAGGAAGGGTTAATGGGTGTAATTAGAATGCCACAGGCAAGACAGCGTGGTGGTACTGGAAGGGAAACAGTATTTGAAGGTATAATGGCTTGGTATTTTCTAAACCTGATAGACGAATTGAGCCATATATTCAAGGAGCATTATAAACAAATTTCTCAAACAGAAAAAATACAAAGAAAACCATAGCTTTGAACACTGTAGTAACTCTGTTAAAATAAGAAAAACATAGTATGTTGAGAGTAAAGTCAACAAAATAGCAGAGTAGGCAACTGCAGGCTCCCATATCCCCAAAGAAGCACCTAATGCCAGCAAAATCTCCCAAGAAAAATTTTTATTTTCAGTTTTTATTTTATATTAGTATGTGTTTGCAGGAGCAATGATTACATTCCTTGTGAGGAGTCGGTCCATGTACACACCACATCTTAATCCCTTTTTTCATCCCTTTCCCTCCCCTCTCCTCCCTCCATCTCTTGATCCCCTTACCATTTGAGAAAGATCTGTCTCCCTACTTCCTGTTATCTATCTTTTATTTTGCTTTTCATTTATACTTTGGGTTTCTCATGTAAGAGAAACCATGCAGTATTTAAACCTGTGTGTCTGATTTATTTCACTCAACATTATGGTCTCAGGGTGTATCCATTTTCCATAAGGAAGGAAAAACTTCTTAAGAACTACAAAAACAGACAACTACAGCAACCAAGAAAATGCTGAGTCAAGAAAAAGGCAACTTAAAAAAAAAAGCACTCTTGGTATTCAGGGAATTTCTTATCAAAACGTCTCAGCATGAGCTAATGAATGAAGTCTTCAGAGTACAGGAACTCTCCTATTTCTGGTGTTACTATGAAATGAATCAGCTACTCTAGGAAAAAAAACTTGGTAAATTCTCAAAATGCTGACATAGAACATAATATGACCTAGCAATTCCACTCACAGACATACACCCAGAATAACTGAAAGCAAGGTTCCAACGGATACTTACTTGTATACCAATGTTCATTGCAGCATTATTTGCAAGAACCAAAGGTAAAACAACCCCAATGTCCATCAATAGATGAATGAGTAAACAAAATGTGATACAGCTGTACAATGGATATTGCTTAGCCATAAGGAAGGAATGACATTTTTTTTTTTTTTTTTTTTTTTTTTTTTTTGGTGGGTACCGGGGGGTCGACCTCAGGACCTCACGCGCCAGGAGGCGCCCGTGCCGCTGAGCGATATCACAGGCCCCTTTTTCGTATGTGGGTTCCGGGAGTCGAACTCGGGCCCTCGCGCTTGCCGGGCAGGCGCTTAAGCTGCTGAGCCATCTCACCAGCCCCAGACATTCTTATATATACTATAAAATATGTGTGTGTGCATATATATGTGTATATATATATATATATATACATATATATACATATATATACTTTGAAAAAATTTTTCTGAGTGAAATAAGCCAGTTACAAAAGAGTAAATATTGTATTATTCCATTTATATGAAATATCTAGAATAGGCAAAGAAAAACCCCAGGGAGACAAAAAGTAGAACAGAGGTTACCAGCGGCAGGGGGATGTGAGGGGACCTATTACTTTAGGGGATGGCGTTTCTGTGTATGGTGAAGGAGAAGTTTGATGGTGGTGTAAACGTGGGTATGCCAGAGATTTATTTACAAAAAGGGCCAGCTCGGTCCTTAGCAAACTCACTAATCTCTGTAGCAGTGTTTTCTCGGTCTTAATTTGCATAAGAATGTTATAAAGCTCTTTCTAAAACATGGATATAGTGGCAACAAGAGAAGAGGGCAGGAGGGAAACTTCCTTTCTTTGAGCTCCCACCTCCCAGGCCTTGCGCAGTGCTGCCTGCCTTTAACTTCTTACTGTCCAATTATTAAATACTGGATGATCAAAAATTGCATATTTTTTCATTAATTTTTATAAGATAATACAACAGGAAATATTAAAACAACAATTTTATCAAATTTGTTCAATACAAGAACTGACTGGTTGAAATGACACCTGCCCCAGTGATGCTCAGGACATTCGTTAGGTAAACAAACGTGCTGCCTGACTGACACTCAGGGTGAACTGTTAAGTGGTTACACTGCATTTTATGTGTTTATGATCTGCCAGACACCTCTGGACTCCCTGAGGCTGGGCCAGAGACTTGCTTCTTTTGTGATCCTAGGAGAGGTGGGGTGCCCGTGTTTTGCATGTGTGGAAGGTATCACTCTGTATTACTGTTCCGAAGAGAAATAGCAAATCCATCAAACCTTCATCTTTCCCATGAGGAAAGTGAGGCTCTCCTAGTTACCTACGGCAATCTCTTTATTAACAGGGAATCCTCACAGTGCAAGATGAAATTATAATCCCTTTATTAATCCTCATAGCACAAGATGAAATTATCCCATTTCGCCAAGATTCTTCTGATGCTACTGTCAAACCAAAAGTGGACACCAGGGCAGAAATGTACCATGAAAGGTTGCATGCTTAGAAATGTACCATTAATCATCTTAGATGTATTTTCTCTCCTCTTCTAATTTACACATTTTATTAGGGCAGGAATGAGTCATCTCTACCTTTACATTTGTTATCTTCTCAAACATTAATAACAAGAATTTCCTTCAACAAATTATGAAAACTGTGCTAAGGTAATTGCCAAGTATTAGTATCGAGTTAACCCAAGTTTGTCTTCTGCCCTATCCAGCACTCCCATGTATTTTTTTTTTTTTGTGGGTACCGGGGGGTCGACCTCAGGACCTCGCGCACCAGCAGGCGCCCGTGCCGCTGAGCGATATCACCGGCCCCTTTTTTCGTATGTGGGTACCGGGAGTCGAACTCGGGCCCTTGCGCTTGCCGGGCAGGCGCTTAAACCGCTGAGCCATCTCACCGGCCCCCTCTCCCATGTATTTTATTCATCACCCTCATCAGCCCCACCTACCTCACTCCTACCCACACACACAGCATTCCACGGTGGCTCATAGAAGCCTAGTGCAACCAATATCCCAGTAGGAAGTCATTAATCACCCTCCTACCTTGACAGCTACTCAGATTACATATCAAATTAATGGTCTGCTCCATATCGAAGCCACATTCAACAGTGAAAATCTGTGGGAAGCTCAGAGCTTTTCAAGTCATATTCATAAATGACCAACTAGTTGCATCTTGGCAGACCAGCTTTTTCCTGACTTCCACTTAGTCATTCAGAACCCAACCAAAGCGAGTCTCTAAGACTGTTTTTGTTGGCTTGAAGCCAGGTAACTTATTTGATTGTTGTTTTTATGGATGCCGGGCATTGCGTTTGACACCGATGACTATATCTTACTTATTTGTATAGCACCAGTTATCAATGCTTTTATCAGGCAAAAGGCATAGACCATTTTGCAGACTAGAAGGCATGATTAATATAAAAGTTTTAAAAGTTATAGTCCCAAAGCTTTTGATTTTGAGTATGTCACGAAAGTCAAGCCCTCTTCTTTCTCTAACAAGAGTAGAATGCATGGGTCTCTTCAGTTAGCCCAGAAATATTAGATGTATTAGGACTCGAGGAGTTTTTCTCCTTAAAGTTAAGTATATCTTCTTTAAGAAAATAAGCGTCTAACTCCATTTCCTTATTTCTGAAAACCCCTTCTGATTTTGGAATGAGCATGCATATGGAGCGAAGAAATTCCTATGAAATCTGTTTTGAGACAAATATATCAGCTGATAGCTAATACCTGCCTCTCACATAAGCATTTGGAATTATGGAAACACCCAGGAAGTCCAGCGGAAATGGTGAGACATGCTAGCTTTCATTTCTGATTATAAAGGATATATAAAACGTATAACTCATTTGGAAATTCCCAGCTGCTCTGAGGTATGTGCTAGCTAGGGCGTGGTGCATCCAATGGCCAGTGAGTACTTCTCTGAATGAGAGCTACCTGAGTGAACCCAGCTGTTACAACTTGATTCTTCACAGGTCTTCTCCAAGACTCTGCCCCAGGATCCCAGTCATGAAGTCATCACATTGGGATGACATATGCTTCAAGTTATTGAATATTTATACCGCCGAGCACCAGACAGTGACCAAACCCTGCGGACAGATATCTCCAAGCAGTCTCTAGAAGCAAGTACAGTGCACTCTCAATAACCTGCTTCCCCCTCTGCCCCACTCAGTGGATGTGCTTAGTTTCAATGTCCTCATCTCTCCTACTCTAATCACAGTGTCTGAATCCCCGTCTTGAATCCCATCAGTCAAACCCTGTGTGGATGTGTATATATGTGTATACATACGTTCAGTTGTGCATGTGTGAGTACTCAGAGAATGACACAGCAAAAAATAACTTCACTAATTGGCCTGTTTTGTTTTTGTTTGTTTGCTTTGAGGATTTGTTTGTTTGGTTGGTTGGCTTTTTTGTTTGTTTGGTTTTTTTGTTTTTGGTCCTAGGGATACTATAGAACCCCTTCAAGAACACGGTAACTTTATGGGGAAAAAATGAGAAAATCCAAGGGGCCACAGAAGCCCCCAAACCCCCACAAGACTTTAGCATCTGTATGATTAGTTTTACATATTGAGTTTTGGAGTAAACATGCTTTTGAAGAAAGGGTGCTATCACAGAAAGAAAGAAAGAAAGAAAGAAAGAAAGAAAGAAAGAAAGAAAGAAAGAAAGAAAGAAAGAAAGAAAGAAAGAAAGAAAGAAAGAAAGAAAGAAAGAGGAAAGGGGGGCGAGGGAGGGAGGAAGGAAGGAAGGAAGGAGGGACCGGGGATATAGCTCAGTGGCATGGTGCCTGTCTGGCAAGTGTGAGGTCCTGAGTTTGAGTCCCAGTTCCCCCCCCCAAAAAAAAAAAAAAAAACAGAAAAAAGGAAGGAAAGAAAGAAAAGGAAAGAAAAGGAGATTGAAAACCAGAGATTTTAGTCCAATCCCTTTATTTTACAAATGAGTCGATCATGAAGAAATGAAGATTGTCCATAGTCACATCACTATCTACTAAAGATAGGAGGATAACTAAGGTTTCTTGGTTCCCCACATGTGAATTTCCTACTTACCACAGAGCAAGGAGAAAAAGAAAAGAAACAACACTTGTGTTTTTGTTGCCTGCGTTAATGTTAGGATATGTTTTGATGGTAACCTTGGGTTTAAGTGGCAAATGAGAATGTGGAAATAGAACTATTCCATCCTTTAATGTGTCCCAAGAAATCTCAGGAAAATCAGACTAAGAAAAAGGTTTGAAATCTTGGGCAAAAGGACATTCTTTTTAGATAAGTTTGATAACTTGCAATCTGCAATTTTCACAGCACAGAGAGGTAGAATGAATCCTAAATGGCCCTTAAAAGACGTTTCCAGTCAGAACATCATGGCAGAGATGCACCTCGTACACTGGAGAATTCAGAGATGCTTCCATATTCAGTATTTGTTCATAGAGATGTAACCAGGCTTCTGAGCAGAGTGTGCCCCACATCGAGTCAAGAAAACCCTAGTGGAGGAAGCTGCTGAAGGCCACACTACCAGCCAGAATCCATGGTACCTGTGCATCCGCACATGAGCCTGCAGATTGAGCTGTGGATTCTCTTGAGCTTGAAGTCTGCATTTTGTTCACAGTATGAGCATGTTAGAATTATGTGGGGAGCATTAAAACTACTGATGCACAGGCTCACCCAAAGGAATTAATAAGAATTTCTGCAGGGAAGGTCTTGACATTCGTATTTTTTTAAGATCCCAAACGATTTTAATATATGACCAGGGTCAAGAACCACTGAGTCAGAAGGACCAAAAGAACCAAAAATATGGGGAAGGGATGAGAGGAAAGGGAAGATTACCATGTCCCAACCCGCCAAAGTGACTCACTGTCCAACCAAACCTCCTCAAGTAGTGACCCATGTCCCTGCTAAATCCCCAAGGACAGTGTGGCTGCGAGGCCCCACCCTTTAAGTTGCACTGCCAGTGCATTTCTCTCTCAAGAGAAAGCTGGTACTGGGTTTTTGGGGTGCTGGGGACTCCTTCAAGAGATTCTTTCTAGATTCTTCTTGTCCTAAACAAAGAACTGGACAAAAGTGCAAACGTAGCGAGTTTTTAAAATTATTAAAGGTAGGAAAAGAAACATTATCTGCAGAGAGAGTGCAAGCCAATTAAAATAGGAAAAGAAGTGCATTCTGCAGGGCGAGAGCAGAACACTGTGAATGAGAGAGCACAGTGGCCAAGAGCGTAATGGCGGCCATCTTTTGTACTCCCACTCCTCAGGCTGAGGTCAGGTCTAGGTCGTGCTATCAAAAACCTGCTTGAGTTCTCACGAGAAGCTTGAAGATAGCATTCTGTGATTGGCCCCAGGCACAAGGCTTTGGGAACTGTTTTTCTGTACATTTCCATGATCTCCATTATTGACAGTTCACAGCCACTTTCTCGCCCTAATTGCCTGCTTCAGAATTGCTTCTGAACCAAGCACTGTAATCCCAGCATTCTGGGAGGCTGAAGCAGGAGGACTGACAGTTTGACCCCAGCCTGGGCAAATTAGCAATTTAGCAAGACTCTGTCTCAAAAAAATAAAAGAGGGGGCTGGCAATGTAGCTCAGTGTGAAAGTACTGGGTTCATTCCGCACTTTTAAAAACAAAAACACCACTTCTCAAGCTGGGCGTGGTGGCACATGCCCATAATCCCAGAACTTTGGGAGGCTGAGGCAGGAGGATTCTAACTTCTTTCAAGCTCAGCCTCAGCAACTTAGTGACCTCATTGTGAAGACCCTGAAATTAATCTCCAGTAACACACACACACACACACATAAAATTAAAATAACCTGCTTCAGCAACTCCACCTGAAATGCAGCTACCCAGCCCTCACAACTCCTTCTTCCATTTCTAGAAACTGTAATCTATCTCCCATCTACCAACTCTTGAACGTTGCAGTGAGTATGTGCACATCTGTCCCCACCTTGAGTAAACAGGATAACTTTCCCAGTACCTAATGGAACTTCTCACAGCCTCTACCTACCTATAAAAGACACCTCTAGTAACAGATTTTCCTTCTCAACTGAACCTCCTTTATACCCCTCCCATTTTTCCAAAACTGTGGCTGCTCAGAGAGGCACCAGTAGCCCAAAGATGCTCCTGAGATCCCTGGCAGCTCCGGTGAATGCTCAGATTCTGCTGCCCTGCTGGCTTCAGCGCTTCCCACGCTGCACCATCCCACCCTCTCCAGGTGGCCCTTGCCTTCATCAAGCCAGATTCGCATCACCAGCTTAACTCTACACCGAGCCCTGCACTGTTAAAAGTGCTGGGACAAAGCAATTTTGGTCCTGGCAGCCTGCCTTGGTTCAGAGTGCTTCTGCTCAGCCTTCTGGTGAACGGCTTCTACCCCACAATCCCAAGAGGTGCCCCATCAGCCTGTGATTCTGCACAGGGAGGGAGGCTATATTTTGAGGGAGGTGGCAGAACTGGAAATGATCCTCCTCCTGGAACATCATTGCATCCTCAGTGCCTTTCCAGTTAGTTACTAGAAGCCTCATGAAGGCTACTGTGTGTTTGTGCATGTGTGTGAGCATGTGTGTGTGTGTGTGGTGAGGAGGCAATGGGGTGATAATAATTCCAGGAGTCATAAATCATGAAGTCTGGTCTCCCCTTCATCTCTGAATGGGACCAAGGGCAAGAACTCATTTCCACGTTTCCAAGCAAAATGGTCTCTAATGGCAATGGATGCTGTTGGTATCACTGTAGCTAGAACTCTGTATGGAAAAACAACTGGAACACAAAGGAAATTATTTAAGGAGAGGCCCAAGGCAAATACACAAAATTTTAAAAAGGACTATGTGCGATGCCTTAAGAAAGGAATAATTGCATAAAAGGAGTGGTATAATGAAAGAAGAATTGAGGCACTAAATTTTAGGAAGGAACACAACTATTAACATTTGGATCCGTTGTTGCACACGTAAGAATTGAATGTTCCCATTTCCGAAGCACTCAGAGATTTTGTTCTCCATATGCTACATTTATGCTTCCTGCACTCGCTTCTCGTCAGAATTACTCCGAATGCCCAGATCTTGGAGAACTGGGGTGTTTCTGCGTCAAACGACTTGGCTTCTGATTTGGACCCCTTAGGAAATGAATTCCCGAAGGAAGATTGCATCCAAATGAAGCCCCCTAGGCAGAGTTCCCAAGATGCCAGCTTCAGCCTCCCTGAGCTCCAGCAGTAATGCCGAGAACGGCAGGCGACTACCAAGCGGTGACAAGGAGCAAATGTGTCTCAAAACACACCCACACTGTGAACGTGCAGGGGAGGGTCTGAAGAGGTCCCTGACAGCCAGCCCTTGCTGCTCTATCCTGGGCCCAAGGATGCCCCATCACATGAGATCTAAAACTGGCCAGAGAGGAGGCTGACGTCCCCTAGTGCCGGGCAGGGAAGCCCACAGCGCGTCCTCATTCAGGAGGTGGATTCCTTTGGGGATCTGAGGCTCTGCAGGCAGGGAGCTTCCTGGCAGGAACAGAAGGACCGGGTCTGTGCATGTTCACACATCTCATTTCATTCACTCACACGTCAAAAAGCTCCAGCTTATGTTAGAATTTTAGCTCTTATCCTCCAATCCATTCTTGAAGCTGGCACCAGTGCACCCGAGTTCAGGTATAATATATAGCTCCTCTCTGCCTCCCACTTCCAGCCCTTGCTACCAGTGATGCCACTCACATTTTCCTCCTTTCAGTGCAGACTTGATGCTTTTCATGCTTTCCTCTGCGAGTGATGGATGGCAGCTGAGCTAAATCCGGAGACAGGGGTTGCAGACACATTTTGTTCCTGTTAAATGTTCTGCTCCTCCTGTTAATGTTTTCTCTGTTCCACATTAACTCTCTTCCTTCCCAGTCTCTAAAACATAGGTACCTGTATCGGAGCCATAGTCTACGTCTACCTTGCAGTTTAAAGAATGCCTCTATTTACCTGTAATTTCCCATTAAAGTACAATAAATTACCTGTCTCTTTGGGGGTCTGAGATAAACTCTCAGAAATTTGTGACACTTGTTTTGTGGTCAACTGAAGAAATGAAGAGTGAATTGTAAACATGGATTTCTGGAAGACTGCTGTTCCAAATGCTCCCCTACCTTTTTTTTTTAAGGTTGTTTTTTCTTTTGTTTTGTTTTTGTTTGTCTGTTTGTTTTGAGGCAGGGTCTCATTATGTATCTCACGTTGGCCATGAACTCACTATGTACCCCAGTCTGGCCTAGAACTCACGGCGATCCTCCTGTCTCAGCCTCCCAAGGGCTGGGATTATAGGTGTGTGCCACCATGCCTGGCTTCCTCTACCTTTTAACAAGTTAGATTTGGGGTCTCGGGGAAACCCATGAATACTGACAAGAAGTTGGGCGTCCAGGTTTTGGAGATGAGCATGACCAGCTTTGTATCCTGTTTCTGCCCCTCACTAGCTTTTGACTGTGGATATGTTTAAACAACATAAACTGAGAAAGGCTCAGCTTCCCAATCAAGATGCCCTGTTACATTTGGGGGCCAAATCTGTTTTATCTCCCTTATTAACAACTTAGGCTGCAGCAGTAGCTCAGTGCTAGAGCACTTGCCTATTACGTACAAGGCCCTGACTTCATTCACCAACACCAACAACGCTATGTATGTTTTAAAATTTTTGCTTACTGTTGTTTCCTGATATTAGCATTTTTTCAGAATTTGTCACTGTTACAGAGGAATGTCCCACATTCTGAATGTGTACTATTATTTCCTCATGACTAGATTTGGTTTTAAAAAGGGTGGCCAGAATAGAAGATATAATTGATCTGTACTTCTCATTGCATCTCACCCAGTGGCGCATAATACCAATTTGTTCCCTTATTAGTTATACCAAGTCCGATTGTTCATTTATGCTGGTTTCTGTCAGATCTCTTCATTTAAAATGAACTTATGTTTGTGATGAATAAATAATTTTCAGCAGAGTAAGATTTTAAAAAGTCACGAGATCCACTTCTTCAAAAATCTTTCAACCTGTGGCTTTCTAATCCATTAGTTATCCTTGTGTGGGTCATTTATTCACTGTCATTTATTCATTGAAGTTTGAAAATGATTATTTGAAAATCTCACCATTCCTCCTTCCTTCTTTCCTCCCACATGTATGAATTGGCACTCGTTTGCATAAATCAAAATAAATAAAACTCCCTCCCCGCCTCCAAGTATCAAATCACTATGGACTGCTACATATTTTAATGCAATGTGCCATTATTTTTATTATTCTTACTGATACCGAAATTGCTATAAATGTGGTCAATAGGAACTCCTTTGAAAGGGGGTCCTGTGAATTTTCCTGCATGTTGGTGGTGGTTGACTTGAGTTTTACAACATGAATATCTAAACTACCACAATCTACTTGCAAATATTATACTGCTGTACTTGTAGTTTAAGAACTTTGTACTTCCACATCTACTCTCAGCCCTTTCTGCTATTATTGTCATCGAATTTACTTCTACATGTATTGTAAGCACAGTAATAATTCTTTTTGCTTTAAGCAATTATTTTTAAAGCAATTACAATGAGATAAGTTTCATTAACTCACATATTTTGCATTTTTTAGTACCCTTCATTACTTCATGTAAATCCAAATATCTTTCTGGAATTTTGTTTCTTCATGAAGGGTTGTATTTAACATTTTTCCAGTACAGGAACACTGATAGTGAATTCTTTGGGTTTTCATTGTGAATAATTTTTTGTTTTGCTTTATACTTGAAAGATATTTTTGTTGTGTACAGAATTCTAGACGAGCTTTTTTCTTTCTTTCAGTGTTATGACAGTGTCACCTGTGTCTTCGTGCTTGCATAGTTCTAAAAAGCCTCGCTATTCTTACACATTTTTATTTCAATTGCTTTAAATTTTTTAGCACTTTTTTTTGAACAGATGATTGCTTTGGTTTTATTTATTTAGGCTTATTCTCTTTGGGCTTTGTTGAACTTCTTGGACCTGTGGATTTGTGTGTAGGGGTTTTTTAAATCACTTTTGGACTTTGAGCATTTTTTTCCTCAAATATTTTTCCTAGTTTATTCTTTTCTAAAATTCAACTACAAGTATATTATTTTGCTTGCTACCATTAAATAGCTCAACAAAGCCCCATGAGCCATCTGACTGTAGCAAGCAAAACTATATATATATATATATATGTATATATATATATGTATATATATATACATATATATATATTTCTTTTTTTTGGTTACTGCTGTTGGTATTGTTTTTGTATTTAGCAATGGGCATGCTATGTGTATGATGCCTTTTGGGCATCTAATTGTAGATATCAAATAGGTAAATTTGTCATTAAATATAGAGTTCAGAGAAAAGATTAGAACCTCAAGATTTCTTCTTGGCAAGTTTCTCTACCAATTATCAATGAATGCTTCATTTTGTTTTTGTTAAAGACAATTCCTTTTGAAATTTTCTATATACAATTTAAAAGCAATAACCAATGCTTTCTAAAATGCAGCTTTAAAGAAGAGCCTTCTCTTCATCAAGAGACAAACTGGAATTCCATTATCCTGTCATTTTTAACCCCATTTTTCAAAACTCAATCCTCTCTAAATATGACCTTTGAGAACTTTCCAAGTTAACCACAGCTTGCTTAATTTGAGGACGCCCATGAATGACATTGTCTCAATTCAAATTCAACTTTCGTATTCTTTTTAAATATTTCCCTAAATGGCTAGAACATTTTGAATTCTATATTCACTCCACAAGTAGATTTTCATGGAAGTCAGCTTGAAGTTATGGGGAAAGGAGGGTTTCTGTTGCTTAGATGGATAAAATGATCTTAGTGCAAAACCAACAAAAGAAAACTATTTTAATAACTTGCATTTTAAACATATTTCTAGCAGTATGTAAGAGTAGCTGATACTAAGTTTAATAAACTGCCTTAGAACGCATCACTGGGATAACCTTTCCATTCCTTCAGCAGTGCAGTTACTAAGCAGACAGGCTGGACCAATACATTCACAGGTATTATTAAGGTAACATCTAATATACATTATCTTAAAGAAAAGGCAATGAGAACTGAGTGAGAAGGGCATTAATTCTGATAGAAGAACTTGGTAAACTTTTTAGAAGTCATAAAACTGAATCTGAACCTTTGAAGGCTGAGCAGGGTTTTGACAGCAATGAATGACAGCTGGATTTGACCTGAACCAGAGCCCTACTAGAAGCTGTTGTAAGACACACAATAGCAAATGATAGCTGGCTTAGCTACGATGATTACAATGGCAGTGGAAAAGACGGGAAGAGTTTCAAAGACAAATGTCCAAAATAGGAGGATTTAGCAAAATGTTATTGATGGTCCCACCATTGCTCTTTTTAAATAAAGAACCTAAACTAAAGATTTATATCTTGGAAATGTTAAGAAAACAAAGTTAGTTTTCTAACAGAGTTAGTTTTCTGATGGATTTGTTTTACTTTCTTCACAGGGTTGTCATGAATATCAACAAAAGTAAATGTGAAAAAATATTTTGTTTATTGCATGGTGTTCCTGTTATTTCTATTAACAAAAAGAGCAATAATAATGTGGTCATTTAAAGTTTTTTTCTTTTCCTTCATGAATATCTGGAAGAGAAAAGGGTTTTTCCTGTATAAAATAATCCTGTAAATTTCAAACCATACTGTTCGGAGGTGCTACTGTTGAATACATGGGCACTGCAATAGTTCAAAAGGGCTTCTAAACTCAATTGTAAGCAGGAAACTAGGTTAGTTTCCCGATATATAGGGAATCTGTTGGAACCCAGACAGTTCATTTTTCCCAGGAGTGTGGGATGGATTATAGTCATCTGGAGTCTTCAGGAATTTCCCCGCCCCCAATCTTCAGGGTACACATGAAGACAAGAAGTGACACCAAGAGTCCAATTCTAATTTCGTCTCTGATTTTGGCTGTACTGCATAGGACATGTGGCCTCACAGGGACCAATTCAGGCATAAATTCCCAAAATACTATGTCGTCATCATCCACAAAGCATTTGGATAGACATCTGGTGCCACATGACTACCTTTGCCAATCCCCACAGGCATGGGCCTTTCAAAAAAATCCCAGTGGCTGCAGTGCAGTATGTTTTTATAAACAGGGAAACTAATAATACCCAACATTTATCAAGTGCACATGACATATCTAGACCTTGTATAACAGAGTCTCATGTTTTATCCGATCCAATTTCAGCATCAGATCACCACTTTGGTTAATTATTTATTCTTAACCTCATTTTACTGATGAGAAACTGAGGCAGAGAGTGAGGAAATAACCCACCCAAATTACACAGCTAATATACGATCATGCCAGGATTTTACACAGGAAGTGTGACTTCAGCGTTCATATTTTTAACCACTATACTTCATTCATCCAACAGTGCATTTCAAGGGTGAAGAATTAGAAGAACTTATTGCTAACCAGAGTCCAAGAAAAAAAACCAGAGCGTTCCATGTCTCCATAAGGTAAAGAGATCGCAGCAACTTCCTAGGTGAGCAAATACAACAGGACTGGATTTGTATTAAAGCTTTGCCACTTCCTAACATTATAACTTTCAGGGACTTATTTGGCCTCTGCATAACTCAGTCTCTTCATCAAATGAAGGCAAAAGTAGCATGTACAGCGCATAAAGAGTTGCAGAGGGTTTTATAAAGATAGTACATGTGAAAAGTCTTGAAGTACTGATTGGCATATTGAAATTATTATCATTCCAATCAATAATTTGGATACCAAGCAGTTCCTCTGAAGGATGGAGCTTTCTATCCTTCATTCTACCCTCTCTATCCTATCCTTTCTATCCTATCCTTGTGATTGTTCACAAGAGTCAGGAAATGTTCTCAGATGAGGAAAGATTTGGATGTAGGAGGAATTGAGAGAAGGGGTGGAAGTGTTTGAGAATTTGAAAGCCCACCCCAGGGGAGAACAAGATCTCCACCATTAGCTCCCAAGTCCTGACCTTGAGATGAACTTCTGAGGTGGCCTCCTTCCCTCTCCCAGAGCTCCAGCATAGCTTCTGGCTTCTATGGACTCAATTCTCAGAATTTAGGCTACTTCTCAGGCACTTCCTATTGCAAAAGCTACAAAGCAGCACAATTGTTTACAGCTTCCTACGTGCGCACCTTTCACAGGGACATATGGAGATGTCGTCTCATTGAGGACAGGCCCTACTTTGAAGAAATGTTCAGCCTCTTAGGAAATGGAAACAGAGCTGAAAGAAAGTCAGAGTATCAAGGCGTATGTGAAGGAGTTTAGAACTTTAAACAGAAAAAGTCTGAACAGATAGAGTTTCACCTTCTCACAGGAAATTGAGAACTAGATAAGTGATTGGTCAAAGATTATTGAACCAGAGCAGAACTGTCCAATGGTCAATGTTTTTCAAACTGTGCTCCTGGGAGCATCAGGACCTCACTGTTGTCCTTCAGAGACTTTGAAGGGAAAAGAGAGAACACTACAGGGCATTTTCTTGACAAGTGCATCCCCCCCCCCCCAGGATGTGACTTACTTGTGGGCTTCTGGCCAACAACAGTTTGAAGGACACCAGGGCAAAGAGAAAATTTGAGAACCATTATCTTGGACATTGCTGTCTCAGAGATACTCGTCATTGAACCACTTATGGAAAGCAAACCGGAAAGTTTCCCCAATTAGGGAATATTTTTTTATGAAATATTTCAGGGGTTATAAAAGCTGTGCTTCAGTTCATCAGAAAAAAAAAACATTTGAATGGATCTGAAGATAAAACTTCAGGATTTGGGGATAACTTACATGTTTTATAAATATTATTTTTCAAATTAATGATAAATAATTTGTCTGACTGGGAGAGATATTGATAGAGTAATAGTATCTTCAACTCTTTATCAAATGGCTACTGTGTGTCTTCTGTTTTCATTTTTGTATTTGTTTTTGGAGGTGCTAGAATCAAACCCAGGGCCCCGCACATGCTAGGCAAGTGCTGTGCCACTGAGCTATAGCCCTAGCCCTATTTCATGTCTTAATCTTTGCCTGCACCCTGAATAGATAACAGGCTCATGTACACTACCATTTTTTAAATGTATCCAGGTAATTTTACCACTTATAAAAATGCATTCTAAAACATTGTTGAATTCATTGTAGTTTCAGTATTTATAATATTTGCTTCAGTCAACATTTCCTCAGGTCCATGAATTTGTTTTTTACCTGAAAAAAGACATTCTCATGTGTGAAAACAATAGGAAATCCTGGTTAGACTACAGCATAGGAATAAGCCATGCAATAATAAATTGTGCTGTTCCATTAAGATAAAACAAGGGAAGGACTTCTGAGCTTTCTAGGTTATTTCATCTACTCACGTGTTTTTTGTGAGATTTACCATGATTCTGCTTTCATGTGTTGTCACTTAAATTTAACCATTCTGAGCAGAAGACCTCCAAGAAGGGAGTGGGTTGCATTATCTGGATATTAATAAAAAGAAACATTTTCAAAAAGATTGGTAACATAACTTCGTTAATTCTACCTATTACATGACAACCCTATAACTGGACAAAGCCTATACATAAATGTCAGCATTTGCTTAAATAACAGTTGATTGTATAAGATGAGCAAGCATAACAGGACAGATAGCCTTGTGACTTGCAATAGTCAGTAGTAGCATGGAGAGTTGGGTGGGCACCCGATAAATCTGGGTGGAAATGAAATTGCTAACTCGGTGTTTATTTGGTGATTTGAGGAAAATCACAGTAAACTCAGTCATAATGACCATCTAAAGTAACGAGGATATCACCACACAGACACCTCAGGGATATCAGGCATGTCGATCAACTGTGTCTTTTGTGATAGTTTTTGCTGTTCTTAATCTCCAGCCACGGTCTGCATGGTGATGGTGGGCTAGTCAGAGCTTGGGTGAGAGGGCATCGTCTTGGTGGTGAGAAGGAAGTGAGGTGTAGTCGTGTAGCCAGGAAAGCAATGCCTATCACTGAAGGGCAGTACAGGGAGACAATCAGAGCATGTGCAGCCATGAGCAACCTTTTCTCCTGGGTCTCCACTCCTGACACATAGGTGGACACAACTCTTACAGGGATCTCATGGGCTGAATGGTCCCTGGAGTGAGTCACAAAAGCTTCTGCAGGAAAAACTATCAAGCTTTAAATGAGTACCCTGGCTACTGGGGAGATTTCCAACACTTTCTCAGTCAAGAGCAATGGAATATTCTTTTGCTTGTGAACTTGTTGACATCATAAATGCTTACAGTGGCTACCTTCTCAAATGACACATTTTATCAAGTTATTTGAGCCACCCCTCAATGAGGCTCCTTCCAGAATTCATACAGTGATTTGAACTTGTGTCCCCTTCCCCCCACACACACAAAAAAACCATATGCTGAAGGTGTAACTCTTAGTGTGATGGCGTTTGAGATGGGACTCTTGGGAGCTGGGTTAGATGAGGTCATATGGGTGGGGATGGGACTGGTGCCCTTATATGAAGAGAAAGAGAGATCAGGGCTCTTATTCTGCTATGTGAGAAGGTGGGTGGCCCTCTACAGCCAGGAAGAGAGCTCTTATCAGGAACTAAATCTACTGGGACCTTGCCAGCATCCAGAACTATGAGAAATAAATGTCTGTTGTTTAAGTACCCAGTCCATGGCACTGAGCTTTATCAGCCCAAGAACATCAGTTATAGACTGCTACATTCAGATCAGACAACTCTTGCTAATAAGTTGGTATATATTACCTTCCTTTTTATTTCCACCAATCCCCTGAAAAGCCTTTTGAGAATAGATGGAGATATAAAGAGCTCTTGAAAAATTCCCACAGTCCTTGGCAATTGACACACTATGGGGATTTGGGTGTGTAAGCTCAGGCTAGCTATTTTTTCTGGTTCAAGAAGTATATAAGGGCCAGTGAGATGGCTCAGCAGCATAAGCGCCTGCCTGGCAAGAACAAGGTCCTGAGTCCGACTCCCAGTACCCACATACGAAAAAGGGCCGGTGATATTGCTCAGTGGCACGGGTGCCTGCTGGCGTGCAAGGTCCTGAGGTCGACCCCTGATACCCACAAAAAAAAAAAAAAAAAAAGAAGTATATAAAAGGATCTTCAAGAAATAAACCAAAAAGAATTATACCAAACTGGATTAACTGGGGCTTGAGCAAAGGCAAGCCCAGAACACCTGCCAACATTTCAGACTGTGACCTGCAGTCATTGTAACCAATCGCCTAAGACTGATTTGGCAGAGTTCCAGGTAACACCTCGCTTTCGAACTGCTACCAGGAAATTGCTAAAAACATACTGAGAAAAAACGGATCCAAGTCACAAGTTGCAGACCCTTCTCCTAGTGTGAGATCCTTATTTTTTTATTCCCACACATATGATATTTTTGATTTCGAGGTTTAGTTTTTAAGCGGCTGAATAGCTTTCCCTCTGAATACATGTTAAAATTCCTCTCCTCATAAAGTTTTAAACATATCATCCCCCGGGGAATGGGGAAATGAAGAGAGTAGGCAGGGAACAAAGCTGTAATGGGAAAAAGGAGCATGAAGTCACATTCCCACAGATTTTGCAGTTTTAAGACAATTGGCTGCAAGTTCTGTGCTGTTCCCTTTCCCCGACTTCCTCTTCATATCAGCTGCTCCCAATCAGATTCTCGGGTGGTCGAAGGTCAGCACATCAGTGTCTACTCCATACCTGAAGAAGCTTGATTTACGTCTTCAAAGGTGCACTGCAGACCTCAATGCTCCAGCCAGCAGAGATCAACAGCCATGCAGACTGTCAGGGGATTTAATGATGCACAAGCTATAGCATGGAACATCTTAAATAAATCATGTTCACTGTATTTCTTATTCATGTAATGCAGGAAGTGGTGTTTCCTCAGGCCCCTGTGCTCCCAGAGATAAGGAAACTTCTGCACTGTTTGGAGTTTTTAGACCATTGGAATTCTGCACTAGACACAGAGCATGGCAGCCCTAGACAAGAAGCTGTCCCTAAGGTGTCATCACCCACTGGAACTGTCCACTAGAGTGTGGGAAGCTTAGATAGCTGAGATTCCTTGGTGGACTTGACATAGGCTATCATGGGGATGTCTAGATAAGCTTGTATCTAGCACATTCCTAGCGGTTACAGTGATATTTCGCTGCTGGTAGCAATGGACGTAGTGAATGAAGCAGATCAAACTGTGTTTTGTAGGTCTGCATAAGAAAGCAGGTGTCGATTTGACAGCTCAGCATCTAGTTAGAGGATCACATGAATCAGGAGATAAATTATTAATCATTTTTCTTTATGTGACTTGAAACATATTCCCACCCTGAAGCAAAGTAAGATATAATCAATAAGAGAAAACATGATGATAAGTGTCGTGGCATCTGCCTTCTGGAAGCTTGTAGTTGTTCAGGGAATTATTGTGTGGGATGTGGGAAGGTGTACGATGTGGGTTGGGGAGGAGAGTAGGGAAAGTGGGAGTGAATGCTCACATTATAAAAGGGGATGCAAATGTGAAAATGCTTCTGAAGATCAACAAAATTACACGCATCATAGAACATGCAATGACGACCGCTGGACAGAAATTGCATTTGCACGTGGTCAGAAGGAAACATAAAGACATGAAGGCTGGTATATTCTCAGTGGGCAGTGTTTCTGACCCTCCTTGTGATCACTATGGTGTACAACTCTTGTTAGAGAGCAGTGTAATTCCTGTTCTCTTTGTCACATCTTTTTAGAATGGGCAATGATGTACGCCAATGTTAGGGAATTCTTTAAGTAGGATTACTTGGAAAGCAAGCTGGTTTTCTTACTCAGTTCTGAGAACTTGTTCATTCAGGGACATAGACATATTCTCCTTGCACACAGCCTCCTCGTTATGATTTCTGTGTCCCAAACACTTTTGTGGGGTGCTCCCAGGATGTATTTAAAGTTTCACTTTAAACATATTTGCCTAATGATAGACTCTGGATTTGCGAACTTCATTGTTTATTGTAAATGTGCTCACTTTCTCATTCTGTAGAGATCATCTGAAGAAGGTCAGGAGATCTTTCTGCTCTGTGAAAATGTCAGTTCAGCTCCCCTGAAATTCTATCAAATGAATCATTCCTGTTGCTCAGATTAAACCTCTAAGCATAATATATCGTTTTTCACTCTTATGCAACAGATCCTGTCCTTATAGTACAACATATGCCTTTAAAATAAAACAGCATTTCTTATGACTTCTTACAATCAACCTCCTCCAAGTCACATCATTTCCTCCCTGAACCATACAGTGGCTCTTAATTGGTCACCTGGCTCACCCTAGAGTACCTTGTCTTTAGAGTGGCCTGAAGGACTTTTTTATTCAGCACTGGGAATTGGACCTAGAACCTTCACGCTGAGCTACATCCTAAGTCCTTTTTCACTTTTTACTTTGAGACAGGATCTCACTAAATCATTAAGTTGCCCAGGCTAGGCACAAACTTGCAATCCTCCTGCCTCAGCCTCATAGAGTACAGGGATATAGGTGTGCACCACCACACAGGGTCAGAGGACCTTTTAACATCCTATTACTTTGTTAAAGGCAGGAAAGAATCTTGAGAGATGGACTGGAACTGGAGATATTGATGTGGATTCATGATTTCTAAATGTGTTTTCATGTATATGTGTATATTTACGCAGTTCGGATATGAACACACACACACACACACACACACTTCCTAGCTATGTCTGCTGAAAGAACCTAGAAGTGAAGACAAGTCCTAATACCCAACACCCAGATCTTGACTTCTGATGCCATGCCCCACTGAAAGAAATCAGGACTGTGCCATGAAGTGATTGTTTCCATAGCTGGGATAAGGGAAGTACAGTAAGACACAGAAAAAAAAAAAAACCCATTACGTAAAAAATTAAAGAAATACTCCCTCCCCCACATATGAGGATATAGGTTACAGCTTGAAGGAGCTCCTATGGTAACAGTTTGAAAAAAAAATCACTGAAGGCAGTAATTGATCATAAACTATTAAAAAATAAGAATCAACAGTCCACACAAACAATAATGAAATAAAGAATGGAAGAAGGGAAGGCTCCTTTTATAGTGGAATGCTGTAAAATGTGGAGGAAGTACTGACAGAAAATCATCATTTTGCAGGCCTTTCAGTAAAGATTAGATTAGGCAAGGATCATTAATAGATGCTAAGTCCAGGAAGCCACATTTGCTAAGGACCAGGATATTAGCATGTTACTATTAGTAGCGAGGAGAAAATAGGAATTACAGGGTGGACAAATCAGACAACACCTTGACTGGGAGATTAAAATGAATATAACGAATGAGGGGCAGACTCTGCGTACTTGCAGAGGGACACCCCAGGAAGGGCAAACATCACTTCTATGTTAGTCCTGTCAAGAATGCATAAGCTGAATCTAATTGCGAGGAAATGTTTGTCAAAGCCAAGATGAGAATCATTCCATTAAGAAGGGGTCAATGCAAGGGTGGGAACGAGAGGGAGGATGCTGTATTCTTCACAACTGTGAATTGTCATAACAATTTTTAAAGGCTGAGAAATTGTTTTGGATTAAAAAACACTAAAGAGGTATACCAACTACATACAGTGTAGGACTACAGGCTACATCCTGTGCTCGATGAGACATTTTAAAAAGGCATTAATGATGTAATTAATAAACTCAGAATATAGATGATTGTTGAGATAAAAGTATTATATTAATGCTCAGTTTTACTTAAGTTAATAACTGTTCTGTAGCTATGGAAGAAATATTCATCAGAATTCTTCAGAGAAACAGAACCAATAGGCTACATGCACACAGAGAAGAGACTTATTAAAAGGAATTGGTTCACATGATTCTGAAGACTGGCAAGTCCCAAGATCTGCACAGCGAATCAGGATTCCTGATGGTGTAGCATCATTCCAAATACTGGCACGCTTGAGACCAAGGAAGAGCCAGTGTTCTATTTTGAGTCCATGGGGAAACACTGAACTTCCAGTTCCATGACCTTCAGAAAAGAAGAATTTTCTCTCAGCTGGGGGAGGGTCAGGATTTTCATTCTGTCCATTTCTTCAACTAGTTGAACATGGCCCACCCAGACTAGGACAGACAATCTTCTATATTCAGTTAGCTTATTTAAACGTTGATCTCATCCAAAGATACCTTCACAGAAACACCCAGAATAATGTTTAAACGAGTATCTGGCCATTTTGTGACCCAATAAACTTGACACAAAATTAACCCTCACATACAGAAATAATTTTTGTATTAGGAAATACACACTGATATATTTAGAGATTAAGAGCCTTGCTGTATGGAACCCACTCTCAAATGGTAGAGATAGATATTTTAGAGATAGAGGTAGAAACGATGAAACTGGACAAAATGTCAACAGTAATCTGAGTAAAGGATAGAGAGAGATTCTTTGTATTGCTCACCTAATAGTTCTATAAGTTTAAAACTACTTCCAAATAAAAACTGTTCTAAAGGCTGTCATTGTCCTGCTAAAAGCACTCCAGATGTTTCCCATTCACCAAGAATGAAGCAGACTTACTTCACTCATTGCTGTAATGGCCCATCTGCTCCCCTTT
The DNA here is from genome assembly GCA_028451465.1 of Erethizon dorsatum. Classification (NCBI taxonomy): domain Eukaryota; kingdom Metazoa; phylum Chordata; class Mammalia; order Rodentia; family Erethizontidae; genus Erethizon; species Erethizon dorsatum. Next base: position 147,165,128 of record CM051823.1, read on the forward strand.
CTCATCTCAGCCAGTCCTTCCTCACTTCCTGCTGTGGTTCAATATGGGTTAAGTGGCCCTCCAAAGGCTTATACTGTATGTTGGAAGCTTGGCTTCCAGAGTGGTGGGCTATTAGAAGATGGTGGAGACTTTAGGATGGTGGGGCCTGTGGGAGTTAGGTCACTGAAGATATTGTCCTCTGAAGGAATTAAGAAATCTTGAGAAAAGATGGTATAAAAAGGATGCACTCTGGCTCCTCCCCTTCCCCTCTACTTTCTGCTTCAAATTGAGACCATTTGTTCCTACATGTACTTCTGAGGTGACACCGTCCATCACCTTCAACAGAGACTGAACAAATGGGGCTACTCAATCTTAGACTTTGAGACAGCAGAAGTATAAGCTAAATAAATCTCCTTTCTTCATATTTCACTGTGCCAGTTAATCATAATTGTCTATTTGACTGGATTAAGAAACTCCTAGAGAGGTGATTGTATCATGGGCACACCATACTTGTCAGTGGATTAATCCATTTATGTCCATAGCTGAATGTGCTGTTAGCAGGTGGGACCCAGTTGGAGGTGGGTCCCTGAGAGGTGTGGCTTTGGAGGTACACTGGGCTCTGCTTCCTGGCCGCCATGAAGTGAGGAGCTTTGCCCCATGATGCCCTTGATGCTATGATGTTCTTATTTTGGAGTCGACCTATATGGTGGACTGAACTCTCTGAAACCATGAGCCGAATTCATCCTCTCTTCCCGTAAGCTCTGGGTATGTTGTACCAGCAACAGGAAAGCTGACTAATATAGTAACTAAAAGATGGCTAAGATACCAGCACCCTCATTCACCCTTCACACTTCTGCTTTTGGAACATATCAATTTCATTTCTACCACAGAAATTTCATACTTGCTTTCTCTGACTCCATACTCTTCCCTGTTTTTACCTGGCCACTTGTTCTCAGTGCTCAGTTATCTTGTCAAATATGACTTCCCCAGAGAGGGCTGCTGGCTGAAGGAATCCCGCTTAGGCCATGTTTCTGTTTCACTCAGCTCTCTGGATTCACCACTTTTGGTCATTGTGTGTGTGTGTGTGTGTGTGCGTGATACCCACTAGGATACACATCTCATAAGGAAGACCAACCACCTATCTATCCTGTTTACTGCTTATCTTAGTTACTTTCCTCATTGATGAGACAAAATACCCTAAAGGAGGAGAGGTTTATTTGGGCTCATGTTTCAGTCCACAGCCAGCTGGCTTTGGACAGCAAGGCAGAGGGGCATAGTGGAGGAGATCTTCTCATAGCATGGCAGCCATGAAGCAAAGACAGTGAAGAGAGAAGTTGGGAGGAGATAAACCCTTCAAGGCCATGCCTCCAGGAACCCATATCTTTTCACTAGGCCCCATCTCCTAATAGCTATCGACCCCATAGTCCAATCATCTTCCAAAAGCCCTGTCTATGAGGGCTTAAGGCTCTTTGGGATCCTCTAGATATAAACCCTAACACTATTGTATCTTCAGCATCTAAAGCTTGACGTATGGTATTCCTAAAGAAATATTTTTAACAAACAGACAAAAGTTTGCCTATAGCCCCTGAACTTCTGAAATAAATCTACTTAATGTATTTGCTACTTATGTTTCATATATATATGAAATATATATATGCTTTTCTAGGTTGTGGTAAAAATCTGAGCGATAAATATTATAATGTTGCCAGGAAGCATCAAATATAGAGTATTATTATAGAGGACTTAAAAGAAATACTATTCACTGATGAAAAGAACCAATTCTTTTCAAGTAATTTTGATGGTCTGAGAATTGGAGTTAGCTGACCAAGTTAATGTGGAAAAGCTAATAAATACAGTAATAAGAAAATCCATTGGGAACTGGTCCTTGCATTTCTGTGTCTAGTTCAACTTTAAAAAACAGTAAAAGGAACTCACAACTGCTTATGAAATGTAAGCAATAATCTATCAATAGTTTAAAAGAGATTATTCCAGAGAAAAGAAGAAGAGAAATGACTTGTTTTGCACCTTCAAACATTAAAACAATTTTTTAACTAGAAAAAGAGCTCATGATAGAGGTAAGATTTCCTCACTGGGTTAGGGACAGGTTAGAAATAGCAATAAATGCATCTGCCTCAGGATAGGGACCACCTTCTTATCATTTGTTTTGTTTTGGGGGTTGGATTTTTTGCACCTCAGGTTCAACAGATGACTCCCCAAAAGTCCAATGTTACCACAGAAGACATTTTCTCTCTGCATTAACTAGAGATGAGAGCTAAGCAAATATAATAAATTACTTTTACCCATCAAAAGTAACAGTGAAATTTTATTTGCAGCAAGATTTCATTAGCAGGCTGGAAGGCATCTTAGTGTTGAAAGCTTACACTCTGCTGTGATGTGATAGCCAGATTTGCACTCACCTCGTCATCACAGATAGCACTGCAGCAATCAAACCATGGAAAAGTGCTCTCGCCACTTTTACCAAAACAAAATCTGTAACTTTCCAAGTTCCATGCATGTAGCTAAACCTCCAGAAGTCCTTCTTCAATGGCATCTCTTGAACGTTTACATCCTCTGTACCTCAGTGTCTGGTAGGCACACTCTACTTCCATGGTAAAGACAACGGGCACTGAAGTGTAATCAAGTTATTCTGTAATCAGTTTTTTAATGTGAAGTTGCCCCCTGGTCCCGTGAATGTACAAATGTATTACTGTTGATCTCTTCACTAATTTCACTCACTAATATTTTCTTAGCTTGAGAGAAAACAGAATTGTCATTCCGATCTTTTTCATTTTATTTGCGATAAATTTGTATAGAATAAAATTCACCTTTTTAATGTACAACTTTATGAGTTCTGACAGAGGCATGCAGTTGTGTAGCCACCACCACAATCAAGATACAGGACAGTTCCGTCACCCCACAACAATTCCCTCATAACTCTTTGCAGCTGAATCCTCCCTCCCTCCCTCCCCATGGCAACCTTTGGTTAATCCAGTCTTTATATACGAACATGCTCATTTTACTTTACTCTTTTACTCTAATAAAGTCAGACTTTATGGGAAAGAATTTAGGGATCAAAATGAAATTTCATCTGCAAAAAGGGAGGAAGCAGGGCCGGTGAGATGGCTCAGCGGCATAAGCGCCTGCCCGGCAAGCGTGAGGGCCCGAGTTCGACTCCCGGAACCCACATACGAAAAAGGGGCCGGTGATATCGCTCAGCGGCATGGGCGCCTGCTGGCGCACGAGGTCCTGAGGTCGACCCCGGTACCCACAAAAAAAAAAAAAAAAAAAAAGGGAAGAAGCAAATGTCTTAGTTACTTTTTCACTGTTGGGACAAAATACCCAACACCCACAATTTAAAGGAGAAAGGTTTATTTTGGCTTACAGTTTGAAGAGGTTGTAGTCCACAATCAGCTGGCTCCAAGGCAGCGTGGCATGGCAGAGGCACTTGGCAGAGGAAGTGCTCTTATGGCATAGGAGGGCAGGAAGCAGAGAGACATCAAGGGAGGAGAAGGGAAATAGACCTTTCCAGGCCACACCCACCGTGACCCACCTCTTCCCAGCATGCTTCGCCTCCCAACGTCACACCCAGCTATAAACCCATGAGGGGGCTACTCCAGTGATGAGTACACACACCCTTGATCTAGTTATCCTCAAAAGCCCCACCTATGGGTCCATGAGGTTTTGGGGAGACACAGAAAGAAACCATAACAGCAAGTTAATGATACACACATGCTTGCTTCCATATATTATTTTAAATTATTTTTCTCTATTATGTTACTAATATGTAAAACTTTTAGATAATAAAGAAAGATAATGGAATATAACATAGTAGATAAGAAAAAAACCCAAACGAACCAAAAAACCCCCACTTTGTTCACCATGGTGAGCAAACATCCTCTCTAGAACAGAATCTAAATTATTGATCAGCTTATATTAACCTTCTGAAGTGATTGATAATGATTAAATCCTTCTCCTAATCAAGATGTGAAAATGTTCTCAATTTGAATCCTAATTGCTATTAGCTGACTAAAGTTCTAGGTTCCAAAGAATTCTGAGACTTAATAAGAAATACCAATAATACCAAACATTTAAGTCTGGTGAATATAATATATTATTAATCTTACTTAATTCTAAAAAGGAGGCCAGGAAAAATGTTCCTAATGTTATCCCAGTGCTATAGGAGGGGAAAATGAATTTTAGGGAGATGGAAAAACTTATCCAAAGTCAATCGGGTGAAAATGATGGAGCTGAGATTCGAATTCACATAGCCACACCTCAGAGGTAGGTATTTACCGGCTCTTCCGCATTACACCCAAGCAATTGATCACACCGTGCAGGGGATCGTGCAAGTTTTTCCGAGGAAGTGAATCTGGACTGGATTCTGAAGCGTATCTTAAGTAAAGAAGGCGGAGAGTGCAGAGCAAGGAAAGCCTTCCAGGCAGAAGGCAAAGCAGGTCTAGTGGCCCAGTTGGTATAAGAACAAGGCCTATTGCAGGAACTCAGCTGCCACTAAAGCAAGTGGCTAGTGACACAATCGAATGTGGGCCTTCTTAGCCTCGTTTACAAGAGAAAGAAGAAGCGCAGTAAGAAGGCCACTGTAAGCAATCAGTTGAGAGATAATGGCTATCTTAGCCATGTCCTTGTATTTATTTTATTTATTTTATATGTAAAGTCTGACATCTGGGGCCTGCCCTTGCCAGCATAGCTAATTCCCAGAGATGGCAAACCAGGGCTTGCAAACATGTCTTCATATGTGAGCCAACCTATTCAGAGCCCCTGCTGCCTCCTTAGCCCACTGCCCTGCAGGGTTCTAGCTGGCTACCTGCATTAACCACCTCAGAGCCAAGGACCAGAAGAACCCAGAGGCTGCAGCACCTGCCAAAGCCATTCACGCTGGCCGATCCTAATCCAGCTAGCCCTGCCGGTCTCACTTCCTCCCACCAAAACCACCATCAAGACCCTGCCCATGTTTCCCCCTCACGGCCTCTTAAGTAACCCTGCTGCGTACCCACGTGGCCCGCATGGAACCACATGTCTCTCATTTCGGGATCTGTGAGTAACAATTGTCTTGTCAATGGCAGTCATCTCCTAATCTGGTGACCTCATCACACCGGAATCATGGTGATATCTGTATTTTAATGCACTGGCACACTGACAGAGAGCAGGGACATGCGAGGAATATCAGGGAGCGCAGTGATAGGATGTGCAGATGAGCATATGGGAATGAAGGTGAGTAATATCAAGATGGATAACTAGATTTCCAGCCTGCAAGCAGAGAAAAATGATAGTAAACACTTGTAGAGCACTTGCCTACTTCCAGGCTCTGTTCTCTTGTTCTAATCACTTTCATACATGTCTTAGTCATTTTCCTCGCCACTGAGACACAATGCCAAACACCCACAAGTTAAAGGAGGACAACTTTATCTTGGCTCAGAATTTGTAGAGGTTTCAGTGCATGGTCTGGAGGCTCCAAGGCACTGTGGCAGAGAGGCATGGCAGAGGGATAGCAGCTCATGACATGGTGGACCAGAAGTAGACATGCATGGGGAATTTGGGAAGGGAGATAAACCCTTCCAGGCCACGCCCCTGTACACTCACCTCTTCCAGCCAGACCCCAGCTCCTAACAGCAAGTCAGCTATAAACCCTGTAATCCCATCGCCTTCCCAAAGCACCATCTATGATCGCACGAGGCTTTTGAGGGTACATCTAAACCATAACAATATAAACCATAACAATCCTAACTCTTCAATCCTCTTTGAAATCTATTTATTTTCCCACTTTTGCATAAGTTGAAGCTGAGACACAGAGATGTTAAAGAATCTGCAGTGGCACCGAGTACTTAACTCTTCATTCATCCCATTGCTTTTGCTTCCTGGAAGGCAGCTGGGTTCCACTTCCCAGTGTCACTTGGGGTTAGGTTTGTATAAGTGACTGATTTCTGGCTACCAGGACATGAGGAAGATGATGTGTAGCACTGCAGGCCTGGCTCGTTAAACCTTTCATGTGCCATCCTGGGTACTCTACATTGACAAGTGGACTCTGGACGTCTCCAGTGAAGATGGTGAAATGACACGATGGATAGAGTGTAGGCTCTGTGTAAAATTCCAAATAGCAACTAGTTTAGGCTTTGAGGAGCCAAGAGGATATTACGTGCACATTTATATTACTATATAAAATATGGCCATTAAAAAATGTAAAATGCGCCGGTGAGATGGCTCAGCAGCTTAAGCGCCTGCCTGGCAAGCGCGAGGGCCCGAGTTCGACTCCCGGATCCCACATACAAAAAAGGGGCCGGTGATATCGCTCAGCGGCACGGGCGCCTGCTGGCGCACAAGGTCCCGAGGTCGACCCCCGGTACCCACAAAAAAAAAAAAAAAATGTAAAATGCATTCTTAGCTCATTGATTGTACTAAAAAACACAGCAGGCCAAGAGCAGCCCGAAGGCCTTAGTTGATCAAGCCCCACCCTAAATCGTCACTTACAGGGAAGACAGCCACTGATCTGGAATGCTCTTCATGAGTGGGTAATGGAATGCTGGTGGAAAGTCACCAAAGTGCTGTGCCAACAGTGAGTCCCTAACTATGCCAAGGACACCCAGCGAGGATGTGGCAAGGCTTAGACTTGAGTCGGTAGGGTCTGGTTCCTGAGCCTCTTCTCAATGACACTGTAGGGAGTTCCCTCCTGAAAAAGAGAACCAAGTTTGGTTTTTGATACCTGCCTGGAGCTGGGAAGGGTGAAGAGGCTGGTGTGCTTCCTTTTGCAATCCCCATGTTAATCTCCAGTTTAAAAGATGAGCACAAAGACAAGCAGCAAAAGTTCCACTTTGAATGAGTGTACTTTGAAAACCCAGTAATATCCAGTATTAATAAGAGAGCTTATCCGATGGTGTCAAGGATATTACTCTGTAATAGAGAAGGATAAATTTGAGTCTTTTGTAGAAAAATGGATGCACCTTGAGACCATAATATCAAGTGAAATAAATTAGACACACAAGCTCAAATATTGCATAGTTTCTTTTATATGAAAAACCCAGAGTATAAATAAATTAAAGAGTAAAAAAAAAAAAAAGATAATAGGAAACAAGGAGATAGATCTTTTGCAGAGGGGAGGAGGACCAAGAGATGGAGGGAGGAGAAAGAGAAAGGAGGGAAAGGGGATGAAAAATAAATTAAAATGTGTTATGTACATGTACCAACCCCACACAATGAATATAATCTTTATGTGAAGCAAACATGTATTAAAAAATAGAGATATGAGACTTTACCCGTTCTCTGGAGGAGCACAGACAATGCAGGACCAATGTTTGTGTCTTTTAAATATTCCTAAGTGCGTTTCTTCCAATTCCCCTCCCCCTGCCACTTTACCAGCACATACACAGATGATAGCCCAAGGAATCTGAAGCATACAGCAAGCCGATGGAACAGGGTGGGACAGGGGGAAGAAGAAAGTCTGGCTCTAGGGTTTTCCCAGGCTTTTCAATAGCTCCCTCCTTTAAAAACTTTTGACACCTTATCCAAAACAATGATGGAAACAGCAAAGGATTTGTGCCTGGAACTTTGTAGAAAGTGTGTGGCTTGTATGAATGGTTTTAATCCTGTCCAAGTCCAAAATGCTGGATGTTGTATAGTGCATCTAAAAAGAGGGAACATCTTCCTGGAGTAAAATTTGGAAAGAAATAAATCAGCATCCCCCAATTCCATTCTTGCCCATTCTTGCCATCGTTCCCCACCGAAAAGGATTTGTTTATATTAGTGTTTATAGTTACGAGTTGGCCTCGAAATAGTTATTTGGATTCTCAGATCTCACTCATGGTTAAAGAATGTGAAAGGAAGGTTTCCGTGGTGATGTTTTCATTTTTAAATTAAGGTGTAGTTCATTAATCTATCCATCTCATGTAAATGGAGGTGATTAATGTAGAAGCACGGGTTGTTAGAAAACAGTTAATAACTATTTATGTTGGAATTTTCCTTAGACATGTTTGCTTGTTTGTCTGTTTGGTTTTTTTGTTTGTTTTGTTTAGGGAAGGCAGGACAGAGAAGTTATTTTTATTTATGATATTCATTTTTACCAGACCTACCCAAATCTGTAAAGAAAAACAAATGATGATATATGCCTATGTAATTTGCATTTTATTCATGACTATTCTGTGATTAGTTGTCGTGATTTGGTTCCACCAGCCCAAATTCTAGAAATGAAATGCATGGCAAGAGCATCTTAAACAATACAATCAGAACTACTGCTTGATCAATTTTTAAATGTAAAAAGATTATGAAAATTGGTACATAACATTCGAAATATTTTATTTTAACTGAAAGATTTTTAATACCCATGCATTTACCATCTTTTGGTGAGGCATAATGCACCACTTTTCCTTTGAGGGTGGGTATGTTTGGAGACCCAGTCAGCTAATCTAAATACAACTCAAGCAGAATACATTGCCTAAATTCTTATTTCACTTTATTTACAGAGGAATTGGAATTTAAAGACATTCAAGAACCAGTTCGAGGGCAAAATTATTTTTTAAATTTTATTATTTTTTGGATTGCCCACACATAATTCAATGGCCATTTTTAATGACTTGACTTTATTAAGTCTTGCATTTAACTTAGCAGAGCTAAATATAAGCTGTCTCCCTTTTTGCATTCATATTTCATAGATGTATTTAGAGTTTAAATTTGTAATTACAATAATCCACACAAGTTGCATAAATTGGTGTGGGATTAAGTCCAACTCCCCGCAGCTCAACTGGTGACAAGAAAAATGCACAGCCATGCAGGGAGAGGCAGAGACTTGGTTTAGGAAGGCAACGAAGATACGCAATTGCAAGTCCATTCCATAGAGGCCATTTTTAAAATTCTTTGTGTGTGAAGCAATGTTTGCATGATTTTATGTTTTATAAATATTTTATGCTACTATAGTTAAGTAAACAGTAATAGTTGGACTGCATGGGCTACAATGGTATAAGGAAAACAGTAGCAATCTTAGTATCTGGTTTACTTGGATTTGAAAATAATAATCTCACTAATAGTTTAACACAGTAAAGACAGAAGCAATTATTGTAATTATTATTTTAAAATCAACTTAAGGAGTGGCAGTCTTTTTTTTTTTTTTGTGGGTACCGGGGTGGCGACCTCAGGACCTCGCACGCCAACAGGCACCCGTGTCTCTGAGCGATATCACCGGCCCCTTTTTCGTATGTGGGTTCCAGGAGTTGAACTCGGGCCCTCGCGCTTGCCGGGAAGGCGCTTACGCCGCTGAGCCATCTCACCGGCCCAGGAGTGGCAGTCTTAACACAATATAGATGCATTTATGAGTCAACAACGATATTTAGGATGTACTTATAGAAATTGTCAAATGTTTTGAAATATTTTCTTAGCCTTAAAATTCAGAATGTTTGATTCTATGATAATGGAAATGAATTTCTGAAGATAAATAAATATTTCTATGTGAATTTCTATTCATCTTTATTCCCTTTAGCGTCAAACAGACTTGTCGGTCAGTGTCATCCCCTACCCTCTACCCAAGGCATTTTGGAAATCTGTGGAGGCCTTTTGATTGGTGCTATGGTTGTAGGCACCACTGGTGTTGAGTGGATAGAGTTCTGGGATGTTGGGGTTCCAGCAATGTGTAGGACAGTTTTTCTTGTTTTTTACAGTACAGGCGATTGAACTTGATGCATTCCCACTGAACTACATCCATACTCCCTCCCCCTTTTGAAACAGGATCTCTCTAAGTCTCTAAATTGCCCAGGCTGGGCTTGAATTTGCAATTCTCCTGCCTCTGCCTTCCAGAGTGCTGGGATTACAGGTGTACACCATTACCCCTGCTTTAGGATGCTTTGTACAAACTGAATTTCCCTCCAGACAATCCACTCATCAAAGTGAAAAACCCATTTATTCTGATATGAAACTAGAACTTAACTCTGTTTGGTTATAAAGACAAATTGGGGGGTCACAAAATACTAATAAGCCATTTCTCCTATAAGAAGACATACGTGGTCCACAAAATCACTGTGCTATGCAAAATCATATAATACAAACCACAGGGTTTACAAGGAACACAAGGTTAGGGACACGACACTCAGAAACTTTTTCAGTAACACATACAGAGAAACAGAAGATGCCATTTAAAATGGCAGCACAGTTTTACACACATTAAATGGCTAAGAAGTATACAGGATCTAAAGTCAATAGAGTGTGTAGTTTTGTGAGTGGCAGTGGGTGACTGATAGAAGATCAGCAGTTTGAGAGTTACTGTGACGGATGGAGGAAGGTTGTCTGAAATCACATGGGAAGTTCTGACACTGCACACCCCACTCATGGTGAAATGAGGGCACCAGATGTTTGAGCGTGCCAGCATGTGAATTTATCTAATTCCACCTGGCTGCTTTAGCTAAGTGCTGTTTACTGAATTCACCTAAATCTACTCAGTAAAAAAGCCATGCATAAGAAGATGTGCTATGTTCAAATTGTCCCCCTGTATATCAATCCCACTGGGAAACTTTTAAAAGCAAGCAATATAGAAGAACTGACTATAGACAATTTTTCTAGGAGGGCATGTACCATGTAAATTGGGAAAAACTTATATTTTGTTTTATTTGGCACTTTTCAAGAATTTTATAGTCATTTCAGAATATCATATCCTAATGACAGTTGTACCTATGGTACATGGATTTCCAATCAATACACTGAATGTGGGTATGTAGCTGGTATAGTCATTGTGATCTACATAGAAATGCAAGCACCTAACAATTTAGCTGAATTTTCTTCTGTAATCTTTCGCTATAATAAGATAATTTTATTACATATAATACATAAAAACATTTATGTATTAAATAGATAGGATTTTATTATAAATTTCTTTCCTGTCATTTCTCTGTTACATATAGTTAGGGTACCATATTGAAAATTGTTAAATTATAAAAATATCTATCTATCTATCTATCTATCTATCTATATGTACTGATTATATGAAAGGGCATTATAAAATACATAATAAGAAGGGGGTATTGGTTCTGATAAGAATATGAACAAATGACATAGAGCAACGTAAAAAAAAGAGGTGGGATATAGTCTTATTTTTATCTATTAATATATAAATGTAAGCATTGAATGAGATAGTCTATGCGTGGCATATGATAGACTTTCAATTATGCACAGTATTGTTACTGATACAGTACGAAGAACCACAGATCCAAGCATTCCCTGTGTCTCTCTTTTTCCATGCCCCACAGACCTTTCAAATCCAGTAAGGCTGTGTCACCAAGCTGAGCACAAGTTCCCCAAACCTGCCTCTGGCTAGGCCTCAACCTTGTGAAAAGGTGTCATCTTCAGCTCATGTCCATAACTCTCCTCTCTTCAAAGAGTCCTGCATCTAATAAGCCATCGTGCCTCGATTCTACCTTCTCCACGTACTTCAGGTCTAACTTCTACCTTGACCACAGTATTTCAGACCACCACTGTGGAAATAGCTACCTGGCCGACCTCAGCAGGTCTCTCATCCCCTCAGATCTATTCTCTCACCTCCACCACTCAATAGAAATACTGTGAACCACGTGTACACTTGCAAAGTTTCAGATGCCAATAAAAATAAACATGAGAAACCAATTTAAATATCATCTTGGGCCAGTGAGATAGTTCAGCGGCATAAGCACCTGCCTGGCAAGTGCAAGGTCCTGAGTTTGACTCCCGGTACCCACATATGAAAAAAGGGCCGGTGATATCGCTCAGCGGCACGGGAGCCTGGTGGTGCGCAAGGTCCTGAGGTTGATCCCCGGTACCCACGAAAATAAATAAATAAATAAATAAATATATATATATATATATCATCTTATTTCACCTAATAAATCCAAAATAATATTTCAAAATGGTATCACTGTGAAAAATTAAGGAGATGTTTGACATTCTCCCTGTTTTACATCTTCACATTTGGTATTTATTTTATATAAATGGCACATATCAGTTTGAATCAGCCGCATTTCAAATGCTCCGCAGCCTCATGTAGATACATCTCTCGTACTGGACGGTGTCATCCATAGTAGAGTCCGTTGGCTCGCTAAGCTGTAAATCTGGTCACACACTTTCCCACCTAGCAACCTCTAGTTCCTAACAGCCTTTAGATTAATGTCTAAATTCCTAAAAATAATTTCCATGGTCGTGTAAGATCTAATCCTTGTTCACCCCTCAGCTTTATCTATTCTTAGCCCCCTGCTGGCACTTCACAGTCTTTACTTTTTCTGTGTAGAATTTGTGATAGTCTCCCCAAAATATTCTGCTCTTTCTTCTTGTGGGATCTTTCCAGTGGGCTTCCAGAACTTGTGACCCATTTTATGTTTTGCTTTCACCTGCCCATTCTCACATCCTAGACACCGACACACACGTTCAGCTCTGATTAACAGTTCCTTCTTGTTAAGACTGACGTCTCATATCTACATCCCTTTACAATGACTCCCTCTATAAACCCTTGTTGCATTTTCAGTGCAATTTCATGCTCATATGCAGTCTTGCCTACTGAGCTTTGCCAGCAGATTGGTCAGTCAACAAAAATTTTTGAATGGGTAAATGAAAGAAATAACGATGAATTTCCTATGAAAGCTCATAATTATAAATTAAGATCAAACAAATAATGAAATAACAGAATGGATGATTCTGAAATCAGACAGTCCTGGGTTTGAAATTCAGCTACATAATCATGGGCAAGTTATATAGTTTATGTTCCTTTCTTGCAATGCTTTAGTGATATTCAAAATGGGAATTATGATGCCTATATTAGAGGCCTTTAAAGAATAAATGAAATACAGCAATGTATGTATAGTACCTGAAATGGCATATACTTATCTATCTGCACAGAACACAGTAAATGTAGCCATGTATCTTTTGTCATAGAAGCATCTAGGTATGCATATCCCAAGATTTAGACTTACATAGAAACAAGGTGATTTTATTCAGAATGGAGGTCAAGACATGGTCCAGTCCAGTGTTATTGTAGTCAGGGTTTGTAAGGGAATAGATTTAATACAGGACACATAATTTACAGGATTATTTTATAATACTTACCCAAAAAGTCAAATGCAAAGGACTGTAGGGGATCCATGCACTAGAGACCCAAAATATCCAGCTGAGGGCCTGGATTCCACAGCAATGTCCTCCTCGAGTCCAGCTGGAGGTGTAGAGTCCATGACAATGTCTCATGCAAGCCTGTATCAAGGACCTGCACAGGGAAGGCCCAAAGGTCAGTGGTGGAAGCCAGAAAGTCTGCACCAGAGGGATGAAGGATCTGTGCCAGCAGGCTGAGGAATCTGCACTGGAGCCAGGAAGCGATGCTCAGGGTAAGGACCAGAGTGCCCCTGAAGAGAACCACAGCCATCCTCAGTGACAGTGAGGACCTGAGCTCCTCCAATGATGAGAACAGCTGAGTTCCTATAAGGAAAACCAGTGTGACAAGCTTCTCCAGGAGGATCAACAGCACACCATCTTCCCCTCCAGTTCTTTTATGCTGTTGGCAACGATCCTCAGGTGGGCCTTCCACACCCAGCACCACACTGATTCAGTTCAGCTGGGTGTTACAAGTTGACCATTAGTTAATCCACCAAAAGTGTAAACTAAAGCATTTGCTGTGTGCGACTGGTGGGGGAATGAACAGGGAGTGTAATGTTCTTCCCATCTGCCTCATTTCTTGGGTGTGCACTGTTTTTCCTGGATAAGAACTCAGGTTACTGAGTAGCAGGAATACCAAGACCTTACCAGAAATCTCTGGGCATTTGAATTATAACCTTCCCGGTTATGTGGGTAATGATAGTTTCAGGGGAAGGAAGTTAAGGAGGCAGATATTTAGATATTAGGATATTTTTAAATTGGATATTCAGATATTTAAATTGGATATTTGGATATCCAAATTTGGGTATTTAAATTGATTTGATCTTTAACATAAGCAATAAAGAGTGTTATCTTTTGGGGACTTTGAGGTTATTCTGGGGTGTGTTAATGAGCAGGGTTTACATGCGGGGCTTTTTAATGTTGCTAGTGTCATCAGTTTGGGGAATCTGCTGCTTTCTGTAGTGCTCAGTGTGTAATTTCTGTTAATCCAGGTCTGACAATGTGGCTGCGTTTGAATTGAGTTAGGAAATATGCTGTCCATCCCTTATGAAATAGGTTTCTATAGGAATATTAAATTGTAATACTTTGCATCCATGGTTTGTCATGAGTGAACTTCTTTCTCCCTTATGCATGAGTGTGGGACAAGTTATGTACCCATTTTAGTGTGTTAGTGAAATCAGTCACTCAAATAATTTTCTGATGGGCTTAATTCTTCGTGAGAGAGCCCAAGTGGTCAAATTTTTGACAAGGTGTAGTTGTTTTACTTCTTGTAGCTGTTTCAGTTAGGTATCACATGAATTACCATCTCACTGCTTCCGAGAGGATAGTAGTCACTGGTGTTGGGGGGCAAACTGGGGTCCTTGGTGAAAGAGGGTTTCTTCAAAGAAGGAAAAATCCACAGTATGGTTGTCCATGAATTTGTTCACTTAAAACCAAGTAGAAATGGGAGAGAGAACTCTTGGCTAAGGAGTCCACAGGGTGGGTCAAGTAGAGGAAGAAAACCCCACCCATCCACACCCTCCCTTTCGCCTCCCCCGTTATTACCACGGTAGGAAGAATGGCCCAGCTGCACTATGACTTCAAGACAAAACGCCTAGGTTGGCTCCCTTCTTCTGTTTTCCTCCTGTTTCCTTACCTGTGGTCAGCAGAAAAGCAAGGCAGGACTTCCAAGGCCACAGGCTCTCTCCACACATCTCAGCTTCCTGTGCAAAAGCAGCAGGTGGAGGCAGGGCCTCTGTTGGAGCCCGGTTCCAGCTCTTTAGTCTTGGGCCTAGAGGGAAATGCATGCATTTAGCCTAAGGCAGAGGGAAAGAGTGCACAATGGTCCCGAGACCATGACCTATTTTCCATCTAGCTCTTCATAAAAGCACAATTTGGTTGGTATTCTTTAAGTGATCGCCTGTACCCAAAATTCAGCAGAAAGCAGAGCCATCAATAGGAAGGCATCGCCAAAATCCTTAATGGGATATTTAATGGTAAGCACTGAGCACAGGTGCTATGGTGGCATTTATTTTTGTTTGGTCTGGTTTGTTGTTGTTCATTATTGTGTTCCCAGCACCGAGAACAGAGCTGGCCCGTGACAGGATCTCAGAGTTTGTCAAGTGAGGCAGACGAGACGTGAGCTGCAGGATTCCTGGAGGGTGAGTTTGTGGCTGCTGCCCGGTACTGGAACCACCAGCACAGGTGGCTGCTAAAGTTTAGATGAAATAGAATTAAACAAAATTTAAAATCCAGGCTTTTGTTGCACTCAACACACTAAAGTGCCCAATAGCTGCATGTAGTTAGAAGTTATTTTGTATTAGAAAGTGCAAATACAGAACATTCTTTATCATTGCAGGCACTCTGCACTACTTTAAAATCTTAACTGCCTGCCCTTCCGTTTAAGAGCAGGTGTGTCAGCTTTATTCAATTGCTTTCCTCACTGTAGTTATTTACTTACACATTGTGGTACTGGAGATTGAATCCAGGGACTATCTACCACTGAGCTACATTCCCAGCCCTTGGTATTTTTTATTTTAAGTTGCCCAAGTGGGAAATTAACTCACAAACCTCCTGCTTCAGTTTCTTTCAGTGCTGGGACTTCCCTTAGTTTTATGCCTGTTGAATAAATGAGTAGATAAAAGCACTTAAAACAAATCCAGTGAACTAGGGGTATAGTTCAGTGGTAGAGCCCTTGCCTGGCATGCACAAAGCCCTTGGTTTGATCTTCAGCACTGCAAGGAAAACAAAAACAAAAACAACACCAAAACAAGGCCAGCACATTCTCCTTCTCATTATAACCTAAAAACACTTTGTTTGGGGATGCTGTCTTGATTAAAGGGGCTGGATCCCTAGACAATGTACAACGTGTGTATATTGTTTTTATATATGGCACAACAATGAACAATTTTTAGTCAGCAAAATCTAGTCCTTTGACTGAACTCTAATTACAACAGATATTCCTAGAACTGAGCATTGGTGAATTACAATCAGACCTAGAACTCTATAGACAGATTCTCGCTAAGAGTAGAGTGTTCAAGATGAACTTAATGAATCCCTCGGCCCTCACCCTTCCCAGAGCTGGGCATGTGGCTGTAAATGAGCAATACCTAGGCGCATGCAGATTCCCATCCGCTCTGAATGGCAGAGCACGTGCTCAGAGCAAAGCGCTCCCGACCCTGCCGCCATGCCTTCTGTCGCTATGTGTACAAAACCAACACCATTCTTCAGGTAACCCCAAGCTTTGTTCTCACTGCAGAGGTCATGTTGGAACTTTTTAGCTTTTTCTCTTTTATTTACTCATGAAACTGCTTGATTTTTTTCTCATTTGGAGAATATGACCAGATCACTCCTATCATTTGATAACTTCTTAGGCATTTTAATAGTCATTTTACATTTTTAAATATTTTCTTCATTAACATGATTGTAATGAATTAATACTTATTTTTGTTCTGTTGAAGTGAAATTTTAGTCACATCAAAACATATTTTTTAAACTTATGTTTCAACAAGGTAACAAAGCTTGAAGTGCAAAACATGCCAGCGATCTAATGCTAACTCTGAAAAACATATAGGCACTTAGTGAATAAAGATAAAATCTGTTGGTTTGATAGTTCTGAAGATGACCCTAATTTTTGTTAAGCAATGGGTATGTCTCCATAAACTGATCCACAGAGAGTTCTAGGAAATCAAAGGTTGGCACCTTCTCCTTATTACTGTTAAGGCACATTTTAATGGCAAATAAAATTATTTCTGCCATTTTCCTTAGTACTACTGCATGACTAAATATGCATATAGAGTATGGGTAAGCATATATTTCTCTACATTCAAAAATCAGCAGGAATTTATGTTTTACATAATGGCAAACAACACCTGAAAAAAAAAGTCTATATACTGGCAAAGTAGATGCAACCATATTTAACAACATGTTCTAAACTAATAATAACCTGAATTATGCAGGGCAAAAGGGTTTTGTGTTTTCTTGTATTATTCCAGAGTATTCAACCCTAACAAATTTCTCTGTAAATTTCTTGCGGTTATAATGCTGATCCAAGTGAGAAGAACGTAAATAATTGGGAACTGTTATTTAAGCAAATCTGGATAGAGAGTTGGGAAGTTTCTTTTCAACACTGGTTCTCAATGAATCCCCTATTTCTCCTTGAAAACTTCATCTAACCTTCCTGGACCAGAGGCTTTGGAGTATTTATAAATGACAAGTTGGTTTAATAATACCTAATTGCTTAATAATAAACCTGCTGTTAATACACACACACACGCACACACATGCACACATTACGAAGGTGTTCTTAAGGTTTGGCTTTTTAGAAGTTAGTTGAGAGAACTTATGGTAATTGCTTTCCAAAATACCACAAAATTATGTATCATTTTTGTGCAGCACACAAGATGTGCTGTTATCTCAAGCACATTTTGCTAGTTCCCACAGTCCTTGCCCACTTTTGGATGTCCTCTGTTTTCCTCTTCCACACCTTGGGACATCCTGAGGGATTTCATCCAATTCAGTACTCTCAGCATGACTAAGTGACAAGAACTGGCAAACATATCTCTGGCCTTTCTTGTCTGAGATTAGATTTCTCATTCTGACGTCCAAGAGGAGCTCATTTTCTTTTCCTGTATCTTGTACAATCCCGCTCTTTTGTGACACCACTTTCATTCCATTGCCCAAGTTAAAACTTACGATCCTTTTCATCCCCAACACAAGTCAGTCTAGTCTAGCTATTATCAATTCCTCTTCATTCAGCAAAACTGTCCCTTCTTTCTCCAGGTTCCCTTCAGCTGTTGGTACTGACACTGCCTTTTATTTCCATGGAAGTGTTGTCACTTTGCAATTCATCTAAATGGTCTCCCTGTTTTCATTCTCTCTCTTCTTTTTTTTTTTTTTTTTTTGTGGGTACCGGGGGGTCGACCTCAGGACCTCGCGCGCCAACAGGCACCCGTGCCGCTGAGCGATATCACCGGCCCCTTTTTTCGTATGTGGGTTCCGGGAGTCGAACTCGGGCCCTCGCGCTTGCAAGGCAGGCGCTTACGCCGCTGAGCCATCTCACCGGCCCCTCATTCTCTCTCTTCTAAACTCATTTTCTTTATTACGTGCTGTCAGAGGGGACTTTTTCTTTTCACAATAATACTGACAATACCATAGCAAGGCCATTTTCTTGCTGTCATCTTTCCTTGCCTCCTGTTGATTGCACAGCCAGGTAGGTGGGGTGAATATGGAAACTGGACTTGGCTGTGGCTTTGTAGTTTAACATGTAGTACCCACCGTATAGCCATGGAGCCAGCGCCATCTTGCTTTTCACCATTTACTGCTTCACAATCCTGGATCAACTAACATGCACTTTCCTACTTCTACCTTTTTAAAAAAAATACCCTCTCCACTAGAATATAAACTCTATGAAAGCAGAGACTTTCTTTTTGCAGTGCTGTACATCCAGTATACAAAATTGTGCCCCAGTGTAGGTGAGGAAAAAGTATGCTGAATGAGGTAGTCGATACACTGCTTCAAGGTTGTATTCCAGGGCTACATCGTTGATGAAGTCTCCCTCTTCTCATCTCAAACAGGATGACTGCTTTTTCCTTTGCGATTATAAAACAAGCCAAATGTGCAAATATTTTAGCACTAACATCGTATTATTTAGCACTAACACCATTTTCTCACATGTATGTCTCTCCAGTTTTCTGGAGCTCAGTGCCAGGCATACTCTTACTCATTCTAAGTGCTCGTCCTCGTTTCACCTGATAGGCTGTCAAAAACTCTTCACAGAATAAGTGAATACAAGGGTGATGAATTAGGCAGAGAAAGAAGCAAAGAGGGATCACACACCTGTGCAAACAAAAATACGCACATCGATGAGGAATAAGACACAAACATCACCCCACATGTAATCAAAATGTTCCAGGGACTCTTCCTGGTAAGAGACACACAGGTAGAAGGCTGGCAGGTTGGGTTGACCTTTAATTCACCTTTGTAAAACATAGTTTAAAAAGACAGTGTAGCTTATAAAATAAAATAGCTAAATTGTAAATCCACTAACTTGAGATTTTTATACTGGAAATACTGAGAGATTTTGACCATCTGTGAGCTTCTGCTTTCATTACTAAAACTGTTCCATTCTTTATAATAGAACTATGATTTGTGGGTATTTCATGGTATGTTTCAATTGGTATTTGGCTTCAGGCATCTCAGCAAAACTAAAGACGAGGTTTCCCCAGTGGAATTTCAGATTCCAGTGCATACTGACAGAAAGGCAGAAAGAAAATGAGAATTTGTTTTATTCATGACTCTTTCCACATACAGTACATGCTGCCCATGCTCAGGCTTAGGTGGGGACGAATCCATTCCCAGGGCCTACACTTTAGTGACCACTGTCCTCATCAGATGACCTCTGGGGGCCAATGGCTATCTTCTCTCTTGTTAAAAGCATTCACACTCAGCATGACTCAAGGTGGGCACAGCCTAGCAGTTACATGCACAGATGGCTTTCTGGTAGCATCAAAGTTCTTCGAGAGAAAAAAAATTGGGAAATTGAAATATAAACCAACACATAAGAACTAGACACCTCAAGCATGTAATTGTACATTTATTTCTCTTTTTAAAGAACACTCCTTAATGTAATTCAATATACAAACTTGGTTTCACAGAATTATAATCCACTATATAGCACAAAGATAACCCAGTTGAGTGTGTGCACACACGTGCATGCGTGCACACGTTGCTGTGTCCCCTCCCTCTGCTCTGCTCTTCTGGACCTACCAAGACTCTTCCCATCTTCAACACTAATCCAAAGCCATTCTGAACGTTACATATAAGACTTCCTCCTCCCATGCATTCTTTGCCCTTGAAAGTCTCTCTTCTCCAACCCCCCGTCCCCCGAGATAGCTAGGAGCATGACACTCTCCTCCCCTAGTGCTGACGTTAACCCCGCTACCTTGTGGACAGGCTCCCCCGGGAAGAGCTGGGGAGCAGGTCTCCAGCCCTCTTCTCCACGTCCACACCCCGCCCTCAGAGTCCAAGCATGACCCTTCCACGTAGCCTTAGCTCCACCCACTGTCCTGTACAGCAAGAACTAAGGAGATTTCTAAGCCCAGGTCTTCCCTACGGGCAGCGCACAGCACTGCCTGCCAAGCCACCGGGCTGGCCGATAACCAAGCTCTACAGTCCCATGTTCTTTGTCACTTTAATTTTGAAAGACACCCTAGCATAGGTCTGTGGCAACCTAGTTTCCAACTGAGTTACATAAAATTGTACCAGTGATGCACTTGTACATATTTACATGGGGCGGAATGTTTTCCCATATTTTTAGATGAGTATATAGATCAACATGTTCACATAAGACCAAATACTTTTAATATTATTTATAACTGATTTATAAAGCTTTGAAAAAACTCACAATAGCACATTGTTTACTTTAATGCTTTACGGTACTATCAGTTTAAAATCACAATCAGCTCTTAAGTTATAGTCAATCCAGCAAACAAGAGACAAAAAAATTTACAAGAGTTAAGAACTGACTGATACATCCTTTATCTTTTGTAACTAATGCATAAGTGCAGAATAAGATACTCTAATTTAAATATCTTGTTTACAATGTACATTTTTGTTCTAGTTATGCAACGGTAAATCCCATGCTTCACATAGAAAAGCAATCCACAACATTAAGAAAAAATGTACAATTTATGAAACAAAGTAAATAAATATTAGTATTACAGAATCAGAGCTGTACATAAAAGCTGTTCAGTTTTTATCATATAAAAATATGTTTTAGTGCAACCTCACATATATATTGATGCTGTTTTGTTTTACATCATTTAGATCCAAGTGTCCAAAAAAGGAAAGAAATTACATTTATTACAAAGCAGATACACAAATTCTAAAATATGTACAGATTACTGCTAAAAAATGCTTATAAGAATATAAGCAAAGTAAAGAAAAGGCACAAACATCTGTACAATTTTAAAAGTACCAGACCCAATAGGTTAATTTCAAATTTTTGTTTTGGTCAGGCTCATGATGACTTGTTAATTTACCTAATTCTTTTGAAATAACAAAAGTATATATAATAGCAAACTACTGTAACTTAGGACAGGCATACTATAAACTCGATTACCTCTATTTCTAGAAAAACAGAAACAAAAATGGGGGAAATGTGGAAATGAAAGTCTCCATGCATCTCAGATCAATGTAGCTGACTCTTTTCCAGTGAAGATTCGTTGCTCTCCTCTGTGCTTAAAGATAATTCCTTGCTGCTGTGAAAGTCCGTCTGTTTCTCATCCACGTGACTCTTGCTGTAAAATGTGGAGTGAGTTAATGCAGTCTGTGCTGTACCAAAATTGTCCTTTTCGCCATCATGCAAGTCAGGGTGGGCAGCTGAGGTACAGGGCTGAGCTGGCTCAGGCCCACTAAAGTGTCTAATGCTAACATGTGCACTTTCCAAGGGTTTCAGGGGGGGCTCCTGCCCCCGTGCTGGCTGATCGGCTCCAAGCAGAGCCGCCTCTTCTGTGGCAATCCGAAGAGAGGCAATGGCTTTTGTGCAAGTCTGTATATTCTCCTCCTGTTCCCTCTCCGTTGCATTGAGGCTGTCTTCGGAAGTGCTCTGCTTCATCAATAGCCGAGGTGAGGAGGGAGCGCTAGGTAGACCAGACGACTGCAGAATGTGAGGCGCTCGTTTCTCATGCTGCCTAGGAAGAGCATAGGGATCCTTCCCAAAGGACTCCCCGGGCACCGCTTTCTTCTCCACAGAGCTCTCCACCGGCAGAGGCAATGTGGGCGGAGGATGTAAGCCGGAAAGGGCCGGCGGCACAGAGTGAACCATTTGGATCCCACCAACTGGCACCATGGGGATAGGAGCTCGCACTTGTTGCTGAGAGTGGAGTGGAAGATGACTGAAGACGTGGTCGTTAGGACCCTCAGGGAAAAGGCTGGAGCCTTGATGTCCATAAGCACCTTCTTGGTCTCCATAGAGACTGAAATAAGGAACCTGAGGTAATCCTCTTCTTAAATTCTGCAAAGGAAAACAAAGAACACAAAATTCAGAACCCACCGCTCTCCACTCCAGGTCAAGCTGCTTCACACACGCGCTCACGCAACTCACTACCCACGTCCTGGGTACTGCTGAATCCCTCATCCGCTTTCCTGTCTCAAAACGAAAGCGGCTCCGCAGTTGTCGTTTCTAATCTTTGAATGAAGGTGATGGCCTATGAAAAATTACTTTGATTTTTAAGCAACAAGGGGATAAAGCATTCAGTGCATTTTCCACATGGTACAGAAACATGTTTCAGTCCTGTTTTCCTCATAAGAGACAGTAAAAAGAAAATAATCAATAATCCCCAGAAAAGGTTTACCAAGAAAAGAAAAAGAACCCACTAACAAACACTAGTGATAAGAGTTTTAAACTCAAAGAGACATAAAAAGATTATCATCTATTTGTACATTGTGCTGCTTTTTAAGGCTTTTCTTAACGGTTGATGGGTATACCTGGAGTAAAAAAGCCTGAAAAATCTGTTAAAAGAAGTATTGCACAGAAAGGATGGCAAGATGGTGGTGGGACCCACAGACTGGTTCCCAGTATGCAAGACACTGGTCTAAAGGAGTAGGTTCCTGCTCAAGAAAGAAATGTTCAATACTGAAGACAAGCTTCCTCATCAAATCACAAATCGAGGCTACCACATCTTACATCAGCGATAGCCTTTGTAAGGAAACTATCCATCTGAGTAGTTGTTAACATTAAATATTTCAAACAGCTAACAATTCATATTCAACTACATAGTCAAAGATAGTTGCATCCAAATTCTTCAGTTGGCATTGTTATTTTCATTTAAATATCCTCTTGGGAATTAATGAATTAAGGATACTTAAAACTGGGGGCCAGGATTCCAGATTTCATGGTCTCCATCCTGAAAATGAACAATTTATTTTCTATACTCGTTTATACAGCAAAATACAACTCAGATTGTCCAACTATCAGGTTTTAAAGAGATTATCAGCCTTTAACTACTGTGATTCATTCTATTAATGGACTGTCATTCAAAAAGGATTCCATCATTTTCTCATTTTAAGAATGTAAGACAGGCACAAACCAGTCAAGTATAGCAGTAATCCAGGGGAGTGAAAAAAAAAAGTGTTCCAGTTCATTTCAAAAATGCTTCCGTTCTAAACGTAAGGTATGTTCTATACCACAGGGACACCTCCAGGTCTACTGAGATTCTGAGATTCAGAAACTGTAAATTATGCATTATCGCTGCTTCTCTGTGCCACCCTTGGCATTTACCCCGCTCTGGGCTATATCTTACTCAAGCTAGAAAATAATGATTTATTCTAGAAGTGCGGGTGAAACAGTGTAATCACCAAACCTGTAATCACCAGGCCCTCATAAGCTAGGAACGGTGGGAATTTTATAGTAGAAGAATCATCTTTTTAAAAAAAAAAAAAAAAAGTGCTGCACACACACGACCCTTCTTCTATGTCTCCTTCATCAAGCACCAGTTAAGGTGGAAGAATTCTAACACCTACATTAACAATCTTTGAAGGTAATGAAATAAAGTTTCTTTTAACAATGGTTATCACAGATTTAAAGTTGAAAATGAAATGTTGCTTGGTTATTTTTCCATTTTACTTTGGCTGCTATTTTGTGATATCCATGGCAAACACCTCATCAGAATGTGGATCTGTGGGGAACTTAGAGGGGAAGGCAATGACTTAAGATTCCTGACTCCGGGCTGACAAAGGGAGTGAAGAAATTTCCTCTAAAACTAGGACACAGTTAATATGTTATGTTGTAAATACAGTAAAATCTTGTTAATAAAGTTTTCAAATTCAGACTTTCACTGACCAGAAATGAGAGGATGCCCACTACAGAAGTATAGAAGTAAAATTTCCACCATGTAGGTACTTCCACTGTTCCTCATGCTATCAGTCATACCCCTACATACATCCTGCCCCCTCCCATTCTACCCTCCAAAACGGACTCAAAATAAGTTTTCTCTACTTTTGTTTTTACTCCATTAGGCAATCCTATTGCTTTATAATTTGCGTCTTATCATAATGTGGTGGACAAACTCAAATCTTACTTAAATCTTAGCAAAAAAAAACCTTGCTATGGAAAAATGAATGCTGAATTCAACTGTAGATTATGCTAAGCCTATATGCACATGTACGTAGAAGCACACATCTTGTATGCACATGCTACATACATCTTTATACAGAGATGTATCCCGTGTACCATATATATTTTCCCACTCATCTTTTCAATAGGGTGTCCATAGGGTCCTCCGGAAGCCCGAGAAGGAGGTAGGGGAACAAGTGCTTCCCTGGGGGCAGTGGGGAGCGGAAGAGCTGTGTGCACAAGCAGACAGGGAGAGGTGACTGGTCTGAGCTCAGTCACCAGCTGGGGACTGCAGGGAGGAAGTGGCCTTGGTTTGAAATCTATCCTGTCAGCCCGCTGCATTCCTTACAGCTAAAAGGCATGATGTTCTTCCAAGCACAAAACTCTGCACAGTCCACCCCTGCAGCTGCCAGACAGACTTACGGACGGTAGCCCAGAAGGGAGGTGACTGTCCCAAGATCCCACAGACATCAAGAGAGAGGCTGAATGGTGAGCGTTTCACTCGGCACAATGTTTAGTCTACACATGGAGAACACAGACTTGTCTTCCTTTCTTTCTCTTTTTGGTACAAATCTACAACTTTGACAGTGGAAAGGGAAATACAGGTATACTAAGCTTAAAAAAAAAAAAGCCAGAAACCATAACATTATTTCATCTTCATCCTTGAGCTATGCAGAGATCCTTGAAAATATTTTCTGAATGAATGAATGAATGAATAAAGAATCTTCCCTTTTCATTCTATTTATCTGCCTTAAAATTGAAACTAACTGGAGGACTTCAGG
Source organism: Erethizon dorsatum (assembly GCA_028451465.1). Lineage (NCBI taxonomy): Eukaryota > Metazoa > Chordata > Mammalia > Rodentia > Erethizontidae > Erethizon > Erethizon dorsatum. Next base: position 147,190,079 of record CM051823.1, read on the forward strand.
GCAGAAATGGCAAGTGTGGTAGGAGTCCTTGGGACGCACTTCTCTAAACCTGCTCACCATGGCTGTGAATCCAGACTAAGCCAAACAATCAATATGTCACACTGGGCTCCACAGGCCCTTCATACCACACTCCTTGCCTCATGGACCCTTCAGAAATGTTAAGCCAAAAGACAAGTATTGCTATAGAATTTCTATCAGAAGGATTATTTCAGTATTATTCCAATTTGGTATTTTCATACATTATTAGAGAGAGGGAAGCCTTCAGCTATGACAACAATCAGAAGAAACACCCTGCAGAGCATTGTCAGGTCTGGTTTGCTCTGACCTCAAAATCTTGTTCACACATCACAGAAATAATAATCCTCCCCTGCCCCTGACAAGGATGTGGAGGCAGCATAGAACAGGAAGTGCTTGGGACTGCTGCCCCTGTTTGATGGAAGATTTCCAGGTCTGTTTCCTCATCATGAAAACAGCAGCAAGCTGTACTTTCTCTTTTTATACAATGGAGTACTACTCTGCCATAAAGAAGGATAAACTTGAGGCATTTCTGGGTAAACAGATGTACCATGAGACCATACTCTTAAGTGAAATAGATTGGACACATATGTTTAAATATCACATTGTTTCTATGGTGTGAGAAACCAAAAGGGTAAACAAGGACCAAAATATTGGGGAAAAGGAAGGAAATGTTCAAATGGGAAGGGGGACGGGGGAGAGAAAAAAAGAATAGAAGGAAAAATGCAAACAAAGCTTTTGTAAATAAGGAAGGGAAGGGGGCTTAACAGAGGGGAGGGGATCATGGAAAAGAAGAATCAAGATATATTACACAGAGGTACAAATTCCCTATGATGAATGTGATTATTATGTATATCTAAAGTGTACCAATACAATTAATTTAAAAAAAAATTAAATGGAGTCATAGTCCAAATGCTTCATCAGTAGTAAAGTTTAACAACTATTCAACAGGGGAGGTGGTATTTTATAACACTCTAGAGATGAGCTGGTATTTTATACCAGTGTACAGATGAGGTGGTATATTAAAATCAACATGAAACAAAACAGAAATACTAAAGAAACAAAACAAAACTACTGCAAACTCAGCAACTAATAAAACCACTTTTTCCCAACAACTTTCTAATCATATACCCAATAATTAGATGAATTCCTTCAATCTACTCCTTCGATTCCTTTGCCCAAGTTGACTGTGAACTGCTACACTTTTTTTTTCTAACAGCATGTTTACACTAACAACTTTGCTCTCTTTGATTGCAGAGGGCTGAATACGCTTCACCACATCACGCAGGCCACAGGGAACCCGCCTAGCCAGTGCCGGCACAGGACAGCAAAGATGCCAGGGTCAGGCTGCTGCAACACACCCTGACAGCATGACTGGTCTCCATCAGAGAAAGCATTTGACATCACCCCAGACCTCCACCTGCAATGCGAGAGACTGATCCCTGTCTGCGAGGGATTTATCTCTCTGTCCCTGCTGTGGTGCATAAACTGCAGAAGATCCCTCTTTTCTACTACACAAAAACCTGCAGAAATGCATCTCTTCTTGTTAGCTTATTTATTAGCTTGGCAAATAATTTACTCTGAATTACTGTGCTGTCTTTGCAGGATTCACAAGATCAAGATGAAGCCGGTGCCAAGCTTGTGAAAAGAGGGTATTGGGGAAAGGAAGTGGAATGCAGGAAGGCGCTTTCCTGAAGTTTAAAACTGACGACACAAGCTTACGATTCGGGGCAGGAGAAAGGGAGGAGAGGATCTGACCCGTGGGCAGGGGTAAGACGGACCTAGGAGCTGGCTATGTGTCTACTGCTAGGGGAGGACAGTGCCGGTGCACAGGACAGAGCCAGAGCAGAGACGGCACAACGAAGAGCAGTGACTGGCACGGAAAACACACTTAAAGCATGTTCCGAAGGCTCCTTGCCTCTGTGCTAAGTGCACACCTTACTCACTTTTTAGAATCTTACACTGATGCTGTGCCACGGATTGCGGCAGAAGAGGGCCTTTTCTACGGACTCGCGCTAAACCTGCTGCTTAAATATAATCCACGACCGCTACCGCTGTCACCTCCGGTTACGATGAAGGCAGGTGGGAGGAGCCTCTGCGCTCGCCCTCAGCTCTCCTGCCTTCCCATTGTCTTGGGACCGCACTCGCTCTCAGCAAGTGTACCCAGTAGTGGTGATGATATAAAAAGCAGAATCTTTGATTTCTACCCACACTGAGTGTGTTACTCTCTGCTCGCCGGTCCCTGAGGTTTCACATGTCCACTCGTTCTGAGCAAGGCAATGAGTGAGTTAAAAAACAGTACGGAGTCAGTAGTCACGCGTGAAGAGTATATCACGGTCCCAGTCAGTGTCTATGTAGTCGTGCCGGTCCATAGACTTCACCTTTTTTTGTTCACACAAAGGTTTCAGCCCATGTCTATAATTAGTTAAGCTCTGAGAGCCTTCAGAAGCCTCACCTGTTACAACTGGAAATGCACCACTGCTCTTATGCAATAACGCGACTGGAGCAATGCCACAGCCACACCACCGACAGCAGCATGTGACAGTAGCACCTTCTTGTGAGAGACAACCATGTTATAATGAATGCCACTAGTATGGCACTGGGAGGTTCCAATGTGCGGCAACTTATAGAGCAGGAAGAGAAGGAAGTTATACTTACAGGAGGCCCCAGTACAATTGGCTCTGCTTGCAAATACTGCCCCATGGAAAATGGTGGGTTAGGGTATAAAGCCCTTCTGGGAGATGGCGTTCGTATGCTGGTCATGTATCTTCTCTCTCTTCTTGGAGAGAGGTCTCTTCTTGCAGTGATGTCCTTCCCAGGAGACAACGGCCTCCTTGGGGACAAGTGCCTTCTTGGTGAAACATCTCTTTGGGACATTTCTCTTCTCAACGCAGCTTCCTTTCTGGGTGACAGATGTCTCATGGGTGACAGATCTCTTCTAGGTGATAAATGTCTTCTGGGTGACAAATCTCTTTTGGGTATCAGATACCTCTTTGGTGAATTATCTCGACAGGGTGATGAATCATATCCTGGTGAGGAATGGCGGCTTGAGGGGGAGAAGTCCCTCGGGGAAGAGCTTGGCTCTGAAGACAGCACGCCCTCCTCGTCCATGCCACTAGGTATGTCTAACCTGTCTTTGTCTGGTTCCGAGTCCATACTTTTGCTCTGGAACAGCCTCTGATATTCCGTCATCTGGGTATCTTCACATGAGTCACTGGGTGTCATGAGCTGAGTAACCTGAATGCTCGGCAAAGTAACCAAGTAGCTGATCAATGAAGAGTGTCCCAGAGAACTGTCTGAAGGGACTCCGTGGGGGACAGCGCCAACGTTCACAGGTAAGGAAGAGAATCTAGGAGGCTGCGGACTGGTGCTTCTTGACCTTGTCTTTGGTGTCAAATCTCCCTGGTCATCAAAGTCATCATCATCTTCATCATCATCGTCATTATCATCTCCATCCTCACCATCTGATTCCTCAGCATCTGAGAACTGATGATCAGTTGAAATGCTGGATATGCTATGCTTTTCAGCTGTTTTGTGCAAATCTTCCATAGTTTCTGAAATGATTGAACAAAGATGACAGAGATCAAGACAAAAAAATCAAGGTTAGGAGCTTACTGAGGCTCTATCTCTTCTCAAAATAACCCTCTGGCCCCCCAAAATAGTTATGCCTCTCAACTCCTACCACTCAACCTTGCAATGGTTCTGATCTCTTTGTGTATCTAGTTGGTTTCACAGGGACGCCAGGGTAGGGCTTTCTATCTCAAGACACCACACCACACCACTCTTAGAAAACCCTTTATGAATGAGTGTGGATAATGTTGATGCCGCTGCTACTAGAGGGAAAAGAAAAACAACCGCCTGTATCTCCAGGTTCAGATACAAACTTTCCTACTATATTTCCTCTTAATAGGAATAGTAACACCTTAAAATGCTTTTCAAATTCCTCAAAATTTTCATAACACTTATATCACTATCATAAAATCAAGTACTATTATATAACCTTCATGGGTCTAGGTAGAAGTCCTTTTTTTTACTCTAAGGCCTTTTTTCCCTAAAGTCACAACTGAAATGCTTTTATTTCTCAGGCAATTCAATTTATCTGATTTGCTTTCTATGTTGAATATTCAGTGAAATAAAATGTAATCAGTTTTCTAAAACTATCCGAACTTATTCTACCACCTGGGCCACAAAACTCCTGAAAGCACAGTGAAGAAGTCAGTCAACTAAGTCACAATTTACCTGTTTCCTCGGTTTCCGTGTCATCCACTGACGTCATTGAGACTCCCAACTCCAGGCATTTTTTCATGTGTGCTTTAGATTTCATATGTTTTGTTAAGTTTCCTAGAAAACAGCCGGGGTGGGGGTGGTTTTCAAAATGTAACGAATGTTCCAAAGTACAATGTCAAATAAACTAGTCTGGGTAACATAGGCTTATTTCATCTTTGACCTTTTGCTTAAGTCTTAAGAATAATCAGATTTCTGAAGATAGCAGTCCCTGAGAGCTTCGCCCCAATCTCGGGTATTCTTTATCTTAAAGATGTGTGGAATTACACAGTCGCATCTTTTCAAGAGCAATAAAACTGGAGATCCCAGGCGCTTCTGCCCAAGAAGGGATCTAATATTTATCAAAAGGGCCAGCTGCTCAGAACTCCACATATACATGGCAACACAAGTTGGCTCACACAACTGGGAGAAATTTCAGAAATATTCTCAACACGCCCAGTGGAGCCCAGGCCTTGTTACTGATCGGACATAAACTCCAAGAATCCTCACTGGTCAGAAGAAAAAAATATACAAACCAATGTGAGAGTGAACCTTGTCACTGAATTCAAGGATCCATAAAAAACGTTTAGCTGCTAGGGAGCACTATTTCCAGTATTTAGCATCTATGTGTCTGCTCTATCTTAGCAAAGATTTCTGACTATAGTTTCTAATATTCTGGAGCAATAATACTTGCTTTTTATTTATATTGAGACTTTTATCATTCTAAGAAAAAGCAAAGTTTTCATCAAATACATTATAATAACGATTTACACAATTATATCTACATGTGTATGTCTGTACATACATATCTATATCTGTAGATTTATATAATTATTATATGGAACATGAGAAACTTTGAAAGCATTGTTCCAATCACCCTTAACCCAGTATCCCAGCCTAGAACTGTGGCTTCTTTCATTAATAGTACAGTAAATATCCTTACGAGGGAGACAGACTATCTCAGCAGGCTGAGTTTCCATTTAGATTTCAGGAATCCTGCTCTTAAAAAGAGAAAGCTTTCTGCTATATTGGTAATTTCTTTTGCTGTGCAAAAAGCTTTTTAATAGGATGAGATCCCAGTTGTTGATTCTGTGTAGTATTTCCCATGTGATTGGGGTTTTGTTTATGAAATTTTTGTCTACACCCGTGTCAAGTGTTTTACCTATTCTCTTCCAGTAGATTTAGTGTTTCTGTTTTAATATTCAGATCTTTGATCCATCTTGACTTTAGTTTAGTGCACGGTGAGAGACATGGGTCTAGGTTTAGTCTTTGTCATGTGGAAAGCCAGTTTTTCCAACACCATTTATTAAACAGGCTATCTGTCTTCCAGTGAACATGCTCAGCCCCTTTGTCAAAGATAAGGTGGCTCAGTGTGTTTGGAGTTGTTTCTGCATCTTCTAATCTGTTCCACTGAGCCTCAGGTCTGTTTTTTGCCAGTACCATGCTGTTTTCATCACAGTGGCTTTGTAGTATAATTTCAAGTCAGGGATTGTCATGCCCCCTGCTTTGCCTTTGTTGCCTAGGATTGTTTTTGCTATTCTAGGTCTCTTTTGCTTTCAGATGAACTTTAGTTTCAAAAATGGGCATCTGAGATAAATACACAGTTCTCAGATGAAGAAATACAAATGGCAAATAAATATATGAAAAAAATATTATTGGTCATTCAAGAAATGCAAATTAAAACAACACTGACATTCCATCTCACCTCAGAAGGAATGGCTATCATCAAGAAATCGACCCTTGGGCCGGTGAGATGGCTCAGCGGCATAAGTGCCTGCCTGGCAAGCGTGAGATCCTGAGTTCGACTCCCGGTACCCACATACAAAAAAAGGGCTGGTGATATCACTCAGAGGCATGGGCACCTGCTGGCACGCGAGGTCCTGAGTTCGACCCCCGGTACCCACCAAAAAAAAAGAAATCAACCCATAACAAATGCTGGAGGGGCTGTGGAGAAAAAGGAACCCTTCTCCACTGGTGGTGGGAGTGCAGAGTGGTGCAACCACTGTGGAAATCAATGTGGAGATTCCTCAAAAAACTAGGACTAGAGGTCCCATTTGACCCCTGCTGGGTATCTTCCCAGAAGAATTAAAAGCATCATACCACAGCAATATATGCACACCCATGTTTATAGCAGCACAGTTTGTAATAACTAAATCTTCGAAACAACCCAAATGCCCATCAACCAAGGAATGGCTAAAAAAGATGTGTTTTTTTATACAATGGAGTACTACTTAGCCAAAAAGAAAGATAAACTTGAGCCATTCCTAGGTAAATGGATGCATCTTGAGACCATACTCTTAAGTGAAATAAACCACACACACGTATAAATATTACGTCATTCCTTTGGTGTGAGAAACTGAAAGGGTAAAGAAGGGCCGAAGTGTACAATAGGTATAGTGAAATAGGAAGAAATGATTCAAAAGAAAGGAAAACTAAGGAGGGATGAGAGGGAAAGAAGGATAAAAATGGAAACAAAGCTTTGTAAATGAGAAGAAGAGGGGTTGAAGGGATGGGAGAGGACTGGGAAGAAAACAGGAAACAGGATATATCATGTACAGGTACAAATTCCCTATGATGAATGTGATCGCTGTGCATATCTAAATTGTACTGCTAAACTTAAAAAAATAAATAAAGCATTTCTTATTATATTGCTAAAGCACTATTGAAAGGTCGCGGATAATAAGATAATAACATGGCTGTTTTCACCAAAGTGGATGTAAAGGCTCCTTACAGCTCCTTTCAACTGCATTGGTTCCTAGGTCTCTTCTGGTAAGCCATTCACATATGTCCATGTTGTTGTTTATTATTTCACTTGTATTACTCATTTACTTATTGCTTATGTACATATAAATTTTATGTGCTACTTTGATACCTCTAAATAGAAATATTTTCAGGCCCCTGCTGCTCTTATTTATCAAAAAGTATACCTATAATTTTTAAGGAGTTCAAAAATGTTATAGATATATCGATTCTTAAATCTATACATTAATGGAAATCATGTGATCTGCCAGGGTACAAGTACACCACATATGTTTACAGGTGTGAATGCTAAGTATGCGAAGATCATTTATAGTCAGGATCTGTATCCATGCACATCTGTGGGATTAACCACCTGAACAGCAAAAATATTTAAATAACAAAATCATGTCTACACTGAATGTGTACAGCCTTTTTCTTGTCATTATTCCCTAAACAATATAACAAAACAACAATTTACATTGTACTAGGGATTATAATTAAGCTAGACATAATTAAAAAGAACACAAGAGGATGTACTTGAGTTTTATACAAAAATGCAACAAATTTTATAGCCAGGACTTGAGCATGCTTGGATTTTGGTGTCTAGAGGTATCCTAGAAGGAACCCCCCACAGATGCCACAGGGTGACTCTATTTAGATTTCAGTATGTGTTTCTTTTCCTGTATTTTTATCTCCATTCCAAGGAAGGCAAACCTGGCTTTATTGTGTTTATGAGCTTCTGAAGTAGTGGATTAGGACAGGAAGAGAGGAAGAACAGGGAGTGGGATGGGCAAGAAGGAATTGGTCCTACAAGGGCACCACATCTGTGTTTGGTGCATGATGTGGGCTTGGAAAACAAGCTTTTCAGCTAAGGCGAAGACGGGTGGAGTTTCTTAGCATGTTTTGCCCATTCTAAGATTCTCAGGTATTTGTGCCCTCCCCAAAGGGTGACAAACTCCATTAAAGACCAAACATAAATTATTCCTGCTAGAATTCCAGGATGATGGTTCAGAGCCAGATTTAATTTGATTTTTTTTTTTTTTAATATCTAGAAATGTCTCATCTCTTCATCTGCTTTTTCACACAATTATCCTGGCAGCAAATTCAGATGCTCAGTGAAGACATATCCTTTGTAATGACCAGTGAGTTTGCACTATGTACTAAAATCAAAGTCTTTATTTTCTTATCTCTTGAGAATCTCTCAGGAAAGTTCTACATAAAAGGCTTCATTATGCAAAGGTGGATGGTATTTAAGGGACCTTATGTTTTTTCTTTTGAAGTACAAATGGATACTCCCTCTCCCTTTTTTGGCTTCAAAGGAGGCATATCTGTTATGTAAGTACTTTTTTAATAAAGAAGAAACAGACACATGGAAAGGCTATACACATCTACACCCTGCCAAACCCATACAGTTTAGAATTTGGAGCTACAAGAGAAGATAGGCATGCATTTCCAGACCAAACAATATTTTATTTTATAGGAAACAAATCTGAGTTTTGGAGATTACTTCATATGCAAATTTAAAGTAAGACACTGGAAATGATGTGAAGTTTGTGAAAGGGTGTCTACAGTATCCATTAGCTCTAATGTAAAACATATTTCTATATATAAAAGTCAACCTCTAATTTATGATTGTATTTTGAGAACACTAGGTTTATGAACATTTTCATGACTGAAGTGACTTTCTGTTTTTAGCAGGTAGATTTACAGAAAAATATATTCTACCTGCTAAAAACAGGATTTTTTTTCTAATGATGAAATACCATTTCAAGGCAAGTCCTAGTTCTATGAGATTAACAGTTGTGGCCTAGAGTAAGAAGTTGTCTCTGTGCTGATAAATACACAGAACAGAAGCTATCAAATTTCTATGCATAATTAATGCAACTGTGGATGGAGGGGCCCACCTGGGAGTCTGTGGATCGCTAAATTATTTATAATCTTGAAACTGACCATGGGCACATGTTTTCTTCCAAGCTGCTGCTTTGCTTTTTGATTGCCGCTGCATATATTGTGTCCCTGCAGAATTTCAGTACTGGTGCAAATATTATCCAGACCGCATAACATTTCTAACATGAAGTAATAGCTATCCAGGCAATTCTTAGCCACTTCCTTTGGAGACAAGTGGCCTCGCCCTAAGTCTATAGCTCTTAATTAGTCATAAAAGGAGCCTCACCCTCTCATGTTCATCCTTCGATCACTGACACAAGGGAGAAAATACATTTCATAGAGTTATATTTTCACAAACAAAACCATCCAATTGTTGATATTACAAAATAGTATTTAGAACCCTCAAAAGCCATAAGAAAAGTAGTTTTCCTCTCAAAAAAAAAAAAAAAAAATCAGACATGTACCTTTCGTTTTGAAGGCGAAGTTACATAACTTGCATACATAAGGCCGAACATCAGTGTGAGTGCGGATGTGTTTTTTGAGCATGCTTGGCTTCTTACAGCGAATCCCACATTCTTCACAAATATACTTTCCACGTCCACGTCCTCTGACATATACATAATCTTCATTTGATTTATACCTGTTTACAAAAGGAAGAGTCCATTCATTGTATTTTCAAATACTCTTAGCATGTTATATATCAACCCCAAAACTAATCATTTGCATGGCACGTTTTTATGAGGGTCTTTTGTAAACAATTAGTCAACTGTATTTCAATAAAGCCTGCGAAATTTGTGCAGTAAATCCTGGAAGAACTAAGTAACGATTCACACTCTAAACAAAATGTAATTCTACATGGAATTCAAAATGGAGTTGGCTCTGCTATTCAGCGTAGATTGGTAGACTTAGGGTAAAGATGGTCTAACAGAGTTAACAAGCCACAAAGAGCTGCAAACTTGTGCCTTACTACCTTGGGATTTTAGTGCTGCTTCCAATCAAGGGACAGCCAAACAGCATACCAACATATTAGAATCATGTGCACATACCCCTCTGCATTTGCTAAAATGAGTATAACTGGTAATAGAATTCTTCACCGCAAGTTTCTACTCTATTTTTACAATCCTGGCATGACAGTCCTTCAGAAATTTCTACTCTACACAGACTCAGCTCAGCTTACCAACTGTTGTCTGCGGATTTGATCTGCTCTTCCCAGGGACCATGAATTTGTCCTACTGTGGAGTCTAAATTTCAACCGTTTCTTATAGGTACTGTTGCATAATGAAAACTAGGGATTCTATTTTTACTAAAATTTGCATTTGTTTCCAGAAGGATTTCCTAGGTTTGAAAGGATATGTGAGGTCATGTAGTTTAATCAAATGGATAGATGAACAAAGTGTCAGATATTTCCTTTGATAATCAGGAAAGAAAACCTACCCAATGCTCTACCATCTTATTTTGTTTAGGATACAGTGACATATGATGTATCATAGAGTATGGCAGGATTCTACTAAATAATTCAGTGAATATCATTATCTCTTAAATCCTATCTACGCTAGAATTATGGCTCTAATGTCATTACGGCAAGATTTTCCTTTTAGGAGGTCATTATTTCCAAAGGTAAACTGACATGAAAATGACTTATTCACCATGGACTTGTGTAAAAGAATTAGATTTATAGCTTTTTACAATCAAATAGGACTGCAAATTTCCCTATTTTGTCCTAGCTATACACCAAAGGAAATAAAAACAAGTTCAACTTTAATTGTCCAATCTATTGAAGGATTTTTAAGAGTGAAACTTCATCTGCATATATTTAAGTACTAACTTCGTTCTGGATGCTGTCTAACCTTAGTATTTGCTACTGTTTGGTCAGTACCAATCAAGGTAGTATTAAGTAGAGTGGAAAATACAAATAATCAAGTGCGCATACCCCTTGATCCTTTAAATTTTTCCCTTTTTACAAGAAATTTCAACTTCAACTTATTCTTCATAATTAGTTGAAAGTTTATCTCACATTTTCATTTGTAATGAAGCAGAACAAAACCTAGAGATGGGCAGTCCCCTTCGCTTTTCAGTTTCACTACTCTCTGGCCCTAACAGAAGAAACTGCTTATGGGATATACGATAAAACAGTTTTTGCAGAATCCTAATTTTCTTCAGGAAAGGATGCTTCAAGCTTACTATAGCCCATTATTCTAGTTGATGAGAAACACATTTTATATTTAAATAATGTAATTTATTTTCAATATCTTAGCTGATTAACTTGCTTTCAGAATGAAAAACAATAAACTTCTCTATAAACAGTACTCTATATTAGAAAAACCTGTACAAATTAAATCTTTACCATATTATAATTCTGTAGACCCATGAATCTACAGAATATAGAATATTTGATGGGTTTTGAAAAAACATGAAGAAAAAATATTATTATTAAACCTATCGATTAGCTAACATAAGAATACATGCACTTAAAAATCTGGTCAGACTTTCAAGTTACCATTTTGCAACCTACAGATAAGAGGTGGGAACATCCGTCTGGAATGAATGCCTGATCACCACCAGGTAGAAGCTGGTTCACACAATAAGAAATGATTGGGACATAGCCCGTAACATGGGGCCAGGAAGGGAGGAGGAAATGAAATATGGGTGCAATCCTTTTGGGTCATCAAAACACAGCAATAAAATGTTCACATATGCTTTTTCACCTCTGTCCTTCTTTAGTGGAGATGGGGTCCCCAAAGCATACAGTAACTGTGAAGGCCTCGCTAATCTAGAGGCACAAGTACACTGCTCTGAAGAAGGCTGCTGAATGTAAGAAGGGTGATTCAGTCCCAGGGACCTCTCAGTTTCTGAGGAAAGATAAAATCTGTATTTCTCTTGTTTGTGTCAAAAGATGAGGGCTGTCCAAAAATATTGAGACAAGCTTCGTGGCTTCATTCAACTGTGGTTTCAGTGGTGAAAGCACAAGACATCCAAACTGGTAAAACTGCATGAGAAATTGGTACAGCGTTTTCACCTCACTAAATAGTCAACATTTTATGGTTGTACAAATAGCATCATGTGGCCCTTCAAATATAACTGGAATAAATTCATGCTCATGAAAATATGTAAATCCCCAAAATGTATTTTAAATTTTTTTAAATTGAAAGTGTAAGTCGGGGCCGGGGCTATAGCTCAGCGGCATGGCGCCTGCCTGGCAAGTGTGAGGTCCTGAGTTCAATTCCCGATTCCACCCCCCCAAAAAAAATGCGAAAGCGTAAGTCTGGGCTATGTCTGGTGCTGCACACCTGTAATCCTAGTACTCTGGGAAGCTGAAGAAGGAGGGTCACAGTGTGAAGCCCAGCCTGTGCCACGTAGTGAGACCCTGTCTCAAAAGGTGGGGAGGGGCTGGGTGTGGCCTAACAGAAAGGTCTTGGATTCAATCCCCAGTACCAAAAAACAAAAACAAAAACAAAAACAGAAAAAACAGCAAACAAGCATAGACAGGTCTACGCTTTTCCTTCCATGGGACTGGATTGAAGATATAGTTGCACCAAAATCTAAAACTAGACATTACACATATGTGCAATTTTTTTTAGTGATACAGATAATAAAATGATTGAAGCTCATTACCTGATTTTCAATGGCTCAGAATTTCACATTTAAAAATAAATTCTTAAATACAGAGAAACTGTCATAGACCAGGGGAGACAAAGGAGACATGACAACTCAACTCAGTATGGCACCCTGACGTGGATCCTGGGACAGAATGAGGACACTGATGGGACGATGAAATCCCACGCAAGTGTGCAGTTTAGGTAATAAAAAAAGAAAACAAACAAGTTAACTAGTGCCTAGGATTACATATGAGTTTTCATGATTTCATTTTTGTAAGCACAGGATAAAAATATGTCCACTAATAACCCAGATAAATGCCCATAAAAAATACCAAAGAATGAACAAACTTAAATGACCTCAAAGGCCAGCTAATTTAGTAGATTTCATATGAAATTAAAGGTGTGAAAATCTAAGGCAGAGGCCTGAACCACACACATCAGTGACATTTTCATTAAAATCAAGTCCCAAAAGCAAAGCCATGAACTCATAACATATTACCCAGCCAGACTTCAGAAATGTGATTAGAAAAGAAATTTCCTTGAAGCTCCCATTCCAACCATACTATTTTTTCCTTGCAGACATTAGGACCATTTCCTTTGACTTATAAATTGAATGTTTTACATTTGCACTTATGTTTCCTTACCCTCCTTCAAAGATTTTAATTCGGATTGGCTCAGTCTGTTTGGATCCAATATCTTTATCTCCATGAATCTCTCCTTTCCCTCTTTCCTTTAAGATATTTCCCACTAGTTTCCTTTCTAGTTTGCTGCCAAATAAGAAGGACCCATCCGGTTTCATCTGTAGGACAAAAGGAGAAAATTATTTTGCCTGCTTTTTGTAGGAAAAAGAAACCCACTCTTCCAGCCACCTCTGAAAATCAGCCTAAACTCCGTGCTACAGAAAATAAGGCACACTAGTGACAAAATTAGGGAAGAAGAAGGCTTCTCCAGAGTCAGCATTTGTTTATATGAACTCAGTGAGCATTTACTTCGTAGAACACTAATGAAGACTTGTTTTGAAGTAGCAATTAGGACAATCTAGATGAAGGATGTAGTCTAAACAGTCATTGAAGGGAAAAGAGTAACACATAAGTGAAAGCATATTTTTTAAATCCTCTATTTGTTCCAGTATTAATTTAGCATAAATTACAAAATGCCCTTTGTTACTATTTTTATAATTTTACATGTAAGACATTAATTGCTCATGTAGGAACAAACAAGCCAGTAACCTGGAAAAGCAAGTTTTGGAAGAGATACGCAGGAAACGAATTTTAGGGAGAAGGACTGTCAGTGAGAAACAGCCCCCAGTACCTGCCAGTTTCATTTCTGACACCCTTTGTGCCTCCTTTCTGATCTTCCTTTTCAGCATCCACTCCCTGCTTTTTTACAGCCCTATTTCCCAATCTCCTGAATTTTTCATATCAAAAGAAAAGTAGATTTGTCAGGTTACTAACACGGGTCAGAAGGCAGAGAAACCCCACATACTTGAATTAGTCCCAGTGGGAGAATTTTATGTCACCTGGATGGAGATACTTTAATTTTGGGGGACTTTCCCTAGGACCCTCAGTACTAAGTACTAAAATTAAGTTCTGACCTTAATTTTACTAGCATGTTTAGACCATATCCTTCACCATGCAGTATGCTCGGCCATCATATCCACAACACACAGTGCTTTCTAAAACAGTTATCTGTTACCTGTGTGAACTGCTTCCAAGCACTGGATGATGTGAGCTTGCCGGCTCCAGGCCTGTGCATAGCAGCCAGAGTATATATTTCTGCGGTGATTTTTTGCTTGGACCTCAGAAGTGCCAATGTGGTCTTGGTGTTCAATCCTGATGGGTTTGGGTTACAGGAACTAATGCACCATGAAGCATAAACCGATGATTTGAAGGTGGCCTGCTGCACAAAATTGGGTTTTGTATAATTTAAGAAGCACCAACTCACAGTAGTTGTTGTTCGCAGACTAGGAAACTGAAGAATCTGCTGGAAATCTGCCATGTCCGTGAAAAGAAGAGTGGAGTTGGCCATGTTCCCGCTGGGGCTGGAGGCCATGTGGACCAGCATGCCAACAGGCAGCTTCCGGCCCTTGCCATTCTCTTCCTGCTGACTGTCTCCCGCAGGCAGCGAAGAGCTCTGAGGACTCATGCTCATGTCCGAGGCTGTCTCATCTATGTCTAATTCATCTGAGGACTCTTTGCTTTCAGAAGGCCCACTGGACTTCTGCCCTGGAGGGGGCGCCCTGGAGCCAGAAAGCATCTCCTTGCTGGGCGGGAATGGCTCTCTGGAGGCCCCACTGACAGAGGGGTGGTCTTGAGATGAGGAGGGTGACAGAGAGGAGAAGGAAGATGACCTCGACTGCAAGCCATCCTTCGGCTCAGAAGCACAGCCTTGCCGAACCAACTGGGGCTTCTGGGGGCGGGAGAGGTCTTTCTTAATGTCTGAGTTGGTAAGCTCCACAGCACTGAGCTCCTCAACAATCTGCCCGTACATCTTCTCTTCTTTGACCCGCTTCTGCTGCTTTGTTTCCATGAAGAGCTCCAGGCTGCTGGCTGGAGAAAGCATCCGCTTGCTGCCTCCAAGGGAGGCAACGCTGTCTGAGGTGGAAGGTAAACATAAGGGGATGGAGGATTCTAAGCCAAGGGGTAAGGTCTGAGGTACTTTCCAAAGGGGGTATTTTTCCAAGCCTGTATGCTGCCCAAGGACCTGGGCAATGTTAAATCCTATCCCTTGCATGGCTGCATTGGTTACCAGTGTTTTTTGGGTCATATTCTCGTCAACTTTGCATATGACAATGGCAGGGCTGTTCTGCCCAAGTATCTGAGAAATGCTTGTGTACATGACACTTCCATAGGACGGAACGTGCGTCTGGATCCGAACAGGAACCACTGTTCCCGGTAGTGATTGCAAAGGCCCGGCATCTGCAGAGGCAAAATCGTCCTGAAGAATCTGCTCTGAGGGAGTTTCAGTCAACTTGCTGCTTGGGTCCAATGGGAATTTTGGAGGAAGGTTCTTTGAGTGTAGCCCTGATGTTCCTGAATAACATGGGTAAGTTTGCTCTTTTGCATGTGTATAATCAGAAGATTTCTTTCCAGTGTGTTCTGCAGCATGCTCTAAAGGATAACTAGAATGAATTTCTGCCTGGAAAGAAGGTTTGCCGTAGCTCTTCTGAGGGTGTTGAGCAAAGGGATGGGGAAAATGTGCCTGCCACCAGGGAGGCTGCTGAGCTGGTAAATGAACCATACAGACAGTAGGATACTGAAACTGAAACAAAGCATTCTGGATGGGAGAAAATGGAATTGTCTCTTGATGTGGAAATAAGTGTGGCTGTTCAGGTAAGTGCTTGCTGGTCAAATAAGATGTTGGTTGCATCAAAGGATTTCTTAAAGATTCCTGACTATCCATGTGCATGATTTGTTGCTGGGCCAGCTGAAGGGGCCCTGAACTCAGCTGGGTACAAGGACCCACCCCTTGCTTCCCTGGATCATCTGCCTGAAGAGGAGGAAGCACAGAGGATGGGCCGTGGAGCCACGTGGCCCTGAGGCCCGCATGGAGCTGCTCCATCTGCTCTTGCTTCACACTTGGGTCCACACCGGCCTCACTCTGGGCAATTTCTGGGGAGCCACTGAAGGAAGCCTGCCGTACCAGAAAGCATTTCTTCCTCTCCCGGGACGGTGACAACGTTGAGGCTGATGCTCCTGCTATAGGAGCATGGGACAGATTCCCATAATCAAATGATTTGCTCCGAACTTCTGGAACTTCTGTTGGCTGAGGACAAGGCATCTGCTCGGAGGAACAGCGTCTCATCTCTTTTTGATGGTGATGGCCGGGAACAGATAGGGAATATGAACCGGAAGGGACAGTCAAAAACTCCGAATGCTTCCCAAACTCATCCGGCTTAGGAGGTGCAGTAAGCTTAATGGTTTCTTCTCTTTCAAAAGACATTGAAAAACTGGAGCTGTGGGACAAGTTGCTTTCTTGACTGGGGCTGCGAGAGAGGCCTGTGCCCGTGGATTCAAAACTGGACTCTCCCGAGGAGTGCTCCATATCTGCAAGTCGCAAGCGCTTCTTTTTGGGTGGCAGCTTCTCAGCAGGGAGCTGAGAAAGGGTCTCACTTCTCTGGGGCCACTGAAATTCCTCTACAGGCTTTTCTGGTTCTTTGCTCTGGGCTCCTTTCTCTTTCTCTGGTTTATCGGGCTCCTCGGTAACGCGAATCTCGGGGACCTGAATGTTGTGCTGGCGGACCAGCCGAGGCTGTGCGTGATAGGACTGCTGCTGTACCTGCGGAGACAATGCTGGTTTCCCTCCACTTTCTGCGTTTTCCACACTAGGAGCCCACTCTGGGCTCACTGGGGTTTCCAAAATCTCACTGTCGCATGTCTCGGAGGGCGAAGGAGCTTTATCTTGTGTTCCAGCCACGAGCTCAGCTGACTCAGACCTCTCAAATGAACTGGGTCGGCTCAGCGAGTTTGTATGCTGAATCACGGAAATCACATTTCCAGGAGCTTTCCTACCCCCCAAGTCTGACATCTTATCAGGATCAGTGGTGGGAGGTGACTCCTCTGCCCCCAGAGATGGACTTCCGGACTGCAGCTGGGGTCGACCTGGGTCAAAGCGCTCAGAGTGACCATGAGAAGTATTCTCCAGTCCAGCCATGGCAAATCCACTTCTTACTCCTTCTTGCATCTGTAGTTTGGGGTCATAATCTGTAGCCATCATGCTCATGGGAGTGCTGACGCCACCACTGCAGACCATGGGGGTGTCCTCCTCGTCTCCTACACTCTTCTCTTTCCGACGTTTCCTGTTTTCACACGTAGTTCCAAACATGGTTGGCACTCCCTGCAATGGCACTGCAGGATCCATAAAATATTCTCCTCCATGTTTGAAAGAACTCAAACAGGAAATGTCCCTGTAGCTTTGCTTTGGTGTTTCAGAGTCTTCCCACTTCTTACAGGGTTTCCGGCAGACGTCATAGTCGTACCCAACCCTGTCCCCGGGAATCACTTTCTTTTCCTTCAAGGACGAGCTGGCAAGACTCTTGGACATCCTGCCAGGGTGCTCAGCCTCCACGTGCCCCTCTTGGACCGATGGCAGCTCAAAGGCCGCCTGTCTTCTTAACATCCGCTGAGGGGGCATGCCTACGGTGCCCGGGTAGAACACATCATCTGACCCTGTCATCCTTTCATCAAATGAGTGGCTTCCTCTCAGGGAAGGAGGAATACTTAAATTCGTTGCTGAAGAAGTTGGCATTGAGTTACTTCTAATAAGAGGTGAAGAGTCTACAGGAGCTTCTAAGAGAATTGGGTTGCTGCCTGGGAAATTTGCTGGATAAAGTTTTCCTTCATTCCTGACAGATGATGGAATAATCTGAGGTTGCCTGAACTCACTGTTGAATTTAGTGGACCTCAAAATGCTTGTTTGAGTGGGGTCCACGTCTCCCTTGCTGGGGATCAGCTGTGAGACAGGATCCTCAAACATCTTGACATCTAACCTGGTGTTTACGTGAGGTAATGGTTCCATGATACCCTTCCTCCCCAAGGTGGTGCGCTCCTGACCTGTGGGCGTAACACTGAGTGCATTTCTCGGACTAAGCCGACAGTATTTTCCAAAGATGATTTCTTCATAAGACTTTGCGTTTGTGTTAGGAGGGCTTATTTGCTGCTCTGCACTTTCTGAGCGAGAAAAGTAACCTGAATCAGTGCTTCCTTTACTGTGCGGGCTCAGAAGATTGAGAGATGGCTCAGAATCTTGTCCTTTTTTCTCCGACAGTCTTAGTGCAAGTTTCTGTTTAACGGTGTGAGAGTCATCAGCCTTAGTACTTAAAGACGGATTTGGTAGCATATCAGAGCCAATATACTGAGAGCTTTCGTTGGGTAGCGGAATCCCACTTTTGGGGATAATCAAAATCGGCACCTTCATTGGGCCGCCTAGGGATTCTTCCAAAGACCCAGGGTAGCCGCCTCTGCTGGCAATATCCAATGGGGTGGGTGGGCCAGGGCTCATTTTGTCAGAAGTCTCAGGGAATAAAGAACTCTCCTCATCCGTATCTGTACTCTGTTCACCATCTGAATGTATTTCTGCTTCTACATCAATAAAACCAGCCTCCAGGTCCAATTTAGATACAGCTGATTCTGTGAAAGGTACTAATCCTGCCTTAATTGCATGGGCATGTGACTTCCTGTGCTTGTACAAATTGCTCTTTGTCTTGAAAGAGAAACCACAAGGTATACATGGATATGGCCGCTCACCGGTATGGGACCTGATGTGTTTTTTCAGAACGCTTGGCTTGGCACATGCCCTGCTGCAGTAAGGACAAATGTATTTGCCGGGCTTTTTGGGTTTGTGCTCTTTCTTGTGAGCATCTTCTGCCTGTTCTATACTTTTCTGGGAGTATTGGCTATAAGCAGGGTTCAGACTTGAAATCTTTTTTCTAGGATAACCACCACTGTGGCCATGTATAGGAAAAGGAAATAAGTCCTCAGAGGCAACCGATGGCAAAGGACCAGGGAATAGCCAGGGAGGGCCTTCTATGCTCTGATGTGGCTTGCTGCTGTGCATGACCCCCTGTGGCAATGAGTGCTGAGGGAAAGAGAGTGAGTGTTGGCATGAGTAAGGACTTGGACGGTGCAGTGGATATTGCTTCTCTGAGACTGGCTGCACCACTTCGGCAGGTGAGGGCAGCTTCCCAGAAGCAAACAGTTGTGCTGATGCTGTGTTTCCGATTTGCTCAGGATCTATTTGTGGTTGCCGCTGTCCCTCCAGACTGCCAAAAGTGCTCATCTTAACAACAGCTGACTGCTCCTGCCTCCATCTACCTGATGCTTTATCAGTTTCTCCAGACCTTGAGGTAGCTTTTTGTCCTAGAGCTGTGTCCCCGGTGTCCATTTTGTTATGCAAAGTCTTAAGTGCTAGTTTGCCTGAAAGCCGTGCAGACTCATGGAGTGTCTCTAAAGCTGTGCTTTCAAAAGCTCAGTTGCTTCCATGTTCCAGGGCGTCTGCAAACCTGCTGATTGTCCCTTCTCTTTGGAACCTTCCACGCCCACACTGTAGTCAATGGGCATTAGATGGAAATGTCCTTGGACCAGGTTATAACACAGTTCTCTCCATCATTGAAAAGTCCATCCGAAAGCTAAGTGCAAATCTACAACAATTTCTTATGGCATTTGAATGTTGTCAACTGGGATGAAAGTGGGATGATGAATAAGAGAAATTTTGCCCATCAACTACAGCAAAGTTTAATTGCCAATTTCACTAAGATAAAATGACCTGAAGAAAAAGAAAATGCAGAGATTGTCATAACGGTCATCAAATAAGAAACCAAAACCAATCCTAAAGTATCAGCCTCAAGATGGATAAATTAAAAATGGTTTTCAGTCCAGGAAAATTTTGTAGCTATTACATTAATTCCACAGTGAAAAGATATTAATTTCAAACAGCATTATGTCATAAGTGTAAGTCTCTTTTATGTTTGAATTTTGGGCTGTGAGTATTGGCTTAGTGGTAGAGCATGTGCATAGCATGCATGAATCCCTGGGTTCAATCCACAGCAAAAAAAAAAAAAAAAAATACTTGAAGAAAAATTCTTTATAAATGTTACTTGTAAAATCATAAAACTTTTTAAAGCATTTGTTAAAAAATTTAGAGCTATTCCTAACCAAGTTTTATGGCTTGTAAACTAAAATGTCTTACACATCTATAAAGAGATATATTTTATAGCTTAATATAAACTACACACCTATATATAATGTTACATAACATAAAATCTATATTAATATAAAATATGAGTATAATATAAAAGACAATAAACATACAGCACATGATTTATATCATATATATTAATATATTTTATATAACATTAAAATACATAAATATATTTTATAGCTTAAAAATAATGATTAATAGAGTTAGATCAAGGGTAGAAGGAACAAAGTTTGTCACAGAACATTGGAGAAGGTAAAAGAGTGCATCTAAATAAAATAATCATATGAGTTTCAAAATATGGGAAACAAAGCCTATTTTGGCAACAGTTTAAAAATGAAATGACTACCTGAATGGTTGAGAGTTCTCATGGGCATGATTGTCTTGACGCTTCCTAGGTACAAAATAAAGGCAGTTAGGATAAATTGTTGCATTAAATATATACATACATATACATACACTATGTATATGCATTTATGTGCATTAATTAGGCAGTTCCTTGTGAGAATCTGACTAATTCTCATGACAAACTGTTTTCCTTCACTGTTTGAAAATCATTACTTTTAATGCAGTGAAGAGCCTCCCAAGTGAAAATTATACATATATCACTTCCCATCCTTTGGTTGACATAAAATATGTAATTTCGTATAATACATAAACTTCAAGTGAACTAAGAAAATAGAATTTTATAACAAAAAGATGGGAATAAAATAATAAATTTTAAACAGACTACAGTGTTTTCATTTAACAATGAGGTAATATCTTTATAAATCAGACATTTAACTTACATTTGACAGTTATAAATTAAAACCATCACACCATAACTAGATACAAATCTTATTCACTGAAGACATAACACATAATAGATGTACCAAATAAAATTCAAAAACAACATGATTTTCATATTAGACTAGAAGATGAAGAATTACTTATGTAAAATTCAAAAGCAGATATTTAATGGTCAGAACAAAACTTACCTAGAACATGAAGTTAAACTGTTGTTGGGTTTAATTTTTAGGACAAGGAGGCCAATTGGAAAAAGCCATGTCTACTTTTATTTTCAAAAAATCGATTTTGCTATGGTTAACATGGGCTCATCCTCTATTCCAACAGCATTTACACTGATACTTTGGTTGTCAAATGGCTCCAAGCTTGAACATTCCACTACTCCAACCGCAAAGTTCGAAAAAAAAATCTGCTCTGTGTTTGTAACTTTGCTCGATAGTGGAAGCGAACATCAATCAGACTTGAAGAAACCTGTACGGGCCAAGTGAGTCGCGCATTACGTCTCTCCATGGACACAAAGGGGTGGCTTCAGTTGAAGCACCGCTCTCGCCCAAACAACATATAGTGCTTGTGTTAGTGCATGAAAACATTCATCATTGTGCTGTTCTTTCCTTGTGCTTTGAGTAAAATATTGTAACCATGGCTCCAAAGAAAGTTACTGATACCAGCAGTAAAGCTAAGAGCAAAACTGTGAGAGTCACAATAGGGTTAATAGGATTAAAGAAAGAAATCATTGTGAAATTTGTTAATGTCCTGGAAAAATGAATTTAAAAGTGTAATTTTGGGCCTCAGAACCAATTATTTGGTTTTCCATTATTTCTTATGGGAAAAATACGGTCAGTTCTCAAACTTTTTGGTGTTCAAACACTAATTTGGAATGAAATGAGTTTGGCAACCGAGGCATCATTGTATTATCCAGAAGGTTTTAGGATTCAAAATTTGATCTCTATTAAAAACACAGTAACTCAATTATGCAAATAGCTTCTGTCAGGAAAAGCCTCTTGCGGCTGAGCTGGAAGCTCCAACAGCACGGAGACCCCTCTGACCCACTTTCCTCTGAACACAGCACCGAACTTTTCCCTGAAGGGCAAGGCTAGGGAGCTGGATACCATTTTTGTTTCACATAAAACTTTTATATTCAATTTCAAACATACTTGAGTATGTATCATTCTCTCCAACGCTCTCCTTGGGTAGGCTTCAACTAACTGCTACCCATAAAAATCACCTCCCTTCTTGAAGTTTCTGAGCCATATAGAGAAATGTAGGTGGGAGAGGAAATGAATGACGGGTCTCTTTGGGAATTTACTGATCATATCCATGAACCATTACAAATGTGGACTTCTATTAATTGCTTGTCTATCGTTGCTTTGTCTTGGAAATTGAAAAGAAAAATCTGCAGTGGAAATGATCCATATCATATATCCATTACTGCCTATGGTTTTTCTTTTTTTTTTTTTAAACCCAAACAGGATTTGAGAGTGTTAAAACTTAACTGAGGAAAAGAAATCCATTGTACAAACCATAAGGCTTTAGAAATTTAATCCAAAGTTTAGTTTTTTAAAAATGACACTTGTATTAAGTGACACTATTCTTCCAAAAATGACATACATTGTTGAGCTTGTATTTTATCACCAAAATATATGAAAATGCTCACAGATTGAAAAATATGCTTGTAAATATATTAGAGAAGAAAATCTACATTCAATGATCATTGAGTCTAGGAAAACCGTTTCCACTTCATATTACAAATCATCAAATGTACCATTGTATACTTCACAATTTTTGTTTAATTTTCTTAATGTAGATCTACTTAGAACCATAAAGATCTATAGTAATGTGGTTAATTTCAGCTACACTTCTTTATGATCATATAGATTCTATTTGTTTTTCAGAATCTTTAATAGTATGTTAAAAGTAAATTCCAGTGTTTCACCAATCAATACATATATTTAAAAATGGTAAATGAGAGCAATTCTCCTATGAAAAGAAAATAGCTAGTTATCGATTTATTCACTGAGATTTCTTTTTATGGTAACCAAAACCATGCAAAGTCATTTTTGGCTCCCATTGCCAACAAAGGAGCGGTATTCCAAACACAGTTTCACATTCACATTTAAAATTTCCCCTAATGCTTTTCAGTGCTAGGAGGATAAAACTCAGCGGATATGCTGATTTTCTGTGGATGGTGCTATAGCTCATAAGCATCCTCCAGTCAGCAAAGATAGGCTCATCACACTTTTCAGAGCGGGGTAGTGTGGAAAAAGATATTCCCCTCTGTGTGACTATTTCAGGGGTAATGGAACAAAAGGAACAGAAGCAAAAGAAAAGAAAATGGTAATTACATGGAAGAAATGCCAGTTTTCTGGATGTGTGCCTTCTCCTTTGGCCACTCTTCAGAGTCCCACTAAAATAACTTTGCACCCAGTTAAACACTTCCTCAGACCCCAAAAGGAAAGGCCTAGAAACAGCTTCCTGCAAAGAGCTCCTCTGAGGCCTCCTCAGAGAAACAGCTGGGTGGGATTGGCAGCCAGGCAGTGCTGCTCTGAACATGAATAAAGATCTACAGTATCCAAGGTTGTCCTTCTGGGATCTTTTGCATAGAAAAACACTACCTCAGGAAAAAAAATTTAACTCAGGAAATTAATCATTACATGATTGGTGGCAAAAGGCAAGTGAGCATTAAATAATAACACCCTATATCATACTGGAATGAAATAGCTAGAAATGAACACTACTTCTCTGCTTCCAGTATTTTAATAACATGACATTTCTTTAAAATTAAAAATGGTTATTTGGTCTTTTTTCTGGAGAATCTGATGGTATTCCACTTAAAATATATGTCTCATGATACCATTATCAAATAAAATTTTAAAGTGACTTCCATATGCTCGTTTTGAAAATGCCTTGGATCAGTTAATATGTTAAAAACACAGAACATGTCAGAGCACCATTGCCTTAATGCCAGTGACCACGACCCATGCTGCTAACTGCTGCTCACAGTGTACCAGAGGAGGGTTAAAGGACTCACCAGAAGAGCGTGACCCGTGCCAGAGTCCAGCTGAATACAGACTTACTTCTACAGGATGATTTCAAAAGGGAACTTTCCTGAGAGCCAAATTCATTATAAATACTTCTTTTAGTAAAAATTCCCATAACAACCTCAGTCCTTCCTCAAACGAGCAAGTTGCCAATACGAGAATACTATATAGTATATTACTTTATGAATAATACTGTACATTATATATGAAACCCTGCCAAGCAATTCTGATAAATTTCAGAGAAAAGTAAAACTAGTGGAACGATCACCCTCTAATTTGACATCCATACAATCTAATTTACTATTTAAAGCCTAATGAAAACCAAACTGTATTTTTCCGTGTGGGCTCTGGGATACAGACACCACTTTAGATATTTGTAGAGTTTGTACATTTAGGTAAGACATTTACAATTTAGTTTTGATTATAGCATGGGGGTTTTAATATTCTGTCACAAATTTTTTCAACTTTTTACGAGTATGATTTCACTTTTCCAGGGGCTTCTTTTCTCATTATATAGCAAAAGTATTAGTAAGGATTTACTGAGTAGAATTTCCATGGAAATAAACTTTGCTGAAATTTTCTCAAATGAAGTTATCTCAAAAAGGTCAGGATAAAAATTGGCCCGATTAGGAAAAAAATAAAGCTTTCACAACATTTTTCTCTCGAAATAGAATTTTCATCATTTCTTCCCTGATTTGATGAGTTCATGTTAGGCCAAAACTGTTTTGCAAGTTAAATATAAAGACAATAGAAGAAAATAATGAATTTTAGTTATTAACCTGTTATCCTCATGTCAATAAACTGCATCACAACCGTCTTTGCTTCCTAAAACGCCAGTTCTCTGCACAAGAACTCATGCACAACTTCTGGGAATCTGAAGGAGGAATAAGAAGATTTAAATGATGATGACTGATGACGCTTACAACGAATTTAATAGCATGCTTATTCTTCACCCACAGAAACTGCCTGCCATTAGGAAAGAAAATCTGGGACTGTGTCAGTCAAGCAGCATTTTCCTTTTTAAATTTAAGAAAAAAATTTCCCTTCTCTTAACATGGTGCAAATCTTTTGAATAAACACGTGTGCTCATACTTATAACAGTGAGAGCAGAGGTCTTCATGAAAATAATGCCAGAGTTAAAATTCAATGCCTTGGAACTAGGAAATATGCCACTGCAGTCCAAGCTGCCATTCTGCCTTAAAGCTGCGATTCCCACAAAGCTGCTTTTGGAGAATCATCAACTAAACTTCATAGTATGATTCTCAGATAACCTTGCAGCTAATTCTTTTTTTAGCAGTTATGTTCTGTGCTAAAATTAATTTCTGAGCAAAGACTCCAAAACCAACTAAAGTAAAATCTGGAGTCCTCACAAACTCTGGTAAGTAATGAGGAAGGGGACTTTCTCAGAATTAGTACCTATCCAAATTTGATCCAAAGAAATGCATGGAAGCGCAAACAGTGTAATCCAAACAGATTTATCAACCAACCATCTTAAGGTGATTTAGCTCTTAGCATAAAAGCAGAAAATATCGCTACACTACCCAGAGATGGTTCCTGTATATTTGTTATTTTTAAAAAATTGTTCTTTCTTTCTAACAAATTACTTCCAAACCTCTCATGAGAAGAACACAAGCACTAAGGAATGACAGTTAAAATGTACCTTCCCTCACTATCGCTTCGTGTAAGTATTCCAAGAGTGGAAAGGAAGTAGTTGGCCTTCATTTCCCCCCTCTTTTCTGCACATCACTGCAGTAGGACTTGTGGACACCCTATGCACTTTAAGACATGAATCATCACAAGCAAGTAGGCCCACTCGGTTCTCAACAGACACAAAAGACGCAAAAATAGCTTCTGCAATTGAAGCAAGAACCACATCAGCAACCAGATGAATGTGGGTGGTCAGATAAGATTCTGTTACTGCAAAGGGCAAATTATTAAGCAAACATTGATTTTTTTTCTTTTTTAAACATTGTTCTTCTTGCCTCAAATCAACCATTTGTAGCACTCAAAATGACACCTGATAAACTCCACTCTTCTCAAAACTGAAAGTTCAAATGCCAAAGAACATGATTGATTACCATGGACAGAACAGTGGTAGTTTCCAAAAAGGAAAAGATAATGCTCTATAAGATGTTTAACTACATCTATATGCCTGTATCTTAACACACTAAGTATCTCTTTTGTTTCAAAAAAGTGCTTTAAAAATATGTCTTGTTGGCCGGTGAGACGGCTCAGCGGCTTAAGCGCCTGCCTTGCAAGCGCGAAGGCCCGAGTTCGACTCCCGGAACCCACATACGAAAAAGGGGCCGGTGATATCGCTCAGCGGCACGGGTGCCTGTTGGTGCGCGAGGTCCTGAGGTCGTCCCCCCGGTACCCACAAAAAAAAAAAATAAATAAAAAAATAAAAATATGTCTTGTTAATATGACCTAAGCTAAAGTAGAACATGCATGTCTCAGAAAAGAAAGAATAAATCACTAAGCTATTTTATACTCCAAGCAAAATTCACTCAAGACATGAGTGGCCAAGATTCTACACATACAGCTATTTATAGAGAACAAAATCTTGCAGTATTCAGTGACTACCTATGACTGGTAATCCCATAGTTACTGCATTAAGAGGCAAGAAGGAAAAGGAGAGCTTAATTCCCAGGAGGCCAGGACCAACAGGGGAGCATTCCTACCAACTGCACCATGATCCTCCCCCTTACAAGCGGTGACAGGACAGCGTTCTCGGTTCTGACCCTGCTTTTCCAGTCTTTCTGGGACAATGGCCATTGCAAACGGGAAATACCCATCTTCTGACATGCATGTACACGTATTTGTAATTTTAAGATAACAGAAGATCCCTTGCTCACCCAATAAGAGCATTCAGAAATTGGTTCATGTTTACAACTCATGCTCTCTTTTCCTTATAGAAATTTCCAGATAATTAGTGTGATTTTAAAAGAAAAATCTACATGATGTTAATATGAAAGATACAACATTGATTTGAAGGATTTTCTCCAAATCATTTTCTTGCAAATTGGAATCAGTAGTGGCCTTTGTGAAGGTGATTTTCATTACTATTAAAGTGAAAACATGGAGACACCATGTCAGACAATTTTTTGCATTAATTTTAACTGAGGTTTTGTGCCAGTTTCTTCTTCAAAATAAAACTCCTCAAACAGCTCTTGATAATGTGACAAGGCATGTTTATGTTCCCTAGAATTCAATGGTTCACATGGGAGACAATGTAATAAAAGGAAAGTGTCACTTCACTAACTTTACTTTTAGGTTATTAGATTCATAAAAATTACTAGGCAATGAAACCTTACTATTTAATAAAACTAACGAGTTTTCAGAAATAGTGTTAACAAATCTTGTTCAAGATTCTCGAGTTATTTAAAATGCATTTCTAAATATGAGGCGAAAATTATCTTTCACTTCACTAAGTACAGGCTGATTTCTCTGTCTGTCTTCAAGTTTACAGAGGATATCCTTGGATATAGTTTACAACCTTCCTCTCGTTTGTAACACCGTTTCTATCCCAATGACTTTTTAGCCTTTCTATTCTTAGAAGAAAAAAATCCTTAGCATTAGATATTTATTATTATGGATGCTTACAGGTTATTATTACTAAGCCAAGCAAAATTGACCTAATAATAGGTAGCAGTCTACTTTTCCAAGTCAAGTTATGTTTTACTGGTTTAATACAGCTCTTAGATTAATTTTTCAAGAAGGTAAGGTTTTGCTGGCAACCTCTTACTACCAGCTATCACCACTTATTTTTCTTTGTTTTTTTTTTTTTTATGGGTACCAGGGGTCGACCTCAGGACCTCGCGCTCCAGCAGGCGCCCGTGCCGCTGAGCGATATCACCGGCCCTTTTTTTGTATGTGGGTTCCGGGAGTCGAACTTGGGCCCTCGCGCTTGCCGGGCAGGCGCTTTCACTGTTTTTTTCTGAGGCTAAACAAACATATACTAGTACTGTACTTGTCCAAACTGTGGGCCACCTTTATTTTTGCTCATTTTTTTTTTAAATTTATTTTAAAGAGAAGAAAAAACAAATCAAAAAAAGAACAAATTTTCAAAACACCATAATATGAGGGTAACAATGGTTAATGCATTACGTATTATTATCTTTAAGTTAGTTATTCAGGATACCAGACATTAGCATTCAATTGTCCAAACATTACTGGCACAAACCTTACTCTTCAATGAACTAAGTAAAATTGGTAGTGTGTCTATCTTAACCATCTTATATATATATACAATTTTTTTCCCTTTCCCTTCTTTCTTTTCCCTATTCCAGTCTCTCTTTCCTTTTGACCAGTTTTCTTTTTGATTCACCGTGTCTATTGTACATTTTGTGTCTTATTTACTCTTTCAGTTTCTCATACTAGAGAGACAATACGATGCTTACACATGTGCTTCTGGTTTATTTCACTTACGAGTATTTTCTCGAGTTGCATCCATTTACCTATAAAAGTCTCCAGTTTATCCTTCTTTATGGCTGAATAGTACTCCATTGTATAAAAATACCACATCTTTCTTATCCATTCCTCAGTTGATGGGCATTTGGGTTGTTTCCAAGATCTGGCTATTACAAATTGTGCTGCTATAAACATGGGTGCACATATATCGCTGTGGTACGATGTTTTTAATTCTTCTGGGAAGATGCCCAGAAGGGGAATAGCTGGGTCAAATGGGACCTCCAACCCTAGTTTTTTGAGGAATCTCCACACTGACTTCCACAGTGTCTGTACCAGTCAACACTCCCACCAACAGTGAAGAAGGGTTCCTTTTTCCCCACAGCCCCTCCAGCATTTGTTATTAGTTGATTTCTTTATAGTAGCCATTCTTTCTGGGGTGAGATGGTATCTCAGTGTTGTTTTAATCTGCATCTCTCGAATGACTAGTGATGTTGCACATTTTTTTGTATATTTATTTTCCATTAGTATTTCTTCATCTGAGAAATGTGTATTCATCTCAGATGCCCATTTTTGGAGTGGGTCTTTAAATTTGGGAGGTCTGATTTTTTTGAGTTCTTTATATGTTCTCGATAGTAATCCTTTGTCTGAGGAACAGCTGGCAAACTATTTTTGCTCATTTTTAAAATATTATAAAAATATTTTAAAAAGTAGTTTTGTTATATATATAATGTATGTATATTACCTATGTTATGTTTTTTTATATGCAGCCCAAGACTATTCTTTATTCAAAAAACAAAAACAAAAACAACAACAAAGAAAAACAAGGTTAAAAAAATGATGGTCTGCAGGGTGGATGCATGACATACCTGCCTGAAAGGATAACCCTTCCGCTGTAGATGAGAGTTGTTATATTTAAAAGCAATCATTATTTACATAAACTATGCAAAAAGGACCAACAGGACCTGGGAAGAACCCATGCACCTATATTTCCCAGTTAAAAGAAATGTTTTAGCATGAAAAGTTTAAAAGAATGAACACTTTGCTTTGTCCCCTAAAGAAATGCTGCACTTTAATTTCACAGTAGCGAGTAGAAAGGATTCAAAAATAAGTGGCTGAAGACTAAAGAAGGAAGAGAAACCAATGTTCAAAACACTACCATCAATTTCACAAACTTTATGGAGAGAAATATCTTTCTCCTCTATCAAAGAAAGAAAAAGACTCTGATGGTCCATTGTTCCACTTTGGAGTGTCAGAGTGGCAAGGAAAGAGGATGTCGGGAGGTGCTAGAGAAGGCAGGTGAAGGCAGCCATGGGCTGGAATCTCACACACGTGCGTGCACACACACACGCACACACACACACGTGCACACTGATCATCCTGGTAACTATACGCTTATATCTTATAATAGTTTCAACATGAAGGTAAAGGTTAAAGTTGGGTTTTGAACATAAAGGAGAAGATAAGGTTAATCTATTCAGAAAGGGGAAAGTAATAATTTTGGAACATAAAGCAATTTATTGCCAAGAAAATACAGAAGGTTTGGAAAAGTCAAGAAAGTGCCTGGGAAGAGGGACTTTTCTAGAATTTTCACAGGAAGAGGCCGACCACATGATTCCCAACTAACCTATTCTATCTTTCAGTTAGGGTCTCAGTTCTAGAAATGACAATGTACACATGTTATGGGAACATCACATTGTATACCATAAATGTCCAAAATCACTATTTACCAACTCAAAAATAAATGCAGGAGCTGGCAATGTGGTTCAGTGGTAGAATGTCTGCCTAGCCCTGCGCTTGATCACAGTCCATTAGTGCAACAACAACAACAAAAAAGATTCCAGAGTTATCTTCGGTTTGCCGTTGTTTTACTGGAGCACAGAAGAAAAAACAATGTATAAAATAAAATTATTAAAAACAAAACAAAAAACCAAGTACATATGTGTTAGTAATTGTCACTTAAATCTCCTTAGCTAGGTTTTCTATTTGTGACATTTCCAGATATTTATTGAAGACTTCCTATATGCCAGAAAAAGAGCTAAGTTTACAAAATACATAAAAGGAAAAAATGAGCACGATATGTACGAGCTCAGAGCTTTAAGAGGGAGAGTGTGAACAGACAAGTACTTTAGGTATTTTGACATAAATATAAACGTAATACAAAGGTGAACCCCATCCAGAGAATTATGTAAGACTTCTTCATGGAGGCAAGTGCACTGAGCCAGTTTTTATAGAAAATTATGTATGCTAATAGGCCAAACCAGACAGCTTTCAACATCAGCTATAGAGATAAATGCAGTTGTCAGATGAAATAAAAATACAAAACTCTGCCATTCCATTTCTCTATGATTGTGTGTACTCTTCTAGTGTAATGGAATTTTGGGTTCACCCAGGTGCTTAGAGAATTAGGTGTTCTAGTTAATACAACCTATGTTTAGGTGAAGAACATGAAAATAATTATTTTTGTTTTAACATCTGCTAGTGATTATATTCTCAAAAGTACATTAGCCTTCTCTTTGAGTTAATTACAGTGAATGAATATAATTTCATCTTTCCTTGATGATTCAGGATCATATAGTGTCCTGTAGCCATCAGTCTGCGTCCTAGCTGGTACTGGTTGTGCCAATTCTCCCCACATGTGTCCTTAAACACATGTCGTGTTTTCCAAGATCATAGTTATGACTTTGACATCAAATAAGTCATGTATCTGGCAAATTTGTTTTAGAAGCAAGTACGTAACTGTAAACTTCTGTCACCATCTAATTTTTGAGCTTATTTTTATTTAAATAGGGAGTATTTGATTCTGTGAAAGGATTTCAAAATCACTGAATTCATCAGTAAACTAATAGATGAAAAAGGTGAGAACTAGGGAAGTCCAAAGTCTTGCTTAGAGACTCACAGCCCATTATGATGATTCTGGTCGACAACTTAGGTCTTCAGGGTTTCGAGTCATTTATTTTCCACTACTCATACTAATTCCTCTTACTGAAAGTCTATTAATCTGGCTTTATCACAGAAACCAAATGAATGAGTAAAAGAATGAAGCCTGAAAAACAAATGCTCTTGACCTTTGAAAGAGCAAAGACATTTATAAAATCCGTACTTTTTTTTATTTTAAAGAGAAAAAAACAATAAAAACAATGATACAAAATTTCAAAACAAGATAGGAGTGTAACGATGGTTAACACATTGTGTATTGTTATCTTCAAAGTAGTTGCTCAGATTACAAGGTACAGGCATGAAAAAAAAAACCAATATAAGCACAAACCTTTCTTTTCAATGAACTAATAGAAATTAGTGTATAACTATCTTAACTATCTTGTATATATATATATATATATGTATATATATATATATATATATATATATATATGTATACATATTTATATATTTATTTTTCCTTTTCCCTTCCTTCTTTTCTCCTTTCCCCCCATCCCAGTTTCTTTTTCCTTTTGAACAGTTTCTTCCCATTTCCCAATACCTATTGTACATTTTGGATCTTATTTACTCTTTTTTTTTTTTTTTTTTGTGGGTAGCGGGGGTCAAACTCAGGACCTCGTGTGCCAGCAGGCGCCTGTGCTGCTGAGCGATATCACCGGCCCTTTTTTTGTATGTGGGTACCGGGAGTCGAACTCAGGACCTCGCACTTGCCAGGCAGGCACTTATGCCGCTGAGCTATCTCACCGGCCCCTTACTTACTCTTTGAGCTTTTTTTTTTTTTTTTTTTGAGCTTCTTACACTAGGGAGACAATAGGATGTTTACAAACGCGAATCTAATTTATTTCACTTATGAGTATGGTCTGAAGTTGCATCCATTTACCTACGAAAGTCTCAAGTTTATCCTTCTTTATAGCTTAGTACCATGTCCAGTACAACTGAGGAAATAGGCCAGAGGGACAGGGTGACAGACTTAACTGGGTTTCCACAAACCTCAAACCTAAAACAGCTTTAGTCTCAGAACTTCTGGCACTTTTCCAACTGCCTAACACAAAGACAAATTTTTCTTGGTAAATGTTGATAGGTATAGAAGTTAGACTAATTTATATTATCCATTTAAATAGACAAAAATGTCTATTTTTAAGTAAAATTATAAGCTTAAACATCCAGCCGCTCTACCTTTCACAAAAAACAAAAAACAAAACGAAACAAAAAAACCCAGATTGCATTAGGCTTAAATCTCTTTGCCCAAGTTGTAAGCAATAAGATACTAATTTAACTTGATCCTTCCAATTTCCCACTGTTTCTCTGCCTCCTTATTGAATGGATTGGTCACTTTCATTGCTAAGGATCTCCAAGGCTGATTCTGTGAATACTTAAGCTAAGTCTACAAATATGAAGATCACCAAACCCCACGGGAAATAAAGGTGCTCCTGGACCAGAATTTGAGGCATCTGAGGCAACACAGCCACCAAGTTCTGCCTCTGCCTTGAGAGTCGTAACAGGCAAGGCGTGCTGACATCAATGGCCCACAAGATACAAAATATCACCCCTTGGGTCTGCTCATGAATACTTCCTGCTACTTTTCAGATCCAGAGAGTACAGTACATTTGAATTTAAAGCTACCTTTACAGACACTACATTTTTAAAGCCTGTTTAGTGTCTCATTTCGAATTGGTTGCTAGGAAGCTAAGATCTGACCTTTTTGTAGGAAGTACTGTATGTAGGCTTTCTAAGCATGTGTTTCCATCACTAGCATCAATTTTCCCTTCAAGTACTATTTCTACCTGTTCCCATTGTCTAAACTCGTACTGAATAACCTGCATACACATTTCAATAACGGGGACTACTATAAAAGAAATAATAAATGTAGCCAGGAACTGTTTCCAAAATTGAATCTATTTGTATATTTCAGTCATATTTGGACAGCACAATGGTAAAACTAATTGATTCCAGGTACATGAAAAGTAATAGAAACTCCCTGAATATCTGTCTTTTCCTCTACCCCTCAACTGTATTGATTTAAAAAAAAGACTTTGCAAATGTAACAGAGAAGGTACATGCAACACAACTCAGTAGAAACACTATTTTCCTTCTCTGAGAAATTGCATATGAATAATAAGGAAATAATACGGTCAAATTATATTATCGTTGAGACATGGTCAAATTTCCAGCAACTGTCAAAGCTCAGTAGGAGACATGGTAAATGTATCTGACATATTCTTGGACACAGATAACTCACACTGGCAGATCTTACATACAAATCTTGTGCAGTTCACTGAGAGGTGGGATGAAGGTTTTGTATTTGTTGAACATCTATGTGGTTAAAAAATCAGTTTTAGAGGCATGAACTTTCACAGTACATGATCACAAAGCATTTCAAGTCTCAAATCAACCTCACCTTTTAAGGTATAAGCATCAACTATCCTAAGAGTTACTCAAATTTTAAATAATGAAGAACCCCCAAACCATTTTTGATGTCATTTTGATTAACCAATTACATGTGATTTAATTTGATCCTTTTCAAGTAAATCCAAACGCTAGAGAATATGTGTGGAATTCCTAATGTGGGTTTCACTCAACATTGACCAATATCTAATATGGCATATTGGCTTAATTTCTGTATCTTACACACCTATATAAATAATTTAAAATGTGTAATTTAAACAATACAACCACAAATTATTCACCTAGAAAAAAAAATCAGAATAAATTTTTAAAGGCATTTGTTTTAGCTTTGAAGGTAACCAAAATTTGCAGGGCCACAAATTATTTCAATTTACACAATATTCAGTAACCACCACATTAACTGATGTTTTTGGAATCTCACTTTTGATTTTTCTTACCCATGACTGAAGGGAAAAGAATTTGCTTGAAATAAATTTATGAAGAATTCTGCAGAGACATAGCTCAGTGGGACAGCACTTGCCAACACGCATGAACCCCAGGTCTGATCCCTAGCACCACACCACTGAACAATTTTTAAAAACAAAAATATAGTTTCATTAGCAGAATTCTATTCAAAACAAACAAAAGTAGAGAAAAGTAAGCAAAAACGTAAGTACATAAAGACAGAGATTACAAAATTAAGTAGTTTATCATATTGTCTAATTTCTATCAGGCCCTCTCTAGTTTCACTGAGGGTCTTAGGACAAGGTGCCAAGACTAAGTTTATGACAGCAGCTGCTCCGTGATTTAAACGTGAGCGTAGATTATTTGGACAAGCATATTATATTTCTTTTTTCGTAGAAAATAATGCAAGAATATGAAAAACCGCGGCTGAGAAAGGTGAAGCAGCTGTCAGTGCAATGTCCCAAAGGTCGCAGCAGATAGCTTATTGCCAGCGTTAAGACTAGACGGGCCACAGAGGGACATTTGTTTAACATCTTGGGTGAATCATTCACTTTGTTTAAGCTTGAGTTTCCTAACATGTAAAATAGGAATAAATAAAAGTGCTGGCCCCACTTCTACACTACTTTCTTGGTGCGCCAAAATTGAGATGACATGTAAAGTGGCCTGTCAATTTTAAATACCAAAAAAATAGTCAAAATAGTTTAAATCACCAAATAGATATTGTTGTTGCCCTTGATACTAATGAACAGAACACTTTTGTTGCTGACTGAAGAAATCAACCTAGAAGAAATTCAGAGGCCCCAGTCCTAACCAACACTTCCTGCTCCACAGAGCGGCCTAAGTTCTAACAGCACAGTGTCCAGTCCAATTCCTTTTACATAGTAGGCTAAAATGACTAATTTATAGCTACTCGAGGTCAGCCAAAACCTTCTGTATACACTGATAGGCAAACTTGTATTATTAAGTATTAGTCACTTTAGCATCAACCCAACACTTAAAAGTTCTCGGTGGGAAATTTTAATTTTAATTTTTTAAAGAATTAATTAAACTTCATCTATACACGTTAATGCAAATCAAATTAAAATATTTAGTTCTAAATTATTGCATAAACTTTCCCTACCATGGAACAAAGAAAATAGTTGTAACTCATCAAAAGCAACAAATCAGAAATACTTTCCTCAAGGACACAATAATTAGGACATTAAGTTAACATGGGCACTGGTCATTTAGTGAATATTTTCTTCCAGTATCACCCAAAATCTAAACAAAGACTCTTCTTGGATAACAGTTTTCCCTTGGGGACATATGTGCTTGGTGTGCCCGAACAGTACATGTCTAGAAAATCCTTTATTTTGCCACTAACATAATACTTTTATGTCAAGGAAGAATCAGTAACAATTCTAACTTGGGCTTCTATGTAATAGTAGTTAGTGCCTGTCAAGCATGAATGAAGGTTTTCATTCTGTGAAGCCACAGGATATTCTCTCCCCTTCAAATCTGGGTGGGGAGAAGAGGAACTCCACCCTGAGACCATAATGTTAAGTGAAATAAATCAGACACACAAGCTGAAACATCACATGGTTTCTCTATAGGAGAAAACCAAATTATAAATAAAGAGCAAAACAAAACATAGACAATAGGAAGTAGTAAAACGGATCTTTCTGTAAGGGGAAGGGGATTGAGAGATGGAGGGAGGGGAAGGAAGGAGGGAAAAGGAATAAAAAAAGGAATTAAGATGTGTTCTGTACATGCACCAACTCCACACAAGGAATGTAAACATTCCTGCAAATATGGACTAATAATAAAACAAATCTTTTTTGTGACCTATACTGTTGTAAACATAGGTATGCATGTACTACTGTAGTATGATTGCTTTAATTCTTTCAGGAATACACCTAGGAGAGGTATAGCTGGGTCAAATGGAATTTCTATTTTTAGTTTTTTTAGTCTATTTTATATTTGTACTGATTTCCATATTGGTCATACTAGTTTACATTCCCACCAACAATGAAGAAGGGTTCCTTTTACCCACATCCTCACCAGCATTTGTTGTTTTATTGTGTTCTTGATGATAGCTATTCTGACTAGAGTAAGATGGAATCTCAGAACTGTTTTGATTTACATTTCTGTAATGGCTAACAATGTAGATGAATGGATAAAAAATTTCAATATATATGAATATGGAATTATATATATGAGACAGATAGATAGATGATAGACAGATGGAAAGAAGGATAGGAAATAGAATTTTATTCAGCCATAAAGAAGTATGAATTCAAGTCATTTGAAGCAAAATGGATGGATCTCGATGACATAATATTAAGTGAAATAAGTCAGACACAGAAAGCTAAATATCACATGGTTTCTCTTATGTGAGAAAGCCAAAACATAACAAAGAATGAAATAAAGGAGAGATGGTAGGAAACAGAGGATCAGAATAAAGAGGGGAATAGGGAGGAGGGTGGAGGAAAGGAGATCAAAATGATCACGGTGCGATACATATACACTGTACATAAATTACCCGAAGTGAATGTAATCACTATGTATCACAAGCATTTACCAATTTTTAAACAAGAATCTCTTTTGTCATCACTAGGAGGGGACCAGCCTGATGGCACATCTGCTATGAGGGGACAAAGAAAAGAACCCCAACTGCAGAAAGCAGATGCTCTGGATAAGCCCTGGCTGGAAGGGCACCGGCCCTGGGCTGCTGTGCATCAGGCGCACGCAATGCTGCTGCTTCCTGCGTTAGATACTTGGGGTCAGGTTCTCTGTTGCCATCAAAGGTATCAAACAAATGATCCGGTCGAACACCTTGGTTAAAACAGATTGGGGGCCGGTGAGATGGCTCAGCGGCGTAAGCGCCTGCCTTGCAAGCGCGAAGGCCCGAGTTCGACTCCCGGATCCCACATACGAAAAAGGGGCCGGTGATATCGCTCAGCGGCACGGGTGCCTGTTGGCGCGCGAGGTCCTGAGGTCGACCCCCCGGTACCCACCAAAAAAAAAAAAAAAAAAAAAAAAAAAAAAAAAAAACAGATTGGGATGTTGCTACCCTTCTATGGTTCCCATACACCCACGAAGAAGGCACAAAGCCCAGGAATAGCAAGGTTGTAGTTTTTCTCTTGGGTTACAATTTTACACATAACTCACACTGTCAAGTGAAATTCATGTTTGCTCCTGACTTTCAGGGTCAAGAGTTACCCCATGAAGGTAAGGTCAAGGAGATGAAATACGTGGACCCTGGAATCAAGAGGGTCCTAACCCGAGCACTTTATGCACCATCCGTGAGATTTTGGTTAAATTACTGACCCTCCTGAAATGTTTCCTCATCACAAAAATGGGCATCACTGTACTTGTTTTGAGTATTAAATGAAATACCACAAGTAAATCATTGAGGGTAATACCTAGCACTTATAAAATACCATAAAATATTGGCATTCTTCTTTATATACAAGGGAAGTTTAATTTCTAGCATTAATACCTATAATACGGATAAATATCGTATTTAAAAAAGCAGGTATTTTGCTTTTATTTGAGATCTAAGGATAGCAGATTTGTCTAATTAGCTGAAAATAGTTATTTGCTTTTGCATGTATACAAACACATGTGAAATATGTCTATAGACTTTGTCTCATGCAGAAATAATTTAAGTGATAAAATATTGAAAAGGCAAACTTTTTAATATAGTTCATACAGTAAAAATTATAAAAGAGGACATCAATGTTACAAGAATTTCTGTTTGGGGTTTTTTTGGGTTTTTTAATTGACAGAATGACTAGCCAGAAAACGTGACTCATGTTTTGGCTTGTCAGCAAGAAATCATCATTCTCATCGCAAATGTAGCCCAGGGGAAGCAAAGCTCATCAATTTCTGGGAGAGCCATTCCTCTGCAAAGGCCTGGAACACTAAAAGAGGGAGGGCGGTCATCGGGCGTTATCTTGCTTTGGAAGAACTGAACGTCACACTGATATTCACCATTTCCTTTGGTCCTGGACAACAAAGACTAAAATTCAGAGAGTTTCTGGTCAGTAAAGGGGAGTTTCAAAATCAATAAATTTTTTGAAAAATTAGCACTTATGAGAAACATTTCCCCCCAAAACATATGGAGTCTTAAACACCATGGTTCTGTCAACTAATGCAACATGAAACTGTGATTAAAGTTCAGGGTGGCAGAACAGCACACTGGTGACATTAGGAAGCAGGGAACCCTCTGGGCTAAGATCCAGCTAGTTAGGAAAAACAGTGACTCTGCAGAGTAGCAGGGAACGCTACATCAGCGCCAGGGCCAGGACAGGCACCCAGCATCAGTGATTAGCGTGCCTTTCACCTTGCTCACGGATGCCTAAAAACTCCACGTGCACATGTCGCTTAATGCCAAGAAATAATAATGTTTTTTAAAGCTAGGTCTAATTGCTAAAGGCTATTTATCCCCTGTGTGTTGAAAGCCTTATTTTTGCCCAGGAACTTTCCCATAAATTAAATAAAGCAGCAAATTATATTCCCTTACTTCAGACTTAGTGTCTGGGTTGCAGCACAGCTGGGTGGCAGCAAAAAAAATCACTGGGAATGTCTGCATTTGACTGGTGGGAAAAACTATCTGAATTGCTCACAAATATCTGAGGAATTAAATCTAGAACAGCAGCATCACCACAGTCAGCTGCTGAAGGGTGTCTCTATTACTGCAATTTTTAGATACCTATCAACATTCAATTAACATCCATGACATGATATTAGTCATTATTAACACTTATTAAACACCTCTGCCTTTACTCTGAAAAGTGCAGAATTCATGGTGATAAGGTGGGACTCTAGCTGGCAGACACATCTTCACTTGATTTAAGCAAACCCGTGAAACATTTGATTCCTTCCGAGCTTAAGTTTCTAAGTATCTAGTGTCCAATATATATGCCCAATATGCTCAAAAACAACCAAAAAAGGCACAGTGGAGAATAGGTGAATTTATATATGAAAATTTACAAAAAAACCCCACATTTTCTACCTACAGTGTACGTATTTATTGGATGATGAAGATTTTAAATTGATGAATGATCTTAGAAATGGCTTCCTTTTAATATTCTGAGGAATGGTTAGCAGAATAAAAAGGAATTGGAAAATTTAGGAGGAGGAATCACCCAAAACGAATGACATGTATTTATGTCTGTTATGGATTATATCTAGATGTCCTCCCAAAGCCTCATGTGCTCATGGGGCACATGAGGGGCCTTTCAGCTTTGCCAAGATGGCTGGATGGAGGGTGTATGAATGTAGATTAAAGATGTGTGGTAACTAAACTGGTTTAGCACAGTTCTGAATGTGGATAATGGAAGCCCACACTGGGTGTACATGGCACCAATTAAAAGACTTATAGCCCGGATAGAATATAAAGGGGCAGAAAGAATGCAAGCTGCAGGCTGCTGCTATTTCTGCCTGCCCTGTCATGGACTGTTTCTCCTCTGTGATGCCCCTCTGCCATGCCACCCTGCCTGGGAGCCAGCTGACTACGGACTAAAACCTCTACAAACTGTGGGCTGAAATAAACCTTTCCTCCTTTAACATGGTGACTGTCGGATATTTTGTCTCAGCAACAAGAAAAAAAAAAAAAAAAAAGACAATATCCACAGAAATAATTCTAGGAACAAATTATATTTTCTAAAACTGTAATTAGCCTTCTTCTTTGGGGTTGAGTGTTTCTCTCTGGGCTAAATGACCCAAGAGAGTTGGATTTTATACCAGACAATAGCTTTAGAAGAATCATAGTTTTATCTTTTTGTTGCTATTTGATGACAATCAGTAAATTATGGCATTTCTTTACAAGACTAGCAACTAACAATGATTATATGGAAACCTCCTCAGGTTGAACGAGTGAATCTTTCAGGAGTCACCTCCCTGTACTCACGGGGACTGCTATACCCGCACAGTCTGCCCGGGGGAAGACACCAGCCTACGCAAGCAGGGGCTCAGATTACCCTTCCATTCTGCTCTGTTTGTGCAGATCAGAGAGGGAGAAGATTCGCCCCAGGGTCTTAGGAAGTCTGAGGTCAGCAGTGACCATATCCAAAAAGTGGTCACAAGTAGTTTGCACAGACCCAGCTGTAGCTAAGATGTGCTACAGTAACATGGATTAAAAAAAGAAAAGAGAAACAAACCACTGCTACAGTTTATAACTAAAATGTCCCCCAAAGCCTCTCGTGCTCACAGGTGGGGCTTCTGAAGGGTGACTGGAGTATGGGGTGGACTAGCGAGCTTGCTGGGAGCGTGGCCTGGAAGGGTTTATTTCCCTCCCCTGCTCCTCCTTTGATGCTCTTTGCTCCCTGGCCACCAGGTCATGAGCAACTATTTCTCTTTCATCCCCCTTTGCCACGCTGTCCTGCCTTAGAGCACCGGACTGCAAGCCGGAACCTCTACATTCTGTGACCCAAAAAAACTTCTCCTCCTTTCTTTTGTAGGTGT
Organism: Erethizon dorsatum; assembly: GCA_028451465.1. Lineage (NCBI taxonomy): Eukaryota > Metazoa > Chordata > Mammalia > Rodentia > Erethizontidae > Erethizon > Erethizon dorsatum. The sequence continues at coordinate 147,230,745 of CM051823.1, forward strand.
CCGGCATTAAGTCGCAGTGATCAGGAAAGTAAGACACCCACTAATGTACCAGCACACTTTGAAAACTTTATCTCAGTGAATTCTCACTGAAGAACATTAGGTAAGGCCAAAGGTCACAGAGACAGTAAACGCCAAGGACAGGATTCTAAGCCAGTTCTCTGCTTTTCTAGATCCCGTGACGCTTCCACTGACCCACAGCACCTCTCGGCCAGCACCCCAGTTCGATTCTCCTGGTTACATACCTTTAGATAAACCACACAAAACGGAGTGGGCCTTGGTTTCCCCATGTATCAAATGGACACAATAATTCCTGCCCTGCTACCGTTCTGCATTAGTTCTGCATAAGGAACTCAATGAATCTCTACACAGTTGTGTACCACATAATGATGCTCAATCAATGGCAGGCCACAGGTGGAATGGTGGTCCACAAACTACACTGCTCCGTGGCATCACCGTGTCATAGTTTGTGTAAGAACAGAGGATCATGCTCTCACAGCCACAAAACTGCCTGGCCACACACTCCTTAGAATGTTTCCCCAACGGTGACACATGACTGGATGTGGAAACAATACTGAAATGAATGAAAATCATTAGATGACTGAAAGATAATGAATGTTAACTCCCTGTCCCTCCTCAGTCACAGTTTTATCAATGCCCCCTCACAGTCCTGTATCACACTGAAGTTCAAACTGTCAGGACTCTGAGGATTCATCTGGTTTATCCCTATTCATCGTTAATTCTAAGTGCATCCCCTTCCTAAAGATTTCCCCATGCCCCTTCTGTGATGCCACAGGACAGACATCTGCTAATGGTTTTACCACACTGTGCCACACTTACACGTCCCAGCCTGGGATGCCAGGCCTGGAGGCAGAGATTCTGTCTGCATTTGTCAGTATTCTGTGCGGTACTCTAACAAAGTCAAAATGCACGCAGCTCCTTCACAACAGCAGAGAGGTGGGCAGCTCCATAATGGGTGTGATTAACGACTTGGGATCCTTCAGACTTAGGGCTTCCCATCTGCAGCAAGGATTCCTAGCACCATCAAGGCCACAAGCTGCAGAGGAATCCGGGAGGGTCACTCGGGGAGGGTTTTGGGAATCCGGCCAGGAAGATGCCTACGGGACTTCCACCCACATTCCAGTCACTAGAACTTGGCTGTATCGCTCCTCTAACTGCAGAAGAGCTGGGAACTGCAGTCTGACTGTGAGCTCAGGAAGGATAGGAGAGGGGTTTAACACCCAGCCTCATGCAACACTCATGCTAGACACTAAAAGATGCTTCCTGATGTCGGAATGGGCTGATTTAATACACCTAAGTCTTGGCCAGGGAGGAATAAAGGGAAAAATGAAAGTACCACATGCAAGGCATGTTTGGCGATCTGACTCAATTTCACAGATCTGTGCTTGTTGTCCTTTCCCTAATATACTCCAACCCAGTTTTAAGGATGAAAAATAAAATTCCCAAAAGAAAAAAGAGGAGCATCATAAGCCTGAAGTTTGAAAAACATCTCCCCTCAATAAGAGAATATCAGGAGAGAAGAGAATCATGACCGAGACAAGATTTACTAGCAGTATATAAAGAAAAGGTAGCAAGAGTGGGACAGTGTATTCCCTGGCAATTTTCTTTAGAATTTTACATTTTTATAATACTAAAAGGTACATACCTATCATGTGCCTGTAGCTAAGCTCGACCTTGTAATGTACAAACTCTGATTCTGATGCTTGGGTACCTATATTCCTTTAAAAATCATCCGAGTTTAAACACTGATCAAGTGTAGGGATTAAAATGGCATTTGAAATTTTTGTTTTATGAAAAGTCACTAAGTACACCAAGAATGGATGCACGATCTTTCATCACAGAAAACACTGTAATGGGCAAAGTTTCTTTTTAATGCCGGTGTCAGCTCCAGCGGGGAATGGGGTATCGGTACCTGCACCTCAGCATCACCTAGAAACCACAGGTGACAAAATGTCATCTTCCTGCTCTACCCCAGAGGATCTTCTTCCTTCGGTGGAATTTGCTTCCCCACACAAACTCTCAAAGTAGGTTTCTTTCTGCTTATTTTTCTGAATATATTTTAAAAGAGAAATGACATATGTTTTGCAGATGCTGGTGAAATAATTACAGTTGCATAGGCAAAGCATATAATTAGTTGAAGAAAAGGGTAAAAAAAGACTTCACCTACACTGCGTGGGCACAGAGACTTAGGATTAACTGTGAAGAAACTGCTGTGCTTTTCACAGCTACAAACAGCACTGAGGCAAAACACACACACACACACACACACACACACACACACACACACCCCTTGGAACACAAAGAGAAGACGTCCTGCCTAAACTCAAGTGAGCACAGATGCTTACACTGAGAGTGAACTCAGTAGTTACCTTCATCCCACAGATATGCAGCAAAACATCAGGGCAAAGCAAAATGAGGAGGAACAGTTAAATGATTCTACTTTCTCCACATTCCCGGGCTGCAGTACATTCCCAGAGTCTCTGAGAGGGGACCTTTTTTCTTTGGCACATGCTGTATAGAAACACTGTCCTCTTCAATACCTCTGTTTCCTAAAAAGTAGGAGAATGGAGGGGTAGGAAGGAAGAAACCAAATTTTCTCATTTCCATATAAACCTGTTGAATTCATCAGGATCTCAACTTTTATGCCGAAGGAGCCCTTAACCGTGAATATCAAAAGCTATTTTTACCTATTTTCACAACTTCCTTTAATTATTTTATGAACTTTGCAAGCAGGTTTACAACAGCACAGTGCAGCAAACTCCAGTTCAAACTTTAATTACACATGGAAGCACAACGTCAGTTTATTTTTACCCAACATGTGTAAATTTTAATTGGAAGAATTTGCTCACAGCTTCAGCAATCATGCCTTAGTGGTGAAGAACTCAAAGGACATGTGAATAATTATAAATGGATATTACTGAGATAGCTCAGCGGCATAAGCGCCTGCCTGGCAAGCGTGAGGTCCTGAGTTCGACTCTTGGTACCCACATACAAAAACAAAAAAGGGCTGGTGATATCGCTCAGTGGCACGGGCGCCTGCTGGCATGCAAGGTCCTGAGTTCAACCCCCGGTACCCACAAAAAATAAAAATAAAAAAAATAAAAAAATAAATGGATATTACAAGTGGTATGGCCTGGCCAGCCACACTCAATTTCAGAAGCAAAAATTACACTAGTAGTAAAGCAGATAGATGGTCCCACAGAGGCAGGGGTTTGGAAGGTATGTACAACAATAAATTCATGCTCCGATATCAAGATACATTTTAGAACATCAAGGTTCAAACTAGTCCCTTTGTGGGCCAGGCAGGCAGGTAATGAAGAAATGGGAAGTGGCTGAGTGAAGGCAAGAGGGAGGATGGGGTCCAGTGAGATAGCTCAGTGGCATAAGCGCCTGCCTGGCAAGTGCAAGGTCCTGAGTTCGACTCCTAGTACCCACATACGAAAAAAGGGCCGGTGATATCACTCAGCGGCACGGGCGCCTGCTGGCGCGCGAGGTCCTGAGTTCGACCCCGGTACCCACAAAAAAAAAAAAAAAAAAGAGGGAGGGTGGTGCCCAGGAGCCAACTACAGAATGAACATCTCACCTCAACACAAATTCAGCCTGAAGAAGACAATGCAGTGACCAACGTAGACATCTGGAGGTCCCAATTGACCCTAGCCTAGGGAAACAATGGACAGCATATTTCCCCCTTCTGATTGCTTAAGACATTAAGGAAGAAGGTAAGAAGTTAAACATTGTCCTACCCGGCTATCTGCTCAGTGTGGACTCTACAGTCCTGACAGACAGTCGGGGGAGAGGCGCAAAGCTGACATCCTTTCAAGAAAGTAGGACAGCCTAATAAGGGCCTCTGCCTGAAAATATGGCTATCTCACTTCCACTTGGAGAGATTCCCACAGGCAAATGCTACATAATTATGCTAGATACACTCTAAAAGGATGAATGGGAGAATATACATCCTTTAAATTGGACTCCATAGAGTGTGGCCACCCTTGTCCAAAAATAAATAAATAAACAACAAAACCAAAAAACATAGTTAAGCAAAATCCCTGAACACTGCACTAAGGGAATGTCAATTTGCATAACATATCTACGCTTCAATATGAAGAATATGCAAAACGTGCACCAGGTTGCTGAGAAACAAAACAGCTACAAGCAGAGGAATAATCAGATGGGTTGGCGAGGCCAGCAGATGTCCTTAGAGAGCTTAAGCCAGAAGCGCATGATGTGTGACCCTGGGCCCCTTTTTTCGGCTGCCCCCGCCAGGGGAAAGCCTGTGCTCCACACAAGAGGACACTTCCTTCTTAAGGAGCCTCTGGATTGCTCACCACCCCCGGACATTCCACGCAGCCTGTGAAAGCACAACGCTAAGAAGCCAGATCTCCCTGCGCCTGGCACAGGACCTTTACCCAGGGCTTGCGCTTCCTCCTGGGGGAAGAGAGAAGCAGCCAGGCAAGGAGACCCTGCCTTCCTTTGCTCTCCTGCAGGGCTTGCCAAGTAGGGCAGAGTTTTACAGGAAGAAATCTTCCACTGCTCGAGAGGAGGAGCTCGCTGAGAGTGTAGACACTGCTGGGAGTTTCCTTGGCAAACCAGAATTTAAGGTCGCTTTTTTTCCAAAATCCTACCAATATAGAAATCATAGTTAGCTCTTTCTTGAAAGAAATGTATACTTACAGAATATTCCCTATATTCAAGGCACTAGGACAGGTTCTTTTAAAGGTGCTCTTGGGAAGGGGCTCTCAAAGAGAGATAAATTGTTTGACCTTAGAACTTATTCCCAGAGAAGAAAGTCATACAAAATAAGTAACTTTCTGGACATATACCATGTGACAATCTCATGTTTAGCTTTTTGCACACAATGTCTCATTTAGTTACCATTCCCTCTAGGAGGTAAATGATATTACTCCCATTTCTCAGGTCAGGTATGTAGTAGTTAAGCAACTGTCCAATGTCCCACAGGCTATAAGGAGCTGGCATTGGAATCAGGTACATCCCACCACAGTTTCCTAACTCTTACTTTGTGACAAGCATGACAAGAACAATTTAGATGAGGAAATGTGTATTTCTGGTTGGAATAATCAAGGAATAAAAAGAAGACAGTGGTATAAGAAACAGACGAGAAAGGGAACCCAATGCACCAATACGTAGAGCTGTCAAAGACCAAGCAGTACACACGCAGTCAACTTGGTTAGTACTTGATTATTTTTGTACAGAGGACCTCAGAAGTGCAACACTGGAAAGCAGCTGAGGCTAACTCTTCCTTCATGTTTACTTTAATCAAATATGAGCCTCAGTTTGCATGGCCTGAGTACACTCCAATTCAATTTGCATTGAAGCCAAGCAACGTATCCAGACCAAGATGCCTCACAGGCAGAGCCCCTCACAGGGCTGGATTGAAGGGGACACGCTGCCGTCCAAAAGCAGGCAAGGGCTCAAACTATATCTGAACAGAGTCATGAGAAAGTCCTTGCACATTGAAAAGACGTAAACCAATCTTACCTTTTTCCACAGAAACACTGTTATAAGGAAAATGACATTTCATATCTGTGGGTGGACACTCGTGCTCTAGTAAAAAGCCCAAGCACTGTGACTTGTATTTGCTAAAGAAGGACGCCTTCAGTGTGCACACATAAATTACAGAGTGTGGTATCAAAGGCATAATTTTAATGAACTGAAACTATCTCAGGATCCACAACCTTTGCCAAGACTTGGAGAGACTGCAGGACTAGAGGCCAAAGTGTCTCCCAGGAGAGAGGCTACTCCTAAGGCCAACAAGGCTACGGGCTAGAGGAAGCTGCCATGAAGAACACAGGCCCTAACCAGAGGCTCAATACACATGAGGTCACGTCTTAAGCAAACTGAGCAGACCACTCAAGCCGCTTCAGGGTGTCTCCCTACCACCAGGCTTTTCCCTCACCCACGTGACGTTCCTAAAATTGTATCACTGATTTTGCTATTTTTCTGCTCAAAAACTTTCAGTGACTCCTCTATTTTTTACCAAATTACAAAACTCAAGTCTATCATTTCGGATTTTCCAGAACTCTTTACCATCCGTCCAGCACAATCTTCCACTACACCTGCTCTAATATCCTAGGCTGTAAAGACGACGCGTCAGTATTCTCAAGCATACCAACCTTTTCCATCCTTAGGCCTTTGCTCAGGCTATGAGCTTCCTTACCACCTCCATCAGGACCTATTACACCTCCTAGACACAAGAGCCAGCTTCTGGGCCAACTTTTCATGAAAGCTGGTACATAATAAATGCTATGGATGAATGGATATCATGAGTCTCCGCTGGTAGTGATTACTCCTCTGCCAATGTGTCACAGAACGCTTCTGTTCTGTTCCAAGAGTCTCTGTATGTTCCTTTCTTTCATAAACATCTGAAGGCAACTCTTCTATTAAATGGAAGGCTGAGCTATACTTGTCTTTGTATCCCACACAAATCCTAGTACAAGATCTTTCATAGAGTATGTGCTTAAGATATACTTTTTAAAAAGAGGAATATGGTAAACTTGGCAGAAGATAGCAAACATACATAATGGCTAGCTTAATACATTTAAGGAACAAATCCTAGGTACGGATGGTTGGTACACGGACCTGCGCTAGGTTCATCCCAGACAAAGGTCTGAGCTCTAGTTTAAAGTTAACTTTTGCCGCATAGTCAAGGTCATCACCTCCTACTCCTCCTTCAGGACTCAACCCTGGCACCGTCTCTTCCTTGGAGCCTCTGAGAACACTCTCCCCATGCCACTCCCTACACAATTCTGCCTCCTCCTTCTTGGCGCTGTGCACATGCACCCATCAGATGCTACCACGTGACCGTCGCGCCCTCCTGTCTCCTCAGCACAGAGGAGTCGTCTTTGCTCATCTCTATCATCTGTCATCCTTAGAACACTACCTGGCATGCACTTGGCTCCCAATAAAGGTTTCTTATTACACATTTTATTTTAGAGGTGCTTAGCTAACACTCTGATTTTTAAAAATCTACTAAGTACAATCATCATTGTTACCAAACCCAGGATGTGTTGCTAATCTCTTAGGGGAAGAGACCTTAGCCTGGGATTTACAGTCAGGCTGCTTCAGTTTGGAGCGCCAGCTCCACTTCTTCCTAGGACTGTGATTTTAAATACATCTCTTACCCTCTCCAGGCTGATTTCCTACATCTCCCATGGGGATAACAGCACCTACCCTGTAGTGTGCTGTGAGGACCAGAGGTTATGTAATCAGGCTCCTAACAGAGTTTCTGGCAGTTGGTTATTGCTATATAATGATACCAGTTATAATGACTACACTAAGAGAACTGCTAAAAGTAAATGTTGACATATATTTTTCAATTAATATATATGTGGTTATTTAATTTTAATGTCATTTTTAAAAATCAAACTGAAAAATTTATTTCAGTAACGTCATACAGACAGAGACCACATGTTGAAGGCCACAAATTATTGTCATGCTGCCAGTAAGAATCTTGATTCAACTGGTAATGCAAATATTAAGAAATATACAGAGGACATATTGAGTTGATAAAAAAAAATACAAGTTATGGCTCAAGAGGTAAGGTTATACAGTTTGTCTTCAATCAGATTTCCTTTCCATGGTGTTCTGAGGAGAATTAAAAAAAAAAAAATCAGCGAGGAGGAGAGGAAAGAGGATGTTTTCTCAGCATTAAATATTTAAAGTAGGTCGATAAGAGCAGGGCCTCTCAGGAATTCTGCCTCAGTCTCCATGCCTTCCAGTTGGTGTAAGTGGTACATACGTGTGCCACACTGAGAAAAGTTCATGTGGAAGATGAAAATGTGTTTCTGACACAGACTCCAGAGAAGAGTCTAGTGTCTGGCTTCCTGTGTAAACAAATGTCATCACATTCAAAGAACAGTACATCAGGAAATTCTCTGGAAGACGTCTGTTTTCATGAAGGGTGTGTGTGGAAGGGGGGTAGAGAGAGAGAGAGGGAGAGGGAGAGGGAAATAAGAGAAAAAGAAGAGAGAGAAAGGGGGTGGAGAGAATAGAGAGAGAGATTCCACACCATGGAATGACCGCAGAAGCACTGTAAGACAAATCATTAAAAATGCAGCACATGCCAGCTCCCTTCCACTGCGGATGTAGGGAGGTTAGTGAAAGCAAAATGATCACTTAAGATCAATTTAGGAAGTCTTACAAATTTGACAACTGAATTTAAATCACACAATTTTAGCTTAAGTATTTACAAATGGATAAATGGTTTAGGAGAGGCAGAGCCAATAACACTCATATCACATATGAAAACACTTTCTGACAAGATCCTTGCAATACAGATTTCACAGACTCACCTCCCTGTGTTAGGTGTGTGCAGCAAGTTAAATCCTTTATTTAGCAATTTCTAACAGTGCCTTGAGTTCTTCAAGCTAATGAATATTCTACACATGAGTAAATTAATACCAAAATAGGTTCTGACACAGCCTCAGACCAACATGGAATGGCGGAAGTGAGATTTGCCCTCTTGCCTGAAAACTGTAAAGGTGGAAAACATACAAAACAATGGCTCCGGAGACAGCTGGTCACCTGGGGACCCAGGACAGCGATCCCTGGGAGAAGGGAAGCCAGCGAGGTAAATCCTGCAATTGTCTCCACTCACTGCTGGAGAAAGTTTGAGGCCATGGCGCAGGAAGAGGACACTTAAGCAGAGACCTTGGCGTGGAAGGCATGGAGCTAAATGTGCAGGGGGCACGAAGCAGTTCAAGACCACAAGGCAAGTACGGGGATTACAGCACTCCACAGAGAACACTGAAGATCCACGGATGAAGGATTCAGTTGATTATACATCAATACATGCATGTGAGAGAACTGCGGGCAGGGGAAGCACTGCCTGAGAGCATTAGAGGGAACAATGCCCACAGTTCAGAGGGCCAAGACTAGCGCCTGTTTCCAACAGCAAGAGCAGAAGAAAGATGCGAGGCATTGGTTCCAGTATTCAGAAGGGTCCTGCCTTGATAGTGGGGAAAAACTGACCCAAGGCTAAATGCTGCCCTGGTGCTACTAACAAAGCTTAAAAGCAAGCTCTTAAGGATGGAAAGTGTTTCAAGGTACCTTACCTATGCCCCACAAAAATGCTAAGAATATTTTTAGGAAAACAAAGGTTTCTAGTATTCTACAAGGAAAAATTCTGGTATCCAATCCAAAATTATCAAGTATGCAAAGAGGCCGAAAAATATGATCTATATAGAGGAGAAAATCGATCTGAACTGCCACAGAAATGACACAAATGATAGAATTACTAATAGAAAAGGATGTTAAATGTTATTTTAATCGCATCCCATATGTTTAAGTAACTAGAATAAATAATCAGTAAGTTAAGTAGTAGCAATAAGGAAGATATAAAAACAACCTAAGTTGAACTTCTAGAGAGGAAAAATCTGAGACAAAAGTCTCACAATCTGTGACAAAAGATAGAGTAGAGAAGTAGGTATTAATGGCAACTTATACATTGGAGGAAAAAAGATTAGTGAACCCAAAGACATAACGGTAGAAACTGATCAAGCAGAAAAAGACAGAATGCCCTGTGCTACTCAAAGTCCAAACTTCCAAAAGTGTGCCTGCTGTGGTGTGGATATGGTTTAAGTGACCCCCAAGGGACTGAAGTTTGTCCCCAGTGAGGGTGAGAAAGGCGATGAGACCTTTAAGAGGCAGCGCCAGTAGAAGTCACTGGAGTGCTGCCCCGGGAAGGGATTAACATGGCTCTTCAGCGACCCCCACTAGTTTCTGAGACAGTGAGTTGTTATAAAAGAGAGCCTGACCCAGCTCCTTGCCTCTTGTCTCTTCCTTCCACATGTACTGTCACCGTGATGGCATCTGGCATAGTGCAATACACCCTGGGAAGTCCTTGCCACAGTCAGTGGCATAGTGTTTAGACTTCCAGCCTCCAACTAAAACCCTTTCTTTATAAAGTATCCAGCCTTGGGTGTTCTGTTACAGCAATGAAAAACAGACTAACACAATGTCTGGAAATTCAATGAGGCCAGTTCTCCTGAAACTGAAACTCACTATATAGTAGAAGACCAATTTAGCACTCTAAAAAGGAAGTACTTACTTTCTGTCAGTAGAGTTATATGACCTCATTGACATTTCACTTTATACTCTTTGTGTTGATAGATATATACACTGTTCTAAGATCTTCCACTGCTACAGGGCCTTGAATGCGAACTAGTAAAACTCATAACTTTTCTATTTTCCATAATTAGTTTGACTTTATACATATATATTTAATATATTTACACATATACTTACACATAACCACATAAAGGTAGCAATAGTTTTTTTAAAAAACCATGGGCAAGCTATTTTCTTAATAATTGTAGAGCTTAATTCACTTCAAGGATTAATATTCTGTATTTTTCTGATTAATTTCTAATGGAATCATTTTCTGTTTCATACATAGCTCCTATTTTTATTGAATATTGTGGATTCTGAAAAATATCACCTACAGACAAGATTTTATTACTATATATAAGTAGATGATCCATATATTTAATTAATTTTCCTTCAGTTTGCCCCCCAGTGGAGTAAGAAATAGTATTCAAATAATCATTCAAATAGTTTATATACCACAAAATATTTATATCTGGATGCTTCATCATCAATTCAGATATTTTCCAAATAAAACACATGTGCACCTTCTCTTCACAATCTTTTCTCTATTACATCGATTCACCTAGCAAGTCCAGGCTGGTTCATAGAAACATAATGCTAAATAAGACACAATCATCAAAAGTCTAGGGTGTAGGATCAGATAAATGAAAAATATTTTACTCATATTGAAGGTCAAATGTAGAGAAAGCACAGGGGGACAGAAGTAAGGCGATGACAGAGTGGGGTGGGGAGAGGGATGTGAGAAGGCAGGCAGAAAAACTTCATAATAGAGATAACCTTTATGTCTCAAAGTACGTGCGGAAGTTCACCTAGTACAGAAATTAGAAAATGACATTAGAGGCAGAGGAAATAGCAACTGTAAATGCACAGAAGCATGGAGAAACAAAGTATATTCGGGGGAGTAAATAAACATGGGCACCATTTTAGTATAACTTTTGTGAGGAATAATAGTGAGACGAGAGAAAGGGAGCAGGAACCAAAAAGTGTGTCCGGATAATAAGGTTACTCGCTGTAAGACAAGGACTTTACTTTATCTTAAAGCACTAAGGTTGTATGTGTCCAGATGGCACAACGATGAGGAAAGAGGGAAGGATGATTCTGAGGCTCTAGCTTGGATGACTGTAGAGGTGGTGGGGTTTATAATAGAAAGAGGGAGAGAAGAATAGGTCTTGAAGTAAAGTATGATTTGGGACACATCAAATTTGAAGTTTAGTTGGGCTATTTAAGCTGGGATACCTAGTAGAGTCACTTAACGGTCACGACACATTCTGAGAAATAAATGCATTGTCCCATGACCTCCTCCTTGTGCAAACATCACGAGTGTACCTCATTAGACAATATTATCCTATGGGACCATCCTCACATATGTGGTGCATTGTTGGCCAAAATGTCATTATGTGGAGCACTGCATATATGTATACAGTACTTGGAAGTTTGGAAGTAGGGAACTAGGGTTGCTACTAGAGGACAGTAGCTGAAGATATCAAAGAGCATAAAAACATTTAGCCCCTGCAAATTATTTACAGGAAGAAGGGATGTGAAGAAGGCTGTCTTAGTCCCCTTTGTGCTGCTCAAACAGTGTGCCACAGACTGGGTATTTTATAACGCAGAGGGTACTGGCTCACAGTTCTGGAGACTGGAAAGTCTAAAAGCAAGGCACTGACATCTGGGGAAGGCTTTCTTTTTATGTCATCCCATTGTGGAAGGCACAGAGATTCAAAGAGGAACACAGAGGGAGAAGACGAAGCCAAATTCATCCTTTTATAAGGAACCCAATTCCACAGTCACGGCACTAATCCTTTGATGATGGCAGAGCCCTCACGACCTAAGCACTGCCCATTGGACCTCATATCCCAACACAGTTATGCAGAAAATTGACTTCTCAACACGTGCTTTCGGGGGGACACATTCACGTCACAGCAAAGCCCTATGACAGAACTCTGCACTGCACACATTTAATGGGCAGGTGGAGAAGTGAGGGGAGAGTGAGTGCATTCAAGAAAACTAGCAGAGACTATGTTAAGAAGGAGAAAGTTCGAATGCAACCGGGAACTGCTATTTAGTAAGATATGAAAGATGTCCACTGGAATTGCCAATTAAATGATCATTAATTCCTTTTATAGGAATAAGTTCAGGTACTTGAAATGTTAAGACCAGATTTCTTTAAGATAGAAGGTAAAGAAGCCAACATCACTAACATAGATTAATCTCTAAGAAGTTCAGTAATGGGACCCCTAGTCAATAGACTAAAATAATAATTGTGATTCTAATAAATTATTATGGAGCACTATCTGTCAGGCATTGTACTTTACATACATGATCTTGTTTAATTCAAGAACATTTAGAATTCCAAAATAGTCTTTCTCTAACCTTAAAGTCCCATCCTACTGCTAATCTTCTGAACAAAATATTTAACTTGATTACCTGTATTTTAAGAATTGTATCTTATACTTCCTCTGTTTTGTCTTATCTAGTAAAGTTTTAATGACATAGCCAAAACTCAATATCCCTTACATTTCTTGAAAATATAATGAGTTTGTGGTATCTGTGACTTTGTATTAGATGGCAGAAAAGATTTTTTTTATAGCATCCCAGTCTACATATGATTGAAAGCTCATTGGACAGACAAGGAGGCATGTGTATGGAAATTTATAAATGTGAAGATCAATTAAGTACCACTGCATTTATAAGACTACTGTACGAATTAGTAAAGAGAGATTGCTATAAGCTGATGTTGTGAAATAAATGTCTATGTAACTGGTAGAAGTTAAATAAGAGCATGGCAATGCTGACAAGCAGAAATGAGGCTTGGGGTGCCTGAGCAAAGGCATGGTTACGCATCTCACGAGAGAGAAGAGTTCACAACCAGTGACTTATTAAGCAAAATTTTCAACCTTACTGCTCTTTTCCCCAAATTCAGCCCATTTCTAGCCTATATTCTTTCTTTCTTTACATCTCCTTAATTGGTTTCTTTACACCTCACTGGCACAAGCCTCTATAGTCACACCCTATTTTGCCTCTGACGACCTCCTCACCACTCCGCAACACCTTTAGCACCTCTCTGGATCTTCAGTCTTACTTCCGAAGTCCCGTCCACCAATCTGGTCCTGTTGTGTATCACTTCTTCCCATTTTCTACTCAGGGTTTCCTAATATTCTGCATATGAGGACACAGCTCCTTCCCATGTGCCAAAGAGCCACCCTGACAACAGAGACCATCCCCTGTCCCCTGCACTTGTGTTCTCGCACTAACTCACTGCCGCTTCTCCCATTATATATTTGTTCCAAGACCTCCTACAGCCAACTATACATCTCCTTCCTCCAATTCTCCCCTGGTTCAAAATCACTCTTTATGTTCAAAGCTCTTAATCATAATTTACTACTCAGGAACCATTAATCCTGCACGGAGGGGGGAAAATTTACTGGCATTAGGTTGTTCAAGTACGAAGACAATCTGGTTCTATATAAATTTTTATTTAAATTCCCTATAAAAATGTTTGTAACTGCTTCAGGGAGGAGGGGCAGGGAGGAGAGAAAAAAGGAGGAAGAGGAAACAGATCAGGAGGAGAAGCAGGAGGAAGGGAGAGAGGGAGAGACAAAAGGGAAGAGGAGAAGGGGAGCGAAAGAGAGGAGGAGAGGGAGAGAAAGAGGAGAAGAGAAGAGAGGGGAAAGGAGGAGGGGAATGATGGATGAATGGGAGAGGAATGACAGCTCCTTGAGGACAGGCCACATGTTTGTTCAATGTGGGTTAAACAGTACTAGCCGGGGCACAGGAAGACTTAGAACAATCAAAAGCAAGCCAATCAGTATGTCCTTCAAGCCATCCTTTGACTCCAAATCTAAAAATGAAATACAAAAACCAAGGCTGTAGGGACCTAAGTTTTCTTCTAAGATGCAGATATTAGGTCTATATATTTTAGAAATTTAATAGTATCTTTTTAAAAAATCACTCAGTGAAAAACCTGCCTGAAAACTCTAGCCAAAATACTGTGTCTCAGGTTTAGGATATTCTAGCCAAAGTTACAAAAGATCGAGGCCTGTTCTCTCACTAATTTCACCTCACCTGGACACTAAACTGTTGGCCATTTTGAGATGAGTAGCTGTCACCATTTAGTGACACGTACAAGCCCAAATATAAATCGTTTCATTTCTAATAAGCATTTTAACTTATCACTACTAATTTAATAAACAGAAAGTGGCTATGTGTCTTTTGCATATGCTGGATAGGACACACATGGAGGTAAATAAAGCACTGCCAATAAGCACAAGATACTCAAAGTTCACAGGTGGAGACGCAAACAATGAATGATAACACAACTTTAATAGTAAAGAAATTCACAAAGCTATAGAGGAGGAACACCCAGGACAAAGTGGGCGGTGGTCTGCTTTTAGGTGCTGTAAGAAAGTGATATTTAGAGATTCTCTCAAGGGAGGAAGAAGGAAAGGGGTATAAATATCAATCAAGTAACTTATTGTTTCATTGCTGCCACTATTTTTGAGAAGGTAAAAATGAGGCGGGACAATTACAGTGACTTACGGTGCCACAGAGACAGCTTCAAACACTGCTTTGAATGTCCCACCTAAAACACAAGCTGCCCACCAAAGACAAGAAAACATTTTTTAGGTGGAAAGGGGGGTTAAGAATCATTATTGCTACAAAGTTTCTTAAAATGTATCTTTTATAAAATCTTCACTTATAATAAATTAACATTTTACGGGTATAGCTATAATTTTTTATTTGTCTGTAAAAAGTTTTTAAAACCCAGTTCATTGAAAAATGCCTGAAATCTAAAGTCACTTAAGAGATTTGTGGGAAAAAAAAATCATATATCAATGTTGTGTCCTTATGAATTTTTCTGGAGAAAATGGTCGGGAGCTTTTTATAAATCCGAAACAGGTCTATGAATCTTTACTTTCAAAAATGCTAAAAACTGCTGATTTACAGAGTTTTGTTAGGCATTTTAATGTTTCTCAAAAGGAGAGATACTCATGCGAAACTTACCATCATACACAAGGAAATGCACTTCTATGTAATAGGGAAGTCTATTAATAATGTAGTAACTTGAAAATGAAACATTGAAGTGACCCTTACCCAGGTTTCTAATAACTACTCAGGATGTTAACAGTGAAAGGATCATTTAGAAAGCTAATTTCCTTTTCAACATGCCTGTTAAGTGTTTACTTTACTTCACATCCTGTGTGACCCTATGGGAAAATTTTTAACCAATACTGGGGAAAATCCCATAGGGTTACACAGGATGTGAACGAGGCCTGTACTAAACTACCTTCAGCTTCAAAAATAAAATTAAATAGGTGAGTTTCACTTTCTGTTTGCCATAAGTTCCACTTTTTGGCTCCCAAAGTTTAGACTCATAGTCTATCTGCATTTCTGAGATAGCAATTGAAAAGAATCCCAACATTCTCACTGTCACTTTAAAAATCATATTTCTCTAGGTTGTACAGCAAAACCCTCCTGGCAGAAGATGCAAACGTGTGGTGTCAATCGGGGAGGCACGGGAGCACTCCCGAGCGCTCCTGCATACCTGCGGTGTGCACAGTCAGCTGCCTTTCCATTTCCTGTGAAGAACACACAGCATACCACTTCCCCTATAGAAAAAAGAAAGCAGCCCAATTTAATTGCTGATGGAAACACTGTCATACTTTCCACTGCCCAGGCTTGAAACCATTACTGATCTAACCTTCATTAATTTTTCCACAACAATTTGCAGAAATGTCAGGAAGCAGCTGTACGAAGACTGATGAATTGTTCTTATCACCACTACTTCACCATTCATATTCTCTCTCTCTCTCATATGCATAAATAGATATTTCAGTTCAAAAATAAAATTTGGAATTTTTCTATATTCTTTGGTAGGTGTAGTGAGTGGTTTGTCTTACTCTGAAAAGCCCAGATTTTTTTTTTTTTTTTTTTTTTTTTTTTTGTGGGTACCGGGGGGACGACCTCAGGACCTCACGCGCCAACAGGCACCCGTGCCGCTGAGCGATATCACCGGCCCCTTTTTCGTATGTGGGTTCCGGGAGTCGAACTCGGGCCTTCGCGCTTGCAAGGCAGGCGCTTAAGCCGCTGAGCCGTCTCACCGGCCCAAGCCCAGATTTTTTGTTTTGTTTTGTTTTGTTTTCCAGTGGCCTAAACCTGTTCCGATTTGGAGGAGACCCCACAAAGTTTGGGACAGCATCCATAAAGGAAAAGATTGCTTCCTGCCGATTACTCAGTTAGATCTGTTCAAACAGACGTTAACAGATTCAAACCTTATAGCAACACTGCATTTATTAGTCAATCATAGGAGCTA
The DNA here is from genome assembly GCA_028451465.1 of Erethizon dorsatum. Taxonomy (NCBI): domain Eukaryota; kingdom Metazoa; phylum Chordata; class Mammalia; order Rodentia; family Erethizontidae; genus Erethizon; species Erethizon dorsatum. The sequence continues at coordinate 147,247,198 of CM051823.1, forward strand.
AAATTCACTTCCGAATGTGAATTACAAAATCAAATGCCCTTTTTTTTTTTTTTTTTGTATTTTTTTCACTTTCTCTCTTCCCTCATCATTTCGGGTTGAGCTCTACCATCTGTCTTGTACCATCAAATGTGCTGCGCGTGCCCAGTGAAAACCATGGAACAGTGCGCCTTGTAACCCCATCTACATAACCACCGAGAACCTCAGACTGCTCACAGCAGGATCCGGTTACCTGGGGGAACTGGTTATCACAACCCTGGTTTCTCAGCCAGCACTCAAGACTTGCAGGCTTTTAACTAGCTGACAACGTGACAACTAGTGTTCAAGAAGAGAAACACTAGGGCCGGTGAGATGGCTCAGCGGCATAAGCGCCTGCCTGGCAAGCACGAGGCCCTGACTTCAACTCCCAGAACCCACATAAAGGAAAAAAGGCCGGTGATATCGCTCAGCGGCACAAGCCCCTGCTCTCAGGGGCGGGGTCCTGAGGTTGACTCCCGGTACCCACCAAAAAAAAAAAAAAAAAAAGAAGAGAAACACTAAAACAAAACAAAACAAAAAAAACTAAGAATTAAGATGTAAAATTTCCAAGTGTATTTGGCAACATTACTGATGAGAAGGCTTCAAAAGCAAAGATCCAGGCACTGTCACATCCTTGCAATAGAGACAGAGTCAGTCCAAATCTGGCATTTTACAATACTACTCAACTTTTTGGGAAAGAATGTGTTTTTTCTTCCCCTATATTTCCTGAATACATACAGCAAGGGATTAAAGCTGAACAGCTGTTGAATCAAATAACCTAGCACCTTTTAGAGACAGCTCTGAGAGACTGGACAGAGTTCCAGTTAGAACGACATAAAAAATTTCTTCAAAATTCCCCCAAAATTCAAAAGTTCATTACAGATGTGTACACTCTCCAAACCAAAGAAAAAAACAGAGATTGGACAACAGCGATGTATTGCATTAAAGTAATAACTGAACACGCAGCATGTTGGCTAGGTCACGGGCTCTGGAACTGGAGTATCTGCCTGCAGGCCTTTCTCTGCCATATATTAAACACGTCACCAACATCAGGTGAGTTACCTAACCTCTCTGTGCCTCATCTTTCTTATATGTAAAATGGGAATAAAACATTAGCATCATTAAGGGAATTATATAGTGTTTACAGATGCCACGAGGAAGTGAACTATAAATGTTGGCTATTAATTCTGTATTTTTGTTGGTATTCATGCATTTATTAGTTTAAATCTAAGAAGGAAATAATGTGCCAACAATTCCTAAATTAATTTAGGGAAGTGCACTAAGTTGACAGGAAAATTTCTCAATAATGGGGAGATACTCATGGCCTGAAATCCCACCATAAGAACTGAATGAAGAAGGATGCTATGGTGTGGATCATAAATGCCCCCCAAACATCCACGCTATAAAGGCTTAGTCACCAGCCTGTGGTGTTACTGGGAGGGGTGGAACCTTTAGCAGGAAGGCTCAGTGGAAGGAAGTTAAGTCATTGGGAGTGACTCCTTAATGGGAACAGTGGGATCCTGGCTCCTTCCTCTCTTTTTGTGCTTTGTAGCACTATGAGGTGAGCAGCTCTGCTCTGCTGTGCACTCCCCTCCATGATGATCTGCCCACCACAGGCCCAAAAACAACAGAGCCATCCAGCTATGAACTGATACCTCTGAAACCATGAGCCAAAAATCGACTCTTCCTCCTTATAAATTGTCTATCTCAAGCATTTTTGTCACAGAAATGGACAGCTGACTGGCACACTGTCGACCTCTCAGTTGTCACAGGACAACATAACATTAGGGCCAGAACGGCTGGAGATGAGCACACCTCACCACCACTGCCAGGTCAGGGAAGTAGAGGTGGGAGGAGCCACCACAGGCCAGGGAAGTGCAAACAAAGAAGGAAGCAGACCTGACCTTCATCACAGTTAGAGTGCTTGCCAAGGAAGACAAAGGCACTCATTCTCCTGGCACCAAGATCAGGGTTGGGGTGCCAGGAGGCCGTACCATGCAGGAAAGACACCACTTCTAATTCCTCTTCCACCACGACCTCGAGTACCTCACATCCTCTAAGGTCTTAATCTGCAGTAAAACGTGGGATTATACTCACATCACAGCTTCCAGGTTTTCTTGCTGCTCTGACCCTTTATAGAATAATAAAGGGTCTGATAACCCTGTGGATCCCTTTATAGAATAATGTTTTAAGTTACATAAAACACATTGGATTATAAATTATAATGAAATACAGTTATCTCAAAAAATGAAGCAAATTTGTGGACAGAAATAACGTGTCTTTGTTAACAAGTAGGAGCAGTATATGGTGCAAATCTATCATCCATCATCATTTTGAGCAGTCATTAATGTAAAAATACTTCGAGATATTAGCCACAACAGGAAAGTGACATGAAACTACCTGCGATCTCGACTGGTAATAACGTTACAGATACTGTTAAAACTACTGTCATTTGTTACATTAATAACAAGGGGAGTGCTGAAGTTCACTTAGAGGTCAGCAAAAAATAGTCATTTTTTTCCTCAACCAAGTTCTCCGAATTCTGTCCATTTGTGGTTAAGATTTCCAATCTAAGTAAATAATAAATCCCTTTGTAATTCCAGTTGACTAAAATTAGTGACAGATTGTGCCCCTCGCTTCTTGCACAGAAAATATTCACAAAGAGAAATGAAATTATTTCCAACCATTGGAGAATAAGAGATTTACAGGATAAAAGTGTTTCTTTCTTGCTCCCTTTCCCAGTGAAAAAGGAAACATTTATTGACTTGGAAATGAATTACTTAAAGGTACCATATCCTACCAGCCTACAGGCAAATCCATATTCAGCAGCATTAACACCAATTAGCCACAGCTCCTGCTCCAGCCCCACCTGCTCATGGGGGACCTCTAGTCCCCTTGAAAAGTCCCAACCAAGCATGTATTTCTAGGGCTCCAGCAAGGGAGACTTAAAGAGCCCACAAGCAGTCTGACAGCCAGTCACAACACCATCTGCATTTCTTCCTTCCTGTGCCAGCTCCCCCTAGAGTCTCAGGAAGGAACCCCTCTGTGGCCTCTGCAGATGGTGCCCTTAGCGAGAATGCTAATGCCCAGATGCCCTGCAGCCCGTAGAGCTCATACAGCTGCCAAGAGGGGTTCCTGCTTTGAGTCTCATGTTTTAGAAGCCCACACACCACAAACACATGCCAAATAAACTTACTGAAAAATACATAGCACCTCTGTCACTAGCATCCAGATGTCCCTTAGCCCTAAACCCCGATTACAACTGTTTCAGTTCCCCAGGGGGCCTTTTGCCTAGTATCTTGGCACCAATCAAAAATAACTGCGTGTGAATGCCCTGAAGGTTTGTAGGTTATGATGTTACATGGTGTGCAATCAGACACCATTTCAAAAGCAAAGAGGATTTAAGTAGTCTTAATGCTTACAGTAAAGAAAAGACATAGTTCCTGACCATTGCTCTCAGAAAGCTTGAGAGCAATAGACTCTTGCAACATAAAGTATGGCTGTGCTGAGCACCCTTCTTCTTATTTCTCTTAGTACGCTGAGCAGTGGTTCTAGAATTATTAATAAATTAATGCAGTTATGTGTAACAATTGAACATGATACCTGAAGAACATTTTATAATTAAATAATTCTTCTTAGTCTTAAATTTGTAAAGATATGAACAACATAAAGCATGGTGTTATTTACATCGACATCTAAATCAATATTTTACACTAAATCTTTAAGTAGTTTTACTACTATAAAAATAGTTGAGGTCTTAGTGAAATTTTCTAAAAATACATTAGAAAGTACCAGCCATATAAAATGTTTTATATGTTCATTAAAACGTAGATTTGCTTGCCTTTTAATTTTAACATGTAATTTAGGATATTTTATTTTATTGTTTTGGTTTTGTTTTTTCTTTGTGTTACTGGGAAATGAACCCAGGGCCTTGATACTGAGCAACAGCCCAGCCCTTTTTCAAATTTTGAGACAGAGTCTCACTAAGTTGCTAAATTGCCAGGCTGGCTCTAACTTGTGACCCTCCCCCCTCAACCTCCTAGAATGCTGGGATTATAGGTGTGCACCACCAAACCTGGCTATAATTTAGGATGTTTTATAAAATCACTTTTAAACAGTTTAACTTTTGAATCTTTCTATTTACTCTAGATTTTTTATGAAAATATGTTGATATTTTGCATACTCTGTATACAATTACATTTTATTTTAAAATCTTTGATGGGCCGGTGAGATGGCTCAGCGGTGTACGCGCCTGCCTGGCAAGCGCGAGGACCCGAGTTCGACTCCCGTACCCACATACGAAAAAAGGGCCGGTGATATAGCTCAGTGGCACGGGCGCCTGCTGGCACATGAGGTCCTGAGGTCAACCCCCTGGTACCCACAAAAAAAAATGAAAAAAATCTTTGAGGTTGTTGCAGATGAGTATAAGCCAAAACCATGGAATATGGTCTTGTATCTTCTTTTTTAAGTTCAGAAACTTTAAAAACAGCTCCTCCAAAAAAAAAAAAAGTAATAGAAAATCTAAAAAGTCTGCTTAAATTTTAAGGCTGCAAACAATGAAAGTAAACAAACTTGTCAAGCGTGGCCCATCTAAAATTCACTAACAGGATATTTCAAATTCTTTATTTAATGAAGATTTAATTATTGTTCAAAACAATAAAAAGGAGCCACAAGTTTCTTTTCATCAAGTCTACAACCTTAACAGGTCAGATGAAATCTCTGGCAACTTCATATTCTTTATAAATAAAGATTTCATCGCTGATCAAATTAAGAATGTTTTTGAGCCTTTGCTTGCACCTTACAGACCTGATACGTGTTGGCAGCCAAGACCTTCTCCCCAGCTGTGCGCTTTGAGGGCCCCAACCCAGATTGGCTGCTGACCAGTTCTTCTCTAAGGCTTTCATAAGAGCATTTCCATTTGTGGTTTCTCCCCCCAACCACCACCTCCCTCCACTCTTATCCAGAATCTCAGGAAGTTTATCAGAAATACCTTGTAGCTGTGTAACACAATGGATTCAAGGAGCTAGGGAGGCAAGAGGTGTGCCTGTCATTGTCCACCTGGGAATCCCCTGCTCCTGTCAGCAGATAGAAAACCTGAATGTAACACATCCATGCAGTGAGGGAAGAGGGGGCTCTGCAGTTTGAGCCGGACGCAGTCCATGCATATAGACAGAATCTATGGGCAGAACACTGACGTGGTTTGGTGCCTCTTTCTTCTATCTTTTCCCCATCTCCAAGGTTCAAGGCTGCCATGCACTTTGCCACCTCCACATTTCATGGTTTTCCCTACCAGACTTTCAAAAATTAGTGTCTGGTAGGAGAAGAATGACAACAGAGGCCAAAGGGAATGACAGAAGCAGGCCTCAGAAAGCACACTTTCACATTTTTGCTCATTATCTAGTCCTTCAACTTGGAGGGCTAATCTTGTACAAGTTTTTTTTTTTTTTTTTTAATCAATTCACATGAACACAGTGAACATTCTCAATAGAGCTGCCCCTTGAAGTTTAGAGGAAGAAATGTTTCTTATATACTGGGATTAAGGGACTAATTCTCACGATAATCCACATCAATTTTTGTTTAAAGATAAAGTATCAACCTTGCTTTTCTTGTCCTAAACAGAGAAGTTTCAGAGCCTTTGTAGCTATATACTGAAGTCCGGTTTTATCCATATATATGTGTGTGTGCATGTGCAAATGTGTATGGATACACCTGAACACGCTGCAGAGGTCAAGAGACTGAGAGGGAAAATGGGAGGGCTGTCCAGGGCGAGAACCTTGGCTTCCTGACATTTCAACAAATAGCCTTTCCAGTTAATCACTTTTCCCTCCCCAACACAGTGAATGACTCACAGTGTTGCCATGATATCAACATTATTCTAATCAGAAATAATTCGTTAAGTCTGAAAATGTTAGGAAATAAAACTTGGAAATCATTGCATTATCAAGAATCATCCTATGTTGTTTTCTATAAATGTATAAACTCAAGCATGTCTAATTTTAATAGGTAGTGTAGAAATTATGCGAAACATTTCCAAACTTAATTCCATAAGACACCTCCGAGAGGATTTGAGTAATAATATTACCATGAGGAAAAGATCTGAAATGTGTTCTGCAGAAAATGTTAACTAATTGCATCTGTTGTGAAGAATAATTCACACGGCCAACCCTAAAATGGAATTATTTTAATTTGATGTTTCATCAGATTTCCAAAATGCATCAACAATACACATGTAAAATAGGGTCATGTATAAAATAAAAATAATAAATGATTATAATTCTAACAAATATTTAAAATAAAGCAATAAATATCTTTAAATAAATGATTAAATTTATCTTCATGTACTAGTTTATTTCTGTACTCTAAACAAAATCCTAAGAGAAATGATCTTATACCCTATATTCTATGTATAATAGGATGTGTCTTCAAATAACACAAGTGAAATATATCTGATTTAGACATTCCTTTTCAGTACCTGAAATTAGCTCCATAAATGAATTACTATTTAATTCTTAGTTTAGAAAAAATGTCTAATATGTATATGTTTAGGTAGCATAAGAATAAAAGCTTATTCTTTTTTACCACATTTTTATTAGTACATATCGGTTATATAGATTAATGGTTTTTCATTTTGGCAGATTTGTACATGCACATAACATACTTCTTTATGAAAAAAATGAAACAAACTTTCATAACAAAATAATTAGAGAATAACCCAGTTTTAAACAGCTCTAGTTTTACTGTACCTAGTAGAAAAGGTGTTAAGTAACCAAACTATTTCAAGTCTTGTTCCTATCAGCTGGCAAAGGTTCACCAAACATGTTTTAAAATACATATATGGTTCTAGATATTTTGAAAAGGTTATATCCCTTTCACCTGCAAATGTTCAAAGAGAATTTTGTAATGAATTAGTTAATAATTTATCAAATGATGCTATCATACACTTCCTGATCAGATACCAATTCTCTACCCACGTATAACTTTCAATTTTCATGTTGCTTAGGATGCACCTTAATATCCATTTAAAAACTCTTACTCTAACTTGCATCTATCAGAGTGAAGAACAAAAGGAATGGACCAATTCCAGTCCAGAATGAATGAATGGATGAATGAATGAATATCTAGATGCACACACACCAGTTCTCATTCCCTCTTCCACAAACACACATATAAGAAAGATACATGTATATATTGGAAGACAACACATACAAAAATTGTATGTTCTTTAGAAATTAATGTCACAGTGAAATTAACTTTTTCTGTCTAGTTTTTTTTATTTTAAAGAGGAAAAAATAAGAATAACAATAAAACAGAGTTTCAAAACAGATTAGTAGGAGAGTTACAATAATTAATACATTGTGTATTGTTGTCTTCATAGTAGTTATTCAGAGTAGAAGATATCGGCATGATATCTTGTCCAAACAGTATTAGCATAAACCTTTCTTTTCAATGAACTAAGTAAACTAGTTGTATAACTATCTTTTTTTTTTTTTTTTTTTTTTTTTTGTTGTTGTTTTTGTGGGTACTGGGGGTCGACCTCAGGACCTCGCGCGCCAGCAGGCGCCCGTGCCGCTGAGCGATATCACCGGCTCCTTTTTTGTATGTGGGATCCGGGAGTCGAACTCGGGCCCTTGCGCTTGCCGGGCAGGCGCTTAAGCCGCTGAGCCATCTCACCGGCCCATAACTATCTTAACTATCTTGTGTATAAATATATTTTTTTCTTTTTCTCTTTTTTCCTTTCCACTTTCCCCCACCACAGTTTGTCTTTTCTTTTGAATGGTTTCTTCCCAATTCACAATATCTATTGTACATTTTGGATCTTATTTACTCATTCAGTTCCTCACACTAGTGAAACAATACAATGTTTACACATATGGGTCTGATTTATTTCACTTAGGAGTATAGTCTCGAGTTGCACGCATTTACCAGAAAAGATAACTATGGGCCAATCTCCCTAATGAACACAGATGCAAAAATCCTTAATAAGATACTGACAAACAGAATGCAGCAAATCATCAAGAAGATTATACATCATGACCAAGTAGGATTCATCCCAGGGATACAGGGATGGTTCAACATATCAAATCAATACATGTAATACACCATATTAACAGAACCAAAGACAAAAATCACATGATCATCTCAATAGATGCAGAAAAAGCATTTGACAAAGTCCAATATTCATGATAAAACCTTACAAAAAATTGGAATAGACGTCTTTACCTCAATCTTATAAAAGCCATCTATGACAAACCAACAGCTAACATCATATTAAATGGTCAAAAACTGAAAGCTTTCACTCTAAAATCAGGAACAAGACAAGGATGTCCATTATCACCACTCCTGTTCAATATAGTTCTGTAAACATTAGCCAGAGCCATTAGACAAGAGAAAAAAAAAAATAAAAGGAATAAAGACAGGAAAGGAAGAAGTTAAATTATCATTATTTGCAGATGACATGATACTCTACAGAGAATATCCCAAAAATTCCACCAAAAAACTTGCAGATTTAATATCCAAATTCAGTAGTGTAGCAGGATACAAAGTCGACACTCAAAAATTAACAGCATTCCTGTACACAAGCAACAAACTGAGAAATTAGGGAAACCACACCCTTCACAATAGCATCTAAAAAGATGAAATACTTAGGAATCGATCTAACAAAGGATGTAAAAGATCTGTACAGTGAAAACTACAGTACTCTAAAAAAGGAGATCGAAGAGGATATCAGAAAATGGAAAGATATCCCTTGCTCGGGCTGGGGATATAGCTCAGTGGCACTGCACCTGCCTGACAAGCCTGAGGTCGTGAGTTTGATTCCCGGTGCCCCCTACCCCCCCAAAAAAAAACAGGGCTGAGGATCAGTTGTACAGAGTAGAAGATGCAGATGCAACCCCAAACACACTCAGCCACCTTATCTTTGACAAGGGAGCCAAACACGTTCACTGGAAGAAAGACAGACTTTCTGGAATTTTTTTAAAAAGCCCAATAAACATTGTACCTTTATTAAAAAAAAAAAAATACTTCCAAATTTGAGTTGAGGTAGTCTTAAAATATTCTTAATACCTTCCAAATTAACATACTGGTTAACTCAAATATTTTAGTGGCTATAAAAACTGTGCTCATCAACTACAAAAACTCAAAGTTTATATCTGTCATAATGAAAATTATCATTATGCATGTATCATGCAAACATTTTTAACTGGCTTTAGAAACAAAAGAACTCAAGATTAAGAGTTCTATGACAAAAGGTCTGTTAGTTTAAGGTGACACTGTGACTATTTAAATAGAGGTGAACCTGGCATGGTACACTTCATCAAATATTCACAAATACGTGCTGCAAAGCAAATAAGGGAAAAATCTATAGCCTGCAACCCTTGTTTTCTCACACAACATAAAACAGCTCAAATATAAATAGGATAGCTCCTGGACAACACAAACCTGTCACCTACAGTCTCTAGTTGGAAATTATAAAATGAGGGAAGAAGAGTAATAATAATAATAAACCCTAAGAGATCGGTTTAACTTCGCAGGTCTCCCTGGTGTCCACACCTCTGAGCTGGCGCGCTGGCTGAGCAGATCTTGACCATACTTGCACAGATGCTGCAACATTGGGGGTTTCCTGGAGATATTTATACGTGCACAGAACAAACACACTGATGCACCTACCCCAGAGCTTCTGGTAAGACCAAGGAAGGCGGCTTGACTAAACATCAGAGCTGAGCCAGCTCGGCTCTCAAGGAGAGGGAAGCCCATCCCGGTGCTGTAACAGGCGAAGCCCGGTACACAAGCCTGGCAGTTCAGAAGCTCTGAGGATTCCCACCATTCCAAGTGCTGGACTGAACTTTCACCGGTTGAACATACTTTAGGATTCAAAGCGGCGGGAAATAAATGATGGGAGAAAAAACATCAGCATTTAATCCACACCTCAAAAATGTACTTTCAAGCAAGCTGTCTGCCCAACAAGCAGGAAAACGTGGAAGAGTACATCTTTAAAATTTTACAGTCTTTTTTATTTATTCAGCTCTGTTCCCCAATTCGCAGCCTGAGATAAAACAGGAACTCAGTAAATGTCTGTTGACTGAACAAAGAAAGAAGTGAAAGGATAAATGAGTGAACCAATAATTGTAAACACAATAACCACGCTCGTGTACTTTTGTGTGTTTGTGGGATTAACAGGCAAATTGCTTCTTCTTCCATTGTACCATTCCTTTTCAGTCTTTTTTTATATTTTAAATTCCAGGACAGATAGCTTACTATAATTTAAATTATCTCTGCAATATAATATGGGTACCTTTGGGAAAGTTCTTTTATTGTACCCAGATGGCTGTAATAATTACTTTAAAACACACAACAAGGGGCCGGTGAGATGGCTCAGCGGCATAAGCGCCTGCCTGGCAAGCGCAAGGGCCCGAGTTCGACTCCCGGAACCCACGTATGAAAAAAGGGCCGGTGATATCGCTAAGCAGCACGGGCGCCTGCTGGTGTGCGAGGTCCTGAGGTCGACCCCCAGTACCCACAAAAAAAAAAAAACACACACACACACACACACAACAAAAACCAACTAAGCATAACCACGATATAAATTTCACCTGTTCATATTCCGCAGGAACAGGCTATTTATCATAATTTCTGAATTGTTCTTTAACAAAGTGCTATTATTCCTATTAAATTATCAGTAGCATCCCTTCCCCTTTCTGTTCAAAGGTCACACGGCTGCCCTGTTTCCTCAGGTGGGGCGTGACACAATATGCCTGTGTGTGACTGTGTGTTTTGTCTAGTTATTGGCACATAAATATCCTTGAGGACAGGAAAAGACCGGGCCTGTGTGTGTGTGCGCATGTGTCATGTGTTTTCACACACGCGCTTCCCGAGATTATTCTACATGGAAATCTTTTTCCATGTGGGACCTGAACCAAGGACAGCACGAGGACTTCCCTGACCGAAGCCAAAGGTGCGGCCAGTGCCTCCCCAGTATCAGCCTGGGCCCAAGGGAAGGAGTGGGGAGGAAAGCTGGGTGGAGGAGGGACGTTGGTAGCAAAGGTAGAAATCTTTCACTTGGAAAAAATAATCTGGGAGTCCAACATTCTTGCAGTATTTAAGCTTGCAAAACCTTCTCAGGACTAGCACATTTTCAAGCGATGCCTCTAAGACCAGCCAAAACACAGAGATGGACTGAGGTTTGTATAAACTTTACCCAACAAGGAGAAATCACAAGGAAAAAGCTCAGCCTTTCTGTTCACTGATGTAGTTAGTTATGTCTTCAAGATAAGAAATAACTTTTACAACATTTCCGCCCATACTTCTGCACTGAAACCTCTTCAAAGTTGCCTATAATCCACTGCGGAATCAATGGGTCCTTTCTTAGGAAAGACCTTATGGCTTTGCAACCTCACACGATGTGAACAAACCTCCCTTAAAACAGCGCTCCCAGCTAGGGATCTGACAGAGCAGGCCCTCGGTAGGAATCCTTTCTCTAGCGAGCTTTCCTCCCGCAGCTTCTCTTAGCCTGCCTTCCTTTTGTGACAGCTAAAGTACTCTACCTTCTTCTCTCTGAACTTCCAGGCTTAATCGAAGTGTCCTCTCTCCTGTACTCTTCCTTACTTTTCCAGCGCAAAATTAGTAACATACTCTTACGTGTTCACGTAACCCTTTGCTCAGTTCACACTAGTGCACTGGTCATGGTTTGCTTAACTTACCTACCCCAGTTTTCCCAGTTCTTCTATTTGCAGTGGGTTGATTCATCTTTCAAAAATATAACCCAATCATGTTACTTCTTAGCTCAAAAGTGGGTAAAGATACCCTAATGCTTACCAATGTCATGTCACGCTTTGGATTTTAGTTAATTGAGTGCATATTTTATATCCCCAACTTAATGCTCAGCTACTCACAAACAGGATCATTTCCATGTTTCTCAAGACATACCCCCAAACCCATCACAACTTCTTGCACGTGGCCAGTTTTTCATGACGCTGGTTGATTCAAGTTTACTAAAGAGGTAGAATTCCAATTTAACTTGTTCCAGTTTCTCAACCATCTTAGCCAATCACAAAAACCTGTAGATAATTCATCTACCGTGTCTCTCCCATCTGTCCCCTCTTTTGCATTCCTATTATAACCATCCTAGGTCAGAATTTTATTGGAGACTATCACAATAGCTTCTTAACTTACCTACCCCAGTTTTTCCAGTTCTTCTATTTGTGGTGGGCTGATTCATCTTTCAAAAATATAACCCCATCATGTTTCTTCTTAGCTCAAAAGTGGGAAAAGATCCCTTAATGCTTACCAATGTCATTGCTGATCACATTCAAGAAAGGCTTCTAGGGCCGGTGAGATGGCTCAGTGGCTTAAGCGCCTGCCCGGCAAGCGTGAGGGCCCGAGTTCGACTCCCGGATCCCACATACGAAAAAGGGGCCGGTGATATCGCTCAGTGACACGGGCGCCTGCTGGCGTGCGAGGTCCTGAGGTCGTCCCCCCGGTACCCACAAAAAAAAAAAAAAAAAAAAAAAAGAAAGGCTTCTATACTCTCTAGACTACCTTTCCTGGCACCTTCCCTTCTTTCATATCTCCTCTCTCACCAATGCTGTGCCCCAAACATGCCATGTTACTTTGATCCCAGGATCACACCAACCTTTATCCACCCCATTTCTTTGTCTGTGTGAATGTAATTCTCCCACCTGTCAAAATCTTGCCCACTTTTAAATCTTTTCTTGGGAAACAATACCTCATCCTCAAGCCCTTCACCGCAACATATCCATAAGAAAATGAGTATTTCTTTCTCTTCTGCATTTACAAAACATTTTACTTAGTCTTTATTTGTTTGTTTGTTTTGTTTTGTTTTGTTTTTGAGACAGGGTCTCACTATGTAGTTCGGGCTGGTCCTGAACTCACTATGTAGCCCAGGCTGGCCTTGAACTCACAGCAATCCTCCTGCCTCAGCCTCCCAAGTGCTGGGATTACAGTGCACCACCATGCCTGGCCTATTCAGACATTTTTGACAGTCCTACTACAAGCTTTCTCACACTCAAACTGGCTATTTAGTAGCTTTATCTCTCTTTTGGGGTCTATAAATCACTTTAAGGCCAAGATGCAAGCTTGCTCATCACTATATCCCTCTACAACACCAGAATACTAAATTGCATATGGCAGAACTGCCATAAATATTCATTGCATTTAACCATACTAAAGTGTTTACAAATAGCCAAGAAAGCTCAAGTTCCATGTAAGAAGGATTCAGGCCCAAGCCAACACAGTGTTGGCGTCTGTGACGATTGGTGTTCTCAAAATTTCCACTTAAGGCTGATGACAGAATCAAGTTTTGCTATAGTCCATGAATAATTTATTTGTACACAAAACATTCTGTTAATGGAAATCTTTTTATGGCACAAGATCTAAAATATATTCACTGCTCTATAGTTATTAAATGTTTATTTTAGTCATTAATGCATAGGTAAAGACAAACGATAATTACAGGGTCATGAATGACCCTGGAATGAATCAAAAATATCTCTTCTGAAATTCATATACCCTACCTTGGATGGGGATGGGGTGGATTACATTGAAACCAGCCAACTCACCGTTAGCATTAAATTGAAGAGCCTAAGGTTTTTTGTCGTTAGAAGTAACACCAATTGAAAGAATGACTTTAGATTCTAACAGCTAGTGCATTTCTAAAAATTTTAGTGCTCAATTAAAACTCCCCCTGCTTCCCTGAACTAGACTGCTTCCATCCCGTACATCATAGAAAAAGAGAAATGTGTGTTTGTGCATTCCCTAGATGTTGCAGCCTGCCAAAAATTGTTCCTTCGCTGTGCTATTTCAGCAAGTCGTGAGATGGCAATGATCCTGTTCCTCAAAAGGAAAAGATAGCTATTTTTCCTGCATGTTTTTATTTTAGGAGGCTGAAAGGCACACTTCTGGCTGTTGAGAGTACTCTGACAAGTACACAAGTTCCCGGGGAGGTGAATTTGGGAGGTGGGGGCTGGCAGGGTTAAGGTTGAGAAAACTGAAATCACCAGAAGTTCTTGGGAAATAGCTAAGGAGCTGAAAGAACAGAAAGAAAAGGAAGATAACTCAACTTATCCAGTGAATTTGTTTCCAACTATAAGCCCTTCTGGAAAAAAGAAAAAAGTAGAATAAAATATATGCTTTTTATCTACATTTGTCACAAACACAATTGGTATACCATCAAATCCATCATACTACTACCCAAACCAGACTCACATTAGCTCCCTTTTTCTACTAAAAGCAATATTTAAATGCCCAGGCTCAAAGCCCGGAGTCATCATTGACAGCTGCCTTCTGCCTCCCACCCCCAGAGCATGTGCGCAATCCCATGTGCTATCACAAGCACACACACACACACACACACACACACACACACACAGAGGCCATTCCCAATCAGACAGCCCTTCACTGTCTCCCTGTACTTTCCCTCCTGTTGTCTGTGCCCCGCCAGCCCTTCTGGCTAGCACTCCAACTCAGGCGCTCGACACCTGTCTGACCTCCCACCACAGGGGGACTGGAAGGGACTCCAGGTCCAGCTGGCAAATTTCCACCACAGGATAGGACTGGGCACAGTGCCCTTGGACAACAGGACCCAGGGACCATTACCAGAGGTAGTGACCTGTGGAAGTGTCAAGAGAACCTTCAGGAAAACAACTTGAGATGAACACAGCCACGAGGGCACCAGGAGGCAAACCCTGAAATGTGAAGAAATGAGGAAAAAACAACAGGAAGTTAAGCCAAAGAACTCCCCGGCACAAAGCCTGGCACAAAGCGTTCACTCAAGGGTTCTGTGCAGAGCCCTTGCGGTGTCAGTGCGGGAGGAGACGGAAAGGGCACAACACGAGGTGGCAGCTCTTCAGCTAACTGAGGTGACTGCACCCTAAGCTGGCAGGGGCTACTGCACCCACCCAGCCCGCCCTCACCTCCACCCGCACTCCATCCGACACCGCCCCTCAGAGCCATCTTCCCAACGGGAGCCTCAAATGGCAGCACTGCTGCTCAGAAGTGCTCAGCGCCCTCCAGGCCCAGCCAGGTGACAGGCTCGTGGCTCAGCCCTGCTGTCCAGGCTCCCGAGCTCCGAATTCACAATGCATTCACACCTGCCCCTCCCAGGGTCCTGCATGTTCAGAGGCCTTATTTTATTTTATCTTATTAAATCTTTCCAGAGGACAATTATTTTTGTTGCTGTAGAGCAGCCAAGACCAAGAGAATAAAACATCCTTATTGGGAAGGCAGTGGTTTTTGTTCTATTTTGTTTGGTGGGGAAGAGTGTTGTTTTTCTTTAAGAGCAACTTTTTATGCATGTGTTAAAAAGTTCACTAAAAAACTATAATTTGTTCTCATGACTCTGCTCTGGATATTTACCAATAAACATCAGACTTGCTCACTTGTCTCACTAATGTGATTAAAATAATATCTATGCCCAGGTATCAGTTTTCAGGCAGACCCCAGAATCAATTTTAAAAGGAAACTCATGGCCCCATATTTTTATGTTTTATTAAGTTTGATAAATATTTCTTGAATATCTATATATTTTTAATCACCCACCCCATTGCTACTAGGGTTTGAACATTTGCACCCAGGGCCTTTACCCTGAACTATATCCCCACCCCTTTTTTATTTTGAGACAGGGTCTGTCTGAGTCTCTGAGTTGCCTAGCCTTGGTTCCAACTTGCAATCCTCTTGCCTCAGGCTCCCAGAGTGCTAGGATTACAGCTGTGCACCACCACACCCAGGGTCTGAGGCTGAAGAGGACATCAAAAAGTAAAGACTTACTTTTACCCTCAAGTAACTGACAGTGGCACGTGAGACTAAAAAAGAAACTCACATAAATTACTATAAAGTGCAAGCACAAAAATGCACATAAAAAGTGGCAATTGTTTGAAGTGTCAAGTGGATTCTGAGGGCAGATGAGATAACACATGAAGACAAGCATCCTAAAATAAAAGAATTAACCACACTGTGACACAAGGAAAGTGCATTAGCCAATAATGCAAATAGATAATGCAGAAAACTCGATTGAGGAGGTTAATTTGTCTTCTGGGAATTCATGAATGAGATGTCAATGTGATATCAACTTCAAATGTGAAGTGAAAATCTCTAAGTGGAGAGATTTCGTCCAATACAGCACATAATTTAAGAATTTTTGGTAAAATCTATAACTGTCATGGGAGCCAGAATTCAAGAGGTCATTCTTAATGTGTGGGTGGAGATTATGAGATTCTCAGATCAAGGGGAATGACTGGATAAACTTAACAGCTGGTATCATCAGACAGGTTAAGTCAGGCAGAGATCTGGCAAATTCACATTCTTATCCCACAGTGTTGACATTGTAAGATCTGATTCGTTCCCCAAATTTCAGTAAGACCCATAAGACTTCTATTTCCTTACATGAATCATCCTAAACAGAATATAGAGACCACATCCATAAAGCTCCAAAACTTGCCACCAATGAGCTAGACTGGGGAGCGCACAGTGACTGTGACATGCCATCTGAAGTGGAAGAAAGGGGTTAAATTCTAGCTCTATGACTCATGAGGGCCGTGGCTTTGAGTAAGTTGCTCCGTTGTAACACCGCCACCTCCACCAGCCTCTATTTCTCCACACACAAAATAAAGTGTGCACAATGTAGGTATGGTAGTTATTTTCTCCAATGAGGTTGCGTACAGACACCATTTGTAAATGGTAAGCCATTCCCCAAATGTTAATATGAGTCATCATAAAAACAAGGTGAATGACCTCTCAGTTACACTGTCAAATTTTTATGTATGGAGAGTGAAAATGAGCCATTCCTCCACAGAGCTAGCACCTGCAAACTGAAGGAAGGACAGAGGGAAGGGAACACCAAAATGATAAGAAAGCAGTCTTCGGTCAGGGGTTCAGACAGCTATGGAATGATCCTCGGAAAAAATGTGCTTTGCTTATACTACTAATTTGATTAAAGTTTGCTGAATGACGGATGAACAAATGGGTAGATTGAATTATTGAACTCAGGAATAAAAGAAAGTGTAGGCAAGTGAAATGTCTGGACACCAAAGCCAGATGGGTCAAGTTGTATATAAACCTGGAGTCCATAGCTTCACACCAGTTCGTAGATACTCCAGTACAAATATGGATACCCCTCATTTACTGGAAAACACAAGGTACCCAAAGAAAAAAGCTGTCTGCATCTGAAAAACTATAACAATTATCCTCTACGAAAGGAAACACTTTGAAAGGTACAGCAGACAAGTAAGTCCACAGATAACACACAGCAGATCTAATTTGCTCACCTGTTCAGATCTTTATAAGACCAGCTAAAATGTGCCCAAAGAGAATTAATTAGGAGTTTCCCCCTTTTATTTTCCTAATTGGTGTAAATAATAAGAAAAAAACACATGAAAGCACACAAAAATTTCTAACTGTAAAAACTATGTAATTCTCAGAAAGTTAATTACTACCCTGAAATCCACTATCCTCAAATGAATATGTGATATTTAATTCTTACTTTCAGAAGATTTTGCACCTATAGCTCAGATCCTCAATCAAAGAACTTGCCCAATAAGTGCGAAAGTTTTTCACTGTCTTTCCTAAAAAGAAATGCCACTTACGCGATTCCTAAACAATTACATCCAGTGCAATGAGAGGATATGAATCTGAGAATATAAACCTGAGTGGTTAAGGACTCAAGTGGTAAGGCTGACATGACCTTGAAATAAATAACGTAAAGACCAGACAAAACCATCAGTTACTTGAAGAAAACAGCACTACTGTAAAGATAAACTAATACAAAAAAATACCAGAAGGGGAAGATATCTTAATGGTTGAGTATTTTCTTTTTTTACAAACTACTTTCTATTTACTACCAATTTTTGATGGGAGAAATTATTTGGAAGAAAATCCTCACTTAGGGTAATTTAGTGATCAGTTAGGGAGAGGTTGCTGATTATGTATTTCATACACATTCTGAAACAAGTTCACCAATTCCAGAAGAAATGCTTTCTTACCAAAAATGTAACTGGTTTGGCTGAGGAAATGAACCTATCTATAGAGCAAAGCCCATGTTGCCAGACTACACAACCAGTAGTCATGTGATTATTAAAACATGAATGTTATGTTTAAACAATAGTTGCAGCACAATTATTATCACTACTAATCACCATCACCATACTCCCTAGTATTTAGTAGCTCCTGCTATCTGCAAGTGTGTAATCCTCAGAGAACCTCACGAATTAAATAGTACTCTTATTTAACTCAATACAATAGTTATTTCAAAGCATGTTGACCTGGATGACCCAATTAGGCCAGAGGAGCCAGAACTCACAGTGTAACAAGCAAGCAGGCCTTCTACACTCACTGTCCTAGCCACGTGTATTCTCAGGAGATACCTAACAAAAACGTTGTCCTACACATAATTTAAATTAAGTGCCACTAATTGATATTTAACTTTAACTCTGTAACCTATTGCAGGAATAATTGCAAAAAATCAAACTTGTGAACAGACAGGAAACCAAACACAGCAGACAATGATATTTTAGTTGGTGATTCAGAGCATTAATGTTTACTTTCTAGCATCTAATACAGGTGCTAAAGAAAGTAAGGATTTGCTTTTGAAACTTTTTAAACACCTCTCTTCCCAATGGATTTTTCACTTCACTGCCTTATATGCCTTTAATTATCCAAACATTTTTTTCCAAATGACACTATGTGCCCATAATAATAAAAATTTTTGTTGACCAATGAGATTGAATCGTGAACTTTACAGGAAGAATGAAAAGATTCTCCAGAGTTCATATGTTTGACATTTCTATTCTCACTGGGTGCTCAAAAACACCACTAACTAATCTGGTTCCAGGGCTGCTGCCACAAGTGAGATTGTTTTAGCCGAAGCTAAGAATAGCTGTAGGCGATGCACATACTCCAGAACACTATCCCTGAAAGCCCACCTACATCGTCAAGTCTTAAGATGCTCAGCGTTAAACAGACACTATTGGTTGGTTTGACTTAGAAGTTGGCTCCCCAAATGATTAGACACTTTGTGCCCTCTTATTCATTACCACTCATCGGGTTTTAAAATCGCTCCAGTTTATTTGGAGGGAAATTAAATAACAAACTGCATAGTTTCAGAATCATGAAAAGATTTAGAATTTCAGAAAATCAAATCTTGTGACCTAAATTAGAAAAACAAAATTTTTCCAGATTTTCTGTTACTGTGTAAGGGGTTAATTAAATTATGAGTTTGCCTGAGTTAAAAAAAAAAAAAAAAAAAAAAAAAAACTAACCTTCTAAAATCAGTATCATTTAGACTTCTGATGCCAAAAATCTGTTTGACAGAGCAGGCTTTACTATACTGACATTTTAACAGTAGCCAAAGTCCTGTTCCCACTAAATTCTGTCTTGGCAGTACCAGTAATCTGCTAACAGCCGAAACTCCTCTTGGTTCCGAGTTCTCTAACTCAGGAGTTTTCCACATCAACCAGGGCCACAAGAAAGCAAGTCCTTCCTTAAGGTGTCTGTTCTTATCACAGAACCCAAAATTTATGTAAAATGAGAACAGCTTAATAAAGACAGATGCTAACTCACTCAAAAAAATTCATTGTTCCTTAGATTTGAATCTGACAAGATGAAATTTCACATAAAAATCTCTTTCAAAGTAAAATCTCATATTCTCAAATTACCACCACATCCAAACGAGAAAATCATCAGTAAACGAGTACATGCAAGGGGACTACAGGCTTGGCTAGTGGTACAGCTGTTCAGCAGTAGAGCCTGTGCTTACCACAGGCTGATTTAATCCCTAAAACCCCCTTGAGAAAAGAAGTAAAATACAACGATTGATTTCAAACTATAAATGACATTTTTCCAATGTTCAGCTAAATTCATGGTATTTCCAAAAATGCATTAAAGACTTAAAAATATTTTTAGTTAGATAATATCCCAGATATTTATCACAGGTTTTGAGGGCTTCAAATCATTATCATCGAAATTTCACAGTAAGCTTACTTAATATTGTGCTTGAGATATCTTTACCATAATTTTTTTTTTTAACGTGGGTACCAGGGGTCGAACTCAGGACCTTGTGCTTGCCAGCAGGCGCTTGTGCCACTGAGCAATATCACTGGCCCTTTTTCCCTTTTTATGCGGGTACCGCGAGTCGAACTCAGGACCTCGCGCCTGCCAGGCAGGCACTTATGCTGCTGAGCCATTTCACCGGCCCTTTACCACAACTTTGAAATCAAACCACATAGAAAGTACTTGGTTCAACTTACCTATTAGCCAAATGCTGAACAACTGGTGAAACAGTGTTCTGATCAAATCAATTCACTTAATTTTTCAAGTAGATCTGATTACCATCATCTTTTAAAAAATTTAAAGACTCCACCTAATGAGGGAAATAAAAACAAAAACAGCATTTAATCCAGAGGAGCTTTACATGATCTACTCACTAATAACACAAAAATCAAATCAAGACTATTACTGTATCTTATCCTAAATTACTGTGTTACTTAAAACTATAAAACAAAAAAAGCATTTCACAAATAAAATTTACAGGTTGAGGTAAAATAAATGTTCAAGCATAGAGAAACAATAAAATAACAAAACAAAGTGTGAGGGAAGAGTTTATTTTCAGGGCCGGTGAGATGGCTCAGCGGCTTAAGCGCCTGCCCGGCAAGCGCGAAGACCCGAGTTCGACTCCCGGAACCCACATACAAAAAAGGGGCCGGTGATATCGCTCAGCGGCATGGGCGCCTGCTGGCACGTGAGGTCCTGAGGTCGACCCCCCGGTACCCACAAAAAAAAAAAAAGAGTTTATTTTCAGTACTAATTGTCGCACGGAAGTGATGGCTACATAATTTCTGGATGTTAAAATCCAAAATGAGGAAAAGACGCAAATGATTGCTCTGGAATAATCCTCATTGATTCTTATAATTTACTGATGCAATGAAAATGTGTACATTGCAGTTCTTGAAAGTCTTTAAGCCCTACCTAGATATAATCTCAGTAATGGGCCAGAAACCTAGATAGATCACTTCAACATGATGATGGTCATGCAGTCCTGGGGCAAAGTCACTAGTGCGAATTGCCAAATCATTCTCAGAATACTTTTTCTCCCCATTAAGTGTTTACTCTGGTAAAAAAGCATAAATAGTTTAATTATGGTTTATAAATATTAATATTAATTAATATTAATAGTTTATTCTAATTCTTTTACCATTAGAAACATCTTTTCTGACGTCCAAACATTAAATTACAATGTCAGGTCCAATAGAAGTTTTGAGAGAAAACAAGCACTATCTCAACTGGAGAAAGTTTAAAATAAATGCTGGGAAGGGGGATGATGAACGAAAAGGTGAGACAGAAAATTAACTTCCAGCTACTTCCAAATCAGATCTCCCTGGAGTAGATTTACTATGTTAGGACATACTAGTATTTTAAAGCCCCTGAACAACAAACACAACCATATTCAAGTGAAAGTTCAAAAATGTATTTCAAAGCTGTAAATACATGATTTTTTTATAATGCAATTTTAGAATTAGTCACCACCTGCCACCCTCCAGATCCCACTACACATATTAGTGAAATAAACTGATGGCTAATCACAGTACTAAAAATAAAGGTTGACAGGCATATGCCATCCACTTGTAGTACAGTATTATAAAGTACTTGCTAAAAAATAGTTTCTAACAATGGCTAAGACAAATAGGAATAATTATATGTACTTAGAAATCTACAGTAGTCATGGGAAATATTTTTAATTTCCAAGAAACCTATGTGTAGATTCTAGCCTTATTGTTATTTAAGAAGCACTTATCTAGGAGACTCATTTGGATAACGTCTCAAAAGACTTCTTCATGGTCTTAATTATCATTCCAGAGTTCTTGCCATTAGTACATCAAGACAAATGTCATATGCATTGGTTATTTTATTTGTTTGTTTGTTTTGCAGTGCTGGGGATGAAACCCACTGCCTCAAGCATGCTAGGCAAGGACACTGCCACTGAGCTACACCTTTGCCCATTCTTTGGTTATTTTAAATTATTCTGACACAACAAATACAGTCATCTAAACAATGAAATACAAAATGGCACAACATATATATTTTTTCCACTTAAATACTTAGAACTGTGAAAATACTCCTGTATTTTCCTGGCATTTTATGGTAAAGTTACAATGGTTCTCTCAAGTAACAGTGGTAGCTAGCCTCAAAGCATCTTTCCTGAATAGCTGCGCGACGGGTTGGTGCAGATGCTGGTACACTGCTCAACAACCTTTCTTCTGATTAGTCACTTTCCAGCAGTAAGCTAGGATGCTTCCCCTCAGGTGTAAAAAAAAGCAACTCAAAGATTATTAAAAATCCTCTCTCATTGAGTTTTCAATATACTACGGAAAACCAACCTGTACAAAGTCTAAACCTACCATCCCTTTGTCAGTCCTTGCTCATTTCTTAGGAAGAATACTGTTTTCCTCAACTATGTACTTCTTGCCTCCTAAGAAGTCTGAGATTTCTGAGTGTAGGCCAACATGCTAAAAGGCATTACACCTAGACGGCGGTAAGTATGATCGTGTTTCTGCCTAACTGTGGTGGTCAGAGTGAGTGGTCAGTGATCCCCACTGACTTACACACTTCTCAGTGCTTACAGAATGCCTAAAAAGTGGCGGCATGGTCAACTCACACCAAAGCTCAAAGGTGGCAAGAACGAACTGGACTTGGCACATGCCTGTAATTCTACTGTACAGCTTGAGGCCAACCACAGCAATACAGTGAGACCCCAGCACAAAATATACAAAGCTGTAAATGTCTCAAAATACAAAAATAAAATAGAATAAAATAAAGGCAAAGGTTTGGGGGCATAGCTTAGTGTGAGGGGGTAAAAAAGCATTAAGAGCAAAATATATTAATATATTAGCTACCCATATGGGTCATTTAGTTAAAACACTGCCACAGATTGGCACAAAAGATACAGCTATGTTGCCTGCTTAACAAATAAGCCTCAGGTGTACAAACCACAATACAACATTTCTTCAGAAACATTCATTTTACAGAGTACTACTCAGCCATAAGGATAAACTTGAGCCATTTATAGCTAAATGGATGGACCCTGAGACCACGCTCTTAAGTGAAATAAATCAGACAAATGTGTAAATCACATTGTCTGTCTGGTGTGAGAAACTGAAAGTGTAAAGAACCAAAATGTATAACAGATACTGTGATATAGGAAGAAATTGTTCAAAAGGAAAGAGGAACTAGGGAGGAGGGAGGGGGAAAGGAAGGAAAAGAAAAAAATGAGAAAAGAAGGATAAAATTGGAAACATCTTTGTAAATAAGGAGAGGAAGAGGGGTTGAATGGAGGGGAGGAGAATGGAAAAAAAGAAGAATCAAGATGTATCTTGTACAGGTACAAATTCCTTCTGATGAATGTGATTACTATGTACATCTAAATGGTACCAATAAACTTAATAATAAGAAGAAATGAACAATGACACCTGACATTGACTGATACCTGCACTGATGGTAGATCCCCTACAATTTCTAAAGTCCCAGTAATGCAACAGCTGAAACTATTTTATAACCTGATGAAGGAGGTTGGGTCTAAACTTTCTTGCCTTCAATTTGCTTCTACTGTCTGCCTCACCTCAACGGGAAAGGAAAAAACCTCAGCCAGTGGTATGTTGGCTCCATCAGCAAATCCAAGTATATCTTAATGTTTCATTCAATCAGTCTCATGGTCTGAACAATGGACTAATCCATCATTAGCTAATATTTGATCGTGCTTGTCACCAACTGGTCTGTGTCAGTTACTTGTGTATAATAAATCAGAGGTGCCTACAGTGCTGGGCTTGTGTGGCTTTCTCTAGCTGAATGGTTTACCCGGGAAAGGACACAGGAACCACGCTCTCCAGAGTTTACAGGACACTCCCGGGGAGCAGCTTAGTTGACTGGTCTATTGCAACACTAAGCACAGGAAGCTTGCTTATGTGGCAAATGGCACGGTGGAGTAAGCTTGTGAGTCACAAGGTCTTTACAGAAAGACTAACATTTAGTGGTCCCCAAATGCTCCCCTCTTATTGACAATAGAATGGAGGCTCAGAAGGTCCATCACTTACCCAAGATCTGCAACTAGAAGCAGGTTTCCCAACTACTACACCATTTCCCCCTATATGTCCCAGAGGCAGTCATATCATACGACTGGCTTTCTGTTATATGCTGTCTTCATAAGCATCATCACATGTGGTGGGCAGCTTTAATTACTACTGTTTCATTATGTTCAAATCCACAGTAGGGCTACGACATTCCACTCCTTGTTCTCCTTTTTCGTCAAAGATTCCTTGATATTTCCTCATGTGCACTGTGTACTTGCAAAATTCTCACCCATTTTTTCCAGATTATATTCTTTAATTAAATGCATTCTTTGCCCTCCATATTTAGCTGCACTTTTAAAAACTGCCATTTGGAGTCTGATAAGATTTGCACTGAATCATATAGGTGTGTGTGTGTATCTTATATATCATCATGCATCATATAAGATCATATATATGTATCTTTTTAATATTTTGATTTCCCTTGTTAAGAAAATATAGTATTATAATGCATCTCTCTGTTTATGTCACTTTAATTTTTTTTTCTTTTTTTTTTTTTTGTGGGTACCAGGGGTTGAACGCAGGACCTCACGCGCCAGCAGGCTCCCATGCTGCTGAGCAATATCACCGGCCCTTTTCTCGTATGTCGGTACCGGGAGTCGAACTCAGGACCTTGCACTTGCCAGGCAGGCGCTTATGCCGCTGAGCCATCTTACTGGCCCAGCACTTTAATTTTTATATTTAATAAACATTGATATTCTACAAGTTCCCTGGTTTTTAATCTTTCCCTAATTCCATACCATTTGCTTGGAAAATATTTCATTCCTTACATCCAGTAATTAAATTGTGTTAATTTCCTACAAGGGCCCAAAGAACAACATCCTTTACATATGGGCAAACATCCATTAAATACAAGACAGGTATTATAAGTCCTATCTGAAATACGCTATCTTAATTTCCTCCCCAAAATGAAACTAAACCAGTCTCAATGGTATATGCCTGTAGTCCTAACTACTTGGGAAGCTGAGGCAGGAAGATTGCACATTGAGGGCAGCCTGGGCAACTTAGACCAGTCTCAAAATTAAAAAATAAAGAGGGAAAAAAATAAAAATAAAAATAAATAAAAAGGGCTGGGGATGTAGCTCAGTGATGGAGCACTTGCCTAGCATGTGTGAGACCCTGGGTTCGATCCTCAGTACAGCAAAAAACAAATCAAAGCAAATAAACAAAATTTAAACTATATATAAACCACATCACCACCAGTAAATAGTGTGCCACCTGACCATTTTATATTTCCTTACACAACAAAGCCCCGAGTTCATTTAAAACAAAGCTGAGCGACTCAGATGACCCAGTACCTAATACCCTCCTACTTGCCTGCGTCCCACTAATGTTTTCTAATTTCTGCCATCTGTGAAATAGGTTTAGATTCAAAGACAGAAAAAAGTAGAATGGTAGAAATTTCCTAAAATTATAATAAAATATTTTAAATTTAAATTTGACCGAAAAATAGTCTGCATTTTGTTGTGAATGTTAATTAAATCCATGTTATTATCCTTGATGTAATGAACCTAGGTGCTCTCAAGGAATCTTCTATTTCAGATAACCTACATGGCACATGAAGAAGTCTAGACACGATAAAAGGAAAGGAAGGTCGAAGAGAAGGAATGAAAGAAACGACTTGAATATCTGTGTGAAGATAGGCAAGTAAGGATGAATGTGGCTTTTTGTCCACACTTTAAAAGTCACACTATGTGTCAAGCTGCGTGAAAGCATGAGCAAAGTGTTGTTTCTCCATTCTCCTGAAGAAAGCAACATGTAGGAAACGTGGCAAATATTTAATCTAAACCCTGTTTCCTGAAAAACCGCGAGATGCCCACAAATTTTCTTTCCCAGAGTTCAAAATAGCAAGCTGAGTGGGTGTAAGCACTTCAAGTGTAAGAAAAGAAAAAAAAAAAAGCAAGTAACTAAGGAAAAGGAAATCATTCTTTCTGTTCCTTAGTATGAGATTTTTTTAAAGGCCATTTAAAGAGATATTTGTGATCTGAATCTAGTAGTTGTCTTGAGCTGGACTACAAATACTGTCCTGACGACTTAATTCACAGCCCCCTGGCCACATCTAAATGTGACACTCTCTATGTGAAGACAACAATTCGTAGTTCTAGCAAGAGCAAGCAGTTCTCCGCTACAAGTCACAATAAAACGCTTCCAAAAATGGAAACCTGAGCACTGCTGGGGTCTCTACCGTGCTTTCCCAAACCTCAGCAGGCATGTGAGTTACCAGGGCAGCTCGATTGATGCAGACTCTGATTCTGGGGGTCTGGAAGGAGCCCAGAAGTTACCAGGTGATGCTGGTGTGAGGGTCACATTTTGAGAAGCAAGACTCAAGTTTACAGCGATGGTTTCCTAATAGTCAGACAGCAGCAGTAACAGTCAGCCAACTACAAATGTTTGCTAGGTTCCTAACACTGTGCTAGCTGCAGGAAATAATCAAGTACATCCATCAGCCCTGACCTCACACACAAAAACGTGTTCTTCAAAAAAGTAAGTGCTAAACGCTACATGTGTGGTAAAGATTCTAAGAATAGCAGGAGCTGAGAACAGAAGAGTTCAGTAAGGGCTAAAGGAGTTGCAAATGGCTTCGCAGAACACGCAGGAGGTGAAGAGACCAAAGGTTATGAGGATGGGACCGGGAGGGTGAAAGAGCAGGACCTCATCAAGGGCAACACAGAAGGGAGGGCCTAGAGTTCCAATAAGAGAAAGGTACTCCACACCTGCTTTGCCATCCTAGATATTACTATGGGAAACTTTTAACCAGAACTCACTTCTAACCAGGGGAAGGGAAACTCAAGCCTTGCTTAAAATTTATAGGCTGGGGAATTATAACACTATCCCCAAACATTAAAGAATGGGTAGTCTTGCCTTAGCCTTATGCAAATTTCCTCTATTGGCAGCAGCAACAGTGTTATGAATGACATTTTAGGCTTAAGCCTGGGAGTACAAAATTACCATTTTTGTATATACACTTATGCATATGTATGCCTTTAATTAACATATGTTTTTAATGATTAACAGTTTTAAGAGCATTAGAACCATAACTTTTTACTGCAATAGAATTAATAATCTTCTGTTACTTAGCGTGTTGGAATTTTTTATTACAAAAATAAACATTTTTTTCTTCTATGAAATACTTCTAGATGGCACATGCCCACACGACACCTCCAACTCCGCATTATTCTCCCCTCTCCTCCCACACTGGCTGACAATGGGAAGAAAACATATCTTGAAAGAGAATGAAATTTTTAATGAATTGTACCTTATGCTTTTTTTTTTTTTTTTTTTTAAATAACCTCCTTCGAGAGTTTTTCCTGCCAAACCACAGTATATTGGCTATATGGCACTATGGATAACACAGAAAAGCAACAGGGAGTTCCAAAAGTCTGTATAAACATGAAAATTCAATCTTGAAACTTTTGTTTTACTGAAGAAAATTCTAGAGGGCTGAGGGTACCTGCAGCTATAAGAGGGGAGGGAGCAGTATTTGAAAGAGAATGGGGATATTTTCACATTTCTAGCTCAGGTCAAGGATCTCACTGACTTCCAGTTTCACAATTTAGTCCTTGCAAACAACAACTTCATCACCTTGCTGTGGCACTGAGAAATGACATCTGGTACCTGCAAATGCTAGGCTTATTATTAACATTAAATGCCATGACCATGGTTTAGCTATAGTTCCTGTCCCAGATATAATCTGATCCTACCAAACTTCCATGTGCTTCCTGTCCCTACTAGAGAAGTCAGAATTTAGGGAATAGATTATGGTAAAATTCTGCCCTTTATTGGACTTTGCACGTTACAAGATAACCTATTTCATGATACTTGTGCTAAAGAAGGCCCTAGTATTCAGTATGCACCACCAGAGTCACTCCCCACCCCAGTCCAATGCATACACACAAACACTCATTCATGATAAGAAGATATTAATGTGAAGGCGCCAATTAAGTGTTACCCATGAATGGAGGCAAGACATGAAATAGGATGCAAACAGGTGTGACCTAATAAGACCGGGAAGTCTGGCTTCTACAAACCTCTTCCCCTTCCTATGCCGAACTGTTTCAGGTGTCCTCCCCTAACTAGGTCACAGGTTCAAGGGGCCTGCACTCTGCTTCACTGCCAAAAAAAAAAAAAAAAAAATTGTCTTTACAAGAGGCTGCCCAAAGATGCAATGTGTTCTCACTATGAAAAGAATTTACCTTATAAGAAAACCAAAGCAAACAAAAAAATCTTGGAACATTATAAACTTAATACAAAGAAAGAAATAATTGTTTGGTAAAGAGACATATGGGGGCGGGGAGAGCAGAACAGGAGGAAGAAATTCCCCTCTGTAGGAAATGTTATTACTAATCCTATAAAGGGACAGTGTAAGGCGCTGTGTCCTATAAAGCAGAACCAACTTTGCTCTGTTTTTGTTTTCCTGAAGCAATTTCTTTTTTAATTGAATGGGCCCTTCTGGAAACAGATTATCAACCACAAGAGTCTCTCTCTCTCTCTCTCTCTCTCTCTCTCTCTCTCTCTCTCTCTCTCCCTCTCTCTCTCTCTCCTTCCCTTTCTCTGTGTGTAACTATCCTTTGGCTGATTATATGACACAGTGCCATTTTCCTCAGTATCCACCACTATACCCCTCTGCCCTCACATGTCCACCTGTTTACAGAATTACCAAAGGAAATCACCAAACATTAGAGTTACATTTGCAACAGCTGGGTTTCTAGCCACGAGCCTGGAACCATGATGGAAATAGGGTTCAATTGATAAAGATCTCCCCAGCCAGAACTGATGTCCTCACTAACCGGGCTGCTAGGCTTGGATCAAATGAAGGTCGATGCAATGTCCCCAGAGCAGGCTGCTCAACTTGCTGGGTCTGCTCCAGATGGGCCCAGGAGGCCTTTCAGACTGACAGCTGACCTGGCAGGGCTGGTGTCTTCCCTGGGGCAGAGGGGCCCACCCCCGGATGACAGGCTGGGTGCAAACCCTGCTTCCGCAGACAAAGAGACGGAAACACTCAGCAGAGCAGCTGGGGACAACCACTTGTGGCTGACAGAAAGGCAGCCTCCCTCTGCTGCAGCAGGACTAGGGCTGTCGAAATGTATACTGCAGACAGGACATCCCTCCTGGCACCCAGTGTGAGTGAAGCCCAGGCCACAGCAACAACAGCCTGGCCTGAGGACGGCCTGAACCACACATCAAAGCCAAAGGCCCTAGGAGGCTGGCGGGCGGCCAGAGACGCCCCGGAGCCACAGGGGAGTGCGTTGCCTCCCTCTGGACAATAGCAAATGGGATGCGGGAGCCTGTAAATTCCAAGCACTGGGGAGGTCTCTCGGAGATTTTACCCTCTCCTGTCAGGGCTGCGAGTTAATTTCCTTTGAGGAAAGAAAAAAGAAAAGAATATACATTCTCCAGCTCCTGTCTCCAAAGGCAGAAGGCACAGTGCAAGCTCAATGCACTCCGGTTCTTCCTAGCCAGCCGCCACTGTCCTGAAACAATACGGCTAAGTGAGATGTGGCATTTTCCCGTTCGTCTTAGGAGGATTTCAAGTCTAAGGAGTAATTAAGATCATTTAAATGCAAACACTGCGGTTCCTCTGCTACTATCCTCCCAGATATTTCCCATCAATTCTGTTTAATTGGAGTGGCATCACACGTTAATTATAACCTGACAGCTTTATTGATTTGGCATTGCAAATAGCCCCATTTTAGGGAACAGGGACTTAAGGTGAGGCTTGAACCTCTCTGTCACAAACATGACTCAGCTCTTGGACCTAAGGGCTCTACCCAGAGAAGTTTACGTACCATCTTATAACCTCACTGTAGACTATGACTATGACTTTTGCATAAAAATATACGGGAAACAAACTGAGGAGAAATAAAGAAGTAAATAAAGAAAAAACTCAGTCTCCTTTTCCTGGTCTTGCTAGGTGGGGGGGTGAAGGTTGTGGTGCCCATTCAGGCCAGAGCAAGCATCACTCAGAAGCAGGGTCCACTTCCACCACAGAACCGACTGGCTTCCATCAGAAGTCACGCTGCATAAATGCTCATTAGAACAGAGAGGGGCTTGTTAGCCTTCCTCTCAGAGGAAATGAATATGAGTTGAGGTCACTCGACTCTAATCCACCCTGTGCATCAGGGTCATACTTCCAGCAGCACATGCTACATTAAGCCAGCAGTTTGTCACAGCCCAGCGTGTCATCTATAATGGCATGCTGGGGGTGGAAGAACTTCCATCTCCTTGCTAATCTGGTGTGGGGAATGCCAAGGTACAGAATTTTCCTTGATTGCATAAAATGTAGAGCTATTTTCAGCTTCTGAATCATCATACTGGCTCCTTCACCAGCCCTAAAGCCATATTACAACCCTTTAAAATATTGTTTCTGCTCAATTTTCACTTATTCTGACATAAGCGAACACTTAAAGTAATCCCCAGTAAGCCTCCAAAAGATGAACCCATGAAATAAAAGCAAAACAAAGAAAAAGAAAACAAAGAGTTTCACAAACATGTGCAATTTAAAGTGGTGACTGCTGCATTGGTAGTGGGTCTTTGGTTATCTTCGAGCTCCTTATAAAAACTGGGCAATTACTACTTAGCAAGACTTTGGTGCCAGAGGACACAAATCGATTTTGTTTTTTAGTCACACTTCTGAAAATGACTTTGAAGAGCAACCTTAAATAATGGAAATTTTAAAACTGCTCACTGATGTAGGAAGAACCTTAGCTATTTCTGTATTAATTCCACTGGGATTTGTGCTGAATATTATAAAAACAGGAAGTTTTGTTTGTTGTTCCTCATTCAAAGACTACCAGACCAGTATCAGACTCCAAAACATATCAAAACGACAAATCTATGTGAAGTCTGGTAATATTTTTAAAAGCCAAATGGAATTTATATTCATGTATTTAAAATTTTTGCTCAATGTGAGATTACCTCAGGAAACATGTTTCTTATTTTTATGAATGCCACAGTTACATAAAAGAACTCTGCACTGGTTCAGCATCACAGCACGGAGAGCTTGATCTTAAATCCAAAGCAGTCACAGCTGAGTCTTCACTGCTAAGACTTCCTATTTTTAAAATTAACATGGATTGGGCTGGTGAGATAGCTCAGCAGCATATGCACCTGCCTGGCAAGGGTGAGGTCCTGAGTTCGACTCCCGGTACCCACATAAAGGAAAAAAAGGGCCAGTGATATCGCTCAGCGGCACAAACGCCTGCTGGCAAGCGCGAGGTCCTGAGGTCAACCCCCAATACCCACAAAAAAAAAAAAAAATTAACATGGATTAACTCGTGGCAACTAGATACCTGTTCCATATAGTTAGAAGCTAATTCTAATAACATAAGGATTCCAGTAACAGTCTTTTCCTAATGTACTTCAATACATTGTGATAAAGCTACTGGCACAAAAGGATGAATTAAAGAATGGTGGATTTAGAGAGAACTTTGGCCGTGACTAGTACACATTTGCTGTCTTACCTGTGTGCATGAAGAAAGGCATCAATCTCTGCAAGAGAAATCACGGTTTTTCACTACTTTCTTCCTGTTTAAATGGAAGCATACACAGCACCCCTTCACCCCGATACACCTAGATCCATGAGACGCAGAATAAATGAAAAGGAACTGAGTCTAGGACACAATTGCACCTTTATATTCTCCCAAGCAGAGTTAGGCTCTGCTATCTCCACTCAAATACTTTTCAAAATAGCTGGAAAGTCATTCAGACAACTGCACTTGCTGTCTTCATTCCATGAATGGGTTTCCACTCCAACCAACTGAAAGCACCTCTCCAGCCCCGAGTCGAAAAAGAGAAACAGAAAATTCTCTCCCCTTCTCAAGTCCTAGAGATGATACCTACTGAATATGGCTGATGGCTTTACTTTTAGAAAACTACAGAAAAGTATATTTTTAATATCTAACCACTTAAACTTTTCCGCCTGGTGAAATAAAATTGCTTACTATTTCGACCTGCGGAATTGACGCGTTCTGTCATCTGTTAACCTTCTGCACTCACCAAGCAATGATCACACACCAGCACCGTGCTGCATCCGAAGGCACAAACAAACGTGTTTGCCGACTTCAAAGAACAGCTGCTTAGAGCAAGTATGAAAAATGCTGCAGAAAAAGTGACAATGGGGCCCACAGGAGGGAGAGAGGGCAAGTGTCAAGGGTGGTCTGAGTGGAGCCA
Organism: Erethizon dorsatum; assembly: GCA_028451465.1. Classification (NCBI taxonomy): domain Eukaryota; kingdom Metazoa; phylum Chordata; class Mammalia; order Rodentia; family Erethizontidae; genus Erethizon; species Erethizon dorsatum. The sequence goes on from CM051823.1 coordinate 147,279,504, forward strand.
CTTGGATCTTGAGTCGTTAGCACGCTTGTCAGGTACACAAGGCAAAAACAAGTTTGAGAGAAAGCATTCAGGTTTAGAAAAAACTAAGATTGAGCCGCCTTTGAAACATCCAGGCAGAAATGACCATGTGGACCACTGGAGCTAATGGGAATACCGGAAATCCATCTTGGAAGACCATTAGCATTGTTAACCTGGAGGATGATATTTACAACAGCAGGCATCTGTAATACAATCGGAAACACTGCAGACAGAGGCCAAAGGGCTGAACTTCGGGAAAAGCTACAAAGACAGGTGTGGAAAGGAAAGAAGAGGAGCTATGAGGCCATAGCATCACTGAAGTGAGTGGAAGACAAATGGTAGAGTCAAATACAAATTCATGCTAGGTCAAACAGGCCAAAGATCTAAATTATCTCACTGAATTTCAAACTTAAGAAACTACTGAGAAATTGCTAAAGCAAATGGCCAAAGCTATGGAGCAGCCAAGACAGGTAAAACAGTAGCAGCTGGAAAAGTAGCACTGGGGTCATTCATTACTTTTATCATTTGTGCGATTTCAAGATGGAAAGGAGTTGAACATTTTTTAAATTTTCCAAGTTGAGAGACCTTTAATAAAAAGACCTGTAAAAAATAACAATGTCCTAACAAGATTTTACTGGATTAAATTTTGGCCACAGTGGAGAGATAATTATGGCTTGATTGTGTTAAAGTAAAACTTCAAATTCTCAACAATTAACTAACCGCTAATATTGATTTATGTACTTGGGGAGCCTTTAATCAAAGAAATATGCTGTTCTGCTGTTCTGCTGAATCAGAAATTGCACAAAACTAAGGTAAAATCTTAAATTTAAAACTGCTAAAAGGCAAAGGTACATTTTCATCATAATTTTCAAGCTGAACAAAACTTTACAGATACCCATTTAAGTCCGTTGTTTTAAAGCAGATTTTAAATCAATGCATTAATCACAGCTTTCATTGGAAAATATCAAAACCGAGTTTAAATTGTGCAAGATGAAAGAAAACGCCTGCCACAAAGAGGCTACCCAGACAACCCTGTTTCAGGAACTTTTAAACATTTTATTCAGCATTCTCGCTAGGAGGAAATTTCTAAACCTAGCAAATTACAAGTTAATCGGTGATTTCACCGGACAGAATTCCTGGAGGAGCACCTGAAAGAATTCGCTGGCGTCCCCCACTCACAGTACCCAATGGCTGTGCATCCTGCTCAGGCTGGGGTCCTGCCCCACCGTGGTTCACACCAGGGAGCTGTCGCCTGAGGAGGCAACAGTTCCAATGGAAATAGTAAGCAAGGAATGTAAAAGCCAAAAATGTTAGTATTACAGGACGGTGGTTTCTGTTGCATGACTGTATCTGAAAACCCAGCTTTATTCGTGTGATGAAAAATTCAGGGAGGGAGTGCTTCTTTAGAACTTACAAAATGACTTATAAGGTTAGTTTCTGGGGAATATAAAAATAACAGAAGTGGGTCCATAGGTCCATATTTCTGTTACAAGTTTAATTTATTATTTTCCAACTCCCTTTGCCTCAACATCTTAAGAGATGAGAGAGAGAGAGATGAGAGAGAGAGACAGAGACAGAGAGAGAAAAGTCTGGAAATAAGAGTTGGCTCCTAGCCAAGAGCAGGGTCCCCCGTCCTCAGTCTAGCAAGACTTAGGGATTGTGGCTCTTTTAATATGTAGACACACACATACAACCTGGGCATGATCTAATTTCTTTATCAGATGTAGGAGATCATTTTGGCAGCCTAGATTCTCCTTCAGCTGCTCTGATTTCCATAAAGAAAGTTTAAGTTAGAGCTTACTACTGAAAAACATTAAGAAAATGAAAGGTCTATAAATAGTATCAGAGTTTGAAATATCATCAGAGAAAAATAAAAATAACTAGCATTTACTGAGTCTTTACATTCCAGGCATTGTGGAAAGTGATTTATGTGTGTTTTCCCGTTTAATCTTTTGGGAGGCAGGTGCGATTATTAGCCCTCCCTACTCACTGAAGACTGGTGGCCTCAAAACTTTAAAGGAACTCATCCATGGCCCCACAGTAAATGCTGAAGATTTTCTTCTTTTAATCCTTTGAGTCTAATTCTAAATCACTTCTCTTAAACACGTACACATAGTAGCAACTTGAGAAGATCCTTGGATTAAAGAAAGCCAAATACCTTGCGGCTATTTGCACCTAATTTTCAGGTCAAGTCATAATGATTCTGACCTGGCAAATGGGCTACCAGCGTCCAGGCAAAAAAGTTTAACCTATTGGCTCAGGCCTGATTACTCACATACTGAGCTGGTTGGAGTGACCCCACAGCGGAAGAGGTCCCACTAGGTCACCAGGTCCTTATGCAGTGATGGCATGCTTTCATGCTGCAAATGAAGGTCATTGCTCTAAATTTGGCAACAAAATCAAAATCTTTCTTATACAGCTCATTTTACCCAGCTCATTGTCCTAATTTATGGTGGCATTGAAAACTGTGTATTATTCTAAAGTAAGGCTAAAATTGATGGCATTATATACCCATGTTCCACTACATCGATTTTGGAGGACATGCCATCCTTCCTTCCTACTTCTAGAAAATGCAATCTAATTCCTTGTTCTTAAATAAAAAATCCTAAATTTCCAAAAGAGAAATAAAACTTCACTATATGATAGTCTTTTACATTTTGGTTTAACTCCATTATTGGGAAATATCTTTAATTTTTCTATCAAAAAGTAGCATTTCTTAAAAACTGGTCAAGGGGCCGGTGAGATGGCTCAGCAGTGTAAGCGCCTGCCTGGCAAGCGTGAGGGCCCGAGTTCGACTCCCGGGACCCACATACGGAAAAAGGGCCAGTGATATCGCTCATTGCCACGGGTGCCTGCTGGCACGCAAGGTCCTGAAGTCGACCCCCGGTACCCACACACACACACAAAAAAACCTGGTCAAGATGAATCCCCGCCATTGTTTATTCAATTATTCACTCAGCAAACAAATGTGTGCTGCTACAAGCCATGGTTCTTGTCCTCATGCACCTAAGGGCTAGTGAAAGACAGACAATAAAAACAGATTGTTATTGTGTAGATCTCATAACAAAAAGCATGCTCTGTAATCAGGAAGCCAAATAACACAACAGTATTTGAGAAAGGCAAATATAAGACAAACTCTTCTAAAAGTATACTGTTTAATTTCAGGGCTAAATATTCCTTTTTTCATAATCTGAAGCCTCAGAAAGAGGAGATTAAAACAGTCCACCATGACTACACTATTCTACAACTCAGACGTCTCAGGGTACCCTGAACACAATTTCGAAACCATCAGTAAGATGTTCTACAAACTTCCGAAAAGAAGTGACTGGCCCACCATTCTCACATCTAGCTGTGCTGGTTAAGCTCAACTGTCAACTTCCTGGGCCTGCAAGGCTCCAGAGGATTAGTAAAGCGTGCTTCTTCGGGTGTCTGGGTGGGGCATGAAGGTGTGACCATGGGGGCTATGTCTGATCCCTGGCCCCTTCCTCTCTGACATTCTTGCCCTGCTCTGCTTCCCTGATACCATGAACTAAGCAGCTTTGCTCCTTCCTGCCATGATGTTCCTGCCTTCAAGCAACTGTCCACAGACTTAAACTTTTCTAACTGAGCAAAAATTAACTCTTTCACCTTTAAGTTGTGAGTGTCAGTTATTTTCTTCCAGTAATGGGAAGACTGACCAATACACCAGCTTTGGTAGACTTAGCAGGCAATCTAACATGTCCATTTGTACAATTTGACAAATTTCAAGGGAAAGAGATCAAATATATAAGATTATCAGAACTGGCAGACCCTCTTAAGTATTGGAGTAGCAGTTCCTTCTGTTGTATCTTTCCTAGTCTAAAACAATAAGCATTCCTTTCATCGACAAATTTGACATAAACATTTGTCATCTGATGTAGAAACAAAGAGTAAGGTGTTTGGGGGCCTGTCTTATACTTGATCTAGACTCCTCTTTAATTGCATACTTGTACAGCATGTACGTTTTATCTTCCTCTTGCTAGAACCTGCCAAAATTCCATTTATTTTTTTACTGACTTCTTCCAGTTGGCATTTCAATCCAAAGATTAAGGTATTCTTCTGTCCTCTCTTGGTAGACTAAATGCATTTGTTAAAAATTATACACAACAGCATGCCCAAATAGAATGCCCAAGGAAATTACCATATGCCTATTTTTTCCACATTGGCAAAACAAACTATAGCTGGTCCAACTTATCTGCCGTCGGAGCCTGGGATTTAGAAGGGGGATCTGCAGTCCCAGTGGAGGGGGGGTCTACAGGCTCACTTCCAAGAAGGTCTCCTTTGGATTTAGTGAAGGCCTCACTTGTAACAGGTGCCAGCTGGACTATTACACCTGTTCGTCCATCTCCCATAATGGTTCCTACTGAAAATAAATCATGTTCCAAGAGTTCACTTTTTAGCCTACTATTTGAAATTTGGAATATATTTCCTTCTAGAACCATGTCAAAATTAGTAGTTAGCCCCAGGCCAACCTTGAAGGGCTTATATAACTCGATCTAGAATTAGTCTCAGGCAATGTAATGAGAGTACCACAGAAGCTGCCAACCTTAGATGGCGCAGCTTCTTGCCAAACAGTCAAACTGAGGACTTTGTCAGAGGCAGCAGGGTTGGCCCAGTCACTGGCAGCAACCGAGGTGGCATAAGGGCATAAGAAAAGAGGGCAGGGAAAAATACATGGTTCAGAAATGAAGTAGTCCTTGAAGAGGGAGTGCCCAGAGTTGCAGGCAGAAGAGGACAGGGAGCTCCTGCCATGAGCAGCAGGGAAGTCCTGTGGTTGGGGTTGGCATTCACTGTCACAGACCAGGAACATTCACTGTTCAGCAATTTCACCCTTCCAATCCTTACCTTCTTACCCTGGTCTCTTAAATTCAAGCTTTGTGTTAATAAAAATCTGTTTCAGGTGGTAGATAGTGCAATCCGCAGATATACTATTTACCTCCAAAGGGACACTGCATGATAGCTGGGGTTATTTGTGGCTCCCAAGGCTGGGAGGCAGAAAGGCTATGCTATGGTCCTCTGCCAGGAAGAGGTCAGGGATGCTGGTAAATATCTTCCAATGCCCAAGATAGTTCCCCCACAAAAAAGAATTATCCCGCCACGTGTCAGATTGTGCTGAAGACACACTATTGCACTGTAAGTGCTATGCTAATTTTTTGGTACTGTGCTCCTGATGTATTTAAGCAAGTGATTATTGTAAGTCAAATACTGCAGACTAACTAGTAACTACATCACTCAAACTCCACTTGGAAGATCATGTTCAACTAAGAGAAATTCTACACACAACCAGCAGCAGTGCTCAGAATTATAAAATGAGACATTTGTTTTTTAACTAACAATAGAAAATTATGAGAGCCAAACTTTGGGAGGCTGGCGGAGAGAGCATGGCACTAACTTGGTGCCACCTAGATCGAACTGGAGTTTTTTCAGGCAAAGTACTAGGCAACTTCCTACGTGAATGTAAACCCTGCCATCAACACCACAAGCTACTTTTTCAGTATACGTGTAAACAACAACTCTATTCCTCATCCAGCATCAAATGACAACCAGGAGAAAGAGCGAGCTCATGCAGCACTCACAGCCAACCAGGATGACAGCAACACTCTCTCCCAGGAAATGTCTTCCTCGGCTGTACACACGTGACAGGAAGGGAGCAGAGGTCTGCCTCAGGGCACAGGTCCCAGGTCCACTCTGCCACAAATGCCTCTGTGACCCAGGCAAGGAACATTACCTCTTCCCGGCCCACTTGCCTCAACTAAAAAGACAGTTTGACTCGGTTATTTCCAACTTCCCTTTCAGTTCCCACCGCCATGATGGTTTTCTTCCTCAACGAGAAAGAGAAGGGCCGGCTACTCCCAAATTAAGTAGAAAACCGTGAACTCGAGAAACCCTCCACTGCAAGGGCTCCCATCCTGTGTGTGTCTGTGGAAGGCAGGGGATGAACGCCCCACGTAGTGGGCAGTCCTTCAGGAGAAACATTTTTGAACAAAGACAACAGTTGGCCCCACACTAAATAGGGCCCTGGCTCCATTTAGCTGCAGGGTATGTTAGAAATGCTGATTGTAAGAAATCAGGGCACAGTCTTCGTAGGTACTGGTTACACACTGGCCTCTTCGGCCACAACCTTCTGCACAGACAGTCGTCACTGCAGGTCACTACCTTCTCATTATCTGAAGGACACGAGAGGGGTACAATGCAGTTTTCACTCTGTCTCCCTAATAAAAACCACAAACACACACACAAAATGGGAAGGCAACAATACAATTCTGAGAAGCCTTTCATTGTAGATTTACAAATTTGTTCTTGGGAGCTTCTTAACCATAATAAGTGACGTACTAAGACAGTTTCCATTCATCACACTACTATAAGAAAGATACTGTGTATGTCCCTTGAGGTTTTTAATACTTAACTTCTGTGCACAAGTTTAAGATAATCTCTAGCTCTACCAAGCATGAAAAAATTTTTAAAAATTATATTTCTAGTCAGTTTTCCAGACTACACTATAGTGGAGGCATATATAAGGAGAACTGGCAGTAATTAAAATCCATTTACAACTTCCCAGGGCTATGTTTTCCCAGCTGAAACGTCAGATTTCAATGAGTTCAATATTTGAGATATTCTAATAAAACATGTTTGTTTGGTTTTGTTTGTTGGCTTTTTTGTTTTTTTCCAGTAAAAGTTGAACACTTTTAGAAATATCTGTCATCTGTATTGGAGAGTACTTGAGAACCATCATCTCATTACCTTTTACCACATCCTCCTAAGGCGGAAATGGCAGGTACCACTACCTTCATCTCTTTTCACTAAGGAATAACAAGGAGTTAAAAAAAAAAATGAGAACTTCCTGCCCCCCAGGTCCACCTGGGGCTCCCCTTTAATATCCAGGATTCTTCCCAAGCCACCCCAAGAGAAGACTGAACAACATCTCCTTTGTCACGTGTTACCATCAACAAGAGACTGAAGACTCTGTACAGTACCATTGTGCTGGCACACGCAAGAGACTGCAACCCTCTTACTGCAAATAGCTCTAACACAACCAATGTGCCACAGAAATCAATAGCAGTAACAACTGCCTTTTTTGGAACTGCCTCAGCAGTCAGCTGGAGAGGGGGCATTGCTAAGCCCAGGCGCACTGCCTGGATCAAGCACTGAAAACAAGCCTCACAACAGAGAAGCATGAGTAATTTACTTATTAAAGAGACAACTGTAAAGTCTGATACAAACAGACAAGCGTAAAGCCTTCGATGCACAAACCAAATGCTTGTCTTGGCGACCAGAAAATGCAATAAGCACTGAATCTAGGTTATATTACTCAACTCCCAAAATCTAATGGCCCCTTTCATCTTGAAGAAGATGACACAAAGAAATGGTCTGCCAGGGAGGATTCTGGTCTAGAGGGGCTCCCCACTGACACTGAACCCACAAGCAGGAAGTGGAGGGGAAACCTCAGTGACTACTCTGGTAGTCACCTGGTCTTCCGTGTGAGCTACTGTGCAGTTCTGAAGCACTCTACACTACCAAACAGGACAAAAAATCTAGTCCGCAATCACCGGAACCATCACTGCTGGGGTTGTTTTGCCTGCACTGTTGAAAAAACACAGCAGTGACAGTACATTTGTGAGATTCTGAGCACAAGAAACATCTCTATGACCTCAATTTTACCTTTAAAGTCATCTAACTGCCACCAGCCAGCAAATAGCAAAAAAAAAACAAAAACGTCTAAAACATTATTAGAAAATGCAGCTTGAGTTAATGAACAAATTAAAAAAAGAATTACATCATTTGCCATCAAATGTTGTCTGTCGACTTTAAAAAAAAAACATATAAAGAAAGAAATTCAAACAGTTCTGCAATAAGCTATTTCCTAGGTCTGGGTCATTCACAACCCCCGGAAATAACTGCATGTTCACCGAAAGCTCTCTCTTTGTCTGTTCTTGCAGTCTTTCAGAACCTGTGCAAATTGACTCCAAGCACCACTGGGTGGTAATGACCAGGTTCCCACTGATAATTATGCCTGCCCCTCGATAGGTTTGTCAGCTAAAGAAATCCACAGACGCCGGTCATAATGAGCAGATACGTACCTCTGGTACAGCTGTGCTGACCACAACGCATTAGAAAAACAACCCTCTGCACAATAACCAGCTCTGGGCATCACTAGTTAAAAGAGACTAGTTTCCTGTTTTTCTCAAAAACTTCAGAGTGTGGGTATTGCTATTTTTTACCCCACCCACACCTTTTTCTCTTTAACTGTTGAAGATTAGATGCTGTAAACACCTAATCATGGGCATTTTTATATTAAAACTCTGAATTTAATTGCAGGTGGGATTGGTTCTTTCCAAGCGGGGGCCGCCCCTTTGCTGAGACCCAGACGCTGCCAGGCTGTGGGCTGTGAGGGGCTGCGGGCGGCGAGGTGGGACGCGGGTGGGGGTGGGGTGGGGGGGTGGGGTGCGGGTGGTGAGTGTCTGGAGCTCCCCCAACCCAGCAGCACCAGCCCAGTGAGTCCTGCCTCTGCAAGGATCCCTGCTGGGGGATGGGGAGTGGAAGGGGGGGGGACTATTCCCCTAGAAAGGGGATCTCAGCCCAGACTTGGGCGACACCTCTGACAGACCAAGTCTGGCCGCCTTCAAGTAACATAAATCATCCAGATTCCTGAACATTTCACTTTTATCTCTACTAAGCCACTCCTCTTCCTCACTTTGAAATGCTATTCCTGTTTTTCGCGGGGACTCCTAAGTGCACGGACGCCAGGTACAGTGCAGCTCGCAGTCCGCTGGCGGACCCCATCTCTGCATTCAGGTGCCTGCTCCAATGTCACCCCCTGCCTCCCGGGCCCTCCCCCAGCCTAAGAGCGCACAGGCGTCCTCACACACGGGGCAGGTGCTGGGAGGGACGATACGTCGGTCTTCCGCACTGGGACAGAAGCTCTGAGGGGGCAACACTGTTCTGTTCACCCCAAAGCCACTAGCACTTTAAACAGTGCCTAGAAAACAGTGCTTGATCAGTACAGTATTTCTTGAGCGTGAGTGCCCCTCCCCCTCCGCTGTTATTTATCCTCCTTTATCCCTCCTCATCTCACCTCCTACCCTTGGCGCACCTTTCTAGAAGCCTTCATCTATGGTCCTGCAGTTTGCTTACATCTGTCCTTCTCACAAGCCCCAGGGCCCCTGGAAGTTGTGCTCAGCACACCTGTCACCTAACACGTGTTCAATAAACACTTTATGAATGCTGCTAAATGAATCACTTGCGATTGCGTCCTTTGGACGCGGAACTACACAGACACTGTAGAAATAAAAAGGGAACTAGTCATTGTTAGAAACACAGGCTCTGTCTACAACTTTTAAACTAGTAAATTTTGTTCACTAACAAGAAAAGTCAGAGTTATTTCCGTAGCCAATAAATAGTAACTACTCAAAATCAAGACAATAAGACTTCATGTGCGTAAGTTTATCAAAACAGAGACCAAAGAAATAATTTTTTTAAAGGAAAGGTGAATAGCAAGCAGCAACTTGAGATAGTAACTTTTGAAAGTCAATGAAGAGGAAGGATTCTAAGCCAAATCAAAATCTTCATTTTGGTTAATGTGCACAATAGGGAGAATGCAAACATTGTTTTCTTCTGTAAGTTTTTTTAAAAAAAAAAAAAGAAATTCAACAAAGGCCTCTATCCCTTCAGACCTCCTACATTTTTCTAAGCTGTAAAAAGGGATAAGAAAAACTCTGAGCTACAATCATACTTAAATGCATATGTATTGATCTCACATGACTCCCACTTACATTAAGAACCAAGGGAATAAAACTTAAATGAGTTCTTAATGTAAAGAAAATAAAGTATTTATCATCTGTTAAAAAAATTTAAAGATTACTTACGCTCATATTATGTTACTATGCTCATATTATCAAACTGTAAAGCTATCCATGACTATAACTTCTACCCTTGGTAGTAAGGAGGCTTTATTCCCAACAAATTCTGCAACTTCTCTAACTAATAAACAGACTTTTTAATAATGAGATAAATTCTTCAATTCCTATGTGTTTCATTTAACTATTGGGGGGGAAAAGAGAAGTTGTCAACCACCATTTCATAGAAGACTTGGCTCTTTCCAAGAAAGTTAAAATCTACTTAGTGCATGCCTACATTAGTTAACTTAAAAACACCATGAAAGAACTGCATACCAAAGAATAACAAATGAAGCATTCAACCAGCATGCTCAAATGCTCTGCCCCCTTCACAAAGGAAAAATCTGGATACAGTAATATATTTTACTTCAGTGTGTTTGTAAATAAATCTGATCACTGTCTTGTACATTATTAGGAAGTAGCCAGTCTTTCCCCATTCAACGTTGACAGATCAATTAGAATATTAATACTCATGATGGATAGTATAAGAAGAAATTTACTCATAATAAGGAACTCTGACATACGAACTACATGCATAAGATGAGGAAGCCACAGTATTTATACATGAAAAACAATGTCATGTCCCAAGTAAACTAAATCTAATGCAGGAACAAGGGATGAATTATAAGCAGCACAACCAGTACAACAAAATAATTATTGCTTGCAAATGTCCTTGGATAAGGTAAAATAGCACCTTGCAACAGGGTTTTGTTGTGGTTGTTATTTGTTTGTTTGTTAACATACATACACATTTTTCGTATCAGACTGTTGCTAAAAAGCAACAGGAATGAAAGTATAAGTGTCCCAAATTTAACATAAAAAAAAAAAAAATCTGTTTTAGCTTCCTTTCCAGGTCAGCCATTAAATACCCTCAAAATTAGCCCTCTCCCTCCAAACAAGTTTATGTCATCTAAGTTCTAAACTGTCAGTCCCACACTCTCAGATTATAAATAGATACCACTCCGAGTGTGGAACTTCTATTTAGGAAAGGGTTCCATTTCCAAGTGGGTTCCTCGGGAAAAAATGGTAAGTGAGCAGACCAGACAGGGAAACGGCCTTCCTGGAGATGAGGATTTGGTCCCCCTGCGAGAGCAGATGGCTGTTCTGGACAGCTGCAGGAAGATGGGGAAATAGCTTGAGATCTATTGATTTCTGTAATAATTAAAACCAACAACAATAAAAACAGTCCTACATTTTTATACTGCGACTAAACATTTCTTCCAAGAAATTTTAGGTGAGTAAACTTAGGGAGCCACATGACCCTAGCAATATCTGTTAAGATTCTGCTGTTAATATTTTATTCCTGAATCTTTTTGTAGCCCCTGCATTCTCTTTTTCCACCATAGGAATCTCCATATCAGAGAAGAACAATTGAAATGTGTGTTTAGCTAACAGAATTTTAAGAAAAAATGAAGCAAATATAAATTCTAAATACAAGCCGTATCTTTTTTTTTTTTTTTGCCTTGTCAAATGTTTCTAACCTTAACACATGAGGCTGTTTATATTTTAAAATCTGAGATCTTTCAGGAAATTATGAGTTAATTTTTAAATATTATTTAATGGCTATTAAATTACTATGCATAAAATAACTTCTAAAATAGGGCTTTCTCAAGACTCAAAAGCAGGTAAGATATAATACTACAAAAATCTAAAACAACAGTGCATGGCAAATATCAGGTTATGAACACTTTCAGAGATTTAACTGAATTCTCAGAAGTAAAGAGGAAATAGTTTAGGAAAGTCTTTCCTCGAGGAAGTCAAATTCAACAGTAAATGTTACACCAGATTTAAAGTAAATAAAAAATATCAAATCAAAGTTTTCACTATATAGCACCTCACATCCACATTCATCTAATCATGCTATTGTGTATTACATATTTTGAGGCCCCCTCCTTCTTCAATCCCTGGGAAGGGGGCTACGGTCCCATCAGAAATAAGATGCACTTCTTCCTATGGAAAATTTTACATGCCAGTGAGCACTGATTCAATGAATATTTATAGCCCACAGGTTCCTAAAACACACTTATATGCAAAATATTCATTTAAATCTCATCCTTATTTATTTCATGCAGTTTTTGTTCCAATGTGGAGAAATGTTTATACCGCAATAAACAAAGACTGTATTAAGAGGATATATTTGTATGTTAGCAATTTTCAAATTAAACCTGCATGATTGACCTTTGTTCCTTCCCTTAGACAGGCCACCCACAGCAAAAAGGCTGTGGTGAGGACTTCACTCTTTTGCCTCACTGTCCCCCTCAATCCCGCAGCCTGGAACTAAAACCTAACTTCATTCACTCTCCCTACCCTAGTCCCACTTTTACCTCCACCAGCCCAGGAGAATGGATCAACAGGAGCCTCAAGATTCCTTCAACCAAAGACATAAAATGTTGCCTAGAAATAGGGAGTAAGAGGGACACCGTTCCCATAGTAGCCAAAAGAACTGTGTCCCCCAACTGCACAGCTAACACTGATTCATTTACCTATAAACCTTTCCAAAGAAACTGACAACCAAGTTATAGCTCCTTCACTGTCTCTAATAGATACTTCAGGTACATTATAGGTTAACTCAGCTTTTGTGACTTAGGAACAAGAATAAATATTATCGAAGAAAACTATTTATATGGTATACTCATTTAGAGAGGCAAAGAAAATTAGAATTTACATATGACAAATTCTAAAATTTTCTGAGCACTTCGTAACTTGTAGGTATGTATCCTTGCTATTACATATCTCAGTTAAATACCATTATTCTGCTCTCCATTGACTTTTTTCTTTTCTTTTGAAAGCATTATCTCTTTGAGATTTACAGCCTTCAGTTAATCTACCCCCCCAAACACAATGAAGAGAAAATGCATTTCACAAAATCTGTCACTCATATGGAAGATGCTTAATTATGACCCCAGTGATATTTCTCCGAAGGTCCTAACCCCTAAGAATTAATATAGCTAACTGCAACTCCTCCTCCAGGGCTGAAACACCAATCAAATCATCAGTTCTCACGTAATAAAAGTTATCTGTGTCTGTCCGTGCTAGAACTACGAATTGAAAAATAAACTCTTCAAGCAACAAGTTTTATGTCAGCCTTTTTTATTTGACCCTGTGAATTTTGTTTCTTTTCATTCCCTAATAAGTCTCTTGACAGCCACTATTGCTCTAGAAAAACCAAACCTCCTCTGAATGGTGCCAGGCCTCCACTCTGCTGCCATGTTCAGGTCCAAAATAGACTCTGCACTGCTGTATGTAACCCATGAGTTGAAACCGAGTTTTCTGTTATTCTGTTAATTGTTTCACCAGTATGTGGGATGGTGTGCATTAATGTCCGGATGATTTTTTTTAAATGCTGAGTGAAAATCAGAAAAACCCTAATTTTGTTAAACATTAACCAAAAGAAGGCATTAGGGTAACTAACAAATGAAGGCCTCAAGTTATTATACTAAGAGCAGAGAAGAAAGAACTTTAAGGAAGAGTAATACCACTACTTTTCTCTTTTACTGAGTTCCAAATCTCTGCATAATTAGTACTGTAATAATAAATGCATATGAAGCTACCACCTCTCCTCTCTCAAAGTTTAATTAGGTGATTGACTTCAGGCATACTATAAATTATAATAGCGACTTAATTACTTTCTTAATGTGCACACCTAAAAGATTTATAAACAGGGATGGAACAGCCCCATACGCTGGAACAAGGCACCTCAAATGACGTGAAGCACAGCCCACACCAATGACAAAAACAATGGAGGCCGGTGAGATGGCTCAGCAGCATAAGCGCCTGCCTTGCAAGCGCAAGGTCCTGAATTCGACTCCCAGAACCCACATACAAAAAAAGGGCCGGTGATATCGCTCAGCGGCACAGGCGCCTGCTGGCGCGTGAGGTCCTGAGGTCGACCCCCCGGTACCCACAAAAAAAAACAACCAGATGATCCCTACAGGATAGAGTTGAACCAGGGGCTTTCACAGGTTTCATGAACAATGCCTGTCCTGCCTGATGACAGAGTATTAAACCTCGATGCAGCCTTCTCATAACCGTAGCGGTCTTCCCGAGGGAGTGAGACCGTCCCATCACCCTCACCTGTGAGTCTGCCCACTACCACCCCTTCTTGCTGTGAAAAAGTCCAGACTTTTTTTTATGTGGGTACCGGGAGTCGACCTCAGGACCTCGCGCTTGCCAGCAGGCGCTTATGCCACTGAGCAATATCACCGGCCCTTTTTTTTTTTTTAATCCTTTATGTGGATACTGGGAGTCGAACTCAGGACCTCACGCTTGCCAGGCAGGAGCTTATGCCGTTGAGCTATCTCACCGGCCCAAACCCAGACTTCTGAGACAGCCAAACCTTGATTTAAATCCTTCCTTGGCCACTGGCCAGCAGGGGTGACCATGAAAAAAGTTAACCCCTCTGGACTTTTATTTTTTTTCATTTGTAAAATTTGCAAAATGAAGAAAAACCAAAGTTTCAGGGCTGCGGCAGAAATCAAATTAGATAAGCAGGATGGTGCATTGGTTATGAAGCTGGCCGTAAATCAGGCCTCCTCGACTCTAATCGTGGGTCTGCCTCTAATGACCTCAAGAACCTCAGACAGTTACTTAGGTATCCTTGTTCCTCATTTCCTTAATGTAAAATGGAGATAAGATCAGTCACTACCCCAAAAGTAGGTAGGGAAACTAAGTTAATACAGACAGAATTCTTACATGGAAATAGTAAGTGATCAATAGATATTAGCCATTAATAAATCACTGAGCACGATCACTGGCTTACAGGATCTATTAACCATATTTAATTTCTTTTCCTTTTCTCCAACCCTCAGTCATACAATTATTTCCCATCAATAAACAGTTCCTAAAATTCCACTTTTGCTGGAATTTCAGCAATTAGGTAAGAACTGCTTTATTATCTCTCAGTCCTACAATAATATGTATCAATATCAAAGTACCTATGTTTCTTTAGATCTTTTTAGAACACAAGTAATTAGTTTGGAAAATTCTCTTGGTGAGACACCATTGCAGTCCCCAAAACAACATGTACTCTGACATTAATGATAAGAAGAATTACTGGGAAGAGGACTAATACATAAAGCTGGGGAAAGGGCTTTCTTTTTGTGTTTAAGGTAGGTCTGTCGCTAATTTGATTTGACCACATCATATGGTCACTACTTTTACCCCAATAAAATGCAACAAGACTAAGCCCACGGTGGGTAATAATCCTTTCTAACTGGTAGAACACAATGTCCTTTTCCCTAAGCTGTCTTTATACAAAAATGAAAAAGAAAATAGAAACCAAGCTATAATATTTTGATGAGCATTTTTAGTTATTCCCCATGGTAACCTGGAGAATGGAAGAAGTTGAAGAAAGACAAAATCAAAGGGTTATAAGAAATCTTACTTAGAAACGTACCAACTCCAGGTTATCTAGCCTGCTCTGGTAAGTGTGGTAGGAGTATCAGTCCTACAGTAGGCAGCTAGATATGTGCCTTAGAGTTACTATTTCTCTCAATCCAAAAACAGTTATTTAGAAAGCATCACTACCCCTTTATTTCAGAAAACAAACATTTTACTCTTTTGCTATTATGTATTTTCATTTGTCTTTTTTTTTTTTCTTTGCAGGCTATTAAAAATCAACTTTTATATTAACAGCTTTACAGAAAGCCTGTGCCCAAAGCTAATGACCAATACATATTAATGATATTATACAAGTCAAGCAATCACATATATTCAACCAGTTTTTATTTAAGTATCAGTGGTATTTATCGCTATGGCATCCAATCTACCGTACCTTTGGTCAAAAATATAACAAGTACTGGCTTGAGTTGCCTTCTACAAGCCAGTTGTTACTCACAGATTGACTGCAACAGATAGGCTTTTGATACACGGAACCTGAACATATTATCTCTGACTTTTCCTCCACCCACTTCTGTGACAGCTTTGGTCAGCAACAGCTGCAGCTGATATATTATTCTACTTGCTTAAGAAAGTGGCATAAATATAGAGATTACATGACAGGAAGCTGTGAACACTGGACATGGCTCTTATAAAGTTTTCCTGAGCCAGTCAGGAAAATAAGTAGGCTACGTGATGAAAGAATTTGTATACACCATCACCTACTTAGAAAACATGTTTATAGTAATTAATGCATCCATAAAGAATAACATGCAATATCATAAAGGTTTTAAAACAATAAAAATCTCAATAGAAACGCATATGAAATTCTTGAAATTCTGCAGTAGAATGGGTAATTTTTCTTTGTATATATTTTTATGTTACCAAATACAAAGTTTTCAACAGCCTCACACAGCTGAATAACACAACTTCAAGTGACATACATTACCATGTTATACCTCTAATCTGGCTCACATTTGCAACAGAAAGGAAACATATGCCTATAATCTTAAAACTAGACAGACATCACCTCGCAAGGCTGCTGTGTCAGTAATTTCCGTTTCCAAGAGTTACACAATGCTTAAACAATAGCTATCCTACTGAGCTCCAGTTCATTAGGCCTCTCAGGCCAGCTGATGACTGATGAAGGGTCAGGAGGGTAGCAGACTTTGGGTGCACAATATTCAATCCTTTATCAAAGATGGCAGGAGGCCATGGACTACAATAACGGAACAAATACTTCCTTTCCACCATAGAGCCAACTCCTTTCTCTGATTGGCTGAAGCTTCAGACCAAGGTTCACAGTATAAAAACATGTTTGGCCATAAGCAAAATACAGCTTACAGAGCAGTCACTTAATTCCTGGATAAAGTGAGATGTCTACATTCCTACAGTAGTTAATAGTCACACGCCTCTATTTGCTTCTTTATGCTAAGATGTCCACTTTTTAGCACAAATAATTGTTCCTCAAGACACATGCCCATCTGTAAAGGCAATTAAACTTCTCGACATGTGTATAAGGAATATATAAAATGTTCTAATCAGAAAAACATTCAATATATGGCAAGCCACAATGGTATTTTCATTCATGTGAAGTTTTTAAAAAATATTCAGATTACTATTTTCATTTAATTCAGATCAGGGGGATATACCTACTTTGGAAGAAAGATAAAATATTATTCAAAATGTTTGGGAATCTGTTTAGTTGGATTTTTCATGGTAAATGAAAATCACAAAACACTTATTCTCAGCCCAAATTTCAACCTAAATTATTTTTTAAAATTTCAGTAAATACAGCATTTCCTCCTTTTTGGTGTGCTTCCAAACACCTATTCAAATTTATAGAATAACACAGACTTAAGTTAGGTAGAAAATTTAAGTATAATATTGAAATTCCAAATCAGTGATTCTCAATCAGGGGATGCTTTCTGCTCTCTTGGGGACATTTGACAATGTTTGGGAACACTTCTGATTATCACAACTGGGGAGACAAGAATACTACTGGTATTAACTGGGTGCTGGCCTAGATGCTGCTAGATATCTTTCATTGCATGACGACTCCCCCACAACAAAGAATTACTTAGAAAATAACATCAACAATACCAAGGTTGAGAAACCCTGGCCTACACACTACACACAAAAAAATAAATCATTGACAATATCATGCCTTCTGGTCACTTATCTCCTCCTCTGAAAAATAAACGGCATGTAGCTAAAATAAAACTGTACTGTACTATGACTGTATTATGTATTATGATAATCAAAATGTACTGCATAAAAACAAATTTTACTGCATATAAACAAACTCATTTATTTGATATTTATTATATGAACTATATGCAAATTTCTGATTCAGAGTATTATTTTATAAATATTATGTATTCAAAAGTAACACTAGGGCTGGTGAGATAGCTCTGCGGCATGAGCACCTGCCTGGCATGCGTGAGGTCCTGAGTTCGACTCCTGGTACCCACATTAAAAAAACAAAAAAGTAATACTAAAGACAGTTCAATTTTTAACCCTTAACATGTGTGAAATAATTCTTCCATTATAAATTTTATTCTCACTTTTTATTATGTTTTTAGTAGTTTTTTAATTCTGAAGTACTATACTGAATTTTCTCTGATCACTTTCCCACATCTTAATTCACTGGACAATCCAACTTTTTTTTTTTTTTTTATGTGGGTACTGGGAGTTGACCTCAGGACCTCGTGCTTGCGCCGCTGAGCGATATCACCGGCCCTTTTTTTCCTTTATGTGGGTTCCGGCAGTCGAACTCAGGACCCCGCGCTTGTCAGGCAGGCACTTATGCTGCTGAGTTATCTCACCGGACTTGGACAATCCAACTTTCAAAGCTGTTTATAAACTTAGAGCCTAAAGAAAATATAAAATTATCTTGTCACCACCAGCATTTTAAAATGTACATCTGAATCATAATCAGAAGACCCCAGTTAAATCAAACTAAGGTACAGATTCGATACACACTAGCCACCTACTCATTAACTTCAAGTTTATTGACACAAGAACCCAAAAAAGGCCTGGGCTAACACCTCACTGGTCCTACTAGTATTGTATAGTACGTGTTCAACCACTACATACATGCTCATGACTTTCCTTCTTAGCAAAAAGGAAAAACTGACACGTAATTTCTCCACCAAGTACACTGAAAATGTACTTGTAATTTCTCCACCAAGTACACTGAAAATGTACTCAAAAATGGCCCTTCACAGAAATTAAACACAAGCTTCTCTCGGAGACCACAAGAGAGTAGGGACATTGACATGCATCTAGTAGGGATGGCCAGGCTGGTCATGAAAGGCTGTGGATTTCTTCTCTGGTATCTCAGGAGGAAGGTCCCGGGATCTCACCTATAAACACGTCAGTCCACAACAGCACATGACACACCACTCCTATGGGATTCAGGACCAAAGGTTGTCACAGACACGGACACTCTCATAAGGCAGAAGAAAGATCAGCGCGCACCATCAGACTGAAGGGAATGGTGGCCAAAATCATTCAGAGGCTACCTGCCCGTGAGCCAGAGCTTGTCTCTGAGGCACAGTCTCCACATCTGCAAACTAGGGGTTGTTATGATGATTCAATGAGATGTAGGTTTCGGAAAGAACTTTGTCAACTACCATGCCTCAGAATAACGGAGGTTTTTTTTTTTTTTTTTTGCAGAGAGCATGATAGAACCTCACCTTTATCTGACCTTCCACAGCATCCTCCTACTCTCCAATCTCCCCTCCCTGCTTCTCCTCTCAAGAGACAGAGCCTGACAGTCAGCCAAATTTCATCAAATAGAAACAGCAATGGTCTGGAGGTTCTGAAGATCCATTCCACCACCTTAACATGCATTTCATTTCCTCTTGCTGTTTACACTGAGTGCCAAGTGCTGCCAATGACTGCTTCCCTTACAGGTCACAACAGCCTTTCCAGGCTATTGTTATAGCCCCATTCTACAGTTAAGCAAACTGAGAGACAAAGAGATTACAAACTTACCCAATCTTCATCTGGCTAGAAGTGAGGGGACTAGGATGAGAAGCGAGGCAATTTAATTCTAGAGCCTACACTCTTAAACACTATGGAGAATAGCCTCCCTTTTTAAAAATAACATAAATACAAACACTGATTTTTATAAAAGTGAGTCTTGCTGTGGACAGATAGCCAAGCAATGCACAATTACCATGAAACAAATATACTGCATCATCTTTTCCCTTCCTGTCAGTACCTCCCCATCACCTAGTCTTCCCCACTTTTTCTCCATCAAGAATACTGTGCGCTCAGCGGCATAAGCACCTACCTGGCAAGCACGAAGTCCTGAGTTCGACTCCCGGTACCCACATAAAAAAAAAGAATTCTGTGATCAGGATTCATACAATCAAATTTTCCTAAACAAGGGCTCACCAGCAAGTCAAATTTTGCTACTCTCAAGAAGAAAGTATCTCCACTGAGATACTCACAATCATGTCTGACACTGCTGAAGTTAATTACTGGTACGCTTGGTGGGATGCTGCAAAACAGTGAATTCATGAAAATAGTGGTAACAAAGGTAAAAATAACACACTACTCACAAGCTCCCATATACATTATTTCATTAAATTGGAACATCCAGCCTCTAGGGAAGGAGATTTGCAAGTACTGGAAGGGAGAAGGCAAGTGTTAGAGTAATCAAGGAGAGAACTAGTATCTTAGTTGCTTGTCCCATGGCCAAAATAAAATTTTGAAGGTTCTGAAGGAGATATATATATATATTCCAAAATAATTTTCAAATATTTTCTTTAAAGTTTTATTAAAATAACACCATCAGCATTTTTATATTACCAATAAGGTCCTAAAAATATAAAATATACCTTATGGAACACATTAGGTGAATAGAATCTAAAAATCACAGAAGTACATATCTATAAAGGCACAATGGTGTATGTTTGCACTGACACCTTATTTGGCCTCTGTCATTTTTATCTCTTCTCTCCCCGGCTACTACTAGCCCATGCAGGCAGCTACATTGCCGTGGTTTGCCTGTGTCTCCCCAGTCTTGTCATAGCTCTTTGTATTGTGGACTCAATCAAAGCATGGATTGGTTAACCAGTAGAAATTAGGCGGTTAGTCCATTCCTATAAAATAAAAGTCTTTTAGAAATATGGGTGAAGGGCCGGTGAGATCGTTCAGTGGCATAAGCGCCTGCCTGGCAAGCGCGAGGTCCTGAGGTCGACTCCCAGTACCCACCAAAAAAAAAAAGGAAAGAAAAGAAATATGCGTGAAAGCACACAGACAAGCAACCCTAAATCAGGTGAGATGGCACACTGAGCAAAAGGGTACCATAGATTTAATG
Source organism: Erethizon dorsatum (assembly GCA_028451465.1). Classification (NCBI taxonomy): domain Eukaryota; kingdom Metazoa; phylum Chordata; class Mammalia; order Rodentia; family Erethizontidae; genus Erethizon; species Erethizon dorsatum. Next base: position 147,300,144 of record CM051823.1, read on the forward strand.
GCATTGCAACAAAAATGGTCCTTTTGAACTTGACAGCTCCTGATTATTTAGACCAAGAGTAACATGCAGGGGGCAGTCCCCAGAAAATACTGTTGTATCTTCTGAATCACTGCCATGACCCAAGAAAGCCCCAGGAAGTGGTTTGATGGAGTTGCTGACCAGTGTGTAGGTATCAGCTGATGTCTCGCACATATACAAGCAGGTAACAACGGAGACATTGTGAATCCGGGAATAACCTTCCTTACCTTCAGTAGTTTGGGAAATTATTTCTAACCCAGTGAGTATACATCTTGGGAACAAGTCAATGGTGAAATATTCACTGAGATTTTAGTAACTAATCTGTTTTAGACTAAGTATCATTGGACTTGAATAACATAAGGATGTCCTATGTCTAAACGATGAGTCTTTGAAATCACGTCCATAAAGCAGCAAAATTCCTAAACAGTTATGATCAACCAAGAACAAAGTCTGAGGGAGGGAGCTGCCGGCAAAAGCTGATCAAAATGAACAGTGATATGGAACCTTCCAAACTCAATTTCTTTTAAAATATAAATCAATGCCTTCTTTTTCCGCTCAAGCACACAGATGGTACTGGTGCATCTGGGGTGCAGCAACACCAGTGAGCTCACCAGAAAGAGAACCACAGACGGCAGAGGATCCATCCTCATTCGAATGACATTCATATCGTTACTCAAAAACAAAAGGAAAAAGTACACCCCACCAAACCAGGAGGTCAGAATTAAACCACCCTTTTCCTGCTCTAGCAGTTAGTCCTTTTATGGCTGACACTGAGGGCTGAAGTAAGATTTTATGCAGTACTGAGTTTCTGACCAGTTCCTAAATTTACTATTTGACATTTTTCATTGTATTATCCCCAGCGGTTCCCACCTTGTTTGCTAGAAGCACCCCAAACCCACTGTTTCTCCATATTCTCAGAGTCCCCAGTCCCAACTTCTATAGATGTTAATTCTCCAAATGATCACAAGAGCAGCCATATGACACAATTTTCATACCACCCATACCAGCAACATCCCCTAACAGAAAGAAATTTCAGTGCCAATTCTGAAGCATTACACAACAAATCTTTTTACAAATATCACACAGCTCAGACTTCAGCAAGAGGCTGTTGCATAGGAACATGAAACAGATTTGCCAGCCCTGAACACTAGACAGTGGACCTAAAAAGCACTCCCTGGCGCCTGATACAAAGCTACAGCAACCTTCGGAGAAATCCTTTACATCTACTTATTAGGAAAAAAAAAAAGCTATTGCCCCAAATCCAACAAGATATTTATGGAAGTGGATTATTTCCTTATCTTTATTTTTTTTCAAAAAGAAATGAACACCTTGCAAACAAACTATGAGGGCCGGGAATAAAGCTCAGGGGTAAAGCACTTGCCTAAGCATGCATGAGACCCTGCTTTGATTGCTAGAAGCACAAAAAGAAAAAGAAAAGAAAATTTTTATTCAAAACAGCAAACTCTGAGATAGACTTAGCATTCATCCAATCACCACCATTATTTACAATGACAGTACTATTCACCAATAACTGATACATAATTGAGCTTCTAAGTGGCTATTAGGCTATTAAATTTTTTAAATTACTACATGTGACTAAATCATGTGAAAAGAGTTAAGTCATGGATGGAAAATCTGGTTACTCGTAATTTCGAGTACACATTTTCCAGCCACTCTGGCTGGAGAGAAATTCACCATGTGAACTTACTAAATTAAGCATGCATTGGGTTCATGTATTACATAACCAAACAAGACGGTGACTCTCCTCAACACTAGCTCTTCCTATGCTGGCCCAGGGGAATTTTTAGAGCAGCCTCTGAAAGGATGCTAATAAATCAACACATTTATAAAATGAAGAGATGAGGTGTTCCCTAGTCCTTGAACTTTCTAAAGCTGTCCAGTATTCCTCCAATGGTCTAAGGAATGAGCAACATCCTTTACAAATACTGAGTTCTCCAGGGTCTGACCCACATCAAAAAGAAAAAACAGTGATCCCTGAGCAGTTAGCGTGACTTCAGCTGGGAATAGGAGGACATACTGTACTTAAATTTACCCACTACAAATGGTTCCCCTCCACTCAGCCATTTGCTATTAAAAGAATCAAGCTGTTCTGAAGATAAGCAGGAAGAGGATATTCAAAATGTGTAGGCGGGATATTTTCATAGAACTTCTCTAAATTCCAAATACCTGAACAAACTGAACCAAATTAAAAACCTAACTCAAGCTTTACCCTTAGTTACTAATAAAAGCAGTGGCCACTTCTGTTTTCAACTATCATCAATATATTTTCTATGAAAGCAAATAAAACAAAACTTTATAAGACATTTTTAGTAAATTTAGCAAATGTTTTAAAACACTGTATCATCATAAGTCTAAATTTCCAATTTTAGAAATTTTTCCCCTCCAGTTCAGGCTTAATAAGGATATACCTATTTGGTTGTTTCTTTTTTTGTTTGTTTTTTTTTGGTTTTTTTTTGTTTTTTTTTTGTGGGTACCGGGGGGTCGACCTCAGGACCTCGCGTGCCAGCAGGCGCCCGTGCCGCTGAGCGATATCACCGGCCCCTTTTTTGTATGTGGGTTCCGGGAGTCGAACTCGGGCCCTCGCGCTTGCAAGGCAGGCGCTTAAACCGCTGAGCCATCTCACCGGCCCCGGTTGTTTCTTAAAAATCTATTTTGTTCCATAAGAATCAGTAAACAGACCAAGCATTCTAATTTTTTTGCCATGGTGTTTCTAGAGGACACCATGCCCTTCCTGTTAAAGTATAAGTCAGGTACTGCATGTGTCCTACATGCTATAACCATAACAGCTGCCATGAAGATTCAAGAGTTATAACTCACAGCCCACACTTAAGAGCATCTAGGAGGACAGGCAAGACATGTCTGCATAAAACAATCACAGTCCTCTAACAGAGATACAGACAAAAGGAGAGAAAGGAAAATGGTTGAGGAGTGTGGCAGCAGGGAAGAAAAGGAAGGGAGTGAATGATGCCTGCAGAGCCCAACAAACACAGTCCGTTTATAGGACATCAAGAATGTGCTAAAAATTAAAGCTGGCTAGGTAGGCCAGTGTCAGAAGTCACCTGCCCTAACACCTTTGTTTTACAGATAAGGACAGTGGGCTTGAGGCAGCAAATGAGTCACATGCCTTCAAGTGCCCACTCTGCACTCCCCACACCAATGGACTCAGATGCTGAGGGGAAAACAACATATTAGTGACCTCGGAGAATCCATAGTGGTGCAGGCCAGAAAGAAATCATCCACCATTAAATCGATCACTTCAGATTCTGGTGATTTCTGTGAAGAAAATACAGGGATAAAAGTGAACTGGGAATAGAGGGAGGGATCCGCTCAAACTTGGGTCACAGACAACCTGTCTAAAATGACATTTAAACCGAGTCTTGAGCAAGGAGAGGCAGCCATCCCTGAGAGAAATCTAGTTATAAGCACTGTAAGCAGACAAACAGTCAGTGCAAACAGCAAAACAGAGAAATTTACCAAGTTTATGGGAAGCTAATATGGTCAGACGCTCATAGGGTACAGGGCTTATGGAGGAAACTGAGACCAGAGAAGGAGAGCCCTATGGGCCATGGTGAGTAGCGTGGACTCTACTCTAAGGGTAATAACAAACTATTAGAGCTTTTTTAGCAAAGAAACATATTACATATTACATATTACATAACTTATACTCCCACCCTGGGGAGTGTGGAGTCAGGAAGGATAGTTAACAGTTTTGTAGCAGACTAGGCCACAAACTTGTAGCTCAGACTGAGGTGATGGCAGAGAAGATTGTAGGAAGACATGACATGTAGCATTTACTTTGGAGAAATAGTGAATGTGAGGCTAGAAGAAAGGAGTGGAATCAGTCATGAATTCTGAAATTGTGGCTTGAGCAATGTGGCCATAGTGGTTCTACCTTCCGAGAGGGAAATGTTTGGTGGGGGAGGGGAGCTGAGCAGGGACACATGGAGACCTCTCTTTAGTTAGTTTTAACTTTGAGATTCCCATCAGACAGCCAAGGGCATGCATCTAGGAAGTATACAAGTTAGGAATTCAGGGGCAGATCCATTCATGGAGCTAAAACTTTGAAAATTATCAGCATATCGATGGTATTTAAACCATATGCTTATTTGATATTTGCTAGAAATTTTAGAGACAGAAGATAAGGGGTTTTAAGACAGAACCCTGGGAGATTGCAATACTCAGGACCAGACTAGCAAACTAGACTGAGGATGGAAGGCGGGAGAAAAGCCCTGCAAGGCCCAGCTCCTCGAATCTGGGTGAAAGGAGCATTTATTTCATTAAGCCAGGCATGCTAATCCACTCTTCCCAACATCAAGAACTGAAAAGACAAAAACAAAGGATGACTGCTGACTCAGGCAAGATGTACAGGGAATGAAGAACACAGGACCATTTGTAAAGTCATACAGATCTGTTACCAAAGTAAGATAGAGGCCAAGCGAATGAAAGGCAGGTAGGTCTCTGGATTCTACTTCCTGTGCTGCTTCTGTGACTCTAAGTTGTTTCTCGTCCTGTGGACAGTAAAGATTCCTCCTGAAAAATTCTAAGCAGGAAAGACAGGTGCTGAAAGAGAGTTATGGTAAACTCAGTTTGATGGTAGGATATAAGCTCAATGTTGAGGTACATGAGGAGACCCTGAATTAGTGGGAGGCAACACTGGGGATAAAGAGGCTACCCAGCAGCTCTTAAAAAACCACAAAGACAGAGCAAGTTAAAATGATTTCAAATCCTGATGCCAAAAGTCATTCAACAAGGTAGGAAAAAATAATATGGTAAAATACAAAAAGGCTAAGCATTTTTGAAAAATTCTATCACAGGATATGTCAGATGAGGTCTTTTTTTTTAAAAGAAGCAGAACAGCATCTACCAAAGTATCAACACTGCCTATCTCTGCTCTTTTCTTTAGTATCATATATTACCAGCAGGCTTCCTTTATTACTGATAATATTTTTTTTTAAATATAAGCTTGTCTACTTCACCATTTTTTAATGTATTATGTCATCTGCGGTGTACTAAAAAGCTTATATATGTCTGATTATTTTTCATTCTTTGTTTATTCAGTTTTTATTAACTGACCAGCTAATTGCAAAAAGACCCAGTGAAGAAACAATTGTCGTTATATAAATCAATATTTCCAGTGAATACCTCAACAAATTGAAATTTTTTTGAATTAACTAACAGGTTAATAATGTAACATCAACAATTTTGAAATTAAAATTCCATTTCAGAAGCATTTCTATTCAAGAGTATTTGAATACTGTTTCCTCCCTAAAATGGTTTACTACCACAATCCGAATTGTCTCTCAATCCAGTGTGTTACGTATCATTATATCTCTCTTTACTTACAGAAAATAAAGAGAAAAACTCTAGTTTGGCATTTGCGTCTTCCCACTCCTGCCCCCTTAACTTTACAAATTTTTTAATTCCAACATAGGACAATACTAGAAAAATGAAGAGGCAGGTGTCTCAGCCTCCAAAGGAACTATTCTACCATCCCCAGAAGGAATATACCATTCTAAGGGGTTGAAAAACAATGGTGATTATAACATGAGCTTATATGAGGCTTTACCACTATTCTTCTTTATGTTTCATCATCACAAAGCTGCACCTTTTCATCATGGAAACCCAGCTCAAAGGAAGCAAGGGACAATTTTCGAACACATGCTGGAATTTCATATGTATAGGGCTTAACAATAATCCCAAATGGCAATACAACGCTCTTGTATTATTTAACTAATCCTCATGCATATATTTCCTTCACCAATTTTTATAGGAGTAGAGTCAATTCCTGTTATTCTAGATGATTGTCAAGCATATTTTTGATATCATTTAAACTTCTGATGCAGCAAACTGTCTCCAAAAACTCTTGTCAAAATCCAAATGACATTGGCTTCAGTACAATGAGAAAATGATGGAAACAGAGTGTACTCTAAAATCATGATAACATAGACTCATTAATCATTGAAATGCTAACAAATGTTCCTGATTTTAACATGCATTTCAAAGCATGACTCTCTACCCTTCTGTATCCAGTACTTTCCAAAGCTACTCAGGTCTGAGTGGGTAAAAATTTAGATGTCCATTAACAGAACAACTGAGAATACATTTTGAAATAAGTGCTCAGACCCTGAGCTCCTCAGGGTGAAAACCCAGAGCCTGTTACTGAGGCACACCTTTCAGAGGGAGCAGCTGAGGGAGGGACAATAGGTCCTGGCAGCATCCAAAAACCAGGGTGAAGTCAGTGACAGCCCTCTGCAAGTTCCATATGAGACAAGCCGGCGCTGAGGATGACATCAGGGAAGTACAGAGTGTTTTCTGTGCCTCCCCAGATGTCCTGGCAGGAGACAGGCTTTTCCCAATCTAAGGGAAAATCAGCCAGGAACTGTGTCTCGGCTGACAGCCCTAGATGACAACTTCTGAGTGGTGACAGAAGAGTGACTGTAGGGATGCCGAGAGGCCTCTCTCTGCGATGCTGCGAGGACTGAAGGGACTTCTCATCATTCTAAATACAGAAACCCTCGGGCTAGAATTGTGATGGGGCTCCCTAGGCAAGAAGAGGCCATGGTGAGGTACAAAGCAGCCTGGACTTGGACTCAGAAGCCCTGAGGTCTCTTCCTGGTTCTGGACACACCATTTAAGATTTCTGGTCCTCTGTGATGGCATTTATAAATGTTAAGAGAGCAACATCTATCCTTCACCATACAGGCTTTGTAAGAACTTGGAGACTGTGTATGAAAATCCTTGGTAAGCTATAAAGTCTATAATAATGGCAATTTCTTATTTTATGGAGGAACACACCCTTAAACTACAGGCAATGGGTAGCCAGGGAGAGCGACAGATCTTCACAGCAGACTATTAAAAATTGTATTTTAAGAAGAGCCCTGCAGTGGGGTGTAGATGAGGAACTGACCACAGGCAGAGTAACTTGAGTCAGGAATGCTCTCTGAGAGAGGGAGTAGACTTGGTGTTGATGAAGTAGAACCTTGCTATGGTAGTGGCAGTTGAAATATACAGTAGATTTTCTTGAGGAAGAACACGGACTTTAAGCATAATAATAAATTACAGAGGAATACTCCACGAGTCACTATTAGAATAAACCCCATCAACGCCCTCTAGAACTCTTCACTAACATTCCAAATTGAACCCTGTTATCTCCTGGGACCTTTTCCTTCTCCTCTGTCTCAAATTCAGATCACCGCCTGCTCATGCCAGACTTCTGCCTCTCCATGGTTTTCACTTCAGCCGCTGGAGTGGCTCCTTGCTCTCATGTTGAATGCTGGCCTCTTGATCGCTACCATTCCCAGCCACCTGACTTCCCCGTGGTCCACACAGGCAGAAAGTTCAGCAACAATCTCACCAGCCTTCCACTGCCTCTTCTCTGTGCCCCTTTCCAAACATGGCTCACCTCACAGATTGCTTTCTCTGTTCCTCTGGGTTAAGATGTAATCCCATCAAGGGCCACGGTCACTGATTTCCAGTGAATTCTTTGAGAACAAGGACTATGTCTAGTTCATTGTTGTGTCCACAGAGCTGAGCACAGAACACCTCCACTGTAACTGGAATACATGAAACTGGTAATATTTGGAAACTTTAGAATCCATCTCTCCTATTACTGCACTTTTCTTCACTTCTACCTACCCCCCCACTACACTTTTTAGTCTCCATCATTAGATCCTATCTGTCCCCAAAGCAAGAATATTTCCCAGAATTCTAAGCTCAGTTTTCTTACATTCTATTTCCTTTCTTTCCAACAGAAATGAGTTCCCACCACAAATACAGGAGAATGTCAAGCCACTTCAGTTATTCTCACCAGTACCCTAAGTCAGTGCTCCTCCCAAGATTCCCACAAGGCTCCAAGAAGCTAGGCCTCACAAAAAAAAAAAAAAAAAAAAAAAAAAAAAAAAAGACTCCAGCGAGAAAGAACAAAGGTCAGAGAGGAATCTGACCCTCCCAGTGGGGACAGCTGAGCCTCAAGTAGGACTGACAGGCAAGCCGCTGCCACCAGACACAGTCACCAATGTGTCCTACATTAGCGACAAAGAAGCCTCTCTTCTCAGGGATCATTACTGTCCTTTAAAAGTCCAGGTTCGCTGGGGCCTGGGAGCTTTACACCATTAAAGGCATTTGGTGCCCTTCCTTTGAGACAGTCTGCCCCACGAAAGAGAAAGGTTTGCTTCAGCACTTCATTACACATGGGGAAAACTGACCTACACCACCAAGACCTGTCCATTTTGCCCAATGCGTTGCCTCTGTTTGACTTCAAGGGGGATCCACCCTGAGTCCTGCCACCCACCAGCTGGGCACAGCTGGCCTAGCAAAACTTGAGCCACAATCACCTCCACGGGTTCCTTTTACCCCTACCTGGCTACAGTGGTTATAAAATGACATCTGTCTCCTAGCCAGCAGTTCCAGCCTTTCCTTTCTCTACCTCTGGGATCCCCTAAATTACTGGGGCTCAAACCTAAGTCAGCCTTACTGCCCTAGGACTCAGTTTGGATCAAGCTTCAGACAGTCATCATTTTCTCCCCCAACTAGCTTCAAGTTATCTGAGGCCGGAAGTTTTTAACTTAGGTTTCATAGTGAAAAGGCTTAGATCCTTCTTCCTAATTGGTACTATGTGTTCCTGACTTTCTTAAATGTATTCCCTCTGGAGAAAGATAAGTTCTTTAATGGCATACCATGTAACCTCATGAATACCTCTACATGCTCATAAAACTAAGCCCAGTAACAGAAAGAACTAAATTGGGGTATGGCCTCACCTAGTTCACAAAGGAGTCAGACTGCAGTTTTGTAGGAAATGAGGCATGTGTGGGCAATTCATTATTTAAATACCTGTAAATCTCCATGTCAAGAATTTTTTAATGTCCAGTTTTTTAAAAAATCTACAGTTTTGGAAAGGGGAATCTTTTTCAATGAAGTTCTGCAGCAAGAGAATTCTGAGGTGAGGGTAGACAATCAGCAGCCTATCCCAACACTTTGCAAGCATCCCTCTCAGTTTGTCATTAGTGGCAAATGCCTCTTTGGTTTGGAGGCAATCAGACAATGTCATCTAGTTTTAGAGGAGGCAGAAGAATGCCTTTGGTGAAAATGCTGGGACCCATGTTTCATCTTCTGTATTTGAAAATATGGCCCCTGAGGACCTGCTTTCAGCTGTTAGGACAATTAAACCCACAGAGTTCTTTATCTTCTAGAAAATTTATCTTCTTTCAAGTGATAGACTAAAATATTTCCACTAAAAATACATTTATCTCCATGCTTTATATCTACCCAGTGATCTTTCCCTGAGCTCCCAATCTACTGCTTTTTCAAAGTCCTTCCTTAAAGCCACCACGTGGCCTAAGCTTCTGACCCTGATGACTCAAATGATGACATCTTGTTGTAGAAATCTGAGTTCCTCACAGTGGATCCACACATCAGTCACTGACGGCCACCGCCAGCCAGCCTCTGTCACAGGGAGGTTAATATCACCCAGTCAGAGCCGTAAACGTTGCCCTAAGGAGTTATCAGGGTTTGTTCCCATTATCAGAGCTGCAGGACAACTCTGCCCAGAGTCACCGAGCCCGCTTCTGACATCAGACACATGAGGTCAGAGCCTTTCAGTGGCTAAACGCCAGTAGATAAGCTCCAATGAGCAGAGCTTGTCCTTTAGCCACCACTGTCAATACAATGTGCAATTTCATACATAAATTCGTCTGTTTATTAGGCCTCATATTCCTCATCTGCACAGTGACCACCATAGAATACGAAGCTTCTTAAAACTTGAATTAGTACGGAGAACTCATAAAACTAATAAGTCCTTCAATAGCATTTACTCACTAATGACACTGGCAAGAAGTAGAAGAACCATTCACCAAATGAAATATTTCATTACCCTCCCCGAAGGAGTTTTAGAAGTGGGTCATTCAATTGTTCTGACTCTGTGAGTTAGGTATCATCTTAATTGTAGGTAATTCTGAGGGTTTCTCTCTTTTTTTTTTTCTCCTTATGCAATACTGAAGTAATGTGCCCATAAGAAAGTAAAAGTAAGTGTCATATTTTGGGCTGGTGTTTTGGCATTGCCATTGCTCCCCAAGCCCTACAAACATAACAGGAACCTTGGTGAAATTATTACTTTTTTTTTCTTTTTTGGTTCTGGAATCAAACCCAGGGCCTCCCTCCATGCACTCTACCAGTGAGCTACACCTCCAACCAGAGATCACATATTAACCAGGGAACTCCATCAGTCTCTTGGAGCCACGTTGATACACCAATCACTCATACTACATCCACACAGTCTGGTCATCCATAAGTAATAGAAGTATCTCCATAGAAACCAAACATACAGCGAAATCTGCTCACAGTACAGGATCTGCTTCAGCAAAATGACTTCACTTGGAGCCAAGATTTTGCTCTAAGTTGGGTTACACATCATTATAGATTGATATCGTTAGATCTTACACCTTTGGAGTTTCAGACTTGAAGATTACAAATATCTCTGCACATGGAGAAAGAGAAGGGGAAAGAAAGGTTTGGGAGGAAAGATTTGCATATGTAGTTATAAAAATACCAAAGCAGATTCCATGCTAAGTTCTGCCAAGAAGAGAACAATTACTGTTGTCCGTCAACATGCAGCCTTGAAATTATATTCTCTTCTCCAAACAGAAGCAGTCATCAGATTATCAAAATGAGGTTATCCTGCCTCAACTCAAATAGTTCTTATAAGGAATAAGCAGCACTATGCTATCAACAGACAAGCAGCTATTTCCCTCCCACACAAAGTATAATCTTCTGTGAAATATATTTTTAATGAAGAATACATAACCCTCCTACATGTTTGGTTCTGCCCTTACACTCCTCCACCGAAAAGCATACATACATTTTAAATAAAGGTAGAAGAATTTTATTGCTTCTAATAACATCCCCCACAACGTAGAGCAGAGAAGAATAGAAGTATGATAACTCCACCCCCAAATATGTCTTTCTGACATGTTACTCAGGAAAGCAAAGCCAGTTACCAGCAGCCCCCAGGGGGTAGTACAATGACATAAACAAAAACAAGGGATCTCACCGTACTTTAATAACTTATTTCTAAGTGGATGCATTATGAAGGCTTAATTCATTCAGCTACTAATGACTCAAAACTCAGAGCTGTGAATTTCAATCTTTCATAAATTTCAAATTATAAATTGCTTGTCATGAGTCATCTTGCTTTTTCAAGAAGCAAGTTTTCAAAAGGAAAGTTTTTTTGTAGGTGAGGTTTACAGTGACACTCATTTTTCCTTCTCCTTCAATCTTTTATATTGTAAGTGCCTAAAACTGAAACAGAATGATTTGAGAGGTGATAGGTTTTTACCATTAGAAGAGCCAATTTGAAAGAAGGCTATAAAAATAATTATGAATGTCCATGCCCACTTAATGGAATAGTATGAGGGAAAACACACGAGACTAAAAAGATTTTCCACTAGAGCTTTATCACCCTACAATCTGTTTGAGGGTACTAAACTCTGGGATAATTCTATGATTTGGGTCCTATGAGGTAAACCATTAAGAAATTAGTTACAATAGCAAGTAATCATGGTACTGGGGTACATTAAGAGCCCATGCCCTTGTTTGGGAGTGGGGGAGCAAAATGAATAAAACTGGCAAGTTAAATCAATATTTTTCATAATGAAAAGTCTTAAAGGATCAAAAAACTAATTTTGCCTGAGTAAATGACATAATTTTATTACACGAAAAGGAGTGTTTTAATTTTGTCTTAATAGTCACTAAAAAAAATAATCATTGAAAAGAGAGCCTATAAGTACTCTGCAACCCAGAGTTCCCAGATTTACACATGCACCCAGCAGGACGTCAAGAGTGGCTCAGGGAGAAGAGAAAGAAGAGGAAGACGAGGAAAAAAAGGAAGTGGAAAAAGAGACTGGGGGAAAAAGTTCAGGAGAAAGCAAATGTAGCTGTTAAAACGCTAGTGACAATCTTGCCACTGTTTAGGAACCGTATTCTCACACATGTAAGAAAGAGGTGGGGAAAAGGAAGAATATGAGAAAACATTTTTGTACATTCGTTCTAATTCATTTACACACCACGCACACCACACACACACACACACACACACACACACACAAGCTCTCCTCTCCAAAGCCTGTTGCAACAAGGTGCAGGTTAACTTATAAAAAATCACCTCCAGACAGACACCCAAGCAGAGCTGGATAAAACACGGCACCACATTCCTATCACTGTGAATGCTGGGTGCCTTTAGATTTAAAAACCTCTACACTTATTCATGATGTGAATAGTTCACTTGTTCAAGGATCAATCGAACTGACTTGTAAAACAAAACCTTAACTAATCAAAGAGAGCCCGGTGTTTCTCCAACCGATGCCTTGAAGTTACTCCATGCCCCCGATGGCAAGGTTTTCAATGTCCACTTTCTAGATCCAGGAAATGCACCTCTCCCCACACGCAGCCAGAGAGGAGAGCCGGTGAACAGGATGAGCCAGAATTGCCGCTGCTCACAAAAGGAATTCCCCCTCCCTTCCCCTCCTTCGCCCTCCCCTTTCTTCTCCTGTCCCTCCCCAGTCAACACTGCTGAATAATATCACTTGCTACCTGCCTTGATCAACACCGTGGGCCCCTGTCTTCAAGCATTCAGAGAATTTAACAGCCCGGAAATTCCTGTTGTCCATTCGCTGAGGTCACAGATAAAGCTAAACAACAGCCGTGGTTCCCATCAATCATAAGTCACTCACTGATAGAATGTATGGTAGGAGACCTGATGTAAGCGAGTCACCAGAGAAAATACCCACTGATGACGCATATCCAGGCATAAAAATAGTTACAGGGCCCTCAAAGGGATTATTCAACAGCCTACATTTAGTCTTTCTTACAAGAGACCTGAAGTCAACGTGCTGCAGTGAAGTGGTTGGAGAGAGTGGAAGTTTAAGCTCCTTTATAGACATAACCACAAATAGCTGGTATAAGTAAGCTCCTGCAATAACGAGCTGTTTAGCAAATTTTAGCACCAATTTATAAGCATTAAACCGTACCACCAGCTATCTCATAAAATGCCACATAGTATTTTAATTCACTCATATTCTTCTTCATGTAATGATTCCTCTTTTCTAAGATGTGGTCCTCAAATATTAATATTTAGTTGGTCCAAAGAAATATAGCCACAGTTGCTTCCCAAATAAATGTCAGAAAAATAACCCAAACTGCAGTTCTGCATCTATAGCTTTTTTAAAGCATGCTTTGAATAAAGCTTAATTATAAGTTTCACCAAATCAGCTAATATTTTGCCCACTGTATTCATAGTTATATTTTCCCTGAGGTAGCTGGATTATAGAAATGATTATCACATGTACCCTATACACCTACTACATATGGAATCTTAGACATAGCAGGCATTATTATTGACAAACGAGTAAATGAATGAATGAAGCAATCAGTGAAATGTTATGTGCAAATATTTTAATTGAGCAAGTGCCAAGAAACATGTTAACCAAGACTGAAATCCTAGGTTATGGCTTTTTTTTTATGAGGAGGAAAATAACCTTTTTTTTACATGTGTAACAATTTTAATAGTTTAAGTCATCTGTTCTCTTTTTGCCTCCCACTCAAACATATGCATAGCTACACTGCAAAGCAGGTCCTTCACAGAACTTTCAGATCAGAAAAGGCTGAATTTTGGCATATTTTTCTATTTGAATATCTAAAAATGTTCACTTCCCAGTTTCCTTTAAGAAAATGCACTGACACAATGAACAACGAAGGCAACAGGCCCTGACAGAACCCAGAATTCTGCCTCAGTACTTGAACATTTCCCTGCTTGCAGTATCCTGCTTGTTAGATTATTTACCAGTCCCTTCCTAAGAATGGACAGTTTTGCATTGTTACCCAGTTAATTATCCACCATAGAATATTTCTCTGTGATGGAGTTTACCTCAGTACTTAATGTTATTAACTATCCTGCCTACACAATTGGCAAGAAAAACAAAAACCAAAAACGAAAAATCCTCTAAGGAACATTGCTAAACTCTTGAGGAGTCTATCAAGGGTGGTTCTCCAGCAACAGTGAACCAGATGACAATTTTCTTCCTATCCTGCCAGGTCCTCCGTCATTTCCTCAAGTATGATAGCACTGCTATAAATACAGGTGAAAATTATTTTTAGTGCTAAGATTTCACAAAGCATTCACGTTTCTCTTTCGTGCATATGTGTCAACAGTATGTGGCCTAGTTTAAAGAATCTAACCGGAAATGTTCACTGGTGCCCCCTAGTAGAACAAGGCTGAAGAAACTCTGAAGAAATGCACGTATATCTCCATTTTCCGAGCATAAATACTGCAGTTCTCAATCATCCACCCTCAGCCATTAATTTCTGCAATCAAATGTGAGATAACAAAGCAAATTAAATCGAGAGTCTTGTTTCCTTTCACAAGATTTCATGATTTGTTCTCCTTAATGCATAAAGAAACATTTATCGAACAGGAAAAAAAAAATGTTAAAGATAAAATGAGACATATTCCTGTTTGCCAAAGGAGAATGTCTTTAGCATTAACTGACTGAGAAACCAAAAAGAGTTCACTAATTTAACAGAAGCTCATGTTTTTTAAGTAGCTCAAAATTAGCCAAGGCACCCAGCAATGAAGTAACCAGGTTTTAACCTGCTACATACATTTGGCAGTCTTTAGTCAGAGTGGTTGAGACTGGTCAAATCTAAATTGAGGGTCCTCAGATAATTTTAAACCAATCGCAGTCTCTAATGTAGACAGTGTTTCAATCGCACAGACGTATCAATCCAGAGAGCACACATTGAGTGCCATTAAGAAGTTATTTCCATCAGCATTCCTGGCTTTAGTAATTCCACACCAATTAAATTTAATATGCATTGACAACACAATTGGTTTTTTTTTTTTTTGAAACTGGAATATCCTTACCTAGATTCAAAATTATTCTATCACTATGGGTATTTAAATCTGTGATAGCATTTCCTGTCTTGTCTGCTGCAGTGGAGAGCTTAAACAAAGCATTGTTTTAAAATGAAAAAATGCCCCAGAGCACCTGCTTTTATTTTTTGAAACACCAAAAACTATAATCACTTGGTCATTAAACTGAAGCCCTGATTACTTAATTAGCTCGACAGAATTGGAAAAAGGAAGGAGAGTATATACCCAATATAGTAAAAAAAAAAAAATTTTTTTTCAAAAATAGGGTCTCTCAGAGCCATATTTAAATTTATCCCCTATGTCACTAATAGAGTACTGTAATAATAAATTTTTCTACATGATCTAACTATATCAAAAAACAGAGAAATATATCCCTAGTTCGTTATCCTATGCCCAGCCAAGGACAGATAAATCACATTTAGAATATGAGGTTAGTGATCCCTCTTTTCCTCCTTTTACAGTGCTTGGTATTGAACCCCAGGGCCTGTACTCTAGCACTGTGCTGCACCCCCAGCCCCAGTTCTCCCTTTTAGTCTCAGCTCTATGGTGGAATTCTGTTTCATTCTTAATTTTTTAAATGACATCCTTGAAATGTCTTATTGTTTAATAGCAGCCTTTTTCATTTGGCAAGTAAGACTGCTTATTGGATATTTTATAGGCTAGTCAATTAAGTAATTATTGTTATCCTTCCCCCCCCTGCAATGGTGTGTGTGCCTGCACGCATGTGTCCTCATGTACACACACACACACACACACACACAATCTCTTACCTAATCTCCTGTGAGGGGGGCCAAACATTCCCTAGGCATTCAAGGTGAATAGTGACAGCTTCACCTCCTCCATAACCCTCAGCTCCCAAGCCTAATCACCAGGACTAGCCAGCTTTACCAAGTTTCCTCTCTGTCTTCTGACTCTGCAGCCATGGCCATTAATTTTGCTTTCAACAGGTTCTTTCTCTTGGGTAAATACAATAACTCTCCTAAGTTCTCCCTCTCCTCCCAAACTATGCCCTACACGACCAAAGGGAGTTTTATAAAACATTAATCTGACACTGGTATGCATGCCTTTAAAATCTATCGATGGTTCCTGGTCATAGCAAAGTCCTGTAGCAGACATCATCTCGTGCTATCATAATTACTCATTTCTGTGTCTGAACTCCCTATTTGGTCTTGAGCCCCCTGAGGTGGGCAACTGTGTTGTGACTACTACTGCCCCTCCAGCTCCCAGCAGAGTCCCTGGCCTGTCCAGGGAGCTAACATAAGCTGAAGGATGGGGTACTGCCTGAACATTTTCAACTGCTGATACGTTCAACTACAGTAGATAAAAAGAAAGCACGGTAGAGCAAAAGAGTATTTCTCTTTCAAATCAGTGAAATCAAGTCATAGCCCCATCATAGCTTAGGCAATTATATAACCTCTCAGAAACTTAGCTTCTCAATCTACAAAACGATACTAGGATAAAATGAAATCACAAACATTATGTGCCTACTATAATATACGGCCTGGCACCTATTAAGAAGGTGCTCAATAAACAGTAACTAATTATTATGCCAGAGGCAAATGTACAACAGATTAATATTGATTTGTGATGTATAATTTTCATACATATCAAACATCAAAATGACCTATTGTAGTGTTCTCCACTAAACACATCTGTCTCTCTAGCTGTACATCCAAAACAGGAGCCACTATAGCTATAGCTGACACTTGAAATGTGGCTAATACAACTGAGGAATTGGTTTTTACATTTTAATTAATTTAAACTTAATTATCTCCATGTGACCAGTGGAGGGAGTGACTGGAGTGGACAATTCAGACCTATTTCAACCCTGAGATGAGAGGATCCCTTTTATGTTCCAGTCTTGGCTCCTTTTGCCCAAGTCAGTCATGTTACAAGGATTCAAGTGTCAATGTTTATTAGGTCTATGTCTTCATTTGTTCATCCAATACTGCCCCTTTGGTTGAAGACATCAGACCTGAGTCCCTGAAGCTTCTGCTCCTATGCACACTAGCTCTGAGAGTAGTAGAAAGGGCTTTACATATGTAAAGTAAGACTTTTTGTCCAAAAAGACTTAACCCCAGAAGTACAAGAAGTTCGCATGACAGAGCTCCCTGTACAGCATCTTCCTTCCAATAAGCTCCTCTAAACTGTATCTTTACAAAGGGAATACGGCACAGCTCTTCTTTCATGTGTATGTATTAATGTGCTTTCTCTGCAGCCCTTCCAAAACTGTAAATTGGTTGAGAGTAGAAACAGTCTTACTTCATGCTTTCTTGTACAATGCTGTGTCCACATTAAATGAATGACTCTCTGAATGAAAGAAATGAACCTCACCACAACACAGAAAGATAGATTACAGTGACAAGTACACAGGATTTGGGACCAAATAGTGCTTCAAATCACAACTCTGCCATTACATTCTGTGATTTCTGAAAAAATAATTTGATCAAATGATTTGAAAAGTAATGAAAAGTAATGGTAATACAAATTACAACTCCCAACTATTTACAATAATTGAGTGAGAAAAAAATGTATAAATATTAGTGCAAATGGTATAATTGAGAAAGTTATAAAAATAACATTTAGATTTCCACCTTCCATATTATTGTAGAAAAGAATGCCCTATAAATAGGAAGAATGGCATACACACGTCTTGCCAATGTGGGTAAATGTCATAGAGAGAGATCAATTTTAAAATAATTACAAGGACGGTTACACTTCCTCTTGTAAACTCCAATAAAAAGACTCACTAGTTCACTACAGTCATTACCTTAGTGTAGAGCCTTTAGCTGACACCAAGGAGAAGTAATAGAAATGTTTGTTTCATTCTAGTTATACCACATGTTCTACATGGACAAGGTTAGTGGCCCTTAACTCTATTTGCTAATTCACAGAAGCCCACTTTAGTTCTGTGCTTTTCAGTTCCCAAAGCACTCGCACCCACATTCTAAATGTTATCTTCAGGGCAACTCCAACATAGGCTGAGAATTTAATTATTTCCATTTTGCAGAAAGTTAAAATAATAATAGAGTCAGTAAGTAAAGCCATCGGGTCACTTGTTCTAAGTCTAGAGCACTTGTCATTATACTCAAGGAATTTCCCAGTGTTTCACATTTCCAAAAGAAAACCCAGATTTTGTTCATGCGTTCTCACAAAAAGAATTTTAATACAATATGAGGCACTGCACTGTACCTCTATTTTATATGTATGTGTGTATAAATAATTTAATATTAATATTAATATATAATGTAATAATTTTTTAAATGTTCTCACCCACACTCACTCAATAGTGTAGATCTACTATAGCTCTTTGCAATATCCTACGAAGCAGGATGTCACACAGTACAATCCCCATTTATAGACAGGAAGTTAGGGCTTGGAGAGAGCCTGACTGTGTTTTTCAGGATAGAGAAGAATGACCTATGTCTTTGGGCTCTGGGTGCAGGTCTACTTTCAGCTGAGTAACTTCAGGTAAACACCCAACTTCCCTGGGTCTGATCTTCCTTCCACATAAAATGAGAGGCTTGGGGTCAGTCACAGATGCCACCTAGCTGTTACGATTCTGTTATTCTGCCACTTGCTAGCAAGGAGCGTCTCTGAGACAGACCCCAGACGGTGAAGTCCTTGCTGGGTCTTTGTTCTCTCTCACATATTACAATGCCTCTTCTGACATCGCCACAATTGTTTCTCCACAATTGAAAAATTGGACCTAATTAAGGAGTTCATTCTATGTGTTTGTTTGTTTATCTTGAGGAAGCATTAAGCCCTGTTTATGCCCCGTTTATTCTTTGATCTCTTGCTATGCCCAGCCAGTAAAAACATTCCTCTAAGAGAAGAGTCAGCCGAGACAGCCTGCGCAGGCACAGGGGTCCAGGGAGCAGGGTGTGTCCTCACACGACCTTTCGCACTGTGCTGTCACACTTCGCTTTGGGGACAGGAGACGCTTGTTTCTTTGGGTAGGTTTTGATATCCTCTCCATTTTCAGTTTTTAAAGAAACAGTACAAAACCCAAGGTTGGTAGGAAAATATACCCAGGTCCCCAGACAGGGTCACAATTAGTTTAAAGTAGTTTTAAGTGACCCAACCAAGAGCCTTTCCATCCTGAAGAAAGGGGCAAGTCTGGAAGGGGTCAGAGCTGAAAACGCTTAGTGAAAAGCAGGGACGCATGTGCACAAATCCACACGCAGCCCCTCTGCTGGCACAGAGAAAGCTCTTCCTACATACTTGCTGCAGAGCCAGAGAAATAAGCAACCTGACCTCCTGAAGAGTCTCTGGAGCCCGGCAGTAACCTGAGCTGGTCTAGGTTATTTTTGCTGATGGCTAGTGGTTCTTAAAGGGACTGTGTTCTAAGCACACATGTCCAGACCCAGGATACAAATCAATGATAGGACAGGTGCGATGCACCTAACTTCACGAAGTTCATAAAAGCTTACAATAGATACGCGAGAAGATTTGTGAGTGAATATTTTAATGCCTTTTCAAAAAGATCAATCACACATCCTGTGATATAACATCATTGGTTTAAGATGTGGGAATGCTGAATAATACAGAACCCTGTTGGTTTAAAATGTAAAAAGTGTCAGCCTGCTACTTAAGTAGGGAGTGAGGAGTAGGGATTAGAGACTGAGATGGTGCCAGGATCGGGTTCTACAGTTATCATTCCACTTAAATGCTTACTACCATCGTGAGAAGTATAATTATTTCATGGGGGGGGGGGAGTAGAGCTCGGCGAGGCTTCATAACACACCCAAAAGTTACATGCTGGATAAGTGCAGGCCTCTTGAAATACTCTCTATGGGAATGATGACAGCTCCAAAAGCAAATACCCATTCCTAAAACAATCAGTCCTTCCATTCTCTATCCCACATCCCTACATTGGCCATGGAGGAACAAGAATAATCCAGTAACAAGGGAAGTGAGATCTGGAGCCATAAATCCCCAGGTTTGTAAAACAGCTCCACCACAACCTGCTGGGTGACCTTGGTTGAGTTAGTTACCCTACCTGGGCCTCAGGGGGATAACAATGGTACCCTACTACATGAGGTCATTTTAGAGATTAAAGGAGATCATGACACATGTAATGTACGAAGAATCCTCTCAGTGAAACAGGTGTTATTATCAGGGGTGTTAGTATTTCTATTCTGCAGGTATGTAAGTCAATTTGCCTGAAAATACGACAATGTATAATCACAAGAAAAATCATGTCACAGCCAGTTGTTGATCAGGCACTTAGACATCATGTTCAGCGCTCACAACTTTGCCAGGCAAGTGACTGAAACTTCTTTGCAGATGAGGGAACGTTACGTCACCACAGGAGTCTACTAACTTGCCCAAATTACACCTAGAAAGTGACAGAGCAGAGATCTGAACTCAGGGCTGACTTCAAAGGCTGTTCTTCTCAATTGAGAAACACTTCGAGAATGCCTCGGGGAGCTACAGGAACAACCT
Organism: Erethizon dorsatum; assembly: GCA_028451465.1. Taxonomy (NCBI): domain Eukaryota; kingdom Metazoa; phylum Chordata; class Mammalia; order Rodentia; family Erethizontidae; genus Erethizon; species Erethizon dorsatum. The sequence continues at coordinate 147,320,551 of CM051823.1, forward strand.
TAAGCTCCAGTTTTCTTCCATACTGGTTAACTGTGCCCTTAGGTCAGCCTGTGACCACTCCAACCCTGTTTTACCTGCCAGCTATGAATGGCTTTTTCTTTTGGTCTAATCTCTGCCACAAGTTAACCATCCATTATCAATCTAGAGGTAATTCTAAGAGAATGATAAGGTTTTTTGTAATCCTTTTAAATTCTCACTATTCTGAGTGTTCATTTCTGAGCCACAGGTCTTCAGAAATCCACAACACTGTATTAGCTTTGGTGGGAGAGCCTGTGCTTGGCATAAGCTATATAACATATGAATCATGATAAAACTGTATAAATGCATAATGTAGTTCATAAAGCATTAATTTTCCTGACAATTTAGCAAGATGGCTATGAGACTGTTTCTCACGTGAAGAAACTAGACACAGATTAAGTCCACTTCCTGGGATCACACAACTAGTAAATTGCAGTTATCAACTGAATACCCAGATTTTCTGATATCTATGTTCCATCCATTTTACTATATGTAGCTCTGGGAAAATATCAACATTTCTTTTGTGACCTGCTATGCTCAGTAATATATCAAACTATGATTTATTATTAACATCCCTTTCTGTCCTATAGGAACTATCTTTCACTTGTCTTAAAAATACAGTTTCTATGAACTTTTCTGCTATTTTGCAGCATAACATGAGTTCTAGCCGAGCAAATCAAGCCCATAAGATAATTTCCTAAATCTTGGGTGTTCAAAAGGACAGAGGCCATGTTTGTATCATCATGTTGTCACCTGGAGCACCTTACTGCATTGAAGAATAGGTGTTGAATGACTTTTATTGTATAAAGCTCAAGAAAATTATAACTTCATAACATCACATATACATATATTCCTATTTTGAATCATTTTTATTTTAAGTAACTTTAACAGAAGTTATGTATCAGGAAAACATTTATTAAGCATCTACAATGTGATTTAACACTGTTCCAAACTCTTTACATTTACTAATTTATTGTGAGCCACAATTTTGTGGGTAGAGACTATTACTATTCTTATTCTATGGATGAAGAATCTGAATCAAGTTAACTCACCCATGGGTAAGGAGCTACTGAGGGACAGAGCAGTAATCTGAACCCAGGGACTCTCGTGCCCAGAGTGGGTGCTCATAAACATTCTTCCACCCTGTCCCCATGGGTTAAATGCCAGACACTGTCCTCCAACTTCATTTACTCTCCAAAACAATCCCAGGAGGAAAAGTAGAATCTCGGAAACTGAAGATTGCCTTAATAATTCTCTACCATGATTCACTGTTAAGAGAAAAATAAAATAATTCAATATAATTGTTTGTAACAGTCCTCCTCAATGACCAGCTTATGAAAAGTAGCACACCTGTCACATTACAACTTAAAAGATTGCTGGATAAATAAAACTTATACTGTAGCCATATTTTAGTTTTAATACTTGAAGTTTGACTTTATAACAAGTTTACCTCTTCCTGGGCAGTACCTTTAATTTTTTTTCTTATCTAATCTTCTGCATTTCATATTGTTTTTTATTTATTCAATTTTCATTCCTAAAATTGTCAAGATTCTATCTAGAGTTCATTCAAATTTACCGTTTTATAGTGAAGAACCCCGTAAGAGACTTAAATTCTTTCTTTTTCCTTGCTTGCTTCAATCTTACTTTCTCATCATTTTTATTTTCTAGTTTCCCTTTCTTGTTATTTACTTTGTTTCTTGAGCAAAATGATATACGGCGGTGCCCAACACCATAGCACTCTTACAAAACTTGAAGCTCCTAAGTAGGCTTCGCAAAGCTCAATGTGGGGCAACCCACATCATTGTCTTCAGGACTGAACCCCCAAATATACATTTTTTCACCAAGTTGCCAGGTAAATCCTCTACATATTGAGATTTCTCTACATATTGGAAATCACAGGATTTTCAATCTGGTAATTGCTACGGTTGATTCTTCTATGAATACCTTTTTCATTTAGCAATGAGGATATGCTGGTGTTGTAAAAAGTAAACTTACTCTCTAGACTTCCATGGTGAATGTCACACAGAATGGTATGTTTTATGTACTAAATTTAAAGATTTTAAGATACTCTATTTCAATGTGTAGTGCTGAGGAAAAATACAACCAGAGAACAGGGAGTAGATCAAATGAGGACTCCAAATGTAGCAGACCAATCCATTTCAGCTGCAGTTACCAAAGCAACAGATTACTACCTTCAGCGTTTTATTTTAGTGTTCAAACTGACCATTTGGGTCCCTCCATTAACCTTCATTACCCGAAATTACTTTATTGAACCAACTAATGGCCGATGTTACAGAAAAATGCTCAAGTCTTCATTTAATAAAGAAATCCTTTATTAATAAATGTAGGAGATAAGCTAAGGCTTAAAATGTGACCATTCTGAGAGGTTACTTTCTTAAATGTTTGATTATTTTCCATAAAACCTGACAGACAATTCCGATTATTGAGGTTAATATGACAGACTACAACAATCTTGTCACACCACCTAACCAGTCACCCTCATACTCTACTAGTTGTTCTGCAACCTCACAAAGTCAGCTAGTTTCTCAACTCCTGCCCCCAAAATCTCTGCTTTTCCTCCTTTCATCCCATTTTCCTCCTCCCCTTCCCCTTCCTCCTCCTTCCCTTTTCTTCCTCCCCCCATTTCTCCCTGTCCCTCTCCTTCTCCCTCTGCTGCTGCTGCTGCTGCTCCTCCTGCTCCTCCTCCTCCTCCTCCAGGCTTCTTTCACTCTTCTGTCTGGATCCCACAGGAAACCACTTCACCTTTTCTCTTGCCAGCATCCCTACTCATTTGTCACCTTGTTTTTCAAATCAGAGAAATGAAAGTTAAGACCTAAAAATCACCCAAGTTTAAAACATCTTTCTTTCCATTCCTGTATCCCCTACTCCAAGTGGCTGAGGGAAATCACCAACTCTGAAGGCTGAGCTGCTTCTGCCGAGCCCTCTGAGTGTCACCGTTTTCCTCCACAGTGCTGTGCGCAGCGCGTGCGCCCGGTCCCTCCAGAGACAATTCCACACGCGCCCATTTTCATCAATATGATCCAATGTTCCCAGAGAAATGCATCTGTCTTCTACACACACACACACACACACACACACACACACACAGACTTAATAAAATAAAATGAAGAGCTTTCTGAGGAAACTTTTCCTCACTGCAGTGTCTACCTACAACCTTAGGAGGACACCTCCTTCTGTTGCAGTCGAACTACTCCAGAGCGTGGAGCTCTCTGGCCACTCTAAGATTCTGCTCCATCGATTATCATCTTTCCTTTACGTTGCCTACCGTTCCAACCCCAGTGGCTCTATCTTGTCAGCACGTATAAGCAGGTTCACACCGCTGTAAAAATGCTCTCTGTGTATCATCTGGCTCCTCCTAGGCACAGCCATTCTTTTTGAAAGAGTGGTCCGGTCTAAATTACAAACTTCAGGATGGCATAAAGTATGGTTATTGTTCTCCTCTCTAATTCCAGGACTAGAAAAGTTCTTGGTAGGTTTTCAGAAATGATTCTCATGTTTAAATATTGATGCTATAAACAAGCAAGAAGACCAGTAGAAAAAGGGGCAAAATACTTCAACAGGCACCTTCAAAAGCAGAGTATCCAATGGTCAAAAAAATGTATAAAGAGGGGCTCCACCAAATAAATGGAAGGTCTACAAAGTTTGGCATTGAAATAGCTACTAGGATGACCAAAATGCAAAAAATGAAAATACTACAGCAAGGTGGGCCAATTAGACCCCCACACGCATTGTTGGAAGAATACACTGCACACCCACGAAAAAGACAGGAAACAGAATCTACTGAAGTTGAATGCACGCAAGCACCCCGGCCCAGCAACTCCACCCCCAGGCTGTAACCAACAGACATGTACTAAAGTATCCAGAGAAGCACTATTTGTCATAACAAAACCACACATAACCCAATTCATCGATAGTAGAGTGAATAAATCACATTCATATAATGAATTCAATACAGCTATGAGAATGAATGTTACATGCAACATGAATTAGTTACACCAGCATGTTAACACCCTGCTGAATGAAATAAGCCAGACACAAAAGAAAACAGTGCATATGACTCCATACAGTACAAAAATAGTCAAAATTAAGATACATGGTATTAAAAGTTAGGGTGGTAGTTACCCTTGGGTTCTACTGCGATTGGAAAAAAGAGTGCTCATAATGTTCTGGTTTCTGAGAGATCTGCTGTTCAGTTTGTAGAAGTTCATCAAACTGCCCACCTCCATTTCTGTGGGTATGTCATATTAGATACAAAAAATAACCCAGCTATATATTTGCCCCCAATCCTCCACTTACTCAAAACACTCTTGATTTCTTTCTCTGTCTCATCCTGTAGACTCTAGAACTCTTGAAGTTAAGGCTAAATCTTTTTTATCTTGGATTCCCTACTTCCTGAGCAGAGAGCGGAAAACACCTGCTCTCAGTAAATGATCCTGAATGAATGAATGAATGAATGAATGAATGAATGAATGAATGAACGAATGAGTGAATGAATGAATGAACATGTGGTCTCAGTCCCACTAATTCCATAGTCATTTATGGTCTTGACTCTGAAGTGTCCACTTTCAGCCTCTCCATTCTCCAGGTCCTGATACTGTCCTAAAGAGTCTACTGTGATAATAATCTGTCCTTCATTTGAGAACTGGCTTTTAGTCAGGAGCTTTAGATAGATTATATCTTTCACCTATCACAAACAGCCTGCAAGTCAGTAATTATTACTCCCACTTTACAGACCAGGAAACCAAGGATCCCAGCGATTGAGTAACAGACATACAAACACACTGGGGAAAAGTTGGAGAAGTAAAATCGAGACTCAGATCTTCCCTATCTCAAAGACAGAGTTCTTTCCACAGACCACATTCGTGGCTGTAGGTTTAAAAATGCAGGTCATTGCTTCTCTCAAAGACTTGCTCATCTTCCTTATCCTGAGCCACATCCTCACTGTCCACCTTGTCACCCAAGTGCCGTCCTTGCCTTCTTTCTCCCTCACCCTTCACACCAACTCAGTCACTCAGCAATGTTCCCCAAGTGTGACAATCGATCCTGTACACATTATTCTCAAAACCACAGCATTAATCCAGGGCTTTATTTTATTTTTCTCTTGATGATGACTGTAACTGTCTGCACATCATGTCCCCTGAATCCAAGCTTGGTTTCCTCCAATTCATTCTCATGATGCTTCCATCAAGATCTTGGTAAGATGCAAATCTGAAGATGTCTTTCCTCATTCTAAACAGGACAGAGGTCAAACATGCCAGTAAGGCATATCTTGTTTGACCCGATCCTTCCCTTGTGAGTCTACTCCTCTGCTGCTCGCCCTGCAAACTCAGCCATGTGTTGATTTGCTTCTCACGAAAGCACCTGCTCCCCCATCTCTGGGTTCTGCATAGGGCTTTCTCTTCCTGGAATACACTTCCCCCTTGCAGGTGTAACTTAAGCATTTATTCCTCTATGAAGCCCCTCTGGCAAAGCTGGGGCATTGCTTTCATGTCACAGCTGAGCTTAGTGAGCTCTTTTCGGATACCCTGTTCCACAATGTACTGTGATCTTTTGCAGTGTGCAGTCTTCACTTCGCGTTAGCTCTCGGGCAGCCTACTCTTTTCCACATGCCCAGACCAGTACACAACAGTAAGGTCAAAAATACCTGAACAAGTGAATTAATAAATGAAACCAATTACGTATGCATAGGTTAACCCAATGGCAGATGATTTATTTTTTAAATAAATCCCCAAGAGAATGGTCCAAGCAGAAACAAGGGAAAAGGACTGGGTTGGACTAGGTTACTTATCTTCATGGACTCTATTAGAGAGTAGCTCAAAGCATAAGTTGAGCTGAAAACAATATTTCACTATGGTGTAAATGTCCTCTGTGACACCATATTCATTCTCTCTCTCTCTCTCTCTCTCTCTCTCTCTCTCTCTCTCACCTCACATCACCCATCTACTGCCACCAGAGCCATTTGTGATGCTGGGCAGGGATGACATATTGGAGTGCAAGAGCTATCTGTATTGAATAGGATGTTTTTTGCATTTCTAATTCTTAAACCTAGTGGAGATAATCATCATTAGTCAACCTCAAGTTTTAGATGGAAGAAAAATGGTATAAAGTTTATTGAAGATTATTCTCAGAATAACTAGGAAAGAGCAAATCAGTCCATTTATCTCCTGGATCAGTTAACCTGGAACACAGTAAATATAAACATTTCTCAGATTATTCTATGACTTCTAAGATGCAGGACAGAAACATGGGCACATAAACAGCTGACTTGTGATGTGGTCTCTTCTGAATGAAGACGCTAAGGAAAGGATCAGACAGCTGTTGGGGTTGAGTACAGCTGTGAAGCATAGTAAGAGGGATGTCTGAGAGCAGAGGGAGAAGCTGGGAGAGCATGGGTAGGAATTCTTAATTCACTAATCACTCCACGGCACATGGCACTTTGGCAAAAGGCAGGACAGTGGGTGACCTACAGCACAGTCCTCTTCCCACCGAGGAGGAAGTGTACTCGAGCAGTCACCAGACCCCACCGGCCACAGCTTCACAGCTTTCCTCAGAATGAGGCTGTGGAAAGCAGGGGTCAAATGCCCCCCAGAGACACCCAGAAAATCACTAACTACACAACTTTCCAAGAAGTGGGGGTGGGGGGTAGTACACTTTGCTCTCAGTAGCATCCCTGAATCGCCTTTCCTACTTCCTTGCTGGAGAGAGCAGGGCAGTGAGGCAGCTCTGTGAAAGATCAGAGGGCAGCTGATGTGCGCTCCTATCAGGCCTCCTTGCACAAAGGCCTGATTATAACTCACACATAAAAACGTGTGGGCAAGACTTAGAGGGCTGGGTCCCCCCACCCAAACTCACTTTCCACCCCATGTTTGAATTCATTTGTATATACACACCCACTGTCACACTCAGTTCTTCATGTTGCCATGGAGCCGAAACCCCTGTAGCTTAGCAGGAAGGATCACACTGCTTTATACTTCTTCTAATAGCAGAGGTAAGAACCACTGCATAATATTAACTCCACTGGAATTTCAGATTTGCAGTTGTATTCATGCTCTTCTTTTTTATTGGTACATTTTAGATACCCATAATGATAGCATTCATTACAGGGAATTGTACCTGTACATGATCTATCTTGCTTCTTGTTTTTTACCATTCCTCTCCCCTCCCTTCAACCCCTCTTCCCTTGCTTATGTACAAAAGCTTTGTTTCCACTTTTTCCTTCTATATTTTTTTTTTCTTGTTCTGCATGAACTCTATTGGGGGTTTTTGTTTGTTTAACTGACTCCTTGTAAGAGTCCCACAGTGGAAGCTGCTGGCAAAATGATTTTTTATTTCATAGCATGCATATGCCAGAACTTGAGAACATGCTTCATGTGTGAGGTTCTCCTGTGCCTGCCCTTTCTAACAGAGAGTATTTATGACCTTATCACACTAGGGGAGTTTATGAGAAGTGCAAAATACAAATCAATTCATACTTACTAAATATACTGTGAAACGCATAAAACATCTCCTAACAAGTGTATGTTTTCTCTGACATGATAAATCTAAACATTAGTTTTACTCTGATAATTACTTTTCAAACAGGCTTCAAAAATCAAATTGATTGCTAGAATACATTAGCAAATACTGTGTAGATACACTTCTGCTCTTCTTGGATCTCATTTCAAAGCTCAGCTACTGCCCAACTGCTTGGAATTAAATAAAAGAAGCTAAAAGAGCAATGCAAAGTGATTTACCAGCACAAACTCACTATCTGCACAGCCTCTCACTTTTGGACTCTGCATCTTCTAAGAAAATGATTTATTTGACCTCTGCAAAAACAAGTGCAAAAGAGTTAAAGAAAATGATACCAATTTCCTACCTGGAAATCAGCTCTCAGTAAAAGACACACATTCTCAGACTCTCAAGTCACAGTTTCTCAGGTAAATTTAGCAATCTGCTGACAAGAAGTTTTGTATTATGACTTCTCCTCCCATAGTGCATGCATTAAAATATGACTATGAAAATGGGCTACAGCCACAACATTTAATCTACCAGTTTGAAATATGATAGTATGAACGTGTGGAGGAGGGAGAGGCAAGCAGGTGGGTAATACATGCTGTACCAAACTCCAGGAAATACAAGAGTGATCCACAAAATACAGTTTTTTAAATCAGAAAATAGTTTTTGAACAATTAAATGAATGGCATGGCACTGGATAATAGCCCAAAAATAAAATAAATATCCAGGAGTCCATACTGAAATCCATCAACTAATCAACAATACTCCCTCCATTTGGGAGATAAGGCATAATTCTTCTGCCCTGAAGAAGAGAATACAAAAAGAATAGAACACAGAAAGAGAAAAGCAGTAACTTCACAGGCGTGGGCAGATTCTTCTTTAGCCAAGTGATCACGGTGATCACACCAAGTGTGACGTGAGCTTTCCCACAAAAGAATGCAATGAAACAGGGCCCTCGCCTACATGGCATTCAGCACCAAATTCACAACCTCGGTCTACAGAATTCTTCGCCAATGCTCTTCAAAACTGCTAACCCTAAACGACAAAAGTGGAGTATAAAATGATACACTATATTATGCTATTATATGTCACATTACTTTTCATATCGTATTGAATATTTTCAAAGTGGATAGTTAATTACTACTCATTGTACTTCTCAGACAAACCAAATTGTTTAAATCTGTTAAATGGTCTTCTTCAATAGTAATTCTATTTTGATAATAATTTTTCTTCTTTGATTTTGATGTTTCCAGAACACCTCTACGACAGTTAACCCTTTTTGTTTCTGTTTGTTTGGTTGGTTGGTTGGCTGGTTTGGTTTTTGTTTTTCGAGACAGGGTTTCACTGTGTAGTGCAGGTTGGCCTGGAACTCATAGAGATCCTCCTGCCTCAGTCTCCTGGTGCTAAGATTACAGGCCTGCACCACCACGCCCAGCTTGTGCCAGTTAATCTCAATTGTCTATTTGACTGTATTAAGACACCCTGTAGAGATGATTGCTGATGTTCATAGCAGAATGTGCTGCTACGAGGTGGGACCCAGTTGGAAGAGGTGTGTCACTGGAGGTCTGCCTGTGCAGGGTATATCTCTCTTGGACCCTCTTCCCCTTTCATTAAGTGAGCAGCTTTACTACACCATACCCTTACGCCATGATGTTTCTGCCTTGGATCCAGCCAGCCATGGACTGAAAACTCTGAAACCATGAGCCAAATTAAAACTCTCCTGCTTTAAACTGTAGGTGTCAGATATTTTGTCCCAGCAACAGGGAAGCTGACCAATAAAACCTCTGAGTGACACCTTCAAATGTTGTACACTTTAGTATTTTTCTTACCGCAACAGTATATATGTTTTTATAATGACTAGCAACAAATGCCTGTTATCGATGATTCTGGAAACTAGTTAAGTAGATTTACTCTCAATTTCAGTGGTACAATCATTCCCTTCTGAGCACCCAGGCAAGATGCCCCATGCTGCTTTGGATAGGCATTCCCCGGGTTCTTGGCTGAGTGACAGAAACCACAGGAGCCCACAAGACAGGTGGAGAACTGATGAATAAAATGATAAAAATCTGTGTTGAAATAGGATGTTGGAGGCGGGCAGAGGGGGCAGAATATCTCATCTAGGGAACTACTAAAGTACTTTGGAACTCCTAACAGAGCCCACTTGTTGCAAAACTAGGAACAGTGTAGGATAGATTTGTTTTCCAGTGTTTTCCTCTTAATTAAAAATGATTTAAGGAATTACTACTGTAGAACACATCACCCAAACACAGGACTTAAAACACTGGGCTTACTGACCCATTACCACTGTACTCCAACAGATGTGATCATCCGCTGAAGACACTTCAGACGATGATTTAAAAACAAACACTGTTCAAGCCCGAAAACACGTTTTCAACAGGTCTGCCCTTGCATTTGAATGAGTTTAGACTTTAAACCACTATTTCTGTTCTCATCTATGCCACTTAGTAACAATGACAATAAGAATCATTTACAGCCTCAAGAGCTTTCCAATCAAGATTAAATGCAAGAAATTGTGAAATAAAACACAGCACTTCACTTATATACAATGTCAACCAGAGATTTCACTTTTACAGACTCTCTGTACTCAGAGCAAATGGTGCAAGTATTTTCCACTCACACACAGATTCTGATTACTGGTGTCAAGGTTAATGAAACAAAACAAAAATGTGGAATCACCACTATGGTGGTACTCTTTGGACTTATTTTTAAATAAAGTGTTATCAGAAATGATGCCTTCTTCTGAGATGAATACACATTTCTCAGATGAAGAAATACTAATGGCAAATAAATATACAAAAAAATGTGCAACATCACTAGTCATTCGAGAGATGCAAATTAAAACAACACTGAGATACCATCTCACCCCAGAAAGAATGGCTACTATAAAGAAATCAACTAATAACAAATGCTGGAGGGGCTGTGGGGAAAAAGGAACCCTTCTTCACTGTTGGTGGGAGTGTCGACTGGTACAGCCACTGTGGAAGTCAGTGTGGAGATTCCTCAAAAAACTAGGGTTGGAGGTCCCATTTGACCCAGCTATTCCCCTTCTGGGCATCTTCCCAGAAGAATTAAAAACATCGTACCACAGTATATGTGCACCCATGTCTATAGCAGCACAATTTGTAATAGCCAGATCTTGGAAACAACCCAAATGCCCATCAACTGAGGAATGGATAAGAAAGATGTGGTATTTTTATACAATGGAGTACTATTCAGCCATAAAGAAGGATAAACTGGAGACTTTTATAGGTAAATGGATGCAACTCGAGAAAATACTCATAAGTGAAATAAACCGGACACACATGTGTAAGCATCGTATTGTCTCTCTAGTATGAGAAACTGAGAGAGTAAATAAGATCCAAAATGTACAATAGACATGGTGAATCAAAAAGAAACTGGTCAAAAGGAAAGAGAGACTGGAATAGGGAAAAGAAAGAAGGGAAAGGGAAAAAAAATTGTATATATATAAGATGGTTAAGATAGATACACTACCAATTTTACTTAGTTCATTGAAGAGTAAGATTTGTGCCAATAATGTTTGGACAATTGAATGCTAATGTCTGGTATCCTGAATAACTAACTTAAAGATAGTAATACGTAATGTATTAACCATTGTTACCCTCCTATTATGTTGTTTTGAAAATTTGTTCTTCTTTTGATTTGTTTTGTTTTTTCTTCTCTTTAAAAAAAAAAAAAAAGAAATGATGCCTTCTTAGAGCCCACAATACTCATCTCTCTCATCAAATTCACTCTTCTCTCACTTTACTGATGATTACTGAAACAAAACACAATTTTAAAAAATACCCAGAACTAAAGCATATCTCAGTAGCAATTTGTTTCTTGTAAGGAATCTCTGAAGACCTTCTCCCTAGAAGTGTCCTAGCCGTGATCAGTCATTTTGCTGCATCTACAAGGAAATAGAATGCCAGGTGGCATTGCAGAATGAGGATGAGGGCCAGGGCTGAGCAAGGCATAGCAAGCTGCAGACTAAATATAAATATGACACTTTATATCAGTACAAAATTTGAACTTCTCCTAGTTTTTAGACTTACAAACTCAATGTGTTCTGATTATCAGGTAGCATTTGACAAGTATCTGCAAATGACGTAGGAAATTACATAGGTGAATTTGAGGACACATTCTATTTTCTTTCCACTAATCATTCCCACATAAGACTTACCCATCCTTGGAATGCACTTCTCTTTAAGAATTTATTTCTATTAACTTAGTATTAACATTTTGAAAATAATACTAGAGAGAAAAGGTTACTGCGTTACATATACTTTCCTTTATATTACATATTTCCCTAGAAATCTGTTGTTTACACTGAACTAAAGAACATCAAACTTGAAAAGGCATATAAAGCCTATGAGAAAATACAGTTGGTGCAGATTTAGAGATGAATGTGATGTTTTGTTCCAAATACTATCACACATGCACAGCTAGTAAATTTCCTTACCAGTGTCCACAGGTCTAAATCCTACCTGCATGTGGACCTTAGTTCATATGCTCTTCAGAAATGAAAATCAGGCAACCCAATGCAATTGGTTGTGTGATGGGAGTAAACGACAAATGGCTCTTTATAAAACCTCAAAAGAAAAAGAAAGGAACACATGAAATCATCTCTACCAATACTGAGGTTTTAAAGCATAAAAGAATACTTTGTGAAAAAATGAAAGAGTAAATGAGATCCAAAATGTACAACAGATATTGTGCAAGTGAAAGGGGAAGAAACTGCTCAAAAGGAAAGAACTGGGATGGGGGAAAGGGGAAAAGAAAGAAGGGAAAAGAATATATATATATATATATATGATAGATAAGATAATTATACTACTAATCTCTATTAGTTCATTGAAAAGAACGGTTTGTGCTTACATTGTTTGATCAATTTTTCATGCCTATATCTTGTAATCTGAGCAACTACTTTGAAGAGAACAATACGTAATATATCAAGCATTGTTAATCTCGTATTATCTTGTTTTGAAATTCTGTATCATTTTTATTTTTTCTTTTTAAAATTAAAAAAAAAGAATATTATCCATTACTTTTCATCTATCCCAAAATTCATTTGTAACCTTTCTAAATGGATCAGACATTCAATTTGATATCTCCACACTCTTATTTATCAGTTAGGTAACCACGGGCAACCTGCCCTTTTGTACCTACTGGCCCGTAATAACAGTCGGCTGACAGATCACAAGCCCACAAGAAGCGTGACTTCTCTCCCGCTCTTATTTATTAAAACCAAGTTAATCATGTTTTCTCAATAACTGCTTAGATGATTTTGCCTGCTCATTTATTTTGTAATATTTTATATTAAAATTTATCTTCTAAAGCTATTTAAAGGAAAGCAATCTTCCATTAGCTTTTTAAATTTTCTCTCCCTTCTATGAAATACTGGAAGATATATTGAACTCCCATCTCTAAATCAGAGATGATAAATATGCTGATTATCTATCTATCAATAAGCTAAATATCAGGTAACTTAGGTTATTTAAAAAGGATTACTTAAAAAGACTGATTAAACCAATAAAAAGAAACTACTGAAATACATTATAATTTCCAAAAGTATCTTCAATTTAGTCTCCCTTCTGAGCCTCGGAAGGAGAAAACCAACAACAAAGCATAATTCAGATGATCAATAAGGCCCTGCCAAAATGATTTTTGCAAATGACCAGTGGTCTGAAACCGTATTTTTAAAATCACTATTACTACTTAAATTTAAATCAAGTAGTGTACTAAACGCTCAACAGCACGTGGGAAGTAATGTCCTAAATTATTAACACATGAAAAAAACTGACTTCCAAACCCAGAATATTTTTAAAGATACATATAATATATATATATATTTTTTTTTAAAGATATATATAATACTTATATATTATAGGAGGAGGGAGTTACTGGGGGTTGAACCCAAAGCCTCTGTACTGAGCTTCATCCCTACCCCCACCCCCTTTTTTAAAGACAGCGTCTCGTCGAATCACTGAGCTGCCCAGGCTGGGCTTGAGCTTGCAATCCTTCTGCCCTCCCTACTAGGGTTACAGGCATGCGCCACCATGCTCAGCTTGAATGCAGTTCTTAATATACCAGAGAGAGTCACTGTACTCAGAAGGTCTTGAATATAGTTTTCATCTACTATATAAACTCTCAGTCCATAAATCTACATTTAACCTGTAAATATTTTATGATTAATTAGATTCTCTAAATATTACAGGTAAAATCTGATGATTAATTCCTCTGCTGCTTGGCCATTCCATGATTATAGAATATACCATTCAAAAAGAATCCAATTCAGCTGACAACTGACCAAGAAGCAACAAGACTACTGATAATTAGAGGAGTTTATTAATGATAATCAGAGAACCACGCTATATTTATGATAGCAACTTTTAAATACTTCGAAGATATTCATGAAAAACTAATCAGAAACAGACAATAGAAAGAAAAGCTGAATTTTTAGACTTAAAAATAAACAAAAATTTAAATCCCACTGAGAAATGAAACTAAGTATAACAATAATTAATATTTAGAATATATAAAGAGTTCACAGAAATATATTTTTCAAAAAAGGCTAGTAAATAAATTAGAAAATACATGACAAGTCAATTCGAACAAATAATAAAGCAAACTTACTAATTATTTTAAAGATGCAAACCAAAACTGTGAAAAATTTTACTTTGCTGTTGTTTTGATAAAAAATGGAAAGTGATCTAGAAATAGAGACCATGTACAATAAAAAATATTCATGCCCTTTGACAAATAATCCCACAGGGAAAAAATGAATATTCAGAAATAAGGGGATTTTTAGAAACTTGTTAGCATTAGACTGGATCAAAATTATCCAGCCATTAAAATTAAAATATGGAAATTGGAAAAATGGAAATGTTTACAACAGGAAGACTTTGAAAATAAGAATTATATCAAAATCATGATTAAACCATATCAAATACTTGTATCTGACCAAAGATGAGAGTATACAAGGAAAAATTTTAAAACAAATTGATTCATTGTAGAAGGTGAGGGGATAGTTATGTCTTTTCTCTATTTGTGATACAATATTGCTTGTGTGATAAATTAAAAACCTGACAAGAACAAATGAGTTACAGTAATGTCATCAGCTCCAAAATAAAATCTCCCCAATGCATCACCCCATACCTACCATAAAGCAAAGACTGCCCATGGGAGAATTCATCAATGGGCAAACCTCCAAAACCAAAGCAAGACTCAAATGTTACATGAACAATCCACACCACATCTACATTCTTTCAGCCATTATTCCATGACAAGGTTTTTTAAAACCTTACTAGAAAACGTGAGGTAAAAGATTCTTCAGCTTTTGTTCTTTTAATTGTACCACCTCCACCATTTCTACAGGAGCTCAGTATACATTACCAAATCATGTTGTTTGAATACAGGCAGTTCTCAACTTACAAACACCTGACAAAAACCAAAAATAAAACCAACTGCTGCTGTCCCAGGGTTGTCGCCTCCTAACATCACCAGACATCTTGCTGTTGCCCCTGGAGAGAATCAGCTGTTGTGAAGAAATCTTAAACTTCTTGGAGAATTCGAGGGGAGAAAGATCAAAGCAGTAAAAGCAGGACTGAATAAGGAAACCATGCTGAGCTGGTTTCCTCAATAGTACTCAAAAAGCCTTGAATGAATTAATAATTAATTAATTTCCATATTTGCCCCTGTAATTTGAGTCTCATTACTTTACCCCTCTCCTACTCCAACAGCCTATTAACAAGTCTCTTTCTTTGGCTCCTGATTTGTGGAGCTGAAGTCAGGACCCAAAATCAAATAGCTGTGATCAACAAGCTGTCCATTGGACAGAACACTGGGGAAAGCCTGGGCCAAGGATCAACCAAAAAGATCCATCCGCAAAAGTGCAGGCAGAGCGCACAGGACACAGAGACAAGACAAGACAGAAACGGTGAAAGAAAGTTGGAAGCTTAATAATAAAATGTCAGATGAATGCCAGGGAAATGAGACTGTGATATAGAAGCAGCAAATATGGTATCCAAGTGAGGACGTAGTAGGACTGGTTTAGGGTGAACCTTCTGATCTCCCACAGAGTGCCAGTTTGATGTGTTACTCTGACTTCTCTTGGATGACCTTAAAGGATTCTACGATCAGACCCCACACATTTCTACCTTTGGCCTTCATCACTGTCACTGAGCTGCATAAATACAAGGGCAATAGGGACATCACAAGGTATGTAAAGGGCGCTCTCCATAGTTTAGCAATAACCAACTCTCACACAGCCACATGAGGTGACCCTACTTTCATCTGTAACATTTTCTCCACCAGGAAGGCCATCACCCAACCCCACCTGTGCTTCCAAAGATGCTAACCATTCCTCAAGACCCACGACTTCCATAAAATCTTTCCTTGTCCCTACAACTGATCTTAATCATTTCCTCTGAACTTTCACTATATTTAATGTCTTTTTTGCGTCTTCTGTCTTCTGTTACGATGAGTTCATTATGCTTGCATGTTATTACCAATACTAGATTAAAAATGCAAATGGCAGAAGAGTCACCTTTCCTTCTATACAGTTCCTAGCCCACTGCCAAAATCAAAGCAGGTACTTAGATCATTGTTGGCTGGAGTCTCTGACAGGGAAGGAAAGACAGATGATTCAGGAACTAGAAAAGTCTGACACTTTAGTTTTGACTGAAATGGAACATAGCAATCTGAGACTTACAGCTGGATTTTGATAATTTGGTGCCTTCACACCCAATGAGTTGATAGTAACACTAAGTGGTAGGGCATTATTGTCAAGATATACTTACACTATTTCACAATTTTGCCTAAGACAATATATTTACCTGTGGGGGAAAAAACTTCCTCTGATCTCTTCCTTCCCTCCCCTAAGGAAATTCCATGCGCTACACAACTAATTGAAAGAACAGACGTAACGCAAAGCAAAAAGCAACCTAGCACAATTTAACTACAACATTAAAAATAATTTTTCAGCCAGGTATGGAGGCATACACCTGTAGCCCCAGCTACTTGGGAGGCTGGGGCAGGAGGATCAGTTGAGCCCAGGAGTTTGAGTTGGACTGGGCAACACAGTGAGACACCATCTTCAAAAAAATAAAAATAAACTAATTTATTTTTCAGTTAACAAAAGTCCACTAAAGGGCAAGTTTAAAGAACACAAATCTGAAATACTTAGAAAGCAGGTATGTAATTTCAGAGGTATCTAAATATGTTTTTTTTTTTTTTACCATATGGAACCCATGTGTCTGCCTAGCACATAATATGCACTTTAATTAGAATGCAAGTTAAAATATTTATATTTCTCGGGAGGCTGAGGCAGTTGGATTGCTGTGCGTTTGAGGCCAATCTGGGCTATGCAGTGAGTTCAAGGCCAGCCTGAACTACATAGTGAGACCCCGTCTCAAAAAAGAAAAATCTATTTTAATAGATGTGCCATGCTCGAGGGAAACTCATGGTCAATTAAAGGGCAATTCGCCACATAAAATATGATTCAACATTAGCTATATAGAGACATCTTCAAATTTACATACACAGATTTTTGAAGATTTTAAAATATGCTGTTTATGTAGCATTGGTATGCTGTACATTGGTTGATATTCAAAATATTTTAGTATGTAACTACATATATATGGCATTTATAACCTAATATATATCCCATGAATTTTAAGACAATTTAGAAATGAAGAAGGCAGGGAGAGTAGAGTACCTGGGAATGAACTATGGGCTGAGCACGACAAATAGACCCTCATATACTAAACATCATTTGAGATTACATACATCTAAAATGGAAAAAAAAAAAAAAAAACCTTGCCTCTCATTATCATGAACATAGGCTATGATAACATAGCTATTTATTTGTTTGATTTACTAGAAGAACCTCACAGAAACTCTCCCGTCACATGCCGCGTTAGCTCTGGGGATACAGCATCCAGTGGAGCAGGCATGGTCTCAGCTCTGCTGAGCTTAGAGTCTAAGCAGAGAGACCAACAGATCACCACTGTCAACCACAAGGAGCGCTCGGGACACCTTCGTGCACCGCTTATCCATTCTTCAGCCCCCTCTGTCCCCATTTACAGTTTTGTTCTGCTTTTTAAGATCCTGTTTATCTGATTTTTCCACTTTATAGTATTTCCTTCTTCAATTAACTTGCAACCAATGAGCCATGCTTTACCTGTGATACTGTTTCTGTAAGCATTCCATACACTACCCTGATCTTTTCCAGATGATTAGGTCATCAAGTTATTAAAACCAAACCTAGGGCTGGGGGTGTAGCTCACTGGTACAGCATTATCTAGCATGTGTTTAGTCCACAGAAATGCGAGGGGAAAAAAAAAAAAAGCCTGAGCCTAAATAACAACAAACAAGCTCTGAATGAAGGCTAAATAGGTGTTTCACGTAACTGCAATTGTATCGTGCACAGCCGACTCCCCGTGTACTGTAAAGAAATTCAGGTCCTCAGGCTCTCTACATGTGACTCAGTATGTCTGAGATGGGGTACAAGAAACCTGAATTTTCAAAAACAAATTAGGTGATTCTAATGCATTTCATATAATTTTATGCATTATCCAATCCTTCTTTTTCATGTACAGTATATATTTTAGCATCCCGCTGACCCTGGCATACATTCAAAAATTTAATATAAACAAATGTTTTACCCATGAAATTCCCCACCTCTTCTGCAACTCTTTTCTTTACATTTTTTAAGCCTTCTTTTCCAAAGCAATATCCTTACTGCCAGAAAAGTCTTCAATAACTAGAGTCCTTAGAAATGGTATCTTAGGGGCCGGTGAAATGGTTCAGTGGCATAAGCGCCTGCCTGGCAAGCGCGAGGGCCTGAGTTCGACTCCCGGAACCCACATACGAAGAAAGGGCCGGTGATATTGCTCAGCGGCACGGGCGCCTGCTGGCACGCGAGGTCCTGAGGTCGACCCCCGGTGCCCACAAAAACAAAAATAAAGAAATGGTATCTTAGTATTACAGCCCACTATTTCTCAAAGAGCAGCCCTGAGATCACCTGCATTAGAAGCACCTAATTTGTTTTTGAAAATTCAGGTTTCCTGCACCCCATCTCAGACCCACTCAATCGCATGTAGAGAGCCTGAGGACCTGAATTTCTTTAAAGTGCCCGAGGAGTCTGCTGTGCATGGTACAGTACCAGCTGTGCATAGTACTGATCTAACAACACGAACAGCACTTACTGAAGATGTCAGGCTGACCCCGAAGACCCAGTCCTCAGGTTAACTATCACGGGGCAGTGCTCACTCAGTGCGCCTTCCTGCAGAGCGCTGGATCAAATTAAGTTTAAAAAGCTCTGGAAAACTTGAGGCATTTGTAGGCAAATGGATGCAACCTGAGAACACAATGTTACATGAAATAAGTCAGATGCACAAGCTCAAATATGGCATGGTACTTCTTATATGAGAAAAAACTATATATATATATACATGCACAGACACAAATAAAGAGCAAAATAGACGAGAGATAAATAGAAGTAGGGAGAAGTCCAAATATCTCCCCAAATTACATTTTCTGTTTTTTGAAAAATATTTCAATATATATGCTAATTTGTTTCATTTATACTAATAATTTATCTTAGCTCATTGAAAAGAAAGTTTGTGTTATTATTTGTTTCTCTTTTGTAAGAATCTTTTTGGTTTATGTGTTGTGCTGAATAACTGCTTCAAAGATAACAATATACCATGTAATAACTATTGTTATCTTGGGTATGAAAACTTGTTATATTTTTTCATGAGATAAAAAAAAAATGCATAAAGAAAAAAAAAAGCTCTAGAAAATAAAGTTTAAAGCCCATCTCTGCCCGGGAAGCTCCCATCCTAAACAGGAAGACACACTGAGATGCAGGGTCAAAAACAGAGCGACACCCCATTAGGGCTCAGAACACAAGACTTCCAGTACAACCCGGGGAGGAATTTAAAAGGAGAGGTTTTCTAGTGGGCCTTAAACACACACGGAGATTGCTGAAGCACATTTAAGATCAAGGAAAGATATGTATAATCAAATCTCCCGGTACCACAGTCAACACAAAAGAAAAACAGAAATGCCCTGCAGGATTATAAAAAAGTTTAGATATTGGTTTGGAAAAACCAACCTGAAAAGAAGTTTTTCCAAATATGCATTAACTTTTGAGGCAGACAGTAGGTACTGTTATTCTGGTTACAGATCCCCAGTTTATAGATGAGGAAACTAAGAAGCACCTGAGGCCTTTGGCCGAGTTCTTATTGCAGGGCAGAGGTGGTTCTTTCGTTCTAAAAGGGACTCGCTCACGTTTGCTCAGCCTGAAGGTCCCCGGTGTGAGGATCCTTCATTCATTACTTGTCCTTCAAAACAGTAAGCCATCCAAAATCATCATACTTCTCCCTCCACCCATTTCAAAAAGCCAAGGGGAAAAAAAGAATGTGCATGTGTATGTGCATTTGTATTCATGGTTGTTTGCACACTCATGTGTGCAAATGTATGCATGTGTGTATGTGTGTATACAAACATGTATGCATGAGGTGGGAGATATCACTTATTTAATTGACTCCATGCCATTTCTTAATGACTTTTGTGCTTTAGTATTTGCATGGATACTTCCATAATAGCACATATGGAAAATTATACTGAAAAGTAAGTCATCAAAGTCTCTATGATTTGTGATCAAGATAATCTTCCATGATCATTGCGCTGGGTTCATGATAATCATGTTTTGTCTGAATATGTTTTCCAATATGACAGCCACACATGACTATTTAGATTTAAGATCCTCAGATGTACTAGTCACACTTCAAGTGCCCCAAAGCACATACTGGCCAGTTCAGACATAGGATGTGCCCATCGTTGCACAGAGCCAGCTAGCAATGTACTAGAATATTGTTCTTTCCACAAACAGAACTACAGAGCCCAATATATGTAACCATTGTTATTCATAAGTAGTCTTGAAGACATGCTAACAACAGTAATCAATCTCCTGTCCCTTGCCCCTTACGAAATTCATGTCTTCTGAGGAGTCCCTTAACCCCTTCTATTTACCCTGCTTCTCTTTCCATGGTTGTTTTCATCCTGGCTTCACAAGTAGGTGCACTTCCATCTCCCCACAGTAAGCTCTGTAAGACCAGAGGGGCCATATTGGAGCACAGACCCCCAAACTAACACAGCACACTGAGTTCCATCAATTTAGGGCACAGTCTTGATGGAAAGATTACCAGGTAGAACCCGTTACTAATGGGAACACCCAGAGAATAAAAATGTATACATAAAAGAAAAAAGACAGAAAGGCAGTGACAAAACCACCACTCAGTGACCTAGGAACCAGACTGCTTAGCTTAGAATGAGCTTTTCAATTCAATTCTAATTCAAGTAGTTACACCATTCTCAAACCTCAAGATTCAGCCTCCAAACAAAAATGTCTGTTTTCATTCTGACAAATGCTTCCAGACCACTCAAAAAGTAAATTTCCTTCACGTTATCATTTGGATAGTTTCAAAGAATCTAAAATATGAATAGCTGATTTGTTTAAAAACAGTATTGAGGGGAAAATCCCACGTATCAAGACACACTGGATGGCCCTATGAAGACGGAAAATACTCAACAGGAAGAGAAAAGTGATCATGGCTTATTGTTTATGTGGGCAATGTGAAAGCACTTTCCCATACTTCATTAAGGGTCTGTCACTTCCCACAGCTTGGGAAGCCAGAGACACCTACAGGGCCACCTTAGAGGAGAGGGAACTTCACAGGAAATGAAACCTAGCAACAGCACTGATGACACCTGAAAGATTCAAGATAAAGCCTGGGGGTGGGGTGCTGAGTGTGGCCTCCAGAGGAAGTGAAACTTAAAACAGGGCCGAAGATACTTCATTTTCCACAAGAAAAGTCACCCACTCTCGTCGCATCCTCATCTTCACCTCCATCTCTCCGCTCAACATCACAAACTTCTTCCCTGCTAACGTTTATTCTGATGACAGGTGACAACCAAAAGACCAATCCTGCCAAGACCCAGATCAGACCTGTCACCAGCCACAAGCTGCACATCGGTACATACTTCTCCCACCATACTGCACCCCAGAACCTGGTCACACTGGACCCTCAACACATTATCAGGCTCTTGATACATGAAAAAGAGGCCTGAGCCTGAAATGTGTTCAGAGTCTGCAGTCACAGCACAGGTGATGGGCACCATGATGGAGCACTGGCTCCAGCACCAGCCCCTTGGATGAAAATATGGGCTTTCTTGTGGATCCATGCATAACCGTGGGAACCTAGGTGTTCTGGTTTACTTCTAGATGTCCCCCCAAAGCCTTGTGTGCTCACAGATGGGATTTTGGGGAGGTTATTGGACCGTGGGAACATGATAGTTATCAGAGATTAGTCCACTGATAGTTTAAGTTAATGTGATGCTGGGAGGTGAAACCTGGTTGGAAAAGGTGGGTCACTGGGGCGTGGCCTGGAAGGGTCTATCTCCCTTCCCGCACTCTTGAGCACTCATGATTCCTGCTGCCATGCCATGAGCTACTTCCTCGCTACAATGACCCCCTGCCATGCAGCCAGCTGACTATGGACTGAAACTTCTACCAACTGTGAGCCAAAATAAAACTCTCCTCCTTTAATTTATGGGTGTTAGGTACTGTGTGCCAGCAAGGAAAAAGTAACTAAGACACTGGGCAAGCTCTTTACCTTCTTTGCTTTGGGACCTCCTTGTTTATATTACTTTCATTTCATTTCATTTCATTTCACTGCAGTGCCAAGGATGGAACCCAAGATCTCTCACATGCTAGGTAAGTACCGTAGCACTGAGGCCCATCCCTAGTCCAGTAATTCCATTTCCTCATCTGTCAACTATAGTTACCATATGCTGCTGAATAAGCTGCCCACCAACTGTGCATTTTTTCGTATTTTAACATTTATGAAATCAGAATGTGTCTTGATGTCAATGGCATTTTTCAATTAACTGAAAGCCCTATATTTTTTTCTCACAGGTATATCAAATTTTATCTTACAACTAATGGCATCTTACCGTATGAAATACAGTGGAAATCACAACCTAAGGTCTGGATAAAGATTAATTAATTTAAGTAAAGTATTTAGAACAGCGGTTGGCCCTCACTAAGCGATTCAATTACTAGTTACTACTATCAAACTTACGACTCTGAAAATGGGCAGCCATTAAAGAAAAATCTTTATATTTTTTACTCATAAATTACGTGTTAGAATGATGGTTGACACTGGAAATGGTAGCTCCTGCCTGTAGTCCCAGCTACTCGGGAAGCTGAGGCAGGAGAATTCTTTGACCCCATGAGTTTGAGGCCAGCCTCAGAAACATAATTAGACCCTGTCTCAAAAAGAAAATTAATAAAAGAAAGAAAGAAAGATTTTTAATGCAGGGGTATCAGCGGTGAGGTTAAATGTGTGCTCAAAATCTGACATACTACCAGCCCTCCTTGGCACAGTGCCTGGTACACAGTAAGTTCTCAGTGAATTGCTGACTGAGTCAATTGCATGTACAGCCTAGGCTTACTCTAGCCAAAGGTTCCCTGTCACACACAAAATCTAATATCCTCTTCCACAGAGGGAAACCCGCAGGCACGCGTTTCCTTTATGTTAAACAACATAGAGCACATTATTACTTTTTTAAAGGCTGTGAACACTTTCCCAGTTCAAGACTCGGTGCAGGTTTCCACCTCTCATAATGCCCTCTCTACCTCGACTTTCCACAAATTCAAATTCTGAACCTCATCCATGAAGGTCCAAGTCAAACTTTAACCCCTGTAAAAGATGTTTGCCCATGTAATTCTCCCCCATTTGGACTTCTTTTTATGACTGCCCATCAATTAATCTCGGCTACCACAAACACTTGATTTGTACCTCGCTGGACAGAATACTACTGTCCACCTTGTGTTAAAATAAATGTAAGAATGAGAACGTGTCTTGATCGTCTACTCCCATGGAAGGCTTTACAAGAGGGAAATCATCGTGTATTAAATTTGAGTTTTACTGTTACGCACTGAATTGTGTCCCCCAAAAAAGATAAAATCCTAACCTCAGTACCTCACAATGTGACCTATTTTGGAAAAAGCCCCTGTAATTAGCTAAGATGATGTCACACTAAAGTGAGGCTGGGCCCTAATCCAACACGAGTGACGTCCTTATAAGAAGACAGGGAGACACAGGGAGAACACCATGCAAAGATGGGGCAGAGATCCAAATGATGACGAGGCAAGGAGTACTAAGGATTGCCGGCTGTCACCAGAAGCGGGAGTGGAGCCTTGGGACAAATCCTCCTTCCCAGCCCTCAGCAGGAACCAGCCCTGTTGGCACCTTGACCTTAGACTTTAAGTCTCCAGAACTGAGACATGAGGTCACTCTGTGCTCAGCCACCCAGTGTGGAGCCCTTCATCACAGCAGTCCCAGCAAACACACACCTCCTCTCACTTAGGTGCTGTGACCCTGGGTCCTCTTCACGGCTGGACTGCTCCAGCTGTCCTTTTGTAATCTTCTCGTGGCCTCACTCCTCCCTTGTATCAGAATTCTAAAAGCCAGAGTTCCTCCGGGGCCAGCCTCAAGCCCTGTCCTCTTCTCATCCTCTGTTTTCCCCTCTGCTTCCTCATCTACCCCAACTCAAACACCATCTATATACTGCTGCCTCCCAAATTCCTACCTCAAATGATCCTCTCCTCCAGACCCACATATCCACCTTGTTACTTGACACTAGACTACTTTTCCACTGAGATCATTCAAAGCCACTTCAAATTGAACAAGTCCAAACACAAAAGTCACCGCTTTCTTTAAACCCACTCTCTCCTCAGTGAGCCCCACCCCAGTGAATGGCGCCACTGCCCTCTCAGGCATGCCAGCCATGTATCTAGGTCTCATTCTTGGCTACTTCCTCCTGTCACCATACCCAGCCCACCATTAAGCCCTATCAACTCGTCTAAGAAACTTCTCAAATTCCTCAAATCTCTCACTCTCCCTTCTCTACTTCCTACCTCCAGCACTCGTTTAATTAACTGCAGTGGATTCATCCAGTATGGTAAACCACTCCGCGGATTACTGCAGCAGCACCTTAGCTAGCTCTAGATTCGTTCTGAGTACTCCCCTGACCATAAACATACTGAGAAAACTCCTGTGGGTGTCCATTCACTGCAGACTAAAGAACAATGCCCTGAACTAGGCCCTGCCTGGACTCAGCCCAGGACCCCCTTGTTCCTGGCGCCCAGGGTTAGCAGTATCCCCTGTGCCTTGGATCTGAACAGTGATCCCACCAGGTCCTGTGTCTAAGCTCATCCCTCAGCAACTTCACTTATTTAATGCCTCCTTATCAGTCAGTCCAGGCTCAAGATGACCCTTTCTCTAAAGAATTTTCCCTGAGTTTGTCAAAGAAATGATAATTCTCTATTCTTCTCTCCTAGCACTTTCTTCATTCCCACCATAGTGGTTAAGCATAATTTACTATTATGTATCTGGGTGATTATGGATTACTACAGATGAGTGTCCGGGACCTATCTTCCTCCTGCTCTATCCCCAACTTAGATCAATGCCTGGCATGTAACACTCAATAAATACTTGTACATAAGTTAATGAATAGTAAGCAAACATCATATACAGTATGTGTTGAAAAAAGTTATTACCATGTTATAATGTAAACTCTCATAGTAGAAAGATACGTATTGTATCTTTTTAATTTTCCAAAAGCTTACTATTATAGCACAATGGACATATGATAAATGTTATAGTCCATAGTTCAGTGTAATTTAACTTGACTTAAATACATTTCTTCCATTACGGCATTGATAGCAGTTATACTGCCATAAACAATTGTTAATTTATGTCGCTTACTCAAAATTTCAAATCTGGGGCCGGTGAGATGGCTCAGCGGCTTAAGCGCCTGCCCGGCAAGCACAAGGGCCCGAGTTCGACTCCCGGAACCTACATACGAAAAAGGGGCCGGTGATACTGCTCAGCGGCACGGGCGCCTGCTGGCGGGTGAGGTCCTGAGGTCGACCCCCTGGTACCCACAAAAAAAAAAAAAAAAAAATTCAAATCTGATCAGCTTGTAAATTCTTTCCTACTCTCAACAGTCCAGATATGAGGAAATGAAAGTAAATAATAATTTCACGTGTGATATAATCATTGGCTTTATCACTAATTCTTTCTTCTCTGGGATTATCAACGTACTTCATAGGAAAAACAGGATATGCTAATACTGAGAAAAATAAAAACAAACATTGCCTCACCAAAACGAAAGAGTCACTCACTTCAGCCCAATTATAAAATTTTGCTGAAAATGTACTGAGTGCAGATCTTGATGCAGTGGCTGGGAGGAAGCAGCAAGAGCCACCTCTGCAGAAGCAAGATGTGTGAGGGCTTTCCAGGGAAAATTTACACACACCACGGAAGCTAACACCTCTTCATGCACATGAATTCCAAATTGCTAAATTGTATTCTCATTAATAGTGATGACAGGGAATGGAACATGTCTTTTCTAAAAGATGGGGAAATGCTAATATTTTAGAACTTATTTTCATAAATAAGAATCTTCGAAACAACTTCTAAAGATATCTGTACCCAACAGCTGTCTCAAATCTTGGTACAAGGAAGTCCAAAATAAAGACAGCAAAGCTAACCAATGTACTCAAGCAATCACATCTGTATAGCAGATAAACAAATTCTATTCTTCATGCAGCTTCACATATACTCTCAAAACCATGTTTTCCTATAGTTTTAACAAGAGCAATGTCAGCAATGAAATGAAACTAACTGCCACCAGTCCCTCTACTCCTCAACGCCTGCTTCCTCTCACCTCCTCCTTGGTGCCTTCTATCTACTTTTATTATTAAACAAGTTCAGAGTTAAAACTGCTACATAGCACCCAGAGGATTTTTGTGGATGTGGTTGCTTCTTCCTTCCAGCTGCTTCCTCCTGGGTCTCCTATCTGTGGATTCAGTTTTGAATACAGATGCCACTAAGAGAAACCGAGGACAGCATTCACAGACCTGCTGCCCCCCACTGCAGCATTCAGACATTCTGCACTTGCTGTTCAACTCTGCGGGCCTGTGGTTCTTTCAGAATTGTCTCGGAGACTCACGCCCACGAGGTCATGCCCAGCTGACCTCCTCAGAATGCGACACCCCGAAGCACAGCTGTAAAAATAGAGCACTCTCATAACTTCTTATTCACTGATACACAACGGTCTCTCAATGTTAGAGAACTAGCGTGTTTGTGTAAGCGCGTAAATACAAGGTGAAATAAATGAATAAAAGAGGCTTAAGTTATAGAAATGTGTTTTCTCATGACCAAGCTATATAAAACAAACTCTGTGACATATAGGTTCTGACCACTTAGAAAAGAGTGATGATATAAAAGCTCTAACTGAAGCGCCTGAAGTCTCAGATTAAATCACTACCACTATAATTCTCTTCCAAATATAAACATCTATCGTTAACACATGCATGCATTTCCTCATAGCATGAAATTTCCTAATAGATTACTTCTAAGTCATACAATTTCAATTATTTTATTTTTAAAGCATGTTTCTTTGATTTAAATGCCATTATCAATTCCACATTTATCTATCTATCCTGTGATTCTAACTAGTTAATGACATTTCTATTCACTCAGACGGCTTTCTTAATTCTAGGGCGTTTCTGGTGTGTGTTTTTATCTTAGGTCTATAAAAACACAAGCATAGGGCCAGTGAGATAGCTCAGCGGCATAAGCGCCTGCCTGGCAAGCGCGAGGTCCTAAGTTCGACTCCCAGTGCCCACATAAAGGAAAAAACGGGCCGGTGATATCGCTCAGCAGCACAACCACTTGCTGGCAAGCGTGAGGTCCTGAGGTCGATTCCTGGTACCCACATAAAAAAATAAATTAGGGCCGGTGAGATGGCTCAGTGGCATAAGCGCCTGCCTTGCAAGTGCGAGGGCCCGAGTTCGACTCCCGGATCCCACATACGAAAAAAGGGGCCGGTGATATCGCTCAGCGGCACGGGCGCCTGCTGGCGCGCGAGGTCCTGAGGTCGTCCCCCCGGTACCCACAAAAAAAAATAAATAAATTAATTAATTAATTAAAAAAAAAAACACAAGCATAAAGAACTCTCAAAAATTATAAAGACCTCTGAAAAGTCACCCCAATTCCATTTCTTCATGAGGCAAAAATCTAAACAGAAATAAAAGGAAAATTACAAAACAATTTCTGGAGAATGCTCTGTATTTATGTGAAATATATAAAATGACCTCTGTAATTTCCTTTTAACAGTAGCTTTTTTTCAGAGCTTTATATTTAATATTTGATTCATAACTGTATTATAAAAACTAAAAATGGATCCTACCAGATTCTCATTGGACAGGTCCAGAATGCACTTAACCAGCAAAACCTCAAGCCAGGAAGTGTCTACAAATATCTAATATGCAAATCTAGGTCTAAAGTAATCGCACGTATGAGCTTTTTTAACCCCCAGAATCACATTGCTATTCATGAAACATGTTATAAAGCAGTTTATATTATGGACAGTTCATCAGCCTTCTAGTCCAGTGCCCAGTTTTATAAATATCCTCTTATTTGCCCTCTACAAATAAAATTCATGTTTAGAAGAGGTTAAATCTATTTAAACTTAGGAAATAAAATGTAAGCTGCATTAACTATACAAGAATAGTAAACAGCATTTTAAAATATTTTTAAGTTTACTTAGTTAAAAAACGATACCCTGACATGGATCTCATTCAGTTTCTTACACATTTAGAGTGACCATGCTCTAGTCATATTAATAAATTGTAAATAAGTCTATAGCAACTCTATATTGGCCACTGATGGTAAAAAGTAAAGAATCTATTCTCTCAAAGGAGACAGACATCTCTGTAATAATTACTTGCTCAAAGAATGTAACCACAGTAGTTAAAAAATACACTATTTTGGGTAAAAACATAGAGTTTTCTAAGGACTGCTTTATGTCCTTAGACATAAACAAACTTTTCAAAAGTATTTCTACAGTAGGAAAGTGGCTCAATCTTCCTGTGTGTCCAGCAAACATTTCCTTAACCATTCATTCCATCTCCAGAGATAAGAACTATGGCCCTGATTTGCATAACTGAAGTCACACAGTTACCACCAAAAAGAAAGTCAGGAATGTAAGATGAATGTCTCCTCTGATGTATTCACCCACGTATTTGTTATTTTGTTATCTTAGTATCTCCCAGGACTTGACCTCCAAAGGTCATGGCACTAAAGCCTGGCTTTGATCCAGTTCTAGATCAGTTCTATACCAGCAAATGACTCACTGCTTTGCTTGGTGGTGTTACCAAGGTGGTCCCCTTTTGTACATCCAAGTAACAGGTTTATATTCCTAGTATCCCACAAACAACCAAGTCCCCACGTTATGGTTTATATCTAAAATGCCCCCCAAAAGTCTCATGGTCAGGGTTAGGGCTTTTGGAAGGGAACACTATATTCATCAGTTCAAAGCTGACTGTACTGTTAGGAGACAGGGCCTGGTTGGAAGTGAGTTACTGAAGACATGGCCTGCAAAGGTTCACTCTTATCCCTGGCTGCTCCCTTCTCTCTCTGCTTCCTGGCTGCCATGTGGTGAACAGTTTTCCTCCACTAGGCTCTCACACCATGCCAGTCCTGCCTTGGAGCCAGCTAACCATGGACTGAACCCACTGAAACTGAGCCAAATAAACCTCTCCTCCTTTAAGTTACTGGTGTCAGATATTATGTCCCAATAATGAGAAAGTAACTAATACACCCATGACCGACAACAAAAGAGAGAATTCAGTTGGCAATTCCCCATCAGGAAATAAATTTCTAATATATCTTATCCTCCAAACTTTATTTCTTTACATGCTAGATTATTTATTGTAACAGAAGAATAAACTTGTCTTTGGGGGGGAAAAAGGGTAACTATCATCAACAGGAAGAAAACTGTTTAAACTAATCTGAATAAATAAATAATTAAACCATCTTTTTTCCTAATTCAGTCCTTCATTCACCGATTAAATCCACCAAATGTGTACTGAGCTACAATAAAGAACTAAGTCATGTAGTCATGGAAAAGGGAAACCTGGAATTTGAATTCAGACTGCCTGAACTTAAACTCAAACTCTAAAACATACTAGTTGTGTGTCCTTAGACAAGATATTTAACCTCTCTGTCCTTCAGATTTTTCATCTATAAACTCAGGAGACTAACAACCTTTCCTCATAAGATAAAGAACTTGAGATATGAGATTAAATAGGAAGATAAATTAATTAAAACAAATAAAGGTTCTAGAAAAGTGGCTGGCACTTGATTTTTAAAAATCACTATTATGAACTCAAAATTCTACCAGATTTTGATGTGACAAGAATAAAAATAAGGCTGTGTTGCCCCATCCCTACTGAAGACTGCAAATAAGTGGGGCTACAAAAAAATCTCAAACCACTGTTTACCCTCATCTGAGAGAACTAGGAAGAAAAGGATTATAAAACTTGTTTGGAAATTCTAGAACTTAATTCTCTCTTAGTCAGAAAAATTGGAGTCTGATTGAAATGCCTCTCCTACATTTACCAGGAGTCATAGCTTAAGTAGCCACTTACACTAAATAGCAAATGACAGACAAAAATAAATGCCAGTCTCCCAATTCCTAAGTCACTTTCAGTTCTTTTATTAGCTGAAGTCTCACAGCCTCCTTAGGGGAACTCTTGACTCCACTGGCTTCTAGAAGAAGATTCTTAGTTACCCTCTGTATCTCTAGTCCATGCCAGTTTCTATCCCCAGTTTTCATGATCTCCTGCTTGTTCCTTAAACTTCACCCACACTAAGCTAGTCAGAATTTTCCAAACTCCCCATGCATTTTCAAAGCCTCATCCAGCCATTCTGGAAGACTCCAGATCCTTGCAAGGGCAGCTGAGGAAATGTTCCCTTCACCTCTCCTTCAAGGCCTTCTTGGCACCCCCTGCTTCCCTTTTCTTTTGCTTTGATCCTACAATGTCCTAACCTGACTCACTGTGGGCTCCTTCACTAGACCCTGTCTTCTAGGGTAGCAGCTATGCTCTCACTGTTTGATAAATATAAATGGCACAAGTAAAAAAGCAAGTAAGTAGTCTTTTTAAATTTTAAAATAGTAAGATCCAGAATGACCTAAGCTTCTTTTCCCCTTACCACATTTACTAAGTGCTTATTAAAGACCAAGTACTTGAATTCGCTGAATCCTTTTAATGTCTTGTTTAGGAGTTATGCCTCTTTGACAGATAAGGAAACCGAGGCGAAGAAAAATAGCATAGCTTGCCCAAGGTTGCACAAATAGAAAGTGACCAAGGCACTGTTCGATCCTCAGCAGGCCTGCTCTGAGACCTACTCTCCTGGCCATGTTCTCTTTACTTGACCCAAATCTGATTAAGCAACAGAACTGGCTCTCCATGAGAATTATGCAATTTATACGCCTTAAAGACAGATTTTTTTAAACTACTTTGTCCATGCATGAGCACATAAATACATAGTATCTTCCAGAAAAGAAGGATGCTTTTCTACAATCTCTAACACCCTATTACCAATAAATCAATAATTAGTAATAAATCAACTGACTATGAATAATCAATACAAGTAACAATAAGGAGAAATATTTCATAATTAAATACTTTTTTTTTTTTTTGTGGGTACCGGGGGGTCGACCTCAGGACCTCGCGCGCCAACAGGCACCCATGCCGCTGAGCGATATCACCGGCCCCTTTTTCGTATGTGGGTTCTGGGAGTCGAACTCGGGCCCTCGCGCTTGCAAGGCAGGCGCGTACGCCACTGAGCCATCTCACCGGCCCCATAATTAAATACTTCTTAGCGACTGAATAAACATGAACAAAGTGCAACCGAGGGTATTAGAAAAGGATAAAGTACCGAGTTAATGCTTTGCATGAGCATTACCATTATGTTAGCAACAATCTCCTACATACTATGAGCATTTTTACTTAGCTCCATCCAACTGAGAGACTGTCCTTCTGAGACCACCTTTCTATCCTTTCTAAGACTGTTCATATGCAAGCCCAAATAATATTCTAGCTGAGAAGCTTCACGGGAGGGATCCCAAACAGCCTGCTTTTCACTTAGCTGTTTCACATCACTGAGATAAGAGAAACCTCACAATTAAATCAATGCTTTCAGGAGAGGAATATAAATTTCTAAATTCCATAGTCAAACACTCATTTTGTCACAAATACTTACTGAACACCAAGACTTGCAGGGCCTAATGGAAAACAAAAATATAGGGCCCCTTATTCAAAAATATAAAATTTCAACACATGGACAGAAGAGCATTACACCAAACTCAGGGACCTTCTGACCTTGGGACTCTGCCACTGTGCGAGTCCCAGCCCCAGGAAGCAGCCCTTTGAGCAGCTCCTTAAGCACTGGAGGTATGGCCAGTGCCTTTTAACCCATCTTGATTAGATCCAATCCTGATTTGTGGGGGAAAAAATTCAAATATAGCATCAAAGATCCTGTTAGGCAATGAATAGTCAAATATAAATTATGATTAAGAGCTTAAAAAAACTACAGATCCCAAACTGCTACTTACAGCCTCAGGGTCAAGTGCAGATTAAAATTATTCAAATTCAAGTGGGCTGCTCTTAAGCTTCCCTACATGTCTTCTTTTGTAAATCAATAAGTCAATGAAATATTTTTTTTAAAATGATTTTCATCAGTTCAAAAAGGGAAGATAGAAATCATTAGAATAATAAAGTATCAAGGCTGCAGTATTGCTAAAAAGGGTGCTTCTTCCCAATGTTTCAATTGAACACAGGTTTATTGTGCACCTATTATACGTTTACACATCAATTTTTAAAAATCTAATTAGGTCTCACTTTTGCTGAATTTAAACCACTTGACAAAAAAGAGAATTCCAAAAGTACAGCGTAGGAACACAAAACAGCATTGGAAATGGGAGAGATGGCACTAAGCACCCGTGCCTCAGACCAAACACTCCGAGTGGGGCACCATTCTGGGCACCTGGAATTCAGTGAGGACAAGGACGAGTGAAAACTACCCTTGCTTGTGCAGTCCAATGGGAAAGGCGACAGTCAACAATTCCTTCTTTCTAAAAATGCTTTTAAAAATACTTCAAATTACAATTGCAAGATAGAATGAGGGCTTGCATTTATTCTGGGATTTTCCTCTAAGAAATACAAATTTTTCAGATGAGACGTAAAAGATACTCCTCAACCCAGCTTCATCAGAACTGTACTTTTGGTCACGAGGAAGGCACAAAATTTTTCTACAACACGAAAAGTAGGATATAGCCCCGAAGTAGGTATATCTGTAATTCATGTAAGAATCAAATCACAAGTTTGAACCACAATGTTAGGTGAGGTGCTATAAAAATTCAGGCCGTAGGCAGTCTCCACATGCAGTGGCTTTTATACAACAGCACGTTAGTCTCCTGGTGATTATGAGATTCAATTACTATGTCTAAGGATCCTATGTAGCACCCCAACAAGATGCTGCACAAGAACTGGGGATTACTGTTCATACAAACCTGGAGGAACTGATCCTTATAGTAACACAACTAAATGAATATTTTCGTGGTACCGATGTTATAAATGGCCAAGGTGGGTTCAGAAGCGCTTAAATCTTAGAGAAACTAAATAGAGTGCAGTGGACCCACACAGGATGTGGTCTCAAAGGATAGAACTAACATCCACTAGAATAAACCATTCCAGTTATACCAGATATAACTTCTGTATAATTTTACTATGGGGGAAAGAAAGGACAAGAGAATCACATAAAAAAATTTATCTTGCCCCAGCACTCTGGGAGGCTGAGGCAGGAAGATCACGCGTTGGAACCCAGCCTGCGTGACTTAGTGAGACCCTATTTAAAAAAAAAAAAAAAGCTGAATTGTAAATTCCAATTTTATTTCCTTAAATAGGCTATTGAGAATATCTGTACCATCAGAAATGTTTGTGAATTTCACAGTCAAATAACTTGGTAGAATAACAACACGATTGAGGCTCTAGTAAAAAAAAAAAAAAAGATCTTTCCATTATATTTTGTCAAAGGAAAAAAAAAAAAGCTACCCTAAAGGCATAATTTCAAAATATATTTTCTCTTATTCTAATCTAGTCAGTGGCCTTAAAGTTCCTTATTGCATAAATCAGCAAGAAGTTTCCCAAGAAAAATGACACTGTACTACAGACACATTTAATAGTCATGTGGGAAGTTTTCTTTTCTTTTTTTTTTTTTTTGAAAGGAAAACACTTAGGCA
Organism: Erethizon dorsatum; assembly: GCA_028451465.1. NCBI lineage: Eukaryota > Metazoa > Chordata > Mammalia > Rodentia > Erethizontidae > Erethizon > Erethizon dorsatum. The sequence goes on from CM051823.1 coordinate 147,354,337, forward strand.
ATACAGAAGTCAGTGGTTTGCTTCCTGACTCAGCTACGCGTAAACACATAAACAACGTACATTCCAATGTGGAACAATTTTCTAGGTTTACGAGGAAGTAGGAAATAATATTTTCATCTAGTGAAGTCCGTCCTCTGTCGAGTCTTTGATATAAGAAACCTTAGCAGACCTCCCAGTGAACTTTGGCTTTCTGGCCCTGCGGCCAAAAGAGCCATCTACCACCACAAAGCCTATTCATGAGTGCGGGAGGGAGCGCACCCTCGCTGCGCAGCGGATGCCGTCCTCCGAGTCACACTTAAAAGTGTAGAAGACACACGGGACTCACGTCACTAAATTACACATTATTCGCACCAAACGTCGACTCTAGAACATAACTTGAAGCATCATTAATGCAAAAATGCCTCGGTTGACTCCTGTTCAATTTGGAAAAAAAAATCCTACCTACAACAAAAAACAAGGCAGTAAAACTGCATCTATGACTTCAGGATAATAAATTCAGGGCTGCCAGACTGACCATTTCTACCTAACTAAAGACTCAAGTCAAGAACACCCAGAGGCTCTCCGCGGGAGCTCTGCCTGGGAGCGCCCGTGCGCACGATGTTTGTATTTTGCACTCAACACTCAGAGCTCTGTTTCCACAACAAAGTCAGGAGGTGGCAGTTACGTGCAGGGTGAAAGCAGGTTTCCTGTCGGGGCTTTGTGAGCACAGAGATCGTACACTGTGTCGAGGCAAAGCGCCATCGGCCGGGCCCTCCGAGGTCGGCGTCATCCAGCACTAAGGCCGGGTCTCGGGCGCCCGCACCCCGCGCTCCGGCGGGTCCCCGGCGGGTCCCCAGCTCCTCCCACGCCGGGCGCCCGAGCGCGCCCCGCCGAGCCTCCGCACCGCCGGTGCTCTGCGGCCGCCCGGGCGCCGCGGCCCGAAACTAGGTCTCCGCCGCCGCCGGGAGAGGCGAGCCCCACTTTCTCCGGGCAGGAAGGGGGAAGGCGGAGAGCATTTCCTGTTGTGCAGCTGAAACCGGCGGAGACGTCACCGCATTCATATTCCCCGGGTGTCACGGCCCCGGGGCCAAAGTTCAGGCGCGGGCAGTGCGGGCGGGGCTCGGGGACGCGGCCACCTGAGGCCACCAGCTGCGCTGTGACCGCGGGCCGCGCTGCGCCACCGCTCACCTCGCGAGCGAGGAAGACGCGCGCTTCCTGGGGCCGGAGGAAGCACTTTCCCTGCGCGAGTTTCTGAGCTGTATTTTGAACGTGATCTCCCCCAGCGTGACTGTTTCCATTAGGATTATTTTTAAATCATCAAAAGTGAACAGCGTTCAAGCACTGTTGTTGCAATGGTTTTCCCCTCTCTGACTGTGGATTCCTTAAGCAACTGTCAGATGGAAGAGGAAAAAGAGCATTTCTATAGTGCATAGGTCCAATCAGGTCAAAGAAACCCCCCCACCCCGCCACAAAATCCCTTAGATGACTCTAAAAGCATATTCTATATGTTTTCATTATTAAAACACTTCTTTTATTAGGACACGAAGGTATCACTTCTCAACCAATGAAAAATGAAGTCTCCTAAGAATCACTCTTACATTTATCTTCCTTAATAGTAACAAACCGTTTGGCCAAAACGTTTTAAAACAGAAACTATTCATTCACTTTTTTGTGTGTGGGTACCGGGGGTCGACCTCAGGACCTCGCGTGCCAGCAGGCGCCCGTGCCTCTGAGCGATGTCACCGGCCCTTTTTTGTATGTGGGTTCCAGGAGTCGAACTCGGGCCCTCGCGCTTGCCAGGCAGGCGCTTACGCCGCTGAGCCACCTCACTGGCCCTCACATTTTTAAGTGGTGATTTTTTTTTTTTTTTAAGTTTCCTTGACCCTAAATTTCCAGCCTTCCATTTAGTTTCAAGCCATAAACCAGATTATAACCATGTGTGATTCGACAGAATTGGTGACTTACAGTAAATAGCGGTTAAAAAAGTAAGACCATAAGCTGTTGTACAATAATTATGAAATAGAAAGCTGAAATAGCTTAGTTTCAGTTTAAGGAGATAGTTAATTACAAGATAAATAATAGATTCTGTTCTCATGGTGAACCAACATCGGAGATGTCATGTTGTCCCAACATCTCTAACATTTGAGCTAAGCAATGTTTCACAACCGGATATGAATTAAAATGTTTATGGTTTTATGTAAGGTAAACTATGGCCTTTGGGTGATCACTATGCCAGCTTCTTGGGTTTTAACAATATGTCAGACTGGTGCAAGGTTTTGATGGTGGGGAGGCTGTGGTTAGGGACTGCCTGTGAGAATTCCCTATATCTTCCGCTCAGTTTGCTGTGAGCCTAAAACTGCCCCCCCAATAAGCTATTTTTTACAAATATGTTTAGGCTTTTGTAAGTATCATGATACTTAAAATGTTCATTTCATTGTAACCTACAAATTCACAAGTAAATTAACACAGAAGTCATCATCTTAGTGGCTTTGTGAAGTTCATCACCCAGGTCTGCTCCTTGGTAAAGAAGTTTTATTTTTTAAAAGGTTACTGAAATTTATGCGAAAGGGACATAAAAGACTTTATGCTTTAATAAATGCTAAGTGTCCTATCTAATTTACCTAAGGCAACCTTAGGTAACATGGGCCACCACCTAAAGTGATCCAAAGCCTACCAGTACTTAATCTGTTATCTTATTTCCTAAACATCTGAGTTAAACATATATCTTATCACCTAATATTCTGTATTTACATAGTAAAGGTTACCATTTACTTCACGTGTATTTCTATCCTCATTTTATCAAGAAATAAACTCAGAGAACTGAAATCTCCACTCAGTTTAGGACAATCAGATTTGCAAAGTCCTAAGCTGAGCTCCTTTCAATCTCGCTGAAAAGGAATCCTAAATCCTAGCCATTTCCAAACTGCTTACTCCAAACTAAAACCACTCCTTTACTTCTTAATACCCAGTGCCTACATGTGGGTTCTGGAAGGGACCTAAGAAATAATCCATCCAACTTCTGTACTTCTTGCTTGGATACAGCAACTTTTAAATGACATCTTTGAGCTTTCCAAACAGCATCAAAGGAATTTTTATTGTAAAAGTGATTACAATGTGTGCAGTCCTAGGAATTACTGCAGTGTGTTGTCTGTCTCCTGAATCAATTTTCTTAGTGTCTTTAGTGTCCCTCCCCCAATATTAATCACTTTTATCCATTAAATCTATGCAGTGCTTCTTGTGTTTTTCATTAGAGCATAATTTTACTTACTCCTTCAAATCATCCATCAATGGTATATGATTAACATGCCACAAACTACAAGTGAATGCTCAAATACTGTCCACACTCAATGAAGACTATTCCAAGTTCATGCTCTCTAGTTTATATTTAATTGCCAATGATGGCACTTGGGAAGGACAAGAGGGATGGCTGAAAACTATTCTATTTTCTAATCCTAATTACAGGGTAAATGAAATCAGTACCATCATAAATTTAGTATAAATTGAAGCTATAAAGACCAGTATGATAGCAATAAAATAAATACATTTGTGAATAAATGCAAAATTGAAAATATAAACCAGTATACTAAACTATGAGTTCTTCAGGTTCCTGGTGCAATTTCCAAATGCATCTCTGTTACATTATGCAAAAAACAAAAATACAATGTTCTGTATTTTACATATTTTACACTTTCTCTTTAGAAATGGAAGGAAAAAAAGAACTTTAAAATGCTCCAATTTTGTGGTTTAAAGTATGTTATGAGAGTACACAATTCTAACCTAATAATATATTATCATTTTATTCAATGAAAAAATTCAGACTTGAAGTTACCCAAGTTAATCCTTTGACTCATTTAACTCAGGATTGGTTTCATTTCAACGTGTAGTTAGAATACAAGAGCAACAACAAATTGTTACCATGACACTCGGATCTCTATGTTTCCGAGATCTCAGCTGCCAAGACCTACAGGTGGTTTGAGGACTGTCTGTCTCTCCTCTAAACAATAATAAGATGAGACATCAGCCCCTTAGACCTTTCAGGCTCCAGATGAAAGTCAATATATTCTTCAGGGGCCGGTGAGATGGCTCAGCGGCATAAGCGCCTGCCCGGCAAGCGCGAGGTCCTGAGTTCGACTCCCAGTACCCACATACGAAAAAAGGGCTGGTGATATCGCTCAGCGGCAGGGCGCCTGCTGGCGCACAAGGTCCTGAGTTCGACCACCAGTACCCACAAAAAAAAAATAGATATATTCTTCAGATGGTAACGCATTTATGCAGTACTGCTGCATCTAAAAAAATCACACCTCCTTTCTCAACCTCCATCTATACTTTGCATTTAAGAATAGGCCCTCAGTAAAAGTTAAATGATAGCAAGTGCTCAGCTGTCCTATACTCATGAGTTACTGAATCACCACAATCTTCACGTGCACAAAAGCAAACTGAAAATTAATGAACTGTATAATTTCTTTTATTAAAACAGTATTTCTTATTCTCTCCTGCTCTCACGAAGTCCTGTGTACTTCTTCAAAAACTAAAGCTAACTCTAAAATATGACAGCTTCCATAATGACTAAAAGAGCTCCACCATCACTGAGGAAATGATAACTTTCATTTTAGTAACATACAATCATTAACTCTCAGTTCGTGTCTAATCCACCACTTCTGTATAGAGGTCCACCTGTTCTATAACATATGTGCCTGGTTAAATATCGACTTCCTTATAATTCATTAGTAGACTAATAAGCAATCCATGCAGACAAATTAAAAGAGTTTTCTCATACATACTAAAAGTAACATCAATCTCAAGTAAGAATATTTTTCAAAGTTGTTAATAAGATGCAACGAAACTCTTGGTATACTATATAGTACTATGTAGATATAAAAGTAATATTGGGCCAGTGAGATGGTTCAGCGGCTTAAGCGCCTGCCGGGCAAGCGCAAGGGCCCGAGTTCGACTCCCGGAACCCACATACGAAAAAGGGGCCGGTGATATCGCTCAGCGGCACAGGCGCCTGCTGGCACGCGAGGTCCTGAGGTCGACCCCTGGTACCCACAAAAAAAAAAAAAAGTAATATATGTGCATGGAAATACTTCGCAACATTCTATTTCCCCATTCTTAAGTAGTAGAAAATTATATATTGAAGAAAATGTTAATTTACTTTACATTAAAATGCCAATCATTTGAGCTAAGTCTGGTATTAGTATGGCATGTCATTTACATGGTCAAAAAGTAGGAAGGAAAAGGCAGCTATAACTGGCCAAGATGTGAACGTAACAATAGGTCTACCAGGAGTGTATTTGCTTTACTTCTAAGAAAAAAGTCACCATCTTTGGGTGTTCAGTTTCGAGGACACAGTATGTAATATAATATACGCCAGACAGACATGGAGACATAGCTACAACTCCAACTACCCGGGAGGCTGAGGCAAGAGAAGATTCCAAGTTCAAGACCAACCAGAGCAGCTTAGTGAGACCCTGTCTCAAAATAAAATTTAGAAAGGCCTAGGGATGAAGCTCAGTGGTGGAGTGTTTGCCTAGCACATGTGTGCCCTGGGTTCAATTACCACCACTGCAAACAAGAGTAATATGCCAAGTCAAAGCCAACAGGTCCTATATGTCACACTGTTTATACTAGCAGTTGACTTTTCTGCATTGAAATTTTCATGTACAAATCTTTTACCTGTTTCCTGCATTTAATTCTTTGTAAAGCTACAGAACTGCCAAATTCAGGGATCAAACTCTTCATGTGGTATGGTATATCTGCCATTACCTATCATTTTATAAGGTAAAAAATACATAAGCTGGAAAACAAGTGCTTAGACAATCTTGGCCATTTTTTTTTTCACCAACATCCACTTAATATGCATTTGATGCTGCCCTGGAATAAGACAATGCCCTAAAAACACTCCTGACACTTTCCTGTAATGGTGTGTTTGTACACTCTGCCTGTCAAAATCAAGGCCTAGCTAAACCATCCTGTTCTGCCAAAAAAACCTCTCCTGAGTCCTCAGCCAGTGAGTAACTTTACATCTTTTTTATGCCTCTCTTTCAGTTCCTCACCTGGCGCTTTTAAAAACAGATTTTTACCCATAACTCTTGTCCTCAATATAGCAAATTATAAAGGTTTTGATGAGAATAGTGTAACACTCTTCTTTATCTTTTGTATTCCATTTGTATCTATACTGTATTTTATGTTCCCATATATTTTCCACATACCAGAATGTAAATAATCATAAGGTTAGAATCAAGCTGCATTACACGTTCCAATTCTGCTGTGCTTATGCTACCTACAAAGCCTTGGCAAGTACACATAGACCTTTTCTGTAAACCATTTCTAAACCGATTGGTAAGAAGCTGTCTTCTGAAGAGTAACCGCAGGTAAACAATTTATTTCTGAGGATTCATAAAAAGCAACCTCCTGGGGTAAATTTCAGACATGAACAACCTGATCTCTGAAGAATTAATAAAAACAAAAATGAAAACTATATCCTAGGAGATATAACTGAAGGAAGTAAGACTACTTAGCCTGGGCAAAAAATAGGTAAGATGAACATGACTGCTGTCTCCAAATAACTGTAAAGTTGTTGTGGCAGACAATGAGGAAACCGGTACGGGACGGCTGTTGAGAGCTAAACGACTGATAAATAGACATGTCCAAGTGGAACAGGCCTTCCTGACAAAGAGAAAGGTGTTTCGGTAGAGAATGAATGCTGGCAGTGCTGGGTGATATGTCCTGAGTGATCTCTCCCACGGTTGGGGATTAAATGATGTCTCCAATGGTCTTATCTAATTCTAGAATTCTAAAAAAGACTTCACATCACAAAGTGTCCTGTCACCAGCTGACAAATCAAAGTCAATACATCAGATCCTACACCCAAGCATAATTTTAATTAGACACTTTAAGAGATGCCCTAAATAAGTCATCACTGCAGGGCTACAAAGTGTATCACAGAGAAAGGAAGAAGGAAAATTCCGGAAATGCTCACCCGCAGCCTGCTCAAAACCAAGATCAGACCCACCTGGAAAAAAGAACCAGGGAAGACCCTGAACTAAGCAGCAGGCCATGTGCAGATTCCAAAAGGCCCTCAGAATCCCATTTCCTCACCCCTGCCCTATTCCATGCCTCAGTTTTTAGAAATATTTACATGTCAAATATAAATAAGAACAGTAGCTTCATTTACACAATTGTGTGGCGTATAATAAAAATTTCATATGAAATTTAAAACAATACCAGTTGGCTCAAAAGCAGCCACAAATATTAGACTGAGGCGTTGTTTACTCTTATGGCTGTAAAAATGGTTTACATAATAATCATAGCAGGCTTCAAAGCCACTGAAATTTTGTTATTAATTTCAAAATGTCTTCTGCTTGCCTCACATTGTTCCCATCCTATACAACCCATAAGAATATAAGAAAAGAAAGACTAGTGATGAGGATAGTTTTTTCCTACTATAAATTCATAGGATTATTCACTAAAATGTAGTTTTTTCCAGATCAGTTTTTAATACCTATCATGGCCATTTTCAGACACTGTTAGATTTAACATTAACAAATTCTCACCAAACATAGCCAAAAATCAACTGATGACTAAACAAATTTGGAGTTTGTCCACTAGAAAATCCAATCTCCATACTTAGCATCTAATTATTTTTTGATACTGTCAGGTGCTTTATTTTAAAAGGTCACTTAGAATATTCTCAGCCACTTGGTCCATTTTAAAGGCTACACTTGATTAAATTTGGGGACCAAGTTCATCACAAACATTACTGAGGTCATTTGAGCAACTAAACATATTACACATTCAAAACCAAATGTCTTTTGGATTTTTTTTCTTTTAGATCCGTTGTGTTTGATTATGGGTGTAACGTATAACTACCATGATATTTTATTACAAATGAGTTTTAATGACCTGCACAGAATATAAACCCTCCAGGGGCTATTACAATGAGCTGTGGATTTGCTGACCATTATCTTTCTGAAAACAATTACATATGCCTATAATAAACCGCATCAGTAGTAACCTAGTAACTCCTGTCACAAATACATTGCTGTGTGTCAAATTTTTTTCAACAACTGACTTATTCTCAAAATTTAGTGCTGCTTCACACACTAAAAATAGCCACTCCTGTTCTCTTGTGTTACCCTGATCTGTTCCCAGGAGGGAAGGCAGTGCTGTGAACGATGGTTCACTTTCACAGATGAAGAGACAATGAAATGTAACAGAGGTATAGTCACTTGGCCTGAGTCATTCTGAAAATCAATAATGAGGCAAGCAATAAACTAGGCATCAGGGTTTAGAGCTGACCATTCTGTTGGCCTCTATAGCCCTTAATGAGCACATCCTCACCAAATCAGAACAGACATCTGAAATCTTCATTTTATCCAAAAAGTTTGTATTTCTCCCAACATGAACACTAGTATATAACCAATGACAAGAAAACAAATTGAGTGATTACAACTCTGGATTTTGCCCTTATTTAGATGATCAAAATTACTCCACATGTAGGCATCAGGAAAAGTAAAGTTTAATAATTGTTCCATGGATAATTGAAAGCTGAACTCTCCCATAACCTATCCACAAATTGTTGGACCAGCCATCGTGACTGACCCTCGGGGCACTGTCAGGAGGCAAAGACAGAGGATTTCACCACCAGCCTCGTGTGACAAGATACAGCTTCGCTCCCAGCCTTCCCTCCTCTGTTTCTCTCTGCCTCCATGGGGCAAGGGGAAACGGGGGAAAGGAATACACTCACTCTTCTATGCCAAATTATCCAAGCAGGCCACCAAGAACAACCCTTCCTCACACCCCACACCCATGAGCAACACCCCACCACCTTCACACAACTTTTCTTCTCAAAGTACCCTGAACAAGACAGTCAAAGAAAACTTGCTGTGTGCAAGAACCCCAGTTAAACTATATATGTCTCTACGGCTCCATCTGTTCACTTAGTGAAAACAGACAAAGCTTACAGCCTGGAATTCCTTGATCGCAGGGTAAGAGGTGTTTGTGACTGCTGAGTGTGTAAGTGAGAAACTTGTTTTTTTGGAGGGCTTCTTATGAAATTGAAAACGGTAAGAGGCGCTCCTCGGTGAGCAGATGGATCGACTCTGGTCACTGAGACAAAGACTAGCCAGGATTTTCCCAATGAGGGTTTCCTTCATTTGGCTCTGAAGACCCCGGCCCATCTCACTGTGTGACAAAGTGCCTTTCCTTACTGTTTCTACTGCAAGCTTTGTGAGAATTATGATGGTAAGCATCCACCAAATGCCTATTGTGTATCCACTGCCTGTCCTACAGTTTTCAGCCCACTTCAGTGAAAGGGCAAACCGTCCAAACCTACTAGAAATTTCTTAACAAAAGTCACCAGATTAAAAAAAATTCATTTAAAGAAGATTAAAAGTATAAATTCCAAATATAATCTGTAGTAACCTTACTTTAACAAACTTGTGAATAGAATGAATAACAAGATTTCATAATAGCGTGTGTCATTTTTAAACCCACTTTTTTTTCCTTCCCCATGCCAGGACAAGATTTTATAGGGACAAAGGGCCATAATGCTGATCCATACCAAAGAATTTTTTTTTAAATAGTGAAATAAATATACATATGTATACAGAATCTGAAAAAAAAAATGTACACACACTTCAGGGAACAAATGGTATGTTTTTTCAACAGATGGTGTTACCCTCGTCTGAGGACCCTAGAGGATGTCATATATTTCAGAAAACCCACCACACTGCCAGCCCTTAGAGAAGAAACTGAAAACGCATGCGCAGCAATCTCAATGACCACGGTTACCCAAGCAGCAGTTCGCCATGCTAATGAATGTCTGGAAGCTCATGGCCACCACTTTGAGCACCTCTTGTAACTGTAGAGGCCAAAGGTAACTTGTATTAATGGCTGATATCTAATAAATTTAGTATTACAATATTTATAAAAGTTTTTCTTTTCCTGCAGTGTGTATACATTTCTTGGTGGACTCTGTACACACACACATATATATGGGATATTTCAGTACAGATTTCGTACATCTTACGTAGGGATCCCTGAAAACATTGAAAACACAGTGACTGACTGCCAGAAAACATTTCTACACTGGTCTACTAGAATGTAAACTCCATGGGAGCAAGTATTGTTCTTCTACTAGTTTGTCCACTGATGAATCACCAGCATCTAAAACAGCACCTTCCCCAGACCAGAAATCTCTGTTGATTTAATAACAACATTTTTTAAAAGCCAGTGGGCCCGCAAACACCCTAGTGGTGTTTCTGAAGGCAGCCGAAGGCCCAAGAGTGAAAGCTGCTGCTCTGGCACTTGACTCTTACCCAGAAGTTCAAGTTGGGTAATTCGGGCTCTAAGGGCTATTTTTAGACCAAAAACTCCAGAACCAGATAATTTAGTTCACTCCATTGGTATAAAACACTGGCTGCTAGAAATGAAAAATACCAAGATTTTAATTGGTATTTCCATTTCTTAACAGTTGAAAAACCATGCACACTGTGACACTGTTTTTTAAAACCAACCCTTCAAACAAGAGTTTAATGGGCCATTGGAAAATGTTTAAGTAATATTTTACTGTCACAACAATTGGAGTTCTTCTGTGTTTTTCTTTTGGTCTAATCCTGTCTTAATAATAACCGTAACTGTCATGTATTAAACATTTACCACATGCGCTCACTGAGACCTATACACAGAAAACTCATAAAAATTTCACAGTGACCTCAAATGAGTATTATCCTTATTTTGTACCCTCGGGGAGGTTAAGTGACTTTCCTACACTACCCCACAGCTGGGAATAGAGCTGGAATTCACCTTGTAGTGACTTTAAATTCCAGCTCTTAACCCCTAGGCTGAACATTTAATCCACTGGTGCACTCCCACACCCTGCTGTGGGGAACATTATACTAATCGATAAAAATGGTTGGCCTTGCTTTTTTAATACTACACCTGCCTATGATGCCCAGAATGCCTTTCAGGGAAACAGTCCCAAGTTCAAATCCTGCTCCACAGTGACTATCAGTGTCCTCACAAAAACCATCTAACTTTTCAGAATCTCAGTTTCCTTAGGTATACGCAGGAAAATAATACCACATTCTCTCAGGGTGGCTGTGGGAGCTGACTGAGCTAAGGTATTCCAGAGCGCCTGTTCCAGAGCCTGGCACCAGACAACAGCTCCTTCAGCCTCAATTCCCCTCCTTCTAACGGATTTGCTAACTTGGCACTGTTCTGATTTTTTGAAGTGTTTAGTTCATCCCGATAATACCGTAATTACAGAATAAAATGACAATGCATTCTCTTTAACTACAACGTAGAATTTATAAACTGATAGAATGAGTTGCAAGAGGCTTCAGCAGCCATCTGTTCCAGTCTCTTCCATTTCCAAATGAGGGCCGGAGAGCTCGGATGACTTGCTTCCAAGTTTTCCCAGAAAGTTCACTGCGACGACTGGACTAGACCCGATGTCCTTCCCACGCCACTCTCGCTGCACCTCCAGATTTTGCCTCATGTTACACAGGCATGGCAACACATGTAATTTTCAGACAATTAAGCAGTATAAAATAACCTCAATTTAATTGCAACCAATTAACAAGCCAAATTAGCGCTTCATATGTACACTATTTAACTAGTTGTCTGACTTCCAAAAGAAATAAAACACGTTTCAAACGAATCTAGCATTTTAGTGAACAAAGCTACTTACAATTTAAATTACCTTTCCTATAATTTTCTTTATATGAAATCAGACATAATCTCCACTTTAAAAGACATGGTTTTTGCAACTATGTAGATGAGAATGTGTGCTGTATTTTAAGTATCACTATATTTTAAGTATTCTGTGTGCGAGCGCATTCATGCCTGTACACATATGCAAGCCCCCAGATCCCAGGGCAAATACAAATGCAGATGTGTCTACATTTACCTATGGCCTACTTTTCAAAAGTCCCACCTTTCTGCCAGGCTTCTGAAAGCTAGTGAATCTGCCACAATGCAAATAAGAGCTCTGATAATCTGCTTTCTTTTCAGAGAGAACAAAACCACCAAATAAATCTTTGCCAAACAAAACTCTGCATTTCAAACATACTGCACCCCACTACCTGTCCAGTACTGTCACCAGTTAGATACAACTGGGTACCAATTAAGAACCATTCAATGTATCACCTCTCTGTTCCTTAGACATTTTACAACGAAGAATATAAATACCCTGTAATTTTAAGCATAAACATTTTTATACATTGGTGTTTGCTGATCAGCTATTACTCTAAGTATGAATATTTTCTGGAGTAAAAAGCGGTACAGTAGGTTAAAATAAGAAGGGCTTTACTTAAACTGCTACTCAAACTTGCCGTAAACATTTGCCTGTCTTTAACAAAATACTTTAATCGCTTTGGGAATTTTTTGCATTTTCAGGTGCTTTTAAGACATCCATTAACAAGACCACAGAATACATATTGTCACGCAATAGAGTCGGTCTCCCTTACTTCTCTTTTGGACGTTACAGCAATCAGACCACCTCCTTGCCACCAAGATATCCACCCCCTGTACCCTTATACTCTCTCTACAACAACACACGCTTCATAGCAGTACTCCTCAGCCCCAAAACCATAAGTGAATGTCCAGCTTCCTCAGCAGGGGTCTGAGGCCCCACAGGACCTGAAACCCTGCACCTATGCAGGGTCCCTGACTCCCACCTTCCTAAGAAGGCAATGTCCCTAGGTCCTTCCACTCTGCTGAGCCCCTCCCTTCCCTCCATCTAATGCAATTCCTCTAAGCTTTCAAGGCTCCCTACCCTAAATCACTTCCTCCCATAGCAACCCTCTCATCTGTCCACCCAGAGGGAAAACAGCTCCCCTTACTCTCTATTCTCACTTTGAGGCTTGACAAAGTTTAGTTTACTTTATTAAGTAAGGCACATGTGTTCACTAGATCGTAACATTCTCGAAGTTGGGGAGCATGGAGCACGGTTCTTTTACCTTGCAGTTACTTAGTCTGGTTATAGAGTTCGAGCTTGGTGTTCCTACTTAAAAATGACTCTTTTGTACCACTTAATTTCCCTACATGATACGAAGCATAAGACAGGGAGCAAATTAATAAAATGATATAGTTGACAAAGGAAAGGAGAGTTATTTTCACTAAACTTTGTTTCTTCTCTTTTCCATCACAGTAATTCATGCTATGCTAACTGCTAATTATGTGGACAGCAAAAAAAGCTAATCTAAATTTCTCCAAAGATCTTGATATTTGCCATTGTGAAGAAAACTTATGTGAAGGACTGAATGTCTCACTCTTTCATTAGTAGTTTAGCAACACATAGATCCAGCTTTTGCAGGGCTCCAAAGATTGGCTGGCTACTTCACACTGTGACCTTGTAATCACTTCTGAATTGGTAGACATTTGTACATACCTATACACTATGTATATGTATATTCCATATATACATTATGTATATGGAAAAGTAGTATTAATACTAACAGCTAACTTGCAGGTAAGTCCCTCAAACTGAAATCAGCTCAAATAGCATTTTAACATTTTCCATGGGGTAAGCACCCATTGATGTGGAAGCACCATGAAGAGATATGTTATACACAAGCTTCCTCCAACTTCTAGGCCTCACCCCTGCTTCCAAAGACCAGGCTGTAACACAGCTAATAGTAGGGTCATCACAGGTCCTGACTGACCAGGAGTTTCCTCATTTACGCCACACTGGATAATCAATTCCTGCGGTCAGCCTGCCTCCAAGGCCCTGTCCACAGGGTCTGCCTTCCCTGGAATCACTTCTCTCTTGTTATCTGCCCTCCAGCCCCTCTGGCTTGCTCTCGGCTCCTGGAAACACTATACATCTCCCCAATCTTGGGACTTCTGCATTGCCTCCTCTTGCTACAACACTCTCCTCCTCCCCACTCATCTTTCGTTTCTACTTCACCCCTGCCTCCCAGATAGAGGTGTTATATAATCCTTTATGTGTCTTCCATAGCACTTAAAACAAATGTGGTATTGCACAATGGTTCACTGTGTGAGTACTATCTGTCAAGGCCAGCAGATAATAAGCTCCTTTTCTGATTTGAGTCATCATTATACCCTTGGTGTCACAAGGCACAAGTCTGACCCAGAGAAAATACTTGAATGACTAGATGAATGAATTGTATCGCTCAACAATGACAGGACACCTGTCCTAGTATTCTGAAAAGAGAACTAAGACGTATGATTGACGAGTCTAAAATGTGGACCTGAGTTAACTTTTTTTTTTTTTTTAATGTGGGTACCGGGAGTCGAACTCAGGACCTCGCGCTTGCCAGGCAGGCACTTATGCCTCTGAGCCATCTCACCAGCCCTCTGAGTTAACTTTTTTTTTTTTGACAGTACTGTGGATTAAACCTAGGACCTTTCACTCAGCTACATCTCCAGGCTGGGCTCAAACTTGCAATCCTCCTCTCTCAGCCTCCCAGAGTGCTGGGATTATAGGCCTGCACCACTATGCCTGCCCACATTAACTTCTGACACAACATTCAACCATCCTCAGCACAAAAGTGGTAGGCCAGACCTTTACCTGCTTGCTGCCCAGAATCACCCTCAGCACATGAATATCATTTTTATCTCTTCTTTTTCTTCTCTTCCTTTCTTTAAACAGGCTTAAACAGTTGAAACCCAAACTTTAAGCCGATGGGAAATCTAAAGTATACTTGTACAACAGATCCCATGTCTTAGTTAATACAATGCATAATCAAAATATATGATGAATGCTTAAATTTAAAAAAACTTATTACAGTAAAAGACACATTGCCAAAGATGATGGGATAAGTGCAATCAAAGAGGGGGGAGGATTGTGAGGGGAACTGATGGAAATGTGTCTTTTACTAAATCAAGTTTTTTTATTTAAACATTCATATTTTGTCCTTCATTGACCAAACATTTAAGGCAATTTGTCCAAATAAAAACATTACAGTGCATCTTCATCTGCTTTATTCATCAGATCTGGCACTGTTCACCTTCTGGCTCTTCCACCAAGTCAAACTGACCATAAAAGGTAAATGTTTTGAATCAGTTCGGGACATCAAGGCAGTCAGCACAGCTCAGCTAAAGACGCTCACAAAAGAAGACTTCCAGAACTGCTTCAGAAAGCAGCAGGAATGATGGCATCAGTGTGTTCAAAACACGAAGGAATATTTTGATGGTGATTAATGGTAATGTGCCTCTTCCTGTAAAATTTTTTAAAAGGTTTAAGCACTCACCGTATTTTTTGATCACACTTCAGATCTCAAATGGTGGATCATGGTAGCATATGTTAAGATTGACACATCTTTGGTTCAGAAATATACTGACCCAAATATCCAACAGTTCTGATTCCATTCTAATGCAGTCATGAAGCCAATATAGGCCTATGTAAATCTAACACTTGTACCCATGATTCATCTCAGAGAAACCAAAGATTACACAGAGCAACAAAGACACATTACTTTATTTCACATGAAAATTTTGGCTTAACAAAGTCCTCAAATATTTTCCCAAATTAAAGCTATTGCATGGCTCCAAATACTGATGTACAATCTCTTTTTTGTAAGCACTGTCACAAAGACATTATAGTAAGCAGTATTTTACTTGTGATCAAATGTCAAGAGCAAATAGAACATAACATTACTATTCAATTTCCTTCAAATCAGCACAATCTTATTTTCATGATGTTTTCCTATTTTCCTTCACCCCTCTGTGCTTATTCACAGCTCGCACATGAACATTCACTGAAGTTTTACTCAATGAAGAATGTGGTAAAGCAAACTCAGAAACTCCGGATGGTTTCAAGTTCCTTAGGAAAACTGAAGGCCAGTAAGTTGACTTAGCAAATTCACATATTACTTCATGAATTAGAAGCAGATCATCAAATAATTTCAGGTGGAGATTTAAACTGTGAACCACTTCTCCACCTACAGGACTAATGTAGAGACTAACAGAGAAGTCTGCTGATGTTGAATATGTACTAAAACGTAAAAACTGGTTTATTGGTTTTTTTAACAGACAGGAGATTGTCGGCCTGTTTAATCCACAACTGTACAGCCAGGTGATCTTTGCCCCTTTCCCATATTATAATAGGTGCCACATCAGATATTTCACACCTTAATGGAGTACACTTTCACCTGAGCCAAACAATATTTTCTATAGGTCTTTAGATCTACTTTCCCTATGTTGAAGCTTTCAAATTAACTGCAGCTAAATACTAGTGCTAATTCAAAAATCTAAAACTAATACAAATACTTGGTATTTGTTGTTGCTGCTGAAATGAGCCCTACTTTTTAAATAAAATGGCAGATTTTTAACAAGATTCTTCCTTTTAAACCGAATCAGCATAAAAGATTCAAACTGGTTTTCTGAATAGTGTCAAAATGCCAAAAGCTCAAGCATACACATGCATCTTTATTCCCCATGGCACGCCTGCGTATATACGGACTTCTGTTTTGTTTTCATAGTAACAACAATGTCTATAAACACATCGCATGTAAAAGGAGCCTGATCAATCAAAAGATTCTCCTGGTTAATCTTTAGCTAGCCAAATAGAATTATTTCCTTATGCAATATTTTACACACAATAAATTTTTCACATTCCAGGTTTCATAGAAACATAGAAATGTCTTACCTACTTTAATAGTGTTTTGCCAAATATCTCCACAAGCATCTAACCAGTTAAAAATGAATCAACTAGATTTTAAATCTGCACTATTACTATATACTACCATTCCCAAAATTGTTCCCAAATCAACCTTACATCAATTTAATCTTCAATACCCATATGTGAATATAAGCAATGCGTAATAAATTCAATCATACAAAATACGTATCACCATAACACAAGCACAGGTACCTGTAAGGGAATTTTGTTTTATATTTCACCTGTGCTCAAAGCAAGAAACTATATCAGACAACTTTCAAACGATCCACCATTGTAATGTAATACTTTCCCACATATGAGAAATATACTGCATATTTCAAACCTAGTGGTCAAACGGGATTATGACAGTTGAAGCATAATGTCATTAAGTAGATATTGGTAAATCTCTTTCAGCTGAAAACAAAAAAAATGCACATTTGTAATCTAGGACTGTTACTCCTCGAGGTTTCACAGGAATTTTCTCTTAGCAATGGAAATGATACCCACTTTACTCACAAGAAAGCATCGCTATTTTGACAAACTATTTGGCCCATATCCTAAAAATCAAAACCAGTCTACTCATTACACAATCCACTTGTTAAAATTTTGTTTTGGCACTCTTACAAGGTTTAAAAGCAGTTACCTGCATATTCTAATATATATTAGATATGTGAATATATATGCAAATATTCAAAGCAACTTGATCTGCTCAAGGACAAATGTCACAAAATATTACTGTATCAGTAAAGGAAATGCTCCTAATAAAGTTAAATGGCCTTCTTCTAGAAGGGCAGATCATTGCAAATTTAATTAAAATGAATCTTATTAATATTTCAAGTAATTTCTGAGCTTGATTATTCACTGCAAAAGAAACAACTGTACAGAAGAGAAAAATCAATAGCCCTTGACTAGGGCTCTGAGTATGCTCGAAAACACAGTTCTCCTGTGAATTCACCAAGTCTAGCCTTGAGGATGGGGGAAGAGTACCAATACTTTCTGAAGATAAATTGAGTTATTTTTAAAATGGCAGAAGAAAGGAGAAAAATCAGTTCAAATTTTCCATTATAATGAAAGTAGCGGAAGCTGGCTTTTCTATGTTCATTTTAGGCCTACATAACTGTGCAGAGAATACGGGTTTTGCAATGTCAGTTGCACACACAGCTTCCTGTGTGAATTCTAAGCCATTACAGGTGTCCTGAGGCTTGCAGCGAAACCCACTACCAGATTCCTCAGGTCTCCTCCTCACTGCCCTCAGACCAAGCACGCAGGATTGCAGGTCTCTTCCAAGTGCCTGTATAAGGACCCTCTCTACTCTCTGCACCCCGAGGTTAAGGCCTCCACTTGCCCGTGGAGAAAGCTCTCCCGCTAGGGAGAACTAGTCCCTGCAGTCGTTTTTAGTTAGATGCTTTCAAGTGGCAAAGAGAGTGAAGAGCCAGGCTGAGCCACTGGATGAAACCCTCCTTCCCCTCCGAGGCCTTTTCCCCAGTGGGAGCCAAGTCCCTGAAGGACAACATCCGCGGACACTTCCCGACCTTCTCTCCCCACACAATTTGGGCTAGGAGGGTTGGGGTCGCATTTCCACGCGTCCTCTGCTGCACTGGATGTGTTATGTAAGAGGGACAGGACGCGGGAGGCACATGCGTATAAGCGCACCGATCCGTGATAACAGCTGGGGTGGCAGAGCAGATCTGGAGTCCCCCCGCCAAAGACGACAGACACCACACACGCACATCACCCCACACGCGCGCGCGCACACACACACACACACACAGCAGTGTTTTCCTCTCACCCCTACGAGTACCAGACGCACAGAATGGGGAGGGTGGTAGAGGGAGGTGAGAGAGGAGAAGCAGCAGCAGCACATCTGCTTTGATAGCAACCGGCAGAGCCGCCGCGGCAGAGAGCCCCTCGTTAACCCCCTTCCTGTGGCTGCACCACGTCATGGAACATTCCCGGAACGGGCCAACGTTCCACCCACTTCAGGGAACAGACATAAAGACGCAGACCCAGCTCCCTACGGTGCACAGCCCAAACACACATGCCCCTTCCCGCTCCCCGGCCAGACGTACAGAAAAACACGCATGCAAGCCGCCCCCACCCGTCTCCGCGCGCCCGGGTCCAGCCGGCGGCTGCCGGAGCGGCTGTGCGGCCGGTGCACCCGCAAGGCGAGGGCGCCTCCGCCTGACCCTTCCATCGAGACAGTCCCCTCCTTCCGCGCGTCGCTGCCCGTCTTCCTTCCTTCCTTCCTTCTCTCCTTCCTTCCTTGCTCGGAAGGAGAAGGGAACCACAGAAATGCCCACACCGGCGCCTCCGCTGCGCTCGCTCGGCCGCAGGCCGGCGGCCCGGCCCTCGCGCCGCCCGCTCGCGCCACCCCCGGCCCGCGCCCGCGCCCGCGCCGCCCGCGCCCCCTCCCCCGCTACCTGACCGCCGGCCGCCGCAGCGGTGGCCGGGCCGTGCGCGCCGGTGCACGTCCCTCATTAGCAGCCAGGCGCATTCCTGCCTCCAGCGCTCCGGCGGCCCCCTCCCCCCAGGACATTACGCAAAGCAGCCTCCCCTCATCTGCATAGATCTCTGGCCAGGGTATTCCCCGCACTTCCCCGGGCGCCGGACCCCCCCAGGTCTCCCCCATCCCCGCCCCCTCCGACCCTCACCCTCGGCACGCGGGGAAGAGGCCGGGAGCGCGCGCCGGGGAGGGGGCGAGGGAGTTCGGCGGCGGCGATTCCAGCATAAAGTGAAACAAGCTCCTCGTACTGAGGGAAGCAGGCGAGAAACAGCGCCGAGGCCACTTACCGAGCCGAGGAGGGACCTAGATCCCCGCCGCTGTGCCGTGCCTCTGGCCGCGGCGCCCTCCGCGCACCCCCGGGCTGCACCCCGCACCCGAGTCAAGGCGTGGAGGAAGATTGTTAAGGAACCAGGAGACCCTCCAAGTTGCTCCGGGCAGCTTCAGTGGCCAGCACACACAACTTGGCAAATACTTGTGCCTCAGTCACGGAGGATGTTTTCGCGGAGACCCTCCTCCGCCGGGGACAGCGCTCGGCGGCGCCCCGCTCTTCAGCTCTCCACCCCCTCGCCTCCCGCCCGCCTCCCGCCGCACGCAGCCCGCCCGCCTCCGGGCCGCGAGCCCCCCGGGCGGCTGTCAGCGCCGGCCGCCGCCGGGTGACACGCGCGGGCGGAGGGCGCGCCGCGGCGGCGAGCCCGAGCGGGCGAGGGGGATCCTCGCGGGCGCGCCGGCCGCTCACCTGGAAAGTCACCGCTGCGGAGGAGGAGGAGGAGAAGGGAGAGGAGGAGGGGAGGAAACCCCCCCGGTGCCCTTGCTTTCGCTGCCGCGGCGGCCGCTCCTCCCCAAGGCTGAGCGTGTCTGGTGGGGGGGGTCTGGTAGCATTTCCTTAAGGACAGAGCGAGGGCGGGCGCGGAGGGAGGGAAGAGATCCCGACCGCCAGCCGCAGGCTCCTCTCGCCTTTATTTATTTTTCGGACACTGTGCGGAGATGGGCCCCGGGCAGGGGCCGCGGGAGCCGCGGGGCCCGGGCCGCAGCTGTCTGCGTGCGGGAGCCGCAGCGACCGCCTCCCTCCGCCCGGGTTGTGGACGCACCGGGTTATTCCTGGCAGCGCCTCCCCGAACAGAAGTTACCAGGAGGAGTGCGCGGCGAGGGCGGGCGGGGGGAGGGCGGGAGGAAGAGGGAGAGACTCAGTCAGCGACGTCATCGGATCCCCCAGCGAGTCCCAGGGAGGGAGGCCGAACCAGAAAAACCAGTCTGGAGCCGGCGAGCGGCGAGGGATGTGCGGCGCGCCGGGCCACCGGGGCGGGAGGCGGCCGCGAGGGCAGGGCCGGACCCCGGCTTGGCCGCCCGGCGCGGGAACCTCGCCGCCGCCGCCGCGCTCGGCTCGCTGCGAGCCGGGAACTCCCCCGAGAGCGGGTCCCTGCCTGTCAAGCAGAAACCGTAGGGCGTCTCGAGGAGCCTGCGAATGTCCTTTAAGGATGTGGAAACCTCCTTCCCCACCCCACCCCCATCTTCCCCTAGAATCCTCCCTGCCTTCCTGACCGACGGAATTACATAATAAGTGGTGTCCTGAAATTTCGTCCAGGTAGCTCTCTGGTCCTTGGCCTGTCCTCGCCTCCGCCCCTGCTCACGATTTTGTTATCAGAAAAACAAAATCAGGTAGCTCCTGACTGCTTTTGTGGAGCTTTGCAAAGTGTTCACTAGCCTGGTTCCGCGCCCCAGCGGGAGCGCGAACTTTTCACGCACTCTAAATGCACCCAGCGCTGTGCCCGGGGTCACTCCCCCGGGTGCCCCGGGCGCACCCCGCTTGGAGGACGCGGCCCGCCCTCGCTCGCCGCGGTATTCAAATGGCCTTGGGCAGCGGCGCGGGGAGCAGCTGCCGGCTTCCTGGTAGGGAGCGCTGGGACCTGGGGCGAGCTGCCACCTCCAGCTGCGCGCTCCTCTCCTCGGAAGCGACGGGAATGAAATCACACCCAGCCCTGGGACAGCGGGGCGTGGGGGAAGGGGAATCCCAGGCCAGTAGGGTCGGGGTTCCAGCTTCCTCCCCGGCCCGGCGACACCCCGGGGACACCGGCGCTCCCTCGGGCCGTTACCCTGCAGTGTGGACTCTGGCGCACCCTCGGGGGAGGTTCCCCGGAGGCCACGGTGCCGGAGCGCCTCCTCCGGGTGGTCTCCCAGCCGGGCGGGGACCGCCTGCCGCCCCTCCCGGGCGCCGCAGTCGCGCCCCGGGAGCCGAGCAGAGCGCCAGGGGCGCCGCGGGCCGCAGCGAGCTCCCCCCCACACCCCACCCCACCTCACCCCCACCCCCTGGCCGCGCCGCCGCCCTGCCTGGGGCGGAGTAAACAAGAGACGCGCAAGATTTGACCCGGCGCGACCCGGCTTTCTGGCCGGGGTTCCCCCTGAGCAGGTGACTCCGTGGGAGGGGTGGAAATTAGTCTCTGGAATTCCGAGCCAAAGACATTAGCTGTGGTTCGGCTTTTAAAGCAGGTATTTCACCAGTAACTGCGGAATGTTTTGCGTCTCGAGTTTCGTATTTCGCGGAAAGGGACCAAATGTCAAGACATATAAAAAATTCCCTTCCTTTTTCATTAAAAATGAACACATTAAAAAAGGACAGCCCCTTTCGTGACTGCGGGAATAGCGCCGCTGGTTTCGTTTTTTGTTTTGTTTTGCTTTGTTTTGTTTTTTCATTTCGACCTATAATCAGTGTATTTTGGGGGTCGCCCTGCAATGGCGACATTGTTGTGAAGCACGACTCTCCAAAATAAAACAGTAAGACATTTTCCATTGATTTTTTTTTCCCAAAGGAGAAAAATCTTCACGATTTGGGATCGGTTGCATTATGACCTTTTTAAGATTGATCTTATTTAAATTTAGGGCCTTCTGCTTAAGCAGCTTCTCCTGTCATTGCACAGGTACTTTAACGTGCAGCCTTTCTTGATTTCATTTGCAGCCCTTAATAAGGAGAAAAATCACTTTCTTTTACATGTATGAAGTTACAATTTTAAACATTCATTTAAAACTCGAAATGTGATTTTCGAAATGTTTTTCTCACTTTCGAGCCCACCTGCTACATACTCCCAGAGCCCATTTTATTTAATTGCTTAATAGAGAAAATTAAGCAGTTTCTTTACAAATCCAATTTTCCTTCAACACGTACTATAGCAGCTGCCCAAGTTCCCAGAGATTGAGCAAAGGAAAAAAACAGGCAGCAGTTTTCTTCACTAGAATGAATGTTAGTTGAAACTTTAAATGCCTCTTTAAAAGACCCGATTGGGTGATATAATGTGACTAGTACGACATTCAGGTAATTGGATAGCGAAAATAAGTTGTTTTTTTTTTTTATTTAAGCAAAGCAAATACACATCAAGTTTTCAGATCTGATCCCACCACCAAAGAGGACACCCGAAAAAGTCTTTAGTCAAAAACTTTCACACTTTTAAGTGGTTCCTTTGTTTCAAAGCAATCAAGATCTAAAGAAGATGGCCTGGATTGATTTGAAGATGAAGTAAAAATATGTGTGAATGTGTGCTAACTAGGTGCTATCCTCCGCTGCGAAGACTCACTATCGCTAAGTAAATACATCTCTGTTGCCTGCCTCTAATTTGGTGAAAGTGCTTGAAGTTGCCAGGGAGCCACTGGCCCTCCAAACCAGCCATTCCAGAGCCTTGTGTCTCTGGGACGGTGACAGCTGTCACTGTCTGCTGCAGCTGCCTCTTCCCAAGTTGGGGCCCACTGGCCTGTGCTGTTTTGGAGTTCTTTCCTAGGTGTGGGGAGGCCGTTCTCCTCCAAGAGTCTATCTCTCCTAATACATATTTTCTGTCTCTATCCCAAGTGTGTCATCCATATTTAGTGACTCTCCAGTTGCTTACATGTAAAAGGCAAAATTTCCCTTCACACACACACACACACACACAAAAAAAAAAAAAAAAAAAAAAAAAAAAAAAAAAAAAAAACAGACAAACCTGGCATTGGTAGAAAATTGCTGGCTGTGCTAAAACTGCGTGGGTAGTGAGGCTGAGGCAGGGCCCACCACCCCCCAGTCCCCCAGCCTGGGCACCCATGGGAAACACCAGCAACCAAGCAGAGCATCCTTTCGTGTCCTTCTTAGCACTTCTTGGTCTCAAAGGGATTGAAAATCTAGTAATCTGGATTATAAGGTTTAAGCAAGTGAAATAATTAATGGTTAGAGGACAGTATGACATTTTTCAGTGTTTTCAGGAAAATCACTTTGAACTGAAATCACTTTCATTAAAAAAAAAAATGTATCAAGCACCTGTTGTGTGCAGAAAATACTTGAGACACATCTGGGAGCAGATGAGGGAGCCCTGCTTCCAAAGAGCTTGTGTTCCAGTTGGAAGAGGAGAGTGGGGAATTAATGGGATGGCTCGCACACATAACACATAAGTTGTATTGTCTAGGAAAGGTAAAGGGTTCTTTGCAGTAGAGGAGCATAAAATAGGGTAAAAAGTATGGGTGAGGCAGAATAGTTGTGTTACTATGTTAAACAGGGAGGCCAGGATAGGATTGTTGAGAAGGGAGATTTCTGCCAAGTCCTGAAGGAAATGATTTAGCTGTGGACATAGCTGGAGGACCGACTTTGAAAGGAAGAAGGAACAGCTGAGGTAAAATTCCAAGCCTGCAACTGTTTGTAGACCTTAAGCCGAACAATGTGGCTAGAATAGATTGAGACAGCCAGTGAACAGAACAACCCCCTATACCCAGGCAACCTCCCACTCCAAAAAGCACATTTGCGGCCTTCACCACCCAGCCCTGCTACACAGGAAGCTCTGTGAGCCCAGGACTTGGCGTTTGTAACAGATAATTTGGTCGATACTCATGTATTCTAAGGCTCAAGATCTACTGTCACAGAGTGTGAAAATTGACACACCCAGGCAGAAGAATGAAGTAACAGGGCACACTAGAAACAGACATGGTCATGATTCTAATGAAACCTCTTTCAGTCAGTCCTCAATGCCCAATGAGTTTGAGACAAGAATTTCACTGAATCGAATAGCCAGAGGCCAGGAACTCACTTCTAACTCAGCAAGATCCTGGGGGCCATATGTCTTCATTTTATTTAGGTTTTTCTCCATCTTTCAGCTTTCCTTACCTCTTTGTTTGCTTTTGCCCTTTCAGACATTCTACTGGGTGGGGGCAGCAGTCCCAGACTACAGTGTTCCTATGTTAGCAACCCCAGTGGGAAAAGACCTTCCCAGGTAGCTCAAACAACCCCATCATGTCCTGGCAGTGGATGATGAGGGTGGCCATGCCTAGATCGGGAAAGGGAAAAGAAGATTCCTCATGGAAAAAGCTAGCATACAAAAGAGGAGTTGTGCAGACTTGGGGCCAGGGATACGTCCTATATCTCTAACTCTTTTGAACTCGGTTTCCCTATTTTTTTAAATTAGTGAGTTGGTCAAGATGATGTGTTTGATGCCTTATGACTGTAAATTCTTTATAAATTGCTGTAATAAATTCCTCTATAAAATTGTGCAAAATGAATCAACTGGCATGCCATTTCCTCAGATAAATTTATAGTACTATAAATAAGATGCTAAAGGGGTTACCAGCTGTGGGTTTTGGTGAAAAAAATGGCATCTAGCTTTAGATCTTAGCAAAAAGTAATGACCTAAAACTGCCTGCCTGATGGATCGCCCACTTACTATTCCTCTGCTTTAATTGGTGAATGCAGGAAAGTTTAGCACTGTCATGATTTATGTGGTGTGAAGAATATTTAGCTATCCAAATGTTAGTTGAAGAAAAGGCTTTTGAGGGAAAATCTACCTGTCTGTTGAGTTGTAGATAGAATAAAAGTCCCAACAATCTAATGTAGACCAGTGTCTTCATCCTGCTGTAACGTCTTTTGATTGGGAAGCGGAAGGAGGTGGTAGTAATAAAGGGCCAATCAGCTAAAATTATAGTGTAATTCAGGGTGATATCTGTTAGGGTTAAAGGATAAAGTACTTATACTCAGGGCTCCGGAAGATGGAGATCTAACTAACCGCATATCATCGCATACTCCAGAATTTCCCTAAATATCTTTCCACTTGTAGAGACATTTCTGGAAATGCTTAATTAAAAGTCTTGACTGCCCCCTAGATTTATAAAACAAGAATTCCTAGCCAGGCGTGGTGGCGCACACCTGTAATTCCAACACTCTGGGAAGCTGAGGCAGAAGGATCGAAAGTTCAAGCCCAGCCTGGACAAATTATCAACGGGGCAAATTATCAACTTAGCAAGATCCTACCTCAAAAAAAAATCTCTATCTATCTATCTATCTATCTATCTATCTATCTATCTATCTCTAGGTTCAGTCTCACACACACACACACAAACACACACACACACACACAAAGTATTCTTGAGATTAGAACTGGGAAATCCCATGGTGAATAAGCTCTCCAGATGAGTTCCATTGCTTTCAACTTTGCCCCTAAAATTAAACTGGGTTTGGCTGGTTGCCTAAGAACTCCTTTCTCTGCTTTTTTTTTTTTTTTTTTTTTCTTTTTCTTTCAGTGCTGGTGATTGAACCCAGTCAGGGCCTTGTGCATTCTAGGCAAGCACTGCAGGACTGAGCTTCGCTCCCTCAAGCCCACTTCTCTGCTTTTTGCTACTTTCCTCTGATTTTATGTGATATCTTATGATATGCTGATCCCCTTTTCTCTTTCAAAGATATTCTTGTAGCTCTTTTTAAAACCAGATTTCATCTGTGCAAAAATGTGATAGAAAAGAAAAGCTTCTGGTGAATGATCCATCCCTGGGAATAGGAAAGGTGGAGAGGGCATGGAGGTATGCTGGAGCCCAGAATATAGGGGTGCATAGAGAAGGAAAGGGTGAGAGAGAAGTAAGCTGGTGGGATGAGCAGACACAAATGAATTTTCATGATTTTCTGGTTTAGCCTGAAACCATTGCTGTCCACTGTTTATGGAAGAATACTGCACACTTTATAGTCTGACCTGCTGATTAAACCAGTTTCTCATTTGCTAGAGAGCCTATAGGGATGCCCACATCAGGTCTTTATTCTGAGGAAAGCAGCTTCAATGATATTTCATGGATAGCTCTAAAGACTAAAGAATAAATCCCAGCACTCAAGAGTCTAACCCAAACACATGAGAGGCTGAGGCAGGAGGATTGCTGTGAGTTCGAGGCCAGCCTGGGCTACATAGTGAGTTCAAGACCAGCCTAAACTATATGGTGAGACCCTGTCTCAAACAAACAAATAAAAATCCAATTAAGAAACAGCAAGTAGAAATAAGATTCCAGGGGCCGGTGAGATGGCTCAGCGGCATAAGTGCCTGCCTGGCAAGCGCGAGGTCCTGAGTTCGACCCCCAGTACCCACAAAAAAAAAAAAAAAAAGAAATAAGATTCCATCTAGGATCACTAATCCCTAAAATGCTACCTTAGATATAAGGAAAAGTTGACATGATACACTATTAACAATTTAGGGGCATCATATTAACCACACACCCCATCTTACTCTATTTCATCACCCTCCTCCAACTCCAGAATCAGGTGTAGCTGAAATTCCTCCCCTGACAGTCACTTTGTGGGTTTAGGCTTTTCACCAGTAGAAATCTCCTCTAACTAGCTACTAAGTTGTGAGCTCAATACCTAAGCTCTTAATCAGTCATTAATTTCTATGAGAGATTATTAGGTTGCTTTTCCAGAATGACAACTAATTTAGAACTTAAACTGATGTATCATGACAAAGCATAAGATGGTGATAATACAGTATAGGGAGGATTGCAGGGGGATGAAACAGAGAGGTCCAAAGCTTTGACTGAAAGCTAATATGCAAAGAAAGATGATATGACAGGGAGGCAAATCCTGGAGCAACATCTTTGGCCACAGAAGATGGCTCTGTCCGGAGCCTGGACACAAGATTCTTAGCCAGGAGAGGTGGCTGCCGTCAGCCCAGGACACAGGCACCCGCTGTGACCCTGAGCTAGTCTTGGGTCCCCTTTCTGTATCTCCAAACAAGGAGGTTCCCATCCAATCTTAAAATATGAAATACTAAAGTCGCAACAGAGACACTAAAGGAAGGAGGAAAAAATGGACATAAAAAGGAGAAAAAGTAGGGGAGATCAAATTCCTCCAAGCTCTTTTTAGGACAAAACATCAATTTCCAGTATCAAAGAAATCAGTGTATATAGATCAGTAGATAGCAGTAGGTAAAAGCAGAAGCTAGAAATGTCTGTTCAAATCCTTGAAATATAAATTTGATATACTATATGGTCAAAAATGACAGCTGTTTCTCATTAGCTTTAAAACATTTTGGGGAAAATATATTTGTTTTGACTTAGCAATGAAGTCTTTTATTAGTACCTAAGTCCCTATACTTTTGAGATTTCTCAGAACAACGAATTGGCCCACTCCTAGTCTACTGGTCTGATCTCTGGTAGATTTGACCCTTTTTATATAGCTTTGAACTGTTAGTTAAGAGAAGAAAACTAAACAAAGTCAAATAGTTATCACTAAATTTGGGCAGTGGTTCGTGTCCTTAGAAATTTTATGTAGAATAATGTAGCAGATAAAAAGCATTACATCAAAGAAAGAATTTAGCTGCTACTAGAGGATATTAGATATGGAGGAGAAGCTCAGAAAGGAGCAGTATTAGAAGGTTAATTGTTTTGTACTTTTTTTTTTTTGTGGGTACCGGGGGGTCGACCTCAGGACCCCGCGCGCCAGCAGGCGCCCATGCCGCTGAGCGATATCACCGGCCCCTTTTTCGTATGTGGGTTCCGGGAGTCGAACTCGGGCCCTCGTGCTTACCGCGCAGGGGCTTAAGCCGCTGAGCCATCTCACCGGCCCTGTTTTGTACTTTCAAAACAAGATTTTAGGGCCGGTGAGATAGCTCAGTGGCATAAGTGCCTGCCTAGCAAGCGTGAGGTCCTGAGTTCAATTCCCAGTACCCACATAAAGGAAAAAATGGGCCGGTGATATCACTCAGCGGCACAAACATCTGCTGGCAAGCATGAGGTCCTGAGTTAGACTGCCAGTACCCACAAAAACAAACAAACAAACAAACAAACAAACAAAAAACCCAAGATTTTAATGTAGGAACTACTTAGTACATCGTTTCTCATCAACATTCTTGCATATATTGATGAATGTCAAAACCTTTTCTAGGGAGTAGATATGTTCTATGGCCTCCTAGTGCCCTCTAATTTTATCTATCATTGTTTTGTAATCATTTCTCCTGGATAAGAGTGGGGGATCCTCAACTGGCAGAGTTTTCCAATGTTATATTGTTTTGGATAAATGCACTTGAGTTTTACGTTAATATTTTACTCTAGGCTTATTTTTTCTGGGCTGTATGCCACTAAAATGTATGAGACTCCCCTACCTAAGTAAAGTCTTGACAAATTTATAATGACAAATATATAATGACAAATTTGGGGCCATAGTTAAGATAGGCCTGTGTTAAAAGAATAATATGTGGCCTTGGGGGGTTAGCAGACTGCTGTGCTCTTGATCTTATATCTGTCCTTCAAGGCAAAGATTATTTTCCAAAAGTCAAAATTGCATTTTTTCCCCACAACCATTTAGAGATGCCTGCCCCAAGCACCAGGAGTATAAAGCTCACGAAATGTCATGCATGGAGAGCACCACTGAATGGACTGAAAAATAGTATTTTTTAGAAATTTACATATGTACAGTATACAAATCACAAGTGTACAACTAGATTCATTTTTGCATGTGTGTGCATTCGTGTAAGCATTAAATTGATGAAGATGGAGAATGTTTTTAACACTCCAAAAGGCTCCCTTCTGACCCTTCCCAGTTAGCATACGGCCAAGCTAATCAGCATCCCACTTTCTATCCCCATAGATTGCTTTTGAATAAAGACATATGTGTTTATCTATGTATTTGTAAATGACAGGATGAGTGCCATGTACTAGTCACTGCTGAGTGGCAAGAGCTATGTGGGCAAACAGGGCAGATGAGATCTCCGGGCTCCAGGAGGAATCAAGAGCAGATGAACTAATCAATAAGGCAATTGCAAGTCATGAAAAGCAATAAGAGGAAAATAAGTAATCAATAGGCAATAAATTAGTAGGGTACAGTAGAGCTGACACTACCCTACTGATTTAGGATAGAACCAACTGATGAAGAGCAGGGAAAGAGGGCCTCAGAAAGAGGGAACTGAAAGTGCAAAAGGCCCAAGACAAGAAGCCAGCTTGGTGCAACGAGGAACTGAAAGGCTGGTGTGGCTGGGTTTGAGAGGCAGGAAGGAGCAGAAGGAGAAAGTTCTGATAGCTGATGGAAGAGACAGAACCAGGAGCCGGAGGGAATACCTTCATGGACTCAGTCGTTTTCAAAGAAG
The DNA here is from genome assembly GCA_028451465.1 of Erethizon dorsatum. Classification (NCBI taxonomy): domain Eukaryota; kingdom Metazoa; phylum Chordata; class Mammalia; order Rodentia; family Erethizontidae; genus Erethizon; species Erethizon dorsatum. The sequence continues at coordinate 147,383,777 of CM051823.1, forward strand.
GGAACAGATACTAGGAATAAAAAATACACCAAATCTGAGTTTTATTCTATTAACTAATTTTTCAAGAGTTTTCCCAGAAACAGCCTTTGGTACTTTTTAAATACTGACTGCTGGATGTGACTCGCAACTGGGTGGCAGGTCAACGAGGAGGGGACCACAAAGCAGAAGGCTTCCTGAAGGCACAATTACACATATTAAATGCAACAAAAGGAAAATAGTTTTTAAGGTAGCAAATCCTAAGGAGAATTTGGATAATGTGGGTGCTGTTCTTCACATTTTTCTGTGGTTAATTAGAGAGATCTGGGAAACACACAGTGCTGCCCTCAGCCCTGCCAACCCATTATGGGCACTTCTAATTTCAGATAAATGAAGCCCTTGGTTACCACCCCCAGCTTGTCTTGGAAAATCCATTGTATTATCAGAGTAGATGAGTAAAAATAATAGCCTCCTGAATATCTATAAACGGTACTTTTCTCTTATGGGTACATACAAGTTCAAATCACATCTTCACGTAAACGAAACAACTCCCAGATGTACTTTGCTCCTAAATGTCTCCCTTTTCAATTTTTCTCTTTTACACAGAAAATGTGATATTTGACTGGGTGGCTTCATTAAAGCACTCACAGCTTCATGTACATTTAACTAGAAAAAATAATGATTATGTAAAATCTCGTATCTATGTCTACTTACCTACGTCTTTTTTTCAGTGAATATTGTGTACAGTTCTCATTTTAAAAGTTATTCCTGATCTTTTGTGAGGTGAGATAGAATAATGTGCTGAATGTTTAAATTAAAAATATTTAGCACAATAAGACATACTGCCATGAATTCCCCTCAAAATACCTCTCCTCACTTCCACCACACTCATCCCTTTATTCTCACAGTTCTTTCTGGTGCAATTCTGGAAGTCCTTTTCTGTGACTATCTTTGGTTGTACCGTTGTAGCTGCCTCCATGTCCTGAATTGATTAAAAACATTTAACCTTTATGGTCATTTTGACTTTGGGAAATAGCCAGAAGTGTCACAGTGCCAGACCTGGTGAATAAGGTGGACGAGGACACAGCATGATGTTTTCACAAGCCTGCCTTCCCATTGGACAGCACTTGGCCACAGCAGCCATCGTATTTGTGATCACACCTTCTAGAACTGTTTCAGAAAGTGGCAAGAATGATGGGATAAGAGTGTTCAAAATGAGCCAGAGAATTTTGAGTGGGATTAATAGCAATGTGTCTTTTACAGTAGTAAATTTTTAAATTTAAATATTCATCATATATTTTGATTACACCGTATATATTTAGAGATACACTAAAAACAAATAGTCAACTGGCATGTTTAAAACTTGCCCTTTCATAAATAAGCCATTACATTATTATAAAAACAATAGTAAAATAATGTATGATTAGAAATATTAAATCCCGTAATGTAACCGTGAAGATGGATTGTCAACTTGATTAGCTTGGGAGCTGCCCAGGAGAGTAGTAAAGTACCCTTTGTGTGTCTCTGGGTGGATCGTGGAGGAGGAGAGAATTTGGGGTGTCTCTCTGGTCCCAGGTCCCTTCCCCTCTCGTGCTGTCTCGTGCTCTGCTTTCCAGCCACCATGAACTAAGCAGCTTTGCTCTGCCATGGCCTTCTGCCATGATGTGACTGGCTGAGTGTTCTCATCTATACGTTGAAAGTTAGGCAAGGTGAGCTATAAGTTTCCTTCCAACTCCTCAGATACTCTATAATTCTTATTATCTGCGTGATTGTAGTTCCCTCATCTTTAAAATGGGCATAAGAAGAGCACATACTTCATAGAATTTTTGAGGGAATAAAATGAATTAGGACTGGCAGAAACTCTTAGAACAGAGCCTGGCAACAGGAAGTGTTTAGTAAATATTAGCAGTGATGATGATGATGATAAAGGCAAATAAGATGATGATGGTTCCACATGCCGATGGTGTGGTCAATATGAAACATTCCCAGTCTCAAACTGACTGGGTCTTCTCTTCTTTCCAGACTCTGTATTAGAGTCACCAAGATTATACCTCTCAGATGTTCTTCAAGATTAAACTTAGTCACCTCTCGGTAAGAAATATGTTAAGATTTCCCAGTAAAGATGCCTTTGTCCGCTAATATTTTCTCTTTTGCTATCAGTGTCTTAAGAAAGTAATCAGTTCAGCAGGGTATGATGCCACGCACCTGTAATCGCAGCACTCTGAAAGGCTGAGGCAGAAGGATGGCAAGTTCCAGTCCCATCTGTGCAATTTAGCAAGTTAGACCCTGCCTCAAAAGTAAAAAAATAAAGAAAAAAAGGTCTGAGGGTATAGCTCAGGGAGAAGGCTCTGGGTTCAATCCCTAGTACTGAAAAAGGAGGGAAGGAAGGAAGGAAGAAAGAAAGGAAGGAAGGAAGGAATGAGGGAGGGAGGGAAAGAGGGAGGGACTAATTGATGCCACCCTCTCTTTTTTATGTGTGTTTACTTTCATTCTAAAGTACAACCCCCAAATCCCACACATGTTGTCAAGGCTCATTAAGTTTACCTGGAGAGTTTCCCATGGCCTCCTGTTTCAAATTATTTTAAATAATACAAAATTTCATCAAGTAACTCCAACATGATAACATTTAATTGGCACATGAAGAAATCTTTTATTTACTTTGAACTGCAATATTTGTAGGTCATTTCCTAGCTCTCTCTCTGTCTCTCTCTCTCTCTCTCTCTCTCTCTCTCTAAGCATTTAACAAATGTGAGATGCAACACACAATGAAATAAGCCAGCCAAGCCAGATGAACTGGTGAGTGCATTATAAATAGCAACCAAAAATAACTGGATTGTCCTGATTTAATAATGACTTACATCATTTGACAAATGAGATAAGACCTTCACTTTTAGCTTTCTGATCCTAACTTTTAATAGTTGAAATGTATTATTACCATCTGATGTCTGGTCTCTGTAGTGCCCTGGTGATGTCTGCCTCATTTCAAGTAGTCAGAATTTGGATGGCAAAAAGACAGTTTCCTAAGGGTCTTGATTGGCAGGCCCAGTGAGAAAGCTAAGAACCAAATGAATCATGGAGATATGGCTCCAGCTCTGCAGAAGTTTCTGGTTTATTTTCTTAGCTTGTACTCCAAAGAAATAGTCACTAGCAAAGTTGTTTTTATTTTGGATCTCAGTCCTCCAGGATGCAATCCCTACACTTTTCAAGAATGTTTGTCTCTCTTTTAAATCATTTTACACCCTTCACAAGGTGGCAATAATTTTAGCACCTTTCATCTCCAGCTAAATTAATTTGAGAATGAAGCTCAAAGTGATATGGAGGCCTGGAGCTTTAACTCGGTGAAGCAAGATGAACTTTGCAGCTCTTCTCATTTCACATTCAATGCTAGGTTCTAGAAAAAGGCAAGAGGAGCCTTCTCTTGAAAATTCGTAATACGTGAGGGAGGATGGAGTTAATACACATAGAACATCAGCCAGTAACATAGATGAAGGCAAGAAATCAAGTACTAAACAGAACAGTTCAGATTATAAGTCTGACCAGTTTTCTTCTTAGGTGTTCTGGACTGAATGTGTCCCCCAAAAATAATGCATGGGCCTGGGGAAGAAGGGAGGAGGGTAGGTGGAGGGAAGATAAAAGGTCAAAATTAATCAAGATATGATATATAGGCAGGAATTCCCCAAAAGGAATGCAATTACTATGTATCACAAAACATACCAATAAAAAGTTCTTAACAAGAAACCAAACCGTCAATGTGTTGCAATGGTGTTTGGAAGTGGGGTCTTTGGAAGGTAATTAGGCATGAGGGTATGCCCTTCTCAGGAATGGGATTAGCATCTTTATAAGAAGAAGTTAGAGAGGTAGCTGGGTGCCTTTCCACCATTTGAGGGCTCAGCAAGAATTCAGCACTCTGCTTGGCATGGTGGCACATGCCTAAAATCCCAGCACTTAGGGAGGCTGAAGAAGGGGGACCAGCCTGAGAAATTTAGCAACTTAGTGAGACCCTGTCTCAAAATAAAAATAAAAAAGGCCTAGGGAGGTAGCTCAGTATGAAGACCTTGGGTTCAATCCCCAGACACACACACACACACACACACACACACACACACACACACACACACATACACCTGTAACCTAGAAGAAAGCTCGCACTCTAATCCATCAGTACTGGCACCCAGATTGTGGCCTTCTACCTAGATTCTGGCACTGTAAGAAATAAGTCTCTGTCATTCATAAGGTACCCAGCTTATGTCACTTTTCTACAGTGGCCTGAACTAAGACAATAAGAATGAAAGAAAACATAAAAGGATAAAACTTAGTAAAACAAGTAGAGATAAATGCAGATAACAAGACAGAAAGTGATTCTAGGTAGAAAAGTATCTGTGACCTAGTGCATTAGAATAGTTGAGGTGTGCCAACCCTGGGCAAGACAGGCATTACCAACAATAATGGTTACATCATTACGAGGTATACTGAAAAGATAGCTACGAGTAAGTCCATGCTTGACAGTGGGGATCTGAGAGTGGGTGAAGCTAAATATCCACCTGTGGTCACCCAGTTAGCAAGTGCAAGAGATCTAAGGGTCTAAGGCAATTCCCCAGGGTCTCCATAGCTTCACCTAGCAATTGTTCCCACACTTTGGTGGACGCTGCTAAGATGACCATATATCTCAGAATGAAATCGGAAGCTATAAGTAAGCATTTGGACAATTGGCATGAAACAGTACATTCCAGGGCCAACTGGGATATATGGTCATCCTCTCCTTCACATCTCCATTTCCAGGTATCTACTCCATACTTTATATAGGAGGGTTTGGGCCAGTTTCTTAGAGTTCAGTGATTAAAGTAGAATAACAGGAAACTTCGTCTATTTCAAAGGCACCCACAGAGAAGTAGGTCAAGTTATATGAATCACTAATTATGGGATTTTAGGTATTCACATACCTAATAATAAGAACTATTTCAAAAAAACATTTTCCTGGAGCCCATCAAATCACACCTGTCATATCAGATGTGCCTGGCTGGATGTTTAAGCATTATTGTTCAGCTTCCCAGGTAAACAGATGAATAAAGAGACATTAACAAGGCAGAAAAGACAGAGGCGTGTGCCCCGATACTCAGCACCACTCAGATCTCTACTAGAATTTTATATCTACCTCAGAATTTGTCAACTTAAGAAAAGTACAGTTTGAAAAGCAGTCAGAAAAGAATAAAGACTAGAGCAAAATCATATGTTTAAAGCTCCCAATATAAAGCATTTCAATAAAATAATAGAAGTCCTCAACTCACACAAGTTCACAAATGTGTCGTAGACATGGATGTAGGGACAGAGTATCAAATGTCTGTGTACTATACATATAAAATTCAAGTTAAAATTCATTTCCATCCTGGATATGTGTGATACATAAAAGAATATTCCATATTATGCTTAATTTTTGATAACATTAAATTCAATTTTTATTTGTATAAAAATAAAGTCTACAAAAAAATAACTGAAAAAATAGAAAAGCAAGGGGATACACTGAGTATTAAAAGAGGAAAAGAGAACTCAGAAAAACATCAATACATAAAAACATGTAAAAACACTCAAGCCAGGCTCAGAGAACCCAAATCCCTGACAGCAAGTGTTGTTAAACATCGGAACGGGTTGCTATGAGAGGTTAGGGAATCTCCCTTTCCCAGAAGTCTTTAAAAATAGGATCACATCTGTTTGGATGGGATAATGGCCGTGAGGCCTGAGTAGGCAGCGTCATAAGCAAACCTATGACCTGTGGTTGCTCCCATTTCTGTTTTGAATTTTGAAAAATAACAACTTCAGATCACATGGCAAACTGAGATCTATAATATCTTCTAATTTTCATTGCATTATAAAACTACTTTCATTGTTATTTGCAGAGGAAAGGTAGATGACTCAGTTCAGGATTTACTTGAATATTCAGGAAAAGCTCAAATCTTACTTATTCATTTGTAATATTCCCCCCCATGTGATGAAACTAGAAAGCCAGAGTTTATGTCATTATAAGAAAGTTATTGATAAGGCAGTGTGGAGTATACTATATTTGATTTTTATTTTGAATGTAGAGAATCTTATATTAAATTTTTAATTTTAGCTGAATAGTACCTATATCCAATGGGGATGGAAGCTATAGCAATGCTGGATTGGATAAACCTTATTAAAAATTGAAATCTTCCTGACTAATATCCCAAGAATTGCAAGATATTTTTCCCTTGGAGAAAATCTGTTCTGTAACTCACATGTATCTGGATTGTTCCCACTGTTCCCAAACGTCCACTGTATACATCAGGCCATTTACCCCCATTAAATGTAATGCACATGTATTTATTAAACTCCTACTTTTTGTCAGACCTGGAAAGAAAATGATCACAGCCCCTGTCTACTATATAAGGAACACACAACCTATGGAAAAGTTCAGGTGTGGTGGGATCTAACATTAATATAATTTTAGAGATGTATTTTAAGAAAAAGAAGACAAATGAAGAATGATAGTAAATATTCACTCCAAAGAGAAAAGTAGTCACAACAACTTAGTTTTAAAATTTGGACTAATGCTAGAAACATCACAAAATCTAGGAGTAGACTATAATTTTATTAATTGATTGTTTGATCCACATCTCTAATTCTATTCTTTCTTTCCCTACCGCATTGTTGCATATTGTTAACCATGTAACAAGAATTTTGTCAATTATTTTCCTGTGGAGGGGAAAGAATGATAATTCAGCCATTCCTCTGGCCTCATTGATCAAAATTTGTTTCTGGATTGCCTCACAATTTATTCACAGTTATAAAAAGTAAGTTTTCAGGATTTTTGTCAAATACAGAAAACCATGATGAATTTTCTTTCATATGTGAGCTAGCTGTATTACTTCAGAGCAGTGCAGATTTCTTTGTGAATAATTTTAAATACTCTTTGAAGTGATGTTATTCATCAGCCAGCTTGACATTGTAATCAGTGTTGTTGCTTTTGCTTTAAAGCCTATTGTTTGGTTTTTTAATCTCTGTCAATGTCTGAATTATGTATCAAATTTTTTCCAATGAATTCTTGTTATGTTTTTCCTCACTAATTGAATTATCAAAGAATAAGACCCTCTTCGGCACTTACCTCTTCTTTCTGCATTCTTACTCTTTGTATAATCTGAAAAATATTTCTGTTACAACTTCTTTCTTTTTTTTTTTTTTTTTAATGTGGGTACCGGGAGTCAAACTCAGGACCTCAGCTTGCCAGGTAGGCGCTTACGCCACTGAGCCATCTCACCGGCCCACAACTTATTTCTTGATGTTAGAATAATTTCTAATTGATTTTTTTCACTCAATTTTCTTTCACATTCCATCAATTTTTATCTGGATTTTTTCTCAGTTTTTTAATAGATTTATTTGTAGGTGATAAAAGAGTTACAGTTTGGGGCCGGTGAGATGGCTCAGCGGCTTAAGCACCTGCCCGGCAAGCACGAGGGCCCGAGTTCGACTCCCGGAACCCACATACGAAAAAGGGGCCGGTGATATCGCTCAGCGGCACGGGCGCCTGCTGGCACGCGAGGTCCTGAGGTCGACCCCCCGGTACCCACAAAAAAAAAAAAAAAAAGAGTTACAGTTTGTATACATCCAGATGAAGTCACTGGTTTCTCATCTTTTTATTTGAAAAGTTCTAAAACATCTATCCAAATTGCAGTTAAAATGAAGTATTTATGCCTTTTTGAATAAACTTTTTATATCTTGTTTGTGTTTCTCTTTCATGCCTTTGAAAATATATTTTATAGTTGGTCAACTGCCTTTTACAATGTGTTAAGACTTGAAAAGCTTTAAAAGGGGGGAAGGGAGGCAAACCAAATGTGTTGTTAGCTCTAGATTCCTGAGAAAAATATCCTGTTAATAGTTTTAAACATTGAAGAATTTGGGCCAGTGAGATGGCTCAGCAGCGTGAGCGCCTGCCTGGCAAGCGTGAGGTCCTGAGTTCGACTCCCAGTACCCACATAAAGGGACAAAAGGGCCGGTGATATCGCTCAGCAGCACAACCACCTGCTGGCAAGCATGAGGTCTTGAGTTCGACTCCTGGTACCCACATTAAAAAAAAGTTGAAGAATTCCCATGCAATAAAATGCACACATATCACATGTGAGTTTGAGTTTTGAATAAATTCGTGTAACCATCACCTAAATGAAATAGAGGACATTACTGTGTTTCTTTCCTTATCCTCCCCTCTGATCCGGAACAACCGTTTTCTGACTTCTTCACCATAACACATTTTGCCTGTTCTTGGACTTCATAAAAATGGACTCATACAGTAAGTAACCTTCTGTCATATTTTAGTAGTATGATTTTGATGGCCAACCCTGTTGCTACGTGTATTAGTAGTTTGTCTTATTTTTGTCACTGTATGTTATTTCATTGTGTAAACATACCACAGATTGTTTATTCATTTTCCTATTGATGGATATTTGTGTTCTTTCCAGTTGGAAAGACTATGGATAAAGCTACTTTGAACATTCTTGTATAAGCCTTTGTGTGGACATGGGTTTTTATTTTTCTTGAATAAATACCTGAAAATAGAATTGCCTTGTCATAGGGTAGATGCATGTTTAACTTTACTACAAACATGGCATTTGTATTTAAAACATTCCCTCTACAAGGAAAACACAAAACTAAAGCATGTAATTATTTTAATGCATATTAGTAATACAAAATAATGAGGTTTGTTTTGGGAAATTGGTGGCAGCATATGACACATCTTCATCATTTTAAATCCCCAACCCTCCTTTTATTTTCCTCCCCTCATCCTCTTACCCATCTCCAAAACTCTACCTTCTGGTTTCCTGTCATCTCACCTTTATTTCATTTACTTATTATTTATTATTTTTCTCATAAAAGAGAAAATAAATAATATTTAATTTTCTGACTGGTATATTTTGCTTAACATGATGGTCTCCAATCTCATTCATTTTCCTGCAAATGAAATTATTTCATACTTCTTTACAGCTGAATAATATTCCATTGTGCATACATACTACATTTTCTTTATTCATTTATCTGTTGACTGGCATCTAGGCCTTTTCCCTAGCTTAGCTATTGTGACGAACTGTTATAAATATATGCGTGCATGTATCTCTATAGTATGTTGGTATGGCTTGTATCTAGATGTCACCCCAAAGCCTCATGCTCTCACAGGTGGGACTTTTGGGAATGAATGGACAGACCATGGGTGTGTGATATTGGATTAGCACACTGATTGGTTTAAAATAATTCTGGATATGTATAATGGACTGACTTACTGAAGAGGGAAGACTCATCCTGGGTGTAGATGACACCATCTAATAGGCCTGTGGCCTGTATGGAATAAAAAGGAAAAAAAGAAGGAAGCCTCATGGCTGCCTGCCTTCCATGTCATGGGCAGTTTCTCCTCTGTCACACCACCTGCGTTGGAACTAGCAGACTATGGACTGAAACCTCTACAAATTGTGAGCGCAAATAGACCTTTCGTCCTTTAACTTGGTGTCGGGTATTTTGTCCCAGCATTGAGAAAATAACTAAGACATATGTTACCTTTAATTCTTTCAGGAATATACCCATGAGTGTTAGAGCTGGATCAAATAGTATTTCTATTTTTAGTTTGTTTTAGGAATCTTTGTAGTGGTTTTACTAGTATATCTTCCCACCAACAATGTAGGACAATTCCTTTCTTCCTGCACCCTCTCCAGCATTCAATTCTGTAATTGTTGCACAGCATGAAAGTGGCTGATGAATTGGGGTTCTGTAAAGATCAACTTTTCCTCTATCTGTATTGCGTATCTATAGCTTCTTCCCCACTGTCTTAGTTACTTTCTCATTGCTGGGATAAAATCCCTGACATCCAAAGTTAAAGGAGGAAAGGTTTATTTAGCTAACAGTTTGTAGAGATTTCAGCTCATAGTCAGCGGGCTGCAAGGCAGAGTGGCATAGCAGAGGAGAAAGAGTCCATGCCATGGCAGGCAGGAAGTAGCAAAGCAGTAATCCTCCCTTTCCCTTTTATTCCATTCGGACTACAAGCCCGTTGGATGGTGCCAGTCATGTCCAGGGTGGGCCTTCCCATTATCCACACCCAGATTCTGCTAACTGATCAATGGACTGATTTAATTATCACACATCCTTAATCCATGTTCTTATACCCTAGATCCAGCCACCTCTGAAAAGCCCCACCTATGAGCCCATGATGCTTTGGGGGGACATCTAGATACGAGCCATAACACCGACCATCATCCTCTGACATAGCCATGCAGAATGAAGTGCTGTTCCTTGAGCATATAACTCAGTCACATCCCTACAAGTCTCCTTACCAGGTGCTTCCTCTGGCTGGGTGCTCATCTCTTCACTTTCACCACTCTGTACCTTCTCCTCTTCCTCCTCTTCCTCTTTGTCCTCTTCCTCCTCCTCCCCCTCCTCCTCTCCTCCTCTCCTTTTTCTCCTTCTCCTTCTCCTCCTTCTCCTTCTTCCCCTTCCCCTTCCTTTCCCCTTCTCTTCCCCTTCCCTTCCCCTTCTACTTCTCCTTCTCCTTCTTTCTTCTTCATTTCATTTTTGTGGTCTCACCATGTAGTTTATACTGTTTTTGAATTCAACTATGTAGGTTAGGCTGGCCTTGAACTCCCAGCTGCCTCAGCTGCCCAAGTGCTGGGATTATAGGCATGCACCACCACATCTCATATGCCCTATCCATTCTTTTTTTTTTTTTAAGTACATGTTTGAAGTACATGATTACATTTTCAGGGGAGTTGGTAAATGTACATAACACCCCTTAATTCCTTTTTTTTTTGTCCCCTACTCCTCCCATCCCTCCCTGGTCCTTTCATCTCTTGGTTCCTTTGCCATTTCAAAATCTCTTATTCTATTTTTTTTTATTCAATTCTTTTTTTTGGTACCAGGCATCGAACTCACGACTTCACACTTGCCAGGCTCAATTCATTGTTTTAAGGCCTCTTTTTCTCCCTTCTTTTCCACTCCCTCAAACTCTTGTTCCCCTTTTCATTTGAAATCAATCTCCTGACCCAGGACAGCCAGGTCCTGGGTGCCCAGGTGCACACACGCCTTTGTCAGGCAGGGTAATCAGCAAGACCAGCAACATGGAAGTGTCTAAAGCAGCAGTAAGGAGCCAGCAGTTGGGCTCTGGAGAACTCCATCAACAGAAGACCAGTCCCAACCCCCACATCCAGAGGCCAAGATCAGCTCCATACCAAGCACAATTCCCATGGCAAAGTTGGCTGGAGTACACAGCACATTTCTGGGATCTGACATGGACACTATCACATAACTGTAAACACCAGAGGTATTTTACTACTTTTATTCTCCCTTATTTGTCTGATTGGCTATCCTTTTCCTATCTGGTTGATGTCACCTTGTTTTGTATTTTGTGGTTATTTTTGTTTTAGTGTGTATTTTTTTCTTTTCTTTTCTTTTTTTCTCTCCCCTCTCTTTCTCTGGTCTCCTTTATTTTTCCTTTCTTTTCTCTTTTCTTTTCTGTTCTCTGTCTCTTCCTTCCTTCTTTTTTCACTGTTTAGTTTTCTTACCTTTCTTTTTCATTTTCTTCTATTGATCCTCTTTCCCTTTCCTCAACTACTTCTTGAATTTAAACTTTCAAGTAAGTAAACACTGTTCCTTCTTTTTCTGATTATTCCTTTGCATTCTGTTTCATTCTTTCCCTCCTGTGTCCTCCAGTTTCCCAAAACTTGGGTGATCATCCTTTGACCTCCAGCTTTGACTCTAATATATTTGACCTCATTCATCACTTTATCCTGTCCCCTATCCATCTTAACTGCCCTGCCCCTCACAGAAGGTTAAAATAACTCCACTAAGAGGAAAATCACTGCATACAAGTACATGGTATATGTTTGATTTTGTTATATAACTTTAGAGTTTGATTCTGTGGTCAGAGGTAGCAGGTTAATGGTTACCATAGTTTGTCAGTAGTAAAGCTGTACTTGAAACTATTGTTATTATTAACTGTACTACTTTAGCCAGGATGTCATACATGTTATAATCAGTTTTGATCCCCTGTATGATAACACTGTAATTGTATGGGGTCATTATCATCACCACAGCCCAGTACCAAAGGATTGGATGCTGAGCCAAATAGTAACTTTGCATCCTTTACAAATTAGGAAGGTAGGTTCTTGGGATAGCTCTAAAGAACCACCTACATCTAGAGGACATCCCCAAAGAACAGACATCTCCTAGAGAAGTCTCAATACTAGTGGTAAAGCTAGCTATCATAAGAAATTGGCAAGCATCAACATAGAAAACAAAATAAAATAAAAAAGAAAATAGAAAATGACAAGACACAGAAGCAAAATGCAACCCCAGACCCCCAGCCCTCCTAGGACAAGCCCAGAACACAATGAGATAGTTGAAATTAGAAGTCAAACACTGGAACCTTCTGAAATGATAGTAACAGAAGTGAAAAAACAAGTGGAAAAAGCCATAGAGAAAATAATCTCTCAGGTACAAAAAGAAATGATGCTTAAAATCAAAGATATTAGAGAAGACACAGATTAAAAAAAATAGATGAGCTTAAAAAAATGATGGAAACGAAAAATGCCCAACATAAGAAAGAAATGGATTCTGTGAAACAAGTCCAAACAGAAATCCAGGAGATTAAAACCTTCCCTGAAAGTATATGCAACAGATTGAACAAAGGAGAAGATAGAACATCAGATCTTGAAGGCAAGAATATCAGATCTTGCAGTTAGTGATCATGAAAAGAAAGGTGACTTAAAAATAGCAACAGACCATGAAAAATAAATCCAACAGCTACAAGATGAAGCAAAGAAGAATAATATAAGATTGACTGGGGTCAATGAGAAAGCTGGAGACAGGCAAATGCCACAAAAAAAAAAATCTTCACAGAAATAATGGCAGAAAATTTCCCAAGTGTGGATAAAGAATTTGACATACAAATAAATGAAGCACCTAGAACTCCAAACAGCTAGGCCCAAAATAAAACTACACCAAGACATATAATAAGAACAAGAACAAAATATTAAAAGCTGTTAGAGAAAAGAAACAGATCACTTATAAAGCAAAACCCATCAGAATCATGGCAGACTTCTCAACACAAACCCTCAAGTCAAGCAGATCTTGGTGTGAAGTATTTCAGGTCCTGAAAGAAAACGACTTCCAACCCAGATTGATGCACCCTGCAAAACTATCTTTCAAAATTAATGAAGAAATAAGATACTTCCATGACAAAGAACACCTGAAGAAATTCATGACCACCAAACCAACCCTACCAAGAGTACTAAAAAATATTCTAGACAGAGATAAAAATGACCACAATTCCAAGAACAACAACAGAAAGAAACCATCAGGCAGGGCAAGCAATTAAACAGAGGGGAAAAGCAGGGAACCAATAGCAGGAAAGTATCATGACAAAGATAAGCCAATACATATCAGTTATAACCATCAACATAAATGGCCTCAAATCACCAATCAAAAGAAAGACTGGCAGAATGGATTAAGAACCAAGATCCAACAATATGCTGTATACAAGAAACACATTTAACTCAAAAAGAAATTCATAGACTGAAAGTCAAAGGATGGAAAACAGTACTCCATGCAACAGGAGCCCAGAAAAAAGAAGGGGTAGCTATCCTGTTTGCAGACAATGTGAACTTCAAACCAAGAATGATCAAAATACCCCACTGTCACAAAGAGATAGATCAACTAGACAAAAAATCAGCAAAGAAATATCAGAGCTGAACCAAACCTGTGAACAAATGGACTTAGTACATGTTTTCAGAGTATTCCACCTAACATCATCAGAATACATTCTTCTCAGCCTCATAAGGCACATTCTCTAAAATAGGCCATATACTAGCCCACAGAACATGCTTAAGTAAATGTAAAGGAATTGAAATTACCCCATGCATATTATCTGACCATAGCGCAATGAAAGTGGAAATTAATGGCAAAAGAAACTGCAAAAACTCTATAAACACATGGAAATTAAATAACATCCTCCTAAACAACCAATGGGTCACAGATGAAATTAAAGAAATTAAACAATATCTACAATTAAACAAGAAAGCAGATACAACATACCAGAACTTATGGGACACAGTGAAAGTAGTCCTAAGCAGGAAATTTATAGCAGTGAATTCTCACATCAGGAAAACAGAATGAGCACAAATGAACAACCTAATGTTGCACCTCAAGCTTCTGGAAAAAGAAGAGCAAGACAAGCCCAAAGCCCATACAAGGGAGGAAATTATAAAGATCAGAGCAGAAATTAATGCAGATGAGACTAAAAAACAATACAAAGAATTAATGAATCAAAGAGTTGGTTCTTTGAAAGAATAAATAAAATTGATAAACCCTTAGCCAGCCTTATCAAAAAAGAAAAGAAAAGACTCAAATTCATGCACTGAGGAATGAGAAGAGTGAAATCACTGCAGATCCTGTGGAAATTCAGAAGATCATCAATACCTACTTTGAAAATCTTTACACTTGCAGGATGGAAAACACAGAAGAAATGGACAGATTCCTAGATACATGTGAATTACCAAAGCTGAATCAAGAAGATACAAAAGGGCCGGTGAGATAGCTCAGCGGCATAAGCGCCTGCCTGCCAAGAGCGAGGTCCTGAGTTCGACTCCCGGTACCCACATACGAAAAAAGGGCCAGTGATGTCGCTCAGTGGCACTGGCACCTGCTGGCACATGAGGTCCTGAGTTCGACCCCCAGTACCCACGAAAAAAAAAAAAGACAAGAAGATACAAAAATTCTGAATAATCCAATATCAGTTAATGAGATTGAAAATATAATTAAAAATTTATCAACAAAGAAAAGCCCAGGTCCTGATGGATTCACTGCTGAATTCTATGAGAAATTTGAGAAGATTTAATGCCAATACTCCTCAAATTCTTTAATGAAATTGAAAGGAAAGCAACACTCCCTAAATCATTCCTGGAGGCAAGTATTACGCTGATACCGAAACCAGAGAAAGAACCAACCAATAAAGAGAACTACAGGCCAGTCTCCCTAATGAACACAGATGTAAAAATCCTCAGTAAGATACTAGCAAATGGAATGCATCAAACCATCAAGACGATTATACACCACGACCAAGGGGGGTTCATCCCAGGAATGCAAGGATGGTTCAACATATGCAAATAAATAAATGTAACACACCATATCAACAGAGCCAAAGGCAAAAATCACACGATCGTCTCAATAGAAGCAGCAAAAGCTTTTGACAAAGTTCAATGCTCATTCATGATAAAAGCCCTACAGAAAATCAGAATAGATGGTCTTTACTTCAATCTGATAAAAGCCATCTATCACAAACCAATAGCCAACATCATACTAAATGGACAAAAACTGAAAGATTTCACTAAAATCAGGAACAAGACAAGGATGTCACCACTCCTATTCAATATAGTTCTGGAAACATTAGCCACAGCAATTAGACAAGAGAGAGAAATAAAAGGAATAAGGGTAGGAAAGGAAGAAGTTAAATTACCATTATTCGCAGATGACATGATACTCTTCATAGAAGACCCAAAAAACTCCACCAAAAGACTCCTAGATTTAATAACCAAATTCAGTAGCATAGCTGAGTGCAAAGAGAAAAATAGGATGCAGGTATAATTTTTTCCCCCTCCTGTCTCTATTTAATGCATCCTCATGGCTTCCACAATATAACAGATAAAAGTGGAGAGTGGTAGAATACAGGGGATCACTGGAAATGCAATGAAGTGATAGTGTTCATCATAACTGCTGTGTAGTATATGATACCTTTCCCAAAACAGATTAATACAGCTGCGGATACTTGATATGCAACAATAGATATGGCAAATACCTTTTAAATCTCCATTAAGAAGGATAATACTTAGCAGGTTGTTTTTGTCTGAAGTGGCAGCCACATACTTATTTTATTTTATTCTATTTTATTCTTTAGCTTTACTTTTTTTTCCAGTTTCACTTTCTTAATTCCTCCACTCCTATAAATACCACCCATGTACACAACTTGCATCAAGTCCATGTTTCAGAGATTGCTTGAGGTGGAATCCAAAGTAATATAATAATGAGTTTATTTCAGTGATATTTATTTGTGGGTATCAATATATAAAAATATATCAGCAATTTCAATAAATCTAAGTGAATTAAATCCACCAAACTTTCTGATTGGATTTTTTTTAAATCCAGGGATACAGTTTTTACAAAAAGAAAACCTAAAGCTTAAGACATGATATGTCTGTGACTTTTACTACATAGCAGCCATATCACCTCAGCTGCATGCAGTAATAACTTCTTGCTCTTGTATCTGTGGGTCAGCTCTGGAACAATGGATTTTGTCTCTCTGGGCCTTGCTCCAAAATGTAGGTTCAACTAGGATCTGTTCCAGTTGTCTCCTGCCTTCCTTGAACAGTATCTATCCATGGCAGTTTTAAAAATTATTATTATATCAAAAGTCAGAAACATAGGAGAATATGTCCAACCCTTGAAGCATGCTTACAGCCACTATCTACATCATCCCCACCAACATTCTACTGACTAAACCAACTCGCATTACAAGGGTTCATAAGATACAAGAAAGGGTGAAAATTGGTAATAGTAATGAAATGTGTCACACTGTGTTGAAAATAGTAGCATGGAACAAAATGAGACAGATGATAACCAAAAGAAATCTTGTATGGCTATATGTGTCAGATAAAATAGATTTTAAGATAAAAAGCACCATTAAAGTCAGAAAGGATCTCTAGCAATCCATTGATCAACAAGTTATCACAATTCTAAATATCATTCACCTAATTTAATAGCCTCAAAATATATAAATGGAATAAATGAAACTCCACTATCATAATGAAGGATTTCATGCTGATTTTTAAAAATGTTAATCCATCAATTCTGAGAAAGGACAATGAGAATCTCAACAACACTATTAAAACTCTCGACTAATGGACATGTATAGAAGTTTGCATACAGCAATTAGATAATATATGCACTATGGCTTAATGTGTCCCCTCCAAAATTCGTACTGAAACATAATCCCTATGGTGGTGGTATTAAGAAGGGGGTCTTTCGGGAAGAGATTAAGTCATGAGGACTCCGGCCTCATTAATGAATGAGTGCCTTGTAAAAGGGCTGCAGAGAAGTAGCTTAGGCCTTTCTTGCCCTTCTGTCCCTTCCTTCATGTGAGGACACATAGAATGCATAGCCTTTGGAACTGTTAGAAATAAACTTGCCTCAATAATTTTCCAATAGGTATTACACAAATCATAGGTCACATTCTCTAACCAAAATGAAGTTAAAAGTTAATACAAAAAAGATAAATGCTCCACAAAATTAGAATTTAAAAACATGCCTTTAACTCATGAGAAAACAAAATTCCCCCAAAGAGGGTCTCATACATATATACCTGGGACACATATAAGGATGCTTATAGAAATACTATTTTAAAAAATAGGAAAAACCTAGAACAACCTAAATGTTCACTCTCAGGAAAATGTTTACATAAACATATCTTTCAAACAGTAAAATATTATATGATGTTGAGAATGAAGCTTTTCAGTTTTGTTCCACAATATTGATGGATATTAGAAATACAGAGAGTAAAAAAAAATAAATAAATCATAGCAACACAGGTAAATAAATTCCCAAAGAATTTATTCAGTGTGATATCATTTTTATAAAGTTCCAAGCACTAAAATTAAATATGTTCCTTGGACTATGGAGATATGAAACAAACTACATAAATAAAAAGGGAAGGAAATTATTAATATGAATCAGGATACTGATTGCCCTGGGTAGGGACAGACATTTAACTTAATCTGGGCAAGGAGGCCTCCTGGCTCTGGCCCAATCTTGCCCCCTGGGACTACCTCTCCCCATTTTAGGATTTTCTCACCCAAGGCCTGCAGTCCCTGCTTCTAGATTGTGCTCTGAATTTCAAGAAGACAAGAATTCCTTGTCCAAATGGTGCAGCTCTGGCCTGGGTTTGTTTTTCCAAGCGCCGACCATGCAAACTGTGTGCTTTCAGGGATAAGGAAAGGCTAAGGAGGGCTGTTTAAAATGACATGGACTGACTCAAGAGACAGGCTGCTTAGGGCCACGTCTCACATTACTGCCATGCTCCAGGGTAGCTAAAGAACCTGAGGATCAGAATTTAAGCCTGACCTTAACAGGGTGTTAATTTAAGACCTTAACAACCTGTTTTTTCAATCAATAACATATATGATATATTATTGATGTTTTCTCCTAGGCCTCTCAACTATCACAGGCCTGCGGGGGATAGAATTGGGAAGCATTAGATAGGCAGAGTAACTTATTTTTAATGTTCCAGTGCCTGAGAATTGAACAAAAATACCATCTTGGATAGATCAGATACATAAGGCTTATTTGTAGAAATAATTGGTTGGATTCTGTGTTTTGGGGGCAATGGCAAGGGGCATGAGCTGTAGCAGGAACAAAGATCTGATCATAAAGGGTCTTTTGGCTATAGAATTTGGGCTATCCTGAACACAGGAGGGGAATTCAGGAAGACTTTTAGTATTTGGTGGGACGTGTGATCGTTTTAGAAGAATAATCTACCTGCAAAGTGACTTTAGGGTGAGAGACAAGCCTGCGTAATGAGTCTATCTCAGTAATCTGAGTAAGAAATGTAGATGGTTTGGACTAGGATGGAGGTGGTCAGAATAAGGTCTGCAGGACCTAGTTGAAGAGCAATCAGAGTTAAGGATGATTCCTACACTTTTGGCCTGTGAAGTTAGGTAGATGGTAATGTACTCATTGGAACAGGGAATTGAAGCTGAAGATTAGGGGCTGCGTTGGAAAGATCATGGGTTCAATTTGGATATGTTATCCTCGAGGGGCTGTAGGAATATAGTAAGCTTTTGACACAAACTTGGTATATAGTAATTATATGAAATAAGTAAAAATGAATAAATTAAGGAGTCAAACTTGTTAATTATTTGTCAACTAATTTTTCCCTGAGATTGGAAAAGATAAGAAGAGCTGCCTCTCAAGTATAGAGAGGCTTGAATCAACAGCTGTTCTCATCAATTCATGCATTTTTATGTAGATTTCTCAAGATATGGAGCCATGCTGTTATCAGTGAAATTATTTTTTTCAGACTCACTTATCATAGTAGGCAGGTAGAACTTAAAACACAGCTCCAAAATCTGAGACCTAGTACAATAAAATTCTTCTAACTTTTGTAACATTTGCACGTGGGCCTGGTGGTTCCTTTGGACAGATTTCCTATTATCTCAGAGACTGAGGCTCCTGCAGTCTTGCAAATCTGCTATCTTAGAGGCTGAATATCACATTTGATGACAGGGCAAAGTGTGTGACATTTGATGATAAGGCTGAAGAAATAACCAAGGTATTTTAAGGGTCAGGCCTAGGAGTGGCTTACACCACCTCTGCCCACAGTCCATTGACTGACCAAAATCCCATGATCTCACCCCAGTGCAAAGGGGCTGGTAAATGTAGATCCTATTTGAGTCCTCAAATAGAATTTAAGATTAGTGACCATCTAGAAAGTATCCGCAGCACTTGAAAACCAGAGAGCCAGTCTGCAGGTAAGCGTGTAAATAACAAATACACAATGATAATAGTCAATATTTGTGCTTCCATGCAGTCTTGTCGTTCAAAGAAGGATCATTTATTATATACTGTAATTGCTAAAGAAGATCGTACCATTCTTTCTACTCACTTAAGGAACTTCGTTATTTGGATGCCAGTGGTTTACTTAATTCTTTTCGAGGAATTCAGGCTCCTCTGCTGAAGATAATACTTGTAGCTCCTTTCTCTTGAATCAGCATCATGAAAATTTGCTGCTGTGACTACAGAGGAGACTTTTTGGTAAAGTGGAATGGAGACTTTCAAGAGATACACAACTCAACTATTTCAAGTTACAAAATAGTATCATTATTGAACAATAATCTCTTAAGAGATGCCCTAATTAAATATCTGGCAAAATGAGAAAATTCCTTATATTTATACAATATCTTATGTATATATAGTCTCTTATTTGATTAACATGATTACATATATGCATATTATATATAATATACCTTTCATTTCTTAATAATTGCACCTAGATTTTCTATGGGGAATTTTCTATGAGGAGCTATTACCCCTAACTTAGTCTCAAATTCCTACTGTCTGGGTGGAGCTGACTCCACCCCACCTCCAATCTACAGAGTGGACGTACGGCCCAGACCTGGCCAATGAAACCACGCACAGGCGCCGGTTCGGAGATAAACACAAGTCCAAGTCATGCTCATTGGAGTCATTGCCAATCAATTACTGCACTACGGTTTTAATGGCTGAGAAATAGACCTCCTCTTTCCAAAGCTACTTGGACAGAAGCCTGGAGTTGCTCAAGGCCATCCTGCCCTGACAGAAGAAGCTTCCAGAACACAGGATCTAACTGAAGCAAGCAGGACTGAGGCACAGAGACTGACGACAGTAAATCCTAATGACACTGCCTGAACCAGAGCCACTGAGGCCAGGCTACCCATGGACTTTTTCCTACGTGAGTCAGTATGTTCTGGTTTTTTCCTTTTGTCATTTGACTTGGGCATTTTTTATTTACAACCAAAAGAGTCCTACACTTTTGGTTTGGCTGTGATTATTTTCCTTATTTTATAGGAAAACAAACCTAGGCTTAGAAAGCTTAAGCAGATATATAGATATATAGATATATAGATATATAGATATATAGATATACAGATATATAGATATATAGATATAGATATATCTTGGTTCATACTTAAGCAGAAAGGAAGCAAAATTGACAGAATGTGCAGTGCTTTAATTATACTTTCTTTAATTAAGATTCTAAGTTTTAAAGAACTTTATCTTTTCTAACAAGACTTTATAGTATAAAAGGTTTTGTCAGGGTAGAATAATTCCCTCCCTGCGTCTAGAATGTTCAGCCTTTCCAATATTTATTGGCAGTTGTTGTGTGGATTTTATTATTTTGAATATGAATCGCTGAATCACTCTGAGGACATAAACAGTAAATTTAAGTATTTTATGAGCCATATGATGAATGCTTCAGCTTATTATGTTCTGTATTGGAAATGAAATTTTTTCTACAGTTGAGCTCTAGGTCTGATCTAAAATCAATACAGAAGATTTGAAATACTCAAATGTGTGCTACTTAAAGTGGTTTTAGGAGAAAAAAAAGCATGTATGTACCATATACTTCAAAATAACTAAATAACAGTATTCTTAATGGGAAAAAAATCCCATTTTTTCCTGGAACTGTGAATGGAAAACTCAACTGCATACCATTCCATTTCAAGGATCTGTAATCTTAGACCATTGAAGAGTTCCCTTTTCCAAAGAATGTTTCTCTGTGTGGTTTCTAAACCTCCTGACTTTTTGCAAAAATTTAGCATACCCTGGGAAGCATAAGAAAAGTAACAATGCAGAAATATCATAGATCTTCTTTAGTTTTTATGTGTGACACAGAGTTCATCCATTTTTTCCTGTCCTCCTGGTTCATACATTTTACTTCATTTGATTTTTTTTTGCTGTAAATTTCTTTTACAGTTTTTGTTTTGTATTAGTACGTATTTGCATTGCATAATGATTACATTCCTTGTTGGGAGTTGGTACATGTACATAACACATCTCAATTCTTTTTTCATCCCCTTCCCTTACTCTCCCTCCATCTCTTGATCCCCTTCTCATTTGAAAAATAAAAATCTCTGTTTCCTATTATCT
This sequence comes from Erethizon dorsatum, assembly GCA_028451465.1. Taxonomy (NCBI): domain Eukaryota; kingdom Metazoa; phylum Chordata; class Mammalia; order Rodentia; family Erethizontidae; genus Erethizon; species Erethizon dorsatum. Next base: position 147,405,470 of record CM051823.1, read on the forward strand.
ATCTTTTACTTTGCTCTTTATTTATATTTTGGGTTTCTCATATAAGGAAAACCATGGGATACTTAAGCTTGTGTGTCTAATACATCTTCAAAGCAAAACAGAGAGCTATAAGGGAGTGATAAGGAGTCAGGCATGGTGACACATGCCTGTAATCCCAACACTTTAGGAAGCTGAGGCAGGAAGATGACAAGTTTGAGCTCAGCCTGGCTCAAACATAGCAAGACCTTTTCTCAAAATAAAAAAAATAAATAAAAAGGGCTGAGGATGTAGCTCAGTGAAAAGGGCCTGGCTTCAATCCTCAGTACTGGGACTAAGTAAACAAACAAACAAAGAAACAAAAAAGTTTTTTTTTTTTCCCAAAACAAACATGAGAACAACATTAGCTTAGAGCCAGTCCTAGCTGCTGTGAACACTGAACAGCCAATCTTCAGGACTCCGATGCTCTACCTCGGTCCTCTAAAATCAGTAGTTGTGTTAATGAAGCTTAGAGACCTGGTGGCATTCTACGTGACATTCACCTGGATGAGATTCTCTACTAATTGCCTGCCTGCCCCTGAGGTCCCTGTCACAGCAGTGGACAGATAGCCCAATCAGAGTCACAAACAGGGTGTTCAGGAAGCTGCATGGGAAGGACAATGATCTTGGAGCACAGCAGAAGGCTCTCCTCATGCGAGGACCTAGATTTTCAGCCCAGATGTTGGCACCACACTGCAGATAGGAAACCTAATCACTGACCTCCCGGAGCCTAAGTTCCTTCTACTGCAGAACTCAAATACTAATGCCTGTCTTCACGGGGGTGTGTGAAGACTGAAAGATTAAAATGCTCTGTTAATTTGATTTATCATTCAGTCCAAAAAATTACAGATCTTAAAATCTAAATAAACAGCAAAATAAAAGATAGATAATAAGAAACAGGGAAATAGATCTTTTGAAAAAGGGGAGGGGACCAAGAGATGGAGGAAGTGGGCCAAGAGGGGAGCAGGAGGGGATGATAAAAGAATTAAGATGTGTTATCTACATGTACCAACTCCCCACAATGAATGTAATCACTGTGTACTACAAATCCATAAAATGACGATAAAAAATATATTGAAGATAATTGAGTACCAGTTTTTCTAATCCTGCCCCTTCCATGAAAATTATGGAAAACATGTTCAAAATCCAAGAACTAACACAACTACAGTCACACATAAAAAATATCTGTGACAAATTAAGTTGTCATCAAGTTAAGAGTAATTGTATAATTAAATTTTATTATTGAATACAAGTGTATATATGTACAAACACTCACACACATATACACACAGTGTTTTAATTTAAGTTTAGCCAAATGGAAAAATCAAATGTGAGAAAAATTCCTCTCCAGTAGCTGAAGACATTAGCAGTAATTTCCACAGCAGAAGTCTGATGATTCTTCTCTCTACTACCACAGCTTCTTAATTTTTTTTTGAATCATTATGAAACATAAAGATGATTCTATTTTATTTTATTTTTTTAATTATAAAGAGAAAAAATAGAACAAAATTTCAAAACAAGATAATAGGAGGGTAACAATGATTAATACATTGCCTATTGTTATCTTTAGATTAGTTACTCAGAGTACAAGATATCAGCATTCCATTGTCCAAATGATATTAGCACAAACCTTTCTTTTCAATAAACTATCAGAAATCAGTAGTATATCTATCTTAAGTATCATATATATACACATTTTTTTTTTTTTTTGTCTTTTCCCTTCCTTCTTTTACGGCTTCTTAATTAATGTGCGACATTTTCATTGGATCGCTCCTCATTGTCTTCTTTGTCACTTCAGCCCAGGGTCTTTGGGTGGGATCAAGCCTTCCCTTCCCTCCCACTCAGTATTCCCAACCCTGGCCCTGGTAGCTGCCAGTTAAATTGACACAAGTAAAGTAACTCATCAGCCAACCGTAAAGAAAGCTAACTGGTGATAGAAACAGGTTGTAAATAAAAGTTTTCTTGCTGTCCATTTCCTCTCACTTTCTTGGCTCTCATTGACTTCTTGCTCCTGACCCTGTCCTTATGCTCACCCAGACCTCCCTCGCCCTCATCCCACAACTCCATTCCCTGAGGATTCTGATGTCTTCATGTCCTCAACTGACTGTAAGCTTTCTGTTACTGTAACAGTACCTGAGACAAATACATTTAAAAAGAGAAAAGGTTTATTTCGGGTCAAATTTTGGAGGTTACAGTCCATGGTAAGTTGGACCCATTGCTTGGTGAAATAAGGTTGAGAAGGGAGGAGCTGGGATGCCAGTATCCCCTTGGCAGGCTCACCCCTAATGACCTAGCTTCCTCTGCTAGGTCCACCTTTTAAAATTTCCAAACCCTCTCAATAGATCTATAGGATGGGGACCTACCTTTAACATATGAGCCTTTAGGGGGCAGTTAAAATCCAAGCCATGGCAGCAGCTCAGTTGCACACTCTGCCCTGCCTCCTCTCACGGGTCTCTACTGCAGAAGGATCAGCACTTTTTTCCCCAGCCTTCCCGTCAATCAAACTTACATTATTTCTAACCTGCTGATCTCAGCAAGGTGTACCGAAGAAACAATTAAGCAACCTAAAGTATGGACAAATGCTTTTTTTTCTGTTTGGGACATTGCATTTCAAGAAATTTAGCCCATATTCATCTTCAATTAGTGAAATAATTCTACTGAATTTATTAGGGGACCAAGGCTAATATCTATGGATCATAGGTGTTTTATTCTTTTAACTTTCAACTTGCAATTAATTTGTGTGATTCTCCCATAAGTACGTTCTATCCCAACATTAACCTTTTGGTATTCTTATCTTTGGATTATTCCAGGCATGGCAGGGAAGATCTCTATGACTGTTCCTGTCAGTTGTGTATAACTAGATTTATAGACATGATTATGTATGGCTTCATAAAGAGATGGGAGATGGTGGAAAGAGAGATAGAAACAGGTGAAGAGAGAAAAAGGACCTGATTTGCAGAGGAAAAGAAGAAATCTTAGGCTCAAGAGGTTATGGGCCAGTGAGATGGCTCAGCGGCATAAGCGCCTGCCCGGCAAGCACAAGGTCCTGAGTTTGACTCCCAGAACCTACATTAAAAAAAAAAAAAAAAAAGAGGTTCTAAGGCCAGCAGGGACTTAAACTCCTCTGTAACAGCACCCTAGAGAGTCTGAACCCCTGCCCCAGGTTCACAGCTTTTTAAAAATTCCCAAGTATAACCTGGAAATAGTGTAATCATCAGAATCCAAAGGACTTGAAAATATGCATCTGTATGGTAGCCTTGTGGACAGAAGTGGAAGGGAGGTCTCTACTACACTGGTTTTAAGAACCCTTGTGGGGGCCAGTGAGATGGCTCAGTGGCATAAGTACCTGCCTCGCAAGCGTGAGGTCCTGAGGTCAACTCCCAGTATCCACATACAAAAAAAAAGGGCCAGTGATATCGCTCAGTGGCACGGGCGCCTGCTGGCACACGAAGTCCTGAGTTCGACCCCCAATACCCACAAAAAAAAAGATCCCTTGGGGATAATGAATGACTTGACTTGAAGTAGGAGAGAGGTTTTGCTGTGATCCCCAAGTAGGGGATCTTTTTTTGTTTTGTTTTGTTTTTGTTTTGCTATAACAAAATGCCTGAGACTAGGTAATGAATGAAGAACACAAATTTATTTGACTTACCATTCTGGAAGATGGGAAGTCCAAGAGCTTGCCACCATCTGGTGAGGGCCTTCTTGCTGCAGCATAACATGGCAGAGGGTACCACATGGTCAGACCGAGCAAGTGTGTAGCTTGGGTCTGTCCTCCTCTTCCTCTCCCTAATGCCGCCGAGTGGGTCTCACTATTATAACTTCATGTAATCCTAGTCACTTCCTGAAGGCCCCAGCTCCAAACCACATCAGCATACGAGTTTGGGGATTAAATTTCCAACCCATGAGCTTTGGAAGCACAAGACTCTAATTCGGTCCCTTCCCCACCATCAACAGGATAAACCACTGAGTCTAATTTAAGTTTAAGGAATTGCTAGTACATTTCTTGTATACTTGGTTTCACAGTTGCTTAGTTGTGACACTGAAGGTATCCGAAGTGCTGGTTCCCTGTAGAAGCTCAGAGAAGAACCTGGTCCACGCGTCTGTCCTGGCCTCTAAAGGCTTCTGACCATCCTCCATGTTGCTTGTAGCTGCGTCACCATGTCTGTGCCTTTCTTCACGCCACCCTCTGCTCTGTGTCTTCTCTTCTTTTCCCAAGTTCCATTAGATTTAGAGCCCACTACTATCCAGAATGATTTCATTAATTTAATTTGCCCAAATCCTTTTGGTAAGTCACATTTACAAGCTCCCAGAGGACCTGACTTTTGTGGGAGCATTATCTTCCACACTATGGAACTACAGCAAATATTGCAGTGGAAAATTTTGAAGGGTGTGATTTCAAGAGATTATTATCTTTTCATGTACTGTACTGTATTTTAAAAATAATTAACATGAATTATTTCCCCAAACCAACAGAAAAGAAAGAATAGTTAATAACTAGTTTGCTGAGGTGTGAGGGGTTGACATTTTCAAGTACTCTTGGTATAAATGTAGAATAGTAGAGTCTTTCAGGGGGTAATTTGGCAAGTCAAATTTCAGGAATTCATACCATATATGTACATGTATCACTGCACAGTGATAGGCGCCCAGTGATCATAGCATTATTTATGATGGCAAAAATAGTTTAGAAAATCTCTTTCTGTGGTCTGTTTCCTTATCAACCTAGTGCAAAAACAGATATATAATTCTACATAATAGAGCCATTAAAAATAAGGGAGACAGACAGTTTTCTGTATACTGACAAAGATAAGAAATTATAATATATTGCTAAATAAAAACAGCAAGTCAAAAACAGTATTTATAACATGATCTCACTTAAAATTAGTAGCAGGGAAAAAGTCCAACAGGATATAAGCAGCAATTATTTTTGAGGGATGGGATTGCAGAATTTTTATTTCTTGTTTTATACATTTCTAGATTGTAAGAACTTTTTACAATAAGCATCTATTATTTCTATTATAAAAGGGGAAACAATGAAGGGGAGGGATTTTTTGGAAACAAAAAAGAAAAAAAACAAAAAAAAAAAAAAAAAAAAAGAAAGAAAAATCCCATAGAGAGTTGCATTGTTCCAAGGCTTGGTCTTGGGCCAAGATTTAGACTCTGTTCTTCAGCGGCGGACAGGACCTCCCTCAGCTGGAGCCTATGAATAGCTTGATTGACATTCTCTGCTGGGCCTGGGTTTTCATGCATTTGGCATGGCTCAGCTGGGAACCCCCTTGAAATTTCCATGAAGGGACCTCTCTGCTGCTGTGCCGTACTGACCGTTTCTTCATTTTCTGTACAGCACGAGAGCCAAGAATGCTACTGACTACAGACTCAAACTCCCCTCATCTCACTGCTTCCTAGCTATCTGACCTCTGGTAAGTTATTTCACCTCAATAGGTTGCCTATCTCTAGGGTCAATTTTGGAGCCAAAGTTAAAAAGCACATAAAATCCCTTCTTGAATAATGCAATAGAGTAGGTACCCATAAGTGGCCATTCATACCTGCCTCCACCTTCACCACTTCTTTTTTCTCCCTGTCCGCATTTCTTAGCAGGTGGGTAATTCTGGCTGTAGTCCACAATGAGGGCTTTACCATCTCTTGGTGGAATTTAAAAATTGAAAGGGGGCATATTTTGATTGTCTCTATGATAAGGAAACCACTGGCTTTGGTTAGAACCCTACACTGTCTCCAGGAATGCCAGATGTTCTGCAAAACATGAGACAGTGCCAGACAATAAAAATCTCTCTTGCATCCTATATAACTTTTCAACATCCCATGGGGTATCCACATAAGTTAAAAACCTCTTTATATTACTTGAGCCTAGAAGCAACTTTCATTTTACACAGCAACACTGCACGTCCCAATCTTCCCACTGAAGACTGCACTTTATTTTGTTTAGACTTAACCAATTGTTTTGAAAATCACATTCTGACAGCAGTGCCACTTACGCTATTTGAGTCTTCAAATAAAAACACATTTCCAGCCACCTGCCTTTGTAATTGTCACAAGTTGGTTTGGTGCCTAGGTGCAACCATCTAACTACATTATTATGTCTTCTAGAATACTAATTCCTGAACATTTATACCGTGAAATTCATACTAAGCCATTATAAATTATTTTCCTCTTATTTCTCTTTAAATTTGTGCATTTTTATGTGTAAGCAGATAATATTACTCATCACTTTTATTTCAGGATCATAAGGGAGGATTATAAAATATTTATTTTAAAGGAGGACATGACAAGTTGAGGACTAGTCTAGAAGAGCATAAAGTTTTATGAGTATCTGGCAGGGGGCATCTCTCAAGTGATGTAGGGTGAGTTCAACCATTGCCTGTTTTCAATGGTAGTGACAACTGGCCAAAATTTTTTAGATCTCACTGTTTGCTTGACAGCAGGAATCATAGGCATTCAAATAGCAGCCCAAACTAGTCCCTCTTGAGCCAGAACCAGGGAAACCACGGGACCCCAAAGAACTCTTATAAGAAAGGGTCCTTCATCCAATAAAGATATCAAATAATCTTGTTGTGCTTTCTAGTTCATCATACTAGGTGACCATAGAGATGCCATGAACCTGTAGAAAAATGATAGGCAGGAAGCCAGAAATGCAAGTACACCAAGATCAGTGGGGCAGTTGTTAGCAGGTAGACGATGAAATCTTAAGTTGGACCATGAGTATGTTAAAGAATGTGGAAATATTTTGGCCACCACACCTCGCTGATATGTGGGCCCGGATCCTAGAGCTGCAGGCTTGACTGAACACCAGACACTTGTCCCAGCATTTCTTAAAGGTATCATCCAGCATCTGGAAGATAAGCAGTTAATACACTGGGCCTCCTCAGGTGTGTGTGCTGGTGTGTCAGAAGACAGAAGGAAAGCACTGAGCGTTGCCACTAAATCAATACTTATTTCCATTTTAAGAGACTTTGTGCTGCTTTTATTTTATTGTATATATGCTGCTGATGGAAAATCTTCCTTCACAAATCAGCTAAGAACACTGATCTAGAACAAGCCGAGGTAACTGTGGTCGAGTTTCCCCATGTTTCCTGATTATGAGGACATTAGCAACTGCCCAGGCCTTCTGATGGGTTTCAGGCCACAGACAATTTGTCAAAGTAAAGTACCAACAAAACTAGACATTGATTTCATAGTTTGTTTTAAATCAAAACATATTTGAAAGCAAGACTTGCTTGAGATAATGTACAAAATAGATGCCCTGTGCCCAAAGACCAGGGTACTACTGCATTAAAGTGAGGAATTACATGTGGAAGAGAACAGTATTAAAAATAATTCTAAAGGAGGAAGCAAGAAAGGAACCAGGAAGATACTTTACACAGATAAGTAAAGTTTTCCCAGGACAGAATATAAATGAGATGATCTTCCAGCTAACTTAGTCTAAGACAGAGTTCGAGGTTGAGGATCAGCAGTCCCTACTCTGTCACTCACCGGAACTATCATCACATGTGCACATGTCTCCCATAAATCCCACACATTCATACATCACTGATAGGTACAGACGCAGCAAAGTAGATCTTTTCACTCATTTGTATGAAATAAAATCTTGCTGACCTGGGATGTGCTGGGATGCAATTGGTGTAGTAGACAAGGCACAGTGCTGTCACCCAAAGCTAAGCCAGAGAGGACTCATGCTAAGAAATGAGCGGCAGCCTCACAGACTCATGCTGGAGAAAGACTCTTGGAAGAGCATCTCCTCCATCCTGGATGAGCAGGAGCGCTTCCCAGAGCAGGTGATGTCTACGCTGAGATTCAAAGGACAAGATGGCATTCACTGGGCGGTGCTAGTGGCAGAAGGGCAGGAAGATTACTTCCTGCAGAGGCCACAGCGTTTAGCAAGATCCAAGAAAGTAAGGAATCTTCAAAGAGGCAAAAGAAATTCAGTGTGAAATGAGTAGCATGAAGGCCACAGAGGCAAAGAGGAACCTGAACGAGACCCTTCAGGGTCTGCACATTCTAAGACCAGCGGTGAGACCTCAAGGGGAGTAACATGAGCCAGCGAACGATCATGCTAGCCAGAGAGTGGAGAATAGAATAAGGGAACAAAACTGAATTGTATCATTTTAATATATTTATTCAATTATCACACATTGCTCACTTACCATTTCCTACTTTCTAGTTCCCAGATCTTCCCTGCCCAAAGTGAACCCAATACTTCAACCTACTTTAAGCATATTTTTAAAGGCTATGTCAATATATCCTGATCAGGATGTTAGGAGAGAATGAAACACACCCTATAGGTAATAAAGCAAGGTGATTATAATTGACAGAGAAGCTGGAAACAATGAGAAAATAATTTTAAGTGCAAGATAAAATATTAACTCCCCTGGCGCGGGCACATGAAGAGCTTTAAAGAGTCTTCCTCCTATAACATAGGTTAAAAAAATAATTACAAATCAGAGAAATAAGAAATCATTTTTAAAGGACGTTTTGAGGGGGCTGAAGATGTAGTTCACAGTCACAGTTCTTGCCCAGCATGCACAAGGCTGTAGGTTCAAACCCCAGTAACACACACATACACACACACACACACACACTCACACACTCACACAGATGCACACAGCCTTGAAGGCTTCGTGGGAGAGGGGGTTTCTATGGATTTTTTAAGGATAGGCAGGGTTTCAGTAATCTAAGACTCTGAGACTAGGGAGCAAGATGAGAGGAAAGTAGACTATTTGAAGTAGAAGGAGCCCTTGAAAAAAGAGGCCAAAGATGCTGTAATTATGTTTTTTAATTTTTTTATTTGTGGGTACCGGGGGTAGAACTCAGGACCTCGCGTGCCTACCAGCAGGCGCCCATGCCGCTGAGCGATATCACTGGTCCTTTTTTCGTATGTGGGTTCCGGGAGTCGAACTTGGGCCCTCGCGCTTGCCAGGCAGGCGCTTATGCTGCTGAGCTATCTCGCCCGCCCCAAGATGCTGTAATTATAAAGCATAAATTTTGCTTGGAACCCTGGACATAAAGCCAGATGACTGTAGGCCCCAGCCTATTCACTGCTTTGTGGCTAGCACGCTCTTTCACTGGCTCATGTCACTCCCCTTGAAAGTCTTACCATTGGTCCCGAAAACAGCGTTCAAGTTTTGGAGCAGGATATCAAACTCTGCTTTAGCAAAGCAAGTATTGCTGTGACCAGTGGGATAGATTAAAGTTTTGCAGGACTAATTACAGGGAGAGCAACTTGGCTTTAATGGTCCAAACACATTATGAAGAAGGCATGGGAAAGCTAGTCAAAAATGGGTCACTTAGCCTGCCCTAGTGCAGAAGCAATAGGATCACGCCAAACTAAGAAAGATGTCAACATAGGCATTTGCACCTGTCAGGGATGTGAGCACTAACTCACCAAACCTTGTAATAACCACAGTGAACAACATGGAAGCCATTAGAAAGTGCTTATGAAAGGGCTTGTGAGAAACATTGCTTTGAGTATTTGGCTTTGGTGTTGTTGAAAAGCAGAGCTTGAAAGCAAAGTTATTGTCACTTGGCTAGTGAACAGTTTATCTTGCTTCTATGAAATATTAACTAACAATCTCAATGATTTCAAATAGCCCTAAACAATCCTCTGATTTTGAGAAAAGCTAGTTGAGCTCATGGAGAGGTAGGCGCATTGGTGTCATAAATTGGTACTCAGGGCCACAAGCAAATCTGTTTTCTCCAATTTCTCTTTTATGGTTCTTAATAAATCCATGCATGCCTCCCCAACTTTTGCCACTGGCCAAGGAGAATCCAAAATAATGGATCCACTACAAGATTCTTTTCTACATAGGTAGAAGCCGCTCTGGAAAAGAATTCACAGAGAAAAACAAAGAACAAGCGGATTACAGTGCTCTATTGCAGGGGAAGACTTTAAGCTTGATTTCAGTGCTAACTTAAAAAGCAACAGCTGAGAGGTAGGTTTTTGAACAACATAGTAACAACTACAATGACATTTAAGAAGACACCGTAGGTAGAGATGCCATGACACTAAGCTGGTGGAATTGGGATGAAAAAGTTGCTGCCACAGAACAGTGGAGTGCTAACAGTGACTAGTGTTAGCACCAGAAAAAGCGGAGAGCATTCAGACACACAAGATGTATTAGCTTCCTGTTACTATAGCAAAATAGCTGAGGAAATCCCCTTACAAGGAGAAAGTTTATTTTGGCTCATGGTTTTGGAGGTTTCAGTTCATGATCAAGTGGCCTCATTGCTTTGGGCCTCTGAAAAGACAGCACGCCACGTAGAAACTTGTGGTAAGAGGAAAATCGCTGACCTCTTCTGAGCCAGGTAAAAGAATGGAAAAGAAAAGACCGAGGTCTCACAGTCCCCTTCAGGGCACACCCCTAGTGACCTTGAGACTTCCACAAAGCACCACCTCCGAAAGGTTCACCACCTCTCATAGCATTACTTGGCAACCAAGCCTTTAACGGACCTTTGGGCGACATTCAACATCCAAACTGTAGCACAAAGTCACTGGCTTTGATGGTTCATCTCAGATGGCTACCCAGTTAAAGGAGAGTCAGGAGGGAAGAAAAGGTGTTAATAGAAATAGAAAGGGATCTTGAAATTACAAAAGGAGATGTTGGGGAAGTGTGAAGGAAGTAAGCAAGAAATGGCCGGATGGAAGAAGATAGTGAAGTATACGCATGAGAGACAAATGCAATTTCAAAAAATGTAAGTACAGAGCAGAACAATTCTGATAATTTAATTCCTGCCACTTTTCATTACTCTATGAAATATACGTTGTGGAGCCTTAAAATTGTTTTCCACTGCTGGACGTGGTGCAGCATGCATCTGGGAGGCTGAGGCAGGAGGATCTCTACAAGTTCAAGCCCAGCCTGAGCTACATAGTGAGTTCAAGTCTAGCCTGAAATGCACAGTGAGACCCTATCTCAAAAGAACAACAACAAAAAAAATTGCTTTCCACCTGAAGTAACAGATGAGGAGTGGTGTCTCCTCAGCCCATGGGGCCTGTGTCTTGTCAGATGTGGGTTCCAGCCACTCAAGGGACAAAGGCAGGACTGTGAATGCAGGCGAGGAGGAGAAGCCCAGGGAGAAGGGCCATGGCAGACAAGGCTGACCCTGTACCGGGAACGATGAGGAAAAGAGTGTAGGGTGGGAATAAACATTTATTTCCTAATACGAGCCAGATGCTGTAAATATAGTATCTCATTCAACCTTCGCCATAGCACTGAGGAGCAAATATGTGATTGAAGAGACAGGAGGTTAAGTCACCTGCCCAAGAACGCAGAGACACTGGAGCTGCAACTGTATTTGGAAGCTAAAGTCACAACATACTTCCCCTCAGCATGAGAAAAATAGCATTTGTGGGACAGAAGAAATGAGGAAAAAAACTGAAGGAAAGTCATCAAATAGAAAAAAAAAAAGAAAAAATCAGGGCCGGTGATATCGCTCAGCGGCACAAACGCCTGCTGGCAAGTGCGAGGTCCTGAGGTCAACTCCTGGTATCCACATTAAAAAAAAAAAATCAAAGAGAAATAGAAATCTGACGTTAAAAATGTTATACCAAGCCACCAGTGGTCACATTCACAGGTGTCATTGGGCTGCTATAGGAAACACCTCTTGCCTTATTAAGGAAGAGATAACTAAGAAAAGCTGACTTTCGCAATAGGAAGAGTTGGAAGACTCGTACGATCAAGCGAGACATAGTATGACAACTGTAAGTAATGAGGAGAACGTCATCTTTCTTTTGGCGTGAAAATACTGCCAGATCGTGGCAAGAGTTCAAAACCGTATGAAAGAGGCCCTCGTGGAGAGGAGTCCTCTTTCTTCTCCCTTCCCCCGGCTCTTCCCACTGCCAGCCCTTTCTCAGCCACTCTGATTTCGGGAAATAGAAAGGGCAGGAAATTCAGTGTTTGCTCTTGGCAAGCACTTCCTTTCTTTTCTCAACCGCCCCCCACCATTTCCCCTTCCATCTTCTGTGATAATATGCACCCTGTCTCACGTCCTCCATACTTTCAAATGAAAGAAGTACCAGCTAGGAGAATGAAAGTATCACCTTCAAAAATGATTTCCTCAGATGCCATCACCTTTAGCCCACCTAGGACGAACAGATTAAGAAAATGTGAAATGTCTTTTCCCTGGACAGCGCATTTCTGAAAATTGTTTATTTCATGAGAAATGTGTGACAGATGGTGTGAGTAGGGTGAGGCATGCAAAACGGAATGAAGTTTCCTACTGTTCTGTCAGATGTTTCCACTCTCTGTGCCATCCATTAAATGCTGACTTATTTTTCTTCCACGAACTTCAGTTTGGCTTTTTAAAATTCAATGATGTTTTTGGTATTGATTTAAGATTTTCTTATACTATTGCTAGAAACCTCAATCTGAAACATAACCTTTACATAGCATAGATTAAGTGGTTGGAGGCATCTACTGTGACTACCAAAACATATAGAATATGAGCCTTATGGTGCAAGGAGCAATAAATACCTATGATCATTTAGATTATCAACTTTAATGCATGTAGATTGGCATAGAAGTAGTTTTAAACATGTTTCGATAAAGATTAGTGTTGGCATTCAAAATATCCAGTCAGTCAGTAATGGGTTTGCTGAAACAGTATTCGTATTATCTCAAGGATGGCTCCATTGGAAATTTGGATGATCAATAAATGGTATTTTCTTTTTTATTTTTATTTCTTTTGTGTGTGGGTACCGGAGGGTCGACCTCAGGACCTCGCGCGCCAGCAGGCGCCCGTGCCACTGAGCGATATCACCGGCCCTTTTTTCATATGTGGGTACCAGGAGTCGAACTCAGGACCTCGCACTTGCCAGGCAGGCGCTTATGCCGCTGAGCCATCCCACCGGCCTCTGTTATTTTCTTACAGCCCACTCTACTTTATGATTGACCTTTGACAAATGCATGAAATTGAAGCATTTTCATGCCCTCATACTCACACGTGCACATACATGTACACCATACATACGCAACTTTCAACAAGACATTGTTTGCATGTGGTCATGGGTGAACTCTATCTTACCGACTCCCACGTGACCCAGGTTTTCATGCCTACGACACACTTCCCTCTTGCAAGAAACATGTCCGCTTCCCCTTTGGGAGTCCTTTGAAAAACAACTTCAGAAAGGAGCGATAAGGTTCTAGAAGAAAATTTAGAGCAGTGTGGGCAATGTTTTAAGTGGACATTCCAAACAAGTGTGTCACATTTTTATTCTTCTGCTGAGTCACAGCCTTGATAGAATTGGGTGACTCTGCACTTGCTGATCTATGACAGAAACTGAAATTAATATCACTGTATTAAAAGAGACCAATCTTAAAAAAACAAGAATTGAGAATACTATATAAACGAAAGGCTGCAGTTAAGGGCAAAATTTTTCAGCAAAAGCATATCAGGTGGAAATAAGGGAAATGTTTTCAAGGTTATCTGGAAATAAATGCACTCAAGTTGGCAACCTTCAGAAAACGGAAAGCACTGCAGCCTCTCCTGCCAGTTTCTTGTGTGAAACTGACCAACGCTAAATAAGAAACAAACCCAAATCGCCTTTGCTTTCTTTGTCTGACTGACCAGCAAATCAATTTAAAGAATTCCTTTATTTTTATAGAAGAGGTTTGCCAAGTAGATTGCCATCTGTAATTTCTTTTTAAACACGACATTCAGTGGCATAATTGGCTAAAACTCTGTTGTTGATAGAATTCTAATGGTAATTACAAACCGAAGAGAAAACTGGAATGTTGAAATCTGAGTAATCTGAAGTAACATTTTTAAAGTGACAGCAAAATAATTCTGCTATGTGGACTTGCCTTGTAGATTTCTTTTCTCCCAGAATTCAAATCTGCGACATGCACAGGTTGGTATTTAAGCTTCATAGATTTAACTTTTAATTTTGACTAGGCGATTAATGGAGAGTAGCTCTTGGGGAAGAAGGGAGGCCAAGTAGCAATTTAAAAACGCTGCAACTTCCACAGTGTGCTGGAACTCTCTCAGTAGAACAGGGGACATGGGGTTTCTTTTCCTGCGGCTAGCTAGCTACATTCATGTATGCATTTAAGAAATACGTGTTCATTATTTATTTACCAGTATTTACAAAGCTAATATCAGCCTGATACAGCAATTTCTCTCTCTCTCTCTCTTTGTGTGTGTGTGTGTGTGTGTGTTTCTGCTACTGGAAATTGAACCCAGGGAGCACTGAGCTACATGCATATCAAGACAGGATCTTATTAAATTGTCAAGGCTGACCTTGGACTTGCAGTCCTCCTGCCTCAGCCTCCTGAGTGACTGGAATTTTAGGTATGTACTGTCACTGCCATCTAGTAATTTTATTACTAGTGGTAACACCACAGCTAAAGAGTGCCATTCTTAGGTTCTGATCCTTTTGTTCTGAGACTAAGATTAAGACAAAATTCTGCTGAGACTAAATGCTTCCTTGGTAAGGGAGGTAGGGCTATGATTAGGTATCATTTAAGATTCTTTTTCTGGTTGGATAATGTTAAGTGAAATTAGACACATAAACCAAACCAAAATATGGCATGGTTTCTTTTATATGAGAAACGCAAAATATAAATGAATCAAAAAGCAAAATAATAGATAGATAATAGGAAACAGGGAGATAGATGTTTTGCAAAATGGAAGGGGACCAAGAGATGGAGGGAGTGATGTGAGAGGGGAGGGAAAAAGGTTGAAAAAGAGAATAAAGATGTACTTTACACATCTATCAACTCCCCACAATATATGTAATCATTATGTACTGAAAACATGTACTAATAAAAATTAAAAAATAATAATTATGGTTGCGCGGCCATGGCTACCTTGATGTCCTGAATAGATTTAAAATGTCCACAGCAAGTTCTGTCAAATAAAAACATCATAGTGTGTGTTTATCCACCTTATTTATCAGTTCTGACACTGTGAAACTTTTGGCTCTTCCTCAAAGTCAAATGACCATGAAAGATAAACATCTTGAATCAACTTGAGGCAACAAGGCAGCCATGAAAAGACACAAAAGAGAATGCCAGAACTGCTTCTGAGAGTGGATGTGTGTGTTCAAAGCAGGGGTGGGGGTGCTGAGAGAAATTAATGGCAATGCGCCTTTTACGGTAATAAAATTTTAAAATTGTTCTGGTCAGTATGCTACTTGGTGTTAAGATTTACCTCACCCACTCAGTTCTCCACTGCAATCAGCTGTTGAGCTCTAGTTGCGAGGTATCACTGTAGCAAGATACACGCCCTGCATATCCTTGTCAGACCGTGGTTGCCACGGCCTTCAGAGGGAAACACAGATGCCTTCCAGTGCCTATGATGCTTTCTAGAATCTGGCTCTGCCCGCCTCCTGAGTTCACCCCCTCCCAGACTGTGCCACTCTGCTCTCGCCACACAGGTCTTGCCTGTTTTCTGCTCCATTCCAAGTCGTTTTGTTTCATTTTATGTTTGCATTGCTGTTCATTCTATTGGGAAAGCACTCACATTGATCTTCATGGCTCGACTTAAATGCTATCGCCTCAGACAGCCTTCCCTGGCCTTGGTCTCTGTTACATCATCTTTCTAGTTTCCTCATTGCATTTACCTTTATTTGAAAAATTCTTTTTTCTTTGCTTATTTCTCTGCCGCTTATCCACCGTTGCTCAAAAGTACAAAAAACATGAGAGCATGAACCTCTTCTCCTTTTCCATCATGATGGTCTCAGGGGGGCTCATGGCACAGTGGGACAATGCCCGGCACCTATTGTTAAATAAATGATTAACAGGACGTACGGTCACTCTCCCCATCCACATTTTTGTCATCCATGGTTTTAGTTATCCACTGTCAGCTGTAATCCTACAAATTAAATGGAAAATTCCAGAAATAAATAATTCATAAGTTCTAAATTGCTTGCTGGCTTTCTTTCCTTTTCTTTTCTCTTTTTTTTCTCTCTTTCTTTCTCTCTTTCTCAGTACTGGAGGTTGAACCCAGGGCCTTGTGCATGCTAGGCAAGTGCTCTACCACTGAGCTACACCCCCAGCCTACACGCCATCTTGAATAGTGTGGTGCAAGTCTACCTCATCCTGCTCCTGCTCCATTCTATCTGGGACGTGAATCATCCTTTGCGCAGCATAGCCACCCTGTATATAACACCTGCACGTTAGTCACTTAGCGGCTACCTTGCTTATCAGATCCACTGTCGGAGCATCGCAGTGCTCGTGTTCAAGCAAGAAGCGCAGTAATTGCCTAATACTACATCTCAATGCCTACATCGTTCATTTCCTTCTGTACTGTAACATGAGCACTGAGTTATCTCACATCACCTCAGGAAGGGGGAGTACAGTGCAATAAGGTATCTTGGTAGCAGGGGAGGAGGAGAGAGAGAGAAAGGGAGGGAGGGAAGGTGGGAGGGAGGGAGGAAGAGGCACAACGTTTACAAAACTTTGATTGCAGTAAGTATGTTATTATAATTGTTCTACTTTATCATTAATTATTATTGTGAATGTTTTGCTGTGCCTAATTTGTAAGTTAGATTTTATCACAGGTATGTATGTATGGGAAAAAACACAGTATAAATAAGGCTCAACACGATTGTGGTTTCTGGCACCCACTGGGGCCCTTGGAACAGATCCCCTGTGGATAAGGAGGGAAGTACTGTATAGAAAAGGGCCTGATGTAGATCTCTGCTCACAGTGCCTTTTGATTATCCATTACCAATTCTCTGTTTTTCATGACCTGCCAGTTTAAGTAGCTTAGATATTTGCCCGGGTTTGTGGATTCCCATCTTGCCCCATCTTCTGATGTTGCTGCTCTCCTGCCTTTGTTCATCTACTTGGCGCACGCCCACAGCAGCCCCACCACCCCTCTGCCTGAGGCTCCTACCTGCACTCAGGTGTAGCAGTTTAATTTCTTGCCTCAGCCTCTAAAGTCCAAGGCAGCTGTGGGATAATGGGGAGGGGGTGGAGGGAGCCAGGTTTGAGTCTGGGTCTCCTGCCACTCTGTGAGCTTTGGGCAAATCATTGAACACATTGAAACTCCTCTGAACTAGGGTTTTCTGAGAGGCCAGATGGGGATGTAGAAGAGTGATAAGCAGACCAGTGTTTGACTTGGGAAAACAGAGCTGTTTTTATGAGATGGGGACAATACCTAGAGCAGCAGGCTTGAGCTGGGGAGGTGGGGGGAGATCAGAGGCTGTGTTTGTTTTGAGTTGATTTTGAGATACTAATTAGGCGCACAAGTTTCCATGTCATGAAGATAGTTGTTACATAAGTCCAGAGATTAGGACAGAGATGGGGCTACTGATGATACAATTATAGAACCAGTAACATGCTGGAGGTACTTAATGTCTCAAGATGGGTAGGATGCCCTAGCTCTCCCCTATAGCATGGAAAGAAAAAAGTGTCCCAGACACTGAGCCCAGGGCCTCAAACATGTAGAACTGGGTGATTTGAGATACAATTAGCCAATGTAGGGGTAATGGGTTCAAGAAAATTGGGAGAATGAAGAAATGAAGTCCTTCAATCACTAATTTTGTATATGATAATTTAATGAACATGTACCAAGTATCCCAATCAGTGCAAGGCACTTTAAGGTAGCAAGATGAGTCCGACTTAGCATGAATCCAGCCTTTAAGAGGATTATAGTGTAGTAAGTAGGCAGATGTATACAAATTATTCAAATGCAAGGTAAAAGGTGACACATGAGCCACAAATCATAATATAATCTTAAAAGTATGGTTATTAATTGCAGTGTGTTATCTTAGATTGCATCCTGGAACAGAAAAGGATATTAGTGGAAAATACTGGCTAAATTCAAATTAAATTTTTAATTTAGTTAAAGGCATCGTAGCATTGTTAATTTCTTAGTTTTGACAAAGACGTCATTGTTATTTAAGATGTTAACCTTGAGGGAGGCTGAGTGAAGGATGTACAGTGATTCTCAGTAATGTCTGTGCAAATTTTCTTAAAACCTAAAATTTTTTTTTTCATTGAAAAGTATTTTTCAAAATGAAAAGATGGAAGACTTGGGAGAGTAAAACTAGATTAGGAAAAATTCCGTGGAGCAAACATGTTATGCATTGAATGGGCAGGACTAAAATACAAATGGAATATTAATTACAAATTAATTGCTCTAAGGGGGAGAGGTATTCTAAGTACAAAAACATTTAAAAAGACAAAGAGGTACAGTTCTGACTACCTAGAAGATGCCAAACAGCTTTGTACTTCTCTATTAAGTGACATTTAGAAACATTTCCCTTCTAGACTTAAGATTTGTGGGTAATCATAACATCTAAGATTTTGTCTCCTGTCCTCAAATTCTTGTCTCCTAGACACTGAACCCATTTTCTACAGAGACTCTCTCTCCCATTCTATCTGATCTGGTCTCCCTCCTTGTCATGGTTTAGATCTAAAATGTCCCTTCAAATTCTCATGTGACTGGGAGGTGTTTGCATCCTGGGGTGCTAGACTCATCATTGGATTTATCTATCTATGAGTTGAGTAGCTGAAATTGCTGTTAGGAGCTGGGGCCTGGGGCATGACCTGGAAGGGCATATTTCTCCTCCAAGTGCCTCTCTTGCTCTTCCTCCTGGCTGCCATGACATAATCAGCTTTCCTCTGTTAGACTCTTCCACCACATCCATTCTGGAGCCAGCCTGCCATGGACTGAGACATCTGAAATCATGAGCCAAACATCAACAGTAACAAAAACCTGTCCTCCTTTAAGTTGTGGGTGTGGGTACTATGTCCCCACACCCCAGCACTGAGCAAGTGACAAAGACATTCCTTGACTCAAATGGCAGACACTATTTTGACCCAAATGTTTTAATGTGAGAATATTCTGATAATACTTTTCCACATTAAAGTAAATGTCACTTAAGCAAGGAAGTCTTCCCTTCTTTCCCAGAGGTCCCTGAGCATTTTGCTGGAGGAGCCCTCAGCCCTCAGCCCTTCAGTCTCAAAGTCTACCAGTCCCTGAGAAAGGACTTGCTGAAGCTATGCAGCAGTCAGGCCTGGAGGCGCTGCTTTATAACCTACTGCTTGTGCATACGTGTGACCTTATCTTTTTAACTGATCTTACTCAATTGTTTCCTCACCATTGTGATGATAGTGATGTACACATCGGGTTGCCGTAAGAATGTAATGTAACATAGTCCAGAATAAAGAAGTATTTAATAAATATTTCATATTATTCTCAAGAAATCTCTTCTTAGAGAGACTTGACTTAGCCATCTTGAAATTCCTCATAACCCCAGCGCCCTTATGCTAATCCCACTGAATTCTCTTATGAACAAATGAACAACCCATAGAGACACACTTGAGAATTTTACTGTACAGTTCTCTCACACTTGAGAATTGCTTGTCTTCAGAGTGTAGAAATTGTAATATTTCATAGGGTAGCTATCTCAGCATTAAAGGGTTCTCATACATTTTACACCCAGGACTTGAAGATCAGAGGGCTGACGTGAGTTGCCCAAGAGTAGCACACAAGCTAGTTAGTGGCTATGAGACTTCTATGAGATGTTTTCTGCCTCATAAGAGGTGGCTTCCTTTCCTTACCGTGGCCCTTTCCTTGACTTGTAGCTTTTTCTCTGCTGCCCTGTGACAACAAACTCATCATAAGAAAAGTCCTATCACATTCTGAAACACTATTTTATACAGTCATTCGGGGCAAAACACACCTGCTTCTTCACTTCAGGTGATGTGAGAAGTGTGACAAGCAATGGGAAAGGAATAGCAAATTTTCCTAAGTGCTTTTAATGCAAAATTGCATGATACTGTGCTCCATTTTTATAATCAGAAATGGAAATCTGTCATCCACACACATATACAGATACAAATATTCTTACTATAACTGAGTTTCTTCCTATTTATAAATATTAAAACATATAAATAAAACTTAGGATGTTAGTTACAATATTGAGATCATTAGAATGAGGACCTTTATTTTTTTCTACCACATCTGTAATTTTAAATAACTTTAGAAAACATTTGAAATTCTATTTAGACAATATGAAATAATATTTGAGTTGGGAGTAAAAATCTAGACATGGTAGAAAGGTATACAAAATGATTTTAAGACTTTCTGATAAAGTTTAATGCTTGCCATATGTGTTCATCAAATTAACTAAAAATGCATAGTAGTTAAATCATTATAGCTGGGCATGGTGCCACACACCTCTAATCCCAGCCTTGCGAGGTTGAAGCAGGAGTATCTCTGAGAGTTCAAGGCAAGCCTGGGCTACATAGTAAGTTCAAGGCCAGGCTGAACTACTTAGCAAGATCCTGTTTTAACAACAACAACAAAAATCACCACGAACATCCTCTTTCATATTTTAGGAAATATATGAATGCTTTGGCATTAGAAGTGTAGAAATAGATCTCTTTTCTTGTGTAGGCAGAACACTGGTACCTGCCTAAAATTTCCCCCTGCATCAAGGTAAAAAAACAAAACAAAACAAAAAACCTGCTTGTTCAATGCTTTCTCTTTCCTCCTGAAGAATTAATTTTTTCAACTCACTTATTATAAATGTTTATTTTGTGTTGCTTCTTTTCCTTTTGTCTGGTACTATGCTTTTTGCCTGGCCTACTGGGTCCTCATAGCCATTAAGTACATAGATGAATAGAGATTTTTATTGAAGTTTGAGCGTTTCTTAGTTTCCTGAGAATGCCTTTTATTATTCTTCTGCATAGCAATTTTATCCTTTGAGCTGTGGGCAGCTTACAGGAGAAATGACTACGGATATGAATAGAGTAAGAAAACATTGTTTCAGAAACCAGTATTTTTTTGGACAAACTGGCCCTATTTTTCACAGCCTCTTCTCTGTTTTTTCATTAATTTAATTTTCAAACTGACAAATAAACATTATACGTTTTCATCATGCACATATGCTATTTTGATACATGCATGCATTGTGAAATAGCTGAATATAGCTAATGAACATAAGCATCACTTCACATACCAGTTTTGTGTGTTGAGAAAAATTAAAATCTATTCTTTTAGTGATTTGTTTTTAGGAATGCAATACATTGTTTTCTCTATAGTCAACATATTGTATAATAGATCTTTGAACTTATTCCTCCTAACTAAAATTTTGTATCCTGCGACGAGCATTTGCCCAACTTCCCCCACCCCCAACCTCCACTCAGACCCTGCTAATCATGATTCTACTCTCTGTTTCTGTGAGTTGCATCTTTTTAGATTCCACATGCTAATGAGATCACACATAAAACCAGGGTTTTTAAGTGTAAGAATGTCTTCTGTTAGATCACATCATGTCATGAGTAGTCAGTGTCCCCAAATATTGCAATTTCAAAAGAATTATTGCACTGTAACTTCTTTCTGGTTTGCTTACATACGGTTGTCTGACTAACCTTTTATTGCTGTAATAATAAGGGTGAAGTTCTTTAATTCCATGTTTTCCCCAGATTCCCTCGATAGAATTGACACCTGATTTTTTAAAAAGTACCTTTATTAGTTTGCCAGGTAATTCCCCGCAAGGCCGAGACACACATAAATGTTCCCTCCCTTGGTTGACACTTAACTTTCCTTTCTTCACACATTCCTATTTTTGTTATGATTATTATTGGATTCCACAAATCTTTTCCAAAAACATGCAAGATTGACAGGACAACACCTGATTCTGCTCTTTCTCATGCAAATTTATATGTGGCAAATCCTTAAATTTTATTCCAAGGACGCACTTCCATGTCTCTCATTAAGTTGTTGTATATTAATCTTCTCACCCATTAATTCATTTCTATTTCCAGGAAACTTTCATTATGTAACCAGAATTCATCAACTATGTTATTGAAATCTGGAGATAAAAATATGAATAGGAGAAATGTCCAGCCCTCATTGAGAGATCATCAAAACACAAAACGACGAATAAAAGTGCTAACTGTCATGGAAGTACTGAGAAGGAAGAAAGAAGCTACCCATTTTTGCACAAAATATTACTATATTGTTTATTTAATTTGGCTATTGTTACCTGTAGATATGACTTTATTGATGTTAGAAGTCTGAACAGCTAAATGTGATCCGGAACCATTTCTTATTTAATTAGTTCTTTCCCTTCAAGTGCCAAGCATGTAATATTGTCATAAAATGTGCTTGACAATAGGAAAGCATTCCCTTCTGCACAGAATTTAGTTACTGAGCAACCAAATACTGCATATCTTTATGCTTACTTGAAGCCACTCTGACTGTGAGAGTACCTCCGTGTTTGATTTATTATTCATTGGATTAGTTTGGTCTGCTTTCAGTTCCCACTTAGGTCCCTTTTCTAAAGAACTGAATCATCGAAGTGAAGCAGGATGCCCCATGCAGACTCTGAAACTCAGGTCTGTCTGGGGCAAAGCAGGTTTAGGTAATAGTGACTTTGTGAGACTTAATTTAATTTAGCAATCAAAAGACTAGTAGACATTTCTATCTAAACTACATGGAGAAACAGGACCCAAATTTACCCTCTCACCACAAAAGAAAAAAAACTGGGACATTGGACAACTGGTTTTAAATTTTGGCAATAAGTTCTGCATGTCTGATTTCTGATACAGCCCCCCTCCCAAAAAAAGAATGAAGCATTAGTGACCTGTGAGACAATACCAGGGATCTAGCACTTGCACAATTTGAGTGCTGAGGAGGAGTAAAATTGAAGAAATAATCGGCAAAAATTCTGTAAATTTGATGAAAACAGTAATCCACAGATTCAAAAGGCTAAACAAATCCTGAGACAAATAGACACATATACACATACACAAATCTCTAAAACATACTAAGGTCATGGTGGTTAAATTGCTAATAATCAGTGATAAAGAAAAAAATTTTTTAAAAACAGAGATAAAACCATTTCCTGGGCCGGTGATATAGCTCAGCGACATAAGTGCCTGCCTGGCAAGCACGAGGTCCTGAGTTCAGTTCCCAGTTCCCACATAAAAATAATTTTTTTCCTACAGATTGAACTGTAAAAGAATAACTACAGACCTATCGCCAGAAACTGTACAAACCAGAAGGTGCCTGGTAAAATGCTAAACAAAAAACTACTATACCTAAAAGAAATATATTTTAATGTGTCATTTAACAATAAAGAAGAAATCCAAACATTTTTAGATGCCAAAACCCTAAAAAGTATTGTCATGAGCAAATCTCTACTATAGAAATATTAAAAGTTGTACTTTGGGAAAATGATAAACTTTGCAAAGAATTGAGATTGAAGTGTGAAGAAGTGGTAAACATATGCCTAAACATAATTTTTTCTCATATTTTAATGTCTGAGAAGATAATTGTCTGTTAATTCCACTACTTGGGAGGCTGAGGCAGGAGGATCACAACTTTGATGCCAGTCTGGGTCACTTAGCAAGGCTTTGTCTCAAAATAGAACGGAAAAGGACTACAATTGTAGCACAGTGATAGAGTGGCCCTGAGTTCAATCCCAGGATGTAGAAGGAAAGGAGACAAGAATAAGAAAGAATGAAGAGGAAATGGAATAATAAAAATATCTGATTCATATATAGAAATCAGGGAAAGAGAAAAAAGGGGACACAGAGTCAAAGAGAACATAAATAAGATGTCAAGGTATAACCACAACCATATTGATAATTACATTAAATCCAAATGGTCTGTCGAACAATCCAGTGAAAGGAAGAGACTGTAAGACTAAATTTAAAATATGACCCAATTATAAACTGTCAATAAAACATTTACTTTAAACAGTATATTAAAAAAGAATAAAAACAAGGGGGTGATAAAAGATACATTCACAGTGAGCATAAGAAAATGGAAACGTCTCTTTTAATATTAGATAAAAAAGAATTTAAAACAAGGAATATCTCCAAGAATAAAGAGGGCATTTCATAAGGCTGAAGTGGTCAATTTACCAAATGCCTTAACAACCTTAAATGTGTGTGTACAATAGCGCTTCTAAATATAAGAAGCAAAATTCACAAAAATTAAAACAGAATTGGATGATGCCACCATTATGATTGGAAATACCAGTACCTTTCTTAGTAACAGGAAAACTAAATAAAAATCAACCAGATGAGAAAAAGACTTGATCAGCAGAGCAACATACCTGGCACATTTATGGACCACTCCATGCAAAAACTACAGAATGTGCATTCTTCTCAAAACACATGAAATATGCATCCAGACAGATTAAATTCCATGAGGGTGAGAATGTGGAGTAACTGGAAATCACTCATTGCTGTTGGAATGTAAATGGCACATCCTCGTGGAAAACAACAGGACAGTTCTTTATAAAGTTATCCCGCACTTGCCATACCACCAAGCAATCCTATTCCAAAGTATTTACACAAAAGAAAACACATGTCTACAAAAAGACTTGTACATGAATGCTTATTATTATATTGCTTAGTTTTATTAATAATGGCCCAAATTATAAATAAATCAAGTGCCTGTCAGTAAGTAAATGGATAAACAAATTGTGGTATACTGAGGTAGTACATACAAAGGAATACTGTAATAAAAAATAACGAGCTATTGACACATGCAACAACGAGGAGAAATCTCAAAAACATTATCTGGAGAAAGAGAAGCCAGTAGCAGAAGAATTTATCCTAAATGATTCCATTATATGAGAACTTTAAAATTGACAATTAAATCCAAAGTGACAGAAAGCAAGTCATGATTTCTTGGGGCTAGGAGAAGGAGGAGGGTATTATGGTTTATATTTAGATGTCCCTCCAAATCCTCATGCACTCCTAGGGGGTGCTTTTGGGAGGTGATTGGGTCATGAGGTCATGGTACTCATGAGTGGATTGGTCCACTGAGAAGTTTATCCTAAATATGATGGTGGGAGGTGACACCTGGTCAGAGGAGGTGGTCCCTGTGGGCGTGGCCTGGAAGGGTCTATCTCCTCCCCTCCTCCCTTGACCTCTCTGCTTCCTGCCACCATGCCAGGAGCTCTTCCTCCTCTACCAGGCCTTCCCGCCATGGAGCCAGCTGACTATGGATTCAAACCTCTGCAGACTGTGAACCAAAATAAACCTCTGCTTCCTTAAGTTGTGAGTGTGGGGTATTTTGTCCCAGTGATGAGAAAGGGACTAAGAAGGAGGGCAACTGACTGGGAAGGCACACAAGGAAATTTTTAAGGACAGATTACTCTCTATCTGGATGGTGATGGTGGTTAGTGGTGTCAGACTTCACCAAACTTTACCCTTAAAACAGGAGCATTTTATTGTGTGTGAATTATTTTTCAATAAAGATCACTTTTAAAGGAAAGTAATCATGGCATCATGCCATGACACGAGTGAATTCTAAAGGACACTTTTCTTTTTTTTTTTTTTTTTTTTTTTTTTTTTTTTTTGTGGGTACCGGGGGGACGACCTCAGGACCTCGCGCGCCAGTAGGCGCCCGTGCCACTGAGCGATATCACCGGCCCCTTTTTCGTATGTGGGTTCCGGGAGTCGAACTCGGGCCTTCGCGCTTGCAAGGCAGGCGCTTAAGCCGCTGAGCCGTCTCACCGGCAAAAGGACACTTTTCTTTGAAGTGTTCAGAATCATAAGTACCTTGTCTTGGTCTTTGCTATAACAAAATTCTAGAAGCTGGGCAGTTTATAAACAGCAGAAATGTACCTCTCATGGTTCTAGAGGATGGGAGGCCCAAGGTGAAGAAGCCTGCATGTCCAGGCCTGCTCTCTGGTTTAGAGATCGCCTCTTTCTGCTGTGTCCGCTCATGGTGGAAGGTGCATGTGAGCCCCCTTGAGAATACTACTGTAGTCCCGCTCACGAGGAGTAGATTTCACATATGGATTTTGGGGATAAGCCAACATTTGGACCATCAGCAGCTCTGAGGTCAACATTTACTAACTCTGGGATCATACAGCAAGTGACTTCAACTTTCTTAGTCCGTTTCTTCATCTGAAAAGTGGTGCTACTGCCTGGCAAGATTATTGCTACTAAAAATACTCCACATTCTACCTGAAGTGGAAAATTAATTTTCTACTCATTTCAGCATGTTTATTTTAATTTTTTAACTTTACATTTTCAGATAATTTCAGATTTGTGAAATAAAGAACCTGTGTACACTTTTACCTAGACGTCCCAAAAGTAAAATCTCACATAACGAAATTATCAGAATCCAGAAAAGAACAATGACTTAGTACAGTTATCAAAACTTACTCAGAATTTTTCCAATTATCCTTCTCATGTCATTTCGATCATATATTGCATTTATCCTTAGTCTGGAGCAGTTCCCCAACCCCCCTCCCCTTTTTTGTTTTTTTTTTTTTAGAAGGGTCTTGCTATGTAGTTCAGGCTGGCCTGGAACTCACTATGGTGCCCAGGGTGGCATTGAGCTCACGGTGATCCTCCTGCTTCAGCCTCCCAATTGCTGGGATTACAGGCGTGCACCACCACGCCAGGTCCCAATCCCTTTTTGTCTTTCATATTTTTTTGTTGCTGTTAGTGTTGGGGACTGAGCCCAGGACCTTCATATTGAGCTATATCCCCATTTTATTTTATTTTATATTTTATTTTATTTTTTAATCAGTACATGTTTGTAGTACATAGTGTTTACATTCCTTGTGTGGAGTTGGTACATGTACATAACACATCTTAACTCCGTTTTCCATTCCCTTTCGCTCCTCTCCCTCCATCTTTTGATCTCTTTCATTTTGACATAGAGGGTCACTAAGTTGCTAAATTGTCCAGGTTGGTCTCATACTTGCAATCCTCCTGCATCAGCCTCTCAGAGTGCTGGGATTACAAATATTTGCCACCACGCCCAGTATCTTTGGCATTTATTTGAAGAGTACAGGTCATTAACTTATTGGAAATATTCCTACATTTATGATTATCTGATATATTTTAATGATTAAATTAAGGTTATTTATTTTGGAATCCCCAGAAGTGATCTCGTGCCCTTTTGAGTGCGCCTACCAGGAGGCACATGCTACGGATTTGTCTTGTTCTTGGTGATGCTAGCTTCGATTATTTGAGTATACGATGAAGGTAGTGTCTTCCAGGATCCTTCACTGTAAAACTACTGTTTTTTCTATTGTAATCAAAAAGTGATTTGTTGGGAGATATTTTGAGTGTATGTAAAATCCATTTCTAATATTTTCATCCAGTAATTTTAGCATCCATTGATGATTCCTGTCTAAAACAATTATTGTTGTGCTGTTTGCCAAGTGATGATTTTCTGTTTTCATTCTTCGTATTTGTTAGCTGGAATTCTACTGCGAGGAAAAGCTGTCCATTCTCTCCATTTGTTTTTTCAAATGCCTATTTATGTTAGAATGAGTTTGTGGCTTATTTCATTCATGGGTTTTAACCTAATTAACCATTATTCACTTATTTTTTGGTCATTTTATCCCAATTTCACCATGAGTAGTCTTTTCGAACTGGTTCCAAATTTCTTCTCAAACCTCTTTTTTTACTACCTCTTTATTTTCATCAAATATTCCAGACTTATCTTGTACTGTTTTTGTCCCAGTCTTAGAACCAGCCATTTCTCTATATAGCTCTACTTTCTTTTATTAGAAAATAGTTTAATGCTTTGTTAATGAAAAGGACTTATTTTTTACTCCTTTCAGTCAATCCAAAAATATTAGCCTGGAAAATTGTACTAGATGGTTAGTAGAAAACTGGGGAAAGATATATAGAAGCTTGTTTTTTCAGCAAGACATTTGATTTAAAATAATTATTGTTGGCTTTCATTTTTACCAGCTGAACCACCCGTTGGTATTTTACACCCCACAAAACTAATACTGGACTCAGAAAGAGTTGATGCACACTGGGAGGGAGTATGAACCCGACTTGGGAGAGCTTGCTGGGGCTGCCACAGTATGACTCAGACACGGGTCATAAGCAGAACCGTGAAGCTAATACTTGAGTCGGAAAATTCCGGGCTCAGTGCATGGCAAAAATGAAGTGAAGTTGTGAGAGCCAGCGAGCGGGCTGCTCAGCGCCTGATGACGCTGGGGAAAGCTCACTGGAAGGTCAGGCTGGGCCGGCTGCAGTCCATCCTCCTCTTCCTGGAGGAACGCAGAAGAACAGCTGCATCTGCCCCGCACTGAGGGAGGGGACGGAGACACCAGAGGACGGCTTCCATTGTAATTTCTGTAAACAAGAGAGACCCAGGCACAAGATGAAGCCGTGACTGTCACACCGGCCATTTAATTCGGCAAACGCAGGTTTTAGAATAACTGTCCTAAATTTTAAACCAATATTCAAACCGCTTCATATCTTTTCAATACAAGAATGACGATGTAGATGATGAATATATGTAACTGGAATAATTCTAGAAGAATGACCCACATCATGAAGCTATTTAGGTCTAATTTCTGGCTTTTATGGAAATAAAAACACCAAAGTGCACACTGCCTTATTTTCCTACCCAGACTGGAGAGAGAGAGAGAGACAGGGAGAGACAGGGAGAGAGCGAGAGAGGGCTCTGACATAATCTCAAGGGTACATTGTATCCATTTATGAATTTCCATATCTTTTCTCTTTGTTCTTCTTGAACTATTCTAGGGTTGTTTTGATTTTATTTTGCTTTGTTTTTAAGTAGAGATGGAAGCAATCTCCTCCATCTCCATCCCAGTCAGGATGGAGTTAAATTAGAGTAGCCAAAGATAATGAACTCACCAGGCACCTGAACTGTGCTGCTGGTGACAGATTTGCCACGGGAAAGCCTCACAGCCCTCAGCGCAGGTGGGATTCGTCCAAGGCTTTTCCCCACACTGCACGTCCCTTTCTACCTCTCAAGGCGGTCTTGGGAGCTGAAGGCTGCCACGCTGGGAGAAGTTGTCCTTGAACTTAGGCAGCAGCGGAAGAGGCCCCCTCAGGAATGTGGAGCAAGTATATTTTGACCTGATTCAGGAACCCTGGATTCATTCTTGGCTCTGAAAGCGGCTCCTCCCGCCTGGCCTGCAGATCAGCTTATCCTCGGTCGGCTCGGCCTGTTCATTCCACTGCTGCACGGGACGACTGTACGGGGCACAGCTGCAGGGGGTCCTCCAGGCGAGAGAGTGCGCGCTAAAATGAAAGGAAAATACCTGCGCAGCCCCGGGGGGCAGGGGATCACTGGCTTCATCATTTCTCCAGGATGCCTCACATTTTCATAACAAAGGATGCCCTTTACATCCAGGAAACTATAATTCCAGAAAAGTGAAGAGACTTAGTGCAGACACAATTGAAGATATAAAGAGCTCTATTTTAGAACTCAAATTTAGGACTATATTTAAAATATTACTGGCCCTATAAGTCCCGCTTGGTGGTGCAGGCCTGTAATCCCAGCGCAACTTAAGTTTTGATGACTATAACGAGTTCCATCTTATTGGTGGTTGTACCCAATTCTTGTAAATATTTTGTGATACTTAAGTAAATAATATATTACTGGGACGTGAAATCATTTTTTGTTATGAACAGTGGTCAAATAAATATTCATATATTCGAATCTGTATACACATCCCTGTGAAATATATACGTATTATATAGCTTAATAATTTTTATCACTGAATGCTGATTGCTTCTAGAAAGTGGGCCCTAATTTATACTCTTTAAGCACTGTTTCCCTATTTCTTTGTTGTAACAGTTGGGAGTGCATCTGGCTGCAGGTAACAAAAACGCTAACCACAGCAATTTTAAAAAGTAAGGAATTTATTTGTCTCAAGCCACAAAAAGGCCAGGGGCCATTAATTAAGGTTAGAGAGTTGTTCAACTGAATTTTCAGGGAGTCAGTCTTCTCAAAATTTGGTCTTTATCCTCTATGTTGCAAAATGTCAGCTACACATAGACGCATGTGTTGTGTAGTATTGGTCATCCGAAGTAAGGGGAAAACCTCCAAGTTTTCTCCCTGTGAGAGACATTATCATTTGTTCCCTACACAGATCCCTACCCAGGGGTATCTACTGCATTCTTCTCTTGCACCGTACCTTTTGGTACTCGGGAGGTTGAGTGGATAATTATTTTTGCCTTCATATTTTATAATAAGAAAAGTCAGGAAGAATGGTTGCATCCTACCATACCATTATTTGAAGTGTTTTTGAAATAATCTATATGAAGGTTTGTCTTCTTATAGCTGCTTCAGGTGGAGGAGGGGCAGGAATTGACCCTGCCTAATCCTGACTGACCTAAAGGAGACATAGGAATATTAAAATAGTGAAGTCATAGTCCCCATGCCTTTTTACCTCTTGGAGCTAGCTCAATAAAGGAAATGTCACTAGACATGGTCCAAGAAAGTCCCCAAAGCAGAGATAGGGAACTGTTATGGCTTGTGTCTGGATGTCCCCCCAAAGCCTCATGCACTCATAGGTAGGGCTTTTCTGAGGTGGCTTAATCTAGGGTGTATGATGCTGGGACTAAGGGTGTGTGATAACTAAATGGGTTTAGTTCTGGGTAAAGGTAATGGAAGCCCCAGCCTGGGTGTGGGTGGCACCAATCAATAGACTTGTACCCAGGATGGAATATAAAGGGAGAGGGGGAAGGCAGGCTTGATGCTTGCTGCCTTCTGCCACACCATGTGCTATTTCTCCCCTGTAAAGCTCCTTTGCCATGCCACCCTCTCTTGGAGACAGCTGACTATGGGCTGAACACTCTACAAACTGTGAACTGAAATAAACCTTTCCTCCTTTGACTTTTTTTTTTTGTGGGTACCGGGGGTGGAACTCAGGACCTCGCACGCCAGCAGGCGCCCGTGCCGCTGAGCGATATCACCGGCCCCTTTTTTCGTATGTGGGTTCCGGGAGTCAAACTCAGGCCCTCGCGCTTGCCAGGCAGGTGGTTACGCCGCTGAGCCATCTCACCGGCCCCCTCCTTTGACTTTCAGTGTTGAGTATTTTGTCTCAGCAAAGAGAAAAGTGACTAAGATGGGAACCTTGACTTGCCACACCCATAGGACAGGTTGCAGGTTCCCTGGCTTCTATCACAAGCACGCAAAGAATTTTCAGGGCAGATCAGTAAGAGGCGTAAAGGGATTAGGCAGAATTTTTAAAGTACACACTCAAAGAAATAGCGTGTGGGCCCTCAAAAGAGAGAGAGGCCAAATTTTATTTTTAAGTGAAAATTTAAGCCTAGAATAGATTTAGATTTATAGGAAAATTTGAAAAGCTAGTAAAAAGCCTTCCCATTAACCCTTTCCCCATTCTAATTATTCACAGGTTACATTAGTGTAATACTTGAGTTATAACTCATAAATAAATATTGATAACATCTTATTAATTAAAGACCATACTTTTTTCAAATGTCCTTAGATTTTTACCTATTGTCTTTTTCTGTTCCAGAATCCTATCCAGCATCCCACTGAGTCACCCGTCTCCCTAAGGGCGCTCCAGACTATAGCTTTTCAAACTTTACTTATTTTTGATGACTTTGACTGTTCTGAGGAACACTGGTGAGATATTTTGCAGAATTCCACTCAAGGCGGACCTCCATGATATTGTTTTCATGATTAGCAGGGGTTATGAGTTCCAGGGAGGAAGCACATGGAGCTCCATTTTCATTACGTATCAGGAGTGCACGCAATCACAGGGTTTATCACCAAGGATGTGAAGCCGGGTCACACGGCAGAGGGAGGGCAGCGCCCTTATGATGTCTCCACCGGGAGGGGACTCTTCTTCCTTCCTTCCGTTTGCACTTTTTCAAAGTAAATCACTGTGTGCACCCCATACCATTGGAGGGACAGTATCTGTATAAATCATTCGCAATTCTTCAGGGTTCATTATTTATTCAGTCATTTATTTATACAAATATGAACTCGTGGATATTTGTTTTATTCTATGGTTTGTAATCTAATTCTCCACTATTTGTTTGCTTGTTCAAATTGTTCCAGCTTTGGCCACTGCGAGTTCTTTCTTTTGGCTCCTGTGCTGGTTTCATATGCGCCGTTCTTTATTTTGTTTTCTTGAGCACTTCATTGTTTTATGATGCTACAAGATCCTCCAGGCTTGTTTGATGCATTTCCCTCTCCTGTCCTAGAATTACCCATCTCTCCAAGAAGCC
The DNA here is from genome assembly GCA_028451465.1 of Erethizon dorsatum. Lineage (NCBI taxonomy): Eukaryota > Metazoa > Chordata > Mammalia > Rodentia > Erethizontidae > Erethizon > Erethizon dorsatum. The sequence goes on from CM051823.1 coordinate 147,437,407, forward strand.
TAGGTTCTTTTATTGAAGATCAGGGCCCTGGGTTTGTTTAGTACTTTATATCCTGTAATCAGAGGTATATTTTCTCTAATTTTAATCTAATTCTCATTGCAATTAAAATATATGTATATATATATATATATATATATATATATATATATATATGATACCTAAACTAGCCTATCCTTTGTGTCTTTTGCTCTATAGAAATAAAGCAAGGTGGGTCAAAGCATACACTAGATTTCTTTTAATATTAATATGACCAAGGCCAATGCATGGATATTTTCTTGATGCGCAGAAGACCTTCTTACCCTGGCTGAGGCCCACCTGAAATCTCAGCCTCCACCCTAGGATCCCCACCTGTAAGCTCTGAATTGTACAGGAGAAAGGACAAGGGCCACTCAGCCATGTTAACCTTACCTCAGCAAACCCACCCACAAAAGCCACTTTTATTTTAGCTTCTCTTCCTTCACACTGCCTAATAAACAGCTCCAAGATTCTGATTCAGAAAAATAATTTTTTTGATTTTTTTTTTGGGGGGTACCGGGGGGGTCGACCTCAGGACCTTGCGCGCCAGCAGGCGCCCGTGCCACTGAGCGATATCACTGGCCCCTTTTTCGTATGTGGGATCCGGGAGTCAAACTCGGGCCCACGCGCTTGCCAGGCAGGCGCTTACGTCGCTGAGCCATCTCACCGGCCCTAGATTGTGTTTATTAAGGTAACCTATTGTAAGAAAGTGTTTTAAGAATTGTTATAAACATGTTAGCTGATCACCAATATGATTTTGACAATTGAGTAAAAACATGTTTATTTAGATTTTTAAGATTAAAAAAACTTCTTACCAAAATGGATTCCTAAATAAATAAAATTTTAAATTTATATAACTAAACTAATGGTTTTCCACATATTTTTATTTGATTTTCAAATCTGTATTATATCGGGTTCGTGTCTAATAAAAAGAATTGAATAAAGCAAATGGTTTACCTTGACCAAAGTTAACAATCAAAATTTCAGTAGCCTTGAAAGGACTTATCCACCACAAAAGGTAGTATAGAATTTAACATATATTTAGATAATTCAGAAATAACCCCTAAATGTTCCTAAATTTTCTTTCCTTTAGGCAAAGATTATTTCCTCTTTTTATGAGCTGTCCAGTTATTAGAATGCTTCATTTGGGGAGGGCCCTGCCCACACAGAAAGCTGGCCCAGGTTCACAGGCTTATTCCTTGTGTATGGGCTCACCAACATTTACTCAGAGAAAATTCACCCAGTACATTGTGCCAAGAGCCAGGAGGGTCCCTGAACAATCACAGACTTACTTCATTGAGGGGGTCCCCGACATGTGTTTGGGAGGATGGGCTGAGAGTGGAGATCTGTGACCCAAAACAAGCATCCAAATGAGCTTGGACTCCAGTGACAGGGCATGCAGGTGTCCCATAAGGAAACAAGGCCTAACCGGTGGGCAGGGACAGTTTCCACTGTCCACTGGGAATTTATGTGAAAGAAAAACAAGCTCCTAGTTTTCTGAGGGGAGCCAGTTAAATGAACAAAGATCTTTAACTGGATGAAAGCAGGGACCCACATTTAGAATCAGAGGGACATAGCAAGGTGGTTTTGCAGACGAGGCCTCTTTAAAGAATTTGGCACTGAAGGTGGGGGTGGCTAGGATGTGAGCATAGAAATCACAGAAAAAAACTGGGTGCAGCCCAGTCAGGCACTTTCTGTACAACCTTTACAACTTTTCTGTAAATCTAAATATATTCAAAAATAAACGTTTATTTAAAAATATTAGGCACCTCTCATCCTCCTCTTCCTTTTCCTCTTTCTTGTGTAAACATTTTTTCTCTCTTCAATAAGAAAACAGCATTACCAATTTCTTTGTTTTGAGTGTTATTGTTATAACCACTCAACATGTCATCCCAGTAATGTGACATTCATGTTTATATTGTGTCTGTTTTATACAAAACTTGTTTCATTTGTCTACATATATGTTCTTAGTCTGTTCAGGTTGCTATAATAAAAAATATTGAAAATACTGTAAGATGAGCAGTTTGTAAACCACACAAATTTATTTCTTACTGTTCTCGGGGCTGGAAAGTCCAAGATGAAAGTACTAGTAGACTTGGTGTCCAGTGAGAATCCACTGTCCAGTTCAGAGGTGCATCTTTTCATTGTGCCTTCCTGCGCTGAAGGAGTAGGCTTCCGTCTTTGGCCTCTCTTGTCAGGGCACCAATCCTACTCATGAGGGCTCTGCCCTCAGGACCTAACCGCTGCCAAATACCACGTTTCACCTCCTAATACCATCACATTAGGATTCAGTGTATGAATTTGGGGGGACATAAATATTCAGACCATAGCATAATCTCTTTGTATTGTGTCAAGAACAAAGAACGTACACTATGTCTTTAAATATAGTAACATTAATTGGGAAATACTTTCATTAATTTAAAAAAGCATATGTAGAAAACGGTTACTTTTTAAATGAAAATTCCAAGTCATTTTAAATTTAGTTTACTCTGCCTCATCCTTCTTTTACCTCTCCTTTTCTTTTTTTTTTTTTTTTTGTGGGTACCAGGGGGTCGACCTCAGGACCTTGTGCGCCAACAGGCACCCGTGCCGCTGAGCGATATCACCGGCCCCTTTTTCGTATGTGGGATCCGGGAGTCGAACTCGGGCCCTCGCGCTTGCAAGGCAGGCGCTTACGCCGCTGAGCCATCTCACCGGCCCCTTTCCTTTTCTTTTTTCTCCCCCTTCTCTTCTAATAGTTTCTTTCCTTTCCCTCCTCATTCCAATATCCTGTATTTTTTATTTTAATAGCATTGAATTATTTACTTAGATAGATCTTCTTTGGATTCCGCCATAATCTAACATTCTTATCAACTCCCTAGAAAGTGGTAACCTGGAAATAATGTGTCTTATGTGACTCCACTATATTTTGTTAAAAAGCTACAATTATATCTAGCTCCATCTCCTCTTTCAATAAAGAAATTGAGGATCCAGTTTTGAGAGGCTGCCCAAGACGAGCAAGACAATTTCATGTTTTAATAAATAGCAGAAGTGGATCTAGAGCCACTGATCTATTTCCCAGTTAAATGCACATTTTACTGCGCCGTGTTGCCTTCACTCTATAAAAAGAACATGGTTTGCGGAGTTACTCTTGAAATTCTCCTTCCTATAAGGAGAAAGACAGGTTTGGGCCAATACTTAGTTGCCTGGATTTTATCATCCATTGTTCCAGCAGAGTGTTGTGACTCCATTTACAGATTAACTTTATAACCTCTTAAAAGGAAACCCTGAAGAAAATTCATGATTCTCTTACTTAGATAAAAGCACCAGCCAGTTAATAATTTTTTTTTTAAAAATGTACTACCATATAGATTTCCTACTTCCAAATCTCATTTTCCAAGTATTGTACATATATGCCCTAAGATTTTAAGAGCATCAACAGTGGAGTTATTTTTGAAACCATTATTTTGAAACCAAAGAGTTATAAAGCAGTAAAGGAAAAGAAATGTCTTAACCTTGAAGGTGATACCATAAAGATATTCAGTTACTTACAGACTCAGCTACCGCTCATTTGTGTATTCTGGGCTGTTCTTTACCTTGTGGCTGCAATCTATTTGCTACAATGTTCTGTGAGGGAATTTCTGCTCTTATTGCAAGTGGTTGGTGTTGCAAGAGAACTACTACCCAGGTTTACTTTTAATGGTCTTTCCATTCGCTGCAAGTCAATGTCCTGCTACATTAAGCTTGTGTTTTCATGTCTTTAGATATTGCTTTAGCTCCCACCATCATACCCCAAGGGCAGCTGCCTAAGCTGGCTTCACTTGATTGCTACTGTGGTCCTCTTTCATGGCCTTTGGTGACAGTTGATGGAATCGTGATGGTTTGTGGAGCAATGGAAAAGTATTAGAGAGGAATGGAAAATGGTTTGATGGGTCAGATTACCCTGGTGGTAGGCATGGGTTCCTGTATTTGTTGGTTGGGGACCCTGTCTTGCTATGGTTCTTGAGTTTGGTTTAAGACTTGGTGACTCTCTGGCGCCACACACTGGCATTTGAATCATAGACAAAGCCTTCTGGACTCCATCAACTGGAGCAGTAGGTGATCTCAGAGAAAGCAGTGGAAAAACAAGGTGAAAGTCTCCGTGAAGCCTGCCTTATTCCTGAGGCAGAGGACTAATCCAAGTAATTTTTGTTCAAAATGTTTTCTCCTCAGACATTTAAAGTCAAAGCTAGTGACGGTTCTCATTTGTACCATTTAGTTCTTTTTTATCTTCTTCGATTTTCTACTTACAGATAACACAAACATCATTGAAGAAAATCATTCAAAAGGAAGAAAAATAGTGAAAATCTACACCCCATTCCTATACTATTCCTCCAAGAAAGCCATTAATTGCATTTGGTGCATATCCTTACAATTTCTTGGCTGTATTTATGAAAACATACATGTAACTATATCACCAAAATATATCAGATTGCATTATATGAATAACCTTCACTTGACTTTTTTACTTAATGTTATACACTGGGCATCTTCTATATCAACACATGCAGAATCAATCCATTCTTTTTTATATCTGCATAATTGTTCCATTCTATGGAGTTATTATCATTTATTTAACCAGGCCCTTAAAGACAACCTTAGTTGTTGGTTTGTTGTAAAACTTCTTAACCTCCTTTTTCTGCATTTGTATACCATCGCCAGTGAATACTACCCTACTGGGATTACTGTGTGTGACTTTCTTACCCATGCAGTCGTAGGCACTGCTCTCACCTGTAGGCTGCTGCCTTGCTTGGCAGTGCAAGGGGATAGAGAGGACGGGCTCCTTCGTGGCTCTTGCTGGACCTCACTAATTGTCCCATATGTCACCCTTGATGCCTCCTTACTCACTGCAGCTGGAAACCCAGAGCATGAAGAAACTCCCTTATAAATGCCTTCCCTCATGCATTTTGACCAAACCTTTCTTCTTTATTGGTTTTGCTTATTTTCCATTTTTCAGTTACTCAATACAGTTTCTGGTCCCTGGAGGCTTTTTTCTTTCCTTCCACGCAGCTCCAGGTTTGTTCATTTGTTATATATTTTAGGGCCCTTGTGTGGATGTGGAAGGTAGGAGAAAGCTACGGCATGTTTTCTACTTTTGAATGAGGTTTTGTTTATATTAGTGATGACCAATTTTTATAAATATTTTGTGTATAGCTCTTTATCTTTATGAATTTTTAAATAAATTCTTAATTGAGTTATTGAAATGTTTTGTAACTTTGCTTTTCTTTTCTACCTGATCTGGAAGAGATGATGCTCCAGAGAAGAGCATTAATTAATTAACCCCCAGAACTGGTGGATATATTCAGTTATATGGCAAAGGAGGATTAAGTTTGCTGACTAACTCATCTTCAAATAGGGAGATTTGGGCTGGTGATATAGCTCAGAGGCATAAGCGCCTGCCTGGCAAGCGTGAGGTCCTGAGTTCAGTTCCCAGTAGCCACATAAAAAAAAAAAAAAAAAAAAAAATAAGGGAGATTATTCCAGATTATCTATACAGGCCCAATATCTTCACTCTTGTTATCTCTCTGCTGAGCATTTGTTTTATTATCTGAATTAACATTGATTATATTGCACTTTTATTTACTATCAATGATTGCTCTGGAAATTGCAAGTTGTAATATCAATTTTTAATTTTACTGCTTCTCAGTTACTGTCAGAATCTTAGGACACAAACTCATTTACACTTCTCCTCTCTTTCATGTTTTGTTTCTTGTGCACTTAGTTTTATGCATGTTTTTAACACCACGCTATGGCTATTGCTTTGCATGGTCATTTATTCTTACCCACAAATCGACTCATCTAATGTTCTTCATTCCCTCCAAAATTCCGTGTTTTCAGATTCCCATGTTTACTTTCGCCAGTAGGACTCCCTTCAGCATTTTCATGTAGGCTTCCTGGAAATAAATTACTCAGTTTTGCTTTTCTGTTCACTTTTTTGCTTCCTTTTATTGTTGTTCGCTTATTTGAAAAAAATATTTTGTTTCTTGCAGTACTTTAAAATAGCACTCTGTTGTTTTCTGGCTTCTGTTGTCCCTGTTAAGAAGCCAGCTGCCAGTTTTACTGTTGCTTCTTTGTAGGTAGTGCGTTTTTCCCCCTGTGGCTGATTTTGAGATCTTCTCTGTTTTGGATTTAGCTATTTCACTCTGAGTTGCCAGTTGTGGTTTACTTTGTGCTTATCTTGCTTGAGGATCTATTGGGTTTCATCATGCACAAGTTGAATGAATTTTATCTACTTTAGAAAATAGCTAGCCATTATCCCTTTGAATATTATTCTGCTCTATTTCTTTCTTTTTCCCTTCAGAAACTCTAACTTTACACAGTAGATCCTTTGTTCATGTTTTATATATCTTTTGTTTGTTGCTATTTTTCCCCATTCTTTTTTCTTCTACTCTTCACTTTGTGTATTTTTATTGATATATCTCCTGTTCCCAAGACCTGTATTCAGTAATGTCTAATCTATTGTAAAGCTCATACATTGAGTTTTAAAGTTTAATTTTGAAATAATTTTAAATTTACAGAACCATTTGAAGAACTGTAGAATGAACTCTTATATCCTTTTCATCCAGATTTCCCAGTTAGTGATTTCATACTTGCTCCATCTCTTTTCCTATACATAGATAGATAGACCAGTATATTCAACCATAAGACAGCATTTTAGTGAACAATTTGAGAGCAAGCGGCAGGCTTTATGCCTTATTACTTCTAAATAGTCCTGTGTGTATTTCTTCCAAACAAATTCACTCTCCATAATAGTCATCACCAAATCTTTCAAATCAGAATGAACAGTGGTAAACACTATTCCCCAAACCATAGTCTATTTCTATCCCATCCATAATCCTTATGCAGATTTGGCCAATATTATCAATATTGTCTAATTTTTCCTTTTGACTTAGGATGAAGTCCAGCATCATGTTATATTTTGTTTTTCCATTTTTTTCCTTCTCTTCAATTCTGTAACATTTCCCTAGTCTTTTCCTATTTTTCAAGACCTTGACAGCTTTGAAAGTACAGCCATTTTGTTCTTTTGGATTTTTATTTTTCATTGGTTATAATTTGTTATTATCATTTATTCTGACGTGCAAATTGTTCCACATTTAGCTAGTTGAATCTTTTAAAAACTGCTTCTTGGCCGGTAAGATAGCTCAGCGGCATAAGCGCCTGCCTGGCAAGCGCGAGGTCCTGAGGTCGACTCCCAGTACCCACACACATACACAAAAAACCCTGCTTCTTGTGCTATTTTGACATGTTACTTTCATTCTTTACTTTTAGGAATAATATGATATACTGGGCTGATGTTGAAGATTCTCTGCCCCAGTCCTTGAATCAGCTGTTTTTATTAGGAGTCCTTGTTCTTTATTGAGAGAAGTCAGTATATAGAATTTGAGTCTGTGTACTTAGTATGCTCATTGCTACTAGGTTGTCACTGTGCCTAGGCTCTCCTCGTGGACAGAATTTGGAAATATGTGCACGTGTTCATGTATATGTATACATTGGTGCTCATATGCATCTATAATTATCTATCCATTCATTCATCTATCAATTAACAATAACAAGCTCATTGTGTTTTTAATTTTAATCCAATATTTTAGAATTCATTATTCTTTCCCCCTTTTTTTATATTCATAATCCCATCTTTCATGGTGAGAAATCTGGCTTCCATTAGCTTCAACTTGGACACATTTTGAAAAATCAATCCTTTTTTTACAATTGGTTTTCTGAAAATGCCAGATGCTACCATTTGGTCAGCAGGCATACTGCTGCCTGCACCGTGGCTCTCCCATCATGGCTTCTTTGCCACTAGGCAAGCCAGCATCTTTGGACCTCTCCCCACTTCCTGGGCTGATGGATACACTGCTATCTCTATGCACCCTCCCTACTGTTGTCTCCTCCATACATTGATTTCTTATCTTCAGATATTATATTTGTCAGAATTGGATATGCAGCAGCCATATTTATAGATTCCTTTTACTGGAAATCCATCTTTCCATCCACTTTGTCCTATTCTTTTCTCTATTTCCTTGAACATAGAAACATAAATTATTTGTAAATCCTTGTTTGCTAATTCCTATATCTTGATCATCTATGGCTCTCATTTGTTTTTTCTCTTGATTATTGGACAAATTACCTTTATCTTTCAAGTCTAGTAATTTTTTTAAGTGCTGGACATTGTGCATACTAAAATCATAGAGAGTGTAGATAATATTGTCCTCCACTCAGGAAAGTTCCCCTTTTCTTGTGTCAGGCAGACAGAATGGCTGCTGATAATCTTAATCCATTCAAGGATCAATTATAAGCAGAATCTAGTTTCAGTTTTGATAAATGTACTTCTGTCTCTCCCCTTTTCTTTCTTTCTGTTTTATTCTTTTTCTTCCCTTCCCTTCCCTCTCCTCTCCTTTCCTTCTTTCTCTTCCCTTTCCTTCTCTTCTCCTTCCTCCCTCCCTTTCTTTCTTCCTTCCTTCTTTCCTTCCTTCCTCCCTTCCCTTCCTCTTTCTTTCCTATATTCATTTCTCCTATAGTAGAAGGACATGCAATAAACAAAAGTAAAAGCATATTTCCTAGTTAACGTATAATTCTTTCTACCTATTGGTCTTAAAAAGGGAACAGAAGTCTGGGACAAAGATGCCTAATGAAATCTAAGCCCTATAGTCTGTAAGGGACTTTGACAAGATCCCAAGAGACCTCAATGACAGGATGGGTAGAGTCGACCTATAACAATGCATAAAGATCTTACACTCGGCTCTTTCATCTTTGCTGATAACGTTTTTTCTCTATTCATTATAAAACTTAGATGATCATAGTGTCAAGTCAAGAAGGCTGAAAATGTTGTTGTGTACAATAGGGAAAATTATTTTGTATGGTCTGTATACCACAGTTAAAAATATGTATACCTTAGAGTTAGGCTGCAGGTGCCATTTTACTTACTCTCATGAGTATGTTTTCCATAAAGATCATAACATCTCCCAAGTTTCTACTGCTTAGATAGTAAGTCCTTGTCTTTGTTTCCCACATTTGTGGGGGTCTGCAGTTCCATAAGTTAGGAGCATCTTCTTTCCTTTCCTGGGTACTGGAATTTATAGCCTTCTTCCTATTTCCATTACTTCTGCTGAGGAGTTGCTTTTCTGATTGGTAAAAGTAGGAAAGAACATTATTTAAAAATTCTTTTCCAGATGAATGTTTTCACAGAACGTTTAGGTTCTCCTCTTCTGAGAGGTCCACATTTTGACATAGATTGTTCCCTTTTGCCACAAGTCTAAGCCACATGTTGTAAACCATCTTTATCTGCAATAGAACTGAGGCTGACTCTTCGCTGGATCCTTTCTCAATTGCTGCAGAACCTGTAGACAAAAGGAGTGTGATGGATTTTATCAAATACTCAATAGTTTCTTTTAAGTTACTCCAAAACTCCAAATGGCTACAACTTCCCATAGGTGCTTCTGGAATCTTTATTATTTAACCCACTTCTATTTGAATGAATAAAAATATTTCCTAATATATATACTTCATAAATAAATGTTTCATAATATATATATGACCACAAGAAGAATGAAATCCTGTCACTTGAAGCAAAATGGATGAGACTGGAGGCCATCATGTTAAGTGAAATAACACAGAAATACTATACAAATATTGCACGTTTTCACTCACATGTGGAAGCAAAAATAGTTGGCCTCAAAGGACAGAGTAGAAGAATGATTACTAGAGGGTGACAAGAATAGAGGGAGGAGCCTGAGGGAGGGTAGTTATTGGGTACTAAAAATACAGGTACATGGAATGAATAAATTCTAGTGTTCGACAGCATTGTAGGGTGTCTATAATTCACAACAAACTATTATATGTTTTATGAAGAACTAGAAGAGAGGAGTTCAAAGTTTTCCAATACAAAAATGTGATAAATGTATAAGGAAAGGGAAATGTTACTCTGATTTTACATCACACATTTTATACATGTTTGAATTATCACATTATACTCCATATATACATAATTATATGTTAATTTAAATGAAATAACAAAAACATTTTAAAGCTTTCACTATTAAAACTCTCTTCTAAGATGCATCAAGTAACTGTCCACTGTTCTGTGGGTTGGCTAGAATTCATCATACTACTACATCTAGTTCATTACTCATACAATTTCTAACCTTATCCCCAGGCAATCATAGCAGCATCTCTTCCTCCCGGTCATCCAAAATACATACAAACCAAATAAAGAAAATTGCTGACCGTGGCCAATCAGCGCTGGGCCAGGATCACTACACAAGATTTTATTTCCACTCAGTAAGACCAAGACCACATATACTACGGCATTTTTTTTTTTTTTACCATCTAAGCATACTTTTCTTTTTTTCAAATATCCTTTGCAACCTTAATTAACCCTTTATGGACATGATGCTCTATTTGTTTTATTATTTTGTTTGTTTAATGTGACTGCTAGAATGTGATGGATGTCTTCAAAATAAATACGCAATGATTTCTGTCGTATTGTAAATGTACCAAAAAATAGCATTAAAATATATTTACAAATAAATAAAGCACTGCCTTCTCTCTTGAAAAAACCATTATATATGTAGAGAACCCATTATATATAGTAGAGAAAGTCCCATAGAAGGTAAGCAAAATGTGAATTGATGATCAGCATAAGAAGGTGGTAGGTCAGAAGGGGCGGCCTGGTTGGGTGGCAGTAGAGAAGGGGTGATGAGGTTGAAGCTGGGATAGATGTCAATGCCAGTCTGAGAACAGCAAAGATGATTGATATGGATCTTAAACTGAGTGCCTTTTCTTTACTTGAATGTTGGAGAGAGGAGGAAAAATGACTGGGGGATAAACAGTATTTTCTAGCATCTAAGAGGTTATGAATTACTACAATAAAAAGTTTTTGAATGGAATTGCTCTGAGAATTATTCATGAAAATTGGGATTAAATTGGCTCAAAATTACCCCAAAGCCATAACTATACAAGCAAGAATAACATAAAGTGAACTATTTTAAGGCATTGAAAGAAAAAACTCACCAAACTAGAATCTTGTGTACAGCAAAATTATCTTTCAACATGAAGAGAAATACTTTCTCAGAGAGATAAAAATCAAGGGAGTTTGTTGTCAGTAGTGTTGGTTTGCAAAAAATGTTAAAAGACAGCTCTTCATTGAGAAGGAAAAATATAAGTTAGAAAGAGGTTCTACATTTTAAAAGAAAGAGTTATAAAGGGAATAATTGAATGTAAACACCTTTTGCTTTCCTTTCATAGTTGATCTAACAGAGAACAGTTTATTCAAAACAATAACAGCAACAATGCATTTGGTATTATAGACTATGAATAAGTGAAATAAATGACAGAAATGTCATAAATGGGGCTGGGAGAACACATGTTTAGCATGAAGAGGGCCCTAGGTTCAATCCCTACTGCGTACACACACGCGCACACACACACACACACACACACCCCACAAAAAACAGGAATATTATAGACAATGAGAAAGAAGAATTAGAAATAATATAAGATGTTTATACTGCCTGGAAAGTGCTAGAGTGTCACTTGAAAATAGATTTGGATTATTCGCAAATGCATATTGCATACTCTAGGACAATCTGAAAATTTTTGAAAAGAATTGTAATTGATATGGTAAGAGATGAAAAAAATGGAATAGTATAAAATGCTCAATTAAAACCAAGAAGCCCCCCCCAAAAGAGTGGAAGACATAAAAGGAAAGGGACAAGAGCAAGATACCAATAACAAATATGACAGATATCAACACAGCAATGGATGCTTGCATATCCAAGGTGGTGTGTTGCTAAGCTAGGATGTACGTCAGGTGTATTCAATACATTTTTGACTTATGATATTTTCAGCTTGGTACGGGGTTAATGGGAATGTAACCCCATGGTTAATCAAAGAGCATCTGTACATGGAATATTTGAACTCTCTGTAATTTTTGCTCAATTTTTATATAAACCTAAAATTGCTCTAAAATATGATCTATGACTTTAAACAAAATGATGAGAAAGAAAAGAAATTACCCTAGGGCAATTCAAATCTCAGCCTTGCTACTAGAAATGTGATTTCAGGGAGGTCATGTGACTTTTCTGAGCCTTAGTTTCATCATTTATGAAATGAAAGACCTGGACTAGGTAGTCTCGAAGTTTTCCTCCGAATAGAAAATTCCAACATCCTGTAGCTACCAATATAAAGATGCTTGGCCTCCAATATATATATTAAGGTAAAATGAAGAGTTTTTTTGGAAACAAAATAATTCATTAATTAAAGCAAAACTTCAAAGAATATCATTATAAAAGTCCAGGAAGTAAATGCTACGAAATATAATTCTTGGATGAATCTGGTGATTACATGTAATTATATAAAAGGAATAATGGGAAAACAGAGCATCAGTAGATACTGATGAAGCATTCATTCAAAGAAGGTAGACCTCAAGTTTTTAAAAGATAAATCCAGGTGCCTCAGATGCCTTGCAATTAAATGATATAACCAAATGGTGACCAAAAACTTGTCAATAAATTAAAAGCCTATGACAAGTATGCCATGATTCATGATTCTTGAAGTCATCTGGAATTTTCTGACCCTTATGAATCAGACCATGATGTCCACAGAAAGCTCAAGTACAGACATAGTTTCTAGCTGCGGTGATGCCTTTCTACCAGCTATGACCTTTAGCCTGGATGGAGGAGGCCACTACTGTGAGGAAAGGCCAGAGCTTTATGGCAACAGATGAAAAAGCACAGCCCAAATCACAAAGTCCTCCATGGCAGAACAGGAACCAGTATGTGGTATGCACTGACCAGCAGCACCACACAGCCCAGTGCAGTGGTTAAGGAGTCTGCCAGCAATCCCAGCTACTCAGGAGGCTGAGGCAGGAGGACTGCAAGTTTAAGACCAGCCTGGGCGACTTAGTGAGACCATGTCTCAAAATAAAATTTAAAAATGGCTGGTGATGTAGCTTCATAATAGAGTGTTCGCTGGGCATGCACAAGGCCTGGGGCTCAATCCCCAATACTAAACAAATAAACCAAAAGTATTCAGCTCTACCATTTATAGGCTGTGTGGACTTGGGTGGTTTACCTAATTTACTCTGTCCTTCCATTTCATCTTCTGTAAATGAAGATAATAATGGTAACCGTTCTCAGCGAGGATAAAATGAGTTAATAATATTTGTAAAGTGCTTAGGTCAGAGCCCAGCCATAGTATTATATGAGTCTTTATTATATAAAAATGCAAATATTTGAATCTTGGTCTCTGTAGCACTGCACTAGCTCACTATCTTATGGGTCTGCACACCTTCAGAGATACCAGGAAATAACCCAAATGTCTCCTTCTACCATAATTTAGCAGTAATGTAACAGAATACTATATTGACTTAAACAAATGAGAAGTCGTTTTTCTTACATCATAAGAAGACTGAACAAAGGCCACTGCTCACTGTGGTTCAGAAGGTTAGTGACGTCTGTTTTTTCCTCATTCTTTTTTTTTTTTGTGGGTACCAGGGGTCAACCTCAGGACCTCGCGCGCCAGCAGGCGCCCGTGCCGCTGAGCAATATCACCGGCCCCTTTTCTCGTATGTGGGATCCGGGAGTCGAACTCGGGCCCTCACGCTTGCCAGGCAGGCGCGTACACCCTTGAGCCATCTCACCGGCCCTTTTTCCTCATTCTTAAAAAATGGCTACTGCTGCACCAGCCATCAAACACACAGTGGAAATGAAAAAGTGGAGAAAGACAAGGGCTGCACTATTTAAATATTTCTCAGAGTTCTGGCACCAGATTCTAACTTTACTCAGAACCACAGCTTCGCCCAGTTGTGTCACTCTATTCCAGGTAATCGTGCAAACCTGCTCATGCGTTGGTATCGTCTACACTCAGAGCCCAGCTGTCAGTGATATGAGCAATTTGCCTGCTTTTCTGACAGATGAGCTTCTGGAAGGAAAGGAACCTCTAGGTGGTGAGGCGGCAGAACAAGCCTGAGCTCAGGCAAGCCTGCTAGGCACCGGGTCTTCCCTGGGGTGAAGGATGTGAAGTTCTCTGACTGTCCTTTGTCCAGCTTCAGATCATTTAAACTGGCTTCTGTCACTTGGCAGGACTGCTGATGCTACCATCTCTCATGACAAATCATATGTCCCCTGAATACAAAACGAAGGTGCTTCATTTAGTTGTACTGAACTCCCTTCCTGTACTGGATGTTTATTATGTTAGTTTATAAAACTGACTTCATACTAGCCCTGTGAATGACTAAGTCAGTCAATAAATGGACTGCAGACATTTTAGCTGCCCTTAATTTGGGGGAAAAGTTGCTTAATATGGTAAAGAAGTAGCAGGCCAGCCCATCATCCATGCATTCCACTTTGCTGCGACACTGCTTTTATGCAGAGGTTATCAGTTCCCCAAAAGTCTTCCCTTCTTTGGACAAAGAGCCTGGTTCCCAGGGGGGATAGTTTAATTAGCTGCTTCATGGAGTTGGAAACTACTGGGGAATAATCTTTTCATCTCACAAAAGAAAGAGAGGGCTCACCGAGAGCCATGTCACCTGTGGACTGGCTAAAGATGTGAAAGGCATCCCAGATCAGTTTTGCCTGTGGCTCATGGATCTGAGAGAAGCCCAAGAGAGAAGAAGCCATGAACATCAGGAGATGATGCTGTAGTTACATTTAGTATAATCTAAAAGTGCTTCCTAATTGGCAAAATACCATGCAAATATGGGCATTATTGTAGAATTCCAGTCAGGGCTGGCCGTTGGGAGATGAGTAGAATTTTAACAGATGGAGAAGGTGCTATGAATCATTAGTGTGTGAGAGACATGAAAGAGTAAAACCAAATGTTGAATTTTGGAGGAAAAGCAAGTGTTCCCATGACAATGGAAGACATAATTGTTTGAAGAGATGCAATGATGGAAGTTCAAAAACTGGGTCAGCAAACCCATGGAAGACCCTAATCATCATGTACCCTAAGGGAGTGAGATTTCTTGTAGGTCGTGGAAATCTGTTCCATGCCCTTCTCCTAGCCTTTGGAAACAATCTGCAATCCTTGTCATCAATCCCATCTCTTCTTCTGTCTTCACATGGCATTTTCCTTGTGTATCTCTGTCTTCCCATAAGGACACCCCTCACACTGGATTGGGGCACACTCCGCTCCAGTACATCATGTTAACTTGAGTACTTATATCTGCAACGTCCCTATACCCAAATACTATAAGGTCATTCCCTGAAGTACAAAAGATTAGAACTTCAACATATCTTTTTGTAGGACATGGTTCAATCCATAATGTTCCCATTCTCTGTTAATGGAATCCTGGTTTTGGGCTGGATCTGTGGACAACCAGAATGGAGGTTCCTTTTTCCAGCTGTGGACACATGCGCGGATGCTGGACGATGAGATGAAAGTGGAAGTAAAGTGTGACAACTTCTGCTGTAAACCTTCCCTAAGGGTCAGTGTCCTGCCACACAACACTTCCAGCTCCACCTTATTGGCCAGCGTTCATCCACACAGGCTCATCCAGGAAAGAGAGCTTCCATTCTGAGTGCCATGTTTTCCTCTCTCTTGCATCAAAGAATAGGGCCATCCCATTCTAGTCATGGCGGTCTCAACTTTTACAGATGACAAGAAGAGGTTGGGAGGGCTGGTGGGGTTCCGCAGACACCCTGGGTAAGATGTTAAGTGGGTGCTGTTTCAAAAGGATAATCCAGGCATCCTGACCTACAGCCTGCCAGCCGACTGTAGCAGAGAGATGTGTGATTTTCATTGTTGATGGATACAATGCTATGATGTGAACATGTTTTGTTCCTTCGAAAGTGATGGTGAAATTGGATCGCCATCATGATGGTATAGGGAGGCGATGCGGTAAGAGGTGATTAGGCCTTTAAGCGGGATTAATATCTCTCTCATGAAACTGGGTTGGTTACTGCAACAGTGGATTATTACAAAGCAAGGTTGCCCCTTGTGCTCTGCCTCTTCCACGCATGCCCACTCCACCTTCTGCTTTGCCTCTGCGTTATAAAGAAGCACCCGGCTTTTGCCAGATGGAGCCATCTGATGTTGGACTTTCGGCCTCTAGAACCATGAGCTAAATAAACTTCTTTTCTTTATAAATTACTCAGCCTGGGGTATTCTGTTATAGCAACAGAGGACTAAGACAATTTTGAAAAATTTAGAATGAAGTCCCTCTACTTGAATAAAGTAAGTAGCACTGCTTTAGTTTCTTACAGATCCAGTCATGTCCTATCACCATACTTCCAGCTTGCCTTAATTGTGATACGTGTCTGGTCTCCAAAGCATTAAAGACCTTGAAATATGCTTTATTTTTAAATTAAATTTCTTTTCTTTTTTTTTTGTGGGTACCAAGGGTCGACCTCAGGACCTCGCGCGCCAGCAGGTGCCTGTGCCGCTGAGCGATATCACCGGCCCCTTTTCCGTATGTGGGTTCTGGGAGTCGAACTCGGGCCCTCGTACTTGCCTGGCAGGCGCTTAAGCCGCTGAGCCATCTCACCGGCCCCTAATTTATTTTCTTAACTGATAGGTAAAACACAAAAATTGCCCATATTAAGGGGGTGCCATATGATGTTTCTACACATGTATACACTGTCTAATTAGGTTAAACATGTATACCTCATCAAACATGTATCACTTCTCTATGGTCAAAACATTCAAAATCCTTTAAAATCCTTCAAAATACCCTTTAATATGTGTTCAATTGTTCATTTATTTATTTATTTATTTATTTATTTATTGACACAGTCTTACTATGTAGTTCAAGCCAGTCTTGAAGCTGGCCTCAAACTTGTGGTGATCCTCCTGCCTCAGTCTCCAGAGTGCTGGGATTATAGGTGGACACCACCATGCCTGTTCTCAACACTTATTTAGAAAAGAGGCTGAGGGCAATGAAGAAGCTGGGTTGCTGGCTATGGTGGCCTACCTCTTCCATACTATCTCAAGCAATTTATTTCCAGTCCCAAAAATCCTATATATTCCCCTGAGCAAAACAAGAACTCTGTAAAGACTCGGACACCCATAGGGGCTGGGGAGAAATTTAGCAACAATTTGCTGTTACTCTAGAATGCTTTAAGAGGCCTCTCTTACCTGCCACCATCCACCCAAGTAGCTTAGGAAAGAGTTTCTTCTGCAACACACAGTGTATCAACCCCCGAGCAGATTCCGGTGCCACCTTACCTTCATGCTGCCGTACCTCCTGCGATATTTCAGCAGAGGAGACTGGCACCTCAGGCCAGCTGGCTCTGGCCCGATGCGTCCAACGTGGCAGGTGGGTACTGTTTCTGGAAATTAGAATCACTATAGAGAGTGCAGTTTTTGAGAAGGAAATAATGAGTACACTGTGTGCATGTAGAATTTAAATCACCAGTGAACCATCTACTGGTTTAGAACAAGAGGACCACATCCTAAGCCGCCAAGAAGGAGTGTCAGGTGATGGGGACTGAACACCTACTACTCACTGAGTGCTGAGTGGGACACCCGCGAACGAAGACAGCGCCTTCTGGGTGGATAAAGAGCGCCGCGCCGGGCACTGTCAGCTCTAGGGTGTGGGGAGGAGTGTTTGGATCTGTGTGGAATCCACGCAGTGACTCACAGCTAATCTAGACACTACTTTTTCTACACCTTTTCAAAAACCCTCCAGAGAATTCTTGGCATTTAGAAATCTCACATCTTAGTAGAATTCTCTGTAACAAATACAGCCCGTTTTTTAAATCAGCAAATCTCTGAGAGTCAGCAACATCTACACACCCACTAGTATTTCTAGTACGTGCTGCTTCTGGCCAATAAACAACACCTTTCCTGGTTCATAGAAAAAAATCTGGCTAATTAAATGCATTGGTACTGTAGTTTCTGTCAATTGTAAGGAAGGAAAAAAAAAAGAGGTCATTTTTACCTACTCTTTTCATTTAACTTTTCTCAACTGCCCTCCAAGGCAGGAACACACTCTTTGACACCTCGGCTCAGATAAACATGTGCGCACAAGTACACATGAGGTTATGCAAGTGTGGTTTTTGAGCTCCGAATAATACTTAGAATGTGGCTTTCCCAGTTCAAAATGCAGACATTACAGGGTATTTATAGTGCTAAAAATCTGTAAGCCATCTAAATATCCCAAAGCAGGTAATGTTTAAGCAAAATAGGATATTTCTATATAATTTGCTATACAAACATTAAACGTGATTGCTTTTACAAATTTTAATAAGGGAAAATTCATGTTAAATTTAAAACAAACGAATTCATATGCAGCAAATTGTATATTCACATCTAGCTAAGTATATATTGTAGAAAGACAATATTTAGCAGACATCTGCTAAAATATTCAGTGTTTTCTCTGGTGGAGCTAACATTAGGTTTTTTTTTCCCTATTTTTATATTGTAAATATGCTACTTTTATAATGAAGGAAAAATAAACAACTCAAAGGTTGCAATACTGAGGATTTTTCCCATGCCTATGCCTCTGACATGTCCCCACTCCCACGCTCGTGTGCAGATAAATGTGAAGGGAGAATACGTGATTTGTGCAAGTTTATTGATATTATGAGAAAATGATTATTTAATGTAAATACAGAACCTAAGGTAATGTTGATGTTGTATATTATAAAATTATACATAAACAGATTTCTTCTTCTTGAATTTTAAAGCAAAGTTCTATAGTTACATGAAGTTGGCTTCTTGGACTACGACAAAAGGGAGACACAGGTGTCCCTGTGATTTCCAAAATTAGCACATATTCTCGCCAGTATGTCCGACATCCTCTACCTCAAAAAACAAAACAAAACACCCAAGACCAAAAACCAATCCAAAACAATCCCCCTAAAGAAGAATGAAGTTTACGTCAGTTTTTAGAAGTAATTAAGGAAAAGTATCTTTAGCTCTTTTTTAGTCTAAGAATGTGAACATCATTAGAAAGCAAAAAAGGGTCTTGAAATATTTCCTCGGTATTTTTCATGTTTCTGGTATCCATGAAATTCGACTGGACAAGGCTTTTGTTCTCTATCCCTCTAATAGTCTAGCAGAATCAAAAAGTTTAAAAAGTGACATGCATATATTTCTTCTACACAATGAAAACAGTATGGTCTAAATCTCCCATGGAATTATATAAACACAGGTGAATAATAGCCTATGGTTCATGAACACCTACTAAGTGAAGTTTTAAGAGAAATATCCTATTTTATTATTTACACTGTAAAATATAATGTGTATAGATTTCACAGGGAATAACAGTAAAACATGAATAAGATTATGAGATATGGGCTAAAAAAGAAAGAGAGCAACTCTGGACAAATTAAAAAGAAGTTGTAAAAATAGTACACTGACATTCTCAGAAAATAGTATTTGAGTCAAGGTTTATGCAAATGTTTCATTTTTTTAAAATATGAAATTATTCCATTATAGCTAACAAACCATGAAAATGACAAAAGCAAACTATTAGAATAGGTTCAGAACACTTATTCGAGTGTTGCAGTATTTATTTTAAAAGAAACTGCAGGAAGAATTCAAATAATATGAAAATATTATTTGACTTTGTAATGATAGGGACAGGGAGTCTTATTAATGATTTTTCTAAAATCTAAACTAGGAAAGGTCTATGCAACTTTGAAAACATCACATTAACTTATTAAACTTTATTAAGCCCTTAGTAAGACAGAGCTTCAACAAATCCTTTTTTCTGTTTTGTTTGCAAGCTTATGAATACTAGCAAGGACACACACACACACACACACACACACACAATAAACCCAACTTTTCTTGGCAATATGACTATAAATCATCAATGGAGAATAGTTTTATGTTAATAAAATCGTTTCATGACTTCAATTTCTATTGGCACAATTATAATGCCAATTTAAAATCTAGTGAGTCTTTTAAAAAACATTTTGGTTTAGAGCTTGGTTGGAAAAATTCAGGAAAACATTATGATTTGCTGCTTTCTCTTTACCTGTAATACTGTGCTTTCCCGCCACTCGTCACTTCCCTTCCTCTGGCTCAGAGACTATTTGGAGGGGACACCTGTTTTAAATGGATCCACAGGAAATACCTATGTGGTCTTTTCATAATCTGACCCTGCGTCTGGTTGGCTGAAATATGATCTTAATTTTTTTTTAAAATGCTGCTCACAGACTGATGCAACTGCAGTGTGACATTTACTGGAAGGCAGAAGGGATCATTTGTATTTATTTTCCTCCCATTAAGCTCTGGTGCTGTAGTGTAGGGATAGGATTTGGGGGAAGAAAATCTAAAGGGCAAAACAAGTTGCATAACCCCCAAAATACATATTAAATCACACACACGTGAGTTGTACACCCAAAACTCCAAAGCATATGTCTTTTAAAGTTCATGCAGTCTTGCACCAGAAAGTGTCATTGGGCATCCCTTCCTTTATAGCTTTGCATTATAAACTTATTCAAATTTCATAGTCTATCTTGTGTTATATATCGATATGTCATTAGTTGAAGTCTCGCAGGGAAGTGCAGCGTGGCCTGCCCAGGATAGGATTCATAAACGCGTTTCAGTTAGCAGTGGTCTGGTCAACGCTAAAACCTCATAACCGTGTCCAACAGAACGCAAGCCCCTGGAGGATGACCTGGGGGCGGTCTGCACACCGCGTCGACAGCCCCACCCGCTCCCTCTGCACCGGGCACACCCCTCGGCCAAGGCAACGACCCCTGCGGCCGGAGGCTGTCGCGCCGGGGTCCCCTCGCCCGGCCCGGCTCCCACTTGCTCGGCGGCCGCGTTCCCTCTCCGCCCGGCAGATGCCACCAGCGGCGATCGGGGAGCTCGGGTGGCACTGGGAGGCCGCCCACCGCTGGCTCGGAAGACTAGGGGGCGCCCCCGGCCGGGTCTCCCGGGCCCCGCGAACGCACGAGCAGAATGACAGAGATGACGAAAGGGGTGACGCCACGCCAGCTGCCCGGCAGCCGCCGGTCACGGGCGCGCCCGCACGCAGGCCCCGCCCACGCAGGTCGCCCGGGCTCGCGGCCGCGCCGGTCCGGTGGAGCGCGCGCCCCGCCGCCCCCTCCCCCGCCCCGCCCCGCCCCGCCCCGCCCCGCCCCGTTCCCACGCGGCCGCCCCGCCCCGCCCCGCCCCGCCCCGGCTCCCACGAGCCCGCCCCCGCGCCCGCCCGCCCTCCCGCGGCCCGGCGCGCCCAGGCCTCTCGCGAACATGGCGCTTGTGCCCTGCCAGGTGCTGCGGGTGGCCATCCTGCTGTCCTACTGCTCTATCCTGTGCAACTACAAGGCCATCGAAATGCCCTCGCATCAGACCTACGGCGGCAGCTGGAAATTCCTGACGTTCATTGATCTGGTAAGGCCGTCCCCTCCCCTCTCCGGCCCACCCTGCACCCCGCGCCCCTGTGTGTTTGGGATGCGCGCCTCCCTCAGCACCCTGTGCTCGCGTCCCCACCCCCCGAGTGAGTGCGTCTAAAGCTGCGCCACCTCGGAAGCCACCCACCCTTACCGGCGGCTGGAGGACAAGGAAGGTGCGCGCAGCGAGGTGGTGGGCCATTTGGAAGGGGACACAGACCTGCTTCTAAGAGATGACACGGGAAGATTCTTCGATTGCCAAAAGCGTCGGACAACCTTGATCGTGAGTGGTCTCAGACCCCTTCGCCCCTAAGGTGCTTGGCAGAGCACCCACCATCGGATAAACTTGCAGCAACCAAAGGACGCTGGGTATTGTCTAGTTACTGGGAGCTTCGCCCCAAAGCACCCAAATTCTCCTAAGGGAGGGAAAGTACCCAATAAAGTTCTCTTCTTTGCATCTGCTTTCTGCCCATTGTCAGTAATTTACAGTACTTCCAACCTTTTCTCCGGAAACATTAGGGAGTGAGTTTCAAAGTGCATTTCTAGCCTAGCTGTGCACTCTTCTCTCCTTATGCAAAGTTTGCAGTAGTTTGCATAAGCAGCTCCTTTGTTGACACAACACGATACCCTTAATGGTACGGGTCATTATAATACTTTCTGTCCTTAAAAGGGCTGCCACAGAGACTCAGATCGTGGGCATAAGGCCCAGTAATGGCAGGTGGACCTAGACCCTTCTGAGTGAAAGGTGATTAAGACCAGGTAACCACACATACATGCACACGGTAAAAGGTGATCCGCTAAGGGCGGAGGGTTCACAGAACTGTCAGTGAAGTTCTACATGATTCAAAAAATGGAGAACCAACTCCCGGAATGGTAGAACTGTCTGTCCAAGATTGGACACAAGATTGGCCGTACCCACAAGGTTATCATCGCTCTTCTTGACTCTTTGTATTGAAGAAGGTATCTTGATACTTTTTCAAAGATCTTTCCAAAGGCATAGGGTGCCTCAGAGCGTTGCAGTCAGAGGCCTTAGAAATATCACTTGCCTTTATGTTATATGAGATAATTTTGGAGAGGAATTTAAATTCTTTTCCCCAGTCTCTAGGCACACAAGTCTGCCTGTGGCCTAATGTTTAACTTTTCAGACTTTCCATTTCTCCCTCTTTGTTGAACTTAATCTCCCTCTGCACATGGGAGTTTCCCTGTCTTCTTCCCCTTCATCCATGTGAGCAGCACATGACGAGGCTCTGTGCTGTGGTTTTCTGCAGGTTCCTTTCAGCACTCAGGAGATAGATGGCTGCACCAGGACACTTCATATCCGGACAAATTGGCTCGTCAGTGAGGATTGACTTTGCCAGTTGTGTTATGTAGCAGACATTTTGCATAGATTGAATGAACCCTGCAGCCCTGAGGTTCTGATAAATATGTGTAGAAAGCATATTTACCATACATAAAGCGTCAGAAATCATGTCCCTTCAAGAGTTTAAACAATGATGGTTAGATGTTCTTAATATGTACATCCGTTTTCAGAATCCTTTTAGGTATTATGTGAGCAAAAGTCCTTTGGGACCAAGGCCTTATCCTAGTCCTAAGTCCGATCTCACTTAGACCCTCTGAGAGTTGCCAAGGAGTGAGCAGTAGATGGTCTACACGGCTCAGCCGTGCCCTTGCTTTATTCGCTGTTTTGGATCAGCAAGTAAGAGGGGTAGAAAGAGGATGTTAGTTAACCCAAGAGAGATGACGGCTACTCCTATCGGCATTGCTTACTGTGCATTAGGAAACAGGGCTCACAAGAAACAATATACCTCTAACCTTTTGTGTGACATGAAACAATAGAGTCAGTTGGGTATGCTGTCATGCAGTTTCTATTTTAGCATTCAGTGATAGGACTTTCCTATTCTACATAGCAATAATCACAATTTAGTCTCCCAGTATCCAGCCCATAAATTCCAATGCAATTTTTTAAACTTTGTCTCATGCTTATGTTTGACTCAATATTTTCATAGGGGCTTTAGCCAATCACTCTTAACTTTTTGCACTCTATGGCTCCTAGGTGGCAGTGCCTTAACTGTGTGTGTGTTGTCAGGCCCAAGGCCTCTTCCATCCTTGTCAAGGGGAGTGCTAACTTTCTCTCTTTTCATACAATACTATGGATGCTGATTGAAATAGGATGATTTTCTTTAACCAGGAGTTTCTGTGAGAAAGTATGTCTGGAATATATTCATAAAAACACACAAAGTGTTATTCCTTTCATTAGAGATTTAGAGGCCTTAGTCCTTAAGCATCATACAGCTGTTAAAACAGCCAAACTGTCAATACTTCTAGATGACATGAAAAGATCGGGCTACTAAAATTTACCTGCGCAATTTTACATTTGTGTGTGTGTGTGTGTTTAAAAAAAACTTTTTTAAAGTTTTTTAACTTTATTAAGTTAAACTTTATTTCCTAGTGCCTTGGACAGTTTTAATGGCTGTAAGTTTATAGGGCAATTTTAGAAGCTTTTCAACATTTTAATAAACAGACTTTTTCTGACCAACTTGGATTGCAGAGGCAGGGCATTAATCCTGATGGCCACAGTTGGAGTCCAGATTCTGTAGCATCAGTTTACTGGAATGGGAGTGAACTCAGGAAACTGGAGCTAATGTATCCAGGTGCAGATGGCTGTGTGATAGCTGCCGTTCCAGCCACTTTCATATTTCTGTTTGGGTAGGAGAGTTATTCCAAGAGAACTAGAGCTCAAGGACAAAAGGTGAAGGCTAGATTGTCAATACCAGTAATGGTACATAGTCATTCCCCAAGAGCTGCTTTTCCCGGTATTGAAAGACTGTAATAGAACTAAACTGTATTTGGAAAATTCAAGTTATCAAATGGAAAAAGAAACACTGTCTTGGTGTGATAGACAAAATCATGGAGCCCCAAAGATGTCCACATCCAAGTGCCCAGAACCTGTGAATATGTGAAGTTATATGGCAAAGGGAAATTAAGGTTGTAGGTGGAATTAAAGTTGCTGATCAGCCAAACTATGAAATAGGGAAATTATTCTGGACTATCCATTTGGGCACAATATAGTCGTGAAGGTCCTTAAACGTGGAATAGGCAAAAAAAAGAAGAGTCAGTAGGAGGAGGATGTGACTGTGGAAGAAAGTCAGAGGGAGGTGCAACATTACTGGCTTTGAAGATGGAGGAGGAAGCCCTGAGCCAAGGAAGCATCTAGAAGCATCTAGAAGCAAGGACAAGGAAATGGATTTCTTCCTAGGGTTTCCAGAAGGAACGCAGCTCTGGTGATAACTGGATTTTACCCCAGTGACTTCTTATCTCCAGAGTTGTAAAATAATAAACTAGTGTTGCCCAAGCCACTAAATTTATCATAACTTGTTACCACAGCAGTAGAAAACGAATACAGTTGGCTTTAAAACTTCTGACCCAGAAAAAGCCTTAACTGTTTTTTGTACTTAGAAGGAATAAATACAGGACTCAACGTGTCCTTTATGTACATCAGATAATTGGCTAATTTTATCTTTAACCAAAGTAGGTTTTCCCATCTTCATTCATGAAGCTATGCGGAGGAGACATGCGTACATATAATATGGGTAGTATGAGAAGTTATAAAGACTGAACAATGTTGAAAATACTAGGCCTTTTCTTTACTGTGAAGTATTTCAGAAACTGCTGTTATGCAACATACCTGACCAGGAGAAGGAATACTCTTTCTTGGAAATAAGCTAGGAAAAAAAAATAAAAAGTTAAACAAATTAAAATATTCCCTTAGTCAATATCACAGTTCAAGAATTTTCTTCAAATGATGCAGATTTCTTCCCTCATTTACTAGCTAAACAATCATTCTTCTCCAAGTTATGAAATTGTCCTAGAAGATAATAAAAAGAATAAAGTAAAACTAGCGTTAATAAGTAAAACAAGGCAACTGTGTTTTGAGGCCTTAAAGTAGAGCTTGGAGTATAATTGATGCTTAGTCTTTGAAAAAATGGAAATTTTCTCTTTCCAGGCTTTTAAGGGGTATACTTTCCCTTGTCTCCTCCCCAGACATTCAAAAAAATAGGACTGGTCAAATGTTTGACAGATCTCAGACTCTTCTTCTTTGAAAAACATGAACTGGGTATTTGTTATTAAAAATTGAACTAATAATGACATTGGATTAGAGACTTTTTGGTTTTTAAAAATTGAAATAGAGATCTGGCTCTCTCCTTGCTCTGGTTTGTGGTACGTGGTGTTTTGAGGGTTGTCATTTCTTAGGGAGGTACCCTGCTCATTTCTCCCCCTGTACTGACTTTTCACATATGCATTGGCAGAATATTTTTGAGACGCTGCTGATGCCAAGTGTGGGCTGAGACCAGGAGGATCAACTTTCTTTGGGAGCCAGCTCCTCCTCACACTTCAAGATCAGAATTTGCATCTTAATGAGATTCTCGGATGATTCCTATGCACGTTCTAGTTTGATGAATGCTGAGCTGCACTATTTTTGTTTTGTAGTTTAATGTGGAATAGCTAGGAGACCCAGGCTTCATATATCAATTCTGTTTACTTTCAAAACATATTTAAGGTAACTTTCTCTGTGACATAATTAAAGACATGTTAAAAAATACAAGTTGTAAATAAAAGAGAAAAATAGAGTTTAGGCTCCAGGAATGGATTAGTTATTGTATTTGAGAAAGAAATTTAGATAATCTCCAGGGCAGCTAAAGCAAAAAGGAATATATTGTTTGATTATAATGGAAACATTACAATTTATCAGGAAAAAGACAGTTTCTTTCCAAGTACTGACTTTTCAAGGTTACTTATCACTGGGCTCTTCATATAAAGGATATCAGGCAGCATAATAAATAATACATTTAATCATTTTTTAGCAGACTGTATAGAAATATTCTTAGAGTAGATGTTTCTTATATTGCAATTTTATGAAAGCCAAAGGCAGAGTCTTATATTTTGGCTGGATGAAAGAATTTTTGTAGAAGTTTAAAGTGATAGAATCTAGGTACATTTGTTGTTGTTATCTAAATCCATTTTGCAAGAGAATTTAAGAAAACCACAAATGGAGCAGGGTAAATAAGGGCTCTGAAGTGGAAAAGTATAGTATGTTCAAAGAGCAGGAAATGGTCAAATATACCTGGAGGGTACGTTTTTACTTTGAGACACGTGAAAACTTTTGACATTTAGAAAAATGCTAGAGACAGAATAAGCTGCATAAGTGTCCTGAATTTTGCATTTGAGTTAGTCTTATATTTCCATGTAAACTTACCATAAAATGCATTCTTGACTGTAGCTCATGGCTCAGTTTAAATAGGAAATAAAATATGTTGAGAAGAGATTCTGTGTGTCATTATGTAACTATGGTACTTAGTTTTGCCAGTCAAGACCACAAGGTGCCACATGAAGGACACTAGTTCATTGCTCAGTGCAGAAAATTAAGTGGACTTTTTTTTTTTGTTTATTTTTTTGGATCTTAAACAAAGAGGATGAAACTACATTTTTTTTTTTTTTTCAGGAGACCCAGACTTGACCCTAAAATGAGTACATAAACTTGAAGGATCAAATAGTATTTTTTCCTAGCCTGGAGGAAGAATTGTGAGAAGAATCCTTTGCATAGAATCCTCTTCACCTTCTTTGCAAGTGTTTCTCTTGGATCAGACATGAAACAGTGCCCGGATTTGTCAGAGTGAGGGGAGTTGTTGATAGAGTCACCTATTCCCTTTCTTAGTCGCGCATGTTATTGAAATTACAGTCATCTGACCACGGTGAGGTCACTCACTTCTTCCCCCATCTCCACCAATCCCCCACGTCTGGTATAACATTTAGCAAAATTGGTAACTGCTCTTGAGGGTTTCATTTGTTTCTCTGTGTTCCCCTGCAATGTCACATGTTTCTGTGGAAGCTTGAACAATGGTACAATTTTCCACATTGAATCAGATATTCCTGTGATCGAAGCATGCTTGGAAGAATCTTACTGCTTAGGATTCCATAATAACATGGCTTTCTTTTGTGCAGGCTGTAGTCCTGCAGTTAAAGGGCTCATTTCTTACCTGCGGGGTGGCCCCGTTCCAGTGCAGTGAGAACTAACTGACCCGTCTTTGAGAGTGACACACCCTTTGGTCAGCTCTGTTGTAGAGTGGAACAAGATATAGGATGGGAGCATTGAATTCTGAGAAGTCAGACAGACAATGTTCCAGCCCCTTCATAGTGACTTTGATTCTGAACTCCAAGGCTGAGTTGGAATTTGACAATTTAATTCCAAAAGCAATACATAGTCATTATAGAAAAATTGTACATTTGGGCCCCCACCTTGGGCTTCAAAAGAAAAAAAAAGATTTGTACAATAATCTTAGGGAAGAAAATATATTTCATCTTAATCCTCCCTAATTTCCTTGCATATTAGCATTTTAGTGCTTCAAAATAATATTTATTTTGAAATTTTGTACACACAGAGAAGAAAACACATATACTAAAGATATATACGTGTACTTATGTATAGTTAGATTTCAGAAAAAAATCACACTTTGTAAAAGTTACTTTTAAATTACTCAGTAATTTAAATACCATATTACTCAGGTATCAATGTGGCAATAGCACTGTATTTTATATTTGCCTTTTCAGCCACATCTATAGTTAAAAAAAACCCCAAAGTGCAGTAGATCCACATGGTCTTTATAAATTTTCAAATTCACATTTGTCAATATTAGTCACTATTAAGTTCTGTAAGTATTGACATAAGTATAGAATTGTGTAACTATAACCATAATCACCTAAAAATATTCCTTTCTGTTGTTGCCTCTTCATAGTGAAACTTTCTCTTGAGTTCTCTTGTTTTTTATTCTTTGGTGGTGCTGAGCAGGCCTGAGTAGAACAAGTGCTATGCTAAGGGCCTCTTGTGTGCTAAGCACATGTCGTGCTATGGAGCTACAGTGCACCCTCACCCCTCTCCCTTGAATCCTATCAGCCACAGATTTGTTTTGTGTCCCTTTAGTTTTGCTTCTCTATGAAAAAAAAAAAAAATATATATATATATATAGGGCTTTCAGTGTGTGTTTTAGTTTTGTTCTTTTTTTTTTTTTTTTCAGTACTGGGGATCAGATGCAGGGCTTTTGCACGAAGTCATAATCCTAGGCCTTTTTTAGTTTTTATTTTGATGCAAGGTCTCATTAAGTCACTTAAGTTGCCCAGGCTACAACTTGGGATACTCCTGTCTCAGCTACCCAGAGTGCAGGCATGTGCCACCCTACCCAGCTCTGGGCTTTTTTTTTTTTTTCATTTAGCAAAATGCATTTTAGATTTATACATATTGTGTGTATCAATAATTTATTCCATTTTTTTGCTGAATAGTATTGCATGGTGTTGATGTATCGCGGTTTGTCTATCCTTTTACCAGTTGAAGTACATTTGAGTTTTTCAGGTTTGGAGTGATGATGAGGACAGCTGGTCTAAACATTTGTGTACAAGTTTTGTATGAACATGAGTTTTCATTTTTGATGTGTATGTACCTAGGAGCAGGATTGCGTGGTCCTACGGCAAGGGTGTGTTTAAGTGTAGGAGAGATTGCCAGAGTGTGTTCCTGAGTGCTGTGCTGTGTTGCATTGTTACCGGCAACGTGTGAGAGGTCCACCTGCTGAGTCCTCCTCAGTTCACAGTGCTCTCTTCTATTTCAGCTCTTTCATTCTAGTGGGTGTGCACTCGTGCCTAATTGTGGTTTTAATTTGCGTTGCCCTCGTGAGTAGTGATGCTATGTATCTGTTCCTGTGCATTTTCATCATACATCTATATTTTTTTGTGTGTGAAGTCTGTGCAAATCTTTTGCTCATATTAAAAAATTGGATTGTTCCCTGTTGAGAGATTTTATGTATGCCAAATAATATTACTTTATCAAATATGTGATTTGCAGACATTTGATCCCCGTCTGTGCTTATCTTTTTCATTTTATCAGTAATATCTTTTGCAGATCAGAAGGTTATCATTTTTATGACATCCAAACTGTCATTTTGTTTTCTTTTGTGGAAAGATGTTGCATATGGGAACTCTGCTTAATACAAAGTCAAAGGTTTTTCTCCTACATTTCCTTCTAGAAGTTTTATAGTTTTAAGTCTATGATTCTGTTTGTTTGTTTTTGTGTATGATGAACAGTTAAAACACCATTTCTTGAAAAGGTTTATCCTTTCACCATTGAGTTGTTTTTGCACCTTAGCCAAAAATCAGTTGACTACATTTGTTGGGTCTATTTGTGAACTCTGTATTCTGTTCTCCCAGTGTATCTGTGTATTCATGAGTACCACACTGTTTTGATTATTATAGCTTTATAGTGAGTCTTGAAAACAGGTAGCACAAGTCCTCCAATTTGTTCTTTTTCAAAATTTGTTTAGGCTATTTGAATTATTTTGTCTTTCTGTATAAATTTCAGAATAATTTTGTCAGTATGTACAAATAATCTTACTGTCCATATATATCTCTTGGTACTATTATTTAACTTATTTATTTAGGTGCTGTGGATCAAACCCAGGGCTTTGTACATGCTAAGCACATTCTGTGTCACTAAATTGTGCATTTAACAGTGTGCTATTTTAGTTATTGCTCTGTGGATTACCACATACACACCTGGCTTTATATAATCTAATTACAGTGACTAGTTTAACACTTTAAGCAAAATATATAAGCTTAGTCACTTTATTCTCCCCATTTTATGTGATAGTTTTCATATTTATTATTTCCGTGTAACTTGACAACTGCATAGAAATATTAGAATTATTGCAATAGTAAAATATATTGAAGAGGGCCAGTGATATAGCTCAGGGGCATAAGTGCCTGCCTGGCAAGTGTGAGGTTCTGAGTTCGACTCCTGGTACCCGTGTATAAAAAAATACATATATATATATATATATATATATATAACCTCAATAGAGTAAAATAATTATTGTATTTACCCAGATATTTGTGTTGCTATTCTTTCAGTTCTTATGTATGTATTTTCCTCTGTTATCATTCCCCTTCAGCCTGAAGGCTTATTTTAGCGTTTCATTAAGAAGTCTACTGACAACAAATTTTTAATTTTCTTTCATGTGAAAGTATCTTTGCTTTGGTTTCATTACTAGTGGATATTTTGCTGGATATAAAATCCTGGTTAACTATTCTTTTCTTTCATTACTTGAAAGATTTTGTGCCATTGTCATCTGACCTCTAACATTTATGATGAAAAATTTGCAGTTATTCAAACCATTGTTCCCTTGAATACGTGTGTTGTGTTTTTCTTTGGTTGTCTTTAAGCTTTTTTTCATTATCTTAGGTTATCAGCAGTCTGATTATGATACGTCTGGGCATGGTTTTATGAGTTTATCTTGATAAAGGTTTGTTTAGCTGCTGGAATTTGTAGTCTTATGTCTTTCACCCAATTTGAGAAGTTTCCAGCCATTATTTCTGCATGTATTCTTTCTGCATCTATTTCTTTCTTCCTTTCTTCTGGGACTGCATTGATATGAGTTTCAGGCCATTTTGATTATTGTCCCTCAGGTTACTGAGGACTTGTTCATTTTTTTTGTTGTTGTTAGTTTTTTTTTTTTTTTTAGGTCGTATAATTTCTATTAATCTATTTCCAAATTCACTGACTCTTTCCTCTGTGATTAACATTCTGTCACTGAGCCTGTCCAGTGAATTTTCAAATTTTGGATATTGTGTGTTTCAGTTCTAAAATATCTATCTGGTTCTGTCTTTCAGTTACTCTTACCAAGCAATAAGTTCCTGTCTTTCATTCATTTTAATGGTGTTCACCATTATTTGATGGAGGATTGTTGAAAGAGCTTCCTAAACTCCTTGGCGAAAAATTTCAACTTCTGGGCCATTGCAGAGTTGGCATCTGCTGACTTTAGAAAATATTTTTATTATTGCATCATTTTCTTGGCTCTTTGCATGCATAACAGATTATTTGGTTTTATACCTTGAGAGTTTTGAATATTATGTTGTGAGATTTGGGGTCCTTTTAAAATCTCATAGGGAATGTTGCTTCTTTGTTTTAGCATGCAGTCAGTCTGATTAGGACAGGTTCTGTCTCATGGAGGTATTTCTGGTGTCTGCAGAATTTTGAAACATTTTTGCTATGCTTTTTGAATCTGAGTGGAGCTTGCCCCACTCAGGGATCAGCCTGGGTTTATGTGGTATTTCAGTACTTGATGTCTCTGCTCTACTTTAGGCCTATTCCGTGCATGTGTAGACTGATGTCAGTTAATGGTGAGAATTACATATTGACCTTTTCAGCTTTTTTCTCCATGTAATTTCTTTTATACCTTCCAGCTCTCTCACATCCCTTTTCTTGGTTCCTGTGGCCGGAAGAGTGGAGACCTTTCTGAATTTTAGCCCACTATGCTGCCATACAGTCAGTCCACACAACTGGGGATGTTTTTACAGTGAGGCAGCAAGAAAAGAGAGAGGAAAAATCATACTCTGCTGTACACACACACATCCACACACACATGCACACATACACGCACACACACACGCACTCACTCTTCATAAAATAGGGCTTCCTTTTTCCCACTTCCTGTGGCCAGAGTGAGAGGTCTTGCTTGGGGTTTTAGATACGCATGCTAATAGGAAATAAAAGGTGGGAGTGTGTGTTGAGGATGGGGAGGAATCACAATTTCTATCTCATAGAAATCTTTTTCCCAGTCCTCTGGCTGGAAGGAAGGGGTTTCTTCTAGAATTCCTGCTGTCAGTCCTTGCTGTATCATTTCGGGAATCAGTTTGCCCTCAGGTCTTATCTGGGGAACAAAGGCGATTAAAAATCTTTGAACCTCACCCTTATGGATCTTATTCATATTTTCCAATCCACCAGCCACTGTGTACTTTTCAGTGCTCAGGTAGCTGCTTTTTGTATTCTGCTCACTGGATTTAGTGACATTGGAAATGATGACAGCTTACTCTCTCTGGGTTGGCACCAGCAGTGGCTTTCACGTGGTTTTAGTAGCTTTTATTTCATTTAAAACATTTTGTAAACATATCCATGATACCGTCTTCCATAACATTTTTAATAGCTGCATGTTCATCTGTATGGGTATTTCTATTGATTGTCTTACTGAATATATGACCAGATCAATTTTTACATATATCTGTGATTATTTTCTTAGGGTAAATTTTCAGAGGAGGAATAGCCATATTGAAGTCTTTAAGAGAATATCTTTTTTTTTTTTTTTTAAAGAGAAGAAAAAACAAAACAAATCAAAATAAGAACAAATTTTCAAACAAACATAATAGGAGGGTAACAATGGTTAATACATTACGTATTACTATCTTTAAGTTAGTTATTCAGGACACCAGACATTAGCATTCAATTGTCCAAACATTATTGGCACAAACCTTACTCTTCAATGAACTAAGTAAAAATGGTAGTGTATCTATCTTAACCATCTTATATATATATATATATACAATTTTTTTCCCTTTCCCTTCTTTCTTTTCCCTATTCCAGTCTCTCTTTCCTTTTGACCAGTTTCTTTTTGATTCACCATGTTTTAAGAGAATATCTTAACTTTAAATCAATTACACTCCCTTTAATACATGAAGTACTGATTTCTCTGTATTCCTCCTAACATTATAAAAATTATAGAATAATAATACCAGGGATCACTCAAGGTGCTTAAACCTCGTAATTGCCTATCCAGTAGATTAACTGCCTATCTTTCACCATATATTTCATAAATGTAAGTGATTAGCTGTCATTGCCCTAAAGAGAGCCTGAACATGTCTCTCTATGTGCAGTAACCATGGGTCTACTTGTGCGTTCCATTCATCTTGCATGTACTTAGTGTAGTCACGAGCAATTTATTAGTCTAACCTGAAAAGTTGACTCTTCAATCTTAGGTGTCTGAGGAAAGTCTATTTGCTCTAATATTACACATCATTTTCTTTGTAGTTACACATTTTGCTACTTTTAAAAAGTCACATGAACATTAAGAGTCCGTATAGAATGGAGAAATACCCTTTTCCATACTACTAAGGCATATTCAGTGCAAAAACGAGTCACTTCTGAATCCGCACAGGTCCTGGCAGAGAAGAGAGACAGCATGGCAAAATGGGTGACTTAAATGAGTTTAATAAAGGAGCCACTCATAGGTGTTATGGTTTAGACCTAAAATGTCCCCCCAAAGTGTCATGTGTTTGAAAGGTGATTGGATTATGGGGGGCCGTACTCACCAGTGGATTCATCCAGAAGCTGAATGTGCTGTTAGGGGGTGGGGCCTGATTGGAGGTGGTCCATGCGGGCGTGACCGGGAAAGGTATATTCGTGTCTCTGTGCCCCTTATCTGTCTGCTTTCCGGCTGCCATGGGTTGAGCAGCTCTCCTCTGCCCAGGCCTTTCCACCATACTGTTTTTGCCTTGGAGCCAGCGACCTTGGACTGAAACCATGGGCCAAAATAAACCTCTCTTCTTTTAAGAATTCGGTGTCAGATATTTTGTCCTAGTGACAGGGAAGTGACAAATATAACAGGTATAGGTGTGAGGAGATCACCATATGTGGCCAAAAATTGCAGGCTAGAAATGGGAAACAGGTTACTGCTGTTAGGCCTGTGGAAGCACAAATGCCAGGTGGCCCCCCAGTGCTGCTCAGGGATGTACTACATTTTTCTAGTCAGCTTCCTCTCCTGTTCTCACAGAACCCCTTCCACCTGTTTTCCTCTGACCTCCTATCTTAACAGTACCTCCCTTGATCCTCTCTGCTCGCTCTGTCACTCAGGGAACAATCTTTCTATTAGCCAAAGAGCATGATGACCTTGATGCTTGTTTCAATAGGAAAACGAAAGCCATCCGTGGGGAGGTGTACGTTCTCCCACTATCAGATCCGCCAACCCATCTTCAACTGAAGCTACTTCACCTTCCCTCCTGTTCCAGTGGACGAACTATACTTCCAGGGTCAACTCTTTCGTTGTACCCTGGGCTTCATTCTCCTTTCTGTATCACAGTTTCCATTTCAACTGCTTCACTTCAGTCAACATAAACATACTGTGCCATCTGTTTCTCCTCTCTCTCTCCCCCAGCCCCATTCTCTCCAAAATAGAATTTGTCTCTGTATTGACTTCCCTCTACTTCCCTGGTTCTCTTTTTAGCAAAATTCCTAGAAGGAAATCTGTGCTTCTGGTTTCCACTTCTTTCCTCCTTCTCTCTAAAACACATTTCACTCCTCTGAAAGAGCTCTGATCAAGGCCATCACTGGCCACCATATCAACAAATACCATAGTCATCTCTGGGTCGTCATTTAACTGAAGTTCAGGAGAATTTGGTCCAATTGGTTACTTTCTCTTTCTTGAAATGGTGTCCTAAAATTTGATTTCTGGGAAACAACATTGTCATGGCCTTCTTCTGGCCTTTTTCCTGTATCTCCTTAGGTTTTCTTGCCAATTTCCTTTTCTCTTCTTAACTACCCAATGTCGAATTCTCCAGGAATCAGTCCTAAACCATCTTCTCCTTCTAATCTCCATTCACTACCTTGCTGGTGGTCACTTAGCCTGTGGCTTTAAATATACTCTGTGTGAAGATGGTCCTCCAAGTCGATATGTTGATCCCCAATCTCTTCTGAGCTCTGTCTTCCTATATCCAATTGCCTCCTTTTCTTTTTTTTTTTTTTTTGTGGGTACTGGGGGTCGACCTCAGGACCTCGCGCACCAGCAGGCGCCCGTGCCACTGAGCGATATCACCAGCCCTTTTTTCACATGTGGGTTCCGGGAGTCGAACTTGGGCCCTAGCACTTGCCAGGCAGGTGCTTACGCTGCTGAGCCATCTCACCGGCCCTGCCTCCTTTTCAATGTATGTTCAAAATAATTCTTAATTTCATCTCCCAAATCTGCTTCTCCCCCATTGTTCTGTATCTAAATGCCACCATTACCCATGACTGCTGGGTTCTTACAGATTAATTGAATTTTTATTGGCATCTTCTATGCATTTTTGCTAATGGCCATCTCATTTATTTGAACTGGACTAAAAATGCAAAGATTTCAGCAACTATATCTTGCTCTTAAAAATTTCAATTTAGCTAGGGAGCTAGTATATTAGTTATACAATGAAAATGATCTGTTAATATTCCTTGTTTGGGAAATTGCTCATCATCAGAGAATAATCTTCCTATTCGGTGAAGCACATAATTTAAAAAAATCAACCAGCTTCATTTCTTCTACAAATTTCGGGGAAGACTTTTTGATTTAAAAAGACCAGTTTTCACCAGCTTTTGGGGTAGCAACCACACACTATTTTGTATTCCACTAAAGATGAGTGCATTTGTTTTTGACTAAAAAGTGGCAAATATTAGCAGCTCTTTTTATTTGATGCTACTACTGCAAAAACTTTCATAAATTGTCAGCCAGAAATATTACACAGATCAAAGTGCTTGCAACAGGGTTTTGAACAGTTAATATAGGTACTCCCTCTGCATAAGCCGAAACTGCTTCATTCTGTTCCATGAAGTGCTCCGTATCTAAGCAGGAGAGGGGTTTTAAAGAAGTGAATTATGAAATAAATGGTTAACAAAGTAATCTTTGTGCACATTAGTTATTAAGGAGAGTTCTGAAATTAATTTTCCCACTACTGTTGTTTTCCATGTTATGTTGCTTTCACAGCTTATACTTTCGCCTCCTGCCTGGAAGTTGCTACCATCCTGAATTTTGTGTTTATCACCCACTCCCTTTTTTAAGTAGGGTGTACCCCCAAACATAATATTGTGTTGGTTAGTTTTGCTTGATTAGGGCCTTTATAAAAATGGCATCATTATGAAGGCTTTCTTTATCCAAATAAAAATAGCATGTTTAAGCAGGGTTAACTTGCCAGTACAATGGTCCATTGTGATGTTGTTTATGCGCTTGTGTTTTTCACTGCCTTCAGTACTATGCAGTTTGGTCTTGCAACTGATTAGCCCATTAGGTACTGTAAGGATGGTATGTAAATGTTACTGTCTAACTGACAGGATGATTTATTAGACTTGTACATTTGTAGAATGTCACCTGATTTGTTGTTTGGGAGGCCCCATGCCAAACCTAAACATGAGTGTCAATGGCCAGCTTTTTAAGAAAACTAAGCCACAGCTGAATTTCATTCGAGTCCAATTTTGTTTGCATAGCAGTGGTGTCATGCTGATTTTAAAGTATATTTACCTTTTCTATGGCATTGGACCTGGTACAACCCGCTGACTGCACTGCTTCTGCTGGTACTTTCTATCCTTCCCACGTCAGTTTCTTACCATTCCCATTGTCAAGTGGAGCTGTGAGCCACAAGATTTACTTCTCTTTGCTCTTTGAAATCTCTCTGTAGCTCATTGACCTGGGTTGTTTTCTTTGATTTCAAAGATGGTTGGGGATATTTTTTCATTAAAAATATTCTTTCGATATTACTATTTTGTCTCAATGTGATTTAGATAGAAAATGCTACCCATTAGTTTTATAAAAAATATGGAAAAAAAGAAAGCACTGACACTTGGCCATAACTTTGATCTACAGAATTTTTTAAAAAGCATTCACTTACTTTGGGAAATTATAGAAGTCAATACTATGTTAGGGAAATGTATTAATTAATGCATTCTATTTTAAAAGGGCTCCTTTAATGTTCACATCTGTCTTTATTCCTTTTATTTTAAAAGGCAAGTGATACATACATAACACCCTCCTGTAAAGATTTTATAAGATATTAATGGAGACAGGAGACTAATATGGTCAGCCTTCATTTTCTTGTATAATTTAAGCTCACTGTTACAAAATTTTCAAGCTTTGTTTTGTATCACCTTTGTGTGGGTATCTGAGAGGTTATTTTTTCTTAAAATTCTTTCTATCTACCTTGTTGCTAAACTCTTTTAAATGACCACTGTAGGTAAATTCGTTAAAATGAGATGTCAGTTTGCTGGCTGTCATTCTCCAAGATTCTGTTTTAGGAGAATAAAGTAAGAAAATGACAAGATAATGTAACACCTATAAAAGCATACAGGAGACCACTGAGCCCAATGTCAAAAATATCTTGGCAAGCATAGTCCATCAGTTAAAGTACACCCTGCAAGTGTGGCCCATGCCTATTATTCACAACACTGTGTGTATCACATTATTTAGGTAATTGTATTGTTTTTCTTCCACTGTCTTAGTGTAATTTACAAGGGATTACTGGTTGGAGGAAAAAGGCAAATTGGAAAGGACAGGGAGAGAAAGACATGTGTGAGGACCTGGCTTCTCTGTGAAGTGGAACTGGGAGAAGTTTTAGACATGACACTATAGAGACCACTTACTGTGACTCTAAAACTAATGCCCTAGAAAGTAATTTCAACCAGAAGGACTTACAACATCCAAAAACTAGGAAGAGAACATGTTGATGATTTCAGAGCCTTTTGGTTTTTTTTTTTTTTTTTTTTTTTTTTTTGTGGGTACCGGGGATGGACCTCAGGACCTCGCACGCCAGCAGGCGCCCGTGCCGCTGAGCGATATCACCGGCCCTTTTCTCGTGTGTGGGTTCCGGGAGTCGAACTCGGGCCCTTGCGCTTGCCAGGCAGGCACTTACGCCACTGAGCCATCTCACCGGCCCCTTTTGGGTTTTTTTTTAAGCATACCTTGTGGGAGATGATATAAATTGTCACTGCACCCATTTTAACATGAAAAAAAAATATTCTGATAAAATAATAGTGATCAATATTGTTTTTCATCCCCATCATGTGTGCTTGTATTTAAAAAAGATTTGACCTAATAATACAAAATTTGATCAAGAGCAGAGATGGATATAGATAAGTCAGGTAGCCATGTATTTTTTCATCAAATCAAAACCAAAGTAAAGCAAAGAAAAAAAACTCCAATCACTGGACTATTGTTTTTTAAAAATATTATCCCAGAGCCTTAAAGCTGTGGTCCCCAACCATTTTGGCACAGGGACCAGTTTCATGCAGGACAATTTTTCCATGGAAAGGGTTGGGGGTGGGGGCTGGGGATGATTCAAGCCTATTACTTCACTGTGCATTTTTTTTCCAGTATTATCACATTAGATTCTCAGAAAGAACATACGACCTAGCTTTCTCACATATGCAGCTCACAGTGGAGTTTGTGCTCCTTTGAGAATCTAATACCACCGCTGGGTAGGCAGAGGTCAGGCGGTGATGGGCTGGGGAGCCCTCACTTGCTCACCCACCACTTACCTCCTGCTGCGTGGTCCCCTGCTTCTAACAGGACCTGGCCCAGAAATTGCCACTGAATTATACATCTTTGGCATAAGGGAAGGGGACCAAGAGATGAAGGGAGAGAGAAGGGAGGGAGGGGTTAAAAAAAGAATTAAGATGTGTTATTTACACGTACCAACTCCGCACGAGGAATGTGATCATTATGTACCGCAAACATGTACTAATAAAATAATAATAAAATCAGTGTAAGGCTGGGGATGAGCATAGTGGTAGAGCATTTGCCTAGCATGAGTGAGGTCCTGGGTTTAATCCTCCGGACTGCAAAAAGTAAAAAAATAAAAAAATAAATAAAAAATAAAATAAAATAAAAACCAGTCCAAAGGCAGTGAGAAACTGGCCATTTTTTTTAGTTGACTTGCTTATTCAATAAACACTTTCTGAATACTTACTGTGTGCCACTGTGCTCGTTATGGTAAGACAATGACAATTAACATACAGATTTCTGCTTTCAAAAATATTGCTGTTTGAGAGGGGCATCAAATTCCAACAATTATAAAGTAATATAGAAGTATAATTTGAGATTTACAAGATATTATGAATCATTAAAAACTCCACCCCTAACCGTCATTGTTGGATTGGAAGGCAACATTTGTTAGCTAAATTAAGCCGGCCCACATCGGGAGCCATGCTGTGTATGGGTCCATTCTGCTTTTGTCCTGGTGAAGTAAATGGCTGTATTTAGAAGTGCACTGCTTTAGCTCATTGAGGTCATTTATAGCATTGACGGTGTTGATGTGATAAATATAGACATTTTCTAAAGCATGCTACCGAATGTCCTTCTTCCTGATAAGTTCCAACCCAAAAGCACTCACTGAAAGAGGACGGCCTGGGTCTTGGGAGAGGTCTAGTCACTAGGTAGGATTCTTGCTGGCAGTGGTGAAAAGTACTGGACCCCTCACAGTCATTTGCCCTCCATCGCTTCAGAAGTAATGACCAGAGTTCTGATAGCTTTGCTTCTGCTGGTAGTGGTGGTGGTGGAGAGAAAGGATGGAAATTTGTTTTTATTTTAATCAGCCTCAGAGGTGTCCCCCAGAAGTCACATGACAAGTAGAAGTGGAGGTGAAGGTTAGCCTGTGTCGGTTTCTGAGACTTCTCTGTGCTGCTTGTCTAGTGCCTCCTGAAGACATTGCTTATTTAAGAGTTTTGTAGCTGATCATTCGGTGGAAACAGAAATGGCACTAAAATTAAAAATAGAAACTTTGAAAAGTTGCATTGTGTACAGCCTGTTATATAAAGGTCTTTGCCTTGGGTGCCTCCAGTCCCTTCACAGGTAAACGAAGGACTCTGGCCTCTTAGTTCCGGCCGTGGAACTTCCTTCTGACCTTGTGGTAGCAGTGGGGTTCTATTCCATGAGGACCCTTTTCCAAGCCCGGGGCACTAGAGGTATAGGATAGTGGTCATCTGTCTCAACTGAGCTTTTTCTTGTTCTAAAGGCCACTGAGTGTGTGGCATTTGGTTCATTAAAAGCTCCTTAGCTTTTCCCAGCTGTTATGGTTTAGATTTAGGGTTAGGCCCCCAAAAGTGTCATGGGGTGTTACGCTCGTCAGTGGATTCATCCACTGATAAGTACAGTAGCTGAATGTGCTTCTAGGAGATGGAGACTGGTTGGAGATGGGTCACTGGGGACGTGACCTGGAAAGCTGTATTCATGCCCCCGCCCCTCTTATTTCTCTGCTTTCTGTCTGCCTTGGATTGACTGACTTTCTTCTGCCCAGACCCTTCCACTGTGCCGTTTGCACCTTGGAGCCACCTGACCTTGAACAGAAACTGAGCCAAAAT
This sequence comes from Erethizon dorsatum, assembly GCA_028451465.1. NCBI lineage: Eukaryota > Metazoa > Chordata > Mammalia > Rodentia > Erethizontidae > Erethizon > Erethizon dorsatum. The sequence continues at coordinate 147,477,679 of CM051823.1, forward strand.
AAACTTCTCTCTTTTTTTTTTTTTTTTGTACCCGGAATTGAACTCAGGACCTTGCACTTGCCAGGCAGGCGCTGTGCCGCTGAGCTATATGCCCAGCCCAACTTCTCCTTCTTGGAGTTATAGGTGTTGGGTATTGTGTCCCAGCAACAGGAAAATGACCAGTAAACCAGCTATGAGCTTTTATGGTTTTGTTTTTCTGTGCCGGATTAGAGGGAACATAGAAAGTATAGAATAACTTGAGTGAGTCTAAGAGCTATAGCCAGTAGGCTTGGAATGGAGCCCAAGGAGTAGGACTTATCTATCCTTAGCAGGAAATAGCACATTAACAGGTTAGCTCAGCTAAGGTAAGGTTCTCACCATGCCTCTCAGTGCATTGCTACATTTCTACATTTTCATAAAATTTCATGTGGGATAAGGGCAACATGAGACAGACCATGGAGACCATGGAGTACTGAGGGTGTGGCCCGGCAAAGATCATATAACGGGTGCGCCATATCCTAGACCAGGAAAGCCAGCCAAAGCAGCGACCAAGAAGAAAATATAGGACAGTGGCCAAGAGGAGGTGCTGAGGCAGCACTTGTGGTGGAGAAGCCTTCAGGATGCTCCTGTGAAAGGTGAGCAGGTAAAGCACAGGCTTTCAGAGAACACACATCAGGACGTTCAGAAATTTGGTGTGTGTTGTAGTTATAATATCATTTATGTCCTCAAGCTAAAATATTTGTCTGGGAGCGTGATAGCTGGAATGCTTTTCCTAAGCAGACTAAAAACACTCAGAAGTGTAGGTTTTTCTGAGAAAAAAAGTGTCGAATGATATCAATATTTCTCCCACAGCTCCAGAAAAAAATGTGTCCAGGAGCATAGTTTTATCTTTGAATTGGGGATACAAACCAAATGGAACATTTTGCGGAGGAGGGTGTAGTACTAAGTTCTCCGATTGTTCCTTTGGAAACTCAGAGCACTCTGGGTTCAGACACAGGGAAGTTAAGTGCTTTGGAAGTTAACTGCAAGGTGAGGCCCTTCATGCTGCTGTCACACGCACTCATGGCAGATTTTAGTTCTGTGTACACCTGACCTCCACATGGGCAGATGGGAGGATCAGGGGCCTGATTTTGGAAACAGCTGATAGGAATGGAGGCCATTAAGGAAATGGTGGCAATTCTACAAGGATGTTCCAAAGCCTGGTGCTGGGTTATGGTGCACTTGAACGCCTCTCTTTTCCAAATCCACTTTCTTCCCTGCTCACACTTCCATTCTGGATCATCCTGGATTCATTACATCTTCCTAAAATTCCTGCACTGACATCCTAACCTCTAGGACTACAGATTATTTTGAAACAGGGTCATTGCAGATGTCATTTAAGTTTAGATGAGGTCATGGTGGAGTAGGGTGGGCTCCAAATATGTATGACTGATGTTTTTATAAAAAGGGGAAATATGGAGATAGATGGGCACACGGGGGAGAACACTGTGTGGGGATGACGGTAGAATTTTGGAGCGCTGCTTCTATAGGCCAAGAATGCCACCAAACTTTGTGTGGAAAGGCTAGGAGAAGGACATGGGACAGATTCTCCCCATAGCCCATCCTGCAGACACTTTGATCTAACTTTCAGCCCCCAAAACTGTGACAGTAATTATTGTCATTTAACCTTCTAGTTTGTGGTACTTTCTTTCAGCAGCCCTAGGAGACAAATACATGACTGTTTCTGGGTTTTGTTTGTTTATTTCTGTCTCTTCCAGTTTATTCTGCATTCTCTTAGGTTGGGGACCGTGTCCTGGTCATTTCCAAATCCTCATCAAAAAGAATAGTCCTGGCACAGTCAGGGCTCCCCCACAAATATTTTCTGAATAGAAAAAGCTAGATATGTTAATTTCTACCAGTAATCATCTGGCCGCCTCTCAATTAGGAAAGCATATATACTAATCTCCCAAGTCTCAAAGCCTTTGTCATTTAGTAATTTTGACCCTGAATTAGGTTCAGGGTGACTTTCCCTGTGTCTTAGCTGTTTTAAGTGTTACAACAAAATACCATGCACTAGGTGGTTTATAAACAACAGAGATTTAATTCCTGCAGTTCTGGAATCTGGAGAGTCCAAAATCAGGGCAATGGCAGATTCAGTGTCTGGTGAGGGACTGCTATCTGCTTCATAGGTGGTCATCTTTCTTTTGTATCTTTTCATGGTGGAAGGAAAGGGGTCCCTTGTAGGTGAGCCCTAATACTATGTATGAGCCCTCCACTTTCATGACCTAATCATGTCCCAAAACCTGACCTCTGAACACCCTCATACTGACAAAAACTTGTCAGACCAAAAGCTTTTGGTTAACTCTCCTCCCCATGCTCGGACTCTGACAATGTCCCTCGTCCAGGTATTTCTATATTTTAAAATTTAAACAACAATTATCACAGGGTCTACAGATAAGTGAAATTTTTTGTACCACTGTCCTAGGAAAGCCTTTGTTTAAAAATATTATATAAGTATCAAAATTTGGTTAAGACTTTCTTGAAAGGGAAAAGCAATTTTTAATTGGTGCACAAATAAAGTTAAGGATTAATTTTAATATAATGATGCTTGTTAACTCACTATAGAGAAATGTCTTGAGCAAAGAAAAATGTAATAGGTAATTTATCTAGACCAAGTGCGGTGATAGCTTATTGAAAGCATTTAACATCGCTGTAGACATCTACCCTCTAGATTGTGAAAGCTAGCTATATAAAATTACGCTGATAAGTGATGAGTTGAGGTTTTTTTAATGATAGTGGAAATATGTGTCCTAAAAAGTAAAATAGAAAACTTTCCTTCATAAATGCAAGCAACGGAAATATGCCAACTGACTAGATCTGGAAAGCCTACCAGTTATTTACTTGAATTTTAATCATTGTGCCAAGTGGTGGAAAAGCAGATGGACAGGAAATTCTGAAGGGAAAATAGGAGACACTGGAAAATAGGAGAGAGTTCTGGGTCAGAGGTGGAAGGGATTCATTATGTAATAGTTTTCTGAGCCCATGAGTTAGAAGTCATTTCTGAAAGCTTGGATATCAACTAAAATATCCTTATACATAGTAATAACTTAGAAACATTGTTAACCTCATTTGTGTGTGTGTGTGTGTGTTCCAATTTCTGTGGTTCCTTGAGTTAGTTTGGTTGTGTTTTGTCTAACAGAGGGAAACAAAGGACAGATGCTTCCATTAAATTCCTGGTCAGTTAAATATTTGACAGACAGGGTGGTGTTACACAAAACTTTCTGTGAAAACTCATTTCCTGGAATTCCTGTTGTTTTAACTTGAACTGTGTGTTTTGCTCAAATGTTTGGACTTGTCAGAATGGGTGCATGGAAGCTTCGATGCTGGGTTGCACCTCTCAGTTGCACTTAGGTAAACAGTATTTTCAGAGTCCAGGGAAGATCATCCTCTGCGTGGGCAGAGGCAACGCGGCAGAGGCCTCTCTCCCTTTGTTCGCTGCACAAGCTTTCTGCCGCAAACGGAGTGGTAGAGGCAGTAGACTCAACTCCATTTCAAACATGTTTCAGACTTTCTCTCTTGAAACAATGGGAAGAGAGTGTTTTTCTTGAGGATTTCTTACTTTTGCAACATAAATATGAGAAAAATTAACTCATTTTGAGACTGTCTCTAGAGAAACCTAAAACCAAGTGAAAAGTCTTGGTCAGAAAACAGATTCGGAGAACAGTGGTCAGATGCTTTGGCATCTGCGTGACGGTGTAAGGGCGGACAGAAGGCCTTCCTTTTCCTTTTCCCTGATCTAACCTCTATTTCTAAGAATAAAACGAGAAGGGCCGTTTGCAGCTCAGAGAATTCTCACTTAACCACTGCAGCTGGGATGAAGCCTAGACTCTGGCACTGGTGTATAAAATTGCACTTTTAACTGTATGTGAGGATATTAACACTTTCACCACTTTCAAACACTGGTTTCCAACGCGTATGTGAGGGATACACACGGGTATTCAGCTTTCTAAGATGTTTATTGTTAGACATATCTTTTAAATTCTTGTACTGTAGGTCTTTTAGTGTGGAATACCGTGATTCCATATACTTGCTTCCATATTTCTGTGCCCCATTTTACACACTCACACACAAACACACATACACTTCAAAGCACAACAGACATACTGAGAAATAAAGAAGTACACAAACCTTAGAGGAATAGCTCAACAAGGTTTTGCAAAGGGAGCGCATCTGTTTTACTAGCACCTTATCGACATGTCAAACATGACCCACACCCCGGAAACTGCTCTGTGTCCCTTGGAGTCATTTAGCTCATCAGAGGGTAACCACTGTTCTGACCTTCGTTACTGTAGATTGTCACTGCCTATCCGGGAACTGCATAGAAAGGAAATCACGCAGTTTTTATGGTGTTTTCTCTTGGTCCCTTCGATCAGTATGTGCTGTGAGGTTTACCCAGGCGGATGTATATACCAAGCACTTGTTTTGTTTTGTTTTTATTAGTGCGGTATAAGATTCAGTTTAGTGTATTTAAATTTTTTATTTACATATTTTTATTTTAGTATAAGTGTATATTAATTGTACAAAATGATGGGCTTCATTGTGATATTCTCACGCATATATGTTGTACTTTGACGGTATCCACTCTCCCTATTACCCTCTCTTGCCTCCTGTCGCCTCTTCCTTTGGTGCCCTCCTCTTCCCTAATAGTTTTTCATCTACTTTCCTGTCTTTTCTCCCCAGGTTCAGCATATGAGAGAAAACATGTGACACTTGCCTTTCTGAGTCTGGCTTATGTCATTTAACATGACGTTCTCCAGTTGTACCCGTTTTCCTATAAATGACACGGTTTTGTTCTATATGGCTGAACTAATACTCAGTTGTGTATATGTACCACGTATACGTTATCCGTTCGTTTGTTGATGGGCCTCTCGGCTGAGCCCATATTTTGGTTGCTGTGAGAAGCGCCATGGTAAATATGGGTATGCAGGTACTGCTGTACTGTGCTGACTTTGCCTCCTTCAGTCATACACCCAGAAGGGGAATAGCTGGATCATATGATAGTTATCTTTTTAGCTTTTTGAGGAACCTCCATACTAATTTCCAGAGCAGTTATACTAATTTACATTCCTTCTAAAGATGTGTAAGGGTCACTTTTATTCATATGCTCATTGTCATTTGTTATCTTTTATTTTCTTGATAGTAGCCACTTTGGGGTGAGATGGAGTCTCAATGTGCTTTTAATGTGCATTTTCCTTGATGGCTAAATATGTCGAGCATATTTTCATATAATTACTGGCCATTTGTACTTCTTTTGAGAAGTGTCTGATCAACTCATTTGTCCATTTATTGATTGGGTTACTTTTTTTGGTGTTAAAGTTTTAAAATGTTTTTCATATTTTTGGATAGTAGTCCTCTGCCTAAAGAGTAGTTAGCAAAGATTCTCTCCCATTCTGTAGGTTTTCTCATAACTTTTGATTATTTCCTTTTTTGTGCAGAAGCTTTTAAATTTGCTATTATCCCATTTGTCAATTCTTGCCATTATTTCCTGAGCTATTGGAATCCTGTTTAAGAAGTCATTACTTATACCAATATCTTGATGCATTTCCCCTATGTTTTCCTCTAATAATTTCAAGTTTCAGGTCTTACATTATAGTCTTTGATCCATTTTGAGTTGATTTTTGTGCAGGATAAGAAGAGATCTAATGCGAAACTTCCACAGGTAGAGGTCCAGTTTTTGACGAAGAGGCTGTCTTTTCTTCAACATTTATTTTTGGCTTCTTTGTCAAAATAAGATGGCTGTAGATGTGCAGGTTTATTCCTGGGTCCTCTATTCTATTCCATTGGACTACATGTCTATTTTTATGCCAATATCATGCTACTTTTGTTATAATGGCTCTGTATGATATTTTGAAAGGTATTGTGATGTCTTTAGAATTGTTCTTTTTGTTCAGGATTCTTTGATTATTCAGGACCTTTTGTAGTTCCGTATGAATTTTAGGAATTCTTTTTTAGCTCTGTGAAGAATATCATTGTTATTTTGATGGGGATTGCATTGAATCTGTTAATCTTATGTAGTATGGTCATTTTAATAATATTATTTCTTTCAATGCATGAACATGGGGTGTCATTCCATCGTCTGTCTTCTTCAGTTTCTTTCTTCATAATTTAATAACTTTTATTATTACAGAAGTCTTTCACCTCCTAGATTAGGCATATTCCTAACCTTTTTAAGAAGGCTAATATGAATGGAATTGTTTTCCTGATTTCTTTTTTTTTTTTTTTTTTTGGTACCAGAAATTGAACCTCAGGACCTTGTGCTTGCCAGGCAGGCACTGTGCCACTGGGCTATATCCCCGGCCCCTAATTTCTTTATCAATGATTTCATTATTGATGTACAGGAGAGCTACCAGCTTTTATATGTTGATTTTTGCTACTTTCCTGAATGTATTTGTCAATTCTAAGAGATTTTAGGTGGAATCTTTAGGGTTTTATAGGTATTAAATCATACCATCTGCAAACAGGGATAATTTGGTTCCCTTCTTTCCTACTCATATTCCTCTTATTTCTTTCTTTGCCTGGTTGTTCTGGCTGAAGTTTCCAGTAGTAAATTGAATAAGAGTGGTGAGAGTGGATGACCTTTGTCTCGTTCCTGAGTTCAGAGGAAATGCTTTCAGTTTTATTCATCCACTGGGGTGTTTGTCAGTATGGGTTTATCATATATAGTATTTATTATGTTGAGATATGATTCTTTTTGCCCAGTTTATTCAGGGTTTTATCATGAAGGAGTGTTGAATTTTATTGAAGGCTTTTCTGCATCTATTGAAATGATCATGTGCTTTTTAAATCATTGATTCTATTTATATGGTGAGTTACAGTTATCAATTTTTGTTGCATCCCTGAAATGAAACCCAGTTGATCTTTTTAATGTGTTGTTGAATTAGAGCTTCATTGAGAAGTTCTGCATCTGTGTTTATCAAAGGTATTGGTCTATGGTTTTGTTTTCATTTAGTGTATTTTAAAATTTACTTTGCATTTTACTGCTGATGCACTTTAGAGTTATTATTTGTAGAAATCAAGAAAAATGCTTCTATGAACGTGTTTCTATATATGTAGAATTGCTGGGTTATAAGGTACACATGTATTTAGTCAAACAGTTTTCCAAAATGCTTTAACAATGTACATTCATTGGGCCGGTGATATAGCTCAGCAGCATAAGCACCTGCCTGGCAAGCGCGAGGTCCTGAGTTTGACTCCCGGTACTTGCATATAAAAAATAAAAAATAAAAACAATGTACATTCATGCTAACAGTGTTGGAGAATTAAAGTTAGTGTATATCCTCAACACTTTATAGTGGAAGTGTTTTTTATTTTCTGATTTATTTAATTTTTAGAATTTCAGGTATTCTGGTAAGTCTGCAGCAGTATTTCATTGTGGTTTTCCTTCGGATTTTTCTGATCACTTGTATTGTTACACATTTTTATTGGCTTTTTGGCCATATGAATAGCATGTTGCATGAAGTGCCTGCTAAAGTCTTTCGTTCATTTAAAAAATTGGTGACCTCTCTTTTACTTCCTCATTTGTAGAGGGGTCATTTTTAAAATGAGTCTTTTCAGCTATATACTTTGCAAATATATTTTCTTTATGGCTTATGTTTTGTGTTATGGTATCTTTTGATTAATTGAAGTTCTTACTTTCAATGAAGTCTAATTTATTGATCCATTTTAATACAGTTGGGTTTTTTCTTTTTGGTCCTTTTAAGAAGTATTTACCTAAGCCAAGATCATGAAGATATTTTTCTATACTGTCTTTTATAATCTTTGTCATTTTATCTTTCATATTTACAATCCATCTCATAGTGATTTTTGTATATAGTGTGAAGTAGGACTCAAGGATTTCTTTTCTCACATGGCTATCCGTTCTTTTGTCCAGTGGCAGCTGTGCTATAAATTAGGGTCTGGGTTTGGGTTTGGGTCTGAACTCTGTTCTGCTCCATTGGTCTGTTTATCTGTTCATGAGGCAGTACCACACTCTTATATTAACTATGCCTGTAAATTAAATTTTGATTTCTTATAGTGTAAACCTTCTGACTTTGTTCTTCAAGATTATTTTTATTGTTTTTGGCCCTTTGCATTTCTATTTAATTTTAGCATCAGCTTGCCAAATTTTACACAATGATTTTTAGGTTATTAATTAGGATAATAATGAATCTATAATCTCTAGTTGAGATAGAATTGACACTTCTTAAAGTTATACCTTCCAGGAGAATAGTATATTCCTCCATTTCTTTAGATTGTCTCTGGTCTTATCTCAGTAAAGTTTGTGTTTTTCTTTGTGGAAGTCTTGCACATCTTTCACTAGTTTTGTCCCTAGTTATTTGCCCTCTTTTCAATAGAGAGCTGTTTGTATAGAAGCAAAGTTGTCCTTTAGATTCTCACTCTTTAACAACTTACTGTAGAGAAACTCTATTTTGAAAGTGAAGAAGGAAGTGCCCTTGCACCTTGAGGAGGAGGTGTGGGGGTTTTTTGGTGTTGGTTTGAGGTAGGTGCGATACAGTATGTCCTGTCCAGATGGAATCTTTGGAATATCCTTAAAAGCAGCAGATGTGTGTGGGAAGAATGACAAAGTATATTGAGAAGCAGACTGAGTGCCTTGAGTAATTGCATAGTTGAATGAAGAAACCAATGCATATTTTAAGTATTTGAGGCACATTCATTGATGCAAAACGAATGACCATTTTAAACAAAGAGATTATATATCTTCGACTTCCCTTCCTGAATTTTTGATTCATCATTGCCAATCACTAGAATTTAAAAGTTTTTAAATTAATGATCAAGATATTACCAAGGTGACTAAGCAAGTAGTACATTTATTGGTATTACAATCAAGTACATTTTCTATTAAATAAAAATCTTCAAAATTAAATAAATCATGCTTGAGTCAGTAAAGTATACTGTCCAAAGTCGATGATTTGGAATTCCCTCTGGTTACTTCCCTTTCCCAATCATGCTTTGGGAAAGAATATTTCTTCCTCACTGATTTCAACATCTCAGCTCCAATTCACTTCCTGCACTGGCTCCTGAATCCTAAGGTCCAGCAAAACTGCACTCATCATCAAAACACGAAGACTTCATACTTGCCAGGTCTAGTTAAAAAGAAATGTTCACTTTAGGTTCTTTTTCATATTTCAGGTCATTGACATGTTCCTTCTCCATGAAATTCTCCTTGTCCATCACCTTTGTCATTCATTCTACTCTCCTGCTCTTTCTTAGGTTATACTTTTTCTTATTTCTGCCCTTTCTTAGGTTATATTTCAGGCTCTCTGCACTCTGTATGTGTTGCATTACACATGGCTAGGTTTGGACTTCTTGTTTTCTCCTGGCTTCATTTGCAGTCTGCTGTTTTTGAAGGCTAGTATTGAGATATCCGACTGTACAAACACAAATGTCCAGTTTTCTGTAGGATCTATCCATTTATGGGCCCTAAAGACACTTGAAACTCAGTTTATCCAAAAGGAAACTCTTTGATCTGCTCTTCACCTTGGTGGGTGATGCCCTTTCTACTGGTCTTGTGACCTGGGAGTGGCCATTCTTCCTCCTTTATCTCCCCCTGTCCAGTGACAGCATCCTGGCAAGTCTTCCTCCTTACTATTCTTAACATCTGTGCAGCTTACTTCCTCTTTTCTGTACCCACCAGTTTTTCTCTGTTTCCACATAACCTCAAATCTGGAAAAAGTAAACAGCAGCCTAACTTTAGTGTTGCCCCGCCTTTAGTACTGCCACCCCACAAGCCATTATCTGCTCCGAGGTAATCTTTCCAATCCTTCTACTCTTCTATTTGAAGCTTACAGTGGGTCATTTCTTTCTTTGGCATATAAGCCAAGATCTTTAATATGACTTTAAAAACCTGGTTATTTTGGGGCCTCTGCTGCATCCTCAGCCTCATCCATTACTCTCCCTTTTCCACCTGAGCTTCTTGAAAGCAAGGAACATGTCTAACATATTTGTGTCCTTCCCCTGCAGATGCTTTCATAAATAGGCACCATGTAATTGGGGATACAAAGATGTAGGACTCATCTCTGCCCATGGGGATTGCTTACTGTAGAAGGTGACAGAGAAACATCAACAGTTAATTGCCGTGCAATTTGATGAGAGCCACATGACGAATATTTTTAAAACATGGAAGGAGTGTCCTCTAGGTCAGAGTGAGTTCTACAGCAGTGTATACAGGGATACACGGATCCCTAGAGAAATGACCTGCAGCGTAGAGATCATCTCCACAAGAGCCCCTGGCAACCCCATAGGCAGCTTTACCAGTTGATCTGCGGGGATTATTCACTGGAATCTTCAGATGCAGAGAATGCATGGGAGTTAAATTTTAACAAGTAGTTCCTCAACATGTAGATGAACATCAGGTGGTTGTGTGCGAGAGATTAAACATTAAACCATATTTTTTAGGGTATTAGGTATTAGTTGAGAATGGAAATAAACAGTGTCTTGTATGCTCAGGAGTTCTCCGATAAGATAATAATTGTGATTGAGATCAAAATCTACACTTTGTCTGAAAATGTTTGTCTGTATCATTTCAATATTGTTCAGATACAGTGTTAAATCCCAGAAACAGTCCTGCAAAGTAGGGTCTTTACCTTTAGTTTTCCCTCTACCCACATCCCAGGTGAGGGCACTTTGTAATGGAGAGCTTTTTCTAGAACACCAAGGGTATTGTACCAGGCCAGGAGGGTGGTGGCCAGGACTTTTTGCATTTCAGTGTGAGGTGATGTGGCAGAAGTCCGAGAAGGAAGCTTTACACATCTGGATTAAGAAAACCTAGTGTTTTTACATGATTGTCTGTGGTAGGGATTTATAAAGTGCCTTGCAGAACCTAGGGGCTATGAATACACTTCAGAGGGATTGGAGAACCCCCACGATTTTATGCAAAATTGAGTGTACATGCATATATAGTTTTCATTATATTCTCAAGGTTCTTGGAACTCAAGAACCAGTGGTCTGCATATTTTGATTTATATTATATCTATTCATTATATTATTCATTGGAGAGGTTAGGTAGTAGACATTGTTAGGTATTAGAATTGGTATTACCGATTCAGCTTTAACACCCAATATCCATTATGATATTTAAAATAGGTGGATAGATTCACTCATATTTGCCCGCTATATTTTCAACTACATGATTTCTTCCAGCATTTACCAGTTTGGAACATCAACCTTCAGCTTTTACATTCTGATCAGTAGAGTTATTGATTCTAAATTGATTCTAAAAAAAAAAAAAATAATACATATATATATATATATATATATATATGTATATATATATATATATATATGGAGGGGGGGAGGGAGGGAGGGGGAGAGAGAGTATATACACTTCAGGAAAAGAAAAACTTGTATCAATATTTTAATACTACACTTATTGAGACATCCTGAGATTAATACAAGTTGCCTTTGGTTTCTACAATTACAAAAAGTGCTCAAATTGGTGACCATGAGCTCCCAGACATTTATTAATACAGCGAGCTGCTGCCTGGGTAGCCTTGGTCTTTGAGATGCTGCACGTGCATTTTCAATTCCTTCTCTTAGGGTTTTCTGTGACATAAGATCCTCTAGAGTCCCCCATCCGAGGGTAACACCGTCTGTTGAAAAAACATCATACTATTTTTCTTTTCCTGAAGTGGATATACATACTTCTTAGAAAAATCTTACTTGGAACCACTTAGAAATTTATACATCTTTTTACTAAATGTAGCATACTCTACCAATTTTTTCAACTTACTTTTCCCAGCTACTTTTAACAATTAGTATAAATTTTAGTGTGTGCTTTCTAACATAAAATTTAATATACAATATTTTCTAATTTCTAACAGGCAGCAAGTGTATTTGATTGCTGGTTATTCTGCAGTGGAAATTAGTATTAGTTTTTGAATTTGTGTACCTTGTAAGTCAACATCAATTATACATTTCCTGTGTTGTGAATTGTTAGAGCTTAGTGTTATTTTTTCCTGAATGTATACTTTTTAATTTTATGTGACTTCTTGATGTGTGGATATTGAATGAGTTTCTCTCAGGAGAAGTTTCTAGATGAATATTGCTTTTAGAAGAATAAATAGGTTAATACCTCTTGGAACTTCTCCAGAGAATTTTGGATATGCCTTCTCTCTCCCATTCACAGCAAAAGTGATGGGACCAGCTCTATCCCTTTATGGAGCGCATTCATCAAAAAACTTAAAATTTTTCTGTTTACGTACAACTTTGTTCATCAACCTGGGCTATTGTCCCTATTAGCATACCACACATGTTTATAACAACAGAAATGTGGCAAAACCACAAGAAGAGGCATCACTTTAATGAAACTGAACAGAAAATGTCATTATGTTTCTATTGATTCAAAGTAGTTATTATTCATTGTTATACATGAATACGTATCTTATAGTTCTATGCTTTATTGATGGATTTTTAAATCTCTGATATTCTTTGAAATTCTATATTATTTTGAATTTTGACTTCAATTTCTTTTAACCTTTTTCTTTGCCCTAAAACTCACAATAACATAATTTGTAGATGAGATTCATACCTTATAATAAGTCTCTTTGTCTCCTCAGCTTTACTGACTTTTATTTCATCCAGCAGGGATCTTCTCCTGTGGCCACTTCCAGACCTTGTTGCCACTGACAACAGCCTATGGGACAGTCTCCCATCATTCAGATTGTTTGTGTCACTGACCGGTGACACTCTCAAGAGCTCTCATTCCATCTCCCATTTGATTTCATGTTTCTCTGACCATCCTAAGCTCCATGATGGATCGCTAATTACTCATCTCCTGATACCCTTGGTGTCCTCGTGTCTTTCTGGCCTTTGCTTGCAAACCCTCACACCCATTAGTTCCCATTTGCATGTCCTGTAAAGAGAACACTGAACACTGTTGGTAAAACAGTAATGTAATGGTAGTGGTCTGTGGAGCTCTAGCCCTGCTGTCTCCTCCCTCTGCATTTCCTGGCCATCCTGCCCGTCCCAAGTCAGGTCTCTCTTCACTCCACTCACTTGTCCTCACCACTGTCATGACTAAGTGTGTATTAACACTACATCCCAGGTGCTGTGCTGAGTTCTAGGGATGCACTATTGAACCAGAACAAACCCTACCCTTATGTACTGCAGGAGTCAAAAATAGCAACACTAATGATGTTGTTAGACTAATGTTGTTGTTAGACTAGAATCAAGTGGTAAAAAACAAAAGATGGCTCGAGACTGTATATTGGGATGGTGGGGGGCACTAGCTGGGCTCTGGATAGGGTTTATTGTCATTGCCTTGATTTTTCTTGTAGTTTACCACATGGATATTTCTGGGCTAATATTTTCCATTTGTGTCACTTATTTTTAGACCTTTTTTTAAATGATACTATCCTTTTTCAGTCTACAACTTGCTTGTGCAATTCATCCATGATGACACATCTAACTTTAGGAATTTCTTTTCCCTGCTGTATATTATAATACCATGAGTCTGTTTTCTATTATTTTTTTGTCATTAGAAACAAATCTCATTTGAACAAAAAAGGCATGATGAAGACCGGTTAATGTGCAATATACACATGAAATTCCATTGTGGTCCTTCACTTCAACCTTCTCTGTCTGATAATTAGTTATCACAGATTATTAGCACATTAGATCACTTTGAAGTTCTATCATGTTTAAAATTTTAGGATAATGTCATCTTATGTTTTCCTGATCTACTCTAGGATAGAAGAATAGAAAACAATCAAATGGCCAAAGGGCAAGGAGTAGGACTCAGACTGCCAGTCTGAATAATTGAAAGCAAATGTTCTTGGGTGACTCTTCCACATTGCATCTCATAAAAATAACTGGAATAGTGTCTGTAGTGCTTAAAAGTCAACGAAGTCACGGTGAATCGAATGGGATAGTATGCATCTTACCTTAGCTCCACATTCGCCCTCCAGTACCCACTCTTCCATAACAGACTGGACTTCCTAAGCAGTTCCCCACAGTGAGGGTGGCGTTGTGGTTTCTCAGTTGAAGGTGCTGATGGGACATTGCAGGAGGAAGGGGCCTCTTTTACCGGGCCCAGCTGCTATCGCATTGCTCAGTGGTGTGGGACTGAGGACAATCAGTGTTGCTGTGGTGCACACTTATGGTGCAGTCCCTCAGTGGCCTCATGGCCCTAGCACTGGCCTGGCCTGGTGACCACAGCTCTCCTCTCAAGGAAACCACATGTGCAAGTCTTCTTGCCCCTCCGTGTCGCTTACCTGCATTGGGAGGGTGGCATCCTGCTTGCCCCGGGGACTGTGCACCGGCTTTTCTCCAGGCAACACAGAGAACTTCTTTGCCATCCAGTGGCTGCAGAGACACCTTCTGCAGTGAGGACGCAGCCCGTCCCTGGGGAGGGAGCCCTCATTCAAGTTTGTCTTGCCTGGAGGACCCTCGCTGACCCCAGGGTACTCTTTATGGTTTCTGAATCTCCATGATAGCTTACTAACTCTTTACATTAAATTTCCCACTAAAAAAAAAAAATCACTGAAGTCCACTCTAAGACTTTAAATTTAACACAGTAAAAGAAAATCAGATGTTGCACATTAGTTATAACTCAAAATTATGTTACATTGCTTTCAATCCATAAGGAGAGCTTATTTCCTAAGAAAAACTTAAGAAATTAATGGATGTATTTACATTGTTTTGTAAGAAATTGTTAAATAGAAGTATTTCTTGGTTTTATAATAGAAAAATATTTCTTCTTCCTCTTCTTCCTCCTCCTCTCCTCCTCCTCCCCCTCCTTTTTCTTCTCTTTCTCTTTCTACTTCTCCCTCCTCTTTCTCCTTATCTTTTAAATTTCACGCTGGTCTAAAGGACAGAAACATGCTTTGAATCCCAGTCCCATTCCAGTTTATCTACTCTGGGTTCCAGGAGACATACGTAAGGCTGCTCTTGGAGATATGCATCCTCAACTTTACTAAATAATGCCATTATTTTCCAAAATGATACTATTAGAATATACTTCCGCTTACATCACTCCACATCGTCTTCCACACTTGGTATTCCTTTTTGTGTCACTGATGAAATTATAGGTTTTAGGAATTTTCAGTTTTGTCTGAGATCTGCAATGTCACTTAAGTTACATGATAATAGGGCTCATAGCATGGGCTTCATAGCTTCTCAGACTACATGGGCCTCGGGCTCATAGAAATACTCTTAATTCAGAGATAAACATCGTGACGGTGCACTAGCTGAGAGTAGAAATGAAGACCGTGGTTCATCTTATACCCTTTAA
Source organism: Erethizon dorsatum (assembly GCA_028451465.1). Taxonomy (NCBI): domain Eukaryota; kingdom Metazoa; phylum Chordata; class Mammalia; order Rodentia; family Erethizontidae; genus Erethizon; species Erethizon dorsatum. Next base: position 147,492,926 of record CM051823.1, read on the forward strand.
GGGTATCAATGAACTGCGAAATGATACATTTAAAAAAATTAATATGGTAGAAAAATAGCCAGCTCGAGTTAAAAACAGCAAATGTTGTCTGATAAAAAATGAAACCTTGCAAAGCCCATCCAGAAGCTTTTACCTGGAAAGTCCGGTTTCCCAAGGCAGAAGGCAGCATTTAGAAACAGGGAATGGCCTTCACAACTATTTTAACCATTCAGTTCTCTGCCAGCCATATAGCTACAGTTATGTGGAGATAGCCTTCATGTAGGTTCAATGTCAGACCCAAATCAATACATTTAAAATATTTAACATAGAAGCTTCTAAGGACAGGGCTGTGCCTTTCTAACTGGCTCCATCAATACGATTTCAACTGTGGATGTCTGTGTACTCTAGTATGTATAATTCTTTCACTAGATGTAGCTTGTGAATAGCTCCCATATGGTTATCTGATTCAGTCTCGTCTGTCAGCTAAGATCTGATCTGATGCTGATTGAGGACAGGGGCCTCTTTCATTTAGGTTTCAGATTTATTGAGCTCTTGAAGGATTTCTTTTGTCACATAAAGCACCTGCTGAGATAAATTGTCACTGTGAGTAAAAAGTTAGGAATGTGAAATACATTTTACAATGTTAGAAAATTTAATACATTTCAGAACAGTTTTGCCTTATTGATGATGCAGTACTCCCCACCCCCGCTCATAATAATTACTCATCCCTCTTATTGTGCTTGCGAATTTAAACACTTGTATTTAGCAAATAGGGGTACTGTTAAGTTAGAGGCTAGGCACTGCTGAGCATATTCACATTTGCAGCATACTGCACAATCATTGAATAGTCTGCATTTCTGTATTTGTAGTTTACTGAGTGCTTTGTAAGTAATAGTTAATCAATAAGTATTTGTTAAATAAATCAATACTGTGTTTAGTTTGGTGCTTAAAGATATTCATGCTAATATTAGCAGTTTATGAGAAGTCTTCAAGCCTGTGAACTTTTTGAGCTACTGCTCACAGTATCAGCGTAGAACTCTCCCAAGTAGCTGTGAAAATGCAGGCAGAACGGTGAAGGGGAGTTTTCCGCCGTTATTTGCAGATCAGAATGGAGTCTCTAGAAAGGTCCCTGTTGTACTCTTACCAGCTTATGCTGGAATGGGGCATGGTTGTACACATCCCTTTTTGTAGCACAGCCAAACACTTCCTTCAGATGATGCTTCTCCTTGTAGCTTACATATGGAAAGTGATTATTTAATATTGTAATGAATTTTATTGACAAGCCTTCCTCTTTGGAGCTGTTTATTGAAGTACGTTATCACTGATGGAAAAGCTTAATTTTCTTTCTTTCTTTCTGAATGGATTGCTTGCTGGTGGTGAGTTATGGCTTATTTCATTGATTTTTTAGTAATGAGATGGAGCAGCATGAGGTAAGTGTCTATGCACGTGGGCAGGGATTCTAAATCACATTCTGTAAACCACGAGCTGGAAGATGCAGTTAGTCCATCTCCTCAAAAATGATTGTGGTGAAGGTTTCTTGAAAAAGCTTGGGCTTAAAGCACATCACTTAAAAAGACAGATTTAGAAGAATTGAGTCTGTAGTCATTAGAGAGAGAGGTCCACATGGGCTTGCTGAGGCTCACTTCCTCCAAGGGTTGTAGAAGATAATTCACTGGGTGATGCGTCTGTTGGGCATAGCGTCTGTGGATGAGGGAGGAAGAGAGAGCATGATGTGCTTTGAAATACATTGATTTCTCTACAGAGTAGCATTTAAGTTTGTAACTGGTCACAGACTCCAAGTAACTGATGATTCACTGAGTGGCTATAGAATTGCTGCTACAGGATGTTCAGATGTTTTAGGTGAGGAAGGCACTGGAAACAAGTGCAAAGGAAATCCTTGTAGAATCCATTCATCTCCCTTCATACTGAGTCACTGTTTCGCGGTGCTAAATTTCCTTTGGCACTTACTCTTGATCCTGGTAACGGGAAGGCATTATGCACCATTACAAAATCAGGTATCTGTGGAGGGGAAGGCTCCCTTGAGATAGTGTGTGGTGGCACTACAGGTTGATGTCTCCCAGACCTTTCCACGTGTTATTCAGGTCCTCAGCCAGAGTCACTCCTCACTGTACACAGATGCTGCACATTGGTTTCCAGCAAGAACTTCACTGAAAATTTTATAACTGAAAACAAAATATATTGTACACACTAAAGGACCTCATGCTATGTGGCTATAGGTGGTCTACAAGCAGGTTTTGAGCTCACACCATTTTCCAAATGTGTTATTTACCTTTCTGCATAGGGGAAATCTGTCTCTCTCTCTTGCTCACACATACACATACACTGTGTATTACATATGTATATATCACGTGTGTGTATACAGGTACGTAATAGATTGATCAATAGGTAAACAATCTGTAAACGATTCTTCTGTTCTTTGGATTACCTGTAAATTTTTCAAATGCCCCATACATAGTACTTTCTCTAAATAGAAAAGTGTCCAGGTAGATTTTTCATTACTTCCTTATCATTTCCCCTTTAATTAATGCTCTTATCTTCATACGGAGACTCCTCCAGGCCTTTCTTTATGACATCCATAAATCTCACTGCCTCCTTCCCATCTGTTCTCACCACGGTTCTCCTTCATTCCGTGATCCATGTCACGCCAGTTTCCATTGCTATCCCTCAGAGTTCTTCCTTCTTGTTTCTTCTGTCTGTGCATCTAAAATTAACTTGAAAATAAGCACAATCTTCAAGACAAGCATTACAGCACTCTTTAAAATTAATCCTACAACATGGTCAACATGTGGTACACTGTAGACACCAGTCATTGGAAATCTAAAATCATATAAATAGTGATTCAATTTCTTAATTCATATGCTGCTTTTCCTACTTTGATGCATTCTGTGTCTTGCTTGAGTTAGGCAGAGATGTATAAACTAGCAACTAATTAAACTAGTGACATACCTTGATATATAATTGGATCTTTAATTTAATTGAGGATATTGGAGGTGATACAGTGGGATGAAGTGAAACCTATTCTGTATCATAAGTGTTTGGAAATAGGTGGTAGGAGCCTATTGGATTTGCCCTGTAAGCGCAAATAGAAGATTGTAATCACTTAGTGCATATCAAAGAAAAAAAACCCACTAATTTAATCAAAACCAATCATGTGTAAAAAAGGAGATGAAAATATGAATGGAATTTGGGTACATTTAAATACTTGTACAAATGAATCCTAAATCTAAAATGATTCAGTAAATAAGCCAGACAGAAAGAGTTGAGGAGGTAGAGAAAAGATACAGAGCTAATTGAACTGTAGAGAACTTTCTAGAGAAATAAGCGCTGAATGACTCTAAAATATCTCGAGGATTTTTATTTCATTCTGATCAATTATATTTTTATTTCTTGGAATGAGATGATACATTCTGACCACTTCATTTCTACATGAGGTGTAAAATAATAAGAGCAGCCAACCTGCTGAGAACTCACAGCCAGATGGTGCGTATATGTGTCACGCTGAGTTGATGGTTTGGAAATGCCAGCGCTGCAGAATGGTTGGAGCCAAATAATACTTCGAGGTAATCCTCCTTATGATCCACTCGTGCATCTCCATGTACCCTTTACATTTTAAAGTTAGTTTAGTGGATTTTAAATTGCAGTGGACAGCGATATGTCTATAGTTAATAGAAAAACACAAGTAAAATGTCTCCAGTGCAGTTTCTTAACTGTCAGCTCAAATCAAACTCTAATCAAAGTGGCAGAAATCTATAGTGGTTTAACAGTATTGGCACACTTCTTCTTAATCAAGTAACCAAAAGTCCATCCATTCTCCCAGGTTTGCTAGACTGTTTTGTAATTTTTAGAGGTTATCTTTTGGTAATGTGAATTAAAGACAAAGGTGTTTTGTCTTTCCAGTGCTGGAGAATGAAGCCAGGGCCTTGCATACTCAGCAAGCACTCTTAACACTGAGCCACAACCCCAGCCTGAGTTGAAGAAACAGTAACACAACCCTCAAAGTCCTCTTCTGTCTCCTTATATTGAGACACTAGATAATTTTTTAGCTCCTCCTTTCCCTGGCCTCCTCATTTTCACTGGGGGAAGTCTTCTGTAGCAGTTCTTGTGAGGAAGGGGCCATACTGTAGTCTGAAGCAGGGGAAAGCTAGGAGAGAGGTTGTGTTAGTTTCCATCATTGTGACAAAATACTCAGAAAAAACAACCTGAAGGAGGGAAGATTTCTTTTGGGCCATGGTTTCAGAGGTTTCAGTCCATGGTTGACAGATGCCATTGCTGTGGGCCTGTAGCAAAGCAGAATTTCATGGTGGGAGAATGTGGTTACCAGAGCTGCTTACTTCATGGGGCCAGGGTGTGGGAAAGAGAGCAAGCGAGCGAGCAAGAGAATGAATGAATATGAATGTGAATGACCTGAACTGGGTCTCAAGGACATGCACCAAATGATCTGCTTTCTCCAACTATGCCCCATCTTCTAATGTTTCCACCACTCTCAGTCATGCCACGAACTGGGGCTCACGGCTTTTTTTTTTTTTTATGTGGGTACAGGGAACCAAACTCAGGACCTCGTGCTTGCCAGGCAGGCGTTTGTGCCGCTGAGCTGTATCACAGGCCCAGGGCTCACGTCTTTTAATACATAAGCTTTCAGGGGACATTTAAGAGCAATCCATAACAGGTCTACAGACAGTAACAGAGCAGCCATGGTGTAATTGTGAAGGGACCAGTGTGTTAGATGACACAGTGGATAAGAAGATGATGAGTCAACTGTAGCAAAGTAGACTTCACTTATACCTGTGATTAACCATACAAAAGTGGCAAAATTTGTTTATACTATTACATGTATATTTGTACAAATCTTTCATTTTTCTTCTCTCCTAGAATATGAGATTCTGTTTCTCTTTCTTTTTCATTTTAAAGTTCCCTCTTGTCTTAATTACATTATCACTAGGACAAAATACCTGACACAAAAAACTTAAAGGAATTGAGTTTTATTTTGGCTTGGTTGAGGGAATTGGCAGAGTAATGATGGAGTAAAAGGTGCTCAAACCACGGCAGCTGGGAAGCAGAGAGCAAAGGGATGTGCTGAGGGGGGCGGTGTGCTCCTCCAGGTCATGCCCCCCGGTGACCGGCCTCTTCCAGCCACGCCCCGCCTCTCCCAGCACACTCAGCCATGAACTGTATGAGTACAGCATCTCCATGACCCAGTCTCCTTCCGGAAGCTCCACCTCTGAACACGTGACGCTTTTGAGGGGCATTCTAGATCTAAACCATAATGCCACCTATTTCAATCCATTCCTTTTAAATCTTCTTAAAAGTATCTGCTTCCCAAGAATGATTTATATTAATTATTTATGTGAGACAGTGTTGGGTGATCTATCTTCATAGTAAAACAGTTTCTTCTTCTGTTTTGCAAGTCCAGTACATAGGTACGAGCATAATTAAGATTATTACGCCTTCTCAATGAATTGACCGTTTTATCAGTATGAAATGTTCCTGTTTTGTTCATAATATATGTTTAATATGCTTATCCAAATTGTTTGAAGCCAGGAATGTTTGGGATTTTTCCATTTTTTGAATATTTGTCTATTCATAAGGAGCCCAAGTCTAAACACAAAATTCATTTATGTTTTATATGCATCTTATATACATGGCCTAAAGGTAATTTTATACAATATATTTAATAACTGGTACACAAAACACAGTTTACATATTGTAGCCAAAGGGGTTGGAAGGATCTTTTCTCTCTTACGAGTGGTGAAGAAGCTGAGTGTTGTGAACCTGTGTTTTGACTTTGACTTGTCACATGACGTCAAGTGTGTGACTTTCTAAGGGTGACATCATGTTACTACTCAAAATGCTTTGTAATTTCGAGCTTTTCAGATTTCAGCTTTTCAGATTAGAGATGCTCAACCTATAAGATTAACAGCCACAAAAGTGTTCATTTCAGTATCTGAAAAAGTTCTGAATAATTAGAATCAAAGTTCTGGTTGTTTATGGTGGGAAGGCAACTCTGGTAGGAGTCTAATGAATTTGCCCTGTAAGTACAAACAGAAAACTGTAATCACTTCGTGCATTCCACATAAAGTTTCTTTTATTTCGAAATAGAGTTGAGGCTCTTGTGTCTTTTTCCCAATCTCATTTTCTTCTCTGGAGAAACCTGAACTCAGTGTTATTCATCTTCATGTATTTTTTTATATTCTAATTTATAACTTTCATCTGTATATTTATCTTCCTGATTTTTAAAATTCATTTCAGTAGTATCAAAATATGCCATTCTTTTGTTTCTTTTTTAGTTTAAGTTTTTGTTGTGAAAGTGAAAAATTGATATGATTAGAATTCCATTGTGTGACTACAGCATAATTCATTTATCTAGTCTACTATCAAGAAACATAAGGTTGCTTCAACATTTTTGAAGCAGTGAATGCTGAAATTACCTTTCAGTAGATGTGACCAGTCCACTGTGTGAGAGCTTCTGGCGGGATTACCTTCATCCTTTAGCCGCTGGTAAAGAGAGCAGGTGCATCTGGAATGCACCAGATTACATCGGTGGTTCTTCAAAGTGCTTGTCCAGATTTCTGTTCTCAACATAAATAAGCTTTCTGTTTGTTCCACATCTTCACAGCAATTGGTATGGGCAGACTTTAATTGTAAATCATTATAATTGGTTAGAAATGCCATCTCATTGTGGTCTTAATTTCCCTGATTATTGGTCATACAGTAATCCAGATTGGCATGGAGATCATTACTCCCCAGTGGTTACTTCCAGTGTCTCATACTCCATTAGGACTGACAGAGAGATTTAAGCATGTGAAGACTTAAGATACGATGTAGAAAATTTTCTAAGTATAAAATTATTCTCTGAGTCATTTATTTGTAGTCATCAAAACATGGTGCTTGCTAACACTTCTGTTGCTCTCAGTAGTGACATTTTTAGCTTCTCTTACTCTGGCTTTTCTGGTTGTAGAAAGAATGACAATAAACTGTTAAGTCATTGAAGCTACAGAGAAGCTAATTTCTAAAGAAAAATAGAACATTAAACTGGCTAAGTTTGACTATTAAGAGTGGGATTTGGGGAGCTTCAAAAAACCTGGAGTAAAAGGATGGCTGTTCCAGTGCTGACCTAAGGGATAGAACTAGATACTTTTTTAGGACTTTTTGTCCATTTATTCTGTGCCTAAGTGAGGAACCACTCACAAAGCTTTTCCAGACTCTTTCCACACCAATATGGAAATTTTTTTGAAAAGAATGTTTTCTAAAGGGGTAATGAGTGAACTGAATCTTTTATAAGTCAGTTATCAGTAAATTATATCCAGTAGAAGAAGCCAGACCTCCCTCCCCCAATCTATCCTTGATACTAAATAGGTAAGACTTTGACCCCGGGGAAGCTAATTTTCTGCCTTTTCCATAATTTGGATTATTGTTTGCCTGGCTATATTACAGTATACTGCCTGTCTCCACTCATAGCTCTGAATCATCCATAATTTTATCTTTGCTTTAGGAATTTTGTAAATGATTGGTTTGTAGTGTTTCAGGGTTCTCTCCCTGTGGTGGTTCAAGTAAAACATGAATGATGCGATTCAATTTGTAATTGATTTGGGAAAGTACAACTGGTAGCTATTTGGGAAATGGCCTGAATATCTGTGTTTATATTACTTTGGAGAGATTCTGTTTCATAAATCTGAAAAATCTGAGGAGGAGGTCATTTAGTTCAACTTTGAAAATTGTTCCACATCAGAGTCTGGATTACCGTGTTCAGTTGATGTCTTTATGACGCAAGGAGCAGCTTTCTACCACTTCCTTGAGTGGAAAAATGTGCAAATTTAAGAGATTAAAGAGGTTTTTTTCTTCATATTTAGACTGAATTATCTCCTTTGTTATTCAGACTACCCTCATCCTTTTGTTTTCACTCCTTAGCTGCTTGCTAACTCTTGCTAGTCAATGTAGCACCACCACAGATGTGATGCTTTAAAATAATGGCCATGTGAATTTGTAAATTGATGCTGCTTTCTGCTGGGATTTTTTTAGGTGTGGCTATGCACACACGCATGTTTTGTAAATGTCCCGAAGGGAGTGGGAATGGATGTAAGTAGTGTTTTTCAGATGAATTTTCACGACCATCATGGCAAGTTGTAAATATTTTATTATTCCCTACTTTTAAGACCGGCTTTTAAAAGGGACTTCTGATCTATCTTGCCGTGTGTTGTGTTGCCGATGTGTAGTTCGTTTCTCTGTTTCACAGCTTGAGTCCTTTTAGCACTTATTGACCAGTTCCGGCGGGTGTCCCCCTCCAGGTCATCCAGGCTGTCTTTTTCGGCATCTGCGTGCTGACTGATCTCTCCAGTCTTCTGACCAGAGGAAGCGGAAACCAAGAGCAAGAGCGGCAGCTCAAGAAGCTCATCTCGCTCCGGGACTGGATGTTAGCCGTGTTGGCCTTTCCTGTTGGGGTTGTGAGTATGATGTATAATGTATTGAGCTGCAGAAGAAACCTGGGTCTTATTACACACTTGTAAGAAAAAGGGGCTTATTACAAGAGATGTCTTGCTTTTAATGGGCTGGGGGTTGAACCCAGGCCCTTGCACGTGCTGAGTATATGTTCACCACTGAGCTCTACCTGTAGCCTTGTGATTTCTGCGTTAGTTCACTAGGCCTGCTGGTACTATAGAGAGGCCAACTTTATTTTCTCCCACCTGAGAGACCGGAAGTGTGAGATCAAGGTGTTGGCAGGATTGGTTTATCCTGAGGCTCTTTGCTCCTGGGTAGCCACATACTCATTGTCTTTTTACGTAGTGAGATGTCTCACATCTTTTGCCCCCTGTCCCGGTGTCTGTTCTTTTTCTTGTTTTCTCGTATTGGATCAGGGCTCCCCTAGAGGTCTTGTTTAACATAAATCACAATATTAGGCCCCGTCTCCTAATAGTGTCCCGTGCTGAGGTTCTGGGGTTAGGAATTCAACCTAAGAATTTTACTGGGAACGTAGTTCAATACGTAAGATTCTTAAGCAACCCACACTTGCAATGTTTGTTCCTTGGGTCAACTCAGTATTTTTGAACTTGAGAAAGGAAGTGAGCATGAACTCTCACTTCTTCACTTACGTCATTGCAGCATTAGCTAATACCACTTAAGTAATGCCACTTAGTGTTGGGTCTGTTCTGGTTTCATTGATTTTCTTTGTTTCAGTTAAATTCCCTCCGTAGCTCACTTGCCTTCACAAGTCTGTTAATTTTCCAGTGTCTGTGCAAAAACCGTGTTACTTTAAAATCCCCATAATACTGTATAGATTTCCACTTGTGCATTGCCAGGGAAGAATGAGAGACTTCTCATGTATCTCCAATTGCGATGACAAGCAAGAGCGTGTTACCTAATTCAGATTCAGACCTTTCTCTTGCTAACTTATTTCTGGGAAAAACAGAAGCCCCACTGACGTGGCGAGCACACGTACCAAATCTGAGTTTCATTGTCAGAAGTCGGAAAGTTGTTCTTCAAATCCTGGCAGTGGCTGTTATTCATATTTGCCAGGTCTGTCGTGGGCAGAGGCCTCCACATGCTTGGCACTGAATTGCGTTTTCTGAGTGCTGAGTTGTGCGTTCTTGGGGGAAGTAGCACTTAGCTCTTGAGAACAGCACCGGGGCAGAGGAGCTTTATAACCCAGTTACGCCGCTTCACTCTCCTCCATTTTATTGGCTGAAAAACCTGACTAAATGGATGTTTGGATTGCAGCCGTTGAGCAAATCTCTCAAATTCTGTTATTTAACATAACAGAACTAAATGCTTTACATATCATACCATTTAGTGTTTCTTTCTTTGGACTTAACTTATAAAACCCATATACTTTCTATCAGAGTGGCCATCCAAAAGAAAATTCCCATTGGCATAAAGTGTAAATATCTATCTATCTATCTATCTATCTATCTATCTATCTATCTATCTATCTATCTATCTATGCTTTCTATACCAAAAAACTACTAGAAATCAAAGTCCGTGTACGTGGCTTTTTTGTTAAATCCCTTGGTTCCTTGAATTTCTCCAGGTGTATCACTGCCTCTGGAAGTCTTTGTTGGGTAGAAAGAATGCAGTAGCAATACAGTTAAAAAGTAGACGGGAGTGTATTTTCTCTTATATCTGCCTCTTCTGTTTTGTGGCATCAAACTCTCCCCAGGAAATGCAGGCCAATCCTGTAAATGTTGCCCCTCTCAAAGACTCATTGCGTGTGCCCTTTAAATACTTTCGATGTTGCTTTGGAGAAGTTTTTCTCCACCTTTTTTGTGCTTGAGACTTGCGTTTATCAACTGTCAGTGTCCTTCCTAAGTGTTGTGTCTGTATGTTTTGTGGCTGTAAGGCAAGTTTTGGACCTTTCAGTTTACTTATTTGTTTTGTTACATCTGATACTTTTCTCCACCTTTCTCTATTTTTGTTGTATCATCCATGTTTTGGAAGCAGGGAGAAGAATGAAAATACCATTCATCCCCACTGCTCCTTTCCCACCTGAAGCCTCAGCTTGCGCTTGCATCTTTGTAGCAGAGCACCCACCTTCCTGGTTGCTGTGCTCTGGGGTAGCAGGCTGGCCTTGGCTTTGCACCCCCACACCTCCTGTGCCCCCCACACACATTAAGAGAAATTCTTGGTCAGTTTTCTGTGAAAATCTTACTTTTTTCACTGTATCTTTTGTTTCTACCTTACTCCATTATTTGACTTTGTATCTGTTTGCCCAGTTATCAACAGATTTCTCATTCTAAGGCACAGAAATTTATTTTGAGGCCAAAAACCCTGATTAATGGGTTATCTAGAGTTTGTATTTCTTCTAAGACCCCATTAACTTTATTGCACAGTCATATTAACAGAAAATATGCATTTTGCTCTTTATAAGCATTTTAACCCCAATTATTTTTCAGTGAAACATTGAATTTTGTCATTTTCACCTTTCTTTTCCTAACTTTACTTCCCACCTTTCCTCCCCAGTGGTTCTGTGTCTTTGCTGTGACTTTGGAACCTTCCCCCACCCCTTCTCTACTTTTCTCCAGTCCTCCAACTACTCAGAAGGTTCCAGAATCCTACTGTTGTTTTATTCTTCCTTGTGAAAGTGTGAACTTCCTGGAGCAGAGCTGTGAGGAGTCACTGCAAGAGGCCTCATTCTCTCCTCCCACAGCTCCTGGGCCAAAAGGAGACACCTAACCTGGACCGCTCACGCCAGCACAGCGTGGGAACAGCATTAGTGCCCAGCAGGCGACAGACATGGCTATACCTGAGTAATCTGTAGTATAAGAACCTGGTTGTGGATGCTAGTGACTCACGATAGCATTTGAAGTAAACACCTCGTACTATTTTGGTTGACAGTCATAATCCTACAGAACAAAGCATTCAGACCCCACTTCCTGAGGCAGGGCAGCGCTGGTCCTGACTCCAGCATCCTAAAGTGGAAAGTGCCAATCCTGGCGTCCTCAGATGCCTCCCGTGCTCTGCTGCCCTGACTGAAGCTGATGCCTGACCGCTCAGCATGCTCCCTGCTGCTTTCTTGGGCTTCCTACACCTCATGCTTTTTGTTTGTCAGTTTGTTACTGGGAAAGCACTGTCATTTTTGCTTCATGGTGCAGGGAGAAAGGCAAGGGGCATGAAAAGCATGCAGGTGAATTTATCACTTCTTCTCACATTTTCCTGAAGTGGCTCTTTGGCTTGACCTTTTACTGGATTGCTGGCTCTCTCTGTCTCTCTGTCTCTGTCTCTGTCTCTGTCTCTGTCTCTCTCTCTCTCTCTCTCTCTTCCCTCAGTTGCAACCAAGGCTGAAGAAAGCCATGGGTAGGGCCGGTGAGATGGCTCAGCGGCATAAGCACCTGCCTGGCAAGTGTGAGGTGCTGAGTTCGACTCTTGGAACCCACATACGAAAAAAGGGCCGGTGATATCGCTCAGCGGCATGGGCACCTGCTGGTGCGCGAGGTCCTGAGTTTGACCCCTGGTACCCACAAAAAAAAAAAAGAAAGCCATGGGTAGATTATCTAGGATTTGTGTTTTCTGCACTAATGTTTCCTCCACTACGGAGGTTAATTGAAAGTTGACAGTAATTGCTTTATGTGAACATGAAGTACTAAATATGATTTGGTGACCCTTGGACCTAACACATCTACTTCACAGATTCTTTTATCTCAAGGATATATAAAAATAATGAAACATCCCAATCAAAGGTAATTGGACTAAAATTTTGTTTCAGCATGACCTTGAAGAAATCAGGCAGGGTTGCTTGAGAAAACATAACATGTATCTTCCTGATTAGTGCCGATTCCCATAAATGCAAAGCTGGCCTTGATTAGTAACGCTAATGGCCGGAAACCACCACCAGTCCCAGAGCCTTGCAACTCATTTTGCAGGGATAACCCACGGGAGGCTTCTTACCATGTGCAGTTTATTTCTGAACCCTGTCACCCTTTTAAAGAAGCATTACAAATAATTCTATGACATTATGTGGTCTGGAAGCACTGAGGTTTATTAGGAGCAATCAAACCAAGAATGTCTTTTGTCTCCTGCGAGTTTGTCGATTCTTGTGCTGGCAGATACCATTCTAGTTAAGAGAGTAGGCTTATGCTGTTAAACAAACAAAAAGATTATGATGAGTATGGAACCCCAATATGTGTTTCTAACATCTATCAAAGGCAGCTCCTTTAATGAGAAAGAACAGGTGTGCACTCTGCGTTAATGTTCTAACCTGGGCTGGGCTTCCAGAGTTATTGAGACAAACCAGCCTGCATCTGCATGAACTTTTCTAGAATTTGTTCATCTTCTCTGGGTTTAGGCTTAAGGCTGTTTGTTAAGTGACCATTTCAGGTGTAATAATCTTACCTTAAGGAGCCTCGATGAAGATTTTATATATACTAAACTATTCCACAGTCCTCTAAAATTTATTTGTACTTGGTGGGGACTGCATTGTACCTGCTTCTTAGGAAACATAGGGAAAATGGAATTTAAAATCTCAAATGCAAACTCCAAAAAAAGTATGTTGCAGTTATTTTCAAAAAGTAATTCCCGGGCCGGTGAGATGGCTCAGCGGCTTAAGCGCCTGCCCAGCAAGCGCGAGGGCCCGAGTTTGACTCCCGGATCCCACATACGAAAAAGGAGCTGGTGATATCGCTCAGCGGCACGGGCGCCTGCTGGCGCGCGAGGTCCTGAGGTCGACACCCCACAAAAAAAAAAAAAAAGTAATTCCCCAACGTCTTTAAATTTTGATATACTAGGAAACTGTAGACTAGCTTGAAGAAAAATTTTGAGATATACATATATATATAAATAAATTGAGATTTTCATACCACTACAATTCAAAAAACTTTTCAAAAAGTTTTTGAGACAGGGTCTTGCTGTGTAGTTTATGCTGGCACTGAACTCATTTTCGTCCTCTTACCTCAGTCTCCTGAGTGCTGGGATTACAGGCATACACCACCAGGCCCTGCCTCAAAAAACATTATTTTTATCTCCAATTTTTTTAAAATGTAAGAGTTGCCTTAAATTGAAAACAAGAATGTTAATAATAATTGCTAATATTAATGTCTATTAATATAACATATAAAGGAAGATAGACTGATTTTATTTGAGATTGTAAATAAAAGTAAATGGATTTGCTTCCATTTTGATATTTAGGGGAAATTTTTTAAAAGTGCATTATTTACTTTGTTCTACAAACTCTGGATTTAATTTAAAAAATACAATTGCCATATGCTTATCTTTTATTAAATTTTTGCACAAATACCTTTACTGAAACACTTTTCTATTTTCTTTAAGCCTTATCCAATGTTTTATGTTTTTTTAAATGCCCTTTTACTTTCTTTCAATATCTGAAGTTAAAAATACAGTGTCAGCTTGATCCCATTTTATGGAAAAATCCAGTTCACTTCTGGTTGAGTCAGTCATATACCTGTCCCCTATACAGAAATGAAGGTTAAGAGTTGAGTTGCCTATGAAAGCAGGTTCATAGATGAAGACTGATTCAAGATTAGTAAGCAAAATAAGCCATGTTTCCACTTCCAGGCAAAAAGCTCAACACACTGTAATTATATAACCTATGTAAGTGGTCTTACATTTCTAATAATTGTTTCAAAAGACTAAGGACATAATATAATTAGATGGATGAACCTGATAGGGAAACAGGTTGCTTCTCAAACATCTTTTATCTTCTCTCCTTAATGGGAACCATGGATTTTCTGCCTAAGTGACCTAGTTTGTACATGTTCATGACAATTCAGAGTAGTTGACTTTCTTCATGCTTGCAAGACAGATCTCTTAAACACAACAAATAATCACTCTTTATAAAATTTTAATGTAGGTGCCCACTTTTAATCAGTCTACAGGAAAAACCACACATTTCTATCTGACCAAAGAACAGAAGTTATAGCCTAATCCATAATTACTTGTAGTATGTTGAGCCTACCATGTAGCAAGTACAGAGGGCAAGGAGGCAGGATGGTAAGGATTAAGAATCAACCTTGTCCCTCAGAGGTGACACCATCTATGGAGAGTGCCTTCATTTGCTCGATCACAAATACATTAGAATAGGGCACGAGGAGTACAACAATATGTGTCTACAGTACAGAGAAGGAATGGTGAAGAGGAAGGGGATAATTTGAGGGGTGGGAGGTCCTGCAAGACATCCCGGAAGTAATGGTATGTGAGCTCTGTTTTTAAGAAAGATGTAGTACATCTTTGATGTATAAGGTGATGCTTTCAGCTGCAAGTAACTGAAGACACCCAGATATCCACCTGACTCACTCTTTCACTTCCTTCAAGTCTCTGCTCAGATGGTCACTGCTCAGTGAAGCTATGAATAATCTAAATGCATTATCCACCTTTTATTCTCTGTTTTCTTACCATGTTTTATTTTCTGATGATTACCACTTCCTGGTGCATTGTATATTTATCATTTTATTTGTGTAGTGTATATCTTTTCTCTGTGAGGCTGGGGAGGTTGAGTTCCATTTACTACTCATCCCAAGCATCAAGAGCAATGTTCAGTATCAGTTGAACATAATTTATGCTACTATGAATTAATCAATAAAGACATTTAGTGTCTCACAAAACATAAAGCCTATAGACAGATAGTTTCAGGGTGGCGTTGCTCAGTATTATTTGAACTTGAGCATTTTCTGTTTTCCGCTCTGCAGACTGTCACCCTTTGACCTTGGATTTGCTACCTTAAATCTCACGAGTTGAAAAAGCACCAAGGACTGCATCCTTTGTATCTATGTTGAAGGCATGGAAAGGAATAAAGCTCTCGAGGGAGCTCTCCTCAAGTGTCTATCCGTTTACTAGGCAAATTCATCATTCCCAGAAGTTCCAATAACCAATTTCTCCTTAGAGTTCATTGGTTAGAACTATCATATGGCTAAGCCCAGCTACAGAGTGTGCTGGGAAAGCAGGTGGAAGCAGAAAGAAATGAAGCCACTAGGAGAGCTTAGATTAATTATGACTTAACCCTAGGGCTTGGGCACATAGCTGCCCAACAAAATCAGGAGTTTCAAGAAATATTGTAAGTATCAAATTTTGAGAATAACAGTGAAGTGTAAAGTAAGTAAAACAAATGAGATTTTAGATAATTTATTTTTTGTTATGCCAGTATGAAAAATACATGCAGTAAAGCTGACACGACTAATCATGGACCTTCTTGGTTGTAGCCAAGAAAGACCTATGGTATTTTTCTATTCATTCTCTCCCATTTTCAGTGCATTCTCACCTGTACTATATAAATCTGACATTTAAGGAAGTTATTCTCAGGGAAAATCAGATTTCTTACACAATTAACTAAGTAGTTTATGCTTAATTTCTGAAACACCCTACAAAATTTTTCTGAGGTAGCCTTTGTTTTAGACACGAACTCAGAAATGCTGAAAGCTCAATAAGTAAATTTTTCTTTTAGCATTTCCCTCCCAAGAAATTGTAGAAAATTATCACATTCCTATGCGCCATTTCACAGAGTTCTCACTCTTTCTGGACAAATGTCACAAAACTATCTCAGAAAAGGAATATGCCTTCTTTCCATATTCATATTCATAAGTAAAATATGTATTTGAAATCTGAGGTCAAGATAAGCCAGAAGTGATATTCAGTAACATTAATAATGTGTATATATTATAAAACAGACATATGATTCCTCTCCTCAAAAATATGACCCTAACAACCTGGATTTTATGTACATCCTAATTTTGGGGCCAGAGACAAGATGCAAGTTTGCTGCTGATGAAAACAAGAAAAAAGCACACTTCATTTTTCTTCTTCCTTCTCAGCATCTCTCTCTCATTCTCTACTCCCTCTCTCCTTTTCCCCATATCCTTCCACCTGCATTATTTTTTCTACAAAGAAAGAAAGAGAGAGAGAGAGACTAATTTACTGTGTGGGTGTTCCTGAAATTACTACAGTCCTGTGGGTGTTTTGAGGTAGATTTCACCTGCTTTGTCTTGATTGATATATGCGTGTCACATCAGCCTGATAAGCAGACATTTTGTCCCCAAAGAAAGGAGCGTGTGGACCTTCCACCTACACAAGATTTATTAACTTTTGTTGTTTCCATTTTAATTATTTTATTTTATTTTATTTTTTCAGTACTAGGGATTGAACCCAGAGCCTTTGTACTGAGCTACATCCCCAACCCTTTTTATTATTTTAATTTTTGAGGCAGGGTCTTGCCAAGTTGCCCCACTGGGCACTACCTTACAACCCTTCTGCCTCAGCCTCCGGAGTACTGGGATTATAGGCATGTGCCACCACTCCCCGTTTGATTTGCTTATTTTATTACAAATAGCTGGTCTGATAGGACTTTCACTCCTGATGCCATCTTATAAACCTCATGGGAACAAACACCGGGGCATAGTGATGGTTGTGCCAGAAACTGTGTTGGGAAGATGAGGGAGACAGGAGTGGGTGAGGAGAGAAAGGGTAGGCCTAAACTCTGAAAAGCGAAATTTCCCGAAATTTCCCTCTGGAGAATGTCCTCTCATTTGTAGGTTGGGTCTGTTGTTGGTTCACACACCGGAGCAGACATATGTACTGGGAGTTTGGGCTGTGCTAGTGAAGTTTGGTGCGACATGAGGAACATGAAGGGACCCTGTGTCACAGAGGGCACCGGAAGGAGCCCTCCAGCCCTCATCAGCTTTTGTGCTCTTCTGGCTTCTTTACTACTTTGTTCATGGTTCACTTGGAGGAGATGGGAGAGGGACATGAAATAAGAAAGAATCCAAAACATAAAGTTAACGGTATGCTCATGTTTAAAAGCATAACTGGAAAGGATTTGCCATCTCATCAGTTGATAATAAGGAAGTTCCCTTTTCCCCTTTGTTTTGCCTTAAAAATCAACTATAAAATCAGAAGGCTGCCTTTGTGCAGGCACAAGTAACAAAACAGAAAGGAGCCTTGTGCACCCACAGCTGGAGAATTATGAGCACGCAGGTGCCTTGCGGACTGCTCTTAGGGAGGAAAATGAAGTGACCATTTAGGCAACAAAGGACAGCAGCCCCCGGATTCATCAACACAGAAACATTTTTGTCTGAATGTTCAGAGATGCTAACTAAACTCCCCCAACGATTGCCTTAGAGTTCCAAGGAAGACACCACATACCCAGAGGACTTTGCTGTTGCTTCTGCTTTTGGTCTCCAGCCTGTGAACGAGCAGTTGAGCTTGTGCTTCCTTAGACTTCTCCCCACCCGCCTTTCCACGGTGGCAGAACCCACAGACAGCCCAAGAGTCTGAAACACTTAGTGGCAAGACCTGACTTCTCCACGCCTGCTGCAGACGAGGCACTGGCCTGAAGGCTTTACTTGAATGGCTTATTTAATCCTCACAGTCCCTTTAGGGAGTTTTCATCATTCTCACCGTATGTTATGGTTCACCTGCCTGATGTCATGCAGCCAGAAAATGCTGGTAGTAAATCAAGTGGGATTCGAACCCAGACACTCCAGTCAGTGGAGCGCTTACTCTTAGCAGCTGCCCTAAACTTTTGTGTGAGCCACGCTGCTGTGAACCAGTGCTTTCACCATTTGCTTCATAGACATTTTCCACGGTGTATGTAAAGCTTGAGTCGGCCAAAATTTCTAATTGTGGAGAACGTATCAGAATAAGATAGGGAGATGCACAGAACCTAGAACAAAAATCACTACATCTCTTTGTTTGAGGTACTTAACAAATGACTGTGTTCATGTGTATTTTTTGTTGTTTTGTCTTCATAAATTGTTTCCCATTACAGGGCCCATGGTTTTACAGCTTTCTAGGCCAATTTGCAAAATAGAAGTTTTGACAAGAAAAGAAAATCTTTCCTACTTTGTCTTCTCATTTTAACAATTGCTTACAGATTTGAGCTACTACATATTTACCCACTGTGTTTGTTTTTAATACGTGAAAATAAGTTTTATCAGTAAAATTAGCCACATTTGAAAGAAATGATTGCTAAATGTATCCAGTATCATCTGTAAACTATCCGTGGACTTCAGAGGAGGCATATTTTGTAGCTACACAATTGCAAAAGAATATTTTTGTCACGAAATGATGCAGTACATTCCACATTAGCTGCAGTACCCAAACAAATGAATTATGCCTAGTCAGTAAAATATTTTACTATGAATCCCTGAGAGCCATTTTGTTCTGGTTTATCAAGAGTGAGGTGTCAATCAAGTCTGCTTTTCTTTTTAAACTTTTGGTTTATACCTCCACCTGTTTTCAACAAGGACTGGATGTTGCATAAGTTACATCAGTTAGTCAAATAAAATAGTATCTTGGGCCCCCAAATAGTTCAGTGAAGGATTCCTGTAAATAATCTTGCCTGTTTGTGTATCTTCTATATTAGGATATAAGCAAAATAGAGGCACTTTCTTACCCTGTTTATTTGGGAAAACGAAGGGAAGCCAGGAGGATGGGCAAAACCCTTTGACAGATCTCCTAGCAAATCCACTTAACAAAGGTTGAGTGCTGAGTCCCAGTCACTGTGTTAAATCAAATGATTTCACCGACACTAGAAGGGATCTTACATAAATAGAAAGCATTAGGCAATAGGAAGTCATTCGTCACTGCATGTTGTGATGCTGGAAGAAGACCATAGCCCTTTGGGGAAGTGGCCTGTTCTCGCTCTGCTATCCTGTCTAGAGAACATGCCTGCCATGTTGGTCCTGGTCAGTGATGTTTGAGGAACAGCATTTGTGCTTGAAGAGTCTCAGGCAAAAAAGGTAGTGAGGGAAGAAAAAGAAGGAAGAGGTCTAGGGAATAAATTTATCCATATAAAGTTGATTTTCTTTGGGTTTCCTGGCTCTTGTCACAGATCAGCATCGAAACAGATGTTTCTCCCCAATCTTGGCATCTTGCTGACCTGCTGATCTTCAAACTAATTGGTTGGGTATAACCACCTGTCTCTTAATTGACAAGAAGGATTCTTCTGCCACACACACAAAAAACATCCATAATTGGTCAGCAGCTCTAGAGGGGCCTGAGCAGATGACAAGAAATTCAGGTGCATCAAATGCCAGGGGGAAAAATATCTTACAGTGAGGTAGACAGAGTGGAGATGCTTGGGCCACATAGATGGATCATTGAGGCATTTTGGTTCCAAAGATGACCGTTTGCTTGCTGACTCCTTCCACTTTACCTGCACAGCATAAATCATCATAACAAAATTTAAAAGGTGAAACAGAAGTCCACACAGATTTCCACAGTAAGCATGTGTTATTTTTGTAGTAAGAAAATCCACTAGAAAGGTATTGGAGAAGCTCTGAGACAGCATCTCACATTTGGGAAACACATAACAATCGTATTTGCATGCATGACCCATTTAAAGATGTTCATGCTCTGCATTAAAGGTAAAATTGTTTAGAGAGAAAAAAAGAGGGAGCACTGATATATTGTTGGTATGATGGCACCACGATATTATACCAGTATCTCCAGAAGTTCCTTTCCAGTTACAAACCGTGGACACAATTTGCTATTTGTACACTGTTGTATGTGACATGTTTTTTCTAGTTTGTTTATGCACATCATGATTTTATTTATATGCATAACACATGCACATAAACACATTTTAGATTTAAAATAAACAACACAGAAAACCATAGCTTTCCTCTTATCTCCATAGAAATTCCAGGGATGGGGTGAGGGAAGCATTTTTGGGTGCCCTGGTGTCCTGGGACAGTGCTCATATGTCCTATAATCCAAGACCAAAATCCAGATGCTTGTTTCATCAATCCTTGTTCAGATAATCCTTCAGTAAGTAAACTCATGCCAATTAAACGATTATGAATAAAATTTAAATCATAAAGATATACAGTTTATGATGCAAAAATATCCAGGTAGACTGGAGTCTGTCCACGCTGTCCCTATAGATGGCAAAGTAACATTGAGGAAGCAAAAAGGGAGCTGGAAGGTTTCTGGGTGAACTTGAAGTCAAGACAAGGAGTGGTGTTACATGATATTAGTGACAGGCGATCAGATTTCTAGAGTAGGGTGCATCCTTATGTACTGTAGGGATGACTTGCTAGGAACTGGAATGCTTTCTTGCATAGCTAGGGGACCCTGTTCTCTATACAAAGCTGAAGATGCACTGTTGTTCTTTAACACACACAGGCCTATTTATTATTAAAATCACTTTTCTCCTGTTAACACATCTTTCCTGGGAAGGTTGTAATTCATTTGACTGTGCATCACCTTCCACAGTTATAACTGTATTCTGGTAAATACTAACTGTACTGCACATTCGTGCTTTATTCAAGGCACTGAATGTAGGTAGTCATTGACACACAGTCATTTCACGTAGGATGCTTCTATACAAGGGTAATCTAGTTCATTGACTAGCATTTATTACTTTATATTCTTTTTCTTTTTTTTTTTTTTTTTGTGGGTACCGGGGGGTCGACCTCAGGACCTCGCATGCCAGCAGGCGCCCATGCCGCTGAGCGATATCACCGGCCCTTTTTTCATATGTGGGTTCCGGGAGTCGAACTTGGGCCCTCGTGCTTGCCAGGCTGGCACTTACGCCGCTGAGCCATCTCACCGGCCCCACGTTATATTCTTCTTAATTTTATTCTCAGTTGGTAACTTTAAATTCAAGTTGCAGTTAGCTGAAAGAGTCTCTTCTGTACTTACGGTTACCTTTTGGACAGTCATGTTGATATAATTGTACCTATGACTAGATTGTAGTTTAGTTTGTATATAGACTTTTATTATAAAAAACAGAGATGGTAGGAGTTTAATTATTCAATGATTTTATAATGGAAAAATCACATCTTTTAAAAATAAACACATCAATGCTAATTGATCAACAGTGGTTCTCTAATATAATACAAATAGCTTTATGTGAATTTTATGGATATCTTTTTAATTATTTTGACTTTTTTCCACTTGAAATTAAAAGAAGCCTTTATTTATTCAGTAAAGGTGTGGATTCAATTTAAAATGGATCTAACTTTGAACTCAAAAAGGAGGGTTCGTTATTAGACCCGTGAAGCTAACACGTCCACCTAATGGGGTAATCTCATCTGCGTGAAGCATAGAGCAACTAGATGCAGTCAGGAGAACACGAGCTTCGGAGACAGAGCTGGCTTCTGATTCCGGATCCAGGGCTTCCTGGTGAAAATCTCATAAGCTGTCAGTATCTTGGTTTTCCACTGTGACAGTTGAAAAAAAAAATTAACTCACCTAGTTCATTTTGAAGGACAATGAAAGACAGCAAGTACCTAGAACAGTATGTGGTACATGATAAGCCAAGAGTGTCACTTTGCTTCCATTTGCCTAAAAACATGGCCTCACACCAGAAAATAGCACATTAGATGACAGCATCTATTGATTCATTATGATGTTGATCCATTACAAAAACTCATTCAAAGGGTCAAAAATTCAAGTTCTTGCAGTTCCAAGGATATGGTAACGCCATCCAAAGTTGTGGAAGGATTTCTGTGGTTCACGATAGTGAAGGTAATAGTATAACTGAAATCGGGAGAAAGACTCTTAACAGTGGTAAAAAACTTCAACAGGAAAATAAGTTTTTAGTTTACAACATAAATTTGGAATAGGTCTGCTCTGTTTTAACTTTCTCACCAACAATTTCCAACTCATATCACCTGGCAATTTTGCAGGTGGTAGATAATACATTTTATTTTCCAGTGAAAGTCAACAATGAACTTACAGAGCTTGGGGTACAAATTAACAGGAAAAACAACATATAAAAAACCCCTATGATTTCTCAAAAGATCTTACCTATCTTAGAAGTTTCACCGGGAAAATTTATTTATTTATGCCAGTATTGATCAGATATCAGGCTTGTTTCTGGGGTTTTTTTGTTTGTTTGTTTTGGGTGTTAATGGGAAACTCTCCCCTGAACATTCTTGTGATGTCTCCTGTTTCCTGTTTGCAAGAGATTATTAGAGCAACGTGTGGTGCGGTGAAATACGAAAGTGCCAGCCTATGTTGATTGCCTTAGCCCATGAGAATCTAACCACAGTCTTCACGTATATCCTCTAGCAGAGACCTTTAGTCCTTATTTGCTGCTTAGGAGGATATCTCAGGGCGTTTATCCCCTCACACAGCCTGATGGTTAATTCCTTGATTTCCTTTTCAATGCGTGCTTAATGTGGAGAATAGGTTCACCCCAGCCTCCCACTGTAGTTTCTTTTCATCAACGTCTTGATAACACAGACGTCTTGATCTTAACTTTAGGTCCGTTTTTAGCACATAGTTGCACCAAATATACCAAGACTGACCTAATGCATTATGGAGTAAAAAAAATTAACAATTTCAATTGTACATATTGGATCCAGCTACACTACCATGTATCTTTCTGGAGCATTTGATTGCTCTTTTCATTCCATCTGTGTAGTAGGTTAAAATCTTTGTACTTTTCCACCTGAGTCACAACTACTCCTAATTCATGCTAGTATCAGTGGAACCTTTGTATTTCTTTCCCACTATTTCAATAGCATGGTGGATGACCATAAAATGGAATACACAGGGCCAGCGATATAGCTCAGCGGCATAAGCACCTGCCTGGCAAGCGCGAGGTCCTGAGTTCGACTCCCGGTACCCGCATATTAAAAAAAACTGGAATACACAGTTTCCTGCCTCAGGGCCTCATCTTCTCCATGATCTGTAGATCTTTTACCACACATACCACCTTACTAACCAGGCCTACCACCACCAGGATGTAATGAGCCTTCATGTGTTGCTTGTCACCAAAAGACACTGCCATCACTAGAATCCAACCCCAGGCTATTTAGGTCCTGTTTGTGGGAAAGAAAATATAAAATCCATCATTCTCATTGTTCAGTCAGTGAGGAACCAACCAGACAGAGACACCTGAAGCTGTAAGAGACAGCATAGCAGAACATGGCATGAGCGATGATGTTTCAGCACACAGGAACAGTGATGACACAGATCCATCCATGCAAAGAGCCAGTGGTCACAGGGACCTGTCTTTGTTTTGTGTTGACAGAACAAGTTACCTGAGGCTGGGTACTTAAGAAAGAAAAGAGGCTTATTTAGCTCACATTTCTTGTTATGGTTCATGTCTAGATGTCCCCCCAAAGCCTCACGTGCTTATAGGTGGAGGTGATTTGGGGAGGTGATTGGATTATGGGGGCATGATACTCATCAGCGTAGATTAGTCTACTGAGGAGTTTATAGCTAAATGTGACATTGGGCTGTGAAGCCTGGTGGGAGGAGGCGGGTCACTGGGGGTGTGGCCTGGCAGAGTCTATCTCCCTCCTCCTCCCTTGATCTCTCTCTCTCTGCTTCCTGCTGCCATGCCATGAGCTGTTTCTCCTCTGCCATGCTCCTCTGCCATGCTGCCCTGCCTTAGAACTGGTCAACTCTGGACTGAAACCTCCACAAACTTTGAACCAAAATAAACCTCTCTTCCTTTAATTTGTGGGAGTTGGGTATTGTGTTCCAACAGCGAAGAAAGTAACTAAGACAGTTCTCAATTCCAAGAGCTTAGCACGAGCATTTGCTTGGCTTCTGGTGAGGGCCTCGTGCTGGTTCAGTTCATAGTAGAAAAGTGGAAAGGAGAAGCAGATGTACGTGGAAGAGCACACGTGTGAAAGAGACCTAGGTGAGGTACCAACTCACTTTATAAAACCCTGCTCTTACAGTAGCCAAGCCACAGGGTGCAAGAGAAGCATTAATCCCTCTTAAAGCTACATTACCTCTTTAACACCGTTACACTGGGGAACAAGGCTCCCATGAGTTTTGCTGGGGACAAGCCAGTCTCAAACCATAGCAGGACCACCCACACAAACTAATGTTTGGGAACAGACTGGCATTTGAGTGAGGAAGAAAGTATGGACCCAAGTTGCAAGGCAGGACTCTGATATCATGGCCAACAAATCGTCTTACGTCAGCACTGCTTCTCTGTCTTGTGGATATGAGTCTTCTAGAAGAAAGATGTATCTGGCCGAGAACTCCTTGCTGAGATACTTAAGACTCCACTCATGTGCTTATTAAGCAGTAACGAAGACAAGCATGGATTCTCCTGACTCGTCCTGCATCCCCTGCTGCTGTCTCGTGGCGTACTGTGGTGTGTTTGATCCAGAGGCCCGTCTTAGTGATTTTTCACTATATGTAACATTTCCTTTTTGGGGGATTTTCTTAGAGTGATTATACCTACAGTTATTGCCCCCCAGTTCTTTGCATTCCTAATAAATACAGACTTTTCTGGGGGATTCAGAATTATCTATGAAGTAGTCTCTGGCATTTAATTTATCCAGTCATCCCATTTTCAATCTGTTCAAAGGTATCTAGAACTCACTAGGTGTAAAAATGTGGTGAAGAGGTTAAAAGCACTGAGTCCGGGCCCGCACTGTCTGGCCTCACATTCTGGCTTTGCCACTTATTAACCTCGACACTAGGAAAATAATTTAAACGCTCTAAAACTAAGTTTCTTTATCTATAAAACCAGAAAAATAATTGTAGCTATTGCTCGAGGTACTACCTCAAAATAGTCGCTGTTTTTCAGGAAGATCTTGCTTCTGAAGCTCTGGGGTCTGTGTTATAGACACCAAATAAATGTAACGCAGCCTTTAAGCACTGAGAAAGATTTGAACTTATGCAATACTCTCAAAATTACAAAATCGTACCAAAGGAGAACATACCAACAGTTTCAAGGAGTGAGGACTGTTGGGACAGTGAACTCTAAAGGGGCAGTGTGGGGAGGTTCTTTGTGATAATGGAACTCTTGTGCATCCTGATCATGGTGGTTACACAGATAAATACCATGATGTGGTTTCGTAGAGCAGTGTATTCTCCCACCCCTGGAAAAAGGAATGCCTGTAAAAACTGGTAATTCTGCATATGGCCTGCAGTTTTAGCTGATAGTATTATACCAATGTCCGTTTTCTGGCTTTGAAAATGTGCTATATCTATTTAAGGGGTTGCTATTGGGGAAATGGGATGAAGGATACACAGAATTACTTTGTGGTATTTTTTTCAACCTTTTGTGAGCTAATAGCCTTAGACTCTTTCAAAATGGAGTTGAAAAATAAAAACACGAAGTACCCCAAAAAGATGTAGTGATGCAGTGGAGAGGAGATAGACTAGTCTTGGCCCTCGTGGAGCTTATAATATACTGGGAAGAAAAATTATTTATTAATTCATAGCCAGTTATTTCAGCATAATTGTACTCAGTATTACAAAGGAAAAGCATAATGTTCTACTTGAGCATGTGCAAAGAAAAGAAGCTGATGAAGGCAGCTCTGGAAGGCCTCTTAGAGGGTATAGATGTGAGTTCCCAGCTATATGGTAAGGGTGAGTGGGGTGGGATGGGAAGGCCTTGTAGGAAAATGGGGGCAGCATGCATGAGGGCAGAGGAGCTCTCAAGCAGCTTGGAGGAACTAGTAGGTTCTTCTGACAAGAAAATTGGGGTGGGGGCATCTGTACAGTAGAAGTGACTGACACAGCTCAGATTTTGAAAAGGATTTTTTAAATGAACTGCAAGCTGCAATTATAAAGTGCTCAAAGAAATGGATACTTGGAAATGTGTGATGAATTTGGGAAGCTATGCATAATCCGGTGTGCAAGAAACCTGGAAGAAGCTGGGAAGGGACTGGAAAGAGAATTTGGGGCCAGACTGCAAAGGGAGGTTTGATTTTATCCTGCAAGCAGAGAAGATCCATCGGAAGTTTTTAGCTGAGAAGCTCTTCAAAGCTAACTCTAGAGTTAGAAGGAAGCTGCAGTAGTTGAGGATAGAGACAGAATGGCCTTAAACTGGGGTAAACTCAATGGGCCCTGGACACAGGAAATGACAGCGGAGTCACCGTGAAAGGAAGCTCACCAGGCAGTGGGGATCTCAGAGTCAGGACTTCTAGCAGTTTATTCCTCCAAGGCGCTCATACTACAACATAGCCATTGCAGCATTATTAGAAATTGGAAAACTGGGAAGAATGCACATATCTATTAGTGAGTACTTAAGTAAATTATGATGCATAACCTCACAGTACAGTGAGGTAATGTGGAGCACTTAAAAATAGTACTTCCTTAAATATTTTTATTTAAAATAATTGTGCAAGACTAGGTATAGTATGATCTGATTTTGTAAACTATGGAGTGCATTTTACGTGCATTGTAAAAGATCTTGAAAGCTTCAGTTCTTTTGATAGTACATCTTTGCAGGCTGAAATTACGAAGAATTTTTACTTACACATTTCTTTGTGGTTATTTACTTATTACTTATTCAGCTCATCCTTAGCAACTTAGTGACAGCGATACCTTGTCTCAAAAAATAAGAAAAGAGCTGGGATGTAGCTTAGCGTGAAGGACCTGGGTTCATTCCCCAGTACTGCAGAAAAAAGAAAAGAAAGAAAAAGAAAACAGATTTGTGTTGGCTCATGGTTCCGGGAGAACAAAGTCTAAGGGCCTCGTCTGGTGATGACCTTCTCACTGGCAGGGTCCCTCAGCAGCACAGAGTGACACAGGGGCCAGGAGCCAGGAGTGTGTGTCTGTCTGATCTCTCTCCCTCTATAAAGCCACCAAATTTCAATCATAGGGGCTCCACCCTAAGGAATTTATCTAATCCTAATCAC
Source organism: Erethizon dorsatum (assembly GCA_028451465.1). Taxonomy (NCBI): domain Eukaryota; kingdom Metazoa; phylum Chordata; class Mammalia; order Rodentia; family Erethizontidae; genus Erethizon; species Erethizon dorsatum. The sequence continues at coordinate 147,519,925 of CM051823.1, forward strand.
TTTCCAAAGGCCCTATCTTTAAGTATCATAGTTGGATTAAGTTTCCATGCCTTTAATTCCATCTACATATGACTTTGGGTGTTGAACTCCTTTGTGAGTTTGAGAGTGGCAAATCATAATCAAACTAGCAGATGGAGAACCCGTGCAGAAGGAGGGAGCTCTTGGGAGATACACTTGTTAGGAAGTGAAGAAGACAGGACCTGGCCAAGCAGAAGCTGACACACATTGCAGTTGTAACTGAGGCATCCTGGGACTCTAGGGCTGGGATGGCCCTTCAGAGTTCTCCTAAATTGAGGCAAGAGGGCTTGGTCTTTGTATTTCATGGGACAGTCATTGGATTTATTTAGACTCCCCTGCCCCTTCTCAGGAGAAAGCGTGACTTTGAACAAGGCAGTATCCTGTAGCCTAGACTGAATGCCAGTGAACTTGGCCACTGAGAACTGCCAGCCACCAATATTCCTAACAGCTGGGAGAAGAGTGCATGGTAGAGGTGCTGCAGCACCACTACAGCTATTTGGTTTAAGTATAAAATTTCTTTTCAGACTTTGCAGCTCTTGCTTATTTACCAGACTTAGCTTTCACTCATACAAAAATAACGGAAGAAAAAAATTATTTTCTCAATACAGAAAAAATTCTATGAAGTTAAACTTTTTAAATTTACAAGATTTTAGCAGTTAGGAATGAAAGCAATTTATTTAACCTGATCAAGAGTATTTTCTCCAGCTTCACCTCTCACTGAAGGCACAGCTCCTCTGTGGGCCAACATCCCCAGGTTTGCTGGCCTCTACCACCTTGCAAAGGTCCAGGGCCTTCTGTTCTACCTGGTAGGCACAAGCCTCAGAGTGTTCTAATTCTGATACTATTTGCTTCCCAGGGAATCCACATTGCTGTATTTGCTGCGATTCTGGGTTTTCCTCTTCCTCTTCTTCTCTTCCCCCTCCTCCTCCTCCCCCTCCTCTTCCTTCTTCCTTTTTCCCCACATGATTCTTTCTTTCTTTCTTTCTTTCTTTCTTTCTTTCTTTCTTTCTTTCTTTCTTTCTTTCTTTCTTTCTTTCTTTCTTTCTTTCCTTCCTTCCTTCCTTCCTTCCTTCCTTCCTTCCTTCCTTTCTTTCTTTCTTTCTTTCTTTCTTTCTTTCTTTCTTTCTCTTTCTTTCTTTCCCTCTTTCTTTCTTTCCCCCTTTCCCCCTCTTCTCCCCTCCCTTTCCTTCCTTCCTTTCTTCCTTCTAACAATTTTCCCTTTCTTTCTTGTATGCTCAGCAATTCATTTAAAAGTGTGTTTGTTGTAATTTATTTTGTACCCGCTGTTTCACAGCAGGAAGAGTTTTTAGTGTGTCTAATCCACAGTCCTGCAGAAAGCGAAGCCCTGTTTTCACCAAAGAAAATTTTCCTTCTGCTGCTTCTTATGTAACTTTTAGTTTTACTTACTGTATTTTATTTATTTCTTAAATCCTTGTCACTCATTTTTACCCTCTCCTTGAAAGCTCTATTCTTTTCTTACATTTCAATTTTTATTCTTTGACCCCTTTTTTTTCAAATGAGGAATTATTTGATTATAAATTATACCCATTTGTGCATTTTTTTTCTGGTTGGTATTGTTTATTTGCCTTTTTTGCCATATTCCTCTTTATGTATCTTTTTACACTGTGGCACCTATGAATACATTCCATACTACCTCTTTTCACGTGATTACTTATCCTTAAATTGATTAGTTCTTCGTGGCCCAGCTATTTGTGGAAGGATAGAACTAGAGACAGGCTAGGGAACTGAGCTGGGGCAGCTTCAATTTCTGTTTTCCACTACCACTCTGCCCTGGACAAAGGCTCCCGTCTGCACTCAATGCGTTGCTCTCTGACTCATTTTCATCATAACCCTTTGTAGAGTGTTACGAAGCGTGGTCTTCATCGGGTGAGCATGGCCTGTCTATTCGGGCTCGTTACCATCAATTTTTTCTTGTCAACCTTAACAGACCCACATGCCCTCTTGCAGAGATGACACGCTGGCATGTTTGCATGTCACCTGTGATACCCTTAAGAAGGATATGAGCATTTCCCTAGAGCTCCCAGGCATCGAGCACTCGTGCTCCCAGCAGGGGTCATTTCATGTCCCTCAGGGAGTGCCACCTGAAGAGCTCTGTGTTCCGCTCACTGGGCCAGGGAGCGATAGGATCTTGTTTCTTCCCTCAGAGTCTTCTCTTGTCCTCATTCAGCTTTTTGAACTCTTGGCAGGCAGGCTTTTAAAAGAGTAATGTTGGGATGACGGGTGTTTCCCACTTTCATCAGTTTCATTTGTTTCTCACTCATTCTCCTTTTTCATGGTTGACGCAAAGAGCTTTCAGTCTTCCATCTTGACATAGGAATCTGGAGAGTGACCGTAAGATGATGAAAGACTTAAACAGGTGAAGAAGGAGTTGTCTGATAGAGATCTGAGAAGGGATGGGCTATGAACATAACCGGGAGAGAAGGCATTCTTTTCTCTGCACTGAAGGATGACAAACCCCACTGAAAACATAAAGGAGAAATTGTAGGTCAATAGGAAGAAAATCGAAGGAGATAAAGGTACTTGCTCGCATGGGAGATGTGGGTCTGGCCCATACAGAAACAGCAATGTAATTTATTCATTTATTCTCCACATTTATATCACACACATGCTATGTGCCAGGCAATGGGGAACAAGCAACAAGCAAGATGAGTTCCTGTTCTCTGATTGTTTTCACAGAGAAGCTAACTGATGACCAATCAGCCACAGCACTGATAACAAGAGCCTGCTCATTGTTTGGCTCCTCTGTGAAAAGTGAAGCATCAGAAAACAGGAACTTCTCTTGTTTGTTCTCGTTCCCCATTGCCTGGCACACAGCGTGTGTGCGATATAAATGTGGAGAATGAATGAATAATTTATATTGCTGTTTTTTGTCTGGGTCTGTGATAGGAAATAACACAGCAGTGATCCGTGGAGGCTTCCCTGCAGTCATACTGTTTAAACTAGACTGAGAGGAACGGAGAATCCAGACATGCAACAGTGGGAACAGCATTCCTGGCACAGAGAGACGAGCCGATGACCCTGAAGCAGGAAAGGGCTTGGTAACTGTTAGGAACAGTCACATTGCCAGTTGGAGTTTCGGAGCACAAGCTGACATTGGAGAGAAAGGCACAAACCAAGCCACACAGGCTTCTGTAGGAGTTGGGTTTTCTCACATGATTTTGTAGAAATAGGGTAGTAGTTGAAAGTCGGGAAAAAGGACAAAACATTAATATGCTTTAGAAACTTTTTGTATGAAATGCTGGTTTTGAGGTAATTTGGAAAGAATAGGTAGCATAAAAAAAAATATTACTCATAGATTCCTAATTGCAGGGAGAGGAATTCCATGTCACACTTCTAGGAATGAAGCTTTAGAAGCTTGTTATTCTGGGGAACAAAAGATACTGTGACATTTTAGAGGGCTTCATGCTTCATTCTGCATTTCTAAATTTGAGGATATGGTTGAGGGAAATGAGCCAGAAGGACCAGACTCGGAATCTCCCAGAAATGGAAGGTGAGGGGATCAGGACCATATCAAAATGTGACATTCAGTGTGCATGGAGGCCAGCAGAGCAAGGCCGCACCCAGAGCATACAGCTTACTCCCACGCCCTTACTTCATGTATTGGGAAAGAGAAATCACAATCGGAAACGTAGTTAAATATATACAAAGCAAATCATGAGAAAGAAATCTAGAAGCAAGGTAAGAGAGCCCAAAACAAAATTTGATTTTTTTCGTATCAGTATTTGGTAGTCTTTGATATAAAAGGGAAAGCAGTTTTATAAAATCATATCCTGTTGAAGCTGAAGACTATTCATTTATTTCCTCCCCTCTTTCCTCTCTTCTTTAAGCAGTGGATTCTGAGATCTTGCTACATGGCCCTTCTAGACTTATATAGATTAGCGGCTCTTTAACCTTCTTCCCAGCACATTTCTCTACAAGTCATTTTTTGAGGCTAGCATTATCATGTTACCAAAATTGGATGACAACTTTATTAGAAAAGAAAATTACTGTTTGGATCAGTATACTTTATGAATAGAGATGAAAAGAAAATCTTTAAGAAAACGTCAGCACCTTGGTTTTACTAAATTCCAAAAATTACCACTAGTTAGTAAAGCTTCTTCTTAGAAGTGCACAAAAACAAATTTAGGCTTCTATCAGAATCAATATGAGAAATTACTTTGAAAAAGAGACAAACTGTGCATCCAGTTTTCTTTTGGCGTTAGCTTCCAGAGTTCTAGGGGTTCGAGTGGGGTATGAATGCCAGCTGTCACTCTGGTATTTGGTCTCGAAGCTTCAAGGGCTGGAAGGTGACTGTCCTTCCACTCTAGTTCAAGTACAGTATTCTGGTGCTGCCAGCCAAGAAGCACAGCAGGTACACAATGAGGAATAGCTGGCCACTGGTCCTGAGCAGAGAGGGAGCGTCTTTCCAGCAGCCTAATGTTCCAGTATCACTTAGCCTGTGCGTGAGAAACTATTTTTGTTTCCTATCCATGCCCTGGTGTAGAGTTCAAGCTTATTTTGGGTTTGCTGATGACCATACTATCGAGAGGATATCAGTGCAGGAAGCCAAGAAGCTACCATCTGTGCCGTGTTTATATCTCAAGAATTATTTAGAAGACTGATTACTCAGCTCTGCCTCCTGGCCTTCTAGTGTTACGCCTAGAAAGGTGACTCACGCTTTCTTGAAAGTCGCTTCCCATTGAATAACCTGTATTTTCCCCTAATATAGAGTGAGGTTCAAAAGTACTGGCCAAAGTGTCAGTGCTGAGGAGAGACCCCACGGTGCTTTAGGGGTGCCATGAATGATCATGCGTGGTGAACACAAAGTAGCTCCCATCAGTGCTGTGTTAGTAAATATTTAACAAGTGGCTCTCCAAGGCGGGGATAACGGATTTATATCATTTTCCAATTTCCGTGGTGAAATTTTAAGAGTGACTTTGTAAATTCAAAAAACATGAGGGCTGGGGATGTAGCGCAGTGGTAGGGCCCCTTCTAGGCATGCACAAGACCCTGGTTCAGTCCCCAGCACCAAAAAGGAAAAAAAAAAAAAAAAAAAGACCTCAGATAAAAAGGAGAAATTCTACAAAAGGTAAAATGATTAAAACTAACTTGAGAAAAGTTAGAAAGCCTGAATAGCCCTATTTTTATTAAAGAAAGTAAATTCATAATTAAATCTGCCTACAAGGGCCGGTGAGATGGCTCAGCAGCATAAATGCCTGCCTGGCAAGCGTGAGGTCCTGAGTTCGACTCCCAGATCCCACATACAAAAAAAGGGCTGGTGACATCGCTCAGTGGCACGGGCACCTGCTGGCGCATGAAGTCCTGAGGTTGACCCCCAGTACCCACAAAAAAAAAAAAATCTGCCTACAAGAAAAATTGCAAGTCCAGATGGCGTTACTGGAGATGTGTATCACTTAGATAAGAAACATTGTCAGTCTGGCACAAATTCCTTCAGAAAATACAGGAGGGAATGCTTTCTACTCATTTTTTGAGGGTAGCATTATCCTGTTACCAAAGTTGGGTGAAGACCACATAAGAAAAGAAAAATATAGATCAGTATACTTTATGATAGAGATAAAAAGAAAATTCTTATAAAATATCAGCAAGTTGAATCTAGTAACATGCATATATAAATTATAATAATGATCAAAAATGAAATATTGGTTTGACATTTAAAATGGATATAATTCACCATATTTTTTTGGTCTTTTTGATACAGGGTTTTGCTGTGCAATTCAGGCTGGCCTTGAACTCACTTTGTAGCCCAGGCTGGCCTCAAACTTGCAGTGATCCTCCTGCCTCAGCCTCCTGAGTGCTGGAATTACAAGACTGCGCCACCATGCCCAGCTGATTCACCATGTTAACAGAACTATTAAATATATAGAAAAACTATGTTATCATTTCAAGATATACAACAAACCATCTAAAAAATTTAGCACCCTCATGACAAATATGTGTTTGTAGATAGATATGATGCCTAAGTAAATTAAGAATAGAAGAAATGTTCCTCAACCTGGTAAGGGGCACCAGAGCAAAATCTGCAGCTAATTCCAAACTTAAACATTGAAAGACTGAACAATTTTCTGGGACAAGGAAGAAGGCAAGGAAATTCACTCTAAATCACTTCTACTCAAGGCCCTAGGTAGCACAATTTAAAAAGAAAAGAAAGAAGTAAAAGATGTACAAATTTTAAAGGAAGAAGAAATGCTGTTTATTTACAGACCATGTAGTTATAAAAATCCAACATAATTTCTAAAATAGCCACTAGAACTACTTAGTGAATTTAGTAAAGTTATAAGAAACAATGTCAATATGTAAAAAATGTGTTATATTTTTATAAACTTCAAACAAAGAATGAAAAAAAGATATAATACCATGCACACTAGCATCATAATACATGAAGTATTTAGGGAGAGACTCAATAAAACATGTGTAGTATATATACATTAAACTACAGGCATTGCTAGGAAAAATTAAGGAAGCCCTAAATAAATATATGAATATAACTTATATTCATGAATTGGAAGATTAAATGTAGTTAAGAGGTTAATTCTCCTGTCACAATGAAAATTCTAGGAGGATGTTTCTAGAAATTAAGCCAAATCCTAATAGTTAAATAGAAATGCAAAAGATTTAAAATAGTTCGTTTTGGAGGGAAGAATAGATAGAAAGTGCACCTGTGGTAAGCAGAACTTTAGCATAGACCCGAGATTCTGCCCCCTGCTCTCCAGGCCTGAGTGCAGAAGGGGCTGTAAGTCTGGTGGAATCTTTCTCATGATTAGGTTATCATAGGTAGTGAAGATGAAAGGATTTCCGCCAGTGGTTCCACCTAGGCCTGAAGTGGTTTTCTGCCTGGTTGTGGACACCTAGACCAAAAGTAAAACTTTGGTCCTCATCCTACAAATACAGACATGTTTTCACCACCTTTCGGGTCAAAGCAAATACACATTTCTTGCCAAGCCTGCTTTCAGGTCAGACCAGAAGAGAGGGCCCACATAGGCCCTGCAGCATACTTGTATGTACTTGGGTAGGGAATTCCAGGGTGAAGGTCGCCCAGATGTGGTCTAGAAGGGGAGGAGTGCAGGATCTGGGTGGATGAGCCTCTGGGCCAGGGATCTCTGCACTCCGCAGGGCAGCATGAGGCCTCTAAAGGCCGTACATCACAGACCATTGCCACAAACTATATGATTGCATGTGATTGACTTAAGGAACATATTAAAATGTAGAATCAGGGCCGGTGAGATGGCTCAGCGGCATAAGCGCCTGCCTTGCAAGCGCGAGGGCCCGAGTTCGACTCCCGGATCCCACATATGAAAAAGGGGCCGGTGATATCGCTCAGCAGCACGGGTGCCTGTTGGCGCGCCAGGTCCTGAGGTCGATCCCCCGGTACCCACAAAAAAAAAAAAATAAATAAAAAAAATAAAATAAAATGTAGAATCAGAGCACAGCAAGGGGAGACCTGTGGTTCTGCGTATCTAACAAACTCTTAGGTGACTTGGGACCACACTTTGAGTAATCGGCTGTCCAAGGGCAGTTCTTCTGTGGAAGCTTCCAGTGCTTTCCTGGCATGGAGGCATCAAATCATCATTCATCTGATTGGTGTATGTAGAGTTGTCAACTTTATACAGCAAGAAGAAAGTGAAAACAGGGAAGATTAACTGGCCTCTCCATGTCACTAGTGGGTTTATATGTGGTATTTCATGTAATTCACTGGCAATGCCCCTTCCCTTGGAAATGCTGATCAGTCACTTACAGGACCTTCTTCCTGACCTCATAACCTCCTCATTTCAGATCTTCTGCCTGTCCCGGTTACCAGGCCACAGCACTAAGGCATCCGCAGGACGGGTCCTCTTCCTAAATCCCCGTTTTCACAGACCTGGAAAATGGAGTGGTTCTTCTACAAAATCATGCCTTTAAACCTCAGTTGAATCATCTGATTCATGATGGTTCTAAATATCTCTTTGCATTCTTAGCACATTATCCACAGCAGTGCCTCAAGTCATTTCCATTCTGTTCTCAGCCATATTTCCAACTGTCAGCAAAAGTGCTTCATCTCACTTTAAAAAAGGGAAGAATGCCTGGCCTGTGTTCGTAATCCTAATCCTTTTCTTCTCTTCAGTTTTGATTGTCAGTCATTCCCTATCTTCCTTGTCCATTGATTCAGACTTCTAGCCACTCAAAATATTGTCCAGATCTCCTGTTTTGTAAAATCACACCGACCTCCAGATGCCCTCTTATAGTTCTCTCTTCTCACCTCACACCACTGTCGTGCACAGGGCCCTCGCTCCACTGTCTCTGCTGCCCCTGCCCCCACCTTTATCGCTTGAAGTCTGGACTTTATTTCACCAAACTGTCCAGACTGCCAGTTTGAAGGTCATTCAGAGAAAAAAAAATTATCATGCTTTTTACTATTCTTGTGTTTTTGTATATGTAAAAGCCCAATTAGTTTTAATTTTCCTTAGCAAATTCTTTCTTCAAAAAATAGGAATAAACTAAGTGCATTGTAGATTCCCCCTACATAATCACTCGAGTTAGTGGGATGAAAATTAACAAAGTGATAGTTTCCCTTGCATTTGTAATATGTGGAAACTTATATATAAACAGATGAAAAGTTATGGTCGTTAACCTTAAACTAAAACTAGATCTTTTCTCTTTTTTATCTTAAAAATTTATAAACTGAGAGTGAAAATAGTTGACCCCAGAGCAAAATAAATAACTGGAATCCCAATGTGATATTAAAACAGTACATATAATTTACAGTTGCCTATTATAATGATCATCCATTGTGTTTTATAAAATAAGAAATATTTGTAACATCCTAGTTTTTAAGGGTGATTTCCACCCTCCCACCCCCACCCCCAGCCAAGATTACCCATGTCATAACTGACACAGTTGGAAAAGAGATTTGGAAGTCTTCTGACTACTAATCTTGAGTTTCCAAGCATAGCCAAGTGTCTTATAAAAAGTGGCCTAGAAATATTTATTATTTGCATTAGTAAAATGTGGGAGCATGGATGATTTATAAAAATGGAATAAAATTATTTTCTGTAATATTTGTGCTGCATTTTTAAATTTTATAGTAAATTTTATTTATTTATTTATTTATTTATTTATTTATTTTGTTATTTTGTGTGTGGGGGGTACCAGGGTCGAACTCAGGACCTCACGCACCAGCAGGCGCCGTGCCACTGAGCGATATCACCGGCCCTTTTTTCGTATGTGGATACCAGGAGTCAAACTCAGAACCTCGTGCTTGCCAGGCAGGTGCTTATGCCACTGAGCTATCTCACCGGCCCCTGTTATTTTTTTTATGTGGGTACCGAGAGTCGAACTCAGGACCTCATGCTTGCTGGGCAGGCACTTATGCCGCTGAGCTATCTCACTGGCCCCATAAACTTTATTTTGAGAGATCGCTTAATAGGCGCTGTGATGCCCATATAATGCTTCCCTTTTTTGTGTTATTTTTTTTTTTTTACATTTACACAGGCATCTACTTTTTCTGTAAATTCTATGCTGAAAGTTAAGACCATTCGTTTCTTTATTTTATCTGAGCTGCTTTTCTTACGGTTAGTTCAAAACACATTAAAATAATAAATCAAGTACTCTGCTCTCTTTCTATGATTATGTTTCTAATGGGCCAAAACAAACCTCCGGAACTCAGATGAACTTCTAAATTATTCCAAGAGAATTAGAAGTCATCTTTTATCTACCATATTCCCTGCTTCTCAATGCAGCGAAAGCCCTTGCTGAGGCTGTATAAATTAATACATTTGCTGGAGATGTGACTTTGGGACATTTTATAAGCAGTGGTTTCAGTGTTGTGAGTGCTAACGTGGAAACTTGAGAAAGTGAAGACTAATTTAAACCACATGATGGGATCGAGGAAAAGGGACAAACTCTACAGCTTCTTGAATGTGTGCTGACTGTACAGTGGGGAATGGGACCTGAAAAAAAAACACCAGTGAACTTTTAAACCCTCCTGAGAGAAATCAAACGAGCACAAGTTACACTGAAGTGATGCTTTTTCTCACAAGAGGCCTCTTCAGTCTCTCTCACGACAGAATCCTCTGCAGAGAGGACACAGCTGGGTGACCAGAGAGATAGGAAACACCCAACTGTCGCCACTGAGGGAGTGAAGCCAGAACCATCTTCCCAATCATTAGCTAGGTTACTGCTCCATCTTTTAGCATAGCTTCCAGATTTTGTTGAATTCTTTTAACCAGCAAATTGTATGTTGTAGATCACTGATGAACTTGAAATAAAAGATTTCTTTTCTCTTGCAGTTCGTTGTAGCCGTGTTCTGGATCATCTATGCCTATGACAGAGAGATGATATACCCGAAGTTGCTTGATAATTTTATCCCAGGGTGGTTGAATCACGGAATGGTGAGTGGATTAAAACAACTGGCTTCCTTTTATTAAACAAAACCTATGAACTATTTTCTAATTTAGACTTTCTGCAGCATGTGCTTAAATACCTGTCAAATCTTGAAAGGTTATAATGAGAGATTATTACAAGAGAAGAATACTGAGTGTAAACAAAAAATTTCTTCCCATGGATTGAGTCATTAGCTAAACTATGTGGTAAATGAATCCACAGTGGATAAGAGGAGTCAGTGGTGTTAGATACTATAATCAGCTCATTCTGGGCTGAATTTGATTTCTGTGCCCTTGGAAGCCTTGTTCTCAAAGTCTAAGGATTATTTCCACTTACACACCATCAGCACTCTGCTCCACCTCCACGTCACATCAGAGGGATTGTGTTAGAACCAACTCTGGTGCTCGGACAGTTTCTCCCAGATGAGCAGCAAGGCTGTTATTTCCCTCAGTGATCTGTTGCAGGCATTTGGAGGCATCTTTAGCAATGGACTTGTTTGCTTTGCCAAATTCTGTTCTTCCTGGGTGTTTGCCTGAGGATTTTCCCTTCTTGGTCTAATTCTTTTTGATACTTTAGCTACAGTTTCAAATCATTAGTTAGCACTAGTTTCATATCACTTTAGCACTAGTTTCAAATCATGTCTTTTGGATAGTTTGCACATACTTTGCAAGACTTGAAGATACCTTTTCTGCAGAAAATGTTCCATCATCTTTTCTTCCAGCTTCTGGAATCAAGCACCATTTTGCTATCAAGAAGCCTGCATTTTGGTAATAGCAATTTTTAGAACACATCCCAGGGTGTTCCTTTTGAAAAGGGCAACACATCACAAAAATTACAGGGGAAGGAAGAACTAGAAATCACAAGTCTTAGGTCCAAAATAACAATTTTCCTTCTGCTCCCATTTTGGTACATTTTAAGAAAATCGGTGTATACTGACAAGCAAACGTTACTCTGCCGAGCAATTTTGATCCAGTCTTTCTCCAGCCAAACCGTCAAAAGTGGCGCATCTCAGGGAACTGGAATTTTCTTGCGTTCGAATACAGACTACCATTGGAGGATTAGTATGGTGCCTCGGCTCTGCCTTCGAATAAGTAAGCTGGGTCTTGTTGGTTCGAGTTAGCCACCTCAGGGGTCTGACAGGTTACTCTTCTCCTTTCCATCTTTTGACTTTTCTTGAAGGAAAGGGGAAAGCCTTTTTATAACCCCATGCCTTTACAGTCTTTTGCCCTAACTGCCCTTCTCATTCTTTCCTGGCAGACTTCTGCTCATCTTGCTGGTTTAATTATTATCTTTATGAAGTCTTTCCTACCTTGTCAAGCATAGTTACCTGTTCCACCATTTGCGTTGCACACCACTTTCCCTTCCCTGTTGTGCATGTCTGTGTCCCCATGAAAATGTTAAGCTCCTTTGAATCCTGAGAACTTTGCCCAGTTGCCTGGCATTTGGTTAAATCATACGTACTTATTAGATAGACGAATGAATTCATTATAGCCAGTTTTTATAATTTTTCGCTAGTTGATATTTATAGCTGTATTTTCAGACTCACCATGTGACAGGGTTTCTACATTGGTTGTACCATTTAATTTTCTTAATGGCACTATAAACAAGGTATTACTTTCTCATTTACAAATGAAGGAACTGAGACTCAAAAAAATCACCTAATTTGCCCCAAATTACTTAGAGTAGTAGAAATGAGATTTGAACCTATACGTATCTGGCCTCAAATGGTCACACTTTCTACTAATGTTTTATCTGAACAAAACATTAATTGGTTTTTAGAAAATGTTATTTTTGTTTAGCTTGTACAACTGTAGTCAAGAAAATACAGTGGTAACATCTTCAGGATATTTTGAAGTTTACTTTCAGACTGCGTAGCATAGTTTTTCTGGCTAAGATAAATTTCAGTTGACAATTCAGTAGGAGTTTTAAGGAAAATATTTCAGAGCATTCATGACCCCTCAGAGCAGAATTCCAAGTGGAAATGTGCTTTGGGAATCACCACTCCAGATATTAAACCGGAAAATGTTGTCACATGCTCTTGAGAGGAGCAGGCTTTGGTTACAAAGTAGACATAGTCTTATGCAAATAGTAATCAACTTTCATGACATGTGTAAATATGAAGAAAATTAATATCACCTAGATAAGTTTTTATTTGGTGTCCAAACTGAATGAAACAGGAAAAGGATGATTCTGAAGCTGCTGCCTACCGTCCAGTGTGAAATTACGTTTCCTGTTTCTGACATTAGGGCCTTTGCTATTAACAGTTATAGCGTGTGCTATACAAGTACACGCCTGTACTCTTTGGCCTATTGCTTACATCCTTACAATGCACAGTGTGCATTCAGGCCAGAGAATGAGTCACATCAATTGCAGGTTCTTGTATTAAAATTTCAGTGTTTCAAACAAATAGCTTAAGCATGTATATAGCCATTAGAATTTGGACTTGACTGTCAGTTTTCTCTTGACTCACTTTAATGGGGAGATCTTTTGCAAATGGATGGGGGAGTAATTGGTGAAGTTCTTACTCTTGGTGATGAACACTACTTAGAAACATAAGGAGGAATTGAATGACACAAATATTTAGGAAAGAAAAAGGATAAATTAATTAACATGTCAAATCCTTGGAGATAATATGAGCTGTGTAGATTCTTTCACAATGAATTTTGTTTCCTAGCATAAATGAATGACCATTTTTTTGCTTTACTTCATGTTCCAATTCATAGCTCCGGAATCACTGACAAAAGAGGTTGTACATGGTGCCTGAGGAATACCTTCCAGTGTTAATTTACATTGCTCTAGTTTTGTGTTGCTGTTAGTATAAATACAACTTGCGTAAAGCATGATGCTAACTCTTTAGATTGGCAGTTAATATATAAACATCACATTGTGAAATCATAAATAATGTGTCATAAAGTTTATGAAATTTTAAAAAGTTAAATCAGTTTTTTCAGTTGCTTAAATTTTAAAGGTTTAATAATTACTAATGTTAATTTGTATTTACTTTGAATTCTAATGAATAATTTGAAAGTAATATTTTTTAATGTATGAAAAATATTTGGTTAAAAGTTTTACATTTACTTTAATATATTTGATTAAAACATTCAATTGTGTACATTTTGATTATGAGTACATTTTATTTTCAGATGATCATTTATATTATTAATATCTAAAGATTAAATTTTGTGAAAATTTCCATTGTATCATATTTAGTGATTTTGCTGAAGTGAAGACAAGAAAAAATTGGAATATATTCACATTTTGTTGAATATTTTGATATTTATATCTGTAATTTATAAATATGTATGTCATTATTTTACTGCTCATTCAATCACAGGATTGAGTCTATCACAGATTTTTCTATTTTATTTTATGAAAATACAGGTGATGATGTAGGAAGATGGGACATATTTTATTTTGTACTTTATTAGCTTTATTTGAAACTTTTCAGTATTTATGCAAATGGTTATGGCTCTCTAGGGCTGTGTGCTTAGAGTGTACACAGGGGAGCATGTTTGTTTGTTGGAGTCTTTGAGCATCACACCAACACAGCTGTGGAAATCCTACCAAGAGACACATGTGAAATTAATGGATTTATATTCACAGGTTGTAGAGATAGATTTGAATTCAGTCATTTCTGCTGACTTGAACCACCAGTGGTACATGCATGACTGTTCCATCCAGTGGCTTGTATAGCTTCTCAGAAGGTCTTTGATTACAACAATGGAAAAAGAGCACTGATTTAGCAGACCAAATGTCATATTTCCTTAAGAAAAACAATAAAATGGTCTAAAAATTGTAATACAGCTAATTTGTGTACAGCAGTTGTAAATGCATATTATATACACCAGCATAGGGTACTTGTAGGATTTCCATGTTAAAATTTAGAGAATTAATTATTGACAAGTTATTGACAAGTATAAATTCTTTTAATTTAGTGAAATAAATAAAGTTGTTGACTCTTGTAATTTTAAAAATTGGTATGAATAGTATTAATATTTACATTTGGGCAATAATTATTCAAAATCAAGCAACTAGCTAGATTTGGTCCATTTCTAGACTTTTTATTAATTTTACTAGCCAAAAGACTGCGATCAGATCTGTTTCACACCAGGACAGAAATGGCACTTTTGAAGTGGAGGCAGGTAAATAGGAAAACAGTGCGGCAGGCGCTCCGCACGGTCCCCAAGGGCTATTTTCTCTCTGCTAAGGATAAACACTGTTATTCTGGCTTATTTCAGGGCTGCAGAAACAGAGCCCCGGGCCTTTCTCTTCTGCTGATTATAATCTGAAAACATTGTCAATTGAGTAAATACACATTAAAAGCAATCAATCAATAAATACTTAAACCCTACAAAGAGCAGGATAGAGTAATGCTGTAACACAAAAAATCAATAGTGAGACAATGCCTCTGCCTACCGAAGACCTAATTAATGTTAGAAAGTGCTGTGAGAATGCAAAGCACTGCGGAATGTTAGGAAATTATTATCGGCACAGATCTTAAAGCAGACAAGATCTTGATATCCTTGCAACAGCAGCAGGAGTTGTTCGCGCCCCGTGTAATTTACGAGAAGAAAATAATAAAGGCTGCCTCTCTTCTTGCTTGATTTGTTAGTTGTTCTTGGTCTGTGTAACCAGTGCTCAAGAGCATCTTAATTTAGGCAACTGTTCATTCTGTTCAGTATTATTTTGACATTGGGTAATTACGAAAGATTTTACACATCTGTCTTTTCCTGAAGACAAGACATTAAGTACCACTTGGATGATCATAGGTCTTGCAGGAGCTCCGCTCTGACGTTATTCTTTTGATAGATAACATGACCTGTGGCATGTTTCCAGCTCTAGGATATGCAGATTGTGTGTTCTGGGACCCATGGAGTCTGGGCCACCCTGGTATTAGGTAGTTCATGAAATAAGCTGTTGGTGGAAAGAAGACCATCAAAAGCATTTAATAGGAAAAACCTGGCCTTTCTCCATTTTTCACATGTATTCTGAAGTAACTATAAGGTATCTGGAAATTTTCAGCCGTAAAAGTAAGAAACCTGAACAGAGGTCAGAAATTTCTGAAGAACCCAATTCTAGGGTACTCAAAGAAAGCAAAATAAGACCTCAAAGGTCAGCAACAAGGAGGAGAGCTACGGGGCAATAAGGCAGATATTTTCAGAATTGCTGCATGGTGTTCTCATATGTAAGCGTGTCATATATCAAATTTTACTGATGATAGCTTCTTCCACTGTGGATTTTCATTTGTGATCCTCAGTTCTACTAAATCCAGTTCTCTTATTTTTATAAGATTTTTACAGACTTAAATTTTGACATGAAGTTTCAGTTACTGTGTTTAAATCAGTTACAAATGTTAAGGTATTTGATTTTAGTTATTGCTGACTTCATTTTTATTTGTTATTTCAACAAAAATATTGTAAATCAGAGAAAATATATTTTTAAATTAATGTTTAAATTGTGAGGTGGAGAGACAAAGACACGAGGGAGAAAGGGGAGATTGGGTGAGATCAGGAAGGGGAGAGGGAACAAGAAAAAAGGAGGAGGAGCAGTGCTGCAGGTGAAATGAAGAGCGAGCCATAGAAAAGAGGAGGACAGGACAAGGAGCTGGGACCGGAGACTAGAGAGAGTTTTTGAGGTTTGGAGATTAATTTTTTTTCTCTTCAGTGCCTTGCACATGATGGGTTCTGAATAACCATTTGATGAGTCAGTAGATCATGGGGCCTCCTTGCTGTTCTTTGAACATACTGGATACCCTCCTCTCTTTGGAATTTGTCCCAAGAAATCTGCTTGGCCCACTCTGTGTTCAGTCTGCCTTCCCAGGAAGGCTTACCCTGAGCAGTCACTTGGGTGCTACGACTACCTCATGCTTCCCAGCTCACTGAAATCCCCTAACTTTGCTCTTCCTTCTCCGGTGACAGTTATCTCTGATATTGTATGAGGTTTTGCTTATATGTTGTATTTGTTGTCCATTTTACTCTGCTAAATTGTAATTTCCCTAAGGGCAGGGATCTTCATTTCAGTTACTGACTTATTTCCTGCACCTATAATGGTGCCTCTGTGTAATGGACCTTCAGTGAATATTTCTAAATACATGAATTGACTTTATCCTTCTCCTCCTCTTCCTCATCATTATTATGTTTTTGCTTGTTCTCTTTTTTCTCCCACTTTTTCTCTCCTCCCCTTCATAGTAATTGGCAGAAAATGCAATCCCAGATTATTTACTTCTGTGCTAACTCGCACCTTACTTCACTCAGTCTGCACTGCACTGCAGCACAGTCCTGCCTGCACGGCCTGCTGCTCTCCCAGGAGTCTCTCTGCTCATATCACATTGTTACTCCGGCCAGAGTCAGTGTCCAAAGAACTCATCCTTGCTAAGAGCTACAAATCAGGGAAAAGATAGGCTGGATCAAATTCATTGAAAAGTGTCTCTATATGTTGATTATTTTATCTAAGTGTTAGTGTAATAGTCAGACAATGAATTTTTATGGCAATTTCGTGCCATCAGAAGTCCCTTTGTAGAGCTAATTTTTCACCCAAAGCCAAAATTCAAGGCCAATATTATTATCACTTACACTCTGTCATCTGTGCTTCGTTTAAAAGATGAGCAGGCCCAGCAGGAGTACTAGTTCATCAAAAGGTCTATAAGTTCTATTCAGATATTTTTGGGGTCATCAAAACCCAAAGTGTGGTTTACTCAAGTGCTTTCCCCCAATCCTTTAATCCAGAGATATTTCAAAATAAACTGAATTCATCTGCTTTCCATTTATTTGCTCCTAGGTCTTCATATTTCGAGGAGGGGTGGTGGTAGGCAGGAAGGTGCTGTCCTAGGCACTGGCTTCCTTTTTCACCACCACAGACAGACCATTCATGAGCCACAGACCCAGCTTCTTGGCAGAAGGCCACATCTGTATCCTTTCCAGTTCTCTTTTAATTGAAACTCCAACCTCAGCTCACATTATTGTAGCTGCCAAAGAAAGTGAAGTGGAAAGAAGCTGCATTTTCTGCCATAGAACCATGGAATTCCAGAATTTTAGACTTGTTATTCTCAAAATCATTGGGTCTGTACAGCATGTGATACCCAAGTAATGAACAGTATCCTGGCTAATTAGCATCCTCTGCTAGAGCATCTCCAGGGACGGAGTCCAGCACAGACCATGGCCACATGCAGTGGTCTTCAGCTGTGCGGAGGCTCATAGAGACTGAGTCTTCCTCAGCCCACACCTGCCCACTCTTCATCATTCCGTAGGATCTGAATAGCTGTCCTCTGTGTTCCTTTCGTACTCTCTTCCGAGTGGATTTCACTCTCTCCTACGACTTCTGCCTCCAGTGTTTACATGGGTCACTCCCAAGTCTGCTCTGTGGCCCCCACTCATCCTGAGATCTCATGTTCATCATCCTTGCTTATTAGTGTTATTGAAGCTTCTGTTAACATTTTTGTCTGTTGCATTATACTCTAGACTAAAATTTCTACATCTTTCTTACCTACTCGGGTGTGAGTAAGCTAAGATTTAACGTTGCTTTTGCTTTTTAGACACAAATGTAGGACTCTTAGATTTAGTCCTAGTAAATACGGGATGAGGATCGTTGAATATCCATATTGGGGTTTAATGAAACGAAGTGCTCTTTGTTTTGAATTGTGGTACCTAAGTTTATGCCAGGAAGTTGAAGCTGCTATAGAGGCTAAGGGTCATTAAAGTCAGCAAGAAAATAATTGACTTTTCAGAGCTGTAAATTTTAGCCATGTGGTAACCTTGCTTGGTCAAAATAGGCATTTAGATGAAGGTGACGTGAGTCTTGGCAATAGGGAAGGGTGAGCAGTAGTAACCGCTACTGAGAATTATTTCCTTATTCAGGATGGAGAAATAGGAGACTAATGAAATATGCGGAGTAGAGAATGAATTATGTGATGAGATGTTGTGGGGCTCACATGGGCAACACTGGATGGTAGCATCAGTCAGCACCCAGCAGTGAAGGGCAGGTGTTCATTTTTTCCCAATTTGGCTGGATTCTAGATATCTGGAGTTTCTGAGGTGCCCTTGTGTTGATCGTGCATATATAAAGTAGGAAAAGAAACTGCTGAGAGTCCAAGAACATGGATATAGCAGGGTCGTGTTGATGGTCTGCGTATCTTCATTGTTATCTGCATCCTTCTTTATCTAAGTGGTGGAAAAAACTGGTTAGCTGAAGAGAGGCAAGGACAAATATGTGACAACCCAGTAGAAAATGTTCACTCCAACGTACTTTTTTTTCTGTGATTATTGGGTTCTGAATCTAAACTACTAAATTTACCCCACAAACCATCTGGTCTTTTGGGGATATTGAGGTCCTGACTAACTTTGCTAAGCCTATTTGTGCCTCTTCACAAAGTAAGGCTTGCTCAGGAGGTCCTCAGTATTCTGCCTTTCTAACCTCTGGCTCACACAGAACTCCAGCCATACCTGCCACAACCCCTCTACACTGCCCTCGAGAATGAATGTATCCAGTTTCTCACTCCTCTGTCAAAACTCCACTTGTCCTCTGTGTATATCTGTTCTTCCCTTACGTCCTCTGCTTGCTCTTTTGTATATGCCCTCTCCCGACTCTCCCTTGTTGGTGAGCTTCTCTACTCTGTAGCTACCTCTGCTACAGCACCCATCATGCTGGTCTTGCAGGTTGTTGCTGCGTTCTCTGGAGGGCAGGCAGATGGCCTGCGCTTCCTGTGCATATTTCCATCATCTCGCTCAGTGCCTGGAACATAGTAGGCCTCACAAAATGCTGTTAGATAGGAAGAATATATGAGTGGATGACTGAGTGAATGTATTTTACCGTATTTCCTTACTTTCCCAGTTTGATAACACTTTCTGGAAAGGAAAAGAGATTATTTTCTCTAAGAACTGCTCTTGCATTTTATGATCACTTTTTAATTTTCTGTGTTTCATACTGTAATGTTAAGCTCATTGGTTTATAATCTTCAGAGTCAGTCTTCCCTTTCAAACAGCGGAACTATGTGTGCTGGCCTCCAACTGTCCAGTATTACAACTTGTCCAAGCTCAGACAGCTCGGGGTAGCCAGGCTGGGAGTGGACCCCTCACCAGTAGGCCATTCTGTACCTCTGTCCCATGGGGGTATTGCCATGAGCCTTGCCATAGCTGAGGGGATAACTTTACGCATATTTTACCGAACACCTCTCACAAGAACATGAAGAAGCACTCAATGTCCAAGACTAGGACATTGATAAACATTCATTACCCTTTTGATAAACCAAAGGAAAATAGATTTTTCTTTTTATATAAGCAAAGATGATCATTTCTTATTTTTGGCATCTCTATGTCCAGACCCAGAAAACAAGTTTGTATGTAATGATCTCATTAAGATATACTTTAATATAGGTGCAAAGGTTAGCTCTGATTGGCAGAAATGGTTCTTTTTTTTTTTTTTTTTTTTGTGGGTACCGGGGGTCGACCTCAGGACCTCTCGCACCAGCAGGCGCCCGTGCCGCTGAGCGATATCACCGGCCCTTTTTTCGTATGTGGGTTCCGGGAGTCGAACCCTAACCCTCGCGCTTGCCAGGCAGGAGCTTACACCGCTGAGCCATCTCACCGGTCCAGAACGGTTCTTTTTAATACATCTCCCTCTCATCCTTACAAAATACATGAATTCATTTGACCTGGCGATGTGTGTAACTACGGCATATCCAGGTGCCGCTGTTCATGTGGCTGCTATCTGTAGGTGTTACGATAAGAGACTGTGAGTAAACATTGCTTTGTGTGCCTACCCTGCTGCCCGCTCCACCCACACAGTAGTGTGGCTTTTTGCTCCGTTCTTTTCCTCACTCCAGGTTAGCCCCAAAAGAACTGCTCCATTTCCACAGACCACTCTTCTAATAGCTGCAGACATTTGAGCCACCTGGAAAGGGTGTCTGAACCGGGTGACCTCTGCGTTTTCCCTGGTTTTTTGTTCTGTGAAATGAGTTCGGTGTAAATGGCTGAAGAGGTTAGTCAGAAGAGAGTTCTGTGTCTTCTTAGGTTTCTGTACTGAGTTCCACTAGTGAGAAACCAGAGCCTATTGTGGGGATTCATGTGGCCGACCATGGTCATGCAAAGTACAGTGCCTGCCACATGGTAGGTCCAATTGCTATAAATTCTATAAAATAAAATATCCCCATAGCTTATGATTTTTAACGTCTCATACAAGAAGCAGCAAGGTAGTGTCAAATTCTATATAAAGTTTCAAGAAAAAAATACCCTGGTAGAAATCTTGTACTTATGGCAACACTGAATTTGTAAGTATTTCCAATCTAAAAAGTTGATGAAATTCCTTAAAAGCTATGTAAAATAGATATTTACCTTTGGACAAAGAACTCAAATCTCCCTTATGTATTTTTAAGCATTTCCCATCAGTTGCACCTTCTGGAAAGACCTTTGCTTAAACTCAGAATTTGACTGCTAATCTTCACACATATGGCAAATGTGAACTAATCAGACCACAGATATTTTGCTGCATTCCACGGTGTCTCATTTATTTGTTTGATTTGCAACTATAGCAACTAGATTCCACCACATTAGGCTTTTACACAGACCTACAGTGTGATCAGCTTGGTTGACGTTTGGCACTCGGCGCTATATTCAATTGAAGACATATGCCCAAACTCACTTACCACATTTTTGAACTGTTTTTTCACACTGGGTAGATCTGTAATATTTGCCTAAAAATATGAAAAGCAACCTTCTGCAAGGATAGCAGGCAATTAAAAGATGTTATGACCTTCTTTCCTATAACATTTCAAATCTTAAACTTTTTTTGGCATGCTTTTCAAACGCCCATCTGACTTTGAAGCAGGCTGCCTCTCTACAGAAAGCTCGCTCCTGCGATGACTAAAAGATTGACCTGGTGCCATGCTGGTGCTGCTCCACGCACACCGATCTGCCCAAAAAGAGCAGTTGGAAATGACTTTGAAACAGTTTTGCCAAGATAATGAAGTATGGACCTTCAAGAAGTGCCATTTTTCAAGTGATTTACTGAAGAGCATTTGTAGCATTGTCAAAACTCATCCCTTGAATTTGGTATAGGATTACCACAAGTCTTTAACATCCACCAGGAATGATGCTCACTTTCAGTTTTATTAACTGTACTTTGTAACAGGTTGGAAAAATTAGGTAATGGAGGAAACTGACATCCCACCTTTGTTTCTCATAGGCAGTTTTTTTCAAACATTTGCCGTAGGAAACAGATGCTGAAAAGGTATAATTTTAAATAGGGAGGTAGGAGTTTAATAGAGGGGTGAGCTACAAATGGAGACGAAGATGCACTTAGTAGATGAAGAAAAGATGGTAGGAAGAGGTATTTATCTTGTAAGTTGGCCATTGGCAGGATCCCAACACACTAGATTTAGTCCCCAGGAGGGGCCCTTTTTTTCCTCTCCATACTCACACCCACGAAGCACACTGATGTTGTTATTTAAACATGGTAATTGATGCTGATGTCAGCTGTTGCTCCATGGTTTTCCATGTTACTGAGTGGTATATTTATGTTGATGCACAACATCCCCTGATTGCACTTCTCATGTTGGTGAAGTTGGCTGACCTCTGAGAATGTGGTCAAGATGAAGCTGTGTTTAATCCTACCCAGCAGTCAGGACCAGTGTGGCTCTGGGAAGTCCTCCTTTTCACCCCATAATGAAGCACAGACCATCGCTGTTTGGGCCATTCTACATGGGAGAGCATGAGATAACTGGGGAGAATCACATATTCTGTTAAGCCAGCTCTCAGACTTTTATACAAAATCAGATTCTACACTTCTTTAAAAACAAAACAAAGCAAAAGACCATTCACCCCTCTAAGAGCCCCCTAATGAGATTGTAAAAGACCTCTGAGCAGTCTGAGAACTCCGGTGGACTTCACATCTGTGTGACCCGGGAAACACACTATCAACAGAAACTTTCCAGGACATTTTTTTTTTACTTCATTTTAGACTTTTCAGTAAGTAATTTGACATTTCTGTAAGTTTAAACTGGAGTCACTAAAATTAGGGCATTTTTTCCCTATAAGCTCAAGCCTTCCAGACTTCATCATTTTGTAGAATTACATAAGTAAGTCATGCAACTAAGCTAAAAGTCCAAATTATAGACTATAGTTTTTGCACAAACGTTCACATTCTATATAGTATAACTTACATTAAAATCAATAATGTATTTGCAAAAAGTTTTCGCATATAGTACCTTAAATTAAAACCAAACTTGATGAGTTTTTATTAAGTTTTCTAAATGTCCTATACTAAATTATTTGCTTGTGAATTTTTTCCCCTTTTGACTATATTTGATAAGTTTGCCTGAAAAGTTCTAGTGTAGGAAATAAAAAGATTCTGTCATTTTACCATATTTTTTTATGAATCAGTCTTAATGGTGATTTGGTTTCAGTTTCACTACCACACACATAGTGTGTGTGTGTGTGTGTGTGTGTGTGTTTCAACTGAAAAACACAATTTCTCTAATGAGCATCATCTCTGACTTGTCATACTAATATTAGTTTGACAGATTTTGAATGTATTTCCTAAAATGGTGCTCAACATTGTGAATAAAGTAGGCTGTGTCTTAGTCCTTTCAGCCTGCTGTGCTAAAATATCATGAACCGAATGGCTGTATGTCCCATGGTTCTGTAGGCTGGAAGTCCAAGATCAGGGTGCCGCAGGGTCAGGTGAGGGCCTCCTCCTGGGCTGCAGACTGCTGACTGTCACTGTGTCCCCAGACGGCTGAACAGCGAGCACTGTCTGGAGCCTCTCCGATAAGGGCACTGATCCCATTCCTGAGAGTCCCACTCTCGTGACCTAAGAACTTCTCAAAGGACTCACCTCCTAATACCATCACCATGAGGGTTGGGATTTCAAATGTGAATAGCGGAGCGAGGCGCCCAGACATTCGGAGCATAGCAGGATGAGAGAAAGAAAGGAAAGTGCAGCAGAGAACACCAGCCCTGAAGAACGCCGTGACTTCAGATAGCTGCTATCAGAGATGCCAGATCAAAGAGGCCGAGAGCCAGAACGAAAAGAGAAGGCTCGGGCCAGTGAGCTTTTGCCTCTGAGACTCCTTGTGCCCTGCTGCCCGCTGACTCTGGCAGGCACACTGCCTTTCTCCTGCTGGCAATATTTTTGCTTATTTTTTCAGTGAACATTTTAGATATGAGGGAAGTAGGGAGCTTATTATTCCAAGTAACTGACAGTACTTCACCTTTCAACTGTGTTCAGGATCTTACTATCCTTTATTTTTAGAATCATATGAGATTATTTTTATATATTGTTATGTGTGTGAGTGAACAATAAACATTTTTGTGTGAAAACCTTTCTGCATCCTGGCACAAGCCCTCTAGTCGAGCAGGGGCCTTCTTTCCAAAGTCCCACCGTCTGTATTTTTTGAATATTCTCTTACACAGTTTTGAGGCAGATTTGAGGACTATAGAATTCATTGGTCTCTCCTGCATCCTTGGGATCCCAAGAAAGTGGTCTGGTCGATGGAAGAACACAAAGAAGGAAGTCATCTTGGTTACATCTGGAAGGCTATGGCAGAGAGACAAACCTGAGGAAATGGGAACAATCAGGAAAGTTCAACTGTTATGAATGGTTACGAGGTGGCATCTCTGCCTTGGTTTCTACTGGAATAAAATATTGGCACCATCCCTAGATTCTAGGAAAAATGAATTAATATTACCACTTATTTAAAGATGAAAAGCATAATACATGTAAATTTTTATTAATCCTTGAAAATATTTATGGAGTTCAATGGTCTGTAACTAATTAGAGTCTGCAGTTAACAGGGGATATGGGTTTCCTCTGAGTTATATGAAACAAAATATAAATCTTTTCTATAACTCTTTATTTCCTTCAGAAAGGGTTTTTACTTGTCAGTGGGATTTTTAAAGTTTTATTTTATTTTCTTGGATCTCATTACTTTTCCATAAAATCCTATAAGCAGAATTACAATGAGGTGAGTCATACTCTTAACACTTTTTCAGAGCTTCTTCTGCCAGTGTAGCCTGGATTAAAGAAGATTTTTTAAAACTGTGTTTGGGAAAGATCAGAAGAAAAGGACAAGGAAGGGAGAAGGGAGAGGAAGGAGGAAGGAAGAGGGGAAGGGCGGGCACAAAGCGTTTTACTTGAGATTGCATTTGTTTTTAAACTTCACAGCATTACAAAGGTAAAGCCTTCATGGTCTCTTTCTGGTAAGTTTTAGGCAATGCTGAAGGGCAAATGAGTTTGGGTATTAAAAGTTCTTTCATGAGCCAGTTACTTAGAACTGGAAATGTGTTTTCCCATGAAAATTTTGTTATATAAGTGGTAATTAATTTTCAAGACTAGTTCATAAACTCTCTTCATTCTGTTTTGAAGCTGAACTTCTATGCATTTACCATGATAGTAGATTACACAGTTGAAAAGTGGTTGCTCCAGAGAACATACAAGTGATAAAAGCAGTTGTTGAATCCAGTAAAACTTTTAACTTGAACACTGGTACTGAAAAGAAAGTGGGATTTGATTTGAGGAGTCTGAGGCTGTTCCGAACATTCAATGCTGGCAGCTGAGAGCGGCCGTCACAGGAGGGCCCGTGCGTGTGCCGCGTGCTGGTGTCTGAAAGCAGTGCCCGAGACCACATTGCTGAGTCCTCGATGCAAACACCTTCTCCTCCTCCCGTGACAAACGTGATGGAGCACATCTGTGTGTTTGCTGGTTCTTTCTGTTTAGCAGACAAAACAGAATTGCTCTCCTTGTGCAAATTATAGTCCAATCGGAGAGAACATAAAATAATTTCCAAATAAATGATTACTTAGGATTCATCCATGTTTTTATGACAGGTTATTTTTAAAACATTAAAATCTATACTGGTTTACACCTCTGATGCGTCTGGAGAGGGGAGACCTCAGTCTTCATTAAAAACCTGGGATGGGTCAGCCGTTCACATATTCTGTCTCAGGAAATGCTCAGAGTAACCCCCAGGGAGGATCATTCACAGTTGAGGAGCTGAGAATCAAGGGAGTTCAGAAACGTGTAAGAGATGGTACAGCTAAGCCTGGGTTCAAGCCAAGTCCATCCAACCCCAGGCATTTCATGCCAATCTGAACTTCCTGGGCTGAGAAGCTATTCCAAAGATATTTTATCCAACATTCCTTATATAACTAGCCATGCAGTAGTTTCCTCCTGGATTTAATAATAATGGAGGCTACATTATCTCACCTGGCCCTGGGTGTTCCTTTAGGTTAATGAGCCCTATTTCCACTTCTCTTCTGGCACATTTAGGATCCTTACACTGTCACCTGCTCACCTATGGCTTCTAGTGCAGTTTTCTCTCCTTCTTTCCCATATATATTTTTGTGTGATTCTTCATTTTGTCTTGATTTTCAGTACCCCGAGCCTTTATTGCAAGCTGCCTTACCCTTTAGAGAAGTAGCTGCAGCATACATTACACAAATAGAATGGAAATCCTTTGAACTTCTGGAGTGTAAATTCCTCCAAGCTCTCTTTTTCGCATCCTCCACATGACCTAGAAAGAGGCCTTGTCCTTGGAAGTGAGCAGGCAGTATTGTTAACCAATCATAGAAGTTCAAGGTAGTTCTCATTGTTTTAGGGAGGACCCAAGAAGCTGATGTCTCTGGCTTTATTTGTTAATTTCACTATAAGACTCACTACTTTCCTTTTCCCCAATGGAAATTTGTCTCTTGCATTTTCTCCATTTAGCATTCATAAATGGAATATAAAGGATGCCAATCACAGCTACAGCGTCTTACTGCCCTCCCTCCTGCTGAGCCAGGCACTTGGTAGGTAGAGTCTACTCAATCCTCACAGCCTTATTAGTGTCCCTGTTTAACTTCCAGAGAAACGGAGGGCTGGGGAACTTAAATGTTTGAGGAGGAAAGCAAGGAAATAAACTTTTCCTTTATGGTCCAGCAGGAGATGAAAGAAATACATAGGGAAGAAAAAAGGATGCATATTTAAGGATATATGAAAGAAAAAAATTGCTTCAGATGGCTCAGTAGAATGCAGGAGAGGCTGGGAAAAATTGCAGATGACTTAGGACGGATATTCCTGCCTATCCCCTGTACTATCCAGGAGAGAAAAGCTGCTTTTATATATGAGACATTCTCTTGTCGTGTGATCATAACTAGGAGGAAGGGGAACTGTCATAAATTTCTCTAATCCACACATTTATTTGGCTAATTTCAAGTTGTGTAGTTTAACATGTGAACAAAACCCCCAATCTTCCTTACCCCTCTTCTGGGTTGACCCTTGTTTTGGGGGCTCCCAGCCTTCAGTAACCCCAGGATCTCTGGAGAACCTGGGCATGTCCTGGTTCCCTCCACTTCTCCATGGGCAGCCCCAGGGCTCCCTGTCATCACTGCCCCAGGAGCAGTGACCCAAGGCTCCCAGAGCTCATGTGGGGCTCTACTGAGCAGAAGGACAAGCAAACAGTGTCTTCTTTTCTGGTCACACTGGACAGGGAGACACTGCACTGTGAGCAGTGACTGGGGGATCCCCAGCAAGTGGGCCTCACCCAAAGCATGAGGATCAGTCATAGTAAGAGACTCACTCATTTTTGAAGATTTGCTCAACAGATCGATTTAACATCCTTGTTCCTGGACTGTTTTGGATACTGATTTTGTTCTTTAGAAGAACAGCGATCAAGAGGGAAAGCGAAAACTTCCAGGAAGGGAAGGGAAGTGAAGATCTCCAGTGGCCAGTTTTAAGGAGCAAAATGGGAAATGTAGAGCAGATATGATGGCACCCACTGGTACAGGTGCTGCCGAGAGGCAGATGAAAGGGGAGCTTGCCTGAGCAGAAAGCAGTTAAAAAGCTCACCGATGTGGTATTTTCTTGGTGGCTTCATCATTCACTTGAGCCAGGAGTAAGGGCAGGATGACAGAATGTGGGGGGTGGAAGCGTTTTCCTCACTGCCCCGGTAGCTCTTCATTTTCTCCCAGTGTTAAAGCCGCTGCTTCTGCCCTGTGCCCTTATTGAGCAGGGTCAGGTTTCTTCCCAGCCCTGGGATAGTGGCCTTTGGTTCTCTTTCCACTGCTTAATGTACTGTCATCCAGGGTCATTATGTTGATTTTAATATTAATCTACAAAGAAAAAGGAAAAGTCATAGGAAAATTTTCAGGAAAATGGTAAAAAAGCCATTACTTGAGGGGAGTGTGTGAAGAGAAACTTTAAAATAATCCTTCCCATTTTGTGCCTCCTTGCTTGTCTTCAAACCAGAAGCAACAAAGACGAAACAAACAACAGCACACCCATGATTTGATGAATTGGAATGCTGGCTTCATGGCTTATATATCTTCTTTTATGTTTTCCATATTCTGATTTAGATATTTAAGAGTCTGCAAAAATTTCCAGAAACATGGCACTAGAGATAAGCAATTTGTTTCGTGGAAATTCAAAAAGGGAAATGTATTTTAGAAAACAAATGAAATTGGACTCAACTTAGCTAAATAGTTCTCTGACCAGATGTCATTTAAAGGCATTAGACAGAGGGCCTGAATTTTGACTATTTCTCAAGGTAAATGTGCATGTAGGAACCAGGATGGGCATTTTCGGGTTCCTGCAAAGTTGGTATGATAATGTGCTAAGCATGCCTATGGCATCTCTGGAAATATCAGCATACAAATGAGATATAAATGCTTCTTGGTTCTTTCTCGTAGTTTCTCTGATCTTACTGGCAATAAAAAAATAAGAAAGAAAAAATTCTTCAGAAGTATAAAATATTATTGAATTTGTAGCAGTTGTCATGGTTACCTGCATAGTTTCTTGCTTTATTAATGTGTAATTCCCTTTATTTCTGGAAATATCATTATAATGAAATATAATAGTCCACAGCCTCTTAGCAAATTTCTCCATGTGTCTGGGAGACTCAGACAATGGCTGTGATGGATGCATTATGGTTCCTGGCCCACCTATGTCCTGTTGATTCAGTAACTAGGACATCCATGTTTAGGAAAAGACAACTTGAAGTTAATGACTTTTGAGAGTTCCTTAAAAGTTCAACTGTTCCCCCAAACAAAGTGATTATTTTTTCCTATAGGAAAATAATCCAAGGCTTGAGTCTCTAACTAAAATAATTTAGGTTTTCTGACATGGAAACTTTTAAAAGTATTTAATTACTTACAGGGGTCACTTGGAGGTATTCAAGAATTTTTTTGATCAGCTGTGCGTGTGTGTGTGTTAATGGGGATTGAATCTAGGGCCACCATCCTGAGCTACACCCCCAGCCATTTTTTTAGTTTTTATTTTTGAGACAGGGTCTCATTAAGTCCCTAAGATGCCCAGGCTGGGCTTGAACTTGTGATCCTCCTGCCTCCCCCTCCTGGAGTGCTGGGATTACAGGCCTGCACCTCCACACCAGCTCTGATCAGATCAATTCATTTAAAAATTATCTTTACTGACTTGCTTGCTTATTTATTTTTATCAGAGAAGAGCTTTGTGAGACACTAGTAGTAGAGGTTTTGAGTAAGTTTTCTAAGTATATTTTCCTGCTACAAAAGTTAAAACTAAAGTTTTTCATTAAATTATCTCTCAGGCAAACCGCATATAGTAGAAGCTACTAACTGACCGCCATGCTCATTTCTCTTCTTCCAGACTACGTTTCCTAGCATCCCTCGTTGTTGGGCCTGTGATTGGATGTTACCCTCAGCCCTCTTTATCCACAAGTTTCACACTACAGATTCAGCAAACTGTCAATTGAAAACAGTTGAAAAAAATGTCACCTGTTCTGCACACATACAGACTTCTTGCTTCTTGTTCCCTGCAGTACAGTGGAACGATGGTTACATAGCGTTTACATTGTGTTAGGTATTATAAGTAATCTGGAGATGATTTGAGCTATACAGGAGGACACACATAGGTTCTGTGCAAATATTATGCCATTCATTGTTTCATTTGTTTATTGAGACAAAGTCCGCTATGTAGATCAGGCTGGCCTCAAAACTAGTTTGCAGTCCTCCTGCCTCAGCCTCCCAAGTGCTGGGATTACAGATATGCACCTCCAAGACCTGCCATTCTTCCATTTTATGTATGGGATTTAAAATATTTATATATCAGAAGGAGTCCTGGAACCAATCCCTAGGGGAGGATAGTCACTTGCAGGTCTGGTCCATAAACATTTCCCACTTAACCCTCCACTTGTCCCTGGTTGTCATTCTGGTTGGCAACTCTGCCAGCCTGAATTCTTGAATCAGTGTGAGGAACAGAATATCACAATAGGTCAGGAGCATCGATTTCCATGGACCAGAGACAAAACCTCTGAGATGTGAGGTCTGTACAAGTATGTTATATCAGTTATGGCTACTGTAAGTAATACACTGCTTAGTAACATTTCTTCTAAATGGACCGTATAATCCTTGGGAGAAAGCCCATGTTTTTTATCCCATAGCTTCTTTCACAGCCTTTGAAAAGAAACTAGCCTTGTAAATTCCAGAGTCCCCTAATCAGTGTCTAGTGATAAATTTGCTGTTTTAAAAGAGTTCCAGAGATATAAATGGCTGCAGCAATAGTAGATATTTGGAAAATGTCAGACCCTGTAATTTATGTATACAGGAAACCAAAAGAAAGGAAATTAACCTTTTCTAGAATCTTCTATGTATGGTCCCAAGTACTCGATTCAGTTCTCGATATACATAGCCTCATTTATTCTCTATAATTAATCTTGTAAGGAGTGCCAGCATTCCCATTTTACAGATTTTAAAGTGTCATAAAGGTTAAATAACTTCATTCATCACTAAGGAGTAGCAAGGGAACATTTGAACAAAAATTTGCCAGAAACCAGATACAGCAAAGCTTTTCACTTTGCTGCTTTTTGTGGAGTTCACCCAATTAATATCAGATGATCACCAGGATGGAACGATAGCTAGTAACAATTGGGGACATAAGCAAGCAAAATTTGATTATTTGTCATGCTGGAAACAGAAAAACTCTCATTCTTATTAGAAAATTATAATCTCAATGTTACTGAATTTTACCTATCTTAATGAAGGTATCAGAGCAGCAGTTATAACAAATTGAAAATAACAGCAGCTTAAAACTGATAGCAAAGAGGTTGGCAGCCAGCTCTTCCTCATTAAGGTCATCTAGGGCCCCAGGTTCTTTCATCTGATTGCTGCTGGATCCTCTAAGTTTGTTCCTCATTTGCACAGTGGCAGTTGCTCCACCATGCCATGTCTGTGTTTAAGCCATTAGGATGGGGTTATGCGAGAGAAGAGAGCATGCTTCTTTTCAGTTGGGGACATGACCTCAAAATTGCACACATCACTTTTGCTCACAAAAGTTGCACATTTGAATGCATATGTAACTGCAAGAGAGTCTAGGAAATGTCCTCTTTAAGTACCAGTACTTACGTTCTTCTAGAAGAAGGGGACAAGAGAGATTGTGGAACGCACGGCAGCCCTTGCCGCACCTTCTTACCTTCCCACTGTTTGATGGATGTGCAATGAGAAAGATCCAGAACGGCTTTTGCAGGAAGGAAGTGAACCAAGGAAACTTAAGTAAATCAGAAATGGAAGCTTTCCTTTCTGTTTAACCTCTTCCAATGCATATATCAAGAGAATCAAGAGTTAACACCTTGCATTAATTTGCTTTAAAATATGCTGTAAATATTCAATTGGTATACTCCCAAGAAAATGATCACAATAAATTGAGAACATTTGAACTAAGACTAGATATTGAATCATATTAACTGGCCAGGGATATAGCTCAGCGGCATAGTGCCTGCCAGGCAAGCGCAAGGTCTTGAGTTCGATTCTCAGTACCAAAAAAATTTTAAAAAAGATAAATAAAATAAACCATATTAACTATCTAGAATTAATTTCACTAGGTTTGACATACGATTAGATTACAAAACAAGGCCTCATTTGGTAGAGATATTTACTGAGGTACATATAAGTGAAATGATACGATGTCTGGAGTTTGCTTTAAAACTCTTCAGGAGCAAATGGAAAGGGGGATGGTGAATAAATGAAACAAAGTTGGGAACATTTTAGTTGTTGAAGCTAGATGATGGATATGATGGTATTCTTTATATTTTTATGTATATTTGAAATATTTCATAATAAAAACTTAATACTGTTCCAAGAAATAAAAATATTTTTGGCTATGCCTCAATGTTCATATGAGCTAATTTCTGTACTCCAGTTAAGCCCTTTCGTAAGTTTTCCAATGTATTACTTACTCTGCATGCATATGTACACCTGAAAGCTCTGTGTTGTCTACAGAATTTGTTAGCAATTTGCTTTCAAGTTAACTAAATAAAACTTTCATGAGTTGCTGCTGCGTGCAGCAATAGAAGGGATGCAAAAATAAGTGTCATAAGGCTCCTTTCAGCAAAAGTAAAACTGAGTCAGGTAGATGAAACAGTCTTTCAGTAAACCTACTTCAAGAGAATTCTAGAAGAAGGAGCAAATGTCAGGAGATCACATCACATTGGAAGGATCAGGAAGAGTCCCAGGTGAGATATCGCGAGGTCTAAAGGAAATGTAGGCTTTTTACAGATGGAAGCGGAAGGGAGTGTGGTCTGGGCAGGGGGCCACCAAGAGAAAGCCTCCAAGCCAAAATACAAGATGGTTTCCTGGTGACAGCAAAGGGAGATACATTTTCTTAAGTGTGAGTATCTGGATGTCCCATTAAAGAAAATCAGAAAGTAAATAAAGAGGACCAGACTGGGAAGATTAATATTTTATGGGGACATATAGTTTTGAGATACTGATGAGAATCAAGATGAGGTGTCCATCATGTTGGGACACAGAAAGGTCAGTGTGGTTAGTCTCCTGCTGAAGTTGATAGCTTAGGCTGTAGGTAGATGTTTAGAACTGAAGAGAATAGGGAACAGATTTTAGTTGACCTTGAAGATAATAGGAGTCATTAATGTGACAAGATCTGTATTCCTTCCCCTCCTCCTCTACTGAACTCTCAGCACTTCCTCATCCCTGCAGAGCCTACCTCTACTTTCTCCTAAATTCCTCCTAAGAGTTATCAACCAGAGCATCTCTACTGCCTGACTTCCATCCATTCTTTAACCCACTCTCAATAAGAATTCTGCATCACTGCACTGACACTGGTAGAGTTATCAGTGACTGCCATGGTGACCACAGATTCCATGGATACTTGTTACTTCTTTGTCTGTGACAGGGTCTTGCTAGGTAGCCCAGGCTAGCCTCAAACTCACAATCCTCCTGTCTCAGCCTCCCAAGAGCTGGAATTCCAAGAGCTGGAATTCCAAGAGCTGGAATTACACCCGTGCACCACCACACCTGGCTTTGATTCCTTGAGCAGTTTTTTACCTATATGGTAACCCTGTTCCTTAGAACTGTTTTCCTGGCCCCTGGTTTTCTTCTGGCTGCTGCTTCAGGGTCTTTGCAGGCTGCTCCTCTGTGGGACGCTTACATGCAGTGCTGCCTGAGGACCGGTGCTGGCCTCTCTCCTCCCCACAGTCCCTCTTGGAGGGGTTTCTTCCTGCTCCATGTTTTTGTCTGAGTCGGCGAAGCTTCCACATTTATGTTTCCTTCAAGTTCTAGTCCTTATGTGTTACTGGATGTCTGCCTGGGATTTCATAAGTAGCATACCCATAATGGAAATTTTGACCCTGATCTCCCTCCACACATGTTCCCCATCACAGTAAGTATCACTACCATCTCCCGTGTTTCTCAGGCACCAAAGTCAATCTTTGAATTTTGCAGGGTTCACAAGACACCTCCACTAGGAGATCCAAGCAAATATTGCTGGATTAGGAAATATGCTTTGATCCCCAAACTGTCATTGACTGTAGCTAAAGTGTGTGGACCTTAAAAATAAAGCTTTCTGATGCAACTTCATTGCAACAAAGCAGTTTGATTTAGGAACCATTGCTATCTTTAAATTTAAATTTGTGGTTATCTTTAAGCTATGTATTTGTAAAAGATTTTGTGGGCATTAATACTGGGCTGCCAAGCTCTCTGAACCTCATTACATTTGGTGACAAGACTAACCCCAGATGGCTCCAGCAGTAGAAGGAGCCCTCAAATTATTTGGAAGATCCAGATGCTCCTGCCTCTCAACAGGATCAGAAATCCACAGTTGTAGACGTCTCCACCAACATCTGCTCTGCCCAGAGTGGTGAAAAAGAGAGGAACTCAAATTCTCCTGTTTTGTGAGGAGTGGGAATCCTTTCCTTTCTATCCTACTCGATCTGGAGTGGATAGGATTAAATTAGGCTTATAGTTTAGCCATACCTTGTAAGTCTGTGTTTGCCTAAAGACAATGATTCGGTTCTACTTCAGGAACAAGCAAGTCAGTTGTGAGTGTGATTATTAAAGTCATTCTTAGCCCTTTTCTACACCGTCTCCCACGTCCGGCACATCATAGCAGTAACTGACGTTGCCTAAGTATATACTTTTGCCACTCACCCTCCCAGGTGCTCTGAAT
Source organism: Erethizon dorsatum (assembly GCA_028451465.1). Classification (NCBI taxonomy): domain Eukaryota; kingdom Metazoa; phylum Chordata; class Mammalia; order Rodentia; family Erethizontidae; genus Erethizon; species Erethizon dorsatum. The sequence continues at coordinate 147,553,720 of CM051823.1, forward strand.
GTGCAACTGTGAGTTAATTGCTACTGCTGTTTCACAGATGAGGAAGTTGAGGCACTAAGAAATTAGTAAATTGCTCAAATATACTCGGCCAATGCAAAGCTTTTAATACAGGCTATTTGACTTTGCCTTTAACCACTGTCTGCAGAGAAACTGTCTCTGAATGTGTTTTTCTGCTCATTCCTATTGTGTCATTGATGTGAGATGTAGCATCAATTTAATTTAATAACAGTTTTCAGGAATAAATAAGTACTACCAAATCCAATGCAGTTGCATTGAGACCGCCTCTTAAAATTTTAACCATTGTTTTTTCTTCTTCATAATTCCTTTCTACCTCATGTCCCTGAGTCTTTTAGCTTCAGGGACAAGTTAATTGCAGAAAAGAGGCAAATTCCTGGCCACTAACTTCTAAAATTGGGTCATACAACTCAAGAAGACTGTCAAGAGCCAGGACTGGTTTTTTGTTTTGGTTTGGTTTGGTTCAGTTTTTTAATTCTAGGACAGGACTTTTCTTAAGGTAAAAATCATCTTTGAGGTTCGCTTTGCATATCAAGAGCCAGAGCCAGATGATTCCCTCACACGAGTTGGGGGGAATGAAAGAGGGTGTCAGAATCTCCCTGGCCCAAAGAAGATCATCTGTTAGCTGCTGGCAGGAGGAGCATCTGCAGTTTGCTTGCTGAAGGACCCTGAGAAGGCGCTCCAGGCCCTGGTGTCCTGGACATAGGAGAGAATGGAAATCTCAGAAGTGTTTAAGGAAATTTCAGAGTACAGGATGCCTGGATTTGACTTCCAGAGCATTCTTTCTAGAAGAGGAAACAAGCATCGAGACAGTGGGGTGGGAAAGCAGTGAGGACAGCAGGGGAGCCCAAGCTGCATAGAAGCCTCTGCAGAATCCCTGTGTCCCCAGAGGCCTCCATGAGAAGGGATTGGAGGGTCTAGGTGTCCTCATAAGGGAACGCCATTAACAGATTTGGTGTGAATTCTCTGTGCTGGAGGCCGTGGACATAGAAACAATGTAAGCAGCAAAAGCCCTGTGGGCAGAAGTTCTAACAAGCAGTGAGCAGGAACAGGGGACAAATATACCAGATGTTGCTCCCCCAATGCCGTGATGCACATGGCCATTCCTACAATTTAGATTCTATCCCAGCAAAAAAGAGTACCACCTTAATTTGCCTGTATTTAAACAGGAATTTGACTGTGAAATAACTGAACAAGGTTGAAGTTCCCGAAGTGGCTGTGGGGTTAGCAGATAATTTACTCAAGGTCACATAGAGAATAATTCAGCCAGGATTGTAGTGAGGTGGTCTGAGCTCACCGTACTCCAGATCACCAGGCTGGACGGCACCATTCTCTCCCTGACCCTGCTACCGCCATATTTCCCACAACCAAATGGAAGGGTGGCTCAAGGTCTAAATTAAATTACATTATAGAAAGTTAAATTGACTGTGAAATACACCCTGTGACTTTACACAGAAATTTTGAAGATGTAATAACATTGAAATGTTTGAGAAAGGAGGAAGTGTAAGATACAATCTTTTCTTCCCAGCTCTCTTCCCAGTGCCAATCCATACTGACTTGAATTATTGGAAATGCTTTCGAACTGGAGGGATTTAGTTTTTTCCTAGGTAATTAGGAGCAAGAGAACTGGGACCAGTGATTGGTATCTTTAGTGAGACAGAATTTTGTGCAGAATCAGAGAGAACTTCCTCACCATCTCAGATATCCAGAGATAGAGCAAGCACCCTTGGGTGGTGCCACATGCCATGTTCCTCGAGATGTCATAGCATTGTCCAGACACCTACTATGAAGAAGGGACCTTATGGAGGCAGATTCAGTAGAGGACACATGGCTAGATGCCATGGCCTTTCAGGTCCTTTCTAATTTGAAATTCTGCCATTTTAAAGTGGAGGCTGTGAACACCAGGTTGTTATGTGTCTAAAGAGTGGGAAGTGAGAAAACGGAAGCAGTGGGTGCAGAGTAGGGTTTTGAAGGTGGTTACCGAGGGAAACAGAACTCTACTACATGGTGTGATAGGCCTCCGGGAAGACTTAACACTGGGAAGGACTGAGCAGATTGCAGAGAAAAGTAGGAATGAGTGAAAAAGGAAAACCTGAAGGTTGGAGGGGGTTCTGTTGCAGTGTGTATGGTTGCATAACATACTATGGTAGTCTCTCCTTGTCTAAGGGGAATACAGTGCAAGACCCCCAATGGATGCTTAAGACCAATGGTAGCACTGATACCGAAATATGCTATATTTCTCCTGTGCATTCATACCTATTATAAAGTTTAATTTATAAATTAGGCACCATAAGGAATGAACTATGACTAAAATTACAACAGTTATAACAAGACTGTAGTAAAAGTTATGTGAACGTTCAGCCTAAATTTCTGTGGATTTGAAAGTCCCAGGACTGGCACCGCACCCTAATCCTACTGCTGGCTTGCTGGTGATTATCCAGCACGGATCTGGGCTCTGACTGCCTCCTTTGTCTACCAGCGAGAGTAGGGACACATCTCGAATTGGACGCTGCCACAAAACTGTAGACCCCGAAAGAGAACCACAGGCTTGAAATCACAGAGACATTTTCTTTTGTGTGTATGTGTGTGTGTGTGTGTGTGTGTTTTAAATTTTTGTTCGTTCTTTTATTTTTTTCTTGTTTGTCTTTGTTTTTTTGTGAGTGTGAACTTTAGCTTCTTTGTTTTGTTTTGTTCTTGTATTTTTCTTCTTCTTTACTTCCCTCCTGTGTTCTTCACCAGTGTCCTGGGGTTTGAGTAATCTTCCTTTGCCCTTCAGCTTTGCTTCTAATCCTTTTTTCTCCTTTTATTTCTCTATTATTTCCTCTTCTCCCTTTTAAATTTTCTCCCCTTAATTACTTCTTTCTTATTTTTACTCTCTATATAATTTTTTTCTCCCTCTTTTTCTTTTATCTTCCATTTCTTGCCAGATTTTGTCCTTTGTTTACTTAATTCTATAGACATCCTTCTACTCCCCAATAAGATCCTTTGTACCACTTCTCTCACCTCCTCCTTATATCATAGAGTTTAAGGTTTCAAAGTTTTCCTTTTGCATCCCCCCATTCTGAATCCCTAAATCTTTAATAGTACAAAGCTCTATAAAGCTTTGTTAATCTTTTGATAGTTAACTCTGTAAAATTACTGTTGAGATCTTTTCTACAGAGATATAGCTTTTAGCAGAGATATAGCTGTTGCATTTAGTACATATGAGCTGTAAGTCAACACCTGAGCTGCCTTAATGTTTGCATCGTAGCTGATGGTTTCTTCTGTAGGATTAAAGGTGGTACATAACTGGTTCTTACAGTATGTTAGTGTCTAATTTTTGTCTTGGGCAATACTACTGTAGCTGTTTTGCTTGATGTTAGCAGGGTCATATAATTGTCACTATTTCTCTGTAACCCAACACTCAGATTGTCTTTGTGACATTAACAGTGCTACAGTACATTTCCAGAAAACTTGGTTCCTGGGATAACTACATTGCATCTTCCTTTCCCCAAATAGCCAAAGTGGTCAAATCTTGGGGCTATAGCAAAGGATTATAGTTAGCCACCCCCAAAGTACATCACTGAAAAGCAACTAAAGAGATTTCTATACTAGCAATGAAGTCTTTAGACTATAACATCCACAAACCTCAGCACAAAACAAAACAAGCAAATAAAAACAATAGAAACATGGGAAGAAAAGGCAACAAAACACCTCCCCAACCCCCCAGCTCTCCAGAAGCTAATTCAGAGGGCACCAAGAGGCAGAGTAGTATAAATCACACACCTGAAATACTCAAAAACGTAGTGGAGGGGGTTAAAAAAACACCCTGGAGATATTTGGTGAGATTGGAGAAGATATAACTAAACAGATAATGGAAGTAATAACCAAAAAGATGCAGGGGCTGCCAGAAAACACAGAGAAAGCTAGATAGGCTGAACAGAGTGTTATAAAACAGGAACGACCAGATTACCAAAGAATTAGAGTCCATGAAAAAGTTTTAATCAGAAATCCAGATTAAAAACCGTATTGAAAGTATGACCAGCAGGATGGACCAGTGTGAGGACAGAATTTGAGAACTAAAAGACAATGGTGCTTTCAAAGTCCAACTACTCAAGGACACTTTAAAAACAAGAGATGATGAAAAATTGGTCCAGCAACTGCTAGATGATGCAAAGAAGACTGATCTAAGTAGAACTGGAATAAGTGAAAAATCAGAAGACAACAAAGATGGCATAAAAAAGGGGGCCAGGGACAAAGCTCAGTGGCACGGCGCCTGCCTAGCAAGTGTGAGGTCCTGAGTTCGATTCCTGGTTCCCACCCCCCCAAAAAAAACAAATGGCATAAAAAATCTGTTCACAGACATAATGACAGAAAACTTCCCAACTATAGGGAAAGAAATGTGGTCTCTCTCTGAATGTCTTACTGTACCGTACTCACCCTTCTGCTTGTAATGTGAGATAATATATAATGAGATGACATTAAATGAATGAAATGTTGAAAATGATGTGCAATTTAAAACTTAAGTATTTTTTCTGTAATTTTTTTAATTTAATATTTTTGGACCACAGGGATTTGAGACTATGAAAAGTGAAACTGTAGGTAAGGGAGGGGACTACTGTACACCAAAACTTAGCGGTTTTACACAACCCCCTTTTTATTATGTCTCGAGATTATGTAGGTCTGGAACTGAGGTGATGCACCATGGCAAGATTCTCCTATTGCATGAGTTATCGACATCGGGGGTCTTTGGCTGACGTGGCCTTGCACCTTGGTGAGGATGGCTGGAAAGTTGTGTTTGACTGGGGCTGTTGACAAGAGCAACTACATGTGGCCTCACCAGCCCCTCTGGGTGGTCTGACTTCTTATTGTCAGCTTGTGGTTCCCAGAACCATATTCAAGGACCACAAGGTTAGGACCACAAGGCCTTTGCAGAGCCAGCCACAGAAACAGAGCGGCTTTTGGTTGCATCATTTCTGTTGCATCTCTTGGCCAGCCAAGTCCTTAAGCCCAGCTCAGAATCAAGGGGCAAGGAACCAGATTCCGCCTCTCAGTGGGAGAAGGAGCAAAGCGTTTATAGCTATCTTTAATCTCCCTTCTTCTATCTATAGGAGACCCTGAGAAATGTGGGGAGTTCAAATCAAGAGCAAAGATAGAGAGATAGCCCTTAAGTGGTGAAGGGATGTGTCTACTTTGGAGACAAGAAAGGGGTTCCACGAGGTGGAGATAGAAACTTTGAGAGGAAGGCAAGAAAAAGTGAAAGGAATTATTTCCAGAGTTCAGGTAGCCCTCTCTCTAATAGGAGAATATCCTGTAATGAAGTTATGCTACTTACACACTGGCCATTGATTTTACCTGTTGGTTGGTTTTTGTTCTGATAATAACTGATGCTGGTTTCACCAGGCGTGACTCTCACAGACTCTGCCTGCAAGCACTGTTGCAAGACTTACTGGCTCAGATTTCCAGTGCTCCTTGTGTATCCAGTGTAGCTCTCCAAACTCCTGGGTAGCCCAGGACACTGGGGCAGGTAAATTGGCTTTCCGGGAAAATAAGCCCGTCTATGGCCTCGTTCCCAGAGCACACCAGCCATGAAGTGAGATTTGAGTAGTAAAATGTGAAATCTGCTTTCTACAAATTATCCAGATAATCTCTTGCAATCCCTTTCTGGATAATAAACAGAGCCACATGATGGTGACAGTCTGGCAGGTATTCAAAGCTGCGTTGATTGTGGCTTGGCTCCTGTTGTATCCATGGAGCTGCTCCACAAGCGTGATTTATGTATCTTGCCTGTATGCATCCGTTTGATAAAGATCTTTAGAAGCTTGCTAATTAATTTTAAAGGAATGTTTCTCTTTGGCTCCATGTCTCATTCCTTTCACATTATACATTCCAGTGATAAATGATGGATGCATAAATACATTATCTTTGCTCAATCAGTGTTTTTTCTGTTGTTGATCTAAAGTGCACAAATTGGATTTGTTTCAGGATAGCTATATTTGGAATGTGACGTTTTGCCGAGTGAGAATCACACTTACCCATACAACACAGATGTGGATTTTGCAGTTGTTTTCTTTTAAAATAGTATATGTCTGTGGTGCCATTGATTAATGTAATATTGCATTAATGTGCTGTTACAACACCCCAGGGCATGCATGGGGTCTTCCAGCCAGCAGCGAAGAATTCCCCAAACTAAAGTATTTAATAAAATACAGATTGCATGACAAAAAAATAAGCATGAGAATTTATAGATAGCAAAAGTGCTTGAGGAATCAACTTTTGATGGATTTGCCAATGGAAACACAATGTAATTGTTACATAATTTTGTTCTTCCAAATCATTAGAAATCATCTATATTTTTTTATTCTCTGTTTTTACATGACCAAGATATTGTGACTGTATTGTTTCATGATTTTTTTCTTTTTAAATGTCCATGTGCTAGGTGTTTGTATTGTTAGATCCAGAAGGTCGTAGAGGCTGACAGGGCGCATGTATGAATTGGCTTTCATTGCAAAAATTAAAATTGAATTCTTCAGTGTCCATTGTAAATGGCTAGGGAGCAACTTTCTACAATGTAGTGCTGATATAATGCTGGTATAGGATTGTCTGAATCTATTTCAAGTAGCAATTGTGTATTTTTTCTTTCCCAAAGTAGTTTTTAATCTTTAACCATAATATTTTTCCTGTTACAAAAATCTGTGATAATATTTTTCTAGATCAACTAACTGATGAAAAACTTCTAATTAAATGAAACATCCTTGGTGAAATACACTCAGCTTTGTAAAAGAAGATGCTACTGCCAGCCATGCCAGAAAGGCATGAAGTCAACTGTACCCTTTTTCAGATTGTAGAGACAGTGGCATTGTTTTCAAATATCTAGCTGATAAGAAAAATACAAGCAATTCTTTCTCTTTTTAGTGCAAGTCTATCGTTGCTTTACAGTGAATTTAAATGTAGAAAGAAGCATTTCTCCTTTTAACTTTCTAAAATTTTGAGCTTCAGAAGAAAGCAAAAGATTTTTTAAAAAAGAGTATAAAGCTCCTTAATTGGAAGAAATTTTTTTCTGTAACCAAGTTTTATGAATCAGCATTTTTTTTTTTTTTTTTTTTTGTGGGTACCGGGGGGTCGACCTCAGGACCTCGTACGCCAACAGGCACCCGTGCCACTGAGCGATATCACCGGCCCCTTTTTCATATGTGGGATCCGGGAGTCGAACTCGGGCCCTCGCGCTTGCAAGGCAGGCGCTCACGCCGCTGAGCCATCTCACCGGCCCTGAATCAGCATTTTGATATAAATAATTTACAGCTAGAAGAATAAGATCACTAAGTTTAGCATGCAGAAAACCATTTCATGGTCTTTGCTAATAATGCTAATAGAGGCCAATTTAAATGAGCTAGGCCACTGATCTTAATAATGTGCCTCCAACAGTCCAAGTAGTGTTGATGCTTATTGGTGAGACAAAGAAGGCATCACTCTTATATTTCAAGCTTGAACATTTTTAATGGACTTTGTAAAATAAATGTCAGTCAAGATTGAAAGTTAACAATGAAGGTGAGGGACAGAATCTCTGTGGTGGGCAGTTGTCTGCTCCTGTGAGGGCAGAGTTCATTGATATCACAAGTGATATAAACTCTAAACTCAAGAGGTATTAGGGTAAGTGCACCCTGCCAGTCTGTAACAGAGTGGTGCATTGGGGCATTTTGAAGAACACCCCTCCCAGACATCTCTTTTGTGGATAATGTTTTTCCTTTTGCCCCAGTTGTAATGAGCTAAACCTTAGACTCCATCCCATGATTGTCCTTTCTGGAAACCACCAAATAGAATACCTTCCATGTCCTAATTATACAGTCCTCTTGTATTTTTCTACTGTTTGTATTCCCATAGTTGCAAATAAAAGTATATTTTTAGTTTTAGAATTTTCCTTTCCATTAAAAAATAATCCCTGAAGATTTGTGGCCTCACTGTTATTTCTGTTAATGTCATTGCTTCCATAGCAGCAAGCTAAGACTCTGTAAGAAACCTTGTTTACCAAGCAGTTATCTAAGTGAACATTATAGCTACACGTAGCAAGGTTTCAATTTAGGTTTTCTGCAACTATTACACTGTGTGTACACACACACACACACACACACACACACACCTTCCAATTTGTGTTTACACTGATTATAATGTGATCAGCTGGATTTTCCTCTCCACGGAGCAAAGGTGAGACCAGTTCCTTGGACTCTCTTGGCAGAATAAATACTCATGCTTCTCATGTTCTCAGCCATAGAAAGTAAAATAAATGAGGCTGTGCTGACATTTAATCCTGAGGGTAGATTTAAGGAAAAATTAAGAGAGGAATCAAAGAAAATATATTCCCAGTTTTTCACAGCTTATTTTGCTAAGCATATACCTAGCATTGGTGTTCATATTCTTTTTGCCTAGAAGGTTTATTCTCTCAAATTTTCAATCAATAGAGTTATGTCTTTAGGATATTTCAGATTCACTTTCTTATTTTCTATTTATTCAGTTCTTTTTTTTAGATCATATTCTTTATTAGTACTTGTGTGTAGTACATAATGTTTACATTCCTAATGGGAATCGGCACCTTTATACAACACATCTTAATTCCTTTTTTCATCCCCTTTCCATTCCCTGTTTCTCCCTCCCATCCATTTCTTGATCCCTTTCCTTTTTTTTTTCTTTTTTTTGGTACATGTTTATAGTACATAAGGTTTACATTCCTTATGTGGAGTTGGTACATATATGTCTTTGCTATCTTCCAGGTTAGAGATTTTAGTGGCAATTCTGTGCAAAAATGAAAATGTCTGTGTGAAGGGTGACTTCTAGTTAGATATAACTCAATATAAAATGAGACAATCATGATATCCAGAAAAAACAGCCTAAAGTATGCATTGTGGGGGTTTTGTCTTGATATGGGCAGGACTGGCCTACATGAACGCTCAAACGTGCCTTAGCCAATTTTCCTCAAAAGATGGATGCCAAAACCTTTCTGATGGATGCTGCCTATGTCCTGTTGCACAAGTGAAAACCAGCTAGAAAGTGAAATTATTTTTCTACAGTATTCCCAAGCAACATCCTTTATGAAATAATCTAACTCAGCAACTTCTGGCCACAGAACTCTGAATCTGCTGTACAGAAGTACAAGCAACGTAGAAGCCATGAGCCACTTCCCCCTTCCTGCTGAGAGCTTACAGTTGCGTGGAAAACACAGCCAAGAATCTAGGGTAAAATAGATGCTTGCAAATAAATGAGGCAAAGTGACACATATGCAACCAACTGTGTTATATAATCAGGGGCAGGAAGGGTCAGTGACACTAGGTTTTGTTAGACTGTCAAGGCTTGATTCTTCTGAGACCTTTTCAGGAACAGAAAGCTGCAATTTAGTAATGCGGAGGAGCGCGCTGCAGAGACAGCCAGCAAAATAGTGGCATCATAAAATCCAGCAACACTGGAGAAATTAAAAATTAAACTCACTGCCTTCATGCTGCACCAGAGCAATCTCATAAAAACTGTCAAATCTCACCCTTCACCCGTCAGAAGCCTTTCAGAACCATTTTAGATTTTTTTCCCAGCTATTTTAAAACTCAATGTCTCTATCTAGAAAGTGAACTCCTAGGATCCTTAAAAAATAATTTCTATCTATAATTTAGGAAAATTGCTGCTGCCAACCAAAACCTAGGTGGGGCGCTCTCCGGGAAGCGGCAGGAAGAGGTGGCTGTGAAAAGCAGGGAGGAAGGTCCTCACCGTGGGTCCTGCACTGGCCAGATGGCAGGAGCTGGCTCCGGGGAAGAAGAAAGAGAAAGGCAGAGGGGCTGCTCCTCGGCGTCCCGATGTAGCAGGGGCCCCTGAGAGTCCGCTTCGGGATAATTTAGTTAACTTAGAAGGCTGCCCGAAACCACCTCAACCCTGCAGCTCCTGCAATAAAGAAAACAGTTCTTGCTTTCCTCATTTGACAAAAGCAGATGTATATAGTTCTGATCATTTACCAACTCCTGCATTTGATAAGCACCTATTCTATCCTAAAATTATAGTTTTGTGTTGTATCATCACAGCAGGCCGACTGATAGCCCCAGTGGAGTTGTTGTCCTAATTTCCAGAACCCTTGAATATGCTTTATTACATGGAAAAGATGGAATTAAGGTTGTGGATGAAATGTAGATGTCAAGTCAGCTGACTTTGAAAGGTAAAGAGATTATTCAGGATTATCGAGGTGGGCTCAGTGTAATCACAAGGGTCTCTCATGTGGAAGGAAGAGGAGTGTCAGCGTCAGGGTGAGAAGACTTGGAAATTGTCCACTGATGGTTTTGAGATGGAGCAGAGGACCATGACCAAGGGGTGCATGTCCCCTCTTCATGCTGGAAAAGGTAAGAAAATGGATTCTCCGGAAGAGCTCCAGGAGAATTTAGTCCTGAGAAATTTAGTCCTGAATTTAGTCCTGAGAAAATTCCCTGAGAATCCACTGAATTTAGTCCCATGAGACCCACATTGAACTTCTGGTTCCAGAACTGTAAGATAACAAATTTGTGGTCATTGTTACAGCTTCCATAGAAAACTAATACAGCCATGCATTTCATTTCCTTTATAATAGTGTTAGAAATCGCCTTGTATCTGATTAGCTCCTTTAGTTCTCCCATCTCTCTTCTTACTCAAGAACGCTCCCTCCTGGAGGGCAGGGCCTTGCAGGGAGTGTTCGCTGCTGGAGCAGAGCTTAGAATACACTGGTACTCAACGAATGCTTCTTGAACGTCAGGGAATGATTGTATGTGTGAACAAACGATTAGTAATCTTGCTTCCTTTCCTGGGGCTTCCACCAGATACACACATAGGAAGCCAAGGAAAAAGTAGTGAGGATCAGGAACCAGAAGGAGTAGGAAAGGAAAGTTTTGGAAAGTTCAGTTGCAAAACAATTAAAATGTGAACTCCCAGGGCTGGTGAGATGGCTCAGTGGCATAAGCACTTGCCTGGCAAGCGCAAGGTCCTGAGTTCGACTCCCAGTACCCACATACGAAAGAAGGGCTGGTGATATCACTCAGTGGCACGGGTGCCTGCTGGCACGCAAGGTCCTGAGGTCAACCCCCGGTACCCACACACACACACACAAAAAAAGTGAACTCTCTGTGTGCTTGAAAGGGTCCCATGCTACAGAAGCGTGTTAATGTGGAACGAAGTAGCTCTTACACAGGAGGAAGACTGTGGTGGGCAACCTCAGAAAACCGTTCGATTCCTTTTTAAATTGTCTTACCATTGTGTCATAAATCAGTTTTTATCAGGAGACAATAAAACCCTTAGCAATAAATATAGTAAGAGAACTGGACTCAGTAGAGGAACAGAATAAAGCATTTATTGTGAAGTAAAATCCATATTGTTAAAATGTGTATCCCGTTATGGATTTCAATTCCTTTTGCCTATAAATATTAACAAACAGATTTTCATGTTCGTTACATCACAAAGAAAAAAAAAACCTCAAAATTTCTGAACTCGTAAAAGGTAAAAGCCAAGTTGTTTTATGGTTTTTTTTTTTTTTCTCTTCTTTCTAATTTGGTAGTGTGAAAGCAGAATTTAACCCTATCTGTCTTTTCTTTTGGATACTTCTGTCATCCACATACATGTACAATAAAATAGCACAAAATGTTTTGGTCAATGATGGACGACATCATAATGAAGCCGAAAAATTCCTGTTGTCTAAGATTTTGCGGTACTTCTTCTATGTTTATGTGTGTTTAGATGCACAGATGCTTCCTCGTGTGTTACAGTTGCCTGTAGAATTCAGTAACATTCTATACATACAGGTTTGTGGCCTAGGAGCAATAGGCTTTACCACTGACACGTGTGTAATATACACATGTATCGTATGGCCCAGATGTGCCATGGGTTACACATGGTATTTGCAATGACAGGATCACCTAATGATGCGTTTTTAAAAATAGGTTCCCATTGTTAAGTGCCATATGACTGTGCTAGCATTTGGCACATGTTAACTTCTCTAATTCTGCCTCTGAGGAAGGTGGGCCCCATATGTCCCCACCTATATAGAGGAGGACACTGAGCCTTTGTGAAGGGAAGATGACTTCTTGAGCGACACACTGAGTGGCAGTATAGACTTAAACCAGGCAGTGTGACTCTGGAGGCCACTGTGTCTCACCCCTCCTGACGCTCCATGGGCCCCGGTCCCCAGCCTTGGAAAGCTTGCACCCTGAGAGGGAAGCAGGCAAGCCAGTGCTGTGAAGGAGACACAGAGCTCAGGATGCGGAGGGTGAAAACCGTGTGGACTGACCCAGTCCCTCCTGGTTTATACCTGTGATCTATATTAAGATCAACTTAATATTTATAGGTAAAAAATGTCTTCCTGTGTGCTCCAGTGTGTGAAGTTGATGAGATGTGGTCAGAATGATTTTTTTTTTAAGTCTAACAATGAGTTACATTTTGTGTCTTTTCCTTTCTTATGGTATGACACCTGCTCTGACTGTCCTTGGTCTAACTCCAGGTTACTCAGCCCAGCGCTGTTGAATATTTGTGGCCAGATAATTCTTTGGTGGGGCAGGGAGGTCCCTTGTGCATTGTAGGATGTTTAACATTATCCCTGACCTCTTCCCTTTGCTATCACTCCCCCCACAACTTGTGGCAGCCAAAAATGTCTGCAGTTGTGGCTGAATGTCCCCCAGAGGGGAAAACCATCCAGAGCTGAGAGCACTGGTAACCCACCAGTAGGACAAATCCCACCTATTTTGAAGGCCAGTTAATTATCTTGCCTAACACATCTTCCTGTGCTAGTCTGTGCCTTGTCAGAAAGCTACAGCATGTTCCGCATGCAGCCAGTCCCCCCTGCATCCTCAGGATGGGAAAGAGCATACAAACAACAGGAGGAACCAGGCCTGCAGGACCCTCCCTTTGCTCTGTGGGGTGTAAGCATGCCCACACCCCTCTCCACTCATGCCCGGAGCCCTGGGCACTGAAGATATTTGGCTTGCTGGCTCCAGAGCAGAACAAGAGAGGAAGGGAAGAGATTGAGCTAAACAGAACAAGAGGAGGAGGAGAAAGGAAGGCTAGGGTGAAAAGAGCTGCTCATGGGTCAGGAGACAGGGTTGAGGCACAGACAAAACTGGGTGAAAGGTAATGGCTTCCAGAAATGTGAGCAAGAGACTGACCAGAAAATGATTCCTGGTCTGTTGGTGCAAATGCCACATTACTTCATAGTTACACCTCATCCCGGCCTTAAATGAAAGCTTGGTGCCTGTGGCGCTTCACGCTTGTGGGGTTCAGGTGAGCCTCATGGAAGAGCATGGCGTGTTTGCATCTGTGAGCTTGGTCTAGGGCCCCTTCCCAGCAAGCCCGGAAGCCTTTTCCCCTGGGAAGCACCAGCTCGGGTGCCTGATTTGGTCATCCCGGGCTGTGTACATGCATGGAACTGTCACACCCACCCCATACATGTTCACAATTCAAATAATTGTTTTTAAAAAGATAACTATAAATTTAAAATATTTTCAAGGGGCTGGTGAGATAGCTCAGCGGCGTAAGCGCCTGCCTGGCAAGCCCGAGGTCCTGAGTTCAACTCCCAGTACCCACATAGGAAAAAAAGGGCCGGTGATATCGCTCAGCGGCACAAGCGCCTGCTGGCAAGCATGAGGTCCTGAGTTTGACTCCTGGTACCCACATAAAAAAAAAAGTATATATATATGTATATATATATGTGTATATATATATATATGTATATATGTATATGTATGTATGTATATATATGTATATATATATATGTATATATATACTTTTTTTTTTTTTTCAAAAAAGAATGAAATCAGGCCGGTGAGATAGCTCAGTGGCGTAAGCGCCTGCCCGGCAAGCCCGAGGTCCTGAGTTCAACTCCCAGAACCCACATAAAGGAAAAAAAGAGCTGATGATATCACTCAGCGACACAAGCACCTGCTTGCAAGCGTGAGGTCCTGAGGTCGACTCTCGATACCCACATAAAAAAAAAAAAAAAGAATGAAGTGAAAATGTATTTTAAAGGCATATATACCCAGTCTGTAACATCGGGTCCTATAAAGGCTTTCTTTTCTTCTTTTACACCAAGGCAAACTTAATCTGCAAAGCTTGTGCTTCCTGTGGGTGATAGAGAGAAAAACTGGAGCTACACAGTAACAGTTTGGGGATCAACTGCTCAGACAGCAGTGTGTCTTAAGGCTTAAAAAATACCACAGTGGACCCTGTGTAGCCCCCCTGAATATCACACTCAAGGTTTGGATTTGATTTGGGGTGTGTGTGTGTGTGTTTTGAGGCAGAGTCTCACTGTGTAGTCCAGGCTGGCCTTGAACTCACTGTGTAACCTGCACTCACAATCCTCCTGCCTCAGCCTACCAAATTCTGGGATTAAGGTGTGTGGTACCATGCTTATCTTAGATGTTTTGCTTTTTTTTCTGGTAAAATTATAGAAAGTAAAATAATGTAATAACTCTTATCTGGTACCATTTTAAGTACAATTGTGTGTAGTTACATTGTTGTTCCATTTTATTCATCTGTTAATCATAATTTTGGTTACTAAATGCTAATTACTGAGCTAGGCTCTGGAGATACTAACGTCAACATAAAAGGACATAGTGTTTGCGTATAATCAGTGCATATTCTCCTATATACTTTAATGACTGCATTACCTAATACAATATGAATTCTACGTAAATAGTTTTTCTAGTGTATTGTTTAGGGAATAAAGACAATAAAAGATGTCTGTACGTGTTCAGCACTGATGCAGTTTTCCCCCAAATATATGTTTTGGGTGTCAAGGATGGAACCCAGGGCCTCTACATGTAAAGCATGTGTTCTGCCACTGAGCATCAGTCCCCCCAAATACCTGTATCTTTATTCAGTTCATGAGCTCAGAACTAGAGACCACGGAGGACTGACTGTACCCTATTGCTGATTTCAAAAAAAAAAGGCATGGAAACTGATGCTTGCAGTGCAGGGTTTTAAGTGTTTTGACTGTCGGGCACCATGTTCTATGAGGGGCAGCTTCTAACCCTAACATGAAGGTCAAAGGAGAAGAGCAGGTATCCACAAAGTTCTCTCCGAGAAGACAGACTTCTACAGGAATAACCCGCAAAATGAAAATACTAGATTTAGTTGGCTTGAGACTCTAAGGAGGGCCATCTTGAGAATTCGTATGACTCCCCACATAAATGATGAAAAACACACTCAATTTAATTAAGTAGAAAGTTGGAATCATAGAGAAGTAGGTCTTTCATGGGTGTTTGAATAACTCTAAACAACTCTAAACAAAAGAATAATAAAATATATGCTTGATTTTTTCCTATTAAGAAACTTTGCCAAAGCCTAATAAAATTCCCTTGATATCTTGCTTCAGAAAGCAATCCGAGGGGAATGCCTCCACGATTTCCTACGTGTAATGCCATTAAGATACGTTACTGCCAAAACATGCAAATAAGACTCCTGGACTGCATTTGTGGGTGACGTGTTGAGTCTGGAATATATGTTGCTCTTGACACGCCTCAAAAAGAGCCTGGGACTTCAGCTCAGAAGGCCTTAGAGCAAGACGCAGCCTGCCACTCACTAGCTGTGAGAGTCTAGTCATTTTCCTGAAGCTCAGTTTACCTTATCTGTGAGATGGGCTTTTGCAGGATGGTTGTGAAGATTAAATGAAATACAGGTTGTTGTCATCCATGATGTCACTGTAGCTGTCGGGCGAATGAATCTTCTCATCCAAAAATACAAGATCCTACTGTAACCCAAGCACGAGCACAGAATACGTGGTGGGTCCCTCTTCCCCAGCTTTCCTGCTGGCCCATCCCACCCGTGTCCTAGGTGTGGTCCCCGCCCACGTTCCACCTGATCTCCGTGCCTCACATGCACACCTGTGTCAGTGTTCACGTGCCCACACTCCCTCCTTCTGCACATTTCTCCACATGCTGCTCCTCAGAATACCTGCACTCCTCTCCCTTACCCTGCACTTGCCTCCCAACTCCCTTCTTCAGCACCCAGCTCAAGTCCGAGCCCTTTCCTGTGTGCTCCGTGGTGTGCCGGGATACAAACCACAGGAAACTTCCCACCCGAACAGCTATTGCGCATTTGTTTATCTGTCTCCCTCCTTGAGTGGGGAATCCTGGAGGGCAGGGACCAGAGGTCCCCCCACTTTATGTCACGTGGCCCCCCCTGTGTATGGAACGTGGCGGGTGCACAGTAAGGAAGGAATGAGCTTGTCAGTCCCTGACCGATGCGTCCTTGGCTAACATGCACAGCAAGTGATTAAACCTAAGACGAGAGAAGCTGTGGTTGTGATGTCAGAGTGCACATTCTTCTTGAAAATTTTCCACCGCCAAATGGGAAAAGGTATGAGTTGCCTGTGACTCTTAATATGATGTCACTAAGTAGCATTTTCTGGCAAAGACCCTGCAGGCCTAACTTCTTTCTCCAAAAGAATGGATTCTTATTTTCAGCTGAGTATGTTACCACTGGGAATAAAACAGCCACAAAAACCATTATTTCCCTGTACCCTTTGCAGCCAGATATGGCAAATGACTGAGTTCTGGCAACACAGAAGTGGAAGTGTTTTGTGGAATCACTGGGAAGGCTGGTTAATGAGGGAAGAGAAGGAAGAGTCCCCTTTACCAACTCCTGCTTTTCCTCTTTCTTCCGGCCTGAACTTTAGATTTGGTGACTGAAGTCCCTGAAGCCATGGTGGGGCATTTAAGTGTCCTAAAAAGAAGAGCCATATAAAGGGAGTCCAAGCAGAAAGGCAGAATGAATCTCTTTGCTGATAGCTGGATCATCCGGCACCCATCTGTGGTCTTCTTTACATGAGACAGAGATGAGTTAACACTCTAACGTAGCAGTTCATAAATGTTTTCTGTAAAAGGACAGAGAGTAAATATTTTAGGCTTTGTCGACTCTGCACTCTCTGTTACAAGTGCCCAACTCTTGTTAGAGTGCAAAACACACGGATGATAGACAAGCAAATGAGTGAATGCTGGAAGAAAATTTTAATTAGTACAGCAGGTGGCAGGCTGGCTTTCGTCTATGGGCTGGCGCTTACTGGTGCCTGCTCATGGCCCTGTGATTTTTGAGTCTTTCTGATAGAAATAGCTGTATCTAACCTGAAATAAACATCCTGTTTGGTGAGATGAAACTTATGATTTGGAAGAGTAAAACCGTCAAGACTCTTGTTTCATTTTCCAATTTTTTTTCCCCTTTGGTAGGCTCATTCTCCCTTATCCTGATTTGAATTATACAAAGTTTTGACATGTCTGTTTCCAGACTCTTTTGATTATTAAGACCAGCTGAATTGGATCCAGGGCTTTTCTAGGATTCTGTCAGTTTCATTGTGTTCAGTTTGGAGGATTCCAGTAGAATATCAGTGAGACAGTCATCAGGTGTGTGTACAGGGAGAATGGAGGGCAAAAGGCAAGGCCTGTAGGAACTGAAATGAAGGACACCATGCTAAAAGCTCCTAAAATGTGTTTGAATTATGTGACAAAACTTTCAGGCTGGCTGGATGATCACTTATTGTACTCCGTTACCCAGGAGATCATACAAGTGAATTGATATTTAGCAGCAGGATAAAAGCTGGTCTTGGAGATTCTTTTGAGCAAAGACATTGCCTGATGCTCTTAGGATGTCTTGGTTTTCATCCTGTGAGAGCAGAACAATAGCAGACAGACCAGGAATGACAAATTGATTTCCTTGACCTGCAAACTCCAGCTGATAGGTAGAGGATATCTGCAGCTCTGTATAGAGAGAGGTTCTGGGGATGCCTCCAGGTTTTAACAGAGGTGGTCTGAGCTCTGCTTCCAGTGTCAGCCCTGGGTGAATGGCGTTTGGGGGAGGGGCCTTAAACAAGTGGCCACTCTTGGTATAGACTCAAGCAACCTGCAAGTCACAAGGGAGCCATAGTTTAAATAGTCTGTAATTTTGTTCTTCATTTTACAGATGGTTTTAGCAATAATCAAAGTAGCAGGCCTATGTGACTGTTGACTGTTAGAAGTCAGCAGTAGCTTTTCTCTTTACGCAGTGCTATGCGTATTTGAGATTTTAAAATACCTTGTATTAATTTGCCATGATTCCTTTCTAACACAGAACTTGAACGAGCTTCTTAGTGGGCTCTTTGCTTGGTTCCCATAACTGAACTTCCCCAGAGCTCTTTTTGCAGGCACTTTAAGAGCCTGATCCTTCAGAGTCCGCTTAATACTGTAAACCCCATAGCCTTCTAATAATAGCTTTGTTTTTGTCTTAATGATGTTAAGAATTGGTTTCTGTAGCCCACAGTCAGAATTAGACTGTCAGAGAAATACTTAACCTAGACTGCGTAGAAGGCAAAGAAGTCCTGTTTAATGTCCAGCTTGCCATTCTCACAGCCCACAGCACCTAGTGGGGAATCAGCTAACTAAAGGCAGCTATGTTAATCTGTTGTCAACTGCTCGTTAAGGGCAAGGCTTTGGGTGACCACTGCCATACAAGAGCAGAAAGGATATGAGGGACTCGAGGCCCCTGGGGTGTGGTAGTGACATTGGAGAGCATAAAAATGCAGAATGACAAGCTCAAATCCATATGTACTTGACTCAAAACAAAAGAAAAATCTTGGCACTTTCAGTGGCCATGCAGAATGGTTTCCCTGAGGCCTCAAAACACAGGTATCAGAAAACAAAACAGCCCTGTAAAGTTTAATCTTGTGGGTTTTTGAATCACGGTCTTAATTGAACTCAGTATCTTCAGTTACCATGGAAAGAGCAGGGCCAAGTTAATTGGAGTGGTTAACTTGGGAGATGCAGAACACCTGGAAATCTTCAGTACAGGGCCTACCTTGTCCCTGGGTTTGGCACCTCCTGCCATGGTCTAGCTTAGCTTCTCCTTGCTTGCTGCCCCATTACCTGCAGAAATTCCTTGCCAGAGGAGCCCTTTTCCCCACTTGGGTTAAGACACCAGCATCTTACCTGTTCTTCAGTCCCAAACCTACGGAGTGAACCTTAGCCTGTTATAGGATATTATCTGCAACATGTTAGACCTTCATGTCTGTTCATGCCAACAGATCAGATTTTTTTGTCGATCTGTTCTATTCTTTGTTTTGCAATATAAATCATTTGTAGGTAATAGGATTTCTTAAGCTCATGCTTCAGAGCAAATTTTATTGGTGTGAAATTCTGAAGACCTCCATGAGTGGGGTTAAATAAATATCCAGTTTAGAGCCCTCATAATTCTTCATCTAAAATAAACTAGCTTATTACATTAACAAATCATTATA
Source organism: Erethizon dorsatum (assembly GCA_028451465.1). NCBI lineage: Eukaryota > Metazoa > Chordata > Mammalia > Rodentia > Erethizontidae > Erethizon > Erethizon dorsatum. The sequence continues at coordinate 147,572,957 of CM051823.1, forward strand.
ATACGGTATTAACCAATTGCTAAATATAGGCAAGGAAAGGCAAAATTTTTGTTATTTTTTATTAGTACATGTTTGCAATGCATACTGTTTATATTCCTTGGGGGAGTTGGTGCATGTACACAATATATCATAATTATTTTTTGAAAGGCAAATTTCTAATAAATAAAAATTTCTCAGTATTCTTAATATTTTCCCTGTGAAGCTTCATCTTCATTCAATCACTGCTTTATTTTTTCTGGTTTCTCGTCTCATTGTTATTGTTATTCTTTAGTTAAAAGTTAGTATAACCCCATTACAGGAAAATGAAGAAAAAGAAAACATGATCCATCATTCCATCATTGTTACCATTTTGGTTTCTTCTCTTCTGGTCTTTTTCATTTGCTTTTCCCCTTGAACATTGTTGTAAACGTAATGTTTGTGTGCAGCCTTTTAAACTTAATATATTACATGCATTTTAATCTCTTAGTGTCTCCATAGTCTCCTTCCTGGTGGTTGCATAACATTGCAGAGAGCAGAGACTAAGTTGTGATTATGAATTAATGATTTTTCATAATAATTAGTGATTATTATACTGAGCTCCTGGTAGGTGTTCCGTTATCATTCATTGAATTGAATTAGAAATTTCTTGCCCTTTCTAAACGTGTACACTTTTAAACTGTATTTCATCAAACATCTTTATGGATATAGCTTTTTACATATTTTTTGATTATTAAAGATGGATTCCTGGAAGTGGGATTACAGGTCACATGGTGTACCCATTTATGGTTCAGTGTATATTACTCAGCTGTTTTCCAGAGAGTTGTGTTGATTCACAACACCCCCTGCTATGCATGAGGTCAGTTTCCCTGCATCCCCATAGTGCTGTGCAATACAAGTACAGCAACTCGCTGCTATTTTAGCGTGAACACCTCCTTGTTTGTGTATTACTCATTGCATCTTCTTCTTTGTGAATTCACTTCTCTTTAGCGGTTGGAATGAAGATATTAACTAACATTGATTACTGGCATTGTTCTCACTTGGAGCTTGTTTCTCCACCTAATTGTGGGGTACTTGGGAACACCTTTATCCTCCTTTGAAAAGAAACCTAATAGCCTTCTTCTGACAGTACCTTGATCTTGAAAATTTACAATTTTGTGAAAATGCTCCTCTCATCCACTAATAGTGAGTGACCAAAGGAGGGTAATTTACCCATAACTACTGTCAGCTAATCTGAGAAACATCTTAGATTGCATTTTTCTGTATGCCAGTATTGCTTTCCGCAGTCAGAAGTAGAATAAAAGAAAAATAGAATAAAATAGCCTGTATCCTCCCATTACTGTTCTTTTTTCAAATAGGAAATTTGCCTCCCTGTGACCTACGTTCTTCTGCACAACTTCCTGGCCCTCAAAGCAAGTGTTTAGCATACGTCTTTACCAGTCTTTGCAGATTTCTTTCTAATGCTAATCCTGCTTTCAAAGAAACTAGGTGGTACCCAGCCCAACTTGAGTTTAAACAGAATATAAACTATTTCAACTATCTGAGGCAGTGATTCCTAAAAATGGTGCAATGAGGTCCCTTATTCTCAACATTTCGAAAATCTATCTTGTTGTCTTCCTAAGCCTCTGATACTTTCTAACCTCTGATTCTGTAACTTTCTCTTTCAGCCATTTTCCATTTTAGTTTTTCTCAAAGAACAGTTCAACATTTAAAATTTTTTTTTATTTTATTTTTTGTGGTATTGGGGATTGAACCCAGAGTCTTCATACTGAACTACATCCCCTGCCCTTTTAATTTTTTAATTTGGAACTGAATCTCACTAAGTCCCCGCGTTGCCCAGGATGGGCTCTAACCTGTGATTCTCCTACCTCAGCCTCCCACAGTGATGAGATTACAGTCACATACCACCATGTCTGCCTCAGTTCAGCTTTTTAATAAATTTTCTAGAAATTGCCGCTTCAATTCTGCTCTCCCAGTTCTCCCTCCTGGATCCTAACCGAAACATCTTCTGGTTCTGAGGACATTTGTATGCACTGCAAGACACTGAAATCAAATCGTTGTTGTTCAAAACAATTAAATAGAAATGGTCCTTTCCAGAGCATTAGAACTCAGATATACACTTATATGAAAGGCAGTACATACTGGTTGATACAGAGTTGAACAGAAACAAATTTCATATCTATTAAAACCAGAGAAGATATTTTTATGTAACAGCATATGGAAAAGCATTAAATAAGAAGCCAGCAAATGATCCCAGACCCAAGTTGCCACTAATTAGCTAATGGCCTTGAAAAAGCTTTGAGGTTTGCATCTATAAAACTGCAGTCAGTTGGTGACTTTCAAGCTTTGGGGTTATTTCCAAGAACACAACTCAATATTCCAGTAAAAAACAAAATGTTAACTAGACACCTGAAGAATTCCTCTGGTTGGAAATGGGCCAGAGGCCCAGAGTCCCACCCTGAGCTCCCCTAATCTTCCCCTCCTCGGGACTACAGGGGCCGCCTTCAGGAACCCTCAGATTACTTCTTATCATGATGCGAAAACTGATTCAAAAAAGACAAAGTTCATTTATAGTTCTAAAATCCTGTGATGCCCTGTAGTTTAAACACATAGTGCTAGGATTAGGTTGTGCGTGTTAGATTAGCAGCATGACATGGAGACATGTCCCTGCGACAGGGCCTGGCTGTACTGGGGTATCAGAGGGTAGAAAAGTGGCCCCTGTCTTTCCTGAATTTTTTGAATGTGAATGATGACTCATAATTCATTTTATAGAGTTCTTCCTTTGTGCCACAAACTGTGCTGTAGATCATCCTACCTGAGCTGCTTCACCTTGAAATCCTCCCCATCCCACCGGGACGCAGCAGCTTAGCCGGAGGGGATGAGGCTGTCAGGGCCTTTGCTCTCCCTCTTCCAGAGCTTCTCAAAGCTGGAGCCCATCCCTTATTTTAGGTTCTAATTTGTATGTCACCTTCTAAAAGAAAGGTTCTTTGGTCACCCTGTATATCCTAGGCAACTTGCCTTATTTAATTCACAGCATTAATTATTGTTTGCATGAATATTTAGTTTGCTCATTATATATGTTTACTTGTGCATGTTCTTAATTCTTCTGCAAACACAGAAAGGTTAATTCATGGAGAATAGAGATTTTGTCTGTCTCATCCATCACCCAGCACCCTGAAAATGTCCTGGCCCCCACATGGTTCTAGAGAATGAATAAATGAGCCTGAGGAGAAGAATGTGAAGTATAGAGAACACCCCAACTCACATTACTTATATGCAGTAGAACATGAATTCAAACTCAGTTGCAACCCAACAGCAACTCTTAACTGCCATTTGATCTTGCCTGGTGGAACCATTTGCAACTCTCATCAATGTCCATAGCTACCTAACAGAATGCCAATGAAATAAGGATTACCTTGACCATGAAACTCTTGATGCTGATCCTTGTTTATCCTATGAATGTTTACTGGCCCTGTCTTTGATCATGAACAGAACACACGGCACCTCAGCACGTTCATTGTTGGACACTTCCAGTTTCTTCCAAGTGCTTTCTTCAGCCAAAAATCTACCTTCATGCATCATTCTCTCACTGACCACTTTTTCTTAGCCAGTGGGTAAGGTATGTGTTAAAGAAACTGGGTCCTTACCACTGGCTTTCAGTAATTGGTTTTGTCTTTGCAAGCTGTATTCAGTGAAAGATGCTTTTATGCCATAGTCACTCCCCCTTCAGCTTAAGTGTGGTAAAGATTGACAAGGAGATGTTCGGGAAAGCCACTGAGCTCCTTGAAACCAAGACATGGTATAAGTCTGTTCAGTTTTGTTCTTTGTGGTCCCTCGCTTCAGCTTTTGGCCTCTGAGAGCATTTTAGTCCAAACTACACTGTTGTTTCTGCGGTCTCCACTGGTGGCAACTGGTTCCCAAGAATGTTACCTGTTTTGAGTCGCATAAGGCTCCTTTTATACAGATCCAAAGTTTCTATTCTGTTACCTACAAAGAAATGGAGAAAAGTGTGAGAATGGCAGCTGGTATTTAGTATGCTTTGTGAGCCAACAAGTGTTCTAAAGCCCACACTCAGATCATCACATTTAATAGACAGTAGCATGTTCTGGGAAAACAGCAGAGGCTTTTTTTCATTTCAACCTTAATTTCTGTTTCCTATTTTCTCATAGTCTCTCATCCTCAGTGGTATCACTGATTCGATACAATAATCCATAAAAGCACTTAGCACAGTACCTAGCATAGAGCTAATTAGCGCTCAAGAATTGCTAGCTGTTATGGTTGCCACACTTCTTTCCTGACACTGGACAGATTCAGTGTTTTTGGATCTGGACTCATGGCGGAGCATGTAATTTTCTGCTTTAAATCAACACACTGTACCACAGTAGACAGAACAATAAGGAAGAAATAGCAACATGGTACAGGGCGAGAAGTCTGTGGTCAGGCATTAGCTCTGCCAGTTAATAGACTGTGGATGCGAAAGTGAAGCTCCTCAGCTCCTGAGAGCTTTTACTTCTTATCTGTACCTGAGACGTGTGAACCTAGTGATCTGAGTCTATTTCCTGTTACTGTGACTGAATGTCACAGACTGAGTAGTATATAAAGTATAAAGATTTATTTAGCGCATGGTCATGCAGGCTGAGAAGTCCAGGAGCACCACTGGCAGCAGGTGAGGCCTTTTTGCTGTATCTTGGCATGACAAAGGGTGAGACACAGTGAGTATGTACCTTGGGGTTCTGTTCTCTTCTTCTCTAGCCACTAATCCTATGACGGGGCCCCCGCTTGATGGCCTTACCTAATTATTGTCCAAAGGCCCCATCCTAAAATACCATCAGTACATGACTTTGAAGATTAAGTGTACACAACACACTCAAGCCATAATATCCCCCCAGATAGTCAAAATGTGAATTTCACCATAATGAGGATTGCATTTCTATATTTCTCAGCCCACACAGTATATGAATGACACCCAAATCACCCTAGTAAAAGATGCGTTAAGAAATGCTTAGTAAGGGAAATTGGCAGAGGGCCCTGTAGGACTCTCTTCTGTCTGCTCTCCTGTCGGTAACTAGTTGGTTTAGGAATTTTTCAAAGAAAGCACAGCATCGAATGCATTGCTGGTGGTGTTTGGGTTTTGTTTGTTTTTAAATCAATTCGTAATTATTCCTATTGCTTGGGATGTGGAATGTTGTGTTGAGAAATCTGTTGGTCCAGGAGTCAAGAGCCTGAGAGTTTCATTCCAGCTCTAACTCTGCCACTGTCTGCTTCTCTAGCGAATGGCATTGACCTTTGGGCCTTAGTTTTGTCAACTGTCAAACCAGAGGACTTGCTAAAAATTTCTTCCAATTTTAAAACTTTTTGCTACTAAGTTCTCCATGTGAGAACAATGTTTATCTGAAATCCAATTGACAAAAAAGCGTTTTGTCTTTTCTCCTTCCTTTGCCAAGTGTAATGAGAGATGGGGTGGAAAAAATATTCTGTGAAAAGGTTCATTCAGCCTTTTCTTAATAGATCAAGTGGTTGGTATTTCTGCTGGCTCCTGAAATACATTACAAATCACAATCTGGAAAAAGTTCCAAAGCAGCTTCAAGCCTTCCTGCTGAATTTGGATACATCTTTAGGTCTTACTCTGCAGCTCATCCTTAACAACTGACAAAATATTTACTTTGCTGGGTACAGAAAAGGGTAACATTTTCCAAAATATTAAACTAGGTTGGATTCAGAACACAGACAATGAGGCAAAAAGTTGGACCTCTGTTGGAAGCCATGTCATTGAATCATTTTCCAGAGTGCCACGAGAAGCAGAGCCTTAGTGGATTTGAGCTCCACAGCAATTTGGAGAAAGACAGAAGCCAGCCAGCCTCTGTAGCATGCCTGCCCGTACGGTCAGTGATTCTCAAAGTGTGGGCCCTGTACAACGAGCATCCTCTGGTCTGTGATTAGAGACCCAGATTCTCAGAACCCATCGCCAACCTACTGAATCCGGAAGTCCTGAGAGGTAGCTCAGCAATCTGTGTTATCCTGAGTCCTCCGGAAAACTAAGTCCAGGTAATTCGAGAGCTGATTAAAGTTTGGGAACCACTGGTTTAAGTCTATGAAGGCTCCAGGTGCTCATTACCTTTCCAGTTGAAAGAGTGAAGCAATGACAAGACTAGTAACTAAAGCTCTCATTAATAAATTAAGTTTTTTAATGTAAATGAATTTGAAATTTGGAAGGATTGCCTTTTAAAATGCTTCTCTCCCTCCATGCCTCTCTTTCCTAACTCCCTCTTCACCCTCACCACATGCTTATGGCAATAGGGTCTGAGTTATTATTTGTCTCGGCTTAAAACAGTAAAAATGCACTGCAATTTGGTTATCATGCTTGGACGAAGCGATTTTGTTAAAAACTAATTGCTTCTTTAAAAAAACTCATCTAAGGCCCAGCCTCGGATGAAAAAGTAGACAGAAATTAAATGATTATAATTTGTAACTCTCTGTTCTGTTAATGAGCGAACTCTCTTAACAGAAAAACTATTTTTAATAAGTAAATTGTCATTTCTTTTAAATGAAATTACTGGAAATTGCTGTAGTCATCCACTTGAATTAAGAAGTAGGCTATCATTTTAATAACTGCATTGTTTCTTTCTAAAATTGCAGATCACCCTCTAGAGAAATAAAGATCATTCTGAGAAGACCTCGTTGTACCACTCCCTGCTGTCTCCTGCCTGTCCCTCTCTCATTTGTGTCACCTGCTCGGCCACTGCAGGCGTCTGAGCTGTGACCTTTGTCCTGCGGTCTCATGCTTGGCGATGTCATTGAGTCCCAGGGTTTCCTCTCCTACATCTGTTGATTTGGAAGGTTCACAAATCTATAAACTGAGAATATGATTTTGTTCCTGACTTCCAGCTAATATTTCCAGCAGCTTCAGTGTCCTTCCAGCACCTTAAAGACCACATATGCAGAGCAGGACACACCATCTTGTACCCATCTTTGCTCTTTCTTCGCTCTCTTTAGATGACCTTTCCTCGCTCTGTGCCCTTCACATTCTACTGTTAAGCAGGAAGGCGTAGAAAGCCCATAGGTTTGAGAACCATATAGATGGGGAACTGTGTGGGTGTGTTAGCAATGTACCCTTAGGTAACTCAGTTCTGAGATCTTCAGCTTCTTCATGTGTAAACAGAAGGATTGTTTTGAAGAATAAAAAAAGGGAACATACATAAAAAATGATGGTGAGGGGCTAGGGGTATAGCTCAATGTCAGAGTGCTTGTCTGGCATGTGCAAGTCCCTGATTCAACTCCCAGGACAACAACAACAAAATAAAAGCAGATTGTATAACGTATTATCCAAACCAGAACACATCGGGAGTGAATGTGGCCATTGTTAATGATTATTCCACGACAAAAGAGTTTGAAGACATAAACTCAGACTGTGCCAGGCCAAGCAGGATGTGTGTTCGCGCTGTGCATTTAGCGTTGTAACATGCTGCAGGTCCTCAGTAAGTGCTTGTCCACTTCCCCTTCTTCCTGCCATGCTGATGTTTGTCTTCATTGCTTTCTGACCCTGCCCTTCACTGTCGTTCCTTCTGTCCTCGTGTGTCTGTCCCTGCTACTTAGACCATCGTAATGTGCTCCCACCTGGGCTCTGCCTGCCGTTGTTTCCCCTCTGTCTACTGTTCCCGGGTTAATCTGGTGAGACTACATCCCTTAACCATCCTTTGGCTCGCGATCCATTAACCACTGCCCGTGGCTCACTCAGTAGACTTAAAACTCCCCAGGATGACATTAACAGTCTTCGTGCTGAGGATCTCGTAGATCTGAACTCAAGTGCCGACCTTTACTCCGCCATGTCCTGGGTAAACACGACCTTTACCCTGCTGCACTGTCTTCCCTGGCGCCTTTGCCCGTGTGGTCTTCCCTGTCCTCTCTCTGCCTGCTGACCCCCTTGGCCCTTCAGGCTGAAGTGTAACTGTTCCCAATCTCCCTTTACCCCTTAAATTCTCCTAAGAGTGTTTCATTTGTGCCCTAGAGTGCTCGATGTACTCTGTTTTATATTGTAATTAATCAGGTTTATGTCTTCGACATCCCACAAGGAAAGGGATTGGAAAGCAGCAAGTATATCTTGCTCATGCCTCTTGGCATCAGGTACTCTGAGATAAGGGGACCTCAGTAAATGCTGGTTGAATGAATAAATGACTGAATGAAAGTCACTTTTGCTTTGCCAGTAATTAAATACTGTTGTTGATCTCTTGAGTAACCAAAAATTCCTAAAGAATATGGCAAGGATTCCTATTTATTTTGCTTTAATTTAAAAGATTGAAACTATTAATCAAGATTGAAAGCCATTTAAGATTAAAACTATTAAGTAAGTGAGAGTAAATTTTCTAAAACCACAGAACACAATTTCCTACATCTTCACAGTGATACTAGCCTCATTTGCCTAAAATGAGAAAATTATTTGGTAATTAGAGAAAAATGTCACCGGTCGAATAGGCGTATTCTACTTATGCATGTAGTGAAAATTGGTCATTTGCTTATGCTTGGGTTTTGGAAAGTACATAAAATTGGCCTTGACTGTCACTTCCAAAGCTCTAAAACATGTGAGACAACTTTTCTTTGCTTTTTTCTTGCTTCTGCCTCAATTTAAAATGCACATTTGTACATATTTTAAGGTGATAAGGCTCAACTGTCTCTTTTAGCAATTTGTTTTGGCAACAGTATTGCATATAGTCAGTAAGACAGCTTTTAAAATGGGAACATCTGGGGCCGGTGAGATAGCTCAGCGGCATAAGCGCCTGCCTGGCAAGCGCGAGGGCCTGAGTTTGACTCCTGGAACCCACATACGAGAAAAGGGCTGGTGATATTGCTTAGTGGCACGGGCGCCTGCTGGTGCACGAGGTCCTGAGGTCGACCCCCGGTACCCACAAAAAATAAAAATAAGTAAAATAAAATAAAATGGGAACATCTGTGATTAAGAGAATAGGTTCTATTAAGTTTTCTTTAACAGTTTTTTTCTTACCTCTCTATAAGAGAAAGCTGCTTGTTTGACTCCCAGAAGTGCTCTGGTATAGTGAAAAGAGTCACACCTGCTTAGTCTGCCATTAAAGTGACAGTTCTACATCCCCTTCTCTTTAATTTTTTAATTCAAAAGGTCTTTTTCTTTGCATTGCTAATTGCTCAAATAATTCTGTTAACTGCAATGAATATTTTTTACCCCACTTTCATCTCAGCATGGGTTTTAGGAAGTGAAAATATAGGCAGTTAACTCTTATTGAATTTGAAATACTTAGGCCTCAGAATTAGCATAATTTTATGAAAATTATATAGAAACTGCTTAACTTAGTTGGCCATTAAAATATTAATAGAGTTACTGCAGAGTAGCTCATTCACATTCCCTCTCAGGGCACTCTGGAATGTCCAGGCAGGCCATCAAGCATCTTATTTCCTTAGTTAACCTAATGTCCTAAAGAAAGATAATATACTGTCTCAACTTCTGCCATCGAGTGAAGACCCTTGACAAAGACAATAGACTTCTCAGAGGTAGGAAGTTCATCTCAGAAAGCAAGAATTTCACCTGTAGGCAGGCAGTCAGCACGTTTATTCAGTTCCTCTCCTATATAAGGCACCAGCAGAAGTGTGAGAGGATAGTGGGAACTGCCAGGCATAGGTGCTGTCATGTGGAACGTCCTATTAAGTGGAGAGGAGCATCATGTCTTTGCCAGTGCCTGTACCCCTTGCCCCTTCTCCACCCCTATTTAGCACAGTTGGCATCAGGAGGAAGACTTTACAAAGCACCAATGAGCGATGTGTTATGCATCCTCCAGCTTGGTCCGGGAAAATTCTAAACTCTTTGATCTGAGAAATTATAAACTTGAAATAAATCAAAGCAAAACACAAGACCAAAACAAAACCAAAGAGGAGGCTAATTTTTAGGCCCTAAATATCTCTAGCCATCCGGAGGTCATGCCTTCCAGTTAGCCCAAAGACCTATGATTCCTTTAAGTGAAAATGTTTTCACATGGAGAATCCTCACAGGTATTTTAAGGTTCTTTCAACAGGGTTCCTTTGATGCAAAAACCAAAGACAGCCATTGTGAGTGACCGAGCTTTGGAGGAACTAAGAGCGGGTTGGTGGCCGCTGGTGTAAGGCTACACACCCATGGGGACCCAGAACCAGCCAGAAGGGGCTGGCGGCACAGACGTGTCTTCCCCAGGTGATCACATTAATGTGACTCAGCTCTGCTCCCGGCCCTGGCTGTCAGATACGTAGCTTCCTTAACCACCTCTATTCAAGCTTTCCCTCCTCCTCAGTGATTTCAAGCACTGTTAAGCAGTGAAAAATCTTCAAGAAGCATCATATATTTAAAGACTTTCCTCTCAGCCTCCCCTCATCTGTGCCCGGGCCGTGTGTTCCCTCCACAGACTCCCAAAGGTTCCTTGGAACATGCTTTGAAAAGCTCTGCTCTGCCTCTTAGCTTTGGCTTTCTTACAGTTTTCTTTTCCTCGTGACCTAGCAGGGCTATTTTAGTCTCCGGCAAGACACTCTAATGGACTGTATCTTAATCTTTTCCACTAGACCTGTTTATGTGCTGACTGGATTATTCTTGAATAGAGGGTCCACCTCTACCTCATCAGTTGTGGCCAAGGTGAGGATTGGGTTATATGGCTCAAAATGTGGCGAGCTAAGGCTATCCCTTCAACAGGGGCTGGGTGAGGTGGTGTTCTCAGCAGCCACCACGACTGCTACATGATGAGACTAGGAAACTCTGGGCGGACAGAAGCATCGAGCAGCCACAGGCGAGTGAGAAGCGAATCGGCTGAGGATTAGGAAAGAAGAGCTGAGTAGCTGTTAGGGGTGTATGGACTGCCTTTACTTACGCAAATAACAGAGTTCAGGAGCTTGGTCTTGGGCACTTTTGGACGCTCAACCACAAATGCAGGAGTGACTCTCACCAGTGTGATTAATTATTCCCAGAGTGGGTGTGGTCTGGGGAACAGAGAAAACAAAAAGTAACCTTCATGTACCTCTTTGTGAAAGTGTGGAACTGGCTTTTTAAAAATATGCTTTTCCCATTTTCATGATGTCAGGTATGAAATGCTAACTCCCTCTCCATTTAAGAGCTCAATTCCTAGTCCCTGTAAAAGGTAAAAAGTTGCTTTTGTGATTATGAGCCACTGGCTGGCGGGGTGTCTGGCGAAGACCTTTTGGTTAGTGTTGGATCGCGCCACCAGTGCCGTGACAGAAAGTCAGACTTGGAGCTGGTAGGAGAAAGTGTGATGCTCCCAGCCACAGGACAGAGTGTGGCCCTAAGTGAGCCCTGGGCCTCCAGGACAAGACCTGATTTCAGGGTACCCTCGGATGTGGTTTTATGACACTGTGAGAAAAGCAGCTCTGATCCCTGGAATTTGAACGAAGCACTAAAAACTATTTGTCCTCACCACTAATATTTGAAGACCTTTGCCTCCAAAAGGGAATTAGTCTGAAGAGATTCAGGTTGTAACTTTGGCTCTGACACAAGCTTATTATGCAATTTGTTCCACTTGCATAGCCTTCTAGTTTCTCTTTCTGTGAGAGAATTATTACACAATTAATACACGCCAGGTTGGGAATCCCAATGAAGCATTCCAAATACCCTATTTATTATCCATTGTCTTCTCTGGGTTCTATCACAAACAAATAGGTACAGCTTGTTGGGAATTGGAGACAATATATTTTATACTGTATTGTACATTTTCAGATTTGTAATCTGATGTTCGAAAACTAACCAGCACATACAAATGACCATTGATGCTACAATACTCCCTTCACAATGAGCCGGCTATAATATCACTGATTGATTGTGTGTCTCAGATGGGTTGGGCCACCATGACACTGCCAACTCATTATTCTTATTTCAGCAGATAGCACCATCCCTACGGGCCACCCTCCATAGAAAATGTTGACCAAGGCAATATCATTTAATTGGTTTTTTTAAGCCCTTTTATAATAATTTTATTGATTGGATACTTCTGATATTTGGACTTTCAGAAAAATAATCTTTGACTATATTCAAGAAAAAATATTGCTGGTTTTATGATAAACAGTATTTCATGTGTATCCTGCCCCACCTAAAGGGCACATCATTCAGGGATAGCAAATGACATTACATCAAACTACAGGACATTTCCTGAGTATAATGTCTTTTTTTTTTTTTTTTTTTAAGAAAATTTTAAATGTGGTTCCAAGCTCACAGAGCTTTTCTAAGCTTACTATTAACTAGAGTTTTATCTCATCACTCTCTTTCCTTTCCACCAAAGATAAAAAGATTCAAGAAGGTTAAAATACCAACCTGATTATGTTACTTCCATGTTTAAAATCCTTTAGAGGATCTCCAACCTTAGCAGTTTTGCAGTCGATAGTACAGCTATTTCTAGTGATACATGGAATGATTTTATGAATACAATGTAGAATGTTTTTACTAGTTTTGTATTTTACTGTATATTGTGAAAAAATTAATGTACATTAAAATAAAACTATAAAATAGGTTACATATTATATACTAAGAATGAATTATACATTAAGAAAAGTAATGTTCCTCTATATTATTACACTTTAATAATATGTATTTATCAACAATGGATATTATTACTTAGATAAGTAAATTAAGTGAATCAATCAATATATTATCTTTTTAAAAATACCAACTGGTCGTACAGTTTTTCATAAATATGGGAAATCTCATAAAGATAGTAAGGGATGACTAAAACTTGAGAAATGTTAGAGAATATGAAAATAATCATATCAGAGAACATGAAAAATGTTCAAGAATATGACTCCTCAGTTGTCTCCAGCTTTTTATGCAGCCGCACTTCATTTTGGCCCCTTCACAATTATTTTCTGCTCCTTAAATATGCAACTAACATTCATGCCTTCCATTCTTGCATTAAAGTATTGACTTAATCACATATGCATGACCTTAGGAAAGCCACTTAAACTCTTCGGGCTTTCTTTTCCTCATTCAAAGAAACGAATGGGACTAAAAAATGAATGGGCTACCACACAGAAGGTGTTTCTTAAAGAAAGTTCCTGGATATAATAGTACTGTGTCAGTTGTAATAAATGATACAGATATAGCGGACTATAATATTTTATCCTTATGTTTCTCACAGTGCATAACGAGTGGTCATTTAGGAATAATGAATGACTACCACTAATGTTCAAGTTTGAAACAGCATTTAATTAAGGAAGCATTCATGGAATGGCAATGCCTACTACAGAAATATTGAAAAAAACGACCTCTACCATCAAAAGCTCAATCTAGTGAAGGAGACTAACACCTGAAGAGGTGATTACAATATAAGTTATAATGTTGCTGTTTTTTAATAGAGATAAGGTAAGGAACATTAACTCAACTGGAAAGCTTCCCAGAACAAGCGATGCTCTGTTGCGTCTTTCAGGAAGAGAAGGGATGAGTCACGGGCAATGTGAAGAGGGGCTCTGCTGGCAGAGCCTGGGCAGAACTGTAGACCAGCACTGTCCCACAGGGAATGACTAGAACGCAAGCCACAGACACAACCCAGATTCAACAAGAGCATGACGGAAGGGGTGGAATTAATTCTAATAATATATTACATTTAATTCAACAAATACTAAATATCATCATTAAATAGGTAATCAATATTTTTAAAATACAAGATATTTTACATTTTTTATTTTGTACTAAATCTTCAAAATCTGGTATGTATTTTACACTTACACCACATGTCAGTTTGGACGAACCATATTCCAAGTGCTCATTAGCACATATGTTTAGTGACTACGCAGTAAGCTGGGGGTTCTTTGATCTGCCTATCGCACGGGGTGTACATGGATACTGGCGGAAGATGAAAGGGAGATGCAGTCAGATACGAGAATGCCAAGGCCTTAGATGCCAAAATAGCAGTCTCAGTTTAATCGTGAAGGCATCCAGGCATCATGGCAGCTCTGAAACATTTAATTCTGTACAGGTATAATTTGAGGATTGGAAGGATTCTGCTGGCAACCGTGTAAAAGCATCGATCAGGAAGGCACAGTGCAAAGCCATGCCTCTCAGTATGTTGTGTTTCTCTGTGGTGCTTAATGGAATTTTCATATAAATGCAAGCAATTGGTAGACAGTGCTTCTCAATTTTATGAGTTTTAACCTCTATCTGGTTACTTATGAGAATTAAAGATTTAGTAGAAGAGGAACTAAGAATATCAGTTTTAAAAGAGAAAAAGTTTGGGGTGTGGCCACTTTTAGGCTTCAGCTAAGCAGCCCGTTCTATGAATTTTCCAGTCAAACAGATCTTGCCCTCCACCAGACTGCCACACACAGGCAGCTTACCGTCACCAAATGCGTGTGTCCCGGCCACCAGTCTTCACGGTGATACGTCAAAGGGAAATAGCCCACCATCTCCCAGATACCTCCTGTGCCAAAATGGTGCTACCCCAAAGATCTAGATAGTAATGCCTTTGAGGCACTTTGAGGTAAAAACTGATTTTTCCTGTCAGCTTTTCTCAAAAGGCAAATGTCTTGAGCAGGCTACATATTTTTTCACCACATCCTGCATATAATTGCATTCTTTGTTATCATTTCTCCTTTATGGCAAAGGACACACTTCCTGAATTCATTTTGTTCTTGGGATAGCCAGCTTCACAGGCTCCTTTTTTCTGCTTTCTGCTCCGCCTTTGTGCATTCTGCTCCATGGCATCCTTTGAGTTCCACTGTTTCCTAGTTCATGATGTTGCAAGTCAATAAATAATTCCTGTGCGGGAGGAGAGCCAAGGAACATGGACACTTCAGCCGGTGCTGTTGCAGAGTCGTTTGCCGCAGCGCCTCCTCTCCCTGCTGCTCGGGAGCTCCCAGGCCCCTGCTCCTGTCTCTGAGGCTCATGCTGGTGACTCAGATGTACGAGGAGCAGCCCACAAGCTGGGCCAAAAGCACAGTGAGGAGAGGAGAGAAGGTGTCCAGTCTCATTCCTCAGACACCTGGGGTCTGCCCCACTCCAGGAATTACCCAGTCCCCTTGTTCCCACAGCCCAGAAAGTGGCCGAAGCTGAGGTGACTCGCGTGATCGTCACTGTGGGGCGTGGACGATAGGGGGTGGCTCTGCCTGTTTCTGCAGCCATTTCTTAAATCTTCCATTTTAAGCCTAAATATTAGACTCTAAAGTGTCTTAAAGTTCAAAACCAAGTCCTAGGACACATGACCTTGAGTGATTTATCCATGTTGCTCAAATTAGAGCCCAGGAAATTCAGGAAAGGTTTATGGTTTGATGAAGTAGTGAAGGTCGACTCCGTGTTTATAAAAGCCTTAACTCTGCTGTACCAGCTGAGAATAACTGTTATTCTTTCCTTCTCTATCATGTACATAGTTTACTGAATTATTTGAAAAGTACTTTTTTTCTTTCTTTAAAAAAAGAATCTGCATTTTGAGTTAGATACTGCTGGGAAGCCATTGTCTGTCTGGCATCTGTCCCTGGTGCTTGAGGGGCATTCAAGGGTGTTGTGGAAAAGTACAAAGACCCCCCGCCCCAAAAAATAAAAGCCACCACATCTGCTCTTCTTGGTGGGGATGGGATAGATAGTGCTACTGTGAGGAAAGAGAGATTTGGACTGTGACCATGATTCTCACTGTTCCATAAAACACTAGGCAATTAGTCTTTTCCAAGGTAAAATATTTCTTTTAATGCTCTCTGCATCACACACATCATAAAAGAAGAAAAAGTAAAATTGCTCTGGAAAACTTCAACAAGGAGGTCTACTCCTGTTGCTTTTGTCAATTGCCTTCTTTCAAAGGTAGATTAGAGTGATTAGAGACAAAGCCCTGAGTATTCCTAAGGGGGTTTCCCAAAAAAAGAGAAAATCCTCCAGACTTTCCGCACCTGGTAGGGAACATCAAAGGCCTTCCAGGAGTTTTGTTTCACTAGAGAAGAAAATATTGATTGAGCACTGACTACAACTAGGAATTGTAGTTGTCTTTGGGCAAACAAAGGTTTCATTACTGGAGAAATAAATAGTAAGGTGGGGGAGGACCCAGCGAGCTAGTATTGCGTTGCTGAGTCCTCTTTTTTTATCAGAGATTTTTAAGTGTTCTTTTAGAATGGGGTAAGTGAGGATTCCTCAGGCAGATCTTGATTAAGATACTTTTATCAGTGAAGAATGGGTAGGAATTGGACTCCAGAACCAAAACCAACACCATTGACAATCGTATAGGAAATGAAATTCTTGGACCTTTCGTTTAGACAGTAGCTTTTCGTGACTGGTGGTGAATACTCCATGACTCGAAACACGAGCAAAAACACTTGAAAGAGGAGGAAGAATCTGAAGCACTTCAGTCGGATTGTCTTGGAACAAAGCAAAGAGATTATTCCTCCTGAGCTCAGACGCATTTCCTGGTATGGTGAAGTTGAGTTGGTGGGCAGATCCTAATCATTACTGTGTAGCCTGCATACATAGATGTATTCATTCATTCATTCATTCACTCCTCAGTTATAAAATAAGGGTCCACAAAAAATGAGAATGGCTTCTAGGCACCAGGGATTTAAAGATGGCAGCTGATACTTGAGTGTCACTGGGGAGCCTACTCCCAGGTCCTGATGCAGCAAGGAGCCCGCCCTTCAATCATGGGTCCTTGTGTTTGTTTGTTTGTTTTGTGCCCTTGATGAAAGAATTCAGTCAAGACACATGGGAGCCCATATAGAAGTACAGTGGAATGTATTACACCTATAGAGAGAGTTGCACCTTCAAACAAGAAGATGGGCAGTGTCACAAAGATGTGTGCCAAATGTGAGTTTGGATGCATTTTTAAGCACACAAAGTTACTCCTGGAGTTCAGGGAACTGTGATGATTATCATTGTTTACTTATACAATGTATATGTTTATCAGCATTCTCTTGGGGGTTATTTCGGAATGTCCGTATCTCAAAAATGTCTCCCTTTTCTCTCAGGAGCCTTAATCATATAGGAATCTAAATCAGGTCTCAGCCCAAGAACGGAGTCTTTAAAGAATCTCCCCCTTTCTAATATCAGTGGGTGTAGGCCATGCCACCCAGGAATGCTGTATGCCTTGTCTTGGTGGCCAGATATCAGAAGGAATCTCACAGTGTGTGACCTTAAAGTGTCATTGTGCTTTGTGGGATTGCTTCAGGTTTGAGACCTACAAATGACTATAAATGTACTGTATTGAAATCTTTGTTTCTTTAACTATAACTGGCAGAACATACTATTTCGGGACACACACACCCTTTGTCCCTCAGGCCTGCAAATGTCTAACTACCCGCCTAACATGAAGAGGTGAACTACTAGTTGCAAAAGTTTGTGGGGAGCGGTCATATACAGTATGAAGGTGTAGGTGCATGTGGGGTGTTAGGGAAACCAGCAGACAAGCTTTTTCTTCAGACAAGATGCTGTGAGAACGTTATTCCATGCAAGACTTTTTTTCTAAATAAAATTTCCATTCATCACTGCAGGTCTCTGAGATCATGTGTTATGTGTCTCTAAAGGTGGAAGAAGAAAAATCTGAAATATTTTAAATAGCTTTTCACTTTGTTTTGCAAGTGGCCATGTTATTTAGAATTGTGCCAGGGAAATTATGCAGGGCATGTGCGTATCTTTAAGATTTTTCTGGGCCGGTGAGATAGCTCAGCGGCATGAGCGCCTGCCTGGCAAGCGCAAGGTCCTGAGTTCGACTCCCAGTACCCACATACAAAGGAAAAAAGGGCCGGTGATATCGCTCAGCGGCACAAGCACCTGCTCACAAGTGCGAGATCCTGAGTTCGACCCCCGGTACCCCATCACAAAAAAAAAAAAAAAAAAAAAAAAACAGAAAAAGATTTTTCTAACTTGAAGATAAGCCTGCGTATGAGACAGCAAGTATATCAAATAAGCTTCTCAAGTGGGAAACAGTGGCCTTTTTCTGCTAAATGCCCCCTTCACGTGCTGTGTTCCCAGGCCCCATCTCACTCCCTTCTCCTCTGATACCTTTGTAGGAAAGGAAAAATCTAGGTTTATAACTTAGGCTCCCAGAGCAAACAACAGATTAACAAGAGAAAAGCATACAAAAGTACGTAAGTTTGTGGGGACATAGGAGCCTTCATAAAGAAAATGGCCCTCCCCCAAAACAACCTGTATATTTGTTATGTTAGGTTTGATGAGAAATGCATAGCTGTGAGGTAAGGTTTAATGGGAATAAGGTGGAAGAAACAGAGCAAGGCCTGTTCGTTTAGATTCTCCTCTTTGTCTTCAGTGATCAGGATGCTTCCTTCCTCTGGGAATAGTGAGGGCATCTGTCCTGTGAGGTCTTCTCACCTGCTTCCAGGGAAGATCAGAAGGCCCTTTGCAGGATTAGAATCTGTTTTAGAGAAAGGACTGAGAGGATGGTGAGAATGGCCTCCTGGAAGCTTCCATTTTCTCAGATACCTTCGGCTTAAAGTATTTTGGGGTAGCGTGCCCTAAATTCTATCCCATTTTAATTTCTTTGTAAGCAATACACTCAAAGTGGAATGTGAGGTTTTTACTGGGACATTTGGGTTTATTTGATGGCCCTGGGAAGCATCTCTGGGCTTCTTAGGCTGTGCCAGTTCTCAGGAGTGGAGCATGTAAGGCTGGTGCCCCTCCTGGTGACCTTCACAGCCATCTGGGCCGGGACCTGCGTCTGTCCGGCTCAGCTCAGCAGGGCAGGACCTACACCACGCGTGTGCGGATGCCTCATTCGAACTCCACTTCTGTGATTCACGCCATCTGTTGGTAATTTGTCGTTGCTCTGGAGTCAGAGATTCAAAGGGTCTGATCTCTGGCAGCACTCCACGAGGTGTACCGACTGTGACTTCCTGAGCCCCTCTTCCCATTCGGCTGGTGGCCAGGACCCAGCGCTGAGTCAAGCTGCCGTGAATGTAGTGATGTTTTTCTTTGCACTTAGAGAGCATCACACACAGTGCCTGCCCCTTCTTGAGCCAGTGACACTCTTGGTGGGACTTGTTTGAAGTTCGGCCAAGCTGGCAGCCGTGGGGTTCCACTTTTACAACCTCTAGCAACAGTAGGCTCCAGTCCTTTGTGTCACCAGGCCATCTGCTTAGCCTTTTCCCTCTCAAACTGTAAGCAAAATGAGCTATCTAAACCAAAAACACCCATTTCAACTAAAACACATTTGCATCAAGTCAGCCTAAAGGCCTTGGAAGCATATTCCTCTTGAACAAATTTTATTTTCACCAAGAAAACAGGCAATCATAATGTCCTCACAGAAACCCTAATGAAGGAGGTGTTGTTACTATTGTTGCTTTTGTATTTAAGGAAATTGGGATCTAAACAAGTAGTGTACCATGACTGTGCTACTGAGAAGTGGTGAGCCTGAAACTGAACCTCACACCTGGCTCCATAGTGTAAGAGTTTGGCTTTTCTGTATAGTTCCTCCCACCTCTCAACATTAATAACTCATTGCTTTGAGTTTCAGTACCTTTAACTAATCCCTCAGACCTTAATATGGCACCATACATCCATTGGCAATACCTGTTCACTTTTCCACCCAACAAATATTTTTGAGCATCTGCTGTGTACCATGTACCACGCTGTGCCCTGAGGTCACAATGACAAAGAGGTCTTATGTTGTAGAACTTATAATGGAGTTGACACTGCATTTGTTCATTTAATAAACCTTTATGGTATGTAGGCCTGAGCTATGTGAAGAACTCACAAGTCACCTTTCCAGTGTATTGGACCTTTCAGGAGGCTTGTAATCCAAAGAGCTGGACACCAGCACCCCTGTTTGGTGTGTATTTCCTGGCTAAACTATTGAATTCTCTTTCCCTTGGTTTATTTGTCTATTTTTTTTTATTATTTTCAAAAAATAAAACAGATTTTCAAAACAAGATAATAGGAGAGTAACAATAATTAATACATTGCATATTGTTATCTTCATAATAGTTACTCAGAGTACAAGATATAGTCATGAAATATTGTCCAAACAATATTAGCACAAACCTTTCTTTTCAACGAACTAAGAGAAACTAGCTGTATAACTATCTTAACTATCTTGTGTATATTGAATGGATAACGTGCAAGGTTACCTCCTGCTCTGGGAAAATACTTCCTACTTTAACTGAATTTAGCTTCAAACAAGACTGGAGTTTAGAAATGTGGGGGAAAAGAAAAGTTTGGGTTCATGAGAAAGTCAAAGAAAAGAACATAGAGAAGTATATCAGCTAGAAACTCCTGTCATCAAGTAACAGAAAATCTGATGGCTAATGGCCTGGAAACTTAGAAGTGTATTTCCTCACACACAAAGAAGTCAAAGGGTAGTTCTGCTATTTCACTTGCTCCACAGTGCCACCAATGACCAAATTTCTTTCTAGGTTTCTGATTTGCCACTCTTTGTATATTGACCTTTCATTCTCAAAGTCATTGCTTTGCGGTTACAAGACAGCCCCCGATATTCCCAGAATTATTTTCTCATAGCAGTGTCGGAAGCAGAAAGGAAAACCATAGGAGAAAAAGACATTCTTCCTACCATAGCACTTGCTTCGTTGCCCTGCCCACCCGAAGGGAGCGCAAGCGGCCAACCTCCCTGTGTATCACTTTGGTTAGAAGTGGGTCATACATCAAGCTCTAAGCCAATCAAAACTCATCCTTTGGATCTGAGCATGAGGGTTCTCTTCTCTGAGGTCACAGGATCTATAGCAGCTATAAAAATCTGTACTCAATCTGCAGAGGAAAAAGTGAGTAGGCAAGTAATGGTATCTGTCATGGAGAAATTCATTTGGGAGCAAACACTCTAGTAATTGTCATTTATCCCAAGAAAACCCTTCTTAAAGAAACTGTAATTAGTGGGAATCCTCAACACATTCCTGCTGGTAGAGATAGAGACTGGAGAAAAGCCTTTTTGTCCACAAAGATTCTTCAACAGATGAAATCGATTGTTCCTAAATGAGAAAGGCAGAGGATAAGACTGACACTAAGATTCTCGTGGGTGCTCCACGACTAGCCTGTGTTTGGGATGGAAAAGGATCAGTTACAACTTCCTGATGGTCTTCAATTCAGACACTGTCAAAGTATTACCAAAGATGGGCACTCGCTAGGGTGACATAAAGGGCCTTTGTCATGGAAGTCTTTATTACACTGGGCACTGTGACACAGAGATGAAGACACATCCACTGACAGGCAGAGATTGTAGAGCTCTATGCATTTCCGAAAGTACTCGCAAGTCCTAAGTGCTTTGCCAAAGGAATGCAGAGCTACACCTGGAACACTCAAGAGACCAGTTAATTCTGCTCGGAATGAGGTAGGTGGGGATGCAGGGAGGGTGTGCGGTTGAAATGACACTTGAGGTGGATCCTAAAGGAGAAAATAAGTCATTCCACGTGGAAATGTTGAAGGGCAGTCTAGTCCAGAAGCATCTCAGAAGTTAAAGTCCTTCAACTTGCGTCAGTAACTTTTAATGTTAAAGTCTTCAGGACCCAAAGAAGCTGCACTTACACGGCGCTCAGAAACCCTGTGCTCCTTTCCTTTGTGGGGATTGGCTGTGGCTGTGGGTTCAGAATGCGAAGCAGTGAATGCTCAGATACAGATGCCGGCTGAGGAGCTGAGGAACTACCCCTGGCAGAGCAGTGGGTAAGCAGCTCCCAAAGAGTACAGAAAGGACCTCTCGTACCACATGATCTGGTTTCCCTCTCATCCTCCCACTTCCACGTTTATAGGTTCATTTTACCCATGAACTTCATCCCCTTAAGAGAGAGGTGTATGCCATTACACCTTTGTCTTTCCCATGTCGGAGAACAAGATCTGACACACGCTCTACGTTTTAAACATGAATGTTGAACACGTGGATGATTGAACAAATGAAGTGAGAAGTTAGCCAGTCGTGACCTCTGTATCAGCCACATAAGCAACTACAACTTGTCATGTGGTCTCCAGGCTTCACTGTATTAACCATATCTGGCTCAGGGTTAGAGCTTGTGAAACTTGTCGCGGGTGGAAAGTAGAGGCAGTGGCTCTGTATCACTAAGTGTATGGGACACACAAGGCTCCAGGTAGAGTTGAGCCATTGCCGAGGCCCATCTATGGTGGACAAAGAGATGATATGAGCAAGGAGCAAACACCTGTCAAACTACTCAGGGAAGGAAGATACAGAGATTTATATTGGACTCTTCAGACACTCCCAGCCTCATTGCTTCCTGCATGTATGACTGGGTAACTCACCCTCTCTGTGCCTCGGTTTCCTCATCTGCAAAATAGAAATGAAAATATTAACTACCTCAGAGGGCTGTAGGGCTTAAATGAATATATAGTGTAGCTCCGCATTACTATTACGTCTAGCAAATAGTAAATACAGTACTGTACAAGTGCTGACTACTGGAGTTCAAAACAACCGTAGGAAATAAGTATTACGTTCACACTTTACAGGTGATGAATATTTAGAGACGTTAAATGAGAGCTTGAGTCTCCTAGGGCAGTTAGGCAGTAAGTGACAGAATTGGGATTGAGATTTAGATCTAACACTATAACCCTTGTAAGAAATTTGTATGTATGGTTATAAATTATGATGCCATAAGTAGCACATCTGTTGATCTTAATACAGCAGAAAAATAGCTGAAACATCGTAAAAAATTTTTCATTTAGCAAGCCTGACATTTCTACATAAAGTATATAACCATAGATAGCCTTTCTCCCTGGGACAGAAAATTATGGATCACAGACTCGAGCACCTTCCGGTCCCAGCCCTTTCTGTCTGGACCCGTGACAAGTAGAATTTTCCTAACACTTACTACCTGTGGGAAGGAGCATTTGTTTTGGTATTGATTTAGTTGTTTTTTTTTTTTTTTTCTCCAATCTGTCATGAAACAAACTTTTTACAAAATTCAGTAAAATGAAAAGCAGTCAAACAACATTCAAGCCCCAAATTTTGTATGATCAGATTCATTGGTCAACTTGCTGAAGAAATGTCTGTGTGCTTCTTCTCAATTCCTACACTTTGCACGGCTCCTTACCAGTGGCCAGTCACCAGCCTGCAGGCCACGTCCTCAGGATCTAATTCCCAGGACTTCTGCGGAGAATCAATTACTGTTGAAATGGAAAGAGCCCCTGAAAGAGACAGGCCTTGACCAGACCTCAGAATCACTCTTTCAGCGCAGAGCCAGCCCAAAGCCCTAAGTGAAATCCCTGCCCCCCCCGAACAAGACTGAACTATTTTTGAGTCGGTTGCAGACCTTTTACCCCTCAGCCGACATCCCTGACTCGCATCTGACTTGCTTGGCAGCTTGTCCCCTAACAGGTGTTTCTGCTGTGCTTACTGTGTGTCAGGCAGTGTTGAAGGAATTTGCAAATGTGAACTCATTTAATCCTCAGAGCAACCTTAAGAGGCAGGTCCTATGATTGTCACTGTTTTTCATAGATGAAGAAACTAAAGCACAGAGCATTTAAATCATATACCCCGAATCACACTGATAGGCTTTGATCTGTTCAGCATCTCTCTTCCTCCAGGGTAAAGAGGAAAAGAAGAGGGAAGGCCTTAGAATGAGCAGGAGTGAGAAGAGTGTGTGCAGAATGTAGCTTCAGTCCAGGAGAAGTGAAAATCCTAGCATGAGATAGCAGCCACATCTCAGAAAGAACAAGGGCTTCCAGTCACTGGTGAGGAAAAACAAACTTAAGACTCAGAGGCAGGGTTGATATGTAAAATGAGAAAATAGAGTCAAAACCACATACGGTACCAAAATTAAACTCACATCCAAGGACACGATAATACATTTATAAGGCTACTATTATATAACGTTTTTTTTTTAATTTCAGTACATGGAGATTGAACTCAGGGCCTTCACGCTGAGCTATATCCTCAGCCTTTTTTAATTTTTATTTTGAGACAAGATCTCGCTAAGTCACTCAGGTGCCCAGGCTTGCTCGAAATTGTGATCCTCCTGCCTCAGGCTCCCAGAGTGCTGGAATTATATATGTGCACCATTATATCTAGCTATAAGTTTATTATAAAACAGCACATATAATGTTGTTATTAATCATAACAAAATATCTATGCTTTTTTGAATGTCTGCTATATGGCAGTTTGCATATGTAACTTTGATTCTCACAACTGCAAGGGGAAGGCAGTATTACACTCATTTTTCAGATGAAAAAGTTAATAAAGTTTCAAGGAAGTGAAAGAACTTGCTCATACTTTCATAGCTAATGATTGGCAGAGCCAGATTTTGCATCCAGTTCTAACTGTAAACATGGGTCATGTTTTACTAAGCCACACTTCTAGGGGTAGTGACCAGATGTCATTAGCAGGATGGCTTTGGAGAATCCTAAACTCGCATGCTGAGTCTCTGTGTGCCCAAGAAGTCTCAGAACAATGGCGCCCACAGGTGAAAATGGAGCTAGTTTTTTTTTTTTTAATTGCGAAAATGCAAGAAAGATAATTAACCAGCTGTTAAGTAGCTGCAAACACTTTTATTTCCCTACAAGTGGTAATGATGTAAGCATCTCTGCAAGAGAGGTGCGTGACATGGTCGCGGAGAAAACGTCCCTGCTGAGAACCCAGAGCTGTCCTGGCGTATCTGCCTCCTCTCACACCAGCTTGGATGTGGTCTGCGGAAGGTGGAGAGCTGTTACTGAGCTTCGTGCCTATCTGATGTCCCGGATGAATGACCCACTGGAGTTATTGGGTTCTGCCAGCGTTATTTCCATCCTAGATCTGCAGAAAGTTTGTGGGAAGATGGAGCTGGTCCCACAGACCAGACTACAGGCTGTTTTCACAATTTCACACAATTGGTATAAATAAATTTGTTCCCTTTTTTATTAGAAGAATAATCCTCACTCCAGCTTCTTCTCAGTCCTTGATAAGCAAGAAATAGATTCTGTGGGAATATTTGCAGTTGCATACATAGATGCTAAAGCTTCCCTGAGTGTAGAATTGGAATTCTTTCTGGAATAGTCACAGTGTAAGAGGAAGATAATAAAGGCAAGTAATGCCTGGGTGGGTCATTATCACGAGTGGCATTCTAATGATGCCAAATGAAATTGTAAAAATAACAGTGATAGGGCCGGTGAGACGGCTCAGCGGCTTAAGCGCCTGCCTTGCAAGCGCGAAGGCCCGAGTTCGACTCCCGGATCCCACATACGAAAAAGGGGCCGGTGATATCGCTCAGCGGCACAGGCGCCTGCTGGCGCGCGAGGTCCTGAGGTCGACCCCCCGGTACCCACACACAAAAAAAAAAAAAAAAAAAAAAATAACAGTGATAGTTTCCCAGAAAAGAAAGCCCGTGCATTTTTGAAATTGGTAAGGTGCGTGCATGTGATTATAGACTCGCTTGGAAACCTGGCCTTATCTTTCTTTGAATGACCTGCCAGTTAAAAATAACCAGATAAAGTGTCCTAGACTACAAAATGCCAGGAATCTTTTGCCCAGGTGATGTCTCTTCTTTCAAGGTATCTGCATTTGATCTTAGCCAAAAGGCCATGAAGCGATCTTTCAAAATATCTGATCTGAAGTCACCCCAAATTAACTTGTGCATAGCAACAGGCAGTGGTAATGTAGGTATTGTTAAAGCACTGATACAAGGCAGTGGGAGAAGACTTTCTGAGACTTGCTTAAGAAAAAAAGAGTTCTTTATTGCTACCCGGCTATTGTTCAGAATATTGTCCTAGAATATTTGCCTTGCTCCCTCTGCAGGTAGAATAGGCAAAGAAATCCTGTATTGTGTGGGAGTGAAGGAATGTTCAAAGGATAGAGATTTTCTGGACAGAGTTGAAGTTATGAGGGGAAAAATCCAGCAACAAGCATGTGTAATCTTTGTTTGCCAGTCTAGTCTGTGAATGCTAGATGTTCGTACAGTTTGACTCAGAAAGCACTCCCCATTCATGCAGTAGGTATTATGAATCACCTCTACAGGAAGGATGCATACATGGCATTCATACCCTAAATCTCCCTCTTGTTCCCAACACAGACATAAGTAATCAATCACAGGACTCTTCCCTGCCAAGCTTGGTCTTGATATCAAAGCCCTTCTCACCTCAATGCTCCAGCGATCCTCTTAAACCTTGACAGATGACCTGTAAGTTGAAATATGTTTACTCCATCTGGTTAGCACTGGTAATGCAAAGGTGAATAAAACATAGTGCCTGCCCTCAAACAGCTCACAATCTATTGAGAAAAACAAAGCCAGCAACCGTTATTGTAATATTGTGAGGTGAATGAAGTGTGGAATTTATATGCTAATGGCATTAGGACAAAAATGAAAGAATAAGTGTCTCTTCCTGAAGGATGTAAGGAGTGTGTCTAGGGGAAATGAACATGAACAAGTTCAGACAGATAAAGGAGCTCGCATCTCAGTCAAATCAGGCAGTGCGTGGGGCTTCTAAAGAGTGTGGCTAGGAAGGTGCTTTCTCCACATAGGTCTGAGGGGAGCAGTGGCTGGAGGCGAGGGACAGGCTTCAGGTCAAGGCCTTGACCTTGATTGCCAGGAAAGATGTTAAAAGAATTTTGTGTAGAAAAATTCACAGACTGAGACAAGTGGATTCCTTGGTGTCTGTGAGATGGTCCCAAGGGCTCCATGAATTCACAGCACCCTGCGAGAGTGGCCTGTGAAAATGTACGTAATGCATGACATGGCTATGTGCTTTAGTAATGTCACTGCTTAGAACACACACACTGGGTGCTGTAGCAGTAGCAGACATAGAGATAAGGCTTTTCCCTCAGGGGTTTAATTTGGCATGCCACAAAACAAAACACCACTGGCATCAAGGTACAGGCTGGAGAACTGACTTACCTGTGAGGTGCAGCTGTGCAGGCTGGGGAAATGTGAGGACTTTAAAAGACTCCTGGGATCTGGACATCCATGCAGGGGCTTTGTGATATTTTGCATAATCAAGTTAATTCTCCTTTTATGATAAATGTAGAAATTTAGTTTGAGAGGTACAAACTCCTAACTTGTGTTACCACTAGAGGCTTTTTCACAAGCCAGAACCCTTGAACTTGCATTCACTCGCTGAGAATTTGTTATATTTAAATAACGATGCTCAGCCATTAACCTCATAGACCTATCTTGATAGAAGAAACCAATCGGTAATATTGATATCACTAAATTAGCATCATGAGGGATTAGCAGCCATTGTCACTTTTCGTTGGGAGTGGGGGACTGCACTTCCCAAAGACATTGAACAAGTTAATATTATAGTGATCTCTTCCATTTGTATAGGAGAGTTGGCAAAACACTTTCCCTCATAAACGTTATGTCATTTGATATAACAACAATTCAAGGGTGAGGGAAAGATATAATTAAATTTATTTTAGTGGTAAATAGTGCCATTTTCCAGAATCTGGACTTTAAAAGAAATTTATATAAACAAAATGCAACAAAGGATTGAATAATTATCTGCAGTGAGGATTTGAAGACATTAAAGGTATCGGCCCTTTCCCACCTGTACCAGTTAAATCACAGAAAAGTCACGCAGAGTTTATGAGAGTCCTTTAATTCTTCTCAAGGTGAACAAGCACCCAAAGATGAACTTCAGAAAACACTCTGTCCTATAGCAACCAGGCAGCATGAAATTTGAGGATAATCCAAATTTGAAACATTGTACTAATATACAGTGCACACTTGTAATTCCAAAATGTAGTACTGCAAGAATGAGAAAGAAGTCAGATCTTTAAGAAACTGAAGGGAGGAGGTTGAAATGAACAAAGATGAGGAAGGAGAAAGAAAGAGGTTCTAGCTGCGGAGGAGTGGCAGAGTGGTGCAGAGGGACATAATTAGTAAAATCCACCATAGGAGAGGAATTGCAGGGTTTGTTGTTTCTTTTTCTAGACATTTTGATATGTGCAGCAGCAGCGTGTACTGAAATGGCATCTGTTTATGCAGGAGTAGAAAAAAGAACCCAGCTTCCAGGGAAGATTTCGAGTATGTAGAGTTGCATGGTGATTTGAATTTTTCCCTTGGGGCTCTGCACAAAATTTACTGCTTCTTTCATTTTATTGATACCATAATGGAATTTGATACACTCTAATTCGGAAATTAAAGTGTTGATTTATTTCATAGATCAGTACAAAATCCAATCAAGGAAAACTACTGCCCCTCCCAAAGCTCCAGTTGTACAGAATGATAATTGCTTTGAAAAGAAATAAACAAGTTTGGGGTGAGGGTCTTCTTTGTTCTCAGCCAATGAAGCAGTCCCAAAAGTGGGGCTCCACATTCGGATTTTTCCTACAGTAGCATTTGAGCGTTTTTATCCTGCAAAGAGAACACTGGAAACTTGATAGCTGTTCTCATTTTTTGAACACTTTGGGAGCTTGCACATATCATGTGTAAGCTTGACAGCAACAGAGTTGACGAATGGCCTCAACAAGGTTATTTTGTGAGGCAAAGTAGCTCATCAGCTAGGAGCACAGGCTTTTAAGATATATGGGTCTGTATTCAGGTCACAAAGATGAAGGTTCACGTCCTTGCTTCTGCTTACTAATTGATTCAGCCTAGACAAGTTTCCGAAGCCCTCTATGTTTCATTTAGTTTTCCCTCTAGTTTTAGCTGGAAACTAGATGAGATGGTTCATTTGAGCCATTCAGCACAGAAACTTGCACATAGTAAGTACTAAATACAAAAGTGATTAGTAAATGCTTCTGTGTGAAGTTCATGAAGTACCAGTTAACATCTGCTGAGCAGTTTGTATGCCCATATACTGTTTTACATTTTGAAATTCATACGGTACTCTCAATAACCATATGAGGAAAGGCAAAAGATTTTCAGTGAATTTCAAGAGTTAGCCAGCTGTGAAATTAGAAGGAACACTGTTCCCAAAAGGTCATCCTGACCAATTCTAGCACCAGGTGCTAGTTCAGGGATTCCCAAAATCACTCAGCTTCAAGTATCTGCCAGAAGGACTCACAGAACGCACTGAACGCTGTGGTAGTCTTGATTACGGTTTCTTACAGGAACACGATACCGATCAAGTCAGTCAAGGGAAGAGGCGCTTAGAGCAGAGTATAGAAGGGTCTGGATGTGGGGTTTGCAGTTGTTCTTTCTCCCTGGAATATTGCCCACCAGGGAACTTGTCTGATCTTTGGTGTCTGGGGTTTTTGGGGGGCCTTGCGTATGTACTACCCATGTGGCTGACCTTCCATCTTCAGTCCTTTAACAAGGCAGAACTGATAGTAGGTGGCTATGTTAGCTTTCTGTCACTGTGACAAAATACTTGAGATAATCAACTTAAAAGGAGGAAACATATTTTAGCTCACAGTTTCAGAGATTTCAGGCCATTGTTAGTTGGCTCCATCGCTTTGGGGCAACAAGGTAGCGAGGCAGAACTTCATGGTAGGGAGCACATGGTGGAGGAAAACCGCTCATCACCTAGCATCCAGGAAGCAAAAAGAGAGAGGAAGGGGCTAGGGTCCCAATATCCCCATCAAAGGCATGCACCCAGTGACCTGACTTCCTACCACCTGGCCCCACCCTCGAAAGGTTGCCCCACCTTGCAGTATCACCACAGGTTAGCAACCAGGGGGACAATTAAGATCTAATTGATAGCAATGGACCAAGGGCCCCATTAGAAATCACACTGTTAGACACTCTGGTGACCACAACCCTCAGGCAAACAAAGACACTCCTATGAGCCAGGACCTTCCAGGCCTAGAGCGCACCTCCCAGAGGCCAGACCTCTCTTTAGTAAAGTTAATTCTTTACTACTAATGTTGTTCTCATTTGTAGGTGAGGAAACTGAAGCACAGAAAGGTTAAGAAACTTACCTAAGGGCCGGTGAGATGGCTCAGCGGCTTAAGCGCCTGCCTGGCAAGCGCGAGGGCCCGAGTTCGACTCCCGGAACCCACATACGAAAAAGGGGCCGGTGATATCGCTCAGCGGCACGGGTGCCTGTTGGCGCGCGAGGTCCTGAGGTCGACCCCCGGTACCCACAAAAAAAAAGAAAAGAAAAGAAAAGAAACTTACCTAAGAACTCCTAGTTGGTAAATGGGAGCCAGGACCCTAGTCCAAGCAGTCTTATTCTAGAATATGTAGATATTACTGCCTGTAACCTAGAGAGTTATTGACTCTCCCCAAATCACACTGCTAGTAAATAATAGTGTCCTGGTTTAGATGTCCCCCTAAAGCCTCAGGGGATCATAAAGAGGACTTTTGGAAGGTGATTGGATTTGGGAGGCTTAAATCTGAGTTGCTGTTAGGTGGGGTCTGGCCAGAAGAGGCAGGTCACTGGGTGGATGACCCGGAGGGGCTCATCTCCTTCCCCAGCTCCTCTCTTTACCCTCTGCTTCCTGTCTGCCCTGCTCTGAGTAGCTCTCCTCCACCATTCCTCTCTGCCATGCCTTCCTGCCTTGGAACCAGAAGACTATGGACTAAAAATCAAGAGTTCTTGATCTTTTCATGCTCTTCTGGCTTTTCCTCACTGAACATTTTCTACAAGGATCTTGCTGTTTCCTAGGTGAATTTGCTAATAACCTCCATTAGGTTCTACCACTGGCAAACTGAGCCATGCCGAGCATCTGCATCTATCTCAGAAGTACTCCTTTGTGGATCCCTGGAGACACCTTAGGACTAGTAAGATTCAGTGGAGTTTGTATGAGTCTTGAAAATAATATTATCTATGGGACTTAATATTTCTACAGAGGAAGAATAGGGGGTACCAGTACATACCAGTATAGGCATGTCAGTCAAGCCAGGAGAAGATACTGATATTCGTGGGCCTTAAATGCCTTCATAAAAACAGAATTAGAGCTTGCTTCTGTTTTGTAGAGTGCAACAAGATGGCACATATAAGGGCAATACTTCCTCACACATTTTTGAATGCACAGTATTATCTCTTGAGGGTTATCTCCAATACCCTGAAATTTAGGACTAATTATAGATACTAGGCAACAGCCTGTTCCTTAAAGACGGTCTCTCAGTTACTTGTCAGGCTTGAATGGTTTTGTGGAGTGTGGTGGGAGGAGATCCACACCCCCCACCACCACCCTCAGAGAGCCGCTTCAGAGAGCAGTCATTGATGAAAATCAAAGGGGCGGCACCACACACCCACACAGCAGCCATGCCATGTGCAAGGCCAGCTCATCCCTGTGCCAGGACTCAAATAGAGCAAAAAATAGGTGTATTTCCTCTCCTACTTCCTATCCAACCAGTCAGTCAGTTGGATTCCTCCGTAATCAGAATCTCCCAGGGTATGGCAACTAGGTATTTTTGTGTTGTTAAATTCCACGGAAGATTCAGGGGCACAGCAAATATCAAGAACATAGTAGATCTGAAATTGTGTCATCATTTTAAAACACATTTGCTAAAAAAATAAAAATATGAAATAATAACATTATCTCACTCTAGTTTTCAGCATGGGGGCCGTGTTTATTCTTTTGTTATTGTTGTTGTTGTTATTGTTGGGGCATTTGTTTATTTGCAGTGCTGAGGATCGAACCCCCAGCTTCAACCAGCGGGCTCTCTACCATTGAACTGTGCCTCCAGCCCCAGGTCCATTCTTTAAAGGGAAATGAAATGACAAGTCCCCACTTATGTTTGGTTCTGGTTTGTAAGACAGGCTGTTAGTGTAATTAAAAGTAAAGTACCTACAATTATATACCCTAATCCCTAATTTTATACCCTAATTTTATATCCCTATAAAATGTTGACTTTAATTCCCTTGGGTAGATATGAAAGTGGTATAGCTGGGTCAAATGGTAGTTCTATTTTTAGCTTTTTTAAGGAGCCACCATACTGATTTCCACAGGGGCGACACTAATTTAATATTCCCACTAGATGTGTAGAAGGGTTTCTTTTCCTCCCCTCATCCTCACCAGCATGTATTGTTCTTTTGTATCCTTGCTGATAACCATTCTGACGGGTGAGAAGGAATCTCAATGTAGTTTTGATTTGCATTTTCATAATGAGCATAGGTGT
Organism: Erethizon dorsatum; assembly: GCA_028451465.1. NCBI lineage: Eukaryota > Metazoa > Chordata > Mammalia > Rodentia > Erethizontidae > Erethizon > Erethizon dorsatum. The sequence continues at coordinate 147,604,775 of CM051823.1, forward strand.
TGAACCTTTTTTCATACACTTAAGAAGTATCTGTTCAACTCATTTGCCTTTTATTGATTGTGCTATTTGATTTTTTGGTGGTACGTTTTTTGAGTTTTATGTATATTCTACATATTCTCTCTCCTATCAGTAGCTGGAAAAGATTTTTTTCCATCCTGTAGGCTTTGTCTTCACTCTGCTGTTTCCTTTGCCGTGCAGACATTTTTAGTTTTCTGTAGTCCCATTTGTTGACTCTTCTTACTGTTATTTTCTGAGCCATATGTTGGAGTCTTATTCAGAAAGTCTTTGCCTGTGTCTGTTTACCGTATTTTTCCTTTTAGCAATTTAGCAATTTCAAAGTTTTAGCAATTTCAAAGTTTCAGGTTTTATATTTATGTCTTTGGTCCATTTTGAATTGATTTTTGTAAAGGTTGAGAGAGAGGGATCTAGTTTCAGTATCCTAGAACTGTATATCCAGTTTTCCCAGAACAAGTTGTTGAAGAGACTCTCTTTTCTCCAATATGTATTGTTGGCTCCTTTGCCCCGGAATGAGATGCGTGTAGCTGCATGGGTTTGTTTCTGTGTCCTCTATTCTGCTTCATTGGTCTATGCATCTGTTTTTATGCCCATACCATACTGGTTTTGTTACTACGGCTTTGTAGCATAAGTTGAAATCAGCTAATGTGAAGCCTCCAGCCTTGCTCATTTTTGCTTGGGATTGCTGTGGCTATTCTGGGCCTTTTGTGTTTCCATATGAATTTTAGGATAGTGTTTTCCTACTTATGTGGAGAATGACATTGGTATTTTTATGGGAATTGCATTGAATCTGTAAATCACTTTTGGTAATATGATCATATAACAGTATTAATTCTGCCAAACCGTGAACAGGATGATGTTGGCCCTGTAGAATAAGTTTGGAACTGCTCCTTCCCTTTCTATTTTGATGGATTATTTTGAGGAGTACTGGTGTTAGATTTTATATAAAGATTAGATAAAATTCAGCAGCAGTGATCCCATCTATTCCTGAGCTTTTCTTTGTTGGGAGACTTTTCATTACTGTTCAATCTAATAGACCATTATTGATCTGTTTAGGTTTTTCATATCCTCTTGGTTTCATTTTTGTAGGTGATATGTGTCTAGAAATTTGTTCATTTCTTCTAGGTTCTCCAGTTTATTAGAATATAGGTTTTCAAAATAGTTCCTAATAATTCTTTGTGTTTCAATGGTTTCTGTTGTAACATCCTCTTTTTCCTCTCTAATTGTAATGACTTTGATTCTTTCTCTCTCACGCATGGTTTAGTTTAGCTAAGAGTGTATGATCTTATCTATCTTTTCAAAGATCCAACTCTTTGTTGCATTGATCTGTGTATTGTTCTTTTAGTCTCTATATCATTAATTTCAGCTCCAATTTTTATTATTTCTTTCTTTCTGTTGAGCTTGGTTTTGGTTTGTTGTTTTTCTAAGACCTCGAAATGAATCCTTGGTTTATTTACTTAAGACGCCCCTGACTTTTTGATGTAGGCATGCATGGCAGTGGACTTCCATGTTAGAGAACTTCCTTTGCTGTGTTCCAGACATTAAAATTGCTCCCTGACTTCTTTAATGATCCACTAATTGTTCAAAAGTGTATCATTCAATTTCCATGTGTTTGTATAGTTCTATAGTTTCTTACTGTTGACTTCCGGTTTCGTTCCATTATGATCTGATAAGATGCAAGCAATTATTTCAATTCTTTGTATTTCTTTTTTTTTTTTTTCTTTTTTTTTTTTTTTGTGGGTACCGGGGGGTCGACCTCAGGACCTCGCGCGCCAACAGGCACCCGTGCCGCTGAGCGATATCACCGGCCCCTTTTTCGTATGTGGGATCCGGGAGTCGAACTCGGGTCCTCGCGCTTGCAAGGCAGGCGCTTATGCCGCTGAGCCATCTCACCGGCCCTCTTTGTATTTCTTTTAAGACTTCCCTTAAGGTCTAAAATATAGTCTGTTTCGAAGAGCAGTCCATGAGCTGCTGGTAAGCATGTGTATTCTGTGGTCGTTGGGTGGAATGTTCTATAGACGTCTGTTAAATCAATTTGATCTATGGTATAGTTTAACGCTGAGGTATTTTGTTGAATTTTGTCCAGACAACAATTTTGTCCTGTCTATCGGTGAGAGTGGAGAATTAAAGTCACTCACTATCATTGTGTTGAGACCTATGTGTCCCTTTATGTCAAGTAGTATTTGTTTTATGAATTTGGGCAAGCAATGTTCAGTGCATATGTATTTACAACTGATATATCTTCTTGGTTGATTATTCTTTTTATCAATATGTAGTAGCCTTTCTTGTCTCATCTGATTAATTTTGTCTCGAAGTCTGCTCTATCAAATGTGAGAATAGCTACCTGGTTGCTTCTGGGTTCCATTCGCATGGAATACTGTTTCTCCATTTTTTCACTTTCAAACTCAGTAGTGTTTCCTAGTGAGGAGTTTTCTCGCAGGCAGCAAAGAGATGGATCATATTTTTTTAATCCAATCTGTTATTTTATCTTTTAATTGGAGAATTCAGACAATATACATTCAGAGTTATTATGGAAAGATATATATTAAGTCCTGTCATTTTGTCATTTTTCTAATATTTGATTCTTCCCTGCTTCTCAATAGCTTATCTACCCTTCCCCTTCTTTGCATAGGATTCCTCTAAGTATTTTCTGCACTGGTGGCATAATGGTCATGAATTTCTTTAGTTTGTGCTTATCAGGAAAGGTATTTATTTTTCCCTCTATTTTGAAGGGTAGCTTTGCTGGATATAGAAATCTGGGTTGGCAAGTACTTTCCTTCAGGCCTTGAATTGAAGTACATTGTTCCATAACTTTCTGGCCTTCAGGATTTGTGCGGAGAAGTCTAACGTTATTCTGATGGATATACCTCTATAAGTGACTTCTCTCTTGGAGCTTTAAATATTGTTTTCTTGTTCTGTACTCTTTCCATTTTAACTATAATGTGACATGGAGAGGTTCTTTTCTGGTCATGCCTGTTTGAGATTCTAAATGCCTCCTGTACTTGGGTGTCTATATCTATTCTAAGATCTGGGAAGTTTTCTGTTATTATTTCATTAAATAGATTATCTTAACCTCAGTGCTCTCTCCTACACCAAAAATTCATGTTTGGTCATTTAATCCTGTCCCAGAATTCTTAAATTTTTTTCATAATTTTTTATTTTGCTTTTATTAGTGTCTGTGTATGATAATTCCTCAGCCTTATTTTCAAGCACTGAATTTTTTTTTTTCTTTGAGACAGGGTCTCTCTATGCAGTTCAGGCTGGCCTTGAACTCACTTTGTAGCCCAGGCTGGCCTTGAACTCACAGCAATACTCCTGTCTCAGCCTCCCAAGTGCTGGATTACAGGTGGCACCACCATGCCCCGCCAAAGCCCTGAAATTCTACACCCTGCTTGGTTTGTCTGTTTTTGAGGCTTTCTACTGAGTATTTTGATTTATTGTGTTTTTATTTCCAGAATTTTTGTTTGGTTCTTCTTCAGAATTTCTCTGTATTGAATTGTGCTTTCACATCTTTCACATCTTATATTGTCTTCCTTTATTTATTCACCTATGTACTTATATCCTTTTTGAAGTAATTAATCTTTTTTTTTTTTTATGTGGGTACCGGGAGTCGACCTCAGGACCTTGTGCTTACCAGCAAGCACTTGTGCCACTGAGCGATATCACTTTCCCTTGTTTTTCCTTTATGTGGGTACCGGGAGTCAAACTCAGGACCTCACGCTTGCCAGGCAGGCGCTTATGCCGCTGAGCTATCTCACCAGCCCACAATCATTTTTTTTTTTTTTAAAGAGAAGAAAAAACAAAACAAATTAAAAAAAGAACAAATTTTCAAAACAACATAACATGAGGGTAACAATGGTTAATACATTACGTATTATTATCTTTAAGTTAGTTATTCAGGATACCAGACATTAGCATTGAATTGTCCAAACATTATTGGCTCAAACCTTACTCTTCAATGAACTAAGTAAAATTGGTAGTGTATCTATCTTAACCATCCTATATATATATACAATTTTTTTCCCTTTCCCTTCTTTCTTTTTCCCTATTCCAGTCTCTCTTTCCTATTGACCAGTTTCTTTTTGATTCACCATGTCTATTGTACATTTTGGATCTTATTTACTCTTTCAGTTTCTCATACTAGAGAGACAATACGATGCTTACACATGTGCGTCCGGTTTATTTCACTTATGAGTATTTTCTCGAGTAAATCAGTCTTTTGAATTTTTTCTCTGGTGCTATAGCTACTTCAGTATCTTTGTGTTTAGTTACTGACAAATTATGGATTTGGGGGAGTCATATTTGCTTTGTTTTTTCATACTTCTTGTGTTTCTGTGATGATATTTGGCAACTGTTGGGATGGATATATCTTCTACTTTTTTTTTAGGGTCTTCTAGCCTCCACTAGAGACCTTGATCCCCAGCACCACTCAGAAAGGAAAAAATGAACTACAGAAATGTTGATGACACATTGATATACAATAAAAAACAATTAAAGGCAATAGCTGTAACACCATTAACAACAGAAAAGAAGTTAGCAATAATAATATATAGTAAACTAGATGGCAAAAAGTTTATAAAGGTTAGTAGTAATGATAATAAATGGAAGGGGTAGAGAAAGGGAAAATGGAAGCAGCAGAAAAATTTTAAAAAGAAAGAAAATATAAGATGAGAATGTGAGAAAAGTGAGATTTTAAAACCCCATTAAAGAATACAAAACTTCAGCCGGTGAGATGGTTCAATGGCACAAGCGCCTGCTGGCAAGCGTGAGGTCCTGAGTTCGACCCCCGGTACCCACATAAAAAAAAAAAAAAAGAATGAAAAACTAAAAAGAATTAGGTAAAAGTAATGGGAAAAAAAAAAAAAAAACAAGAAACAAGAAAAAACAAAAACTAACAAGGAAAATGACAAATGAGTCTAAAAATTCCTCTCCTTTGAGGTGTTTGGGTAGATAGTTTTTTCCAGGATTGTAGCAGTGGAATTCACCAGATATGTGGAGGAGGGGGAGAATAGTTGAGTCACAACTGGGGCCTGCTGTATTACAATAACCACTTAACTCGCTGTTGTGCGAATGCTGAGTCCTGCCTTACCTTTTTCCACTGGCCAGGGTCAGTATAATATGTTGTCCCCTCAGAGCTGTATTCACTACGGATGATTTCAGTGTTTGTTTTTGTCCGTCTGTGCATTCTGAGCCACTGCTATTCCCACCTAGCTTTGTGGCCTGTGGGTTTGTGATGTGCCCCACTTGCTCAGAACCCCCTCTGTCCGCACACCTAGGGACATGACAAATGTCCAAGCAGAGTTTTTTCCCTGAGCATGTTGGTAGTGCGTAAAGCAAACAGACCACTGAGTTTTGTGCTAGAAGAGGACAACAAAGGGACTCTGGCAATCCACTGGGTTTAATCCCAGTGCTTTCAGATCCACCTCCCTCAGACAACCACACACTACTGCCTAGCTTCTCACCAGAGAGGGTGGAGCTGTCAACCATTGTGTCTTCCACAACTTGAGCTCCCCAGTGCTTAAACTTTTCCGGGGATCTGTGACTAGCCCTCCCCTGCTCCACAAATGTCTCCTGTGGTACCACCCACTCACTGCAGCAGGTTGAGCCCAGAGACCCTGAAGTGTAGTTGTTCTGGAACTTCTGATTCCGGAAGTAGCTTAGTCTTAAACAATAAACCCCTTCTCAAAATGGCTGCTGATTATACCACTCCTTGATATAGCAGGCACTGTAGTCAGTTTCTTCTCAGAAGCCAGCTTGCCACACTGGAGAGTAAAAGCCCACACTGTATTTTCAGCTTGCAGGATCTGTGGGTTTTTCCTGGGGCTAGTGCTGCCAAGCCTTTGTTTCCCACTGGGTCTGCTGGCTGTCTCTGGGCCGCCCTTGTGTTTGCACACTCAGATCGCAGTCCCTGGGAACCAGGGTTATTGCTCCAGACCGTTTTATTCTTCTCTTTATGTTGTCCTCTGTTTCTCTGCGATTTTTAGCTTTCCTATCAGCTCTTTCTTGATTCTAGGAGTTCGCCTTCTCACTAAGGAGTGCTTTTCCACGTGCCTCAATTCCAGGTTCCAAAGAGGGTAAAGATCCATTGTTGATGAGGACTCTGCCATCTTCTCAAAGCAAAACCTAGAAGATCTGAAATATAAACATTTTTAACAACCACAGCAAAAGATATCCATGTGTTAATTTCCAAAACTTATGAATCTAACCTATTAGCACAAAAGAATGGCTATTAACTTATGTGGCAAAAGTATATGATTAAGTTAAGGATCTTTGAGAGGGGTTTATCCTGGATTACCTCGGCAGTCCTCAAATGATATCACATATATCCTTATATGAGGAAAGCAAGGGAAATTGGACACATAGAAAAGGTAGAGGCCACGTGATCACAGAGGCAAAGATGGAGAGATGCACCTAGAAGCCAGGACTGCTGGCAACTCTAGATGCTGGGAGAGAGAAGCATGGATTCTCCCCAAAAGCCTTTGGAGGGTCTGCAGCCCTGCCAACACCTTATCATCAGATTTCTGTCCTCCAGGACAGTGACAGAACACATTTTTATTCTTTAAAGTCACCCAATTTGTGGTAATATTTATAGCAGTCTGGCTTAGTCTGTTGTTCTGCTGCCATAATAGAATACCACAGGATGAGTAGTTTATCAACAGAAGAAGTTTATTTTGTTCACAGTTCTGGAGGCTGGGAGTTTTGAGAGCACAACCCTGTCATTTGGCAAGCGCCTTAGTGACATGGAGGAAGAACAAGTCAGCAGGCAGCAGACAGGGAGGAAGTTGGCCAAGCTCATCATCCTATAAGGAGCACACTTCCTGAGATAATTAGCATACTCCCAAGGTAAGATATTAATCTAATCAGAGGGCAAAGCCCACATGCCCTAATCATCCTTGAAGGTCCCAACTCTTTTTTTTTTTTTTTTTTCTTGTGGGTACTGGGGGGTCGACCTCAGGACCTCGCGCGCCAGCAGGCGCCCATGCCGCTGAGCGATATCACCGGCCCCTTTTTCGTATGTGGGTTCCGGGAGTCGAACTCGGGCCTTTGCGCTTGCAAGGCAGGCGCTTAAGCCGCTGAGCCGTCTCACCGGCCCCCCAACTCTTAATGTTAGGAAAATGGCAATAAAATTTCGACTGGGGTTTTGGAGGAGACATTTAGACCATAGCACAACCCTAAGAAATGAATACATATACTTTGCTAAATGTTCCATGGACGTCTCCAGAGTTCCTACCTTGAGACACTGTTTTCAAGCTAGAGTGCATTCTTCAGAGTTTGGCCTGAGGTGGCCCCATGACTAGCATTTCTGAGGTAACTGGACTGTAGGCCTCGTGAAAGTAGCACTGTGCTGCATATAATAGGAGCTTAGTAACTATTTGTTGAATGAATAAATACGTTCTCTGACATTCTAATCTTTATTTTTTTTTGGGTTTTGTGTGTGTCTCCACATGAATCCTCTGGCCCCAGATGGCCCCACACTTTTAAACTGCACTTTTCTGACCTTTTTGAGTGACATCTGGTCCCTGACTAGCAGTTCTTTCCATTGTATTTCCTTCATCCTCCTACATGTCTTACATGGATAAGGAAGGCAATCTGTCCTTTCCTTTTTTTTTTTTTACATTAACTATAGTTACCAAAATAAACACCTTTACATCTTCTTTCCATTTCTCCATCTCCAAAGCTTCATCAAAACTCCATTCCCCCAGAAAGAACTACTCTCTCTTCAGAACCTTCATGCCATCTCATCCCATTTCTGTATCATTCACTTGTCACCTCAAGTGACATTTCTTTAATATCATTACTTCTGCCAGACTTTAGAGTGGTTTTACCATCTGGTTCAGCTAACAGTATAGGAACCCAACAAATACTGGACAGTTGAATCGACAAAAATGGGAAGAACTGGGGAGATTCCACATGAATGGATAAATTTTGTGATAAATCCCTTAATTTGCTGGGAAGTTAAGAAAGTAAATTAAGAAAGCAAGTAAGTTAAGAAAGCAATATTAAGGATTAATAGATGTGCTTGTGGGCTAACCCAAACACATATGGTAAGGTCAGAATGATCTGATGAGTTTACACTTATCAAATTTTCTCTGCTGTTCCATAGCAGATTTAGCAGCTTGAAACAATGCATTTATGGCCTCACAGTTCCTGTGGGTCAGTGGTGCAGACATGGCTCAGTGACGTCTTCTGCTGAGGGTTTGTCAGAGTACAGAGTGGTAATCAGAGTTGGGCTCTTATCTGAAGGGCCGACCGGTGAAAGGTCTGCATCCAAGTATCCATGGCTGTTGAGAGAATTCATTTCTTCCAAAGACTGTTGGCCAGAAGGTGCCCTCTTAGTTCTTGCAGTTGAAGGCCTCCCCAACATGGCAACTTCCTCAAAGCCAGCAAAGGAGGAAGCTTACCAACAGAACAGAACTCGTGATCTTATTTATTCCATCAACTTTACCATAGACCCTCAAACAAGGGCATGAATACAAGGCATGTACAATCACTGAAAAGTTTAGGATTTGTCTTCCATATCTGCCATATACCATAGGCATTCTGTAATGAATGGGGTCATCTTCCAAAAACGTATTTCTTGCTCAGAACTAACAACTTGGTATGATTTTCTTACAGAAACAATAGTTAGCACCCACACTTTAGTCCCATTTTTACCCAGAATACACCAAATATCATGCTAACCAAACTGTTTTAACATTTATGTATGTATGTTTGTATGTATGTATGTACGTATGTATTTCATTGTTATTCTGTGAGAATATGTTTTCCAAATTACAAATTGGGATCCTGGGACAGATTCTTCAGCTAACAGAACCTCAACATAGCCATGTTAGGGAAGTTAGTTCTACACATCTGCCACCATTAACTCATGGCTATTTCACAATATGCACATGGACAGATTATTCCCAAACCAAATATGTAGGCATGAGCTGATGTTGATCAGTGATGTATTTACTGTACTGTTACTCTGTGAGGTCATCAGTATTTACAGTCAAAATCTGAATATTTCAATAGAGAAAGTCATTTTTAACTTCTTTTAGAATGTGTGATTCAACAAACAATTTCACACTGCTTTCAGACTCTTAAAACTAAAAAAACACCTATTCCAAAACACCAAGCCCTATCCTGGAAGTCCTCATCCCTCGTTTACATTGAATCCCATGGGTTACAAAAGGATGCTGCCTCCTCTTTGTGTAGCCTGATGTGGAAGAATCTCTGTTAGGCCGGCAGCAGAAATTCTTTTTAAATTTTTAGATGCATCAAAGGCTGACCATTTCCTTTTTTGAAGTCTTTTCTTGCTTCCCAGCCACCAGGGAGTGCTTTAACCTCAGATCCCACTGACCCTGTTCCCTTCAAAGGCTTTGCTCCCTTCTGTGCAGAGAGAAAATACCATTTGAAAGTGGTGGGTTCCTTCTCCACCTGGGTCTGTTGGAATAGGAGGCAGTAAACAAAAATAATAATAAGCAGCAGGGGCAGTTCTCAGTTATTACCGAGGGAGCTAGAGAAAACATGGAAATCAAAGGAAGCCACATAGCCAGGCATGGTAGCACACACCTCTGCTCCCAGCACTCTGGGAGGTTGAGGAAGGAGGATCACAAGTGTGAGCCCGCTGCAGGCAAATTAGCAACTTAGGGAAAGGTTGTCTCAAAACAATAAAATAAAAATTGGCTGGGGATGTAATTCAGTTCAAAGGCTCTGGGTTCAATTCCCAGAGCCACAACAACAACAACAAAAAAAAAGAAAGAAAGAAAGAAAGAAAGAAAGAAAGAAAGAAAGAAAGAAAGAAAGAAAGAAAGAAAGCAAGCAAGCAAGCCACCTTGCAGTGCTTACTATGCCTGATTCTCTCTTGTACTGCAGCCTCCTGTAACTTCCAGGAAGCAGGGAGTGGCATCCATAGTGATCCATGAGTAGGTGGAAACTTCCGCCCAGGTGGGCCTCTCAGAGGCATCATGGGACATTTAAACAAGGCAAGCTGTTTAAGTGGAACCACGCCCCAGGCACCTGAGCAGTTGGACCCATGAGACTCCGTCCTAGGACCCTGGTGGTGTGCCTGCTTCACCTTAGCTGTAAGCACAAACGGAAGTGGAAACTGTTAGGAGTTTTTCCCTCTTTCATTTTTTCTTTCTTTCTTCCTTCCTTCCTTACTTCCTTTCTTTTTTTAGGATATTAGCTTATAGACTGAGTTGATTGTGTTGTTTTGTCTTTGCAGTTTAAGTTGATAAATATGTACAATTTTACCTCTGATAAAGCAATTTTTGACTTGTTTTCTAAGGAAAATATTACTGGCGGTATTGTGATGCTTTTTGCACTTAAAAATAGGCTCCTCCTCCTCCTCCGGAAGGCTGTGATTCTGAGATCTTACCAACTGAGAGCATCACTCCTCGTGGCTGCCCCTCAAATGGCTTTGTAATGCGGAACAGTCCACGTGTGGAACAGCAGTGGTCTGCTATTATAACTACACTTTCCTCCATATATAAAGATGTTTCTTTCCATCAGAGGGAGGGTGTATTATTTTGCTGGGGCTGCCCTAAAAAAACACCATGGAATAGGAATTGGTAGCTTAAACAACAGACCTGGAGCCTTGAAGGCCAAGGCCAAGGTCCTGAGGCCTCTCTCCTTGACTTGTAAGTGACCACCTTCTCGCTGTGTCCTAATATGGCCTTACCCTGTGTCAGGTTGCCTTTGGCATCTTCTCCTTTTCTTAGAAGACACCAGTCTTACTATGGATTAGGGACCTACCTTATGACCTCATTTAACCTTAATCGCCATTGTCAGGCTTTGCTTTCCATGTATATTCATGTTGGGGGTTAGGACTCCAATGCATGAATTTTGGGGAACACAGTTCAGTCTGCAACATGGAGTCACCCATATGTCAAAAGTATGAGTGTGTGTGCATATTAGATTTTCCTGGAGATTTCATACCTTTTATGAGACTTTCAAAGGGTGTTTAAGATATGATACACCTGTTTATATCAACTTACCTTACTATTTTCTATCCTTTTACAAAGATTCTGTGATTCTATAAACCCTGTTGCTCTGTCCTAATTCTGAGATATTGTTTTGATACGAATCATTAATTTTTAAAAGATTAAAGAATAGTTGGAAGACATGTTTTTTATCCTGCTGAAATGTTAGAAATGCTGATGTGACATCTCCTGTGATTATAGTATTACAATCTTCTTTTGAACATGGTGGCTTAAGTTTGTGACCAAATATATAAAGTTTTATAAATCAGATAGAAAGGATAGCAATTAAAAACCAACTAACAAGTTAAAACATGGTAAAGTATTACAAAAATAAGGAAATAAATAGAAATGGACTTATTTCTCTAAGCAGTGTCATACTGTGTCCATCTAATATGTGGAGGAAAACAAGTGGCTGAGAAATTGACACCATGGAAAAATCTAAAGAAATTAGGATTTTTAACGGAAAATAGAGGATGGATGATATCTTAAAAATTACCCCATCGGGCTGGTGAGGTGGCTCAGCGGCGTAAGCGCCTGCCTGGCAAGCACGAGGGCCCGAGTTCGACTCCTGGAACCCATGTACAAAAAAAGGGCCGGTGATATCGCTCAGCGGCATGGGTGCCTGCTGGCGCACGAGGTCCTGAGGTCGACCCCTGGTACCCACCAAAAAAAAAAAAAAAAAAAAAATTACCCCATCATTGTATTCTGTCTTTCCTTTGTATGTCTCTAGCTTTATTTGGGTCCCGTCACATGCTGAGCTCTGGGGCTATTTTGTTGCATAATTGTGTTGCTGATTTCTTAAACTTCAATGTTAGATTTTCATTTGCCATCAATAAATTTCATCTTGATAGATTTAGACATTTTTCTTGCACAATGATTTTCTAATTTTTCCTTATAGAACCCTTAACCTAAACAAAGTCTTCCATGAATGCCAAACAGATAAAAATAAGACTTATAGCTGAAATAAAGGGGTATAAGGGGTCCTGTTGAAATAAAAATATACTATCAAAATAGTATTTCCTTGATCCAGTAGATACTCTACATGGAATTTCTCACTCCACGCAGTTTGTAGCAGATTCTTGCCTTGGTTAGTGTTCTCTGTATATGAAATATCAAAAGAAAAAAAAAGTTATGCCCTTTTTTATTCCTAAAGAACCAATAAGCTGAGGCATATTTTGACTTTGACTGAGTCCTGTTGTAAAAATGTCAGTAGTGGATAGGAAAATAAAAATTCTCACTTTCCTTTTCTTATTTTAGGACAGCGAGAGGGAGGAGAGTAGAAATCTTACATAATTGTCTTTGGAAACAGTTTCAGTCTTTCCTCTCCTTTGCCCCAAAAGTATACAGCTAGAGTCATAGAATCTATCTATTTCAGCCATCCTGTGACTTGCTGGCGAATTTCTATTTTTGAAAGAATCATGTCTAAGCCCCTGTCATTTTTGCTGAAGTCACTGTGTCAGTCGCGAAAGCACCTGGCAGCTCCCACTGCCTTAGTCCCTGCCTGATGGCTTTCAGGGAGCGCTCCAAGTTCCTGGGGTCCAGTCCATTCTGGAGTCAGTAACACCTGAATTGCTAAAATCAAATGAGGTTTGAAAGGTGTTGTTTTCTATTTAGGGTGATCTTGAATATCCCAGGTAGTATAACTTTGCTTTTTAAAAAATCTTTATTTGCTTATGTTCACCCTAAATTTCAAGAAAACCTAAAAGAGAAAATCTCTGAATTTGGCGCAAATGAAGCACCTGTGAATTTTTGGGGTTTTCTGTGGAAACACAGAGTTTCTGCATGTATATGTGTGCTTGAACTGTTACAGTTAAGTACTTGTATTTTTGTAAAAGGTTTCCTGCTCTTTTCAATATTTTTGTTTGTTTTGACTTTGTTTTAGTTTGATTTAGTGTCTTGTTTTGTTTTAGTTCTCACAAAATTACCAGCTCTAAAGGACTCAGCAGATAGATGAAGTATCCATGTTTTGTGTTATTTGCCCCAGGTCTTGCAGTGTTTCTGGTTTTTGGTTTTTGGTTTTCTTGTCTGCTACTGTAACTTGCCAACACATTGACTTTTGTATATGGGTCTTTTGTCAGGTTCTCGTACTGTGCTGTGTGTGATGGAGACATAGAAATGTAAGTCATGACCCTTCTCCTAACGTGTGCACCCTCTCTTGATGCCACAGTCCCAGTCATTGAAAGGCCAAGATGACATCTTCGTGTGTGCCCAATAACGTCTGTGGAAAATGGTGACAGTTCCAGAAGCATCACTATAGTGAGAGACTGAGGTCTGCTTAACTGTTCATCACTTCCTGCCTAGACTCAAGGTTAAGTGTACCCATGTGCAGTGGGTCCTGCGTTTTTAATTGGAATTTCAGAAAAAGAAGAGGGAGAGAAGGGAAAGAAAACTCATACTTTTCAAATGTCTGTTACAGGATAAGTTGTGGGTTTATGTAATTCAATCCTCGCGACAATCCCATAAGAACAGTATCTTTATCCCCATTTGGCAGATTAGGAAACCAAGTATGAGAAAACCTAAATTGATCCCCAGAGTCCTCCAAATTGATCTGTGGCATCAATAGTACTTGAATTTAGGTTTCTCCAAAGACAATGGGCAGACGTTTCCCATGAGACTGAACCATTTCTATATAAATGCTAGAGAAAGTGGGTCTTAAGTTTCCTCCTTAGGAAAATGAAGACAAAATCTTCCACCTTATTTAGGTAGTGAATGTAGCTGAATGTATTCAAATAAGCTTGTGCTCGTTCAGCCTCTTCATGAGTTGTGAACAACAACCGATATGTTACCACACAGTCATCAATGGAGTTAATGTTCGTGCTGACTCAGCAGTGCTGAGTGATCCCAGTGCAGAGATTTCATCTTAGCCATTAATAACCTTAAATTATTAACCTTAACAATGTCTTCCATTCTCACCCACACCCTGTTACAGTACCTTTGTTTAAAGATGTTTCTTCTCTTAAATGCTTCTAATGCAGCTAGCTCGTGGTCTTGATTGTCCGAGAAAATCAAAGAAGGCCATATCAGAGCAGCAAAGAACCAGGAAAGGGACTGACTCCTCAGCTGGAAAGAAACACTTTAGAGTTTGTAAACAAAAGATTAAGTTGATAAGAATTTGAGGAACAGTTGAAAAAAAGGTCTAAAGGTGTAGACCCAAGAGTGTAGATTGGATAATAGTGGCTAGCAGAAGCGATGGCTTCTGTCTTCCGTCTCCGTCATCTGCTGAAGTAGGTTGAGATGAGGTCTCTGTTGACTCCATGGCCAGAACATCTGTAGCACCACCCAGTCTTCGTTTCCCGTCTTCACAGCAGTGTTTAATGCAAGTGACCGCCACTCCCTCATTTTATCTTCCTTCGTTTGCCTTCCTTGATGTCTTGCTTCCTGACTTTCCTTTTTGTCTTTCTAGCTGCTTTCTCTGCTATGCATTACAGCCTCATCTTCTGCCATCCAGCCATTAACTATGGAATCCTTTAAGACTTACTCGGAGACCCTCTTCTGGGGTCTTGGGGATTAAACCTACTGCCTCACACATGCTTGACAAGCACTCTACAACTGAGATGCACCCCCAGCCCACTTCTTCTGGCCTTAATAAACACCTTTCTCCTAAGCAAACATGTCCATATCTACAGCTTCATTTGCCACCTAGCACATGGAGTCAGCGTTCTCTCCTGAGCTCCAGATCCACATAAACTAGAACGTCATAAAAATGCCTCACTTCTGACCTGATGATAACCAGGGCTGGAAAGGCAGGTCCCAAACCTGGCCACTTCCAAAGGGAAGTGGGGATTGACACCCTGTGTGTTTTGTGTTGTGTTGTGTTGTTTTGTTTTGTTCTGTTCTGTTTCAGCAATTAGTTAGGTACTGTATAGGAAGCACTAGAAGAGCAGAGATGGGGCAAAGAACTGATCAGGAATTTACTTTTGGACTTACTGCATTTGAGCTACCTAAAAGTTTTAGTGCTGCAAGATTTGGATGCAGTGACCTGGAGGCCAAATAAAAATTTGTAGAGTTTGCAGTTCAAAGTTGTATTGGAGAGACAGTGAGGTCTTCTGCTCTTTAAAGACACCATCCTCTTTCCTCCCTAGTTCAATAGCTATGCTCAGCATTTGTTAAATAGTTGGAATTCACTTCTCTCCTCTGCTTTCCTTTGGGAACCAGTAAACTTCACCCATCCTTTCATTCATGCAGCTGTGATCATAGATTTCCTGTATGGGCTCTTTGGTCCAGTCAATCCCAAGGTCATTTAGAACTCTTTGGATTGCTATGGCCACAAAAGAGACTCAGGAGAAGACTAGCTGGGGCAATGAAATGATAACATAAACACTAACTCCAAAGAGTTGCTGTTGCATCATGGGAAGAAAAGAAATCTAGTTAAAGATATATCTAAACAAACAACTCTAATTTTGCAATGAGTTAAGGAACTTTTTTCTTTTTTTTTTTTTTTTTGGTACTAGAGATTGAACTCAGGGCCTTAGTGCTGATCGACATCCCAAGCTCTTTTTCTTTTTTATTTTGAGACCGAGTGTCACTAAATTGCCCAAACAGTGCTGGAAATTGTGATCCTTCTGCCTCAGCCTCCCAGAATACTGAGATTATATACATGCTCCACTGAGCCCAGCTAAGGAACTCCTTGGGGTTCTTTTCCCAGTTTGTTTTTAGTGCATTAAACTTAACTGATAATCCTTGGACTCTGGTATAAACAGATGATTAGTTTATGGTCGGTTTCTCTTAATGATTATCTTTCAGAAAATGTGTGAGTGATGAGAGAAAGAATCTGAATTATTTTGTTGTTGGAAAATAGAAATGGATGACATGTTCCAGGTGCTGCTGCTAAGAG
This sequence comes from Erethizon dorsatum, assembly GCA_028451465.1. NCBI lineage: Eukaryota > Metazoa > Chordata > Mammalia > Rodentia > Erethizontidae > Erethizon > Erethizon dorsatum. The sequence goes on from CM051823.1 coordinate 147,620,591, forward strand.
GCTTCCAACAACTGCTTCAGATCACCATTTAATGTTCAGTGAAATAAGTAACAGAAGGCAGGCGAAGAACTTGTAGGAGGAAGTGATTTTCTAATATTGCTTAGCAAATCATCTCTCTATTAAATCCTCTTGGAAACTTAAACTGTACCAGGAGAAGGTAAATGGGATTACATAATCCAAGTAGCATAGGAAATATTAAATACTTCATGTTGTTAAAGCAGGGTGACATCATTGCCAAAGCACGTTTTTCTTTAGAAAATTGAAGTCTTCATCCATACTTACGAGGTACAAAGAATGATTTGCTGCGGGAGAGACTGTAGCGTGCGCAGCGCTCTGCCTTATGCTTAGGGTGTGGCTGGGAATTGAGAGCTGTTCTGTTTCATCCGGTCATTTTTTAAACTGCAAAGCAAAAGGGGAGGGGACAAAGAGAAAATAAGGAAATTTTGGGAAGCCATTGCCTTTAAATGCCAAGAATCACATTAACGCTACTCAATAATATATGGGTTTAAAGAAGGAGGGATTCTTACAGATTTCTAAAATGGTGGTGGGAATTTCACATAGGATTAGAGGAAAGCAAAGGAAGCTGTTATACATCCAAAAAGAACTGAAAATTGAAGACTCAGGGTTTTTTGTTCGGTTGTTTGTTTTTGTACGGTTTGTAATCCATCAAGTGGAAAATCTTAGAAAGACATAAGGCTCCACTAGAGTTTCCCAGAGGGCCAGACCAGGGATAGAAAATCATTTGGGGCACCATCGATGAGAGTCACACAATTTATACTTTTCTGCCTAACCATCGTGGTCACTTTTTCTGAAGTTTTCAATATGTGCTGTTATTGCAAACCTTTGTAATTTTCTCCCCTTTATGTTCCATCCTCAAATCTACATAGCTAGCCTGAAATATTAGTCATAAAACTAATACTGGAGATAAGCAGGAGGATAATAATCAGGCTGGCATGGGAAAGCCACAAGGAATACTTGTCAGGGCATTCATGTCCCAATGGACAGACTTGAAATTTGAATGATGCTTTTGGCCATGACTAAGTATAAATAAAGGAAATCAGATTAGTATATCACCTTCCCTCAGCCCAATTGTCTTTAGCTTTTCTGGACTGTAAATTCACATGGCCTTACCCCAGTGTTGCTTAATGGCAACCAAGCAATGTTAAGTGGTCCCCTAGCAAAACAAAAGTGATCTAATATTCAGCTGTACCACTTTTATCCAATAGCTTTCCCTTTTTATTTTCCAAGCCTGACACCTTACTGAGGTTTCTCCTTTTTTGTCACTTATGGCTTCCCATCCTTGTCATCCTATTTTATTTCTGGTATCTGGAACCTGCCCATTTGTCCTTTCTCTTACTAATCTCAACCTATAAGCCCTGCCCCTGTTTCTTCGTATTTCTGTGTTTTGTTAAAAATGCTTTATTCTGGGGACTGGGATATAGCTCAGCGGCACAATGCCTGCCTGGCAAGCACAAGGTCCTGAGTTCGATTCCCGGTACTGAAAAAAAAATGCTTTATTTTGATGCGTTCCTATGCATAGGCCACATTTTCTTTATTGTATTTTCATAATTTTTTATTAATTTACTTTTAATAGTTATATAATACACACAAATTAAGGAACATTTTTAAAAACATAAAAAAGTAGAAACAAAAGGGGCCATTCATGATTGTTCAAAGATATCCACTGTTAATATTTTAATGTATTCCTTTTAGACTGCTTTATAAATAAGATCTATAAAACTAAATAGGCAATATAAGTATTCTTTGATGTTTGATGTCTAAATATGAAAATATAAGCATTTTTCTTAATATCTTTTAATGGCTATGTAATATTCCATTGACTGTTTATGTCTTAGTTTAAAAACCATTCCTTGATTACAGATCATTAAGATAATTTATAATTATTTTACTATTATAAGTAGCATTAAGGAATATATCTTTGTTTACTCAGCTGGGGAAGCACGTGTTTTTATCTTGCGTTTGTTTCTTTTATTTAGGCTGATTATTATTTCTTTAGCATAGATTCCCAGAATTTGAATTTCAGTTCTTGGGAAGGGATTTAGGACCCTTGATAATAAGGTCACTTTGCTTTCAAAATACTGGTTGCAGCATTTTTTCTTTGCCCGGTGTTCATGAATGTGTGCTTTTCACTTCATTCCTGAATCATCGAGGATTCTAATTTTAAAAGAAAGGACTGCTAACTCAGAACGTGAAAATGGAGTTTCACACGATGGTGCCCATCCCTTAGTACTAGTGTGTGCATTTCCATGTATCTGTTCGATAGCAGCCTTTATTCGTTAATTCACCACTTCTCTACGCTTCCATCATCTTGTGCCTCGCACTGCTAATTTCCAATGCTTATCCTTATTCCCTTCTGCTTGCTCTTCCTTCCCTCAGAGTTTTTTCTGTAATTCTCTTTTGTCTGGCATCCAGTAACTTGGGGGGCGGTGGGACCCAAATTGCATTTTAAGATCATTTTTATGGGTTGTTCTCAGCAGGCATCCCAAGGCCCCAAGTTCTCTCTGTCCCCCACTGTGAAGAACTGATTAGCAGCTGGTGACGGGCAGGGCACTGGTGCCTGGCACTCACAGGAAGCCCTGCAGGAGGTGCCCAGAGCCATGGCGGGTGAAATGTGTCCCAGCCAGCACAAGGTGGGGGACCAGATGTCACGCGATTATGTTCCATTGAAATCCAAACAAAGCCCCAGATTCAGGATCGTTTCCTTGAGACTCGCAGTTGGAAACTGGAATCAGTCCAGGATCTCGCAACAGCTGGTCTCCCCAGGCTAGGATTTATGCCCCTCGCAGAAAACCTTACCTAGGTGTTGCTGATTGGTTTCTGTAAAGCAATCAAACAGTATTTCGAAGACCCAAAGCATACTGCTCTCTGCTGAAAATAAAAAGAGGCCATATATCACCGAAGACACCAGCAGTCTTATTACGGGCTTGGGGACTCTGAGAAGGATGTATCTTCCTTTTAATTTACGCCACCCATTTTAACCTTGAGCTGTGTACCGATGCCTGCAGCTTTGGGATAACAGTGCTCCACTCTTTAGGAGACCCAGCCCACCCTTTGGAAATAAATTATATTACAAATAAGCTTTCAAGGGAAACCAGCAGATGAGAAATCATGCTTATTTTTCTCATCACCCAGTTCATGTTGGGAAATTTGAGAATCTTTCCAAAAATTCATTGCTTGTTATCATTCAGGTCATTTGGTGTTTGCACCCTTCCCCTCTCCTCCTAGAAGAAAGGGGAGCCACAGCCTGGCAGTTGTTTTTTGTTTATCTGAGCAGCAAGGAAAGAAAACAAAACAATAAACAAAATCAACCCCCCACCATCCTCAAAGGTATTGGAGTTGGTTGTGCAGGGTGCTGGTTGGGTAGGAGGTTTAAATTTGAAAACAATAATCCTTTCTTTTTTAAATGATAAAGAGTCATGGAAGCACTTCTGTTTATATAATATTTTGCCAAAGATGTGTTCCCGATGTAAATGGGGCGCTATATTTTATGCTTCACCCTTCATAACTGCTCCTGCTGTTCTTATCACCTGAGCGGTCTCCGTCCCCCTCCTGCTGTCCCTCTCTCCCCTTCTCTCCCTCTGACCGCCTGGCCTCCGCAGCCCAGATTCTCAGACCTCACAGTGAGATTTTGGAGCTAGCCCTCTCCATTAGAAACAAACAAAATAAATTGTTTCCATTCCCCAAAGGAATGTGCTAAAGCCTCTTTCCTCTTTAACGTGGCTGCAATTTAAGTTTGGCAAGAGCTGAACACAATATACCTCAGAGGAGATTTCTGAGGGGTTGCTGATAGAAAGAGCTAGGCATCCCCTCCTCCTCGCTGTGGACTTGAAATGACAGAAAGCCCTGCGGTCATCCTCCGGCGTCCACAGTGTCTCGCAGAACCCTCACCCACCCTGTCATTCCGCAGACACGCACGCAGCACCTGCCCGGCTGATAGGGCACTGGGTCTCTCCCCCGCTCTGTCGCTGAGAGGCAGCGAGGCCGGGACTTACAATGCACATTTCATGTGTTTTATTCATCCTCCGGCCTTTCACCAGCAGCATCTCAATAGCATTCAGTGATATTTCTCTCCCATACTCTGATTTGCTCCTGCTTATCTGAAGTGTTCCATCAGTCATGAATTAAAAGGAAATAAGGATAGGAGTGTGGCCTGTTCACTGCAGGTGCTAAACAGAAATTCCCTGAGATGACTTGTTAAGAATTAATCGAGAATACTGCATTGCCTACTTGAAAGTTTTAAGAGGGTAGACCTTAAGTATTCTACACACGCACGCACCACTTATTTGAAGTGATGGATATGTTAATCAGTTAAGTCTGGTGATCATTTTACCACTGCACACGTGTAGCAAAACATCAAGTTGTATACTTTAACTATATTAAGTTTCTGTTTGTCAGTTATATCTCAGTAATCCATAATCCCAGCACTCTGGGAGACTGAGGCAGGAGAATCGAAAGTTTGAACCCAGCCTGGGCAACCTAGTGACTTAGTCCCTGTCTCAAAATTAAAAAAAAAAAAAAAAAAAAAGGTCTGGGGGTGTAGCTCAGTTCAAATGCCTTGGGCTCAATCTCTAGTACCACAAATAAAACATGTATACGTATATGTCTGTCTCAGTAAAGATGGAGAGGATTGATCAAGGGCAGCAATATGTTCGCGCACCAGTTGAAGCAGAGCTGAAAGAACTCAACTTCAGGAAAGATGTGGTGAAGCAGAGAAGTGATGGGACTCTTGTCAGTGTCCTGGCTCTCTCTCCCCTTCCCCTCGCTATCTTCATCTACTTTTGTAACACATCTCCTGCACAAGGATCTGATGGATTCCAACACCTTCGTTCAAATCCTGGCAGCCATGTTGGCTTCCTCCAGACTGAAGCAGTCAGCACTGTGGGTCGGAACCAGGAGAGTTGAGGCCAGAGGAAGGGGTTCCCTCAGGCCAAGTTGCAGAGGGTTGTGGGTCTTACCTTAATGATGAGGACGCCTGGTGTTCGTCACACACCCTACGTTTTCTTTCATTCCTTGTCTTTTGATCGTATTTGCACATTTATCCTAACATATATCGAACTGACTTTTATGCTTACTCTTTTCCATTTTCATAACCCATAAACTGCCTGTCTTCTTATAGCAGAGCACACAGCTTTTATATAATCCTCAACTCCCTTCATTCCTAGCCCCAGTATTCCAGGTTCTGGCTCGTAGGTCTAGCTCATCCAATCCAGAACATTTCTCATTTTACACTTTCTGAATAGTCTTTTTCCCATGCTTTTTCCTTACATCTCTTCCGTTTTTTTTTTGTTTGTTTGTTTGTTTTGTTTTGTTTTTTTTCCCACATTAAGCTAGATCCCCAAACATTTAAAAAAATTCTTTTAGTCACTTTTTTTGGTGCTGGGACAAAATACTTGACATCCACAACTTCAAGGAGGCGAGGTTTATTTTGCCTCATAGTTTTAGAAGTTTCATGCCATGATTGGCAGGCTGAAATGAAGAAATGGCCTGGTAGAAGGGTGTGGCGGAGGAGAGCTGCTCACGTGGTGGTAGCCAGGAAGCAGAGAGAGAAGGGAGGAGCTGGGCGGGGAGATGCACCCTTCCAGGTTACGCCCCCAGGGACCCACCTCTGGCCACACCCCCCAGGGCACACTCAGTGACTGAACTCATTGGTGCACAAATCCACGGCTGAGTATAGCACCACACAATCCAGTCACCTTCCTGGAGCCCACCTCTGAACCCATGAGGCTTTGGGGGGACATCCAAGATCTAAACCATAGCATGACTTTTATTTTATTTTGAAACAGGGTCTTGCTAGATAACTAAGCTGCCCAGGCTGGGCTGCAGCGTGGAGCTCTTTTACTTTAGCTTCCCAGCGTGGTGGGATTATTGGCATGTGTCACCATGCCCAGCCCATCCTTTCCGATTCTTGAAGCTGGAAAGATTCTTAGGGCTCCAAGTGAGCCCCGACATCATCTTTCTGTCTCTTTGAGTGCACCCCCGACATCTTGGGAGAGGGTATGGGGTCAAAGAGATACATGTGCTGGCTGGAGCCAAGCAGAGGACTGAAGACAGGAGCCGGTGGGCAGCTCTTGAAGGTCCAAGCTCCGCCACTAGGAAGGAGCCTGATGAGAGCAGTGATGCATCCCACCTGTCACTACATCCAGTGGGGACTTTTCTGTTTATGTAAGTGGTCACAGAATGGGGAGCTGACTCCTAGATATCAACCACAGCAGGTATAGGGTTTTTTTTTTAAAAGTACCTCAATATACACAACTATAACTTATCAATTTGTAATTTTAAAAACTATCTCTAGGGCCAGTGAGATGGCTCAGCAGCATAAGCGCCTGCCTGGCAAGCACGAGGGCCCGAGTTCGACTCCCGGAACCCACATACGAAAAAAGGGCTGGTGATATCGCTCAGTGGCACGGGTGCCTCCTGGCATGCGAGGTCCTGAGGTCGACCCCCGGTACCCACAAAAAAAAAAAAAAAAACTATCTCTACCCTGATCAGTCTGCCAAGGCTAATGAAATGTCAGATTTCTTTAATTTATCTGAACTCCATGAGCACAGCATCTTAGGTACTGTTGATTTCATACTGATCTGAACCTGAGATCAAATATGTATCTTTTATTAATTAGGTTAAGATGGAAAGTATTATGACTTGATGCATATGCTCTGGGAAAGAACGTTGTGTAAAATATTGGTCTGTGGGCAAAAATGACAAAACTCAAGGCTATAAAAAGAAATAGAACTAAAGGTTGGTGGTGTGACATCATTATGGAGCTCAAAGCCAATTTCTCTTTCCTGCACCCCCCCAAATGCCCTGCCTCATGGGGAATTAACACCTACATTGTGTGACGGCCATTGTTTTTCAAGGGTCAAATCCATGGTGGCTGCAGCTAGATGGCCAAGCATATGCCTTATTCAGCTGAAGGTGTTGAATAGCTATGAAAGCTAACGAATTTTAAAGAGCATTTAGTGCGAGCTATCCCCTAGTTAATAAGAAACCCAGATGCATGGCAAGAAGGCTTCTTATCCATGCATGGCCATATATAAAATGACAGTAGCTGACTTTGCAGCATATAAATTAGGTGGCAGCGAGACATTTTACCATGTACTGGCCCATCTCTTGTCTCCTAAAAGCAATAAGTCTCCGTAAGTCCAACGTCAGAAAATGCATAGCCCTGCAGTACAATTGGACATTGCCAGCATTCGTTCAGATTTTACAAGTAGAGGTTCGGGTATGGCGTTCACCATTTTTGGTGAATGATGTGATGTGCCATGCAAGTCTCTATTTCAGGACAAAAAGACTTACTTCCCCAGCAGCTGGGAATGCTGCAAACTTCCACGCTTTGCTGTGAGTCCCCTCCGAAAACAGCTGTCATCTGTAAAGAGCTGCCTTGCAAAGGGCAAGCCCCCTTCCTGTGGCAGCGCACATCCCAGAACTGATCCTCACTGGAGTATGAAGACCTGATCCCCTTATCCCAGTCTGCGGCAGCTCGGAAGGGCTATCGCCTCCGCAGCTCCTGATGGAGAGGCTCAGGCCCATGTTAAGGCCACACCACAGGTCACTTCTTCCGGTGCTAATCCCTTCCTTTTCTTCTCCCTTGAAAGCTGTTGATCCTCAGAAAGCTCCCTAAGAAATTTCCGCCTACTAATTTCCATCTCAGAGTCAGCTGTCCCGGGAACCTGACCTGCAGTAAATGCTGGTGTGACTGCAGGGGTGTGGGGGAGTGGCAGGGTGTCCTACACTGTTGATGGGAATGTAAACTAGTACAACCACTATGGAGATCAACATACAGATTCCTCAGAAAACTGAAACTCGAAATTCCATTTGACCCAGCTATTCCCCTTCTAGGTATCTTCCTTTCTAAAAGAGTGAAAGAATCATATTATAGTGATCCATGTATGCATACTCATGTTTACAGCAGCAAAATTCATAATAGCTGTATCTTGGAAATGGCCTATATGTCTATCAACAGATGAATGGATAAAGAAAATGTGGTATTTACACACAGTGGAGTATTACCCTACTGTAAAGAAAGATAGCCGAGCATGGTGGCAACGTAACTGTAATCCTAGCACTTGGGAGGCTGAGGCAGGAGGATCGCCATGAGTTTGAGGCCAGCCTGAACTGCGTAGCGAGACCTTGTTTCAAAACAACAACAACAACAACAACAACAACAACAAAAAACCCAAATAAAAATAAACTTGAATTCATAGGAAAATGAATGCACCTTGAGACCATAATGTTAAGTGAAATAAATCAGACACACAAGCTTAAGTATCACATGGTTTCTTGTATATGAGAAAACTAGAATAAAAATGAACAGAATAAAAGAGATAATAGAAACTAGGGAAATAGATTATTCTCAAAGGAGAAGGGAATCGAGGTGAAGGGAGGAAAAAGAATTAAGATGTGCTATATACATGCGCCAACTTCCTACAAGGAATGTAAACATCATGTACTACATGCGTGTACTAATAAGATAAATTTTTTTAAATCATAAAAAATAAATTAGAAATGTTAAAAAGGCTATGTCAGTTTGAAGTATAACACTAAAACTCTTTGACATTACTACAAAGCTGAATATCTGGGATCATGTCTTCAGACCCAGAAATTCTCTCCCGTCTTATGCCCAAGAAAATTGCAAACATGTCCACTAAAAGAAGAACGGATGAGAATAGATACAGCAGCATTCTTCCAAATGCACCAGACTGGAAAGAACTTCAGTGTCATTAGCAGCAGAGTGAATGGATGAATTGGGTCATATTCACACAGAGGTGAGCTGCTCAACAATGAGGACGAAAACCTGGAGCTTCACACTGCAGCATGAATGAGGCTCACAAATGTCAAACTGAGCAAAAGCAGCAAGATGCAAAAGAATACACGACTGTGTGAGTCCATTGATACAAATTTTAAGATCAGACAAAATATTTCCAGTGCGTGAAGTGAGAATAGTGGTTAACTTCTAGGGGGATTAGTTATGACGAAAAGGGGTCTGAGGGAGCCATTCGGAGGGACTTGTAAGGCTGTCTCATGACCCACATACTGGTTATGGAAGTGAGTTCAGATTGTGAATACTCATTGATTTTCTGTACGGTCATTATTTGTCTCCATTTCTTTATGTATGTTTTACTTAAACTGAATGTTTATGCAGCAAAAGGAGGGAGGGCAGATATAAGCACTGAATGCAGAAATGTGTCATCAAGAATGGGACACAGATTCCTAAGACTTGCGCAGGGCCCCTTCGGAACCGTGCTGTAGGTTCTTACAGATGAGGGGTCTGGGGTGTAGAAGGAGTGCAGCAGGCTCCAATGTGCACAGCCAGCTAGTGGGGGATGATTTCCTGATCCCATCTGCGCCCTCCCTGCACAGAAAGAAGAGCCCGTGCAGCTATAAGAGTCCCCATTCATCTTGGCTCAGCAGTGACTACGTGGTCACCAGGGTAACATCAGGGATGGAAAGTGCAGGGAAATAGAGTTTGTACCGAGGGCAGAAACAGGTGTGGGAATCTGATGGACTATTCCCAGGTTAAGGAGAGGTGTTGTTCATTTCCTAGATGCCTTTTCCCACCCATTACCTAACTATCTGCCTGTGCAAACTTCATAGCCATTGTCATTGCTTTGTTGAAAGCCTGTCATTTTCTGTTTGCAAAACCAAAAACTAGTGGAGAGAAAATAAGGAGTTGTGACATAAACTGTTTCTTTCTCCCTTGACATTCCTTTGTTAGTTTCAAGAGAATTTTTGACTACTTAGTATTTTAAGGGCTCTTATATCAAAGAATCATTGCAAAGAGCTAAGTTGTAGCTGCTTTATGTCTTTAAAATAGTGCTTGTCTAAAAGCTTTACTTTTAATAGGTGATAGAGATTACCTTGAAGATTTAAACTGAAATCTTCTTCATTTCTTAAGTATGTTAGTATGTTTGTAAGCATTTGTGTATATGCATGTGTGTGCATGTGTTTGCATGTACGTGTTTGAATGCGTGTATATACATGGACATGTGCTTATGTGTACATTTGCATATGCATGCTTGGATGTTTGATTTTGCATATGTATGGGTATGAACTCATAAGTGTTTGGGTTTGTGTTTGCATGTGTGTGCATAAGTGTGTGCTTGTGAGGGTGCTTGCAGGGGTGTGTATATGCATAGATGTGTGCTAGTGTGTGTGCATGAGTGTGTGTTCGCATGTATTTGCATGTGTCTGTGCATAAGTGTGTTTGTGTGTGTTTGCACGGGCATGTGCTCACATGTATGCACATAGGTGTGTGCACGAGTGTTTGTTTACATGGGTGTGTTCCAGGCATATATTTGCATGACTGTTTGCACATGTACATATTCTATTAGTGTGGCATCCTTTGCAGGGTGCATGTCACTCTCTCGAGACTCATGGCTCTCTGCTTTTGATTATACTCAGACTAGTCCAAAACTCCCCTGAACTAATCCTAATCGCCTTGGAAGCCACCACACTCAGGCATGAGGCTGTCAAGTGTGAGCGTTTGCAGATGTCAGTGCAAGGAAGGCAGGAATCCAAGAGGACAGATCAAGGCTTAGTTACTGAAAAATACATGCCAGTGCCTCCTGGCTCCAGAGCACCATTGCAGCCCGTAAGAAAAACTTGCCGTGACAGCAAATCAATAATCTCGTGGAGATGATTTGTTTCTGAAATATCCCTGATTAATTATGGCAGTGCATGCTTGGCAACGGTACCTTGCTCCGGATTAACCTAATGCTTTTTGCATGAAGCAGGATTATAACTGGTTCTCATAAGTCAAATTTGACATTTCAAATCAGCCTTTAAAGGTTTGGTTATAGATTTTATAATGTCTCCATGTCAAACATAATTGCTCTTACTGCTGCTGGTAGATATTCGCCAATCAATCAAAATAACGTTTATTTTATCATAAACAAGGGCAAATTAAAACCATTTGAAATCATCGTATTTGAAGACTCAGTGAAAAAGCATACTTTGAACCACTGAAATTTATTTCTACCCTTGATAGAGAACTGCGATGACATTATAAAAATCGATGTAAATGTGTTACTATTTCCACTTCAAGAAATTAATGCCTTTACATATTTTTTGAATATGCAGTTTTAATTTGGTGACTTAGTTGAATATGATTTGGGGCAAAATAGCTCCCTTCTTTTCTGTAATAGACAATATACTTTTTATTCCTTAGAAATAAATGTATTTTTAAATTTACTTATATATTGCATTTAAGAACTTATATTTTATTCCTCTTAAATTGCAGGATTTTTTCCCTAATAAAAACTAATGGAAAAGTCAAATTTGCTTCAGGGAAAGTCAGTCTAATATGTTCCTGCAGTAGAAGGTGAACATATTGTGGTCACCTTGGTTTGTTCCTTCTCTCTAAAGTGTCCCCAGTACATCAGGATCCCTTGTCTCAGGCTAAATAGAGTTATGTGGCATGTTACAATACCATTTATATGCATAGCAGTGGAGATAGGTATACAGTCATTGAGTGCCATCATGTAAGTATGTCATGAGAACACAATTTAAAAAGAGGGTTTAATTTTTTCTACAACAGAATTGACAATATAGAGTAGTATTATTCGGGATACACTATCTTGTTCTAAGCTAGTAAATTAACCCTGAACTCTCCATGGATTAACCCCACAAAGTTTACTTCTTAGTCACACAGTGTCTGCTGCCGTCCAATTGACCTGCAGGGCTGTGCTTTTCCAGTGGTGACTCAGGGCTCCAGACCCCTTCCGTCTTGTGGCTCCAGCATCTCACCTCATGGCTCCAGGTCCCTGTGGCAGAGAAGAGAGAGATGAATTCACAGCAGCTTTTAAACACATTGCTTTCTGGGTGCCCACATGACTTCTCTTCACATTCGGCTCATTGATCAGAACTAGAGCCCTCTGTGGCCCTTTCTACCTGTGAAGAGCCAGGGAAATGTGAGCAATGATTTTTTGATGGGTAGAAAATGACTCTGCACTAAGTATATAACAAAGAGAAAATCCAAAATAGCAGGGGATTCCAATCTGAGAGAACACAAACAGAGCTATGAAAAATTAAGGTCTTTTAATGAAACAGTCCAGTTGCCAGACTAGGGTGATAAGATATTAATCTGGAAAAGTAGGTTGAATCCCATAGAAAAGACCTTTGAAGGCAGTGCTAAGAGACTTGGGCATCACTTGAAGGTAGTGGGAAGTTTTGGAAAAAGGAATCAAATGGCCAAAGTTATGTTTTTGGGGCCCTACCCTAGCCCTGGGAAATGATGCTGATATAGCTGGATGAGTCACTTCTGCTGAAAACAGGATTTCTGAGTGACAGATAAATAGCAGAAATATCCCACTCTTTTATTGATTAAGTTTTCTTTTTTTAATGACAGGGTGCTCTTAACAATGAGTTTCAATTTTCTGTGTTGCCCCCTAAACTTATTTCCTTGTGTTCTTTGAGAAAATATGCCAGAGCTTTTAAATGTTGCTGACTATAGGAACACTTGACTCAGTGTGTCCCCTTTCGCTTGCCTTCCTCCTCCATGACATCCCCCATTGCTCTTTCTTCCCTCCATCTGTTCCTCACCCAAGATGCCCTCACAATACATTTAAGCAGAATAGTCCATTGAAAAGCCAAGAAAGGGCTCACAAATCCCAGAAAAAGAATGCTTGTCTCCGGCAGTGGCTTGGGGTTACTCTCACTCCTTCCCCTCTGTTTATATGAGGCCCTCAGTTACTCATGGGATTTGCCCTGAAGGGGAGCATAAAGATTGGTCTGATATTTGAATGTATAGGCGATCCAACCCACAGCCCTGAGGTCTTACCAACCTAGTGTGGGAGGCTGTGAGAAGTTTCCAGGTTCCTTCTCCTCTGCACAGCCATGAGATAGAGTTACCCTCCCCAATGCGACTCCCACGAACTCTTCCGCTATCCTTTTGTCTTCCAGTGTCCCACTGGCCATAGAAAGGGCTCCGACACGGAACTACCTAAGACAGCACAAACCCACCTCTTCCCAGTTGGATAAACCTGAGCGATTTTCTTAACTTGTCTGTGCCTTATTTCTTATAAAATGGAACTAATGGATGACATTGATAAGTTGTACTTCAAAGGGTTATTGTGAGAATTAAATGAGTTTTAATCCACATAAAGTGCTTAGTACGGCTCCTAGCACACAATAATGCAATCTCAAAAAAAAAATAAATAGAAACTTCAATCACTATTTGCATGTGTTGTGCAAGCCATTTTTACTATAGGATCTCATACAGGCAACCCTAATGAATTAGGTTTTCTCAAAGGTGAGAGACCACATTTGTATTAGGCTAAAAATGCACTGCCAAGTACAGCAATCCACTGTGGGCAAGGGTCTTTGTCTGCTGTGTTCTGGGATCTATTTTAAAGTGTCTGGCACCGTAGTAAGGGTTCAATAAATACAGTATTTATTGAATGACTGAATAAATAAACTAATGAACGAACAAACAAACAAATGAGCAAATGCTAATGAAAAGCAGCGTGTCTCAGTCAAAGCACAGGTTTTCAAGTCAGGTAGATCTGAAGTCAGATGCCAGCTGCACCACTGACAAGTTCTCCACCGCTGACAAGTAAATCCCTGTTCCTCTGCATCCTCGTGTATGATATGAAGGTGAAAATAACTACTGCATAAGAATTGTCATGAGAATTAAATATAATAATAGTAGGATGTGTCTCGTATAAATTCAGCATATTTTGGCTTAGTAAATGGAAGCTACTCCTATTACTGTGTGTTCCATATTTACGTGCATCAATTAATAATGATAGAAACTTTGTAAACACAGGGGAATGAAAAAGTCATATTTCTGTGGATGGCTGTCAAATAGATATTTGCCAAAGATAGACTAGCTTTTTTTTCTCTTTTCCTTACATTGTTTTCAATATCATCGTGCTTATTAAGAAAAAGAGAGGGCCGGTGATATCTCCCAGCAGCATAAGCGCCTGCCCGGCAAGCGCGAGGTCCTGAGGTCGACTCCCGGTACCCACATGAAAAAAAAAAAAAAGAAAAAGAAAAAGAGAAAAGAAGAGGAGAGAGAGGAAAATTGTAAGGGAGGAGGCTAAGCAAGCAGCCTAGAAGAAAGTCATGGGGGAATCAAGTCCCTTCCTTGGTGACAGATCAGCAGGGCAGAAGCAAGGCCAGAGAGGAGAGTGTGGCACATAAGTCCCTCCTCTCACTGCTCTGTCCTCCTGCTGCCTCCAGCTTGATCTTTCCACCACTAACATTCAGCTTTTTTCCTCTGCCTTCCATATATCTTAAATTCCATGGCAGCATTGTGAGCTGTGGAGGAAGCCAAGTTTAGCAAAGTGCATACAAAATTTCTCCCTGGTTTGCTTATGGCTGCCTCACTCATCGGAACTTCACTCTTCGTCCTCTGTCGTGTCGTGCAACAGTGATGTCCCCTTGGGGGACCATGCCGTGCCTTTGCACACTTTCTCTTCTTCTTGCCCTTGTGAACAAACTCTTTCCTTCAGCCTTTCTCCTGCTTGCCAACCCCAGGTGACACGTAAAAGGCCAGGTCAGATAGCCCCTGCTGTGTGAAACCTTTCCTCGACCTGCCCAAGCAGAACAGAGCTCTGTGGCCCTTGCAGCCTCTCTCACTGTTTGTGGTGCATCATATCGGCATCATTTGTCTAAGGGCAGTAACAGGAGGTGATACTCCGTGAGAGTTGCAAAGGCCGACTGTGAAATGTTCATGGAAGAAGTGGGTGCTAGGTCACTTAAAAGTCACTGCCATATTTTATGGTGCATCATGGGCCATCTCGCATCCAGTCACAAAAGGAATTCCTTAATTGTTGGCCCACAGGCTGCTTGGGCTGAAAAATAAAGAGAAAAGTACACACCACAGTGGAGCCTCCCAGTAATGCCATGGCCCCTTGGCACCTCATGGATGCCGTCATTTGGAATAATCGCCAAGAGTTATTTACTGCCCTGAAGTCATATTAAAATTATTTTTAAATGTAAGAATAATAGCCCAGTAAACTGTGTTACTATCCTAGTGTAAATGTTGCTGTGACACATACTTTGCTCTTTATTACAAAGACATGTCTGTCTTTGCATGTCTGTGACATTGTGTGTGACATTATTTCATTTATTTTGCCTAGTTATTAAAACCATATCCTAAGAGTTGTTGCACTAAGGTTAGAATGGAATGATTCCCTCATTTAGTATTTAGGCTATGTAATGGAGTTGGAAGTGCCTGGAACCTCGTGACACCGATACATGTCGGTTCCTTCTGAACCTGTTTTTGACCCTGGGTCACAGTTTCTAGCCTGATTTTGAAGTTGCTCCTGTGTAAAAGCCATGCAGCTGATTTGGCAGCCAGCAGGAACAGGTGCCCTACATCACAGCAAAAAAGGCACTGTCAAAAAGGCTGTGGCAGCTTCTGGAGAGATTCTGCATCGTATATACAGGCAACACCGAACTAAAGCCAGCTTCTGAGCCCTTAGGAGAGGGAGGCCTGTGACAAGCAGAAGTTACATTGACTTCAGGAGAAATGGAAATGGGAGTAGTAGTTAAGTCTGGCAGCTCCCTTTGACTTAACACACTGTCTCTTCTAGGGAGGGAGTAGAGAGAGTGACAGATTTTGAGCTGACCAATTAGTAGAATTAACAACAGTTTCAGGATACAATGTTTGATCAGATTTTCAGAGATAAAAATTCAGGTTTGCAACTGGGTTTGCAGCTGAATCAATTTTGTTTCCGAGCTGCCTGGGATGTCATTTCTATCTCCCTGGAAAAGGAAAAATGCCTCGCTGACTGACTCTCAATTCGTAGTTGTCCCAAGGGAAGATCCACCCCAGCTCTGCACATGCCCCGCCCAATGCTACGTTTTCCCAGAGTCATCAAACACTGGATTCATTTGGGGAGCCTAGAAGTCTTGCCAGAGGTTGGGATCAGCCAGTGTTTTGCGATTTTCCCATTTTTCTGATGTCACCCTTTCTATTACTTTAAATCATATTTTGTTAACACTTTTTATTCTCAAAACTAGAAATTCTTTTCTGCTTTATTTCCAAATATCTCATTTTAATCCCCTTTTATTCTATAGATAACTATAAATAACTCTTCTATAGATAGAAAAGAAAGGAAAAAATATTCAAGGTACAATCTGGAGCATACAACTTTTTGTATCTTGTAGCAGTTTTCATATTATTTCTATTTGTGGTGGACAACTAAATTGTTGGACCTCTTAGGAACATTCTCTCACTCCATCCTCGCAGGCAAGTCCAGTCACATCTCTAACCCAGCATGCAGCCTGGATGCCCGCAAGAATGCAGGTACACCACGCACGCACACTGTCTTAATTACATTCTCATTGCTGGAACACAATACCCAACACAGTACCACGACTTAGAGGAGGAGAGGTTTATTTTGGCTCACTATTTGTAGAGGTTTCAGTCCATAGTTGGCTGACTCAAAGGCAGGGCTTGCTTATGTCAGGAGGCTTGCTTATGGCATGGCATGCATGGTGGCGAAGCAGAGAGAGGGAGGAGGGGAATGTATCCTCCACATCATAACCCCAGTGACCACCTCCTCCAACCGGGCCTCACCTCCCACATCACATTTAGCTATCAACTCATCAGTAGATGAGTCCACTGTTGAGAACCATGCCCACCATGGTCCAGTCACCTCCCAAAAACTCTACCTATGAGTCCATGAGGCCTTGGGGGGCATCCAGATATAAATCATAACATGCACATGCATGCACACATCTATACAGCCATCCTTTTATCTGTGATCCTAAATTGTCATTGGGACATAGTAAAATGTAGATGCCCTGAAAACATGAGGGCAAGGACAGGTTCACCTGGAGATGGAATGCCTCCTACCATGACCATACTCCCAGGGCACAAGAATAAGCCCTGCAGATGCACAAGAGTGGACGTGGCATTGCCAGATCTCTAACCCATCTTGGCTGTCACACCTCACATTCAAAAGCTGGTTTTGCCTCCAAGGAGGAAATGAGTTTACCTGGTATTCATATGGGACAGGAGAACTATACTATTGAAAAAACATTGTTTTTAATGTTCTAAAATATGTTTTATTAGTACATGTTTGCAGTACATAATGATTACATTCATCATGGGGAGTTGGTACATGTACATAACTCATCCTAATTCTTTTTATGTTCCCTTTTTTCACCTCTGTTTTTGTTACTTTTCTCTCATTGCTGGGACAAAATACCCGACGCCCAAAATTAAGGAAGGAAAGGTTTATTTAGCTCACAGTTGGTGGAGGTTTCAGTCCATACTCGGCTGGCTCCAAGGCAGGGTGGCACGTGGCAGAGGAGAACAGTTCATGGCAGCAGAAGGCAGCAAAAGCAGCAAGTGCAAAAAGGGAGGAGCGCGCACGAGAGAGAGCAAGCCTCTTTCCCTCCCTTATATTACATGCAGGCTACCCGCCCCAGGGTGGGTGTAGCACTCACGCCCCTAATCCCAGCACTAGACAACGAATTAATCACAAACTGCCCCCATGACTGCATGAGGCTTTGGGGGGACATCTAGACCAAACCATAACAACCTCCTTCTCCTCTCCCTCCATCTCTTGGTCCCCTTCCCATTTATAACAAATTATTTTTAGCCAAATCATATCTTGAAAACTGTTTATATGTAGAACACCCAGGGAAAAAAGTGAACTATTCATTGTGGAAGGCCTTAAATTATATTACCACAGTAGAAAATACAGGAGGTAGAGGAAGACTGAAAAGACTAATGCAACATAAGATTCAGATCTATAGCTCCTGTAGCTACTTAAAACATGGTTTTAGAAAGTAAACCCACCGTTTCCAGTAACCATGGAAACAGTTAAAATAAAATTTTGCCATGAAAGCTTTTATAGAGGAGGAAAATGATCACAGAAATGGCCATTGAATATAGTTTTCAAATCTATTACTTTTGTATTGTACACTCTGATTACAACTATCGATTCTAAAGATCTAAAATAACCTTGAGAGGCTCCCTAATTCATCTATTCCTCTTGCCTGGCCTCATATCCTTGTATTAATAATCTATACCAACTGCTACTCTAAAATTTCCCTTTTGTTTACAGACCACAGGTTGCCATCACAGATAGTCACAAAATGTTTCCCATTGGCCAGTCCAGACCCTCCCTGTGTAGTGTGAGCCTGTTTCTTTAATACTATGAAACACCCACTGATTCCTCCATCAGTACCTAGACGTCCGCCTCATCTGCCTCTCATTTTCTCCCACCAGCACCAAGTTGGGGACCAGGACTTGCATACATGGGCCCTGGGGGAACCTTCAACATCCAAACTACAGCAGTAGCTCTGGTGGTTTGCAAGATAATTTATGTGGTGCAGAGAAAGGCCTGGCATTAAGTAACACTGAATCACACAGGGAAAAGGTGATTTCTTCTGAATTATCCTCAGTTCTGATTCCACTTAGGAGAGTCGGTCTCATGCTAGTAAGTCTTTAATGCCCCTTTCATGCTTACCAACATCCCTGTTCAACACGTAAAGAGCAGGCATCAGAATCAGAGCCTTCGTCATGCAAACATATCCAGCGAACATTTCAGGTTCCTGCACTCATGTGTACTGTTCTGTGACTGCTTGGTGTAAAGATGAATGTAATCCTCAACTCTGAAGGTGACATGTAATGGGTTTTATGAGATGGAGACCAGTGAGAGGTCATGAGGTCCTTGGGGGCGTGTCCTTGGACATGTGGTACCCTACCCTCTCTGGTTTCCTATATCTAGATGTGATCTTTTCCTCCAGCTTGCTCCCTTGTTTGTGATGCCGTGTGCCATCCGGTCCCCACCAGAGCCAAGCTACTCCTGACGCCGTACCCTTGAATCTCCAGCATATTTCTCCTTTGTAAACTTAGCCTGCCTCAGGATTTCATTGAAGTAAGGAAAACCAAACAAATATAGTCATCAATAGACTTTTTAAGATGAAATAAGCTGAACACATCCAAACATAGCGAGTACATACTGTAAAGAACAATCCAGTACAATCCGTAGGAGCCCCTGGTGATAACCAGACTTTCTCTCCTTTCTTTAGCCAAAGTGGGTCTCCGTCTACCAGAGAATACTGTAAATTTTACATAGTCTTTATGTTTGAGGGGTTACAGTAAACCCTTCCTGGGTCTGCTTCCATCTCTCTGTAACTGTTGTTGTACTCCACTGGATGTTATGCCTGCTGACACTGTTGCTTATTCTTACTTAGATCATAATATGCTGCAGGAAATAACAGTACATTTTGTTTTTTACTGTAAAGACTTGTTTATTTTGAGGCCCAACTGAAAAATAGTTCTGATCTGCTGGGAGACAATGGGTGTGATCGTCAATTACGTACTAGCAAAGTATTACTGATTCAAAGATTATTCAACTCTGCTATCTTTCTAAAATATGATTCAAATGCAGAAAAAAGGGCCTGGGTTTGGAAGCAGATTCAAAACAGAACTGGTTTTGCATCCTCCCTGTAGATGTAGTAGTTCTATGATCTTAGGTAAAGTAATTGTCTCATTTGCAGAAGGGAGTTCATTATACTCACTTCAGATGCTATTCGGAAGTTTAAATAATCTCAACAAACATTTATCGGGTACCTGTTCTGCGTCAGTCTTTTCTGAATGCTGTGGATACAATAGTGAACAAAACATAAGATTGCTTTTCTTGTGCAGCTGGTGGTTTTAAATGGAATTGACTTTCTGCTCTGTTTTGTTTTGTTGTTTTTGTTTCTTTGCTTTTCATTATTTTTGTTGTGGAGGTAGTCATTTACTGTTTTGCAATACTGTGGATTGAACCTAGGGCATTTACACTGAGCTGTATCTCCAATCCTTTTTTACTTTTTATTTAGTGATAGGATCTTGCTAAGTCACTAAATTACCCAGGCTGGGCTCACACTTGAGATCCTCCTGCCTCATCCTCCCAGAGTGCTGCATTACATGTATGTTCCCCCACACCTGGCTTCTCCCCTGTTTCTTAAGTCAGAGAGGCAGTGTCACCTGGAAGTAGATTGGAACTGGAATCTCATAGCTGTACTTCTACAGTAATTATCCCCCTTGGTGCTGCAGATTTTAAGTTATAACAAGCTGCTAAAGGTTAACTTAGAGCCCAGCAGGACCATACAGAAATTTGCTTTGTTTTTTAGTCCGTAGAACTGTAATTTTGTGTGGGACAACATTTATATTTTCAGTAACTATTTGGCACTATATTTACTTTTATTCATATGTACTATTTATAAGTAAACATAATTTGCATTGCAAATGTTAGAAGTGGGGCTATATTTTCGTTCTCTGTGCTTTTGTTCTTTTATGCATAAAAATTCCGAATGATAAGCTGTTACTTTGCTACAAGAAAACTTTCCCCTGAGATTTGCTAGTGGCCAAACTTGCACAGGTGCAGTTCACCACAAATAAATTTCTTGTCAGTGGTTTCTTGTCAGAGAAGCAAGTTGTTTATTTTTACTGTTGATGAGGCCCCAGCTGAAGTGATCTAGAAAGATCTTCCTTTTTTCAAGTAGATTTTTCTGTCTGGCATTATCAAAGTACCTCACAACCCTGCAAGTATGACATCTGATAATAGCAGGTAGGCTAGATGAAACAATAATAATAGCTTAGTAATTAAGCACACTCAGACTGGTTATTAGAGCTAATATAAATTTACAGAAAAAATGGCTTATTTTCTACTCACTTTGGATCAATGAATGAAGAGATAGGGTTTAGAAATTTCTTACTACTAATGAATCAAAAGTAACATCATTCTTGTTGATAACCCACACACACCATCAGGGTTAGCTTTATCTTTGATGTAAAGGTTTGATTTGTAGGTATATTTTCCTATGTAAGATTTGATAAGACATGGCCTATTCATGTATTTCAATTTTACAGTGTAAAACTGTTATTGGCATCCCAAACTGTTGATGAAATTCCAAGCCAGTGTCATCTGAGGTAACTAAATTATAATGAAAAACCAATAGAATCAATTTTTAGAGTGCATTCTCTGTCTGTGTTATACACATGTGCATTTGGCATGGTTCCCTACAGAGCTAATTATACTGTTTTAAACAATAATAATTATAAAGAAGATAAGAGATGGAGAAATATAAAGCTACCCAACTGTGGAATCACTCACCTGACATTCTTGGAATATCTCACTCTAATTACTAATGAATTCACATTCAGCACAGTTACCTAGAGGAGAATTTTGAAGTGAAGAATGTCTACCATCTTAATATTTCGTACAAAACCACATCTCTCCTTTTCTATATGAATATAAACAATAAGTTGTTTCAGAGATGTTCTCCTCAATGTCCTCAGCATGTCTTTTACCTACCAGCACTTAACTGCCACATGGTTCCATTTTGCTAAAGTACCTATTAGAATTTGAAAATCACAGCATTTGATTTCCTGCCTTTTTCCTGAATATGGAATCGATATAGCAAGAGCAAGATGAAGATTCTTCCGTGGTTGTTCAGGAAATACTAAGTGAAATTTTGAGCTGCTTGTGAGTCCATATTTAGCTCTGGCATCTTTGTACTCATGAGAATGTCTCCAGAGTTAGATGGTAAATATATATGCTGCCCCAGATTGATCTAAGAAGCTCTTGGACCCTTATGTCTACCCACCAAATTTCAACAGCAGGGGTACTTGTATCTTTGAGGAATTTAAGAACTTGTCTTTCCTTTCTTCTTACCTTCTGAGTCAGATGCACTGAATCTCTATCCTGGTCCACTGTCTTAGCATGTACAGTAGCCACTGGATCAGAAAAACAAAGGAAGTGTTCCACCCAACTTCTCATGCATCTACCTTCAGACATCATATCTAAATCCATGCGCTGCTGGTGCAAACTGGCGCAACCTTCCTGGAAGTGAATTTAACACTGTTTCCCAGTTTGATGCTGGTACACACGTAATGTTGCAGTGTGTTGATAGCCTTGAACTCTTCAGAGCCTTTGACTGTACAGAAATAATTTAACATTCAGGCAAAGAGTTCTATAAGATGCTCATTGTGACATTTCTTTCTTTTTTTTTTTTTTATGTGGGTACCAGGAACCGAACTCAGGACCTCGTGCTTGCCAGGCAGGCGCTTGTGCCACTGAGCTATATCACCAGCCCGACATTTCTTTTAAACATTAAAAATCTTTTACTATTTAATCCCAAGAACAGAAATTTACTGAATAAATGTTAGTATATTACATGAGAGTTTTAGGCACCTATGGGCAGATCTGATGTTCTAGAAGAATTTCTAAAATGACTTATCAAAAATTCTCGTGTGGGCCGGTGAGATGGCTCAGCGGCGTAAGCGCCTGCCTGGCAAGCGCGAGGGCCCGAGTTCGACTCCCGGTACCCACATACGAAAAAGGGGCGGTGATATCGCTCAGTGGCACGGGCGCCTGCTGGCGCGCGAGGTCCTGAGGTCGACCCCCCGGTACCCACAAAAAAAAAAAAAAAAATTCTCGTGCTATAAAGTTACAGTAAAAATCTAAAACAACCTTGCACACACAGTATAATCTTAATTATGTATAAATATGAGCAAGGAAAGAAAAAGAGCATGCCTAGCAAAACGTGAGCCGTGGTTATTTTTGTTCCTTTTTTTTCAATTTTTTTTTCGCTATCCATCTTTCTGTGTTTTTGAAATTTCTCTCTATGGACATCAAGTAAAAAAAATTTCAGAGTAGAAGATGTAGAAGAAAATTACCGAGGCAGCAGTTGCCGCAATATGCGTTTTCGCATCCATTCTCCTTTGGCGAGCCATAGACTGCTTTCAGCTGTGGCTCTTGCCCGGGAATTTACACTGTTCGTTCTCCTACCAGAGAAAAAACAACTGTAGAAAGGCGAGATAAGAATCTGTGTCCACTGGTCTCTGTTCTTTTTCAGCACACAACGGTTCTGCCCTTTATATTAATCGAGATGAGAACATCACACCATCAGTATCCCAGCAGGAACAGCGGACTCGGCGCCATATGCACCTTCTCTGTGGGCTATATATTATGGTAAGGACCACGCCTGCTGGGCTTTTGTATTGTATTGGATTTTTCACTGCTAAATTTGGGCACATATTGCATTATGGATATAATCACTAACAGATTCACACTGCGTGCTTCATTTGGTCCAAGACCTGGGCTTTGTCTCGTTTCCCCAGATGCTTATATTTTTAGAAAGTATATGCCAAACCTCACACAGCAGGAATTTGTTGAACAATCCCATGTAAGCAGTGGTTCTTCCAAGGCTACATTTTTCAACTCTTTTTCAAACTAAATGTTTTCCTTGGACACTAGTTTTACAGCTTAAGGGCTTTTTGCTTGGGATTTTTTGTTTTTGTTGTTGTTGTTGTTGTTGCTTTGTTGGGCGGGATGGGGGAGTTGCAGCAAACACAAAGGAGAACAGAATAAATGACCCCTTAGAGCAATGAACTTAATAGGAAGTGAAATGTACATTTTTAAAAATCCATTTAAAACCTATTCCATAATTGTCTGTTACATAGAGAGTGCATTTTACTGTTTTGTTTTTGAATATTGGGTAAATAAACATAACACATCTCCGTGTGGTCTGTGGGGACAGTGAAACCCCAAGAATGAGATGCCAGATTTACCTGATAAGAGTTTTTGCCTGGCAAGTTGACTTCACATTAATTTCATTTTTTATTATGTTTTAACACTTCAGAAGTTCTTTATCTTAACATGGAAGATTTTTTATTTCTCTTTCTAATTCCAAGTCCTGTTTGATATATGAACACACATAAATGAGCTCCTTCCCGCCAGCATTTCTGCCCCTGGGGACTCTCTTCTGACTTCTGGGTCACCATCACCTCCTTTAAGCCTAAAGGACTGGATAATGTTCTTCTAAACACCCTGCAGCTATACTTAATCCCTCCAAAAGCCTAGGGCTCTTTGGGAGGCCCTGTCTCTATGGCCAGCCTAGAAATATAAAATAAAGTACAGTCAGTACAGGACTTCACATACTTTGTGTAAACAATCACATAGTGCCCCAGATCAGAGCAGAAAGAGCATCTGCTGCCAGGGACCCACACCACGTGGCTGGATCTAAGGGACATCCAGATGACAGACCCTAGAATAAGTACACAGAGAGGTTCATCTCATCTGCCACTCTATCAACCAGTGAGAGACTGTTTGTGTGGACCGGACAGGAGTTTATTTTCCTCGCCACTTTCTAGGGATTTCACACACACACACACACACACACTCTTAAGTATTGACTTTCACTGATTTAAAAAAAAAGTACAATTGATTAGGACTCATGGGTGAAATGTGTCTGACATTCTGTCTTGAAATGTATTAATGTTTTTTATAGTTGTGTACTTGATAATCAATGACAGTTACATTTCAGAAGAATAAAGTACGGAAGCCTCACTCTCATCGCAGGGCTACCACAAAGTTCGCAACATAGCTGGAACTACCTTTAGATTAACTCAAAAATCAACCTCTCATACCCCTGCCACCCACCCCCAAACATAGGCTCGTTACCTTGCACTCACCTTTGCTTACCTGTGGGACAGAGAAGTTTTCTCTGGGAACTGTGGTGTAGTTCTGAGAATTCGTTTATATGCTATTAAATGATCTTGTAGAGTCCCAGAGGTTTCGGGAACTATGCTTTCCCTCCACTGTGTGTACCATCACCCCACCTTCCAAAGAGACATGGGAAATACCACGTAGTCCTCATCAGGGACCCCCCAGGATCCCTCATTAAAATGAAGCATTACTCACGCTCCTCACACCAAGGGAGGCTTGCCAGCTCCGTGTACTCCTTAAGCAAACCAGTACTTGTTTGGACATGTATTTGCTTTAACCAGTGAATTCCCTCACGTGTATTCCGAGCAGACTTTCAGAGTCAGCTTTTCCTTTGGTGTTCTGCCCTAGGCATTCACAGCTATGCCAAGACCTCAACAATGCTGGTCAAGACATTTCCCATCACACAGATCCAAGGATTCAATTGTTATCGACATGACGTTGGCTTTTGCTCCCCTCCAGACTATCTCAGGGCCAACATACCAGTGACACAACAGCAAGAGGTTCAGGGTATGAAATCCTTTGACAGCGTACCAGCGTGACTGGACATTCCAGAACTTCATGCCAAGACGGAAGAAAGCTTTCTTCTTATCATTTGCTAATTACAAAATAAACAGACCTCCTTTACAGTACTGAGTGTGGTTGAGCTGACTCTACCTCAGGGCTGCTGGCCAGGCTGTCTGCTTTTCTTGAATTCTGGCTTTTCAGTCTCCCAGGTCTCCCTCCCCACTGGAATCCCTGCTCTCCCTTGGATCGGATGGTGAGAGCTGAGGAGACAAGGGAAGGCACCTGCACTGTCCCGCCTTGAGTGGCACCACCGAGCTCCCACCCCAAAGCCCAGCCCCACTGGTCCTCCTCAAGCTTAGCATCTGAAGGCGCCCCAGACTCATCTCATGACCACATCTGCCTGCCAAGCATGTTTCCCTCTCCACTTGCCCAAATGTTTGGGACACATTCTCACATCCTTTTATAGGACACTCTTCATTCTTTCCCTCTTACCTCTCAGACATTTCTCTGCACCCTGTGAGTTTCTGTAGAACTTTAATGATTGAGAGGATCCATATTATCTTATGCTGAATATAACATAGAGGCCACTTCATGTAACGGTGATTACAGGGGCCATTCTTTTGAGATAGACACTGTGCCAAATGCTTTTCAGATATGATCTCGTTTCATCTCCTTCCACCCCAGCAGCCCTTTGAGATAGGCATCTCTAGCCCGTTTTACAGAGAAAGAAGCTAAAACTCAGAGAGGTTGGATGTCTTACCCAGGACAAGCCACAGGGCTGTTGCCAGAACTTCAGGACAAGCCCAGGTGTGACTCTGAGTCTAAACTTCACCTCACCCTCCACTGACTCTTCCTGTGTGAACTCTGGACAAAAGTTGTATGTGAACTTTTGTTTTGTTATGTTTTAAAGAAACACACCAGAAGCAATAAGTCTAGGAACTAAGGCCATTTCCTGGGTTGGAATTCAGTGTCCTCCATGTCACCTTTGTGGGCTGTAGTATATTCAGATGTAAAATAGAGAGGAGGAAAGTCTGTACCTCACAGGACCTTTGTGTGAACTCAGAAAATGGCTGACAGTAAAAATTTCCTAATTTGCTTTTGCCAGTTCTGAGGCATTTCTCAACAAATAATAATCAGAGCACCTAATGTTTTCTTGCCAAATGTTTGAGAATTTGAGTTACGATGTCATAAGGTCTTTCTCTTTTACCAATTCTACTCACTCGTACACTTTTAACTTTAAAAACCAAAATTCTGAAGGATATGAAAATAACGTTTTTTATTGTTTCAGGGCCTTGATAGTTTTAGATAAACTCCATAATCTAAATCTCAGTATCAAAAATGTATTCACTGAACAACTTTCCAACACAGAAAAGTAAAATCAGAATTAAGTATGACCTTCCTTGGTGATGCAATTCTAAATTATCTCATATCAGAATTTTATCTTCCACCAAACTTAATTATTTCTCAGCCATGGAATTGTGGATGGTTTTTCATTTTCTTGTCAAACATTTCTGTATTTTCCACGTTCCTTATCTGTAAACACAGAGAAATTTTCTCAAAAAACAGAGTGTACTCAAATTTAAAAGTCCTAGAAATTTTAGTCATAAAAATAAAAGTGAAATTTGAGACCATATTAAAGTCCTCCCATTTAGAAGTAATCCTGGTGATAGCTGAAGTGGCTTGGACCCCAGTAGGAGATTTTGGGCCAAATCAGTTTCTTAGATTTGCATCTGTACAGAAAAATCCTAGATATACAACCTGTTTCAATTTCCATTATTTATTTTTTAGTAGTAGAGATGGTGGTGGTAGGGTTCTGGATATATTAGTAAAGGTACAGTCAATAAGACTTCTGAAACCAAATCTATAAAATCCAGATTTTAGTAATTTTAGCCCCTTTAGTAATTTTTAACCATGGTGTGGAAGGCAAAGTAACACACTCCTAAAGACGGTCACATTTAATCCCCAGAGCCTGTGAATAGGTCACCTTACTGAAACATTGCAGGTAGCCTGCATTATCCAGGCAGATCCCGTCTACTCACACTACCCCTTCGAAGTGGAGAGCCTTTCTTGGCTGTAGCCAGAGAGACACGTGACTATGCAAAATCAACAAAAGACGCATTGTGAAAAGCATTCAACCCACCGCCGCTGGCTTTCAAGGTAGAAGAAAGGACCATAATTAATGCTCATTGACCATTGGCCATTTCTAGAAACAGGAAAAGGCAAAGAGACAGATCCTCCTCTAGAGCTCCAGAAAGAGATGGCCTTGCTGCAATCTGATTTTAGTGCAGTGAGATTTGTGTTAGGCTTCTAACCCACAGAATTGCAGGATGCATTTGGGTTGTTTTAAACCTTGAAATTTGAGATAATGTGTTACAGAAGCGACAGAAAACCAATGCACTGGAGCAAATCAGTCTCTACGGCCCTTAGTTTCCCGCCTGGAAAAAAAAAATGGTGAAGAGATTTATCAGCCAGGATTTCTGTGAAAAGCACAAAAATGGGTATCTAATGTCCACCGTATGATGGGTACTCAATACAGTGGCTGTGATCGTCCCATATTTTAGGAAAACTCATTCACTGGAGGAGGTTTCAGCAGGTTTCTTCTCTCCGTGAGGCTTACTCCGGGGCAGAAGTGCAGAGCTTTGGATTCAGGTGCACCTTGTTCAGTCCCTTTCTTCCTAGGGTCTTTGAGTGTGTTAGTTATCCTCTCTTAACCTCGTTTTTGCCATGTGTAAAATGGGAAGGAAAGGAAAGGTAGGCACCGCACAGGAATGATTAGCACAAAGGAATGCTCAGAAATTAAGTTTCTTCGCTTCCTTTAAGGCCAAAAATCCTGAATGTCTGTAGAGGCTCTAGGAGAAAGGCCCATTCTTTCATTCTCTCTCCCTCTCCCTCTCCCTCTCCCTCTCTCTGTCTCTGTCTCTCTGTCTCTCTGTCTCTCTGTCTCTTCCTCACCAACCTATTTTATTTTCATTTTATGCGCTGCTTTTCTTATGGGTTTTGATCCTGCTTCATGGGATTTGTGCCTCCTTGCAATCTATTATGAATGCTAAAGTGTCTTCTGGAATTTTCTTATGGTTCGTATATTAAGTTATTTCTGGAGTTTTGCTTTTCCCCCTGAGAATCGAGAATGTCATTGCTTTCCCATTATTCCAATGTGCTTGTTTTTCAAGCACTTCGTGGAGGGTGTGTTGGTTTCTTCTAACAAGAGTCCGTCTGGACATTTGGGAGCTTGACAGCTGATGACGTGCCCTGCACTCAGCCCCTCAGACTTAGCACTGGGGTTTGGGGCAAATCAGTTTCTCAGGTTGGCATCTGTACAGAAGAAGCCTAGATATATAACCTATCTCCTAAAAATAAGTTTTCAGTATTTATTATTCAGAATTTCGTCTCCTAACTGTGAGAGCCAGTTCTCAGACACTCCGGGAGTATCCCATATGCTATGAACCTTACCCCACCCCAAAGTCATTTTATATGCAGTCATGATTCTTCGTCCACTCCCCAGATTTCCTACAACCACACCAACACCATTACTTCTTTTTCCTACAGTCTTTTGAGAATCAACAAGTGGGTGCTGCTTGTTTCCCTGATGCTATGTGGCGATTTTCCCATGTGGACATCTGTCTGCTTCCCTCCACCTCCATCTCACTGTCCCCAGTCCCTCAACAGATGGACCAGCTGTTTATCTCAGAGGGAAAACCAAAGACCTGAAACTTTAACTCCTTTGAGGTCCTCCTGCAAACATCCATTCTGCACCCATCATCTCCTGGTCTAGGAGACGAGTTTCTACGCCTTTTGATGGGCACTCCTCCCTTTGTCCTCTGCCTCGCCCCTTCCAGTTCTTCTGGACCTCATCCTTTGATCATCACTTCATTCTTGTGTAACTTCCAGCTCACTCCTGGATCCTTCCAATCAATACCTGAACACACTCTGGTTCTTGTCTCCGCCTTTCAAACTGCTGTCCTGTGACCACCCTCTTGGACGTCCACCTACTGCTCCATCTCCCTACTCACAGCTGAGTCGCCCCAAAGAGTTGTCCATGCTGTCTGCACTCTCACACATTTAAGAGACAGGATAATCTGGTGATGGAGGGAATGGATTCGTTAGCCAGTCTGCCTGAGCTTGAATTCTGCTTCTGCCATGTGGCCTTGGGCAAGTCACTTAACCTCCCTGTGCCTTAATTTCTTCATCTATGGGGCTGGATAACAATAGTACCTACCTGTCTTACTTACTTTTCTCTCATTGCCGAGACAAAATGCCCAACACCCAAAGTTAAGGGGGAAAGGTTTATTTAGCTCACAGTTTGTAGAGGTTTCAGTCCACAATTGGCTGGCTCCAAGGCAGGGTGGCTTGGCAGAGGGGCATCTCAGAGGAGAAACAGTTGATGGTGGCAAAAGACAACAAAAGCAAGCCAGGGAAGAAGAGGGAAGCCTCTTTGTGTTCTGTATACTGTATCCAGTCTACCAGGATTAGGGCGGTGCCAATCCAATCAGTGGACTGGTCCAGCAGTCACCCACTCTTAATCCCAGCACCCTTAATCCCAGCATTGCATCATGAATCAATCTCACACTCAAGATTCAGCCACCTCTGAAAAAGCCCTATGACCGCATGAGGCTTTGGGGGGACATCTAGACACAAACCATAACAGTACCTCACAAAGTCATTGTGGTCCTGAGAATGTTAATCTTTAGCATATGTAAGGCATGTGGGACAATATCTAGCAAAGAGTATGTACTGATATTATTGTTAGCCTTCTTCAGGGAGGCTTATGCTTTCATTACGTTAGCAAAACCTTTGTCCATGTCACCAGTGACTTCTATTTTGCTGAAGTCATGGGATGCTTTGTAGGCCTCAACTGATATTTTATCCCTGCTTCCCAAAACACTCTACTCCCCTAACTTGGGTGATAGAACAATCTCCCTGTTTCCCCCAGGCCCCCAGTTCTCATGACCATCCCCTTCAGCTTCATTCGCTGGCTCTTCTCACTCCACGCACACTTTACATTGGAATTCCAGCAGCCCCATCCCAGGTCCCCCTCTGTGGCTACCTCTTTTCCCTGTATCAATCTGTCCCCTTCATGTTTGCCCAGAAACTCTCTCCTGGGCCTACTCCCGATCTGTCTGCTTAACAATACCTGAGTTCCCCATTCACCCCCAGAGATGCACCCCTGTAGCAGCACTCCCCACCCAGTTATTCCTGCCAGAAATCTATGAGACATCCTGTCCACCTCTCCAGGGCCTATGACAGGCAGCCTCTCCACAATTTCTAGCTTCCACAATCTCCAAGGTTCTTTGTGAGTCCGCACTTTGTTCTGTCCCCAAGGCCAGCACTACAGTCCAAGCTTCATTCCCCTCTCTCCTGGACCGCTGCACAGCACGAGCGTCCCCCACTACCCACCCCCCATCTATCCTCAGGATCACTGAGTGATCTTTTAAAAACTATTAGAAGCCTGTCACTTCTTTGCTCCAAGAATGTGGATGATTTCTCGTTGCATCTAGGGATTCAGTCCAGAATTCCTTACGTGGCTCAGGGGGCTCTGCATTATCTGATCCCTGCTGACCTCTCTGGCTTCATCATCCTCCTTTTCCGCTCTTGCTTACTAGCCCAGCCTCAGCAACCTTCTCTGATTATCAAGTTCATTAAGTTCCTCCCAACTTCAAAGACTTCCCCTTCTCCACACCACACCCGACCCACCTCTCCCCCACCACTGCCAACTCCAAGTAGTACCCATCTTCAGGCTCCAGCCTTACTGTCTCTTTCTCAGCCATCTCTTCTTCCCTGCACTTGGCTCAGCTTCTCCGAAGTATGATACTCTAACCCCCTGTTCATTTCTGCCAGGATATTTCAAAACTAATTGCAGTCATGTAGTCATGTTTATTTTTTTTCCAGTCTGTCCCTTACTACCTAAAGCAAGAGAAAGATAAGCACCTGAAATAATCTTAAAGAAAATAGAGAGCCTCCTTGTCTACAAGGGGTTAGTTATTTTTAGACATTATATCAAAATGTCATACACAGAACTTTAACATAGATAGCTTAACAAATGAAACTGTGACAGCACATGAGTTCTAAGTGAGAGCACGGTACGAAAAATGACTATATGGAGGTATTTTTTCATTATAGATATACTATACACACCCATACCCATGCGCACATGCACGTGTGCATCCAGACACATCCCTCCCTCTCACATTCAGGTCAATAATAACCACATAAAGTGTTTACAGTACCCTTGCTATCCATCCATTTCTCTAAGATTGAGTTCCAGCTGTATTGTCTCTTCTCCCACCTGCCTGATGCGTTTAAATTGCCAGCTGGAGCTGATGAACTTGGAGGAGAAACCTCATCTACTGCACTTTTTGCCTGAGTGTCATCCCATTCAGGCAATAAAACCATTTCAAGTGGAGGAAAGTTTCATTTGTTAACAGAGTTATAGCCTTTGCATTTAGGGCTAGAGCACTCCGAAGGGGCAGAACTTGTTCTCTGGTGAGGCGTGGGGGAGAGCTTATGTGACCAGCTCTGCAGTGGCCCTAGTACTGCCCAGTCTCGCCCTTAGCAGATGGGTTCCACGGCCGGAAATGACGAGGAGGAGAACAGTTCCAGGTGTTTATCTCCCAGGAGACACAAAAAAGAAATGGACAAAAATGGACAAAAAATGGACAAAAATAAATACACAATTCAGATGAGACTCCTGCACTAGCGTTGAACTTATACCCAAGAGTCAGTAGAATCAAAAGCCAAAAGACCATTTATTTGGGATGAGTGAAAATGGCAAGAAAAGCTTGGTCTAAAATAACAGTGCAAAACTTCAACTTTATACATTTAAGTAGACCCATTTTTCCCTAATAATTTTCAAAGTAAGAAAAGCAATTATCTGTTAAAGGATATGGGGAGGAGAAGTAGGTTGAGTGCTGATAGCTCCAGGGAAGGTTCCCTAACCCAGCCTTGCAGGGTCATGAAAAGCTTCTGGAAGCGATGCGTAAGAATGAACAGGAGTTAGCCTTCTGAAGGTCCACGTTAAACATGTCAAAAGCAGAAGAAGAAGGTGGCTTGGAGGGCAAAGAGAGGAAATTACCCTCAGGGAACCAAAGTTCATACACCTGAGGAGCCACTGACATTTGACCCTCCTCTAATCACTACAATATAAATTCTACCTCCGCCCTCCCCACCAAACCTTTTAATTGGCCTTTCCATGACATCCTTCTTAAACGTGTTCTTTGGAGGTCCATTGATTGTTTTTTCCCTTTCTGTGCCTCCATGTTCTCTGTGGCCGCTCCTTCGTAGCCTTCTTGGCAGACCCCTTTCTTCCACACACCCCCCTAATGCTCCAGCCCTCTTACCTTGGTCCTGCTCCCT
This sequence comes from Erethizon dorsatum, assembly GCA_028451465.1. Taxonomy (NCBI): domain Eukaryota; kingdom Metazoa; phylum Chordata; class Mammalia; order Rodentia; family Erethizontidae; genus Erethizon; species Erethizon dorsatum. Next base: position 147,652,927 of record CM051823.1, read on the forward strand.
TCCCATCCATTAGCCAAAGATTTTGTTTTCAAAATGCAAATTTTGCCATGTCCTCCTTAAAACTCTTCAATAGTTTGTTTTTACCAGCTTGAGTTTCCTGTTTTATTTTTAATTTTTTTCTGTTTTGGTAGCACTTTTATTTTTCCTTGCACAATGACGCATGCTTGGGCTGTGATATTCTCACAAGACAGTAGAAAACAAAGTGTGTAAGCCATCCTGAAAATCTGAGAATTGCATATAAAAGCCCTACATAAATTAAAATGATGCATAAATTTACAGGTACAAATACAAATCATTTTGCAATGATAGTGAGTAATTTGGCCCCATGATATTCTGCTGGATAAGAAAGAAAATGGAGTCATAAGGCTTGGATTAGTTGTTTTCTAGATCTGCTGGAAGACTTCAGGAAAGAAGTAACAATGTATTCATAAATCCTCGCCAGCCTCTAAAGAAATTCAAGAATTATCATTGGGATTCTATTGCAATCTGTTCATTCCCCAGAGGAGTGAAGAGCTCAGAAGAAATTGTCAGGTTAACTAGAGTCATCATCACAGCAGGCCAAGTCCTTTCCATGAACGTGGTACCCTGCATCTCCCAACAACATGTGCTCAACTTTAACCAAAGTTAGATAAAGAAGTTTAGAAAATGTATTATAAAGAAATAGTTAACTTGAGTGCAGTGCAAAATAGTGCTATTTGCCTGTCAAAGACAAGTGTCTTTTTAAAAAGGCACATTCCCCATAAATGAGTCTAGCAGAAGATGTATATTTCAACCAGGACACTTTTTAATCTCTCCTTTTTAACATACTACTGCTTCTTTATTTGTGATATGGTAAGATTAAATGTCCACGTAGATTTTCTTCTTTTTTTCATTTTTTTTTTTTTTGTGGGTACCGGGGGGTCGACCTCAGGACCTCGCGCGCCAACAGGCACCCGTGCCGCTGAGCGATATCACCGGCCCCTTTTTCGTATGTGGGTTCCGGGAGTCGAACTCGGGCCCTCGCGCTTGCAAGGCAGGCGCTTACGCCGCTGAGCCATCTCACCGGCCCCTTTTTTTCATTTTTGAAACTTCTTTGTTACCTTTTTCAAATGGGTATGTCTTAGTTACTTTTCTTGTTGCTGAGACAAAATGCCCAACACCCAAAGTTAAAAGAGGAAAGGTTTGTTGTAGTTCATAGTTTGTGGAGGTCTCAGTTCATAGTCGGCTGGCTCCAAGGCAGGGTGGCTGGCAGAGGGCATAGCAGAGAAGGTGTGCAGAAGGAAGCAAGCAATAAGCAGCAAGTGACAAGTGACGACGACACCAGCCCTCTTTCTGTCCCTTATATTTTATCCGGGCTAGCTGCCCTTAGGGCAGGTAGCACTCACACCTAGGGTAGGGCACCCTTAATCCTACCCAGAACTGTGCCAAACCAATCAGTGGACTAATGTAGTAATCACACACCCTTAATTCCAGCATCACACACTTAATCCCAGCCTCGCACACTCTAGATCCAGCCACCTCTGAGTAGCCCCAGCTATGACCACATGAGGCTTTGGGGGGACATCTAGGTACAGGGCACATCTTGCTTGGGCTAAAGATCTCATAAGTTTTCTTATAACTTCATTCGATCTTGGTCTGTTATCTGCTGGTCTCTAATCCCGATGTGGAAAAGTCTGAAGCAAGCTTTATTTCTTTGGAGAATCAATGGCCTGCTGTTATTTTGAGATGCATTTTAAGATTCTGTCTTTCCTTAAATTTAATAATTTCATGAAGGTTAAATTCATCTTGTCAATTATATATATATATATATATATATATATATATATATATTTTTTTTTTTTTTTTTTTTTTTTTTTTTTTGTGTGTGGGTACTGGGTGTCGAACTCAGGACCTCGTGCACCAGCAGGTGCCCGTGCTGCTGAGCGATATTACCGGCTCTTTTTTTGTATGTGGGCACTCAGGACCTTGCGCTTGCTAGGCAGGTGCTTATGCTGCTGAGCCATCTCACTGGCCCTGTATTTATTTTTTTAACTTGTTAACAAGCCATCTTTTCAATTTCAGATGAAGATTTTTAAATGTGGGATGTTTTCTGAATAGATTGCAAATATATTTTGATTCTCTTTTTTTCCTCCCTTCAAAAATAGTAATCATGGGCCGGTGAGATGGCTCAGCGGCGTAAGCGCCTGCCTGGCAAGCGTGAGGGCCCGAGTTTGACTCCCGGATCCCACATATGAAAAAAGGGGCCGGTGATATCGCTCAGCGGCACGGGCGCCTGCTGGCGCGCGAGGTCCTGAGGTCGACCCCGGTACCCACAAAAAAAAAAAATAGTAATCATATGTATATTTGATCTTTAGGGCAAACTTCTGGTTGGCAGTTAGCTCATAGAGAAAGTGCAGTATATCTGCCTGCCATCTATTTATAAGCATTTGCAATGGGCAATGAACAGCCCAAACCCATCAGTCCAGCCTGCTAACCCACACCTTCTGGGAGGTCAAGATACTAGCCAGACGCAGTATTTGCACTCAGAAGAGAAACAGTCTTAATTTCCATCATGCTTGGGCTCTGTCCGTGTTCTAAAGTCAGTAATACCAGGATACATGGCAGTGCCGGCAGACCAGGTGGTGCATGTCTTGCTGGCAGATAGGTCTTTCCAGTGTAACCATCGCAGCTCATGGTTGAATTGGAAGCGGTCTCAGGAGTGCCACCCATCCCATTCCTGAGGACGATGGCTAGCCAGAACTGGATCCGTGACTTTATCGCCAGAGGCGGTCAGCTGATGGTTGGGGAGCTCAGTGCTCTTCCCCAGGGGACAGTCAGCAGCTGTAGTTCCTTGACTGACATCCAAGACAGGGAGGCACCGCTCCTGCCTGGCATCATGTACAGTTTTCTTCTCTCCTTTGATAGTAAAGCTGTAATTTTTCCTCACAATTTAAAAAAATTCTTTCAAGTCTCAGCTAGCTGAGTCTAAAAATAGGATGACAAGGAACAAGTGTAACTATCATTGTGTAGGCGCTACCATCACCCATGTCCATAAGGCCAGTAAACACAGGACCAGAAGCATGCAGGGACAGCACGACAAGAATAGCAGCACACGCACAGGTGGGCTATGGAAGGTGCTGAGTAGGGTCTGTGGCAAGTGGCCTTGAGGTTCAGGGAGCTTTGTGAGGCGAACAAGGCGTCATTCAGGAACAACAGGAGGCTCACTGTAGAAGGGATGATGCGAGGCTTCCCCATCTCACCCATTAGAAATAGAACATCCTGTAATAGGGATCTTGGGTGGCAGATACCTCTCTTGTTCTGGGTTCACTGTCTATACAGTTATCACTCTGCCCCAGACCTATCCTGGCATCCTATTGCTTTGGCAGTGAAGAACAGAGGGCAGCCAGGCACCATGAATGTTGTCCTCAGCAGAAAGCTTCGCTCATACTGGAACCACTATTGGGAGAAAGACTAGTGACGTCTTGGTTCTTCTTGATGGTTTCATTTGCTACTTACACACAGGTGTAGAAGAACTAGGAGTCAAGAAATGCGAGCACTGGAGAGCTTCTCCTCTGTGGAGCTACTTAGAGGTCTGAGAGGCCCCAAATGATTTAGCCCCTGCTACTGGTACCACTTCATCTCCTGACCTTGTCCAGCTGCCCTTTGTCCTTCAGCCACTCTCAGCTCCTTTCCATCCCTCAGACACACTGTAGGTGTTAATTTTCTATGGCAGCTTCGTGAAAGGATGCCAAGGAGCTGGTGTAACAGTATCTCCGCTGTGTCTCGGAGGGAATCTGCAGATGAGTGGAGAAGAGCACCGCCACCAGTGTGCTGTGCATGATCCAATCCACAGGGAGCCTGAGTAAAACACAAAGGTGGAGGAATGGCAAGTTTGCTCTCACTCCTGGAGCTGGAACATCCATCTCCTCCGTCCCAGACGTCAGAGCTCCTAGTTCTTTAGCCTTCAGACTCAAACCAGGACTCACCCCTTTAGCCCCCTCGTTCTTGGGACTGGACTGCAGGGACACACCAGCACTCTGGACCTTCAGCTTCCAGATGGCAGATGCTGGGACTTCTCAGCCTCCGAAGTCACTGAGCCCGTTCCTCGTAATAAATCTCTGTCCAGATGCTGTTGGTCCTGTGCCTTTTTTGAGCACTGACTAGTGCACGTGCAATTCTCTTTCTTCCCTCCACATATTTCCATGTGTTTTCCCACAGCTGTCACTCATTCTTCGACCCAATCCCTTCACCTAGCAAACTCTCACCCATCTTGCATTTTACCTAAAACATCACTTCCTCCAAGAAAACTTCTCTAATTCCCCAGTCTCTTTTAAGTCTGTGGCTCTTATTCCTAGGAGCTTATTTATATTTACACCTTAAATGCCTGGTTTTCCTTCCAATAGTGAAGTCCCAGGGGTAGGGACTATGCCTCTTGTGTTAATTTTTGTATCTTGAACTCCCAGCAGAGTGCATGACTCAGAGTATTTATGAAATGCAGAAAAGATGTAAGCACATGGCAATGTTCGATAGCAGCAAACTGAGTGAGTTCTTTTCTTCTGGTTTCTGTTTTCTTTGTGATGTGAAATGATCTAAATATGAGAAGGCTGTTGGGTTAGACAGGAGGGGGCTTTGTTTGTTTTGCTTTTTAGGAATAAATGGTTAATAAATCCCTACCATCTAATTTCAGCAATTAGCAATATATTGACAGGCTTATTTTATCTATAACTTCTAGGTTAATAAGATAGTTATTTCTGAAAGGCTTATTTTCAACTTTGTCCTCCTTACGTTGTTTTCACAGAGAATTAACTTGCATACCATAAAATTCACCCTTTTAAAGTGTACAATCTAGTGGTTTTGGAAACATTCATAAAGTTGCACAACCATCACTACTCTAATTCCAGAACATTTTATTATCCTCAGAAGAATCCTTATTACCCTTTAAACAGTCGTTTCCTATTCCCTCCTCTATCCCCTGGCAATGACTAATCTATTTTCAGTCTGTATGGACTTGCCTGCTGTGGATGTTTCATATAAATGGAATTTGTGCAAAGGGTACCCTTTCACAATTGGCTTCTTTCACTTAGCACAATGTTTTCAAGGGGCATCCATGCTATAGCTTATATGGATACTTTATTCTTTTTTAGAGCTGAAAAATATTCCTTTGTGTAGATATGCCACATTTTGCTTACACATTCCTCAATTGATGGACATCTGGGTTGTTTGTACTTTTTGGCTAAAGATGGTTATAGAAAGAACCAAGAGGAAAGCAGATTTCACACCACAGAAAGGGCCTGGTTGAATTTGGAGACCACAGTATTAATCTGCAGAGTCATGGGATGTATGACATTACAGAAGCTTTCAGGAGCAAGCTCTGCCTCTTCTTCAGAACTCCACATACCAGTTCTGTTAAACTACACATACTTTCATGAACTCACCTATGGGATTTGTAGTCTTCCTTCCTCTCCTGGGAACATTGCCTTCCATGCCTCATTGCCATTCTCAATTTGTCTTTGAGTCTCAGAACAGGTATTGCTTCCTCCAGGAAACCTTTCCCGACACTGTGAGTAGTTTCAAATGTGCCCGTGAAGTTTTCTAATGACACGGCTCTGAAACCACAGCCGTGCACCACCTCTGACCTGCAGTCATGTGGACAAGAGCTAAGACCATGTACAGATTAGCCCCAAGGCCTGGGATATGATTGGTGCCTGAAAAGGCTCAGTAAATTTTGAATGAATGAATGAATGAATGAATGAATGAATGAATGAATAGAGAGATTGAATGATGTGTACTGTTGAAAACTTGTGTCCATGTAGCTAGTGAGTAATATGGATGTCTTTCCAACACAGTAGCAGTTGCAGTTCCTTGGAGATGAACTTCCACACTTTTAAAAATAAATGAGGACTGGAGTAACTAATATTTCTCAACACTTAGTTATTATTTTTCTGGACAAAGTTGAAAATAAATATTTCAGAAGTAACGAACTTAGCAAACTCTGTTTTCTTTGTCCACATCAGTTGCTCCACTCGCCAGTGATAGTTTCTAGAACAAAACCAGAAAAAGACAAGCATCTGTTCACCCATCTACACACAGGTAGAGAAGAAGAGGATAGTAGCCAGGAGTCCAAATATAACCTCATAATAGAAAGAGCCCCTTAATTGACATTCGAGAGGGTGAATGCACTTTCTCAAAGTAAAGAAAACTACTAAATATAAACCCCCCCATTACCTTCAGTGAACTTTTTTTTTTTTTTTTTTTGCTTTTTGATTGACTCAATATTTTGACTGTGTATTCTTTTACAAATTACTAAACTAGGGCCTGTGAGATAGCTCAGCGGCATAAGTGCCTGCCTGGCAGGCGCGAGGTCCTGAGTTCAACTCCTGGAACCCACATACGAAAAAAGGGCCGGTGATATCGCTCAGCGGCACACGCACCTGCTGGCGTGTGAGGTCCTGAGGTCGACCCCCGGTACCCACAAAAAAAAAAAAAAAATTACTAAACTATGGAGAATCAGAGATTTTAGATACCTATTGAGTTAATAAGGATATTGCCTAGACTTAACCAAATAAATACCTCTTTAAAATAGCTGCACATAGAAAAATACACTCACATTTAAAACATTGTATCTGTATTTGAATGAATTTGCCTTTGAGGAAGGCACCATGTAGAAAAAGTTGCTGACGTAAAAATTAAATGAGCTTGATCTATTGAAATGTAGCTGGGAATGACCCACCCTCTTAGTTTGTTGTTAGTTTATTTCTAAGTATATACATCTTTAAACCAACTACATAGTTTCTTCTTACAAGAAACAAATAGTGGGAGATGATCTTAAACTGACTCTTGCTTTGAAATCCAAAGTATATCTTAATGCAAGTTCCCCAGTGCTTATCTAATAATGAGGTTGGACAAAAATAAAAGCTGCCTCAGATTGCAGTGTCCAAGGCATTCATTAAACTTAATAATCAGTGCTCTTGTGTTGAAGCTTTATGCCTAACGTTGATGGGTCCTTTTTTGTGTGGAGTTTGCTAGTATTCAAGTAACAAGGAACTCACCACAAAGGCCATCAGGTAGGTTTCCATGGTAGCAGTCCTTCTTTTGTTATTCACATTTGTAACAATAACAATATCCAGATACTCACCGTTTCACTGCTTAATGAAAAGAAATGGAATATCGGTCATGCTGCAATAGTCAGGAAGCTGGTATCTGGGTGCCACAGTGGGAAAACACCCAATGTCCCCTTAGGTTTTCTTTTGAACTGCTATCCATTAAGTAAGATTCATGTCTCTTCGGTCTTATTACATATTGCTAACCTTCAGTTGTCTCGCATTATTGCTCTATAGATAAATAGAACTAAACGATGAGCAGAAAAGTTTGATCCTAGCAAAGGTAAATTTGTGATTGAACACTAATAAAACTACAATGTTAAAATGTAGAAGAAAAATTCAGCCTTTTAAGATATGAGGATCACGTTGAGGAATGCAAATGGATCTTCGTTGAGTTTATGTGTGTGTTCTTTTTTCTTAATGACTCAACACCTCAACTTGTTCTTGCTTTTATTGTCTAAAATAAATACATACTGGTCAGTGTCGCCTCCCTTTGGTCGTGAATTGATAATTGCAGCTCCTAGCAGCAGATGAAGGCTGTCTTGTGCAGCCTGTCTTGGTCTGAGGTCAACAGTGAATTCAATTGAAAAGAAAAATTTACCAAGGCCTCACATCTTCCTGCTCTTCATTCCTGCGGAACATCATTGCTGCCCCTTAGGAAGAGAGTGAAGAGTGTATCTCTTCGTTTAACTTACCTTCCTCCTTTTTATAGGTGAGGAGGGCTGAAAGCATGGGAACTAGTGGTCTTATATACATCATTTTAGCCCCTTTAATCTGACGTTTCTACAAGGCTTTGCATGGTTTCCCTTGTAATTTTAACCTTCAGTTTAAATGATCTAATGGAGGGTAACATCCACGGGGATACAACAAGTTTCTGTTGTATAATAAATACATTTTTAATTAGTCAAAAACCTTCGGTTTGATGGAGAACAGAAATTAATAGAGATTTAGGACCAAATCAATAGGAGGATATAACAATTACAAATATTATGTACATAACATCAAACTACCTAAATGTCTAAAGCAAATATTGTCAGACCTGAAGAGAGATATGGACAACAATACAGGATAGTAGGATACTTTCACTGCCTTGTTTTCAGAAATGGGTAGATCACTCAGGGAGAAAATCAATAAGTAAATAGCAGATTTGAACAACACTGTAAACCAAATGGACCTAAGAGATATTTACATCCCACTCATCAACAGCAGGGTGCACGTTCTTCTCAAGCTCACATGGAACATTGTTCAGGATAGGACACACGCTAGGTCACAAAACATCTTATCATCCCAAGTGTCTTTTCCAATCACAGTGGAATGAAACTAGGTATCAACAGCATAAGGAAAATGGGAGAATTCATAAATATATAGAAATTAAACAACACAATCTTGAACAATCATTGGGTCAGAAAAGAAATCAAAAGGGAGTATTAATATTGTCAGAATGTCCTATTATACAAAGTAATCTACAGATTTGATGCAATCCCTATCAATAACATTTTTTTTACAGAAATAGGAAAAAAAGTCCTAAAATGTGTATGAAACTACAAAAGACCACAAATAGCCAAAGCAGTTTTGAACAACAATGAAACAAGAGGCACGACACTTCTCATGTTGAAATATATCACAAAACTATAACAATCAAAACAGCATGGTACTGCCATAAAAACAGGCATATTGACCCATTAAGACTGAATCAAGAAATTGAAAGCTTTAATAGCCCAATAATAATCAAGGAAACAGATGCAGTAACCAAAAACCTCCCAACAAAGAAAAGTCCAGGACCCACTGGTTGGTCCTAGGTAATGTAGAAAGCCCCAAAATAAGGCCAAACATTTACAGTAAATAGACCTTTGAGAAAGGACCAAGAATACACAATGGGGAAAGGGTAGGTCTCTTCAATGAATGGTGCTATGAAAACTGGATATTCACATGGAAAAGAAGGAAATTGGATCTGTCTTACACCATATACAAAAATAAACCCTAAGTGGATGAAAGATTTAAATGTAAGCCCTGTAACTCTAAAACTTCTAGAAGAAAACAGGGAAAAGACTCTTGATATTGGCTTTGGCAATGATTTTCTGGCTATCACACCAAAAACACATGCAACAAAAACAAAATTTAATAAATGGGATAATATCAAATTAAAAACCTTTATACAACAAAGGAAACAATCAGCAAAGTGAAAAGGTATTGTAAAGTGCATATCATATATCTGATAAAGTGTTTAATTAAAAAATAGTTTTCAAAATGAACAAAAGATCTGAAGAGATAATTCTTCAGCTAGACATATAAATGGCCAATAGGTGTATGAAAAAGTGCTTGTCTTTGCTAATAACCAGGAAAATGCCAACTAAACAATAATGAAATTAAAACTACAATGAGATCTCACATCTCTTAGAATGACTATTATTTTTTGAAGAGTGTTGATGAGGATGTGGGGGAAAAGAAATCTTCGTACACTTGTCAGTGGGATTGCCAGTTAGTACAGCTGTTATGAAAAAGGCCATAAAGGATCCTGAAAAATTAAAAATAGAACTACCATGTAGTCCAGCAATCCCACTTCTGGTTATATACCCAAGATAATGGAAGTCAGAATCTCAAAAGAAATATCTGCATTCCTACATTCATTGCAAAATTATCCGCTCTAGCAAAGACATGGAAACAACCTGAATGTTCATGAACCAATGAATGGATAAATAAAAGATGTCATATACATACAATGGACTATTACGCCACTGTTTTCAAAAAGGAAATGCTTCCATTTGCTAAGACATGGATGAGGATATCATAGTGAAACTCACAAAAACAGAATCACATGATGGAATGGTGTAACTCAACTTTCTACTACTGCTTCTTTGGCTAGTAAAGGTGAGTTACCATGGTGTCGTATAATGGCTGTGTGACCACTACCCTGGGAATCCTGTCTAAAAGTCAGGGACCACATCTTTTAGACCAGGAACCCCATCAAAAGTCCGGGGACCACAGCTACTTCACAGGTTGCTGTGTTTGCATGTCTGACCTTCTAGCCCTGATGATATCTGGTAAATATAAATACACAAATAAACACTTTGCACTGGTAGAAGCAGCATCTAGAGGACAGATGTGACAAGACAGGGAAGGCTTTACTATAGTTTGACACTGGAGACTGGCACAAAACAGGTGTTCAAGAAATGTCTGGAAAATGTGTCCTTTATTAAGGACAGTTGGCAATGCAAGAGAAAGACTCACAGTCCAACAAAGAGACAGGATCAATTAAAGTTAGAATTTCATGGCAGGGATAAGCAGGTCATTATGTATAATCTAAAAATAAGCATCTAGTGGATGGAGAGACAGAAAAGATGCTAGAGAGACGATGAAGATAATTTCTGCACAATATAGAAAATCATGATTTTCTGTTGTGGAATTCAGGATGTTCTTCCTCCTCCCCTTCCATTTTATTTTATTTTATTTTTATTTATTTATTTATTTATTTACTTTTTGTGGGTACTGGGGGTCGACCTCAGGACCTCGCGTGCCAGCAGGCACCTGTGCTGCTGAGCAATATCACTGGCCCTTTTTTCGTATTAGCGGGAGTCAAACTCAGGACCTCGCGCTTGCCAGGCAGGCGCTTGTGCCGCTGAGCTATCTCACTGGCCCCTCCCCTTCCATTTTAAATGCACAACTTCTCCCTGCTGCAGCCAGCTCTGATGATGGCTTGGGTCATAACGGTTCCTTGCTGAGTCCCCACGTCCCTTCCGTAGAACACATGTTCCCTATGGTGTTCAGTGTGTCAGCTTGATATTTGGCACCTGCATGCTTTGAGAAGTTCCAAATGGTTAAAGTTTTTAAGAAAACAGTCATGATTTTATTAAGGTAAATTCAAATTGAATTCTAGCCAGGAAAACATCACCATAAAACCAGGTAGACTGTAGAGTGCAACTCAGTGGAAACAAATGATTTGCAACCGGCTTAGACAATCATTTGCACCCGTGCCAGGAGATGTGTTAGAGGAAAATATTTTGAAGTCGATTATTGGCCTGCCGTTATGGATAAATCATTCTGATATGTGTGATTTAGAATCAGGAAGAAAGCCCATTCCCTCATTACCTCATTACAGGAATTCACTCCGGGAGACGCACACAATTTGCTGCTTTTCCCCAGGGATGGGTGGAGGGATTTGTAACCTTGAAAATATTCTTGTATGTGAGAAGTACAAGAAAATATTATGTATTTCTGCATGAAGAGAAAGAGTGGACAGATTGTTTGTTTCACTTCCTTGGTTTTTTAAAAATTTAACACAGGTTTACTGTGCTAACAACTTTGTATTACCTGATGATTACATCTCTGAGGTAGGGAGTATTGTTTACACCACTTTACTAAAAGGAAAACTGAGGCCCCAAGCAGTTAAATAATATCCAAGGTAAACTAACAAATATGGGAACGAGCTGGAAGTTGATTCAAAACTAAGATGGCAGAGCTACTTAGACAAGACGACTGAGATGATTTTGGGGACCCAGTGCAAAAAAAAAAAAAAAAAAAAATAGAACATGAGGCCCTTTGTTCAAAAATTAGTAGGAATTGAAGATGGTGACAGTAGATCATTAAAGCACTTGTGGGGCCTTTCTGAGCATGGTGCCCTGTGTGACAGCACAGGGCACACACCCACTAAGCCTGCCCCATGTATAGGTCCCTTTAGGCTCTGTTGGGCTGGATCCTTTAAAAAAAATCAGGACATCTTTGGTGAGTGTTAATTTCTGATCATGCCTTAAACTATTATCTAGAAAATACTGTTAAACCCACAATGTGTAAAAAGTAGTCTTCTAGAATTATATCTCTAACTGAGCTAGGAATATTTCAACACTGGCTCAAATTAGATCCCTCTGTTTGGATTTTGCCTATGACTTGATGCATTAAATTTCTGGAATTACCATATATATTCACTTACAAGAACTTTTTTTTTTTTGGGTGGTGGTATGGGGATTGAACCTAGGAGAACTTTTGAGCTGTGTTTCTATCAAATCAAATGCCCTGTCCTACTGCCTGAGTCCTAAAACCTTGCCCCATTTGTAGGTATCTCTTGTAGGGCAGTTGAGCTAGCTCCTTTGTAAAGGAGCCTATTTGGTAGGAGTCTTGGCAAACCCACCAATCCATGACCTCACAGCCACACCTCTGCATCCTCACTGCTCTCACCCCACATGACATAGAGGAAACTTAAGAATGTTTGTTATGGCTGGGGTGTAGTTCAGCAGTAGAGCATATGCCCAGCATGCATGAGGCCCTGAGTTTGATCCCAGGAAGGATGGATGGAAGGAAGGAGGAGGGGGGAGGGAGGTAGAAAAGATCATTCAATAAATGAATGCATCTGTGAACTTCAGAAAACTCCACAGGACTTCAGATTCCCAAAAATATATCAAAAACAAGCTCTGCATGAATTCAATACTGATAGGACAGTCTGCAAGATCTTTAGAACGGCCCTAAAATTAGACAGTTAGATCTAAAGAGGCTGCCAGGTCTAAATCCAGCATCTGAGCCAAAAGTCAAATGCAGCCTTGAGAAGCCCTTCAGAAGCACCAGGTTGGAGGCGCAGAGACCCACGGAGGAGAGGCTGGTAGGCTGGTACACACCCTCTGTCTCACCGGGCACAGGCTCACACCTGCCAAGCAGTGTAGTAAATTCTGGCAGGTTAAATGCACATGTGGGGTGACTATTTCTTAAGAGGTAAGTCATCGGGTGCTCTGAGGGAGGTGTTTATTACTTTATCCTTGTAGTGGTTTCCCCTCTCCTGAGGGGAAGTCATTAAATCTGATCCCTGAGTTTTATAAGACATTCAATCTTGTGTTAAAACTTCAGCAGAAGTGATTTATCTTGCATCTTGCAACATTTCTGCATCTCACACATTGTCTAGAATGAATATGAATTACTTTTATAGTCAGTGGGAAAAAGAAAAACTTTATAGAGAGATTTCATACTTAAATCATTTTTTTTTTTTTTTTTTTGGTTCTGAGCATATTAAAAACCTTTCCAGGGCCCTGTTCTCATCCATCATTGTCTGGCCTTCGAAGCAGTAGAGGAGCCTGGTACAGGATGAGAACTAAACTGCTGACGTGTGTGTGCATCCTGTTTTCTCCAGTATTTAACCTACCCAGCCTCAGTGGCCTCATCTGTAGAATGGTACTCATGTAATATCTTGCCCAATGAATTGCTCAAAAAAGTGTTAACACAGTGCCTGTCACTAAGCACTGACTGCAGTTGGCTATTAGCTGTTAATGCATATACACCCGTATTCCATGTGTCTTAGGAGCTAAGAACCTCGCTCTCAAACAATATATCTCCTTATCTAAATTTGAATAATAGGGAAATATTTATCTTCTTTAAAATAACCTTAAAACCTGAAAGGTTCTCAGTGGTAAACTAGATACTTGTGTCTATAAGGCTTAATAAGGATATCAGAGCAAGAAAAGAAGGGGAGGATAAATCTGCCTCGCTGTAGCTCCTGAGGGGCCCCATGACTACCCAGTTTATGATTTGTGTGTGGTAGGATGAAATTTGGCCATGTTGTAAAAAGAGCTAATGAATTTGATCAGTTTTTTAAACATATTGTTTATCATTTATACCAAATCAACATCCAAAATCAGTTTTAAGAATGCACTTACCACTTAAAATGAAATTTTCTTTGCATCCATTTTATAGGTGGAAAGTCAGTTTTCTAATAACTCTTAGTTCTCAAAGTTTCTGAGCTAATAGATACAGTCTACTTTATCTTTGAACCACTTGTCCTCTGGCTTCAAAAAAACCACATTTGGGCCGGTGAGATGGCTCAGCGGCTTAAGCGCCTGCCCGGCAAGCACGAGGGCCCGAGTTCGACTCCCGGATCCCACATACGAAAAAGGGGCTGGTGATATCGCTCAGAGGCACGGGTGCCTGCTGGCGCGCGAGGTCCTGAGGTCGACCCCCCGGTACCCACAAAAAAAAAAAAAAAACCACATTTTTCTGTCTTGCTTCCATGTCACTAGCTCACATTCCTTGGCCTCTTTCTGAGCCTCATTTTCCTTGACCGACCTCTTGATGCTTAAGCTTTTTCGGGACTCCATAGGCCCACTTTCTTCACACCCATCATCTCTTTGCCAGTGGACTCAGCGTGCATGTTGCCACATCAGTCTTTCTCTGTAGCTCAGATCCATGTAACTAACCACCTTCAGGACATCCCCACTTGGACATTGTACAGACACCTCCAGCTCAGCATGTCCAGACGGAACTCGTCATCCCCTCCAGCCAGCTCCCTCACCGCATTCCCTATCTCAGGAAATGGGAGCATTCTCCACCCGGCTAATCAAGCCAGCAATCTGTGATTAATCCTTACTCATCACAGTTTCTTCACTGCTCAAATCCGATCAATCACCAAGTTCTCTAAATTCTATTTCCCAAATCAGTGCCTGTCAATTTTTTTTTTTTTTTTTTTTTTTACTATGCATTAAAGAAACATCTTTCCTTCATGACCCAGCCAGCATGGGAATATGAAATGCACTCACATTTCCACAAAACTGAAACAGGAGTTTTACAAAATAATTTTATCTTTATATGCAAGGCCCTCTGATATTTTCTGCTCTGTTTTCTTACTTTTTAAAAAATGGTAGTAAATCAGTGGTTACTGGGAAATGTTTAGCCAGTATTTTCTGGGACAAGGGAAGAAACACATGATGTGTAGCGTTTGCCCTTGGCCATGGTGTAAATTTTACTGTAGTGTCTCGGTGGTTGAATCCAAGCTACCAGCCAACTTAAAAGCTTGAAATAGTGCCCTTAAAAACGTTCGAAAACTGATCTTCCTCAATACTATAAAGCATTATGAAGCTACACTAGCGTTAACCTTTTAAGTTAAAAACCTGAGATCCTAATCTCCATAATGAAATGCCGCAATTAGATACATCAACATGATTCACCATTATCTCATCAATAATTATTTCACTATTTATATTATTTCAACTAAAAATTTCAACACACTCACATCTACCTAACCCTCAAACGTCACGTCTTATAATCATAAAACAAAAAAACCCCTGAGAAACAAAATGAACGAAAACCTATTTGCCTCTTTTACCCCACCAACAATAACTGGCTTGCCCGTTGCCACAATAATCATTCTGTTCCCTAATATCCTATTCCCATCACCTAACCGCCTAATTAACAATCACCTTATTACTCTTCAACAATGATTAATTAAATTAATCTTTCAAGCAAGACTCTATAACTAGTTCTCATGACCTTCTGCAGCACACCACTGCTTATAACTTACGGTTTCCACAACACTGGTCTTCGTATCTCCTAAAGCCATCCACTAATTTCCATTCCAATGAAACTTTTCCTGACCACCTCCATTTTTTATACAGTTGGTTTCCAGGTCAATCTGATCTATTTCAAATTTATTTAATGTGTTTCAAAGACTTCATGTTGTCCATACCAGTTCTCAGTCTATCATCTTATCTAAATGTAACTAGTAAAGAAATATTTAATCTTTTTAAAAAATAATCTTAAAGGGGGCCGGTGAGATGGCTCAGCAGCGTAAGCGCCTGCCTGGCAAGCGCGAGGGCCCGAGTTCGACTCCCGGATCCCACATACGAAAAAAGGGCCGGTGATATCGCTCAGCGGCATGGGCGCCTGCTGGCACGCAAGGTCCTGAGGTCGACCCCCCGGTACCCACAAAAAAAAAAAATCTTAAAAAGGGAAAGTTTCTCAGTGGTAAGATAGGTATTTCTATCCAGGATAAATATGGGTAACAGAGCCAGAAAAGGAAGGGAAGGTAAGTCAACCTCACTACGGCTCCTCGAGCGCTCCTGTGACTACCACAGCTCATGATTTATGTGATAAGTTCTTACATGGCTTAAAAAGCCACCCACAGCTTGGCATCTACCTGCTCCTCCTGCCCTATTTCCCTTGATGTCAAGAAAAAAGTTTCCTTCTTGGACATCTGGGAGTTTTCTCTTGTTCTCAGGTTTTTATGCATGCTATCCTGTTTGGCTAAAAAGTTATTTCCTCCTATCTTTATTCAGTTAATTTTTACTCATCTTCCTTTCACAGTTTAGATGCTGTTTTACTCATTCGTTCATTATGTTATCATATGATAAGCGTTGCGGTAAGTGCTAAATATACAAGAAGTAAAAATAGACACAACCCCTCACCTCACAGAACTTATACTGCAGAGGAGAAAGAGATCATTCAAATTTAAGTACTAATGAAAACTTTTTTCCTAAACAAGGTTTATGGTTTTGCAAGAGTTTATCAAATTTAACCTGGGGCCGGTGAGATGGCTCAGTGGCCTAAGTGCCTGCCTTGCAAGCGCGAGGGCCCAAGTTCAACTCCCGGAACCCACATACGAAAAAGGGGCCGGTGATATCGCTCAGCGACAAGGGTGCCTGTTGGCGCGCGAGGTCCTGAGGTCGACCCCCCGGTACCCACAAAAAAAAAAAAAAAAAAATTTAACCTAATCCAGTGGATCAGAGGAGACATTCTTGAATAACTGATGACAGGTCAATTGTAAGAGTTGAGCTGAGATAGAAAAGAAAATACAACTTAACTAGTCTAAGAGGTGGATAACTAACAGCATAAGCAGAAAGAGGAGCATTTGAAAATCTACATAGCAGGAGGGAATGTGGCAAAACGGAGGATCCAAATGAAATGCAGCACAACAAAAATGCAAGGTATGAGATAGGGCCGTGGAGACAGGTAGAAGCCATTGGATGAAGGGCGCTCTGGACTTCATTATCTGTAACAAGAAAGCAGGGGGGGCACTGACATGTGCAAGCAGGGACATAAGTGTTCAGATGGCTGATTTGGAAAGATCATAGTGGCAGCTGTGAGGATGAACTGTAAGAGGGGCAGATGGATTTGGGGGCACATTAGAAACTATCTCAGTCGTCTAGACATGATTGTAATGCAAATTAAAATGCTGGTGATAGAGCTGGGAGAAAAATATCAGTGTATTGGATAGAAGTCCGATGTATCCTTGATCAGGCAGGATAACAGATTGACTCTATGTGATAAAATAGAGGGAGGTGTCAAAGATGACTTGCACGTGTTTGAAGTGCAAAACTGAATGGACAGTAGTACCTTTTGCAGAAATAAGGAGTACCCAAGTTTGGAGAGAAAGAGCATGACTTTGGCATTTGATCTATTAAGTTTGGTTATCTTTAAGATATTAATGACAGGGCCGGTGAGATGGCTCAGCGGCTTAAGCGCCTGCCCGGCAAGCGCAAGGGCCCAAGTTCGACTCCCGGATCCCACATACGAAAAAGGGGCCGGTGATATCGCTCAGCGGCACGGGCGCCTGCTGGCGCGCGAGGTCCTGAGGTCGACCCCCCGGTACCCACAAAAAAAAAAAAAAAAAAAAAAAAAAAAAGATATTAATGACATCATATTACAGTGATGCATGCATACCCATGTTTACAGCAGCACAATTCATAATAGCTAAATTTTGGAAATGGGCTCTATGCCATCAGTAGATGAATGGGCAGAGGAAATGTCGCATTTATACACAATAGGGTACTTCTGTGCCATAAAAAGGATAAACTTGAGTCATTCATGACTAAATGGATGCACTTTGAGAGCAAAATATTAAATAAAATAAATCAGACACTAGGAGTTTAAATATCACATGGTTTCTCTTATATGAGCAACCCAAAATATAAATAAAAACCAAAATAAAAGCTACATTTTTCAAATGGGAGAGGGAACAAGAGATGGAGGCAGGAAGAAGGGAGGGAAGGGAAAAGGGATGAAAAAAGAATTGGAAAAAGGAGAAACTGGATATCAAGCTTTTGCAAATGGAAGGCAAAGATGGAACAGGGAGGGAGGGCAGGGGTAAAAAATGAAAACAGAATTAAAATGTGTTATGTATATGTGCCAATTCATGATAAGTGCAATCGTTATGTACTGATAAAAATAAAACTTAAAAAGAAAAAAAGACGTGCAACATGAGATGTTTTAAGGACCATTTGATAACCTTTTCTGGAGTAGAGAAGAAATCTTGGGTAGGATATAAAGTTGTGAAATAGTCACATATTTCCTGGACATTTTGCAATGGCTGTGAATGAACTTATCTGCTGAGAATGCATGATAAGAGAAGAAGGGTAACACACCAGGCTTTAAGGAAATTCCTGTTTAATGGTGGGGTAGCAAAGGTTGAACTTACAGAGGGAACCAAGGACAGCATCCAAAGTAGTGGAAAGAAAGCAAAGAGAAACTGGTGTCAAAGGCACCCATGTGTTTTCATGGTGTATCAAGAAAGAAGCCAGACTGTTGTGGGTGAATGAATGAGCACAAAGTAAGGAGATGACACCCGTGAGTGGGCACCACTTTTTGGAGAAGTTGGGCTTTGAAGAGAAGAAGAGAAATAGTGCAGTGTTTGTGATGTTGATGGAAACATTTTGGCTGCGCTTTAATGAAAGGCATTTGAACATATATATCAGCTATGAAAAAAGTGGTTTGAAGGAAAGTTGAAGGTACAGGAGAAAGACAAATGGTAGGCGGGAAATTAAAAAAGGGGGGATCTCTGTGTACCCACGAAATTCTTATACTAAGCCTTTCCTAATTCTGACTACACTTAAAAGTGCTCCTTCAACATCTGGAGCCCTTGCTAGGCTGTATTCAGTGAGGATAAGAATTACCTCTTGCCTCATTTACTTTTGTACCTCTAGTAGCAAAGTACACAATTAGTAGGCATGGATAAGTGTTATTTTTTAATTACACATTAAAATGAGTGGTTTTGGAAGTATATTTAATACAATAGATAATTCAGAAGTTTTAGGGTAATAATATATGCACACACATCCAGAAACACCACGGTTGAGTTCTTAGGCAAAATTAACATCGGTACCATTACATTCAGCATAACTACTTGGGCACTAGGACAAGAAGGTTTTTAAATGAGACAGAAATTGAAAGTCAACCAAGAACTAAGAATTCTCCACCAACAGATGAGCAAGGCCGTGAGTCATCTCTGCAGAGCTGAGCCCTGATAATATCAGGGAAACAAGTGATGAAAGCGCACAGCCTGTTCCGACAAGTGGGTGCATCATTCGCACTAATCCAGGTGGAACCCAGTTACAGGGTTTCTGCATCTGACACGGCTTGATGACCTCCCAAATCTAGGAAACCTTAAAAAGGGGTGGGAAGAAAGCCTCACTTCCGTTTTAGAGACAATATTAAATGCCTCATGAAGGAAAGCAATTCCGTACAGCAAAAGACAAATCAAATGTGCCATTCTTTCCAACTTTGCCTGTTTTTTAAACAGATTTTTTTACTCTGGTCTCATATTCTTTACCAGTGAAGTAGAGATAATTACACCTTTTGGAGGTTTGTATAAAGCAAAGAAAAAGGTCATGTATCCTATTAAAATACCACACTCAGAATGGCTGGTACTACCCTGCCTTACCGATGGCAGCCTGAGAATTTTTCATTGGTAGTTTTGATGTGTTGTCTGTAATTTCTGATGTCTACACCAGTAAAATTAAAATGAGATTATATACCTAGGATTGCTAAGAAGATGAGATGACTATAGAAATCAGTATGGAGATTCCTCAAAAAACCAAAAATAAGCCGGCATGGTGGCGCATGCCTATAATCCCAGCACTCGGGAGGCTGAGGCAGGAGGATCACTATGACTTCGAGGCCAGCCTGGGCTACAAAGTGAGTTCAAGGCCAGCCTGAACTGCATAGTGAGACCCTGTTTCAAAAAAGGCAAAAAAAGAGAAAAAAAAGAAAAAAAAGAGAGAGAACAAAAATAGAAATTCCCTTTGACCCAGGTATTCTCCCTCTAAGTATCTTCCCAAAAGAGTTAAAGATATCAAATTACAGTAATACATGTATGCCCATGTTGATAGCAGCACAATTCATAATAGCTAAATCTTGGAAATGGTCTATAAGTTTATCAACAGGCAAATGGATAAAGAAAATGATACATGCATAGTGAAGTACTACTCGGCCATAAAAAAGATAATTTTGAGTCATTTGTAGGAAAAAGCATGCATCTTAAAACCATAATGTGAAATGAAATAAATCAGACACAAGCACAAATATCATGTGGTTTATCTTATATAAGAAACCTAAAGTTTAAATAATTTGAAGAGCAAAATAAAAGATAGATGTCACAAAATAGGATGGTAGATCCCCTGCAAATGGCAAGAGGAACTAGAGAGGGAAGGGAAGGGAGAAGTAAAAAGAATTAAGATATGTAATGAACATGTACCATCTCCCTATGATGAATGAAATCATTATGTACAGTAAATATGTACTAATAATCATAGAAAAAAGACTAGATGCCACAAAGTTTACAAAAGAGCTTTATGAAATTAAAAAACAACAACAACAACAAAAAAAACTTCACTAGCTCTTAGGAAATGGCAGCCCATCAGCCAAATCCAGCCCATTTTGTGTGTGTGTGTGTGTGTGTGTGTGTGTGTAAGAAATCGAAAGAAGATAAGTACTTCATGATGTGAAAATTATATGAAATTCAGATTTCAGTGTGCCTAAAAAAAGTTCTGTTGGAGTGCATGCAGTTGCTTACATATTCTCTGTGGCTGCGTTTGCACCGCAGTGACAAAGGGACATTGATAAGGCTGAGCCCTTGTGACAGAGTCCGTGTGGCAACCTACAAAGCTGAGAATGTTTACTCTCTGGTCCTTTGCAGAAAAGATTGGCCAACCCTAGATTTAAATCAAATAGAATGACAAAGGGCGTTTTGGTTTTAGGTTTTCTTAAATTGTTGGCAGAGTTCCTGTTACATAGTAGGAGCTCAATAAACAGGTGTAAGTGACGTTCCTTTACTCATTAAGTCAGTAAGTCATTTTGTGTGCACACCGTGTGCCAGCCTCAAGGGCTGCAGGATGCCATAGTCAACATAATAGAAAAATGTCTGTGCCTGTGAGGCCGCCAGTAAACAGACAGGTGGAAAAGCGATGGGGAACAGAGAGTTTCGGGATGGGAATTGCAGTTTTTAGGTACAGCAGTCAGGGAAGATGTCATTGAGAAAGTGACATTTGAGTGCAAACCTTAAGGATGCAGGCAGCCCTGGGATGTTGTGGGCAGGAAGGAGAAGGAGGAAAAGTGTTCCAGGCAGGCGAACAAAACTGGGGCCCGGAGACAAAAAGTGCTTGGTGTGCTCAGGAAAAGCAAGCAGGCAGGATGGCTGGAAGGAAGTGAGCAAGAGGGAGAAGAGCAGAAGATGAAGTTAGGAAAGTGCTGGGGAAGCTTAGGCCAGCCTTAACTACCCAGGGACTCAGGCTTTTCTCTAAATGAAAGAACAAGCAAGAGTTTCGAGGAAAAGTCGCACGGCCTGGTGTGCACTGAATCTGGAGCCACGTGGCCGCTGCAGCGCAGACAGACTGCAAGAGGGGCGGCCATGAGGGTAAAAGCCAAGAGGCGGTGGTTCTGTGAGAGGCGACGCCGACGTGCGCCCAAGTGGTGGTGGGGGTGAGGTGGGAAGCAGGTGCGTCAGATATGCAGCTGGCCCCCCACATCCACAGATGCCGCTGCCCATGGATCAAAAATATCGGAAAAGCAGTTCTGTCTATGCTGAGCTTGTGCAGACTTTTTTGTTGTCATTCCCTAAGCAGTACCTTGTGGGAACTACTCACATAGCATTTGTGTTGCATTAGGTAGTATAAGTAATCTAAGCGTGATTTAAAGTACACAGGAGGGGCCCGTGAGATGGCTCAGCGGCGTAAGCGCCTGCCTGGCAAGCGCGAGGGCCCGAGTTTGACTCCTGGATCCCACATACGGAAAAAGGGCTGGGGATATCGCTCAGCAGCACGGGTGCCTGCTGGCGCGCGAGGTCCTGAGGTCGACCCCGGTACCCACAAATAAATAAATAAATAAATAAATAAATAAATAAATAAATAAATAAATAAATAAAATAAAGTACACAGGAGACATGCATAGGTAAGATGTAAATGCTACACCATATTATCTGAAATGTTTGAATCAGTGGATTTTGGCATCTGCAGGAATACTAGAACTGATTCCCTAAGGATATGGAATGACTATATTGGGAAAGTGGTGGAAAGGATGTATTGGATGTGGGTTATGAGAAAAACAGTCAAATACAACTCTTTTTTTTTTTTTTTTTTTTTTTTTTGTCTTTGAGACAGGGTTTCACTATGCAGTTCAGGCTGGCCTTGAACTCACTTTGTAGCCCAGGCTGGCCTCAAACTCACAGTGATCCTCCTGCCTCAGCCTCCTGAGTGCTGGGATTACAGGTGTGTGCCACCACGCCCAGTTCGACTCCATCTTTTCTAACCCCATCTTCTACCAGAGTAATGTAGTGGTCATCAATTTGAGAAGTGAGAGGTGTCAGAGAAATATGTTTGCCATTGAGCGACAGAGGAGAGAGGGCCAGGGGATGTGGAAGAGTCAGAGTACAGGGAAGGTGCTAACAAGGAGACATTCCATCAGAAATGCCACTGGACATCCAAGGGGAGATGTGCAGTGCGTTACTGGATGTGGAATTCTAAAATTCAGAGGAGCGATCCAGGCTAGAGATGTAAGTAGAGAAGTCATCTAAGGATAGGCAGGATGCGGTTATTGTCATATCTGTTTGGTATTGTAGGATGATGCCTTACACATCAAAGGTATATTCACAACACAATCTAAACAGTAGACGTGTTAGACCTAACACGTGTCAGGCTAACATCAGAGATGCCCTAAAAGCTGCAAAGGAAAGGTTCGTTCTACCAGAACAAGTAGAATACCAAGATACGATATAAAATATAATTAGCATTTATAATTAGAATTGCTGCTGATATATCTAATTGAGGAAATAGTTTTACAGTGAGTCAGATTATAGTTTCATAAGTTGATTTTGCAGAAATTAATTTTAGCATATGGTATTACATTTGGGGGATACTGCATATTATCTCCATGGAAATTAATAAGCCACTTGATGGATGCATAACACCTCCTTACATCAGGTGAGATTAGGGAGAAGCTGGGCGTGGTGGCAATTGCCTATAATTCTAGCACTAGGGAGGCTGAGGCAGGAGGATTGCTGTGAGTTCGAGGCCAGCCAAGGCTACATAGTGAGTTCAAGGGTAGCCTGGACTACACAGTGAGACCCTGTCTCAAAAAGACAAAAACAAACAAAATCAGGAAGATAAAACTGTTTGACTTATGAACAAACAGAATATGATGTGTGAGTATCCCACAGGATAATTCTAACAATTTAATTTTTACCAAGTCTCATAAATGCTTGAGTTTCCAAAAAATTTTATTTTTACTAACATGGCCTCCTTTTATGATAAAAATCTTTGTGTTTGGACAGTTATCCAGGCTGACTCAGGTAGACTCCATGAATGTTTCTTTGCTGTACAGCAGGGTTTCTCAATCTTTCTTTCATCATTGCCTTCCACAACCAAGGAGCCTTTGTAGATTTCCCCTAATCTCCACCCCAAGAAAACTTTTTATTCTGATAAAATATACCTAAAGAATATTTATCATTTGATCATTTGTAATTGCACAATTGTCATTAAATGTCATTAAATGTATAGTGTTACATAACCATCACTACTCTATACCCAAAACTTCCCATCGTCTCCCCATTCTCCACTCCTCTCAGCCCCTGGCAACCTCTGCAGTACTTTGTGTGTCTGAATTTGCTTATTCTCAGTGCCTCATGTAAGTGGAATCATACAATAATTGTACTGTATCTGGTTTATTTTACTTCACATAACCTCTGCAAAGTTTATCCATGTTGTAAGATGTATCAAAATTTCATTATTCTCTTTGGTTGAGTAATATATATGTATATACATAATTTCACTTATTCATTCATCTGCTAATGGACACTTGGCTTATTTCAACTGTGAACCTTGGTGCACAAATATCTGTTAAAGTCGCTGCTTTCAATTTTAGATATATATCTAGGCATGGAATTGATGTTCCATGAAATTTTAATGTCACAGATACACTGTGTATACATATCTACAATATGTTTGTGTGTTTAAATATTTATATTTCTACATATATGACTTTAGCTGTGTGTGTATGCTTTCTATATTAAAAAGTACGATTGTTTCACTATACCCAGAATGAATTTTCACCTCCATGGGAGTAGGGTCACCTTCATCAATAATTCAAGCCCTAAAGTAAGGATCTCTAGGATTCCTGCCTCAAAATGAAGTATATGTGTAGCTAATGTAGATGTAGGCACACTGCTAAAGAGAAAGGCAAGGAAAATATGAAAAATGACCCCAAAACACATAAGTATAAAAAGTAATCTTTATTACCAATGGAATAAAGTTATTTGTATTATATTTGTCTTCAAAACTGACATTCAATAAAGTAATAAACCCTAGAATATTTTGGAAAACAGCTATTAGTAATCATGTCAGGACGTAGCCAATGCAACAGCTATTCTAATTCTTGAAAACAGTAGCAATTGATATTCTTCTCACTGAGACAAAAATATCTTCAGAACACAAATAGAATGATTACAAGTAAGTATGAAAAATTTGAAAAGTGAAAAATGTGCAGGATCTGCAGATCAGAGGAGCAGGAATGCTGGTGTCTGCTAGGTCATAGGATGGTTCTGCCATCCATGCAATCCATATTCATGTCTGGTTGGATGGTGGTTGGCAAGATACCTGGCACATACTCACCTAGGTTTTATTACAGGGTGATTGCAGGAAGTTACATGGTTTCATTATGTAAAGAAGAGATTGAAAAGATTATATAACAGTATGAAATAACCCAGCAGTCTGAAATACCTGACAAAAATACTTGAAGTGTTATCAAAGGCAAGGAGAGACCAAAGAATCCCAGAGAGACTAAGGAAACACGTCACTAGATGCAGTGTGGGACCCTTGAGTGGATCCTGGAACAGAGAACGGACATGAACGGAAACACCGAGGAGTTCTGAAGAAGGTCTGTGCTTCAGTTAGCACTAGTGTACCAGTGTTGTTGCAACCATTCTAGTATCATGCCAGATGTTAACAACATGTTAGCAAGATGTTAGTGTAGGACATAGAGAAACTCTCTGTCCCATATTTGTACCTCTTCGGTGAGTCTAAAATCATTTCAGAACGAAAAGCAAAACAACCAACTTTCTGGTAGCTCCTGAGTATCAGAAGCAAACTTGTGACTGGCAACTGCTGAAGAAGGGTGAGAGAGGGGAGTGTGCACTTGTAGCCTTGCAGCTGTGACATCTGCCACGAGAGTAACTCCTCGCTGTCTCCTTTGCAATCCTGTGGCAGGGTGTGCTGGGTGCATCATGTCACCGGCATGTGGGTGTACCCTTTCCTGGAACACATTGGCTCCGGAGCCAGGATCGTCTTCTTTGGGTCGACAACCATCTTAATGAACTTTCTGTACCTTCTGGGAGAAGTTCTGAACAGCTATATCTGGGATACACAGAGAAGTAAGTATTGTTCGGGGGAACATAAAAAAAGAGAAGTGCCGCCACCAGAGCGCTTGCAGAGACGGAGGGGAAACTCCACAGCAGCCTGTTCCCTGAGCCTTTACACGGGCTCTCTTCAGAAGTCTCAGTTTTATAACGATCATATTAATTTAGAAGCTGCTGGCAGTTTTACCTGAAAGATTTACTACTCATTCAGTCTTATTAGCTAGTAAAACATCCAACTCTAAGGAGGAAAAAAGTGTGTCAGTAAAATGTTATAGGGAAAAAAATAGTGTTAACAGAAAAGAAAGTTAGAGAAGGTTGCTCTAACAAAATGCAACCTTCACTGACAGGACCCCAAATTAAACAGGTAAGCTATTAATGTAACCAAATAATCTCGGGCCGGTGAGATGGCTCAGCGGCTTAAGTGCCTGCCTAGCAAGCGCGAGGGCCCAAGTTCAACTCCCGGAACCCACATACGAAAAAGGGGCCGGTGATATCGCTCAGCGGCACGGGCGCCTGCTGGCGCGTGAGGTCCTGAGGTTGACCCCCCGGTACCCACAAAAAAAAAAAAAAAAAAAACAAATAATCTCATTCAAAGTGACCCAGATATCCCCTTGCAGTAGTCTCAGAGGGGTTCCACCCCACATGGCTAGAACTCCAAGCAATGCAGGATGCCTCTGGCCAGAGGGGTTCCCCAGTGACTGTCCTCTTTAAGGTTCAAAGGTGACAAACAGGTACAAGCAATGTCTGGTAATCAGTGCTACAGCAGCCCTCTTACCCTATGATTTGATTTCTCTGTTTCCATTTATGGCAGAGCCTCCATCTTAGCAAGCACGTAATCTTGTCCAAGCTCTGCACAGCCTGCCTAAAGTGTATGTGAGGTAACCTAAACACCGGAAGGTGGGAAAAGCCACAGCACAGACATACAGTGATTTGAGTTCTGCGTGGAAGCACCTCCCACGGCAAGATGGCGGGGGATTTTAAAGAGCTCTGAACCTCTCTCTGACACGGGCACAGCCTTCTAGACGGCACCTGTACATGGGCTCTGTTCCATGGACAGTGAGTGCCCTGCGTTGTGCTGACCCCAGGAACCCAATCTAACACATGAATAAAGCACAGTGATGACGTAGAGATTGAATCAGACATTTTTGTGCATTGGTTGTCTAAGATTGTATGGGTCAAGGTATTGGCCCAAGCTAAGTGGTCCACAGGAATTACATCAGCAGCTTTTAATTTGATTAGTTGTCTTTTAAAAGAGGCCTTTTTTTTTTTTTTTTTTTTTTCAGTTGAAGCCACAGCTTGGGAAACCAGAAATGAAATCTTTTACTTGTGTTCCCTCTGTTCAATGGAAGTAATTTTTCTCTGTTAATTTATAGAAGTATATAGTTAATTTACAAAAATCTTAAAAACACAGTTAACTTT
Organism: Erethizon dorsatum; assembly: GCA_028451465.1. Classification (NCBI taxonomy): domain Eukaryota; kingdom Metazoa; phylum Chordata; class Mammalia; order Rodentia; family Erethizontidae; genus Erethizon; species Erethizon dorsatum. The sequence goes on from CM051823.1 coordinate 147,679,768, forward strand.
CTCACACTCCTAGCAAAGAGTATGTATTTAAGCTAATATGTTCAATATAGAAAATATTTATGACTGCTTATATCCTTTTAAGTTGCTTGATGCTGACAGTCATTTGACCATTGTTCTAATACTTCTGTGAGTAGATGACCTGAAACAGGAGAGATAAATTTCCAATCTAGATCTTAAAAAAATATTGCATCTCAGCAGCTTTAAATAAGGAGTTAAAATGAACAGTTAAAGTTTTTACAAATGGCCTAATCGGTGTAGTTGGTGCCATTCTCCTGCATAACACAGGCAAGGTTGAGTACATTTTGTAACTCATTTCAAATACACAGATTAATTTTGCTCATATCTATCTAGATGATTCCATAGAGACCAAAGTTTTCTGTCAAGCAGGCATCTTTCCATTTATATGAAGGGTCACAAATCACTGGTCTTCCCCCAGGTGTTACCCATCAAGAAGTTTTACTGGGCTTTACCAACCCTTGCCTTTTACCAAAGGCGGTTGAGTCCCAGACATCTTCAGTAAGCCACCAAAATACTTGGTGGCAGAGCCAACATTTTTTTTTGCCCTGCACTGGCGATTGAACTCTATATCCCCAGCCTCTTTTTTTTTTTCTTCATTTGAGACAGGGTCTCACTAAGTCACTAAATTGCTAAATTGCCCAGGCTAGGCTCAAACTTGAGATCGTCCAGCCTTAGCCTCACAGAGCACTGAGACTGCACCACAGCCAGCGAGAGCCGAAGTCCTTCTGCCCGGGACTCAGTCTGGTGTTACCTCTAGTGAACTATCAGGGTGGCCTTGCCATGGTTTGGAAACCTAGAAATGTAAGAGCACAGGGACTTCACTCAGAACCCCAGACTCAGTTTAATAAAATAACAGGAGAGGCCAATCTGCTAGGAAATAGAAACTTTAAGAAACCCTTAAAATAGGCTAAGTTGGCAAGCAAATATTTGCTTTGTGAAAAAGGAAAGTAAGTCATGATGACTTTGGGGAAGTTGAGATTGCTAGGGCTGCAGTAACAAAGCTCCACAAACTTGGAGGCTTAACAGTGGAAATGTGTTGGCCCATATATGTAAAAGCTAGAAGTCCCAGGTCAAGGTATTAGCAGGATTGGTTCCTTACGAGATCTGGGAGGAAAACATCTATTCCCAGATTCTCCAGGGTTGCAGTTACCCATCTTCATGGTCACTGGCGTTCTCCCCAGCTTCCCATTTTATAAGGACACCAAGACATCTAAAGAGGGCCCACCCTGATGACATCTTTACATTTGCAAAGACCCCATCCAAATAAGGTACTGAGACACTGTGGATTAGAAATTAAACATATGAATTGAGGGGGCATAATTCAGCCCATAACACCCCATTCTCTCCCCTTGCAAAATTCATGTCTTTTGGTCTTTTGCACATGCAAAACATATCCACCCCATCCCAGTTACACCCCCTCCATTTTTTCCAACATCAACTCTTAAATCCAAACATCACATCTTGAATATGACATGAATCAGGTATGGGACAGACTCTAGGTCTGATTCATCCTGAAGCAAAATTGCTTGCCGGCTGTGTGTGAACCTGTGAAACATGACAAAAGGTTACCTGTTTCTGAAACACCGTGGTGGGGCAGGTGTGGTGTAGAATACACTTTCATCTTCCAAAAGGAGAAAGGACAGGAAGAAAGAGCTCATGGTTCCCACACAAGCCTGATGGCGAGCAGGGAGAACTCCCTTCCATTTGAAGGCTTCAAATAATCCTCTTTGTCTGGATGCTGTGTTCCGAAGACTCCTAGGGAAAGAGGTAGCCCGGCCTTTACCCCTGGGACCAGCAGCTCTGCCCCACTGGCCCTGGGCAGCAGCCCCACCCTCTGGAACCAAAGGAGAGTGAGTCTCTGAGCTACTTCAGAGTCCCTGGTCCTTTAGTTCCGTGCTATCCCTGTCCTTTACAAACCATGCCGGCAGCATTTCTGCTGGTATAAAATCCTCAAACACCATGTTGACCTCTTGTGCAATTCAAAGGGGCCCAAGGTATTAGACGAAAGGGTCCTGCACCAGAAGGTAGGAAGGAGAGGTTAGGGTCAGGCCTGGGTGTGCAGGAGGCCCTTTCTTCTGCAGACACCCATCCAGGCCACTTCTCCTGCAGGCCCACCAACCTGGAAATGTCGAGGCGCTGTCCTAGGAGGAGCCCCTCCCCCAGGCTGGGGACAGCCTGGGACTGCCTCCCTGGCGTCTGTGAGTCTTACTTCACAAGCACAGCCTGCTTCGGCTCTGTGGCAGGTTTCTGTGTGCTTCTTATGTGGAATTTATACTTCCGGTTCTTCCAGACATTGTTCACAGCTGTCTGCCCCCACTGCCGTGTACCTCACAGCTGCCAAACTAAAGTAAGCGGGGAGCCATTTCCTTCTCTAGGTCATTGAGCGCCCCGTTTTCCCTGAAGATTCCACCATTGCCACCACTGCGGCACATCAGCAGGAGGGCCCTTGGAGGAAACAGACTTCAGAAAGAACAGTAAACTCTTACTGAACCCTGAGAGAACGTGGGACAGAAGTCGGGACTCAGTGGTGCGCACAGTTTGAATGAATCTGTGTTGTGTTTCCTGCCTTTTCCTCAGCTACCCAAAGCAAAGGCACACTGGATCTTCTTGCCTTCAACCCAACTCCTCCTCCTTTCAGATCGATGTTCTTGCTCCTCAATCCGAAGCGTCCCTAAATATGATTTATGAGAAGTGCTTTGCAAAACCCATGATAGGTCTCTGCCACTCCCCTAGCCATGAACAACAAAAGAATCCAACAAAAGACCTCACAAAGACACCTGCAGGAGCACTCACCCACATTTAGCTGTGGCCCTTTGACCCAATAAAACATGCACTGGGGGGTGGGGGGTCCCAGTGTAAGGTCTAGAATTACGACCCTTTGTGGGTGGGCTTAATGATTTATGATACTGCAAGGCCATATATTTTGTTCTGCTTGCCTGCTGGTCCAGCTGTCTGATCCCCACCCTACCCTCCCTCTCCCTTCCCACTTCCCTCTCCCCCACACACCAACCGTGAGGCAGACACTGTTTCAGGTGCTAGGGATAAAATCAGGTAAAGGGCCTGTCCTCAGGGAGCTAGCGATTCGTGAAAGAATACTAACAAACAAAACCTTCAACATGGTATTTTGAATTCTTTTGTTGTATGATTGCTATTGAAACAAATACCCAAGAATTCTCCCAGAATTTAGTAAGATTAGAAAAATGTTTCACTAGAGACAAAGGAAAAAAGAAGCAGGGAGCATTTGCCAAACTGAGCTAAAATTCCTAAGAATGACTCGAATGCTTTCACCCCTGGGAGAATGACACCTCACTGACTGTTCACGCAGACAACCGGCAAACGCCTTAGTGGCTCAGGACTCAGGGCTCCTGCAGGAAGGAAGGCGCGAGGGTTCAGGATGGGACTGATGAGAGGGGAGTTTGAGTTGAAGTACAAATGGGTGTGGAGCTCAGCAGTGAAGCACTTTCCTAGCATGCCCGAGGACCTGGGTTTAATCCCCAGAGTTGTAAAAAAAGAGTTTTTCAAAAATATAAATGCATACAGAAATAGAGTTCTTATAACTAGCAAGGTTCCTATGAGGTTTAAAAAATTTTAGAAGCCGGCGAAGAAGTCCTCCAGCAGGGACTGCTTTCCCTGCAGACTCCACAAGTCAAGAATCAACTTGTGGTCCTTACTTCCAGAAGCGCAGGGAGCCACTGTGTCCCAGAAATAACTGTGTCCTGATTCAGAGAAAAGGTGGGGAGAGAGGTCACTGAGGATGTTGCTAAAGAAAGTTGTAAATGGCTTTTCCCTCTTAGCCAGGAGAAATAAGGTGCAGGAGGGTGGATGGGGAAAGTTTGGTAGATGAGGGTTTTGTGAGTAGTTTTGGCAAACATGCTTGTAATTTAATTTGATGCTGAAATAAAGCACTTCGCTTTTATTTCTAGGTATGGAAGAAGAGAAGGAGAAGCCTAAGCTGGAATGAGCCCCAAGGGTAAAAGGAAGAGCCGGTTTGAGCCGCCATTGTCCTCCTCCCCTCTGGGCCTTAGCTGTGACGGAGAGAAACTGGACAGAAGCTACGGCGTCAGCCCACCCCCGCCCCCGAGGGAGGACACCTTTATATATAAATATCTGTAATGTACAGTACACTGGTTTCCAAAATCACCCGCATTGTGCTTTAAAGAATTCTTTCCAAATACATTACTGATAACATCTTTTTGTTCTTTTCTAGTTTCATAATTAACTTCGATCATCAGATTTTCATTTTTGCCATCATAATTCCATTTAGCCAAGGAAGAATGAAATGTTACTGTGTTTCTGGTTGAGAAGGTAGAAGTCAAAGGAGCGGTTGGGAGGCCGGGCACGGATGTATTTGACCTAACGCGCGTGGGCCACTTTGCAGGCCGAGAGCGGCCAGCATCGCTGGTTCTTGCTGTAGTGAAGTTACGGTTGCCTCAGTGGTCCGTATTAGTAAAAATGGCATCAACTTAGTCAAGGCCCAGACTGCACTTGGATCTTCCGATTTAACTTTGTGACAGTCTTCCCAGACGCAAACTCTAATAAAGACCAGACGACCCAAACCTAATGCCCGCGTGGTCCGTCTCAAAATCCTGACATTGGTGTGTCCTTTATTTTCTATTACCTGCTGCAAGTGGGTTTACTGTACCTGTTCTTTCCTATAAGTTTCTGATTTTAAAAAGGTATGTTTTTTAAATAATTCCAAAAAACTAAGTATAAAATCTTGACCATAATTTTGTTTTTTATTAGTACATGTTCGCAGTACATGTTTACATTTCTTGTGTGGAGTTGGTACACGTACATAACACATCTCAATTCCCTTAATGATTTTTAAAGTAGGGAATACAATGTTATATGAGTTATAAAATATTCTTAACACAAACATAGGGGTTGGTTGTCCATGTGAGGACAGAACCAGTGATATAAAACCACTTACTTGAAAAATTATTTTTAAATTTTAATTGGCAATATAATTCAAGAAATGCTAGAAATCTCCCCCGTCTCTATCTCTATCTCTTTCTCTCTCTCTCTTCTCTTCTCCTCTTTTCTCTCTCCCATGTATGCACATACACATACTAAGCAAGCTTCATTATTCTCATTGACTACTGCCAAAGTCACCATACCTACCTGAACAGAGGAGAGATGTTTCTAGGATGCTCCTGGTAATTTATTTACAGATATCCAAAGTAGATATATTTTAATAGTTAATAAACATGTATATTTCACACTATATAGTACATACCCAGTTTTAATGTACTATTAAACATGTCAGGCTGGAGAAAAGTTCAGCTAATAATTATGTAGAAAACATACACATATCATAAGGTACTATGAAAGAACTGTGGTCAAACATACCAACATCGATAAACATAAAAGGTTTAATTCATGTATTGAAAACGATTTTCAGGCTATCTCTCAAAGGAAAACCCAACTCTATCTTGTGTATTTGAAAACAGACAAAATGAATAATTCTGAAAGATTGAGAATATAAGCAAAAATACTTAAAATGGTAAACAAAAAGAAGTGTTGTGATTTTAATATGAGACAATGTGTAATTTGGGCCCAAGTTCCACATGATGAATTCACTCAGTATTTATAGGCCCCATTTTGGAAAATATGGTTGACAGAAATATAGACTGCGTCTAGAAGAATCACTATATTGGTTCTCTACTTCATGGGGTTGGAACTAGTAAGTAGGAAAGCTCAAACAAGAATCTATCAAAATAGAAAAGCAAAGCACTATCACATCCTTATAATAACTGCTTTAATTTGGTAGCGCACTATCAGAGACTTGAAAGATCCAAGATTGGTCTCTGTGGTCTACATTTAGCTTACCTGTTTTTGTTTTTTGTTTTTTTTACATGGGTACCGGGAGTCGAACTCAGGACCTCGTGCTGGCCAGGCAGGTGCTTATGCCACTGAGCTATCTCACCGGCCCTAGCTTACCTGTTTGACCTATGTTATCGATTAAACTGCATACCCCTAAAATTCAGATGTTGATGACCCACACCCTAAACCCTAGTGTCTCAGAATGTGACCCACTTGGAGATGGAACCTTTAAAGAGGTGATTAAGCTAAAATGAGGCCATTAGGGTGGGCTCTAAACCAGTCTGACTGGTATCTTTATAAGAAGCAGAAATTTAATGGCCCAAAGAGAAAACAGTGATGCCCAAGGAAAGATCATGTGAGGACCAACTATAAGCCAAGAACAGAGGCTTCAGAAGAACCCAAACCTCTGACACCTTAAACGGGTTTCCAGCTTTGAGAACTGTGTAAAACCAAATCTCTGTGGTTTAAGCCACTACCAGTCTGTGGCCTTGTGTTATGGCAGTCCTAGCAAATTGACACTTCCTGTATACAAAGACTGATGGATTCTGGAGAATGATCACGAAGCATCATTAACTTATTTATGTGGCTCGTCCAGAAAAAGTGCTCTTTATGCTGGAATAAATCAGTATAAGCCCTAGGATATGGTATAAAACTATTGCAACTTTCTTTTGCCTTGAAAGGACAGCAGTCTACACTACCTTCACTGTGTTTTTTTTTTTTTGTGGGTACCGGGAGTCGACCTTAGAACCTCACGCGCCAGCAGGCGCCCGTGCCACTGAGCGGTATCACCGGCCCTTTTTTCGTATGTGGGATCCGGGAGTCGAACTCGGGCCCTCGCGGTTGCCGGGCAGGCGCTTATGCCGCTGAGCCATCTCAGTGGCCCCCTGTCTTTTTTTTTTTAAAGCTATTTCAGTTCTGTCTGTAACAGTGACCTTAATTATATAATCATTCCATGGGACATCCATACACTGATTATGTCATACTGTTGGGAAGATGCAGCAAGTACCCCAGATACCTCAGAAGACAATGCACGCCAACAAACAGTAGATAAATGTACCCTTCAAAAACAAAAATCCAAGGCCATCTACACTTCTAGGGCTCCAGTGATCTGAGTGAGACATGTCATTCTATGGCCTCTGAAGTGAAATCTAGCATTACTACTAGAAAAGACAGACATCGATTAGTGTGTATTACTGGATTTTGAGGGAAACGTACATCACATTGAGTGTGTGGTCCTTATCTCTTGATCACAATTAGAAAAAAATAATTAGAGCTTTACAATAAAAAAGGCTAAACTATCACAATTTTCTGTTGATATGATTTTAAACAAATGCACGTACACAAAACCTGCCCCAGTTATTTCTTACTGCCAATAAACCACCCCAAAACGTACTGGCTTAAAACACCAACTTTCACTTTGCTAACAAATCTGCAACTTAGGCAGGACTTAGAAGCAGGTACCTGCTGCAGGGACTTGCAGGCTGGGGTCTTGCTTACTTGCATGTCCAGTGACTGCTGCTGGCTGTTGACTGAGACCTCAGCTGAGACTGGGACTGGGACGACGACGTGTGTCCTCTCCGTGTGGCTGCTTCGCTTCATCTCATGTGGTGGCCTGATGTCGCTATTTTGGCTTTGTCACAATGTGGTGGCCTGGCCCCACCAAGTCCAGGTGGAAGGTATGTTTCGTAATATGACTCAGCATCAGAAGTCACACTGCCACTCCGCTGTCATCACAGGCCTACCCAGATTCAAGAGGAGGAAAAACAGACACCTACTTGGTGACGGAGGAGTATCAGCGTCGCACTGTGAACAGAAGATACGGAATTAGAATATTTTGGAGGCTAGATTTGGAAACTATGCTCTACCACACACATACCCAAAACAATAAACTGAAAAATGACTGGAAAATTGAGATAATTTAATAAAGTAATAGAGTATAAAATTAATATATAAAAATCAGTAATCTTCGTATACACAAGTTATGGGAAATAAAATGTTTCATTTGCAGTAGCAACAAATTTATAAAGAAAATTATAAAACAAGCAATGCAAAATAAGATCTTAACAAATAGAAACATATACCATGTTCATAGTAAATTCTGTATCATAATTATGCCAAGCCTGAAGTTATAAATTCAGCAGAGCTAAATAAAAATACCAACTTCTCTATTTACATATTTATTTATTTATGAAATCAAGTAATTTAATCCTGAAAGTCATATGTAAAAATTAGCAAACAAAAAATTTTAGTAACTATCTTAGGAAAAAATGAACAGCAATGAAGGAGTAGACTAATCCTACCAAATATTAAAATATACCTCAAAAAATAAAACAGTATAAAACTGTATAAAACAGTATAAAACTGACCATGATACACCAACTGAAAGAGGAAATAATAATCAAATAATAAAAATAAGTATATGTGGGAATTTATAATAAAAATCAGGGAGAAAAATGGATTATTTAATAAATATCACTAAGATCTGGAAAGTCATCTGAATTTTTTTTAAAAGCTAATCGATACCTTGTGCCTTTTAACCTGACACATTCTGAATGAATCAAAAATTTAATGTTCAAGAAAATATAATAAAAATTTACCATTTTCCAGGAGTAGAAACGTTCTAACTAAGAATTATAGTATAATGCTCATAAAATAAGATTACTAAATTCAGTTACATAAAAGTAAAACTGCACTGCAAAAACTAAAGCAGACACAACAGGAGACAAAAAACTGCATCTCATATAACAGACAAAGGGCTTACCTTTCTAATGTATAAAGAGGTCCTACAAAAGAAGCAAACAGCAACCTAACAGGAAAATAATGACAAAAGATATGAATAATTCAGAGGGGGGGAGTATCTCTTAAACATATATAAAGAATACAGTTTCAACACAATCTAATACTAAGTATCATTTTTGCCTATTGTATTGGCAGAAGTCCTAAAATTTGACAACACTGTTAGACAGGATAGAAAACTATAGGCACTTTCATAACTGCTTGTAGGTGTACAAATAGTTACAACCCATAGAAAATTTGTATCTAAAATTACAAATGCATGAATATTTGACTTAGCAATTCTCAGAAATTTATGCTAACAGACATAGTTCTACATGTGTTAATTTATTAATTGCCCAAAGCCTGTATATTAGTGAGCTTTCCCATTACTGGGACACCATAACCAATACCCACAATTTAAAGGAGAGGTTTAATTCGGCTCATGGTTCAGGGAATTCAGACCATGATAAATTGGCTCCAAGGCAAAAACATGGTAAAATTCTTCCTACTCCCTAATATCTATCCTCTTTTGCTCCTTATTTATACTTGGAGTTTCTCACACAAGAGAAACAATGTGATATTTAAACTTCTGTGTCTATTTTGTTTCACTTAAGATTAAGGTCTTGAGGAAGGGAACAAGGGAGAGGAGACGAATGGAAGGGAATAGAGATTTTTAAGAAAAGCTGAAGGAAAAAATGGAAATAGAGCTTCTGCAAATGGGGAGAGAAAGAAGGGTTGGAGTGAGGGGAGGGGAGGCAGACAAAAAAAGAATGAAGATGTGTTATGTGTGTTTACTAGTGGATGAGTGTGATCATTATGTTCTGCAAACATGTACTAATAAAAAATGTAGTAAATTTTTAAAAAGAAACATCATGGTAGAAGAACATTTTGGAAAGACATGGCAATGGAGAAAACTGCTCACCTCATGACAGCCAGGAAGCAGAGAAAAAGGAGGAGCCAAGAAGGCAGATTACTCCCTCCAGAGGCGCAACCCCGGTAACACAGCTCCGTCAGCCAAGCTCCACATCCTGACGTCACATTCAACCATGAACTTACAATGGATCGATCCGCCAATGAGTGTCACATCACTACGAGCCAGTCCCCTTCCAAAAGCCCCAGTTCTGAAAGCATGAGATATAGCGAGCCCTTCCCAGTCCTCGTTGCAGTCCGGGAAGTTTATATTTATAATCCCTTGGAAAAGTTATTGGAATTCTAGCGAGTTAATTCCAATCTACCACTTCCAGTGCAACCCACGGCGAGAATAAAGACACTAAGACATATCTATAGTTGTGGGCAGCCAAGGGGGGTCCTAAGTTGAACCAGAGTAATGGTTACTGGAACAAAGGCCTCGACCTAGGGCCGAACCCAGGTTTTATTAATGCTCGAGGAGGGGAGTGGCTCAGGGATGAGTGACTGTGAGAATGGCAGGAAGTCCGTGAGTACCATGCGCGGGGCTAGGTAGGTGGCCTGAAATCACCTTTGCAATGTGCAGAGGGAAGGATATGCAGAAGGAGTAATCTGCATAACACAATTCAAAATAGTATCTAATGTTTTGGGGTCGGTGCTTCAGCTCTGATGTGTAATCTTTTATGCCCTGGGAAGTCATAGCCTCTTTCTCGAGGCTCGAGGCTCGATCCCAGCCGACAGCGTGGAGCGCGGCTCTCCATCACCCGGCTCAATCATGTATTGGGAGCAAAGGGGCGGGGAAACACAGGCCTGTCGCCTTGCTTCAAAGACTACATATCAGGACCTCGGCTGGACCGATTTGTGTTGCCTGAAGCCAGTTGAAGGGATAAGGAAAAGTCCTAGCCAGCTCTGTACATATCAATACTGGAAATAGGGCCAGGTTCAGCCAAGATGGAGATAATTGCTCTTCTTTCAAGGAGAGCCGTCCAGGTGTCCTCCACGATAAGACTTTTGAGGAGCATTCTAGATCTAAACCATAACATTCTACAATAAAAATGAATGGAAAAATTGAAATAATAATAGGGCACTGGTTTAAAACACCATAGTAGCTCCACTCAGTAGAACACTATACAAAGAGTGGTACAAAGAGGGAAGAAGGGGGCCGGTGAGATGGCTCAGCGGCATAAGCACCTGCCTGGCAAGCACGAGGTCCTGAGTTCGGTACCCACACTAAAAAAAAAAAGGGGGGGAAGAAGGGAAAGGAGTGATGACATTCTCTGTGCCCCAACATGGGAAACTCTCTAAAACTCCACCCTGAATTTTAAAAAGAAATATATTAATGTGTGTAACATGCTCTTCTTTGTGTCAAAATCATGCATGGATTTTTGCTTACACATGCACAAGGAAATTTCAAAGGTTACATAAATGTGTAAAAGGTTCTGGGTCTAGTGGTAGAGGGTGAAACAGGACTGATGGGCCAACAGCACTGGTGGGAGATTTTTCGTTTATACATTCTTAGGTTTTCTTTTTTTTAAGTTTTGAAAAACTATATCACCTATTCTAACAAAGTAACTTTAAACTCAACTCTGAAAAAAGAAAATTATGTTAAAGAGAAAAATAATTAATTGCCTCCTAATCAGAAAAGAATAGCAGAACACCTCACCAAAAAAACTTACTAGATGTGACCAAAGCTATATTTAAAAAAAAAATATAGCCTTGTATTTTTTACCCAAAAATTTAATAAAGAAAAAATATAACAAGTAGAAGTAGAAAACTTACAAATAAATCTTAGAGAAACATAAGAAAGGAACTAATAAAAGCATAAATTAAATAAGGCAGCAGAAAACTAGCAGAATTGACAGATAAATTAACTGATAAATGTAATATCTCATCTATGCAGGTATCAATAAAATATGCAAACTACTGCCATGTTAATTGAAAGGAAGAGGAAAACAAATACTTGACAATATAAACACAGATGTGGATCAAATTTTTAATTATAAAAATATGTTTTGTAGCACTATGGGAACAAATTCTTAGAACACAATGAAATGAGCAATTTTCAGAGAAAATGAACTCAACAAGAATTGGAAAGCCAAAATAAACTAATACTTGTAGAAGTCATATTTTTAGTGTTTGAGTAACTTTCTCCAAAGGAGTTGAGCCCAAAGAGGTTTATGAACAAATTCTTCAAGACTTTCAAGTACTAATTCTCATGTTCTTTAAATCATTCCATGATTATAGAATGATAAAACACTTTGCAATTTATTTTTAAATTTAATATAACCCTTAAAAAAAACAAAAAAAAATTGTTTGCTTTAACTAAAATATTAGCAACATAAATACAACACTATTTAAATATTTTTTCATGAGTAAAGTACATTCTAAAAATTCAAGGATGGCTTAATAATAGATTTTCATTAAAAACATTATCTCAATGATGCACAAAATGTATACCTAAAACGTACCAATAAACTTAATTTAGAAAAAAGAAAAAAAATCATATGATTCCCTGCAGACTTGGTCTAATTGAGAACATTTAACATTTATTTTTTATAATACCATTAGTAAAATAAAAATATTCCATTTCATGACAAACAATACTCATCTCAAACACCAAAGGCATTCCTATTTAGACACGGAAATGAGGCAATGATATCCACAGTATTGGTTCATATTTTTCTGAGGTGCTTGGATATGTCAGATCTAGCTTCAAATGAGTTATGTTTTGGCCATCAATGGAAATATTTCACAGTTTTAAAAAAGTTTTATATAACTACAGAATTTATTATTAATGGAAAAGAAAATTAAATGTTGTAAGAAAAAGCAGGAAAGAAGCAAAATCAGTATTTAAGAAGAAAACATTTCTCCAGGTGATTCTCAGAAAGGGAAACCTCAAGCAGTGAGATAGTTCTAAGCACTTCATAGGAAAATTCCTCTGGAACCCTGGGACTACCCCTCTTTCCCAGAAAATCATTTTTTGATTTGGCCATTAACCTACCATGGTTTAGGTCTAAAATGTCCGCCAAAGTCTCATGAGTTCAGGGGGGGCTTCTGGAAGCCGGTTGGATCATGAGGGCATTATACTCATCAAGGATTCATGCATAGAAGAGTTCTTGGCTGAATGTGCTGTTAGGAGGTGGGTACTGGTTGGAGGTGGTCACTGGGACCTTGGCCTGGAAGGGTGGGTTCTCGTCCCTGGCTCCTTCCCTCTCTCTTTCTGCTTCCTGGTTGCCATGAGGTAAGCAGCTTTCCTCCGCTGTGCTCTTCCAGCATAATATTCCTGCTATGGAGCCACCTGGAAATCCAGTGAATTCCTGGAAAATGTGAGGCAAATGAAACCTCTCCTCCTTAAGTTGTGGGTGTTGGGAATTGTGTGCAGCAATGGGGAAACTGACGAGTACACCCACACCTACGGAATCTGACACCACGCACTTTAAATATGAAACTGAAGACCCGCTGTGAGGCTGTTGGATTTATGCATCTCTGCTATATTGGAATACGACACATCCTCAGACTTGAGGTTTTGTTTTGCTTTATTTTCTCATGGTGAGTTATTTTGGCTTTGGGAATCCCAGCCCCTGGGTCCTTACCTACACTTGTCACTGTCTTTCCAGGTGTTCCAAGTAGACTAAGCCCAGTGGTGCTAATGGCACCCACTGACCTGTCACAGCCACTGGGTGTGCCCATGAGGGAAGCCCAACAGGATGACTCTCATCACTGAGTGGTGGAATGAATAGCCAGCCATTCCCCTCTTCCGTTTGGAACCTCTTGCTTCTTCCCTTCAGTTCTGGGAAGAATGTCCGTGCTTCACCCTTTCCTTGAGCCTGTGCATAAAGGCCAGCCCAGGATCTGCAATCCCAGTAGTGAATGTACTTCTGGCTCCTCTTCTGGAAAAACAAAAATTTTAATAAGAGTTACTAGATGGGCATTTAAGAAGAAATTGCACCAAAGATGCAGAGCAATGAAATGCTTCTCAGATTTTTTTAGACATAACACATTCCTCAAAATCAAACTAACAGGGGCCGGTGAGATGGCTCAGCGGCATAAGCGCCTGCCTTACAAGCGCGAGGGCCCGAGTTCGACTCCCGGATCCCACATACGAGAAAGGGGCCGGTGATATCGCTCAGCGGCATGGGCGCCTGCTGGCGCGCGAGGTCCTGAGGTCGACCCCCCGGTACCCACAAAAAAAAAAAAAAAAAATCAAACTAACAGAGCATAAAAATTTCATTATCATAAGATACTGGTGGTATACATCTCAAACTATAATAAAATAATACTTTTTAACAACCAAATAATGTATTTTTTTCTGAGAGAAATTGTCTGAAAGATCATGACTAAAATGAAAATGTATGTTAAATTCTGGACAAGAAGACTCCATTTCTCAAAGATGTCACTTCTTCCTCCCAATATAGTTGTGTATCATGGAACGATGGGGAGATGTTCTGAGAACATGTCCTTCACCAATGTCGTCATTATGCAGGCAATGCAGAGTGCACTGACATGGACCTACTGGACATGGCCTCCTGATGCAATGTGGATGAATCCACTGATGAGTATAAGGATCTTAGGATGGGCCGCCCTGAATTTCCAGTGGGCAGGATGGTTAGAAGGAGAGAAAGAAATATGTTGAGGATAGCAGAGCTCAGGGTGATACAAGGAAGGGGCCACAAGCTGAAGAATGCAGGTGTCCTCTAAAATCTTGAACAGGCAGGGAAACACCCTTAGGGAGCTCCGAAGGAACGCTACCCTGTTGACACTGATTTTAGAACTTCTGGCTGTTAGGTAATAGATGTGTGCTTTAAGCCACTAAGGTTTGTGGTATTTTTAATACATATGGTATCGTTAAGCATTTTTACATTTATGAGGGCTGTATCTTGTATTATGTACGAAAAAAACCCACATGGTAATATCTAAAAGCTATGTTTGTGATTTTCTAATTATTGAATGACCAAGAGTTGCTCCTTACTAACCCAAACTGATCGTCCATTGCTGACAAGCCAATAAAAATCATCCGATTTATGAAACGGAAGAGCCGAGGATCATTGAAGAAGTTCCTATAGAAACAGCATTTGCCACTCAAAGATACTTATGTGCTTTCATGTCTATTTATCAGCAAAGCAATAAAAATGTTTGAGACAGATGACCCAAATTTTGAGTACAATTCAAAGAATTTTGGTAATGACAAATGTCTGTGCTGGCTAAAAGGAGATTTGCCAAGAAGAGAGAGAGGCATTTTATGACGAAGCTTTTTTGAAAATATATATTTTTAAAGCTTTAGTCAAAATAATACAGGCAGTAAAATCATCTCAGGGGAATTTTCAAGTGTGTAAAATCAAACACAATGTAAAAGATTTTTTAAGTGCTATGTTCGGTTTTATATACTTGTGCAAGCATATTAAGTTCGATGAAATAGACTCCCCATAAATCTATGCAAGAATGAAACCGGTTCATTTTCAAACATTGCAAAATATGCTGGGTCCTAAATCTTTCATCCTGAGAGGTCAGAAATCTTATTTCTTCATCCCACTGAGGTTTAATATTTAGTTCTGTGCCTTTTAAAATCCAAACAGTCAAAACCCCTTCTCCCTTCTCTCCCTTTCTTGTGCCTGGGAGAGAGGGGAATGATCTAGGCTGCTATAGCAAATGACACCAGAAACGCTAAGTCCCTTCCCAGTCCAGTACTAAGGAGTGGTTATCAGGCACAGGTAGTGGCTTTTGGGAGGGGCTGAAATTACTATCTCCACAAGGGCTCTCATCTGTACAGTGTTCTCCGCTAGCTAGAACCAAAGCAACAAGCAATCTACCCAGAAGTCTCTGCTTCAGGCGGAGACCCTGGTGCCTTCCCTGGTGGGCACTTGTGTCTCCTGCCAAGCCAAGGCTGGGAACACAGGATGCCTGGTGCACTCTCTGTCCAAGAAGGACAGCACTAAGCACTCGGTCAGTCAGCGCAGTGTCATACAACCACACCCCCTCCCACAGCCCTTCCTGGGAATGGAGGGAACTTACGAAACAGATTTCAAGAGAAGAGGGTGAGACAAACAAAATTTCTTTGCTCCCTGCCTTCCAGGCTGTGTACTGAGGGAGGAGAAGGGAAATGGAATTGTTAGTGCTTCCTGAACGTTCTTCACCCCACTATACCCTTTATTCCATGAAGCCCAAAGGACTGGGGTTTAAACAACTGGTTCTGCTGGACGCCTTCTGTTAGTAAACCCACACTGCAAGACTCTCATCGAAAGGACGTTTCTCTAAACTTAAAAGGTGAAGCACTTGGCAAGTTTTATGCTGAACTGTGACTCCAGCTGGAAGCCACGGGGAAACGCAAATGTCTCTCATCACCACTTTGCCACATTCCTACAATAATTTCATACCATGGTCATGGTTAACTTTGGAATTGTTATATTACAAAATGATTTTCCAAAGATGGATCCCCAGTTTAGAACACTGTGCCTCCAAGAAATTTAGATTCCGTTGAAACCGGCTCAATTTGAAGCCATAATCTTGGCACTAATGAAGTTACGATTTGGGAAATCACTGTATTAATTTTAAGACTACAAACAAAACTCTGGGATAAAGTCTTCTGAAAACCAGAGGTACAAAAGATGTGGGGAAGTCAAAGAATAAACAGACCTTAGCATTTGTGAGAAAGCCTAGCAACCTACAACATTTGTTCTCACTTAAAGTAGAATATTGAAACAAAGTTCAGAGTCTCTTGTGTCTGGGGAATTTTTGCTTCCTGCTCTGAAGAAGTAGTGGAGTCTGGAATCAACATATAGGCACAACTATAAATAACTAGAAAAAAATGGTAAAATACAATAAAAATAATCATTTTCAGACATGGGTCAATAGAGCTGTTTAGGACTATGATGTTTGAAGACAGGAAAACAAACTGCATGAGCCCAAAACGAACCCTTGGTTTCTGCCTGAAGGTGATTTCCAGCTCACAGACTTGGAGGGGACTCCTAAGCATAGCCGGGTGGTCTCACTGAGCCAAGGAGATTCACGTTGGTGGAGATCGGAAGTAACTAGAAACTGTGGAGTCAATTTGACTGCTGGATATGAGAGTTAGGAAGAGAAAAAGAAAGCCACATGGGGATCCTTCTAGTCTTCAGTTAAGTATCAATCTGCACAGGAATAAAGCGGAACTCTGTATTTCGGGGAAAGTACAATTGCTGAGGCACTGTAAACTGAATAAATGCCACAGCTCCCATCAAGTTAGGAACCATCTGTGCTCCTGCCCACCAGGATGAAGAGGCCTCGTTGAACCCACAGATGTTCAGCAGAGTGTTCGTCACAGTTCTTGAGTCTTTGAGCAAAGATTAGTCTACGCTTCAAAGGCTTTAAAAGGAGCCTCAGAGCTATTAAACTGACCCATAATAAAACACCACATTCTTTAAAGAAGACCCCAAAACAAAACAAATCCTACAGTCAAGTCATAAAATTTGTTATACCTAGCCTCCAAACAAAATTTCTAGACATCAGCCTGGTGCACTGGCACGTACCTGTAATCCCAGCTGCTCAGCAGGCTGAGGCAGGAGAATTACAAGTTTGAGTTGGGTCTGGACAACTTAGCAAGACTCTGTCTCAAAGGAGAAAGGAAGGAAGGAAAGAAGGAAGAGAAGAAAGAAAAAGAAAGAAAGAGAGAAAGAGAAAGAAAAGAAAGAAAGAAAGAAAGAAAGAAAGAAAGAAAGAAAGAAAGAAAGAAAGAAAGAAAGAAAAGAAAAGAAAGACAAAGAAAGATTCAATCCCCAGTACAAAAGCATAAAAAATCCAGACATGCTAAGAACAAAGATACAGGGACAGATCAATCAATACAAAGAGATCCAGAACTGATACAGGGAAAAGTTAGCAGGCAAAGACATTTAAAAAAAAACTATTATAAATATACCTCTTGTGTCAAGAAGGCAGAGCAAAAAATTACCATGGAAGACAGGGAAAAATGCAAACAGAACGTTTAGATATGGCGAATGCAGTGGATGAGATTAAAAGGTGATTAGAAGCTACAAGGGGGAGACGCTCAGTGACTGTGAAGACAGTGTAATATGAATTACCAAAACTGAAGCACAGAGAATAAAAAGAACAAGAAGAAATGATCAGTCTTAGTAACCATGGGGCAACATTCATGAAATTTGAGACCCATACAAAGAAAAAAGAGGGGGACAGAAAGAAATTGAAGAACTAACAGCAGAAAATTTTCCAAACTGGTTGAAAACTATAAATGCAGAAATCTTAGAAGTTCAACAAACCCTATGCAAGATAAAAAACATAATCACATCGAGAAAAATTATATCCCTATTGCAGAGAATAAGTACTAAAGAAAAAAGTCTCAAAAACATCCATGCAGGGAAAAGGTCTATAAAATAGTAACAGAAATAAGAATAACATAGATTTCTTGTCAGAAATTATGTAAGCCCAAAGACAAAAGAATGACAGCTTGAAAATACTGAAAGAAAATAACCGTCAACCCAGAGTTACACACCCGGTAACATATATTTCAAAAAGTTGAGTAAAAAGAGGTTTTTTTCAGACAAACAAAAGTCGAGAAAATACATGAACATTAAATCTGTCTTACAAGCACAAGTTAAATGATACCAGATGAAAACTTGGATTTCCACATAGAATGAAGAATATTAAATCTAGCAAATTTGTGAGTAAATACAGGTCACTTTTCTTGTATTATAGTTTGTTTAAAAAATAATGTTATTTCATTGCATTGAAAAGTGTATTGTAGTGTTTAAAATACATGTAGAAAAGAAAATCTATAAAAATTATAGCATAAAGAATGAGACAGAGGAAATCAAAGTGCACAGTTTTCAGTTTCTTCCTTAACTCATAAATTGGTATAATATTGTTGGAAGGTAAACAGTTATAAATTAAAAATGTAATTTGTAAACCCTAAGTCAACTACTGAAAAAAGGAGGTAAACCAAAATGGAGATAAAAATGGAATAATAAAAATTCCTAATAATTGAGGTATTCTGCATGATTTTGGTAATAATTACATGTGAGTATACAACTGTCAAAATTCATCAAATTGTACAATAATGAAGATATTGTTCATTGTATGTAAATTTTTCTCCATAAAGTTAATACAAAAACCTAATGGAAAGCAACCAAAAAGGGGGAAAGAAACATAAACTATACAGGATGAATAGAAAAAAAAAAATCACAATATTTTAGATTTAAACCCAACCATTCAATAATTACATTATATGTAAATAATCTAAGTACTTCAATAAGAGGAAGGAATTTTCTGGGTACCAAGGCAAATCAAGCCATTTTCTACCTATAAGAAACATAGTTTTAAAGTAAAGACATAGGTTAAAAGTGAAAGGACTGAAAATACATATGATGTACCTTGAGTCATAAGAAAGCTGGAATACCTATTTTAATAACAGATAGATAAACTTCATAACAAAGAGTATTACTGGGAATAAAGATGAGTACGCTATAAAAACAAAAGTTAATTTCTTAGGAAGTTATACCAATCTTAAATGTGCATGCATCTTCCAGCAGAGTATCAAAACATACAAGGCAGAAAGTTACTAGCTTTGAAAGAGGATAGAGGAGAGATGACAACTTCCCCCCACCTTCTATGAGGCTAGTGTCACTCCGATATCCATTACCTTGAAAACTGGGCCCTGCTGTGGGCCTGGATGTCTTAGGAACCCCATGTGGTGGAGTGCCTGCCTCCATTTTTCTAAGTCCCCTCTGGTGCATGAGACCCACTGACGTTGGTAGTGCCATCTAGGTGAGTTACATGGAGGTCAGCCTGGGGCCTTGAGCCCTGGTCCCAGGTTCTCTCTTCTCAGATTCTATAGACAGATCCAACCAGGTAACTGAAGGAACACAAGGACTCACTCCTCCGGGGTCATCCCAGTACCCCAAGACGAGGTTCCGATTCCAGGCAGGAGGTCTGGCCAGCAGATTCCTCCCCCCGCCACACACACCGTCCCGGGAAGCACAACATTGCTCCTGTAGGATCCTTTGAGATTGGGCCTTCAGAACAGTGCTGAAATGCTGGTGTTGAGTGACTCTCACATATGTCAGACACACAGCAAGTGCAGGATGCTGGGCTACCAAGAGTTCATTGTCAAACTGAGTGTCTCAGCCATGTGTTTGGACCCACACTTGACTCTCACCATCTAAATTCTGACGGCAGTGTTTTCCAGTCACAGCTCTGAGGTCAGCACATGTCTTTGGCCCAGGGTGGCAAAACTCTCTTCCTTGTACCTTCCCCCCTCATATATCCAGGTTGGTCCCCAACCCCTCCACAAGCTCCATACGACCTGTCAGACAATCCTCTCAAAGTGATTGCAACTGTCTTCCTGTGGGCTTTTGAAATCATTGCCATCCAACACCTGTTGCCCTTCTGCCTGATGTTCTTTCTTGCCTCTGATTGGGGCGGCTGTGCTCTCTCAAGATGGTTTTAAGTCATGACAGATGAGGAGGGGGCACTCTTGTACAAACAGAATTGCCTCCTTGCTCTGCCCAAAGGCCCAGCACCTCTCCTCCATGCAAGTGGCAGTGTTTGTAAGGCAGTGGCATGGCCAACATTGAAGGAGATCACATTCTATAAATGCACTGAGTAGAGTGAAAAGAGTTCTACACCTATGCTATAAAATTCTAAACAGAAAACAAAATATCATTCACATTTTTCTGAAGATTTCTGGTTAAGACCAGCATGTGTGGCCATCATCGACAAAGCTCAGTAACAGCACTTACTGTGTCTCACCAGAAGCCAGTGTTCCCAGCTGTTCCCATGAATGATGTGGCATGGTGAGTAATGATGTGACTGGCATTAAACAAGTGGCATTAGGAATTGCAGAGGTGAGAAGATCTACATTGTTTTGATGCAAACAAGTTCTGGCATTGTGAGTAATAACAGCATTGCTACATTTTCTCAAGATGGAAGATAGGAAATAAGCTAGAACCAATGCCTTTGATGATATATACCTGGAAGAGATGGTTTCTGGAACTAAATAGGAAGAGACAGATACTGCAAACTTTATGCACACCGATTAGACAATAAACTGACACAGGTGTACCTTTTCTTTATCTGCTTTCTAAATCTTCATTATCCTAATGTAGCCTTATGAATTTTATGTTATGTTTTTCGTCAAATTGGTTATGTAGACAAGGATCTGGCAAAAAAATATTTGCTTGGAGACTCCAGGGACATTCCTGCTAATATC
This sequence comes from Erethizon dorsatum, assembly GCA_028451465.1. Lineage (NCBI taxonomy): Eukaryota > Metazoa > Chordata > Mammalia > Rodentia > Erethizontidae > Erethizon > Erethizon dorsatum. The sequence continues at coordinate 147,700,484 of CM051823.1, forward strand.
AAAATCAAACACTTCACAGAAAAAACAAACCCATGGACCAGCATCCCTCAAGAATGTTATCACAAAAATTCTTAACAAAACAATAGCAAGTTGGTTCCAGAAATATCTAAAAAGGATAGTATTCCACAAAGTGGAGTTTAGCCCAGCAATATAAGGTTTTTCTTCAATCAACCAAGTTACCATATTAGCTGAATAAAAAAGAAAACTATATGATAATCTTAACAGATGCCTAAAAAAAAAAGCATCCATGAAAGTAGGCATCCATTCATGAATGTGTTTTGTGCCCAGCAGATGGCAGGGGTGGAGTCATGGAGCCTTCTGGAATGGAGAGGCCTGGTCTGGGTGTGGACTGATTCATGAAGGTGTACCTATGCCCCGTCATCCCAGAACTGGGGGGGAACCAAACTTTGGGGACCATTCTTGAGGGATCACCACTGGTCCCTGGCACCACTAGGATTTAGATGTTTTCCTGTGGCTCTCCAGACCACATCTTTTCCTCCATAACACAGTGTCCACGTGTAAAGAACAACTAATTAAAGAACTCTTCTTCTGTTGGTGGAAATGTAAACTGGTACAATCACTATGCAAATCAGTATGGAGATGCCTCAAAAAACTAAAACTAGAAACTCCATTTGACTCAGCTATTCCCCTTCTAAGCATCTTCCTAAAAGAGTTAAAGATACCATATTACAGGGATCATGCATACCCATGTTTAAAGCAGAACAATTCATAACAGTTAAATCTTGGAAGCGGCCTATGTGTCCATCAACAGACGAATGTATAAAGTAAATGTAGTGTTTATACACAATGGAGTACTTCTCTGTCATAAAGAAGGGTAAGCTTGAGTCATTTGTAGGAAAATGGATGCACCTTGAGACCACAATGTTAAGTGAAATAAATCAGACACAAAAGCTTTTATATCACATAGTTTTTCTTATATGAGAAGCTCAAAATATAAATAAAGAGCAAAATAAAAGATAGGTAAGAGGTAGCAGGGAGATAGCTCTTCCTCAAATGAGAAGGGGATCAAGAGATGCAGAGAGAGGAGACGGAAAGGAGGAAAAGGAGATGAAAAGGGAAATTAAGATGTGTTATGTACATGGACCAACTCCGCACAAGTAATGTAAACATTCTGTACTGCAAACATGGACTAATAAAAAAAAAGAACAGCTGATTTGATTGAGTGAAACCACATTTAGTACTATTAGGGAAAAAATTGAAACACTATTTCCACAAACAACAAAATATTTATTTTATCTAATGAGATGTTCATGAGTATATTTTTGAGACATGAATTCACTAGGCAAGGATTGGGGTTTTTTACTATTGCTGAATTAGGAGTAGATACAGTGTTATAGGTCAGCAGATTAATTTGGAGACCCTCTAAGAAAAAGAATGTAATACAAAATTACAAACATGAAAAATGGATGCAAACATATATTCACAACACATCATTAATTTTACAAAGCTAACACTACCAAAAGAATAAAATCCAAGAAACCAACCCATACTTATTAATTCTGCGCCACATCTCTAGGCTACCTTTTCATTACCCTTGTTGTGACTCATACTTTTTTATATTGTATTATGACTTTCAGTAGAGAGGATAGAAAGACAACTCACTTTTTCTCTAACACAGCTAATCAAATGCTTTTTTATTATTACAGTATCTGAGTGGGATATATTTCAAGAACCCCAGTGGGTGCCTGAAACCCCAGGCAAGAGCAAACTATATATCTTATATTTTTTTCCTATGCAGAAATACCTATAATGCAGTTTAATTTATAAATGGGGCATAAGAAGAGATTGACAACAATAACAAGTAATAAAATAGAACAATTATAATAATACACGAGTGTAGTCTCTCTCTGTCTTTCTCAAGTCAAAATGAATATTGATATTGTCAGACTGTGGTTAACTGCAGTGAACTGCAATCATGGAAAGCAAAATCACAGACAAGGGAAGGCTACTGAATCAATGACAGGACTCATAAAACATGCGCTCCACCACAGAGACACTGCCTGTCCTCGGTTTGTGCCCTGTGAACAGAGAGATCCTCATAAATTTTTACTTCCACAATTCTCATCAGAAAGCAAACGAATGGTGTATTTGTACTTGAATACACTGCATTATCTATCACATTCCTGCTAACGAGTACTTCAGATCAAAAGCAAATGTGAGTACTCTCCAAATTGTGTGGCGCGTCTCTCAGCTCCCCGATTTCTCTGAGGACCTGGCCCAGCCCCGGTCAGCCTGCAAGGCCCTCTTTCCTGGTACATAACTTTGTTCTTCCCCATCTGTCTTGCCTTCTACCTTAGAGTCTCTTCACCTGGTGTGACAAGAACCAGTGATGAGCAATTGCATCGCTGCCCAAATCATTCCTGTCCCACACCGGGGGTGAAAGTCTTTGCACACAGAGGACAGTTTGTCACTCATGTTCTCAGGTTCCTTGCTATTTGGCAGGGACAGAGAGTCCCAGAGAACAAAAGACACTCAATAAATAAGAGTGGGAAACAAGTGGGCAAAGTTACCCACTTGGTAGTGGCACCAAAGTCCTAGTCAGGCTGGTTTTTAGGCAAATCTCTCTTGACAAATGCCCTTTAAAGTTTTGGAGTTATTTAATTTTTGCAAATGACATTTCCTAAGTTAACTTCTTTCTACACAATCTAACAAAAGAAGAATGATCAGGGCCCCACGACGCTCAGTTATTTTAACATCAATTGAGATGACAACCAGAAGAGACTGTTTCTCTTTAAGAAGGCCTGAAATTGAAGGCTCTTTCCAACCTAGCTGTGCAGGGGGCAGATGTAAGCCCTGAAAACTGGGAGAAACCGTCGGATTCCTTAAAAATTATTGTTTTGTAAAAAAAAAAAAACTTCAATATAGTCTTTCAAATAGTGAAGGGGGAAAATATCAGTCCCCTACTACAGAAAAAGACCTATTTCTTCTTTCTTAAGTCATCACCCAGGATGGATTCTGATTTCCCTACTGTGTGCTCTCTCAAACTTTAGCCATGAAATTCTAATGATGTAAAAACAAGCTGGTACATATATATGTTACATTTCAGAAGACAATACAATAAAACTAACTTGGGGGTGGCTCTGGCATAGATCCTATTCTCCACAGGAATTCTCCTTCTTCCCCTCACAGATTTCTGGCCATTTTCTAGCAAGCCAGTTTTTCAACTCATTATTTCTGCCCATTTGTCAGCCTCCAACCCCTTCCTTTTATTCCTGGCCACAGCACCCTGTCTCCAGTGGCTTTCACGCTGTCCCCTTCTTTGAGACAGTGGGCTTCCCAGTGTGCTCTGGGAACGGTGGGCAGCCCTCCCTGCCACCGCAGAGAGCCAGGACCCCTTTTCTCTAGAGAAATGACAGGCGAGGGAGCCGGAGACAAGGGTGTGGGCGTGGGGACAGAGTGGGCCTGGGATCCTGCCAGGCCCCTTGCTACCCATGAACAGGATTCTTTTGTACTGCCCACCATATGGGGGTAGAAATGGAAACTATTTGTGCTGCTGCACCTCTTACTGTTAAATCGTTTGGGGATTGTTCAGTGATTAGCATACTGATTGTTGCCAGAGACCCCACAACTCTAGATCTCCTTAAATCCTCCCATGTTCCCTCTTTTCTGTCACTACCCAGGGCATGGCCCCTTGAGTTAGTGAAAAGGGACAAACATAATCAAGTGCAGAGGGATGAGGAGAGGCAGAAATAAGTTTTTCACCATTCATCGCCTTTTGTGACAAATTCCCAAGTTTACCTTCCTTAAGCAGAAAGAAAACTATCCTGTCTGAAAGAAAAATGAAGTGAATAAACAGCTCAGAGAACAGAGAGCTCAGGGCTCAGGCTGTAAAGCCAGACACGCTCAGCTTTGGTTCCCAGCTCCAGCAGTCAGTCACTGGCTGGGGGACCTCACCAGCAACTCAGCCTCAGTTATCTAATCTGGAAACTGGGGATAATAACGTCCCTGCCCACAGGGAGCTGTTGTAAACATTCAATGAGAAGCTGTGAAATGCTCAGCCCAGCTAATATGGACTCAAGCGATAGAGCCAGTGCAACTTTTCCAAGGCAGTGCGGTAAGAAGGCAAACTAGATATGCGAGTTATTCGTTGCCCTTCGGATCTCACAATCCACCTGAAGAAAGAACACGTGAAGAGAAGATAAATAATGTAGTTCAGGAAAAGATCAGTGCTATAAACAAGAGGCGCTGAAGTTCTGACAAGAAGAATTTGTGAACACCGAGGAAGGGGACCATAAAGGGCACCTAACTCTTTTAACATTAAAAAAAAATCAATAATGTTTAAGATATAGCAACTTCATCATCCTTAAAGTGAATGGGTGGTGGAAAATTCTATGATTTTGAAAGACAGAATCTGTGACCACACATTTTCAAACCACCCTGGGATTTAACCTTTGGCCTCAATGAGTATGGGGGTCACACTGAAAGGAGAAATTGGCACAAGCTCTTAGTGAGATTATTGTGGAGAGGGCCATGAACTTGCTCTCTTGCCCCATGGTCCTAGACCACATGCAGGGACAGTCAACCACGGACCATATTGGTGCCTACCTACGTCTTTTAGGTGATATTCAGCTTAAGCAGCACAGGCCAGGGCATCTTTCAGACACTCCCATACTCCTGTTTTCAACTCTTGTGTTGTCAGAAAGAAAACCAATCCAGGCCAGGACCAATGCAGACCACGAAAAAAATTACTTCCCTTTAAATAAATGTTTTATTGCGCTTATTTCACATATGAATAAATGTGATATTTGTAAGACAGAGTAGCAATCTCTCCTCTAGTCTTTTTTTTTTTTTTTAATCTCTTCACATCTTTTGTTCTACTTTCTTGGAAATTTGTGTATCTTTAATCTATCAATTAAGTCCTCCAACTTCTAACATCTTTTTGATTTCCCAAGGTGTTGTTTCCTGAATGTTCTAGTTCTGTGACATCCTGCCCTTGCTTTATGGATATTGTCTTTTCTCCCATTTCTGGAAGACACTGATAAAGTATCAACATGATCATTCTGTACAGCTTTTATTTACTGCATTTGCCCTTTGTTGCTTGCTCATTTTGGTGACTCCTTTCATCTTTGAGACTTCCTCAGAAGTGAGAGTTCTTGACTCTCTGCTCATCTTGAATTCGTATTTCTAAAAAGACAGCAGGATTTCTCCGGACAATATGATGTCCTCCACTTTCATTATCTGTAGGCTTTACCTTTTGGGTTTATTAGATACCATGAGACCCCTCAAATGTCCACCTGGAGGGCAGCTGAGGCCTGGTTGCCAGGGCTCTGGGGCTCTGGTAGGAAGAGGGGCACAGAGAAGGGGTGCGTCGGCACTGGGGATCTGTGTCTTCCTGTGCTGGGGGGACTCTATACACACCCATGCACATGCAGAGAAAGAAAGAGGGAAAAACTACGAAGTTACCTGATCTGAAGCTTGGGTTAAAAAACGGGGAAGTGTTTGCATGACAATGAGGGAGACTAAAAGTATATTGAATTTTTGTCTCCAATCAAGGGGGTTCAAATACTCAATTTACTATAATGAAGAAATTAGGTTTAAGGCCTTTAAACATAACTTTTATTAAAAATATGTTTTTGGGGCTGGTGAGATGGCTCAGTGGCGTAAGCACCTGCCTGGCAAGCGCAAGGGCCCGAGTTCGACTCCCAGAACCCACATATGAGAAAAGGGCCAGTGATATCGCTCAGCAGCATGGGCGCCTGCTGGCGTGCGAGGTCCTGAGGTCGACCCCCAGTACCCACAAAAAATATATATATATATATGATTTTGTATTTAATAAATAATAGACTAAATATAAGCAAAGAAAGATAGTTCACCTATCAAAATGCCACCAATAAAGCTGATGTTCAACATATATATCATATATAGAGAGTATATATACACAGAGATTGTACATTCTTTTTATGTCTGCATGTCCATGGTCTTTGTGGCACAATTCATAATAGCTAGGCTGCAGAAACAGCCTACTTGCCCATCAACAGATAAACGAATAATGTGGTGTATATATACATACTGGAGTATTTCTCAGGCATCAAGAAGAATGGAATCATGACATTCACAGGAAAATGGATGCTGGATATCATTGTGTTAAACAAAATAAACCAGGCTCAGAAAGACAAACATTACATGTTTTCTCTTATATATTAACCCACAAAGAAAATCTCAACAAATGCCTTCAGCAAATAGGCTCCTATACAGATGTTATAAGGGAGAAAATGTTAGCCACTTAAATTGTTCAAAAAGAGCTGGAAGACTCCACAGATAAGATTTCTGGATTGGGGGTGAGGCACTGAAGATTGAACCCAGGGCCTCAGTACTGAGCTACGCCTCCAGCTGTTTCTGATTTTTAATTTTTGGTCTGGGTCACTAAGCAGCCAGGGCTGTCCTGGAACTTGTAACCTTCCTGCCTTAGGCACCCAGAGTTTGGGGATCACAGGTGTGTGTTACCATGCGCAGCTAAGATTGCTTTTTAATGTAAAAGTATAAGCACAAATGTACCAAACAGAGTTGCAAACAAAGAGCTTTCCAGTGGAAAGGGGCGAATCAGTCAACGTTTCTGTAGAGCAAGAACAGGGAAAGAGAAGACAGGGACAGGGCAGGAAATGGGGAGGGAGCTTTCCTTAGCTCCCATTTGCAATAGTTTGGATTTCCTCTTGTGGGGAATTTGAGGGATTCTGAGCAAGAGAGTGATGTAGGCAGATTTGCATTTTAGAAAATCACCCCAGTTTCAATGTGGATGCTGTGCTTTCAGTGTGAAGATCTCTCCTTTGATAAGGGGAGAAATAAAGTAGGATATGAAAATGGAAACGAGGGGTGAGTGGGAGAATTACTGAGAACAATGCTGTCCACGAACTTGACGTGCAGCGATGGGACTTTTCTTGGGACTACATTGTCTAATCATAGCCACCAGCCCCGTGTAGCTGCTCAGCATTTGAAATGTGTCCAGTGCAACTAAGGGACAGAGTTTCTAATTTTATTTCACTTTAACAACTGAAATAGCTGCAGCAGTTTATTGGACAATGTCGATTTAGAAGGGATGGGTGTGGGAAATTTTAAAAATTTTAAAATATTTTTGTTACGGTATAATTGGCGCAAAATAAGTTGCACATGTTTAAAGTGCACATTTTGATATTATGGGCTATGAAGCCATGACCACAATGTAGAAAATTATCACACTGAAGAAACCTGTGCTGATAAACATTGAAGGACTCTAAAGGTTATGAACAGTTTCCTTGTCTGCTTTAAGGAGAAAAATGAGGGGAAAATAATACTTTACACCATTTTGATTGTTTATCTGTTGTTTCAAATTCAATATTATATAAAGAATCATAGAAATAAGGTGAAAGTTCTAGAATGAGATATAAGAAATAGACACAGAAATAGGAAAGTGTAAGGTTCTTTGGACACCATGGTTCTTCCTTACACCACAAGGGAGGGGCTGTCCAATATTCCTGGAGCGCTGCTATTGTTGTTGTTTGGTTTAGGTTTTTCTGCATGAAATTTGGGCTATTTTCAATAACTTACCATTAAGCCTATGTTTTGGGGGTTTGACAGTCTTTGAAAATTTCACTCTGAGATTAAGCATTGTCTGAATGTGTGGGGTTTTGTGTTTTCATTTCATTTTATACTTTGTACCATTTGGATGGAATAGAATTTCATGCAGTTAATCAGATTTTGCTGTAAAACAAGTTTTAATTCTCTATCTTCAGTAGGGAACCAGGAGGTAGATCTTTTGTAAAAGGGAAGGGGTCCATGAGATAGAGAGAGGGAAGCAAGGGGAGAGGAGGAAGGAGATGGAAAAAGAATTAAGATGAGTTATGTACAGGCACCAACTCTCCACAATGAATGTAGTCATTAAGTACTACAATCAGTGCTAATAAAAATATTAAAGTCTCTATGTTCATACTGTATAATCATGATGTACAGTCAAAATGTTGAAGAAAAATAGTGTTAATGCACTATAGAAATCTTCTTTAGGTTAAAGCTTACTTTTGCACCCATGGAGTGAAATTCTTTTACTGCACTGAAATACACTGGAACACGCTCATTATTTTCTGTGCGTATGCACATTTTGAATTCTTCATATTACTTTTCCCAGGCATCCAGATGGGTTCTAAGAAAAGCACCACTGGGATTACATTTCATCTGCATGGTCAAAAAAGAAATATTGTCATGCTCCTAATTTCATGGTGGTTCTTAACCTAAATTCCAGATTACAGAGGTTTCAATTTCAGTAATGACAGCTCCAGAAAACACATCAGTGAATCCTCACAGATGTATCTTCATTAAACTCACATGACTGCAAAGATAAGAGATAATGACATCTTTTTTAACGCACCCTTTTGCAGATTTACTCTCTGGATGTTACAGAAATTCTTCACCTTAATTCTAACACATGAAAGGCATCTGAGGACAAATCTTGTGAATGGTTCTGGGATGATTTTAAGTATGTCTTTCTTATTAATTACTATTTTTATGGGACCACTGAACTTCCTGTGGGGTTTGTTGTTGTTGTTTGTTTGTTTGTTTTTGAGACAGGGTCTTGCTTTGTAGTTCAGGCTGACCCTGAACTCTCTATGTAGTCCAGGCTGGCCTCGAACTCATGATGATCCTCCTGCCTGAGTCCCCCGAGTGCTGGGATTACAGAGGTGCACCACCATGCCTGGCTTCCAGTGGTTACTGGTTGTGACTTATGGTTAACACTTTCTGGTGGTGTGCAGAACTGGTGACAAACTCAGACACCTTGGTTCTTGGGTGGCTATTTAAAGCTGTTCCACCGCCTCCAGGCAGAATTAATGGGGAAGTGTGAGATAGTACCACATTTTTGAAGACTTTCATGAAAGTAGTTTCTAGGACATAAAAACAAACATTAAAAAAAAAATTATAGGGCCGGTGAGATGGCTCAGCGGCGTAAGCGCCTGCCTTGCAAGCGCGAGGGCCCGAGTTCGACTCCCAGAACCCACATACGAAAAAGGGGCCAGTGATATCGCTCAGCGGCACGGGCGCCTGCTGCCGCGCAAGGTCCTGAGGTCGACCCCCGGTACCCACAAAAAAAAAAAAATTATAAAAATCTTTGCGTCTAGCCACTCTCAGTGTCATTGTCAGGATATTTTAAGTCGGTAAGCCTTGGAAATAGACATAAACCACAATTAATCTTTGGATGTCAATACATCTGTCAACTGCATATGGCTCTGTGGTCAATACACAAACTTACACCTGTACTTTAAGAAAGAAGAGTTCAAAATCCTTGTCACTACTCGAGGGGTACTAAGCCAGTGTAACTTCCATTCTCTTTATAACAAAACAGTGGCTTTGGGGGGATGGTACCACCTGTCTCGTTTCTAGTTACAATAACGAGTTAAGATTTGAGATTTTCAAAATTGATTGTTCATTTTGTTTCCTCTCCTCATTAAAATTTACTTTTCATGAGAAACATGAATATGAACATGTGCTTTAAGAACCTAAAAGGAAACACACGCTTTAAGTGTATGTCTATAATTATTTAGCATCTGTTTAAATAAAAGGAAGAACTGCTCCAGCATGGTACTTTTTTCCACGAGTCATAGATCCCAGAGAAGAAAGTAGAACTTTGTTAGGGGAGAAAAATAATGCCCCCTAAACAAGAGGGAAACTGGCTAAAAACTAGGATAATTAGGCCAATTGCTATATTTCTTGTTTTTCTTTGACCACATCCAATTTTAATTCATAGTACAATGTTACAAATTACATTGCACTATGAAGTTTGTTGCTTTGACATCCCTGTCGATATCTGAGAGCTTTGAATGACATCATGGTCTGATATACCTTGAAGAACAAAGTGAGGAGGTAGAATGGAAGATACTACTTATGTTGCGTAGTTCCAATTTGAAATGCAAATTATGTTTATAACAATGATAATGGTATATTTGGAATGTACTAATGGCTCATACCATGCAGTCAATATAGTTGATATTATTAACATAAATATTAGTTATAATTTTAAATTGGTTCAAATAAATATATACTAAAATATCTAAAAAACTAGCATGTTTTAAGCCAAATTATGCAAGAAAATATTAGGCAACTGTTAAAAATATTTTGCTCCTAATTCCTGGAAGATAGAAGAATTCATTAACCAGACTGAAACTGGCCATTTTATTTTAAAGTATAAGTAATTCAGAGATACAAATAGCTGCCACAGTATGGTCCAAATGGTCTTCTTAGGTCATAACAGGTTTCTTGTACATCATCAGGAAAGTGAGTTTAATGAACCAAATGTACCCTGAAGCAGGTTTGCAATAAATTCAACAAATATACCAGCACCCTTCCAAGTGTGTGAGAGACAAACTTCTCCTGTCCCTGTGGGAGAAGAAGGTAATCTTGACTCCAGAGTACCCTTTGGCTTCAGCGGACAGGACTTTATAAAAAGGATTTGAAATCAAAGGCCTTAAAAGAACTGAGAGGGGCCGGTGAGATGGCTCAGCAGCATAAGCGCCTGCCTGGCAAGTACAAGGTCCTGAGTTCGACTCCCAGTACCCATATACAAAAAAAAGGGCCGGTGATATCGCTCAGCGGCACGGGCGCCTGCTGGCACACAAGGTCCTGAGTTTGACCCCGGTACCCACAAAAAAAAAAAAAAAAAAAAAAGGAACTGAGAGACTTGGCCATTATTGTTTCGATGTGGAGACAAAAGTTTCAGAGAAGAGTCCTGCCTCACATGGATTGTGAAATAAAGACCACACATTGGTGGGGAGATGGACAGACGTGGGATTTTGTGAATCCAGGTAGGAGAGAGTGAGACAGATTGAGAGAGAGACAGAGAGTGAGACAGATTGAGAGAGAGACAGAGAGGGAGGGAGGGAGAGAGAGAGATTGAGAGCAAGAGAGAGGAAGAAGGCGGGAGGTAGAGCAGGAGGGAGAGACAAAGAAAGAAAAAGAAGGAAGAGGAAGAGGGAGGAAGGGAAGAAGGAAGGAAGGAGAAAAGCCCTCTCTTGGTTCCCAAAGTCTGAGCCATCTCCTCAGCCAAATCACAGATTACATACAGCAGGTGAGGAAACAGTTCCATCCTCTCAAATCCTTTAGAGGCCTGAAATTGGTCAATACGTCCATGGAGTGATTATTTCTTTAAGCCTAACATGAATAAGCTTATCTGTTCTACTAGACTCTGTGCTCCTTAAGGACGTAAGACATGGCTAACTCTGCTTTGCATTGACAATACCTTCACACATTCTCTGACACAAACGAAACACCCAGTAAAAACTTCTCCATTAATACAACTTAGCACTCATGTTCTCTATTTTTCCTCTAGGTTCGTTGTTTACCCTGGGCTGGAAAAATTTAGCTTACATGATAATAAAATCTTAAGTTTGGTCCTGCATAATAGAAAGACGAGTTAAAAGTCCATATTCTCTAAAGAGTTTGGATCTTGGGCCAATGGGCAGATGTCTGCTGATAGATGGAGATGTCCTTAACTGGGATGAACTTTTTGAAACTCCCATCTTTAGAGAGACAGTTGGGGTCAGTCATTGAACTCATATTCTAAAAAGTAAAAACATAAAGCAGAGTACCAATCATGGATGCTTCACTGAATTGCAATTTTGATGAAGTGTAAAGCAAATGTCAATAGGGCACAATTTACTTTGGCTTGTTACTCTCTGGAAGCATTTCTTAAATAGATAAATATAAAATTAGAAAGGTTTGGGAAAGAAGTTGGAATTGTAATATTTGGAATTGTTTTTTCCTTTGCAAATACTGGTCAATGAATTGGAGCATGTAACAAAAATCTAAGTAGGGAATTAATCTGTACCTGCTGGTAGCTTCAGGTCTCCCCTGGTCTTATCTTCAGGAGCAACTTAAGGGCATTGGGAATAAATGCTAATGAGGACTTTACAGGCCAGAAGGGGAAGGAAGAGCTTTTTGATACCTGGTGGCTGGATAAGGATGTCTAGATGGGGCAGATATTGAAAACACCATAAGGCAGGAAGGAACCAAAAGGTGTGAATTAGTGGGGTTACCCTCACAGGGTAAAGGTGAGTTATGTGGTGCGTTATATTCATCTTCTAGTACAGGTACTAGTAAGGTACTCAAAAGTCTTCAAGGAAATGCTGCCACGCTGAAAAAGCAGACTATATGTTAGACATGCAGCAAAGATCACTGGCTCCAGAGAGGTACTGCCATCTAGGGTTGGGCTGAAAATTTCGTGTCCGTGAGCTGAGACACCCATTCTTCATCTTTAGAGCCCGTAGTGGTGGCTGGAGCCAAATAGCAACACAAAGTCACACTTGGGGACAAAGGCACACATAGACATGGCTATAGAGGCAACATCTACTGTCAAATCATTAGAAAAAGAGGTTTAAGTTCATAGTTGTCACTATAGATTGTTCCCACTAGTATATGTTATGCAAAATTCCATGCATGTCAAACCTCATAACAAATTTCCAGTTGAGCACAGTGGTGAATACTTGTAATCTCATCACTGTTGGTGGCTGAAGAAGCTCAAGCCCAGCCTGGGCAATTTAGCAAGACCTGTCTCTAAATAAGAAAATGTTTTAAAAGGGCTATAGCTGTAGCTCAGTGCAAAGGCCCTGGGTTCAGTCCCTAGTAACCACCCCCCCAAAAAATAAATTGATTCACTTTGCTAGGGGATCAGCAGCTCTAGAATTTGTATATTTCTTAAAATAAGCAGACCTTAATAGAAAATTGAAAATATTTTATCCTTTTTAATGGTCAAATAAATAGATAATTTCATTTCATGAATGTCCTAGGACTTAAATTTGCTGTATTCTACATAAATCTTATTTAAAATAGACTCACAGGTAAAGCGCAGAGGACAGAGTGCTATTTGAGAGTTATTTACAATTATTAGTGCTTTTTTGTTGCAGATTTTCTAACAACTCAGGGCTGCCTTCATTTCGTCTCTCTGCCCTTGTGTTTTGTCAGGTCTATGTACTTCAGTAGTGCATTTCTTGGAGCATAACTCTTCCCTGTCTCTCACAAAACTTCAAAGAAATTAACTCTGTGGATGACTTGTTACAGCGGGGGAGAAGAATTGGTTTTGCCCAGATCAACAAAGCAGAGATGGGCCCACTCCCAGGCCCTGGGTTTGGTGTCTCACAGTCATTTTTGTAGATCAAATCAGGACCATCACGATCTCGGTAAAGATTTGTCTTGGTCTATAGACTACAACCTGCTAAACTAGTCTTGATGTGCCAGTGAGCACTAGATAACAGAACTAGAACATGAAATATAAGAGGAACCTTAAAGATCTTCTTATGCAACCTCCATGATAAATAAATAGATGTAGACACTAAGGTCTTGTTAAAGGGTGATCAGGTCATCAGGAGGTGAAAGGAAACTAGATCCCAGGTCTTCTTCGCCAGAGAAATTGCTTTCCCTCAACAAGCCATGCTTTCCCCTTGAAATTCAAAATCCAATGTCTTCTGGTAAAACCAGCATTAGATGAACATCTATATGAAAATCCTTGTCCTCTGACAGCAATAGTCTATGATTTCCCTGGATAGAGCTAATTTCTCTTTCCCCATCTTCCCAGCCCAGCGATTCTAATTTCTTTACTCTAAAATGCCTCAATGCCTGTGAACACTTACCTGCAGGGACTTCAGAATTCAGAACAAACCCTTCCTGAACAGGAAGGGAGGTGGAGGGAACATTGCCTCTTCCTGTGTAGAACTTTTATGGCAGTCTCCCATGTGTGTGATACGTGTGGGGTTGTATTTTATGAAATCTTTATAAGAACACTTCATTTCAGTTCTCCTCTGTCTTTTATGGTGAGCCTGCTCCTATTATTTTTATGTGACTGAGATTTTATTTTTAAATATTAAATTGTGATTATGAAAAGAGGTTCTTTATTCCCAGAGTTGCACTCATGTATACGTAACTTCTTCTGAGTTATGTGGAAGCAACTCTCACATCATAGCTTCAGCCCTGGGCCCATAATTTGCAGGCATCAAATAGAAGCCTCATATTGCAATGCAAATTATAGTACCCAAGGACCAACAGTATAATTGCCCAGTTACAACAAACAGTAAAGAGAAGAAATTTACATAATGGGCCACAGAAGATACACAAGAGAATGTTCGGAGGCCTGTGTGCCAGATTTCACTACTGTTCTAAAGATATGCTTGCTTTCCTCTGAAAAGGTAGAGAAAGATGGGGTTGGCTCCACCTTGGAGGACCTTGATCTTCAACTCCTTTTACAGTGGTGGTAGACTGGGGTGGATTATTCATATGTTCTCATCCAAAGTATGAAATCACTAAATGGGATTTGGGGTAGTTTTAGAAACTGAACTTCAGTGGAAGAGTTGGTTCAAATATGAAAACGCAGAGAGTGAGAGAGAATGGCATTCTAGGGAAAGAAGAGGAGTGAAGGTGTAGGGAGAGGAAAGCCTGTTTGAAGGGAAGCACAGTCCAGCTGGGCTAAAAGCTGGAGTGAGACATGTCAGGAGCCATTTCTACTTTGTTCCCATGTAACTCAGTGGATCTTAGAGCCTCAGCCCTTGGAACCTGGTGAATCAATCCATCTTCCATCTGAGGAAGCAGAGAGCTTCCTCAGATATAAATAACATCCAGCCATGGACAAGGGTTCCACAGCATCCACTGGGAAAGAAAAGACATCTGAAACTCTTAAATTTTGATTCCTAGGATCTCCCCCAATTAGCAGCAAATCATGATTTCTCCTAGCATGACGCATCACTGAATCCTGACCACAGGAAGTTCTTTGTCCCAATCATTTGGAAATGGACAAGAAATAATGAAATATTTGTTACATGAAGTTCTTTAAAATCATTTTTTCAATCATTCAAACAAACAAACAACCTACTAAACATGGAGACAGAAAAATAGATAATACTCAAACACTTCACTGAAGTGCTCTGGGACTAGTAGAGATGACAAGCACATAAGACAGGTTTAATAAAAGTCAGTAAAAGAAATGACAAAGACAAGTGAAATCTCAGGACCCAGAGGAAGGACTGGCCCTGCCTGGATGGGTTTAGGTGCAGGGGCCTTGACATATTCCCATGGTGGGAAAGTCCAAGTGAGCTAATGGGGGCACAGTGAGAAAGGGAGATGGGAAAGAGGGAATGGGCAGTTGAGGCCGCGGAGATGGCAGCAAAACTGCAGAGGCAGGAAAGGAAAAGATGTGGGCAGTGAGCATCAAAGAGGTTGTCTTTGTTGGCTGCTGGAGTAGCCCAAACCACAGAAATTCATTTCCCTTGTGGTTCAGGTCAGAAGCCCAAGCTCAGGATCACTGAGCTAAGTCATACTGTCAGCCAGGTTCCTTTGGAGGCTCTGCGGAGAGGCCTCTTCCTTGCCTTTTCAGTTCCGAGCATCAGCCTGGGTTCCTTGGCTCAGGGCCCAGGCCTTCATCTTCAAAGCAGAGGACTCCCACCCTCTACTCTGTCAGCACATTGCCTTTCGCCCTGACTTGGACTTCTCTCCCCTCTCCTGCCTGTCGCTCAGCTGCTGAGCTCTCTCTTATAAGGACCACCATGATGACACCTTGCCCACCCACCTTGTTTTAAGATGACTTCCCCATCTAGAAGCCCTTAATCGCATCTACTTAGAATAAGATAAGAGTCCCACGTTCCAGGGATTTGGACAAGAACATATCCGGAAAGCTGTCACAGAGGGAGTGGAAGAAAATGAGTTTTATGAAGCACAAAGGAAAAAGCAAAAGAAGAGCAAAATGTAAGGCACAGTAAGGAGCTTGGATATAACCCTGTAGTCAGCAGGGAACCACTGAAGGGGCATAAGCCAGGGAAAACAGAGTAGCAAGTGGATCAAGGAGACACACTGGAAACAGACAAATCACTTAGAAGGCTTCTGAAGGGTATAATGAAAAACACTGTGCCTAAATATAAGACTTCCCTGTGTGCCCCACATAAGCCCTCATAAAACACAGAGTTGCATTAACTCTACGTTCAATCTCTGTATTTGAATTCTTGCAAAATTTTTAGGGTTGTTCTCTCATTTATTTTAGTTGGAATAACACATTGATATTTGATGATATGATCAATCATCGAAATGGGGCACTTTTGAGATGGTCCTATTGGTTATTAGATGGGTACATGTTACAGCAGAACTGCCTGTGACCAACTAGGCATGTGGTCACCCTATGTCTGGAGAGAGCCCATTTACTTGAAAAGTCTTGAACCAATTTTATTTGGGCATTAGAAAAGCATCTTGGCTGATTCTAGAAGAAAAGGAAGAAGGAGGAGCAGGAGCAGAAAGGGAAGGAGGAGAAGGAGAAGGAGGAGGAGGAGGAGAAAGGAAGAAGGACAAGAACAAGAACAAAAAGAACATGAACAAGAGGAAAAGAAGGAGGAGGAGACAAAGGCAAAGTCAGCTGTTATATTTCTTGGGCTTCTGATCTCACACTCACAAGTATTGGATAGTGTTATAAACAAGTGTTTGGAAGACTACTTTAAAATGAAGATATTAAGTGATTACGTAGTGAGGATAGTAATTTACAGCTGAAAAAAATGGCTATTCTACGGCTTCTTGTGACTTTAGAAAACATTTCTAGAAATGGAATCACATCTGGAGTAGAAAACTGCTGTCTTAAACACACGAGAAGTGACCATGATTTGCTCTAGAAAATTGTATTAATTCTACAGGAAGTTTCAGGGATGACAAAGCTCCTGATGTCAACATTACATGTGAAATGTTAGTGAAATGTTAATGAGCATATCGACTTCTACATTAATATCTTACATATTGTGTGGATCTTAAATAAGCATTGGTTGTTAAATTAATAATTTAAATATATATTTGATTATTGATTAAAGAGACCCCTCTCAAATAACAGTTAAGTTCTGAACGGAGGATCTTCTAACTGGAAAAACCAGAGGGCTCTGTTCTAAATACTGGGCTCCTAGTCTGACATACGCAGTGTACTGAAAGTACGCTGCAGGTCTTGATAGGGAGGTAGGTTGTAGGGTGAAGAAGGGCAAGTGGGGCGGGTGGATGGTGGTAGTACCAACTGAGCTGGTTGATGGAAAAGACATAGTTTTACATGGGGTAGGATGGGCCAAGGGATAGTAAGGGTTCCTCGTCATCCATGTTGAGCTTGAGATGCCTGTGGGGCAACAGAGGATTTTGGGACACAAAAATATTTAAGAAAATAGGGGAGGTTGTTTACATCAGAGCCACAGGCAGCAGCAGCAGACTGGACTACAGCAGAAGGAGCCTCAAGACACAGAGCCTGATGCAGGAGGTCAGAGGCCTATGAGCTTTTATGTTTGGAGTTGCTGACTAAGTATCAAGAATATGTGGGCCAGTGAGATGGCTCAGCGGTGTAAGCGCCTGCCTGGCAAGCGCGAGGGCCCGAGTTCGACTCCCGGAACCCACGTACAAAAAATGGGCTGGTGATATCGCTCAGCAGCATGGATGCCTGCTGGCACGTGAGGTCCTGAGGTCGACCCCCGGTACCCCCCCCCACACACACACAAAAAAAGAATATGTGGCACAGGGGTATCAAGTGGCCTCAGCGTTCCCATTAGAGTCAAAATCTGGTACGGCGCACACAGGGCATCAGGTGAGCTCTGTGGTCTGCAAACTGAGGCAGGGTGAGGCCAGGTAGGGTCAGAGGTCTACTTAGGCACTAAGTTTCTTGGCTCTGAAACCTGAGGCTCTTGGCACACGCATGCACACACACACACACACACACTTATAGAGCAACTTTAGTTATTGTTCTAAACTGAATGTCACTCTCCTATTGATGTCCTGAAGCTCAAACTCCCAATCTGATGGCTTAGGAGGTGGGCCTAGGGGAGGATTTTAGATCTGAAGTCATGAGGGCAGAGTGTCCATGATGGCATCCATGTCCTCAAGAGAAAAGGAAGAGACCCCCAGAGCCTTCTCTCTCCGCCCTGTGAGGACCAAGCAGGAAGTTGAAGACAGCCACCTGCAAGCCAGGAACCAAATCTGGTCTTGATTCTGCACTTCCAGCCCCCAGAACTGAGAGCAATGGCTTCTGTTGTTTAAGCCATCCATTCATGGCATTTTGTTATAGCAGTTCGAGCTAAGATAATTGTGCTTCCGGGAAACTCTGGCTAGAGATTCGCAGGCCGCCTTTTCCGTGCATTGGGGCATCTCCACTGAGGAATGGGGCCAGGGGTTTGGTATCACTGGAAGTAAATGTCAGCTCATGACCCACAGCCACATCCCTTCACTTCACCATCTGCCCCTCTACTCCTTTCCTGACACCACATGGAGGGAAAAGCCCACTTTGTGCTCTCCCTGGTTTGGTTAGTGGGAACTATATGGGCCCCATGACCTGCTCATGGAACTTGCTTTCCCTGGCACGCTCCCTGAGGTCACTGGCCCTCCAGACAGACACGAGCATCCTCCCTTTCCACAAACATCTGTTCTCTTGGGCCTCCAAGTGAGAGGGTGGGCACTTGGTGACTGCCTGGCTCAGAAACTGCCCATTAGGAGCAGTGGATCATCTTGCCTTCCATTAAGTATGTGATTACAGCCAGATGCTGTGGTGATGGGCACACAACTCCCTATAATAACCGTAATTATGAGCCTTGTGTCTCTTCAGCTCAACATACTCTGAAGTCAGAAGAAATTTGGAAGAATTGCTTATTAGAGGCTACAATCAAATGGAGCAGGAGAACTTTTTTAAGAAGGGGGGAAATTCCTGCCTGACATCTTGGCTTTTGCGCAGCCTGCACTGACATCCTGTGGTGCGGTTCTGGACTCCGGAAGGAGCACAACTCTGACTTCACATCCAGCCGTTTCTCTTCTTCCTTGCTCTTTGCTCCGCCCACCCTCACCTCTTCTGGTTCCTTCTCAGCTGCTCCTCTGCCTGCGAGAGAAAATCAAGCACCTGCTTGCCCACCAGTGCACATGCCCCCTGCTGTGGGGCTTGCTGAGAGGGGCACCTCCCTGCCCACTGGGGTGAAGATCTTGGAATCCCCAGGGAGAGGGGGTCATAGGAAGCTAAAATTGGCTGCTTGCCTGGATGACTAAGAGCCACCTGGGCCTGCCAGGCTTGTGGGTGCATCTATTTGTGGAATATGGAGCTGTTTAGAGTGTATCTGTGCACTGCTAAGTCTTTTTTTATAGGAGCACATTTAAAAGAATTGGAAACCCAGTCTGAAGAAATATCGGGTATGGCTGAGAAATATGGTGAATGTTAAAAATTTTTTAAATTCCAGTAAAAGACACATTGCCCTTAATGCTCCTCAATATACTCTCTCTCACTTTGACCACTCTTATGTCATTGTTCTTGCCACTTTCTAAAGCAGTCCTGGGAGTCCACTTTTGTGAGTGTCTCTAGTTGTGCTATCGTGGGTGCTTCTATGTCCTGAAGTGGCTCAAAACATTTTCCTTTCATTTTGACTTTGGAGAAAAGCCAGAAGTCACACGGCATTCAGTTCTGGTGAATAAGGTGGATAAAGACATTCTGTAATGTTTTTACAAGCCTACCTTTCCATTGGCTGTCACTTGGGAATAGCATCCACTGTAGTTTTTTATCACATACCACAAAGACCTTCATGAAAGAGGACTTCCAGAACTGCTTCAGAAAGTGGCAAGAATGGTGAGATAAATGTGTTTGAAGTTAGAGGGACTATTTCAAGGAGGTTTAGTGGCAATGTGTCTTAATTTTTTAAAATTTAAACATTCACTGTATATTTTGATCACCTCTTGTATGTTATATTAATTTTCTAGGCATACCACACAAGATTCCCTACACTGCATAGCAAACCAATAGAAATTTATTGTTTCGCAGCGCTGGATGGAGGCAGAAGTCCAAGGTCAAGGTGTCAGCAGATACTTTCTTCTGAGACCTGTGAAGGGAAGCTCTGCTGCAGGCCTTCCTCCGTGGCTTGAGGACGGCCATCTTCTCACTGTGTCTCTTCACGTCTTCTCCCATCCGTGCATGTCTGTCTCTTCACATGGTATTCATTTTCTAAAGACACCAGTCGTATTGGATTAGGGGCCCAATACACTCCAGTGTGACCTCATCTTAACTAATTACACCAAAGCAACAACCCTACTTCCAAATAAGATTATATTCTAAGGTACTAAGGGTTAGAGCTTCAACATCTGAATTTGGGTGGCACACAATTCAAGCTATAGAATAGGTTTCACAAGTCTGGCAGGTGTCAGGCACTGTGCTGAATTCTGGGGGTGCACTCTTGCCCAAGACAATTCCCACCCTCCCAGAGGCCATTTGGGGGTGGGCACAGAGGTAAAGAGAAGTCAAGGCTGGCCTGGACAACTTCGTGAGACTCAAAATAAAAAATAAAAAGGACTAGGGATGTGGCTTAGTGCTAGAACAGCCCTGGGTTTGATTCTTAGTATTGCTTAATTAATCAATTAATTAAACGATTAAAAAGTGACCAGTGCTGCAATAGGCCCCTGGGAAGGACCATGGAAGAACAGCAGATAAACCAAGAACCCCACTTAGTGCCCAGGGGAGGCTGCCCTAAAAAGTGAGGCAGAGTCTGGAGTTTAGAGCGGGACAAGCATCTGCCAAGGAACAGGTCGGGTGCAGCAGGTAAGTGTTCCATGCGGCAGCATTGAAAAGCACAAGTCCAGTGTAGAGATGCTGCACAGTTAGACATGGAGGCATCCAGAGCCCCAGCCACCCCTCACTAGGTTTGTGTCACCCACTACCCCACTGAATAGAGCATCAACCTGAAAGCTTTTATGCCTTATCCCATAGCAGCTGAATAACAGCTATTAGCTTTGGACTCTAGGCATTTTTATGAGATCTTAGTTTCAAGGCTTGAGGTTTGGCGAAAAGAGCATATTATTCACACACAAAACAACTGCATTAAAATAGCATTAAGCATCTGGCTTGGAGTGAGGAAACCTAGGAAACTCAGAGTGATGGTGAAAATTCTGTCCTGAGTTCACCCCCCATATCAGGCCTGGTACTGGTCTTCCTGCTGAGACTGGGAGTGTGGACGAAAAGGTCCCTAGTAGGTAGAAAGCCATGTGGGGAAATATAGGGCAAGATGACGAGAAAGGAGAGGAACAAGAGGGCCCTGGCCCCTGGCCCAGGGATGCCACTCAAGGACCAAAGCACTGGCCCAAGGATGATAGCGTTTCAGGCCCAAAGCACTGGCCCAAAGGCCACCCCCCGATCCTGGGGCCATCTTGGTTTGTGAAACTCTGGTCTCTATTAATCAGCCAAGCAATAGAAAAAGCAACTGTGCTCATTTCTAAAGTGTTCAAAATGACTCTAAAACCTATGTCTTCTTGGAAGCAAATTGACGGCCCCTTTCATTTACCCCTCTCCTGAAATGAAAAATCTCTAAGAGAGTCCTATGCTACTACGTCAATAGCTGAGCTGGTGACAAAGTACAGGAAGACTCAGGATTTAGAAAATGACCCTGACAATCACTTTTCCAGTGCTATAAAATGTTAATACTGCTGAGAAATCCGGCCGAAATGCATTAAAGGACAGAACAGGTGGAAATTGAAGTGATTTGTGTGCTCCCTCTGACCTGCCACTTAGCAAAGTAGGGACAACCTTGGCTGTGTCATGCTGCTATTTAGATGTCACAGCCTTGACTCTGTGACCCCCTCCCACTAAAGGCCACCAGTGACACGCTCTCCCTCCCCCCTGTTTTTTTGAAGAAAGACACACAGGAGAGATCATTCATACAAAATGACTGGCTAGGGGTGGGGGATGGAGAGGCGGTGTAAACGAGGGCAATAACAAGCTCAGAGTCACCCAGGACATGGTGACACCAGCAGAACACGGCATCGCCAAGCCAGAGACAGGCTGCATCAGCAGATTTCTTGTAGAGCTCCAGATAATTCTGCTCTGACTAGAACCTTTATTTTACAGCCTTGATGAGCACATTAACTGTGACTTAATTCCAAGTTTGAATGAAAAGCATAAGTATTTGACATGTTTCTTGGCAACATATTTTGATAGAAAGATGTGTTTGTCTCTAGTTTTGTAGTAGGATTTTTTAGTGGGAAATCTCTTGAGTTAAAACATCCTCTTTGGAGGTTAAATTTTGAGGCTTTTTTCACACCCTCTCTGCACACATCCACATGCACACAGGCATGTGCACACACACACACACACACGTGCACCGACCTGAGTGAGGACTCACTCTTTCTGGATACGAGCTGCTCACCTGCAGCAGTGAGCCAGCTGTCCTGTGGGACAAACACAGGAGATGTCAGCCAACGTGGCTCCTCACCTTCTAAAAAATGTTTCTCCTTGATCATGCCCTTTGGTTTCTTTCCTTGCTAACTTTATCTTTGAGCCATGGAAACCCAGCAAGGAGAAAATGGCAGAAGAAATGCTTGAGCATCAGACATGGGGGTGGTGGGAAATGAAGATGATTAATAGGGTTTTGCTGGCCTCCATTCATTCTCCTCTGCTTTTTGTAGCTCGGCATCCCACAGGTGTGAACACAGCAAACTATATCCTTGTTTCATCATGCCATTAAGTAACACCCCATACTGAGTCAGAGTGGTTGTGCAACCCTGATGTTCAGGATGCCAGGTAGAGGGTGGGGGAAGAGCCCACCATGGAGGTCCCTGGGTGCATTCTCCTGGCATGAGTGGGGTGAGCAGCTGCCTAATGATGAGGCTCTGCTGGAAATTACTAAGCACACATAAACGTTTGGGTTCCATGGAAACAGCAGGAATGCCGGCTGGTCTTGGAGCCTGGGACTGGGCACTGAGCATCCCAGTTGGCGTGGCCCCACAGCTGACTTCCTGTGCTGTCAGCTGCCTCAACACCCCCGGTTTTGCCTTTGGAAATGCCGGCGAGAGTCCACGGGGATCTGTAAAGTCTGTTTGCTCAGGGCTGTTTAGCTTTATTCCTGCCGAGGCGGGAGGAAGGCTGAGATGACTAACCCTAGTATTCTATGATTCTGCTCCTGTGTTGAAAGACTCCACAGGGTCATTTTGGGGTAGGAGTATGGCAGAAAGGACCAGACAGTTCTTCCGACCCTGGGGTTCCCAGTAGTAAATGACTTCACGAAGGACCATGAAACTTCATGTTCTCATTACTGGAGAGGACGGGACCAATCTGAACAGATACACTCTCACTGGGTATCTTAAACTTTAGTCAGCAAACATGATGTTGCTTTTATCGGGGAACAAATTACCTTTCTGAACATGACAGCAAACATACTGCACAGATGACACAGGTGGATTTTTATATCAGTTAATAGGGTAAGAAAATTTTTAAAAAGGAAAAAAACCAAAAAGTTTTATTTGCAAATACCTGAAAATATGATTAAGAAATACTCTTGTCCGTTTTCTTCTTCCCTGTCAACACACCAAGAGGAAAAGTAGGTTTTCTAGAAAAGGAAGTCAGAAGATGAGCATTCGCAAATTGGGACGCCGGCTGCGTGTGGAAACACCAAAGGTCCCTGGAAGGAAGTGTGAGAGAGATGGGGGGAAGCTTTCTGTGAAGGGCTTCCTCAGGGCGGCTGCAGAGGACACCAGTAGGGGCAAGCCAAGGGACAGAGCAAGTGACATTGGGACAAAGATGGAAGCAAGCCATTGACTGTGGAAAATTCCATAGGGCAATGGAAATTTGCTTTCTGGTCGCTCCCAAATCAAGTAGGAGAATCCCCTCAGGAAGCACAGATTTATGAGTTGGTAGTGACAGTTGCTCAGTAGGACTCTCTTTGTAGTTTAAGTTTTTGTTGTCATTTTTTTTTTAACTCTCAAGACAAACCTGGCTTTGCAGCCAGCACATATGTGACCTCCCAGTCCCCAAATGACTCAGACCCTCAGACCCTCTTCTGAAGGAGCTGGCTTGGAACCTGGAGCAGTACTGACCCTGTCCCTGTTGCCCTACTGGACTTCTGCTTGGGAGATGGACAAACAGCATGTCAGTCAACAAACGTAAGTTCAAAGAGGGACAAATGTTTCAAGAAAAACTAAAAACTGGGAAGATGAAGTGATGGAGAAGGAAGGAGTAACGTTCAGTAGAGGACTTAAGAAAGATCTCTCTGAGGTGTGATATGCGAGAAAGACCAGACGGAAAAGCAGCAGCCAACCCTGCAAAATGAGACATGCGTGACGGAGGGAACAGAAAGTGTAAACGGCCTAAGGAAATGAGATCAGCCTGTTCTAGGAACAGAAAGAATCCAGTGCAGCTAAGAAGGAGAGTGACCAGGAGGGAGAAGGATAGGAAAGGAGGCTAGCGGTGTAGGGAGGGGCCAGAGGCTATGGGACCTTGCGACTCCCAGTGAGGAGCTGGACTTCATTGTTCTATGTAATAGGAAAGCAAGACAGGAATTGAATTTGAGTAGGCTTATCACTGAACATGGAAACCCGCCATATAAATTAGACTGCAGTGGGTAATCCCAGAAGACCTTGGCACTGGCCATATTAATGAATGGGTGATAATTGACTAAAACCAACGATGTACCTGCGACCTGTGTAGGAGATTTTAGACCTCACTAGAAATTCTAATGCATTTCATATGTATATTGTTCAAGATATACATACTATACCATGAGTATCCAAAAAATGTACTTATATTCTATTTCCAAAGCATATGTTTAGTCATGAATGATGCCAAATTTAATTAGCAATAATCATGCCTCAGATAAATCTCATTGGCTATGATACTGCCACTGTGTAAAGCTTGGTGCCAAATTTAAAATACAATGCTTTATACACATTGCATACAGGGCTCTCCACGGCCCTTCTAAGACTCCATGTCTGATGATCAAGCTGCAAACACCATGGAAAAAGGAGAATGGAAAGTCTCAACTTTTATGTCAAACCAGCCACCCTTCAGAGCCCCTCCCCTTCCCAAGCGCTCAGAAAAAAATGCCAACCTGCCTGTTCCCATTTTTGTGAAAGACCAGAATCATGGGTAGCAAGTCAGCATTTTGTGGCCAAGATTTTGTCTCCAGACTGCACCTCACTCATTGCTGACAATATGTTGAATGTGAAATGTCTTCCCACCCCACCCTCCTTCCTTTCAAAATTTATGAATTTTGCAGTTTTGTTGAAAACAAAAACTGCTTGAGAATTTCAGAATGAGAATCCCTTCACACAACAGCATGCACATGGCAGTCTAAAGGGGCAGAAAACTATTAAGTGTAGCTTGTGTTGGAACATTCAGAGAAGACTTAACCTTTTCAGGGCATGAAAGGGAATCTAGGTACCACAGCGAACGCCAAACAGAGCCTGCGTGGCCAGGAGCATATTACAATAATTCCTCGCCATTGGTTCGGATGGAACATAGGCCTCCACAGAGAAATCACCCCACTTCCCATTGTCTAATGGATGCTCACCAGGCGGGAAATGTGGCGGTCATCCATTGTCCTGCCTGCCCTATCTCGTTCAAGTCAGGGTTGATGACCACGGCCCACATGATTTGTTCTGTTGCTCTTGTCCTGATGTCGGATCTTGGGATGACACTAGACCTGGTATTCACCATTTGGCCATTCACAATGAATCCTGCATTTTAAAGAACTGTAAATGGAAATACACACACACACACACACACACACACACACACACACCTCAAAATGTTAAGCTAGAATAATCTTATTTTTATTCATCCTTTTTCTCCAAATTACACTAATTCTTGATCTGTTTTAAACCATACTATCCAAAACACTCCACGAAGTGGATCAAGAAATCAGGAAACAAGAAGAAAAGATGCATATAGTATAAAAATATCTTTCATGTACTCTACATGAAAGATTGCGGCAAGGTCCCTCAGGTATTTGCTGATGCCTCTAATTTATATTTAGTAATTATAACAAGCTTGTCTGAAGAGGATTCAAGGTCCCAGAAGATTGGGAATTTCCAGGAAATAGAGAGGGGAGAAGTTTCTATGGGCCACAAGCTGCAGTCCCAGTAAGACATAGCAGCCAGCCATGAAACAATAACTACAGCACAAAAGGCAGACCCAGTACGCAAAAGAAGGGCACCCAGGCCACTCACAAACCCCCACTGCCCTGGAACAAACCCTACCAACAGCTCAGGGCGACAACTGAGGTTTTTAAAGCTATCCCTGATTTAAGCATCCAGAAATAGTTTTACTTTGTTCATTATGCTTTAAAGAAACAGAAGGGAAGGGGGCCGGTGAGATGGCTCAGTGGCGTAAGCGCCTGCCTGGCAAGCGCAAGGTCCTGAGTTCGACTCCCGGATCCCACATACGAGAAAAGGGCCGGTGATATCGCTCAGCAGCACGGGCGCCTGCTGGCGTGCAAGGTCCTGAGGTCGACCCCCGGTACCCACAAAAAAAAAAAAAAAAAAGAAACAGAAGGGTGATACATCTTAGCAAGAGTGGTAAGGTTATTAATTACATGGCAATAACTGTTACGATCCTATTGTCTCAAGCATGGAAACATTCAAATGAACAGGCAAAAGCCCACACCTATATAAGATCCCCAGGGGCTCCCCAACACTCATCTGCCTTCTCCTCAGCTCCCCTGTGTATCTGTCCCCATAGAGCAAAAGTGCTGGCTGCCCAGTTTTATGCTAAAATAATATTAATAGGCAAAATGTCCTAGCTCAGTTCACCTCAGTGCAAATTCTAAACAAGGACTGGACATGTTTGAGGAGCTGCTCTCTGCAACCCTGACTCAGTCTACAACACTCAGCGAAATCCTAAAAGAGTAGATGAATTCTTTTGTTTTCCACCTAAACTGGTCATCCATATATACGTCACTGTCAACTTCCTCCCCATGAAGTGTGGTTTGCTTGGTACTGGGATTCTCTTTTTATTTGACAATGTCCCAGACCATGCTGGTTAGATTAAGCAATTGATGTGAATGTTTTGTCAGTGGGTACATTACTTTTGCACTCTCTTTCTCCCTCTCCTCTGTATATATGAATATATTTTTATGGTTTCCCCTCATAAAAATTAACTTGGATCAAAATAATAGTATACATAATCATTATGTGTTAATAGAAAATAAAATTAAAATATTTTAAAAAGTAAATTGGAAACTGTATCAGTCTATTTGTGGTATTATAACAAAATACCTGAAACCGGGTACTTTATTTTAAAAATGGAGGCTTAGTTAGCTCATTGTTCTGGAGGCTGAGAAGTCCATGTGTCACCAATTGGCTGAGGGTTCTTTTGCTCAGTTGGGATGGGAATCATGACTGACAAAGAGCAACCACCTTGATGTTAGCAGCTCCAGGCTTGGGTGCCAGTGGCTCTCAGCACTGAGTGTTACAGTGTTGAGTATTAAATGCCAGTGCCTCTCAACTCAGTGTTATAGCTCTTAGAGTTGCAGCTCTTGGTAGCCCCTTGCCAACCCTGTCAGCTTCTCAGGAGCAGAGGTTCACAGCCCTCTTGGCAGTGTTCTGGAGCTCTTTCTAGAGCTCTTGTCAGGTTTCCACCAGTTGACACCAGTCTCTGGTCTCTACCTGTATCTGCTGCTCTTGGCTCTTCACTGTTTCTCCACCTGTCTGGAGCTCTTCAGGGCCAACAGCTCTTTTTAGTACAATGCACTCCATCCACTCTACCCCAGATAAGAACTGTAAGTAGCAATAACATCACCTGAGCAAGGCTTTACTGGGAACTGTGCTGCAGCACAGGGGGGAGTCCTTTTAGACGGTGGTGAGGAGTATGAGGAAGTCCTACTTATATATAGGCTTCTTATATAGAAGCAGCCTTTGCATGTTCAGTTTCATGTGTTTTGTGGACCTATTTGGGGACTTTCAGAATATTGATGGGGAAGGGTCATCTGGAAGTTACAAGGCAGAGTCATCTGGAGTGGCTGCAGGGTGGAGTCATCTGGAAAAAAATCTACATTTTAAGTCTGCTATGGCCAAGGCACATATCTCCCAGATTGGCTGTGGAGTATGTAGCACACCCTCAGCTGTCATAGTGACAACTCTAACAAACTTCAGGGAAGTGAATACTTGATTGACAGCTCCCACCAACCCCCCAAAATGATGGGACTAACATCATGACTGCCCCACTTCTGAGGAGTCTCCAGGAGGGGCAGTCACATTAATCACTGAAGTTTAGAGATTTGGGGGATATCAGCAGAGAGCCCTGTCCCTCTCTGATCTTTGCCCTGTCAGGCACAGTTTTCTGGCCACTCCTCACAAAGACTGACACAGCCCTGGAATGGTCCAGATGAGAGACAGGCAACATATCTGTCAGCCCACCTGGGATTCTTGTCAGCATGGCTACAAGATAGCTGCCAAAGTAACCACAGATGTAGCAAGAAGATGCCAAGGATAGTCACCCTGAGGCATCCTTGGGGATGAATGGAGAAGCACAAGGGAAGGGTGTCAGTCAGGTCAATCCTCCTTCTGGTTGTCAGAGAGAAAAGAAAACAAAGGGTTAGACTTCATTTTTTTTCCTATTATACAAGGGCACAGTGCTGGCATTTCCTCTGCATCTAGTGAGGACCTTCTTAGCACATCATAACATGCCAGAGGGCGAGACACGGCAAGCATACTAGATCAGGTCTCTCTTCCTCTTCAGGTAAAGCCACTAATGCCATCATGGGGACCTACCCTCATGACCTCATCTAATCCTAACTATCTGCAAAGTCCTCACATCCAAATACCATCAACACATGAATATGTGGACAAGTTTCCGACAATGAATTTGGGAGTGGGGACATATTCAAACCATAGCAGGAACCAAAGAATATTATTTTAAAAAGAGAAAAGATTCTCTCCTGAGGAAAAGTTTGTTCCCTCCATAACAAAGTTACAAAACAGGCAGAAAAAACAGCTCCATATAATCCTGGGCACACTCAGGTTTTCTTTGGAAGCTATTTACAAATAGGGCTCATTTTAAAAACTCTCATCACTGGGACAAAATACCTGACACCCTCAATTTAAAGGAGAAGAGAACTGTCTGGCTCACAGTTCCAGTAGATGCAGTCTATGGTTGGCAGGCTCTAATGCAGAAATGGCATGGTGGGCATGGCAAAGGGGAGTTGTTCACTCCATGGCAGCCAAGAACCAGAGAGAGAAGGGAGAAGCTGAGACAAGTCTGCATCCTTCCAGGTCATGCTCTCAAGTGAGCTGCCTCTTTCAACCAAGCCCCACCTCTGAACACATGAGACTTTTGGGTAACATTTTAGATCTAAACCATAACATTCTACCCCTGGCCCCCAAAAGGCTCAGGTCCATCTCATTATGCAAAATGTGTTTAGTCTATCACTAAGAATCACCACAGTCTTACCAGTTTTAGCATTTTTGAAAAGTCCAAGTCCAAAGTTTCCTCTGAAACTCAAAGCAAACTCTTAGCTATGAGAACTATGAAAATCAAAAAGAAGTTAACTACTTCCAATATACAATGTCACAAAATAGACATTTCCTTTGCAAGAGGAAGGTCTGGGGCAGTGATGGTGAACCTTTTAGAACTTTCAGTGACACAAACAGCCCACTGTAGCATGTGCTGGGCATGGCCCCAACTTTAAAAGTTTCCTTTCTGGCCAAGATGCAAATTTTTCAAATCATTCAGGTCTGTTTCTTGCTCCTGATTTGCAATATGGGTCTGGCTAAAAGCAGCCAGCAGTATTCAAACCACAGCCTGAACACTAGCCTGCCTTGAAATTTCTTCTGCCAGATTAACTAGTCCTCCATATTTAAAGCTGCCTTGCACAAAGTCACAGAACATGAACAAAACATAGACAAGTTATTTATTAGAATAAAATATTCATCGTCTTTAGTACAGTTTCTAATAAAGTCCCTGTTCCTAACTGAAAACTCATGAGCTTGGCCTTTACTGCCCTCGTTCTTATCAACATTCTAGTTTTCTGTGCTCTGACCAGAATCACTCAAGCTTTACTTACAGTATTCTAGGGACTCTCTAGCTTGCATCTCCAAGTTTTTTGAAACTCTTCCTATAGACCACTTCCAAAAGCTTCTGAATCACATGGTCAGGTACAGTCTCAGCAGTGACTCCACTTCTTTTGTACCAGTTTTCTGTATTAGTCACTTTCCCATCACTGGGACAAAATACCCCGCACCCACAATTTAGAGGAGAAGAGGTTTATTTAGGTTATGGTTTCAGTGGGTTTAGTCCATGGTTGGCTAGTTCTAAAGTAGGAATGGCACAATGAAAGGTCATGGCAGAGGAAACTTTCTCACCCCCATGGCAGCCAAGAAGCAGAAAGAGAAGAGAGAAGCTGGGGGCAAGAATATACCTTCAAGGCCTCATTTCTAGGACCTGCCTCTTCCAACCAGGCCCTACCTCCAATCACATGAGACTTTGAAAGGATAATTTAGATCTAAACCATAACAGTGGTGTTGTTCAAACCCGTAGTCTAGTTAACAAATCTGAGTCTGTAAGAGAAGCTGCCTCATACAAGAGGAGGAACTGGTGTCCTAACATTCTGTCTTATACAAGGGTCATAACAGAGACAATAACCGAGTCTGTTCTGATATCAAGAATACATCCTTAGGGAAGAAAGATGCTTCAGAACTTTCCTCATTGGTAGCTGCCTACAAGAAAAACCAGCTGCCCGGGGTGGCAATCTGTAACATATTGGAATAAACTAGGACATTTTAAATGAAACCAATTATTTTGGATTCCACACTCAACTCTTTACATAGTTGGACAAATAGAAACTGATCTTTTTCTTATTAGGATGAACAACCCAGTAAAATAAAAATTAAAACAAGCAAAAATGTTTAAATCCTCAACAGAAATTGCCATTCTTTTTTTTAAATTTTTTTAATTTTTAATTTTTCTTTTTATATGCAGGTACCGGAAGTCGAACTCAGGACCTTGCGTTTGCTAGGCAGGCACTTATGCTGCTGAGCTACATCACCAGCCCTAAATTGCCATTCTTTGAGTACTCTAGCTATTTTTTCATGCTGTCTTCTCCCCACACCAACCTGTATACATAAATATCCTCACCCTAACTCAGACCATTCCACCAATCTTGTCGTTAGCTGATAGTTTGGCCACAATGGTTCTCCTAGTTTACCAGAATTCTGAAACCAAGTAATGCATGGTTTATTGGTTTTTCCAGGAAATGGGTGAATGACTCCATAATCTAAATGTTGAACTCTTTTACTCACTTTTCTAAACAACTGTGTTCTTGGGAAAACTGTAAAAGGCCATTGAACAGAACACAAAAGCCAAAGGTGCCAAGTGTGGCACCACGGATCTGTAATGCAGCTAGTTGGGAGATTGAGGCAGGATCCCAAGTTTAAGGCCAGCTTGGGCAATTTAGCAAGGACCTGTCTCAAAAATAAAAAATACAAAAGGGCTAGTGACCAGCAAACAGTATTTTGAGATCATGCTTTGCTAGCATTTTAGTGTAGAATAATCTCAGTCCTTAGGGACAAACTGACTTTTAAGAAAATCTGGAGGCCAACTTCTGTTATGAGATTTTTCTAAGTTTGGGATCAGCCAAAGGCACAGAAGAGAGAAGAAACAAAATCAGAGAGGTAAGAGAAAACTTAATCAGACAAAGCAGTTTCCATGCTGCATGACTGGGATGATCTAACAGAATATCCCTGCAGAATACCCAAAAATTTGCAGATAATTTTTTGGGGGTCAGGCTTTGAATCTTTGAAAGTCCCTGATTGAGCTGCACATAACCACAAGATTTTGGAGCACTTAGTATGCACTGGCTACTATGTCCTAGATACTGAGTAAATCGAAAGGCCTGTGATTCAGCATGGGCTCTGGGTCAGACAAAGGTGAGAAAAATCCTGAATCACTAATGACTGTTGGAGAAATCAGTATGGATATGTGCAGTTCATAAGAACTGTGAGGGTTTACTGAAACAAGGCAAATTTGCCTGAGATAAATACAGTGATCTGTAGATATGAATCCCCTCTCCCATTCCTCCACTTCCTCTCTATGGTTTACACACCACTATCAATCCTTGTTAACCTAACCCTCATCAGGACGTAGAACACAGCGCTGGGGATGTTGGCTGCTCCAGGCAGCTGAGCAGGATGAGATGGTGCATAGGGATGAGAAATGGTCGAGGATGTTGGCAAACTGGGTTTAGTCCACAGAAAAGCATGGTTTATCATATGCCTGTTTCCGAGCACATGCTATGCTGGATTCTGATACACATAATCTATCATTCATATGGTTTTATGTAGGAGCAAGATGGGTGCAAAAGTAAATGGGATCATGCTTTCTTTGTGTATGAGGGGCCAGAGGGGATGGAGCAGTCAAACGTGGTTGTGTGGAAGTGGGAATGGGGGAGCCCCTGCTGGCCTGAAAGGAGCAGGGTGGGATGGAGGCAGGAGTCACAGCCAACAGCCTGACTACAAGTTCTCACTTTGTACTCAGGACTGGGGTGTTTTCTTACTGCAAAAATCAAACCTGACACCATTTCCCAATTTTTCTTTCATCATTAGCATTTTATTCCCTCAAATATTTTCACTTTATTGCTATAGTGCTTTAGAAAGTACCCACTTAGGGGTATCATGCTCAAGACTATTTAAGGAAAGGAAGTTTTTGCCATCTCCACAGATGCTGAAATAGCCGCAAATGCAAGGATTTGCATCAGCTCTTGCTGCTATGCAAATCAGAGAGCAGTTTGTCTGTGGCCTTGTTTATTTTTGTAAATGTGTGGGTAGAGGAGGGAAAGGGGCTGTTTAAAATGCACTTCAAACTTTGAGATTCAAATTGTTGAACTCTCCAAGAAGAAACTTACTTTTTTTCCCAGGAATAAAATAAAGCAAATCTTCAGAAATACATAAGGCATAAATGCACTTAAACTCCTTAAAGCTGGCTGTTGGAGCAGAGGTTTGGGAAATTTTCTCTTCCAAATGTATTGAGTTTGCCTCCTGCCTCTATGATTTTTCTCACACCATCTTGGCTACTGATGTTTGGTCCTCAATCTTCCAGGGCCCAAGTCCCTGCCAAGGACGCTCAATGGCCAAACTATTCACTGTTAATGCCCCTGAGCCCCTGCAGTGCTTTCTCGATTTACTATCACATGACTGAATCACATGAACTATCAAAGACAAGTTGTTGTTAAATTAGAAGCATAAAGGTATATCCCATAAATCAATGAAAAAGAACAACTATGAAGAGAAACTAGCTCCACCAGACACTAAAGCCTTCAATCAAGCATCTGTATTTAGAACAACTTGGTACTGACCACAGGACAAGACAAGCAGAACAATGGAGTAGAATGAAAATTCCCAGAGGAGATCCAAGTACATATAGAAATTTAGTATAAGATGGGGGGGGGCTTAAATTGCCAGGGCAAAAATGGGGAGTACCAAGTAGCCTTTAGAAAAAGATAAAATCTATGTCTTTTACCATACATAAAATTAAATTCCAAATGGATCATAAATCTGAACATAACCACTTAAATTGTACCAGTACAAGAAGAAAACATAGATGAATTCCTCTCCTACCATGTAATGCAAACTCAAAATCCAGAAAAAAAAATTGATAAATGTGGCTACATAAAATTAAAACAACATTTTCATGGCAAAAGCACCACGGAGAAAGTCAAAAGTCAATTGACATAATGGGAAAAAATATTTGTAATTTCTACCACAGACAAGCTAATAACCTTATATTTAAATAATTCTCAAAGGGAAGAAAATTATCAAAATCAGCAGAAAAACAGCAGAATGCACAGACAATTCATTTAAAAATATATATGGCACTTAAGCATAAAAGAAGGCATTCAAATAGCACATAATTAAAGAAATGCAAGTTAAAACTGTAGCGCTTCTTATCTGTCAGATAAGTAAAAATTTAAAAGTATGACAACACATTCTTTTGGCAAGGCCAATGAGAAACAGATTGGCACAAAAGGGGAATTTGGCAGCAACTAACAAAACTATTCATGCAT
Organism: Erethizon dorsatum; assembly: GCA_028451465.1. Lineage (NCBI taxonomy): Eukaryota > Metazoa > Chordata > Mammalia > Rodentia > Erethizontidae > Erethizon > Erethizon dorsatum. Next base: position 147,734,233 of record CM051823.1, read on the forward strand.
TTACCTTTCAACTCAGACATCCCACTGCTAGGAATCCACCCTGAAGCTGCATCTCCAAAACTACAATAATACAGATGTGTGGTTTGTTCATTGCAGTGTTGGTTGGTAACAGCCGAAGTGCTCCTATTTGAGACTAGGTAAATAAATTATGGTATATCCAGTCAATGAAGTACCATGCAGCTGTGAAAAAGATGAAAGGATTTCTATGAACTCATATTGCATGCTTACTAGGATACACTATTAAGTGAAAAAAATGTTGAAAAAATTAACCACAGGCATCTTTTGTGTAAGAAAAAGGGACATAAGAAATTATACACATATTTATTAAATAGTACAAAAATAGAGGAAAGATAACTACGAACTAATGAGACTGGTTACATACCAAGAAATAGGTGCAAATGGGTTGGAAAGGATGGGGGAATAGAATAAGGCGGAATGAATTGGGAGGACAGAAGAGTGACTCTATTCTGATCAAGCCTTATGTGATTCTGATTTTGACAACCATTGGTGTGAACATTTACTCAGCATATATAGAGAGCCTGGCATGGTGATGTGTAACTAATTCCAGTACTTAGAGGCTGAGGCAGGAGGACTGCAAGTTTGAGCTCCACTTGGGCAACTCAGCAAAACCCTGTCTCAAAATGAAAAAGTATTGCAGATGTAGCTTGGTGTGAAGGCTATGGGTTCAATCTCCAGTATCACCAAAGATAGATAGATAGATAGAAAGATAATAGATAAATAGATAATAGATGACAGAAAGATAGAAGATAGATATATAGATGACAGATAGATAGATAGATAGATAGATAGATAGATAGATAGATAGATAGATAAGGAATCAACCAGTATGAGAAAGGGAATCCAAGTGGAATATGTCTCTGACAAAGTCTGTAGAGAATGTGGCCCCCAAACCTCATGCACTCATAGGCAGGGTTTTAGGAAAGTGATTGAGTCTTGATGTGGTAGAGTGGACTTGCTGCTAGGAGGCAAGGTCTGGTGAGATGAGATTGGTCACTGGGGCGTGGACTGGAAGGGTTTATCTCCTTCCCCGCCTCCTCCTTTCTCTCTCTATTTCCTGACTGTCATGATGTGAGCTGCTTCACCTATGCCCTTCTACCATGCCTTTTTCTGTCTTGAAGCCAGCTGCCAATAGACTAACTGTGAGCCAAATACGGGACGATTTAATAAAAATAAGAAACAAACAAACAAACAAATAAATAAAGGAATAGATTACAATGCACAGAATTCATGTGCTCATACTGAATAAATAAATAAAGGAACATGTGAATAGGTAGGGAAGAAGAGAAAGCTTTTCCCTACGATAGAATTCCAAATAATAAATGTAGAATAATGATGTAGAAAAGGAGTCACAATTTTCAAATACTGAAGTAATATTTTGGAAAAGAATTATCAATGAATGACGGAATTAGTGGGCAAAATATGACAAACAAGATATTTACATAGTCTCAAAATATCTCCCCTATAAAAACTTACTAATTGCAAAGGGGAAGTAGTTACGTTACAGTAGAGAATTCTGGGAGATATCACCTGAATCTAGTGATCAAAGTTAATGTCAGCAGTGATTGAACAAATTAATATCAGATGCCTTGATTGAACAAATCAATATCAGATGCCTTGTGGTACAATGCACCGAGAAGAACACTACAAAACTGCTACAGCATTTTCACCAAAAATGCACAACCCAGATGCATTCATGAAGAAACACCCAAAGCGAGGAACATTCTGCAAAAGTGGCCAGTACTTTTAAGTGTCATGAAAGACAACGAAGGGCTGTGGAACTGTTCTAGACTCAAGGGACCTGAACAGACCAAGGAGAGAAGCCACGGCGCACTGGAAGAGGCCTCCCTCTTGATGGCAGGCATGTATAGGGCTGGCCACGAAGGAGACCAAAGCGATAATGGCAGCTACATCCAAGATGTCATCCTGGTTTAGACCCTGGCCGTTGGAGGGTAAACTGGTGAAATTTGAATAAAGTCTGTTGACTATTTAATAGACTTGTATCAATGTTAATTTCCTGACTTTCATAATTCTACAGCAGTTATGTAACATGTTAACATTTGGGGAGTCTGGGTGTGCAGGAATTCTCTGTAACATTGTTTGTAGAACTTTTTGTAAGCTTAAAACTAATTTAAAATGAAAAGTTTAAAAGTTTTAATTTAAAAAATGAAGACAAAGAGCAAGCAAGAGTACAGACTTCTGGTTGAGACTAACAGAGTGTCACATACGGAACCATTTAAGTAAAGAAACAATAATGCAATGTGAAAGCCTGTGCTTTAGAACTTTGCAGATGTAGGTTCCCCTCTGGCCTTGGTACTTACTAATTGTGTGATGCCAGGCCAGTTACCTAATCTTTCTGAGTCTCAGTTTCCTCACCTGTAAAATAGGTCATTATAATATCTAGTTTATACAACTGATTATAATTACCTATATTTATATTATTATCTAGAATCAGTAGGTAATATTTATAATATTTATACCAACTCAGCCAATAGAATTCCGAGTGTTTGTTATTGTGGTTGTTATGATTAGCCATGTCAGTGGCTAGTTTACTTCTTGTGAGTAATTACATACTATGCATTGAGGGGCCTCTTTAGGGCCAGGGAGATACCCCCTAGATTATGTTTCTAAGGTTTTGAGGTACCTCATTATAAGTGCAATGCACGAAAATTTAAACTTGGAAAACGAGTAGATAGTGGGTGATTATTTTTTTAAGACATGATTCACAGGCCTCTTTTGAACCAAATTCTACTTGGTTTACCTTTAATTTTGCAGTAACAGACCTATGACATAAAGCAACAGTTTGCGCTTGTCCTTAAGCAGACCGAGAAAGAGCTACCACTGGGTGATTTAGGCATGGGCAGATTCTGACTCAATAATAAATCTTAACAATGCCGATTCTTTTGAAGGGGCAAAGAGAAGCCAAACTCCTAGATTGTTTTTCCTCAGCAGATTGTGAACTACTTAAATGTGATGGCATAGATCAAATATTTGAGGTTGAAGACTGCTTGTAGGTTCATGCTTTCTCCTTTAATCCATTTTTGAGATACCTCCAGGATAAATACTGGACGAGTACAGAAAAAGGGTGAGTATGGCTAAACAGAATCCTGTTTCACTGCTAAGTCAAACACGGAAATGTCTGGTGTTTCTAGTAATATGTTTATTTTATGAAAAGGATATAAGATCAAGAGACTTCTGTGGCAACTATTCCATTTTTTAAAGAAGGAGTACTAAGCATCACAAACAAAATATGCCACTCTGCTATCCTCCAAATATTTCCAATAATCCTTTAAGTCTAGGAACAAAGGCTAAATTCCTGAATAAATTCTCTTATCTTCAAAATATGCTCCAAAGTTTTGGAAATCCTAGCTTTTGGACATTAACCAAAAAAGAGTTTCCATCCTGTCATTCGGAAAAGCTTCTCAAATTTCTGCTAATCATAACCTAAGCAAAGACGTTGTTTTGTAATCCTTTACTGACCCCTTGTAGATTATGTGCTCTGGTCACGATGGATATTCCACAGCACCTTTATCTTTGAGGCCTCATTCAACATGCTCTCTTCACTGGCAGACATTTCCACCTCGTGTTGCTAAGATCTAGTGAAGCTAAAGTAACATCAGCTAAATCCCTGTGTTGATATCTCAACATCCATCCATCCCCTCAATCCTATCCTTCCCCTGAACAACTGGAGGCCCCACCCTCTTTTTTAAAACTTACCATTCACTTGGATTCTCAATCTCATGCCCAGTAGCTTCTTCCAATGTCTCCCTTTATTTTTCTGATTTTCTTTCAAAAACACATAGGTCTCCCTTATGCATTTTCTAAATACATGTTATTCAATTAGCTTGACACTCACTGTTTCCCTGTCCAAACCATTATCCTTTGAAAATCTGGCATCTATCCTCACTTATCTACTTGCTGCGGCAAACAGAAACACCGAAACAACACCCAGGATTTGGAGGCAGATTTATTTTACGTCGATGGAAACTGATTCAGATCATTTCCAAATATCAGGCCCTGATCTCTGGTGGTCTAGGGCTTATGTGGGATAAGTAAGCAGGAAGTACAGAGGCAGAATGGGTTGTCAAATGGGGATTGGTTCTTACAATACACATCATAGTGACCAGCTGTGCATCACAGTGACCACCGTTTCTAAGAGGCAGGAGCAACCGGAACTGGAACAGGAATTATTACCTGGGCAACTGAAGTGTACTGGCTGGGGGGGGGCATTTTCCACTACATATTGAAATAAACCCAATAACTTATAATGAATATCCGTCTCCTCTGTCTTTGTGGCTTCCTACTCCAGTGGGCACATCTGGCTCAATGCTAAGTCTTTGCTCCTCATGTAGCACTGCCTGAAATCTCCCCTTCTTTATCTCGTTCCTGCTCATCCTCAGATGTCCATCCTGAGACCCTTTGCAGCTGTGAAGGCTTACCAGAAGTGCCCTTCTTGAGACTCTTAGAATACTAACTATCGGTAGGATCCACCACATCTTGTAGTTACACCCTGTGACTCCTCTGGAGAACCACACAGTCCTCATTTTATGCAGTCTTCCTAGCTGTTCTTCATTGGCCAAGGAGTGAGCCTGTTTCCCTAGCTATGCCAACCTGACTTTCTCTCCCAGGACTAGGAATCTGGAATGGAGTGACTGAAGAAGGAAATGAATACAGCTAGGCCCCCCCTGGCTGCAGAGGCTATGAACGTGACTAGTCACATGCCCTAGATCCTGGCAGGCACAGAGTTTCCTGTGCGTGGCTCTTCCATGTGTCCATTGTTTCTGTGAGCCACGTATTTTCTTCTTGAAGTTGGCCAGAGTAAATATCTGTCCTCTATATATCCAAAAACATTTAACTAGGACTCTCCTATTGCCTATAGTTACTATTATTGCTTATTCTTACTGTTTAATTTGAGGAAGGAGGGGCTAATTATGGCTTGTGAACCAATAAGATGGGAAATCTTAAGTGCAAGAACTGCAGTGACCCTATTATGTACATTGTAATCGGGCTATAAATGTTCAATGAATCAGCATGTAGCACTACTTTCATTATTGTTTCTGCAAAAAAAAACAAACAAAAAAAAAACAGTTCTTGAGCAACTCAGCTATTTATTTTATGTAGTTCCTATAACTGTGTGATAATAAGCATACACAAAAATATTCATCTATAAAACGGAGGAACTAGAATAATTATCTCTGATCATCTTTGTGATTCTATGTTGTAGTTGATTATCATTCATTAATTCCCAAGAACAACTACTGACCATGCACTAGGTTAGTCACCAAAGTTGTGTATAAGATGAAAAAGATTTGCTATTTTCTCTGGCTCCAGTACTTTTCTGGAGTTACCTGAAGTACTCCTTTCCAGTTTAACTTGTGTCTTTACATAATGATAGCACTGGCCTTATTTGACACTTTTATTTCTGAAGCAATTTCATTTATAACACATCATTTATTCTTCCTGTTGCATATATAGGGAAGCTGCTTTGGGTCATGTGACTAACATCAAAACCACAGCTACGATGAGAAGACGAGTTCTTTAATTTACAATGATGTTTCTCCCTTCCCTTTCTACAATAATGAAAAACTTTTCTTTTGGGACACAATTAAGTATTGGAATTATATTTTATTTAATTTCTGCATTACGTTCAACTCATGAGCTATTCCCTTGTTGCAGAAGATAAAGGCAGTTTCTGGGTTTTTGCAAGAGGAAAATGCCAAAAGTACTATTTCATTACTGGTACATTTGCTCCATAATTATTTATTTAGCACATGACAAGTACAAGGCATTGGGCTACCCTGTGACGATAACACCAGGCAAGACATACACAGCCCCTGGTCTCACGGAGTATATAGTCCTGTGGGAGAGCATGTCAGAGCCGTGGAATGTGGGGAGCTGGGTGAAGAGATGGAGCACATATGCAGGTTCCCCAAATGTCATGGTCACAAGTAATTGGAATTAGGCTTCTCAATCCACTCCTATCATTTGTGCATTGGCTAAAATTTACCAGACTTATTTTTCCTTCTCATTCTAGAAGCATGTTCCTTCATCTGTAAGTTACCATTTCTTTTCAAAATTTCCCCTTCTTCATAGTCGCCCATCTGAACCCTGCATTTCAAAGGCGACTCCCAACACCTCTCTCATTCAGAGTGTTCCTAAAGGACCCTTATGTGGCATTCTGATGGACCCTCAGTGGCCCTCCCTGCTCTATAAAAAAATAAAATCCTTCCCTGAGAAGCAGAAAATTCTCTCTGTCATGTTGTCAATGGTCCAGGGACCACTGGGACCAAAGGGCCAAGAAGCAAAGGGCATGCTGTTGAGTTGTTTTAGGAATGCATCGGCAAGCAGTGTTCCTGTGCCAAACCTTATGCTATTTTGCTTCTAAGGTAATAGAAGCATATAAAGCTTTTCAATTTTCTTCAAAACATATGCCATGTAACTGACTTAATAAAAAGCACAATAGTAGCAAGCAAGTTACAAAGCAAAACTAGACTAGGGCAGGTGTTGGAAAGGCATTTGATACAAAGACTGGAATTTCTGTCAGCTTAGAAGACACATTTGTCCATCATTAAAATGCACAGCTTTCTAGACAGTCCTAAAGATGTTACTATCATTTAAAAAACAACTTGTATAAGGTTTCATTTTCATTTATAGATATTGCTAATATAGGCAGATTAGGAAATTGCAGGGATGATTTGTTGGGGAGGGGAATGAAGAGCATTATGAGTGTTTTACATACTCGTTTCATTTCTAAACCATGACAGGTGAGAGATCTGAAAGAGTGCAAAATGTAAAAGTAAGTTAGGCAGTGACTTGAAAGTCTATGTATTTCTTTGATCATAATACCTAGCACCTTTTCAAAGAATTTGCTAACATTAATTACCCCTGACAGCATTCACATTATCTAATATCAACAGCTGTAGTTTGTCTTCTTTGGTGAAGATGCATAAAGTTAAAAGATTGTTCCTATCTGGAAAGGAGTCAGAGGCAGTGCTAGTTTCTAAATCTTGCATTTACAGCATATCATTAAGAGTTTCAGCTTTGAGGAAAGACAAACTCAGGTTCAAACTCCAGCTCTGTCACTTAATATTTATGTGACTGTAGGCCACTTAACAATGTGGGCTTCAGTCTATCTGTAAAGTAAGAATATATCACAGATTGCAAATTGGAGCCAATTAATTGTCCACCATTCTTTGTATCCATTCCTGTAGCCACGTGGCTTCTTTGGCCAATGAGATAGTAACAGGCATGTTGCAAGCAGAGATTGAAATAGACTTAATTAGGTTTATTTAGAGCTTGTGATCAGAGCTGGTAGCTCTGCAGTTCCCCACAGACCCTAACCAGCCTAGCTTATTGGAGGATGAGAAATACATGGAGGGGTTGATTTACCCCATTCTTCCCAACCGTGGCCAGGAGCTGAGCTCTTCATGTCATAATCCAGCCTAGCTAAGATGAGCAGATTTGTATAGCCATTGTTATGGTTTAGATCTAAAATGCCCCCAAAAGTCTCATATGTGTGTGGAAGGTGATCGGATCATGGATTCAGGAGCTGAATGTGATGTTGGGGGAACATAGTTGGAGGTGGGTCACTGGGAGCACGACGTGGAAGGGAGTATTCTTGTCCCTGGCTCCTTTCTCTCACTGCTTCCTGGTGGCCACAGGTTGAGCAGATGTCCTCGCCCAGGCCCTTCCATCTGGCCATTTCTGCACTGGAGCCAGCTGACCATGGACAGCGAGCCATGAAGCCGTGAGCCAAAATAAACTTCTTCTTTAGGCTGTGGGTGCCAGGTATTTTGTTACAGTAATGGGAAAGTGACAAAGATATCCATTATGCCAGATGTGTAAGAAATAAGTAGTTATTTTTGCATTCCACTAAGGCTTTATCAGTTTTTTTTTGTTATGCAATATCTGTTATGACAATAGGTAACTGATACATGATGGTAATACCTATCCTATACATACCAACTTAAATAGGAAAATATATGTAAATAACAGCAAAAGTACCCAAGAATAACAATACTAACATAAGCTATTCTTTGGGGGAAATAATCAGAGAATATGTAAAAGTATTGGAAATTCACCAGACCTATGTCATTGACAAGTTTTAGGAAATCATGCAATTTTACTTCCAGTTTTTGGAAAGGACATGATGGTTCAATTATATCTTTTAAGCTTATACATATATGCTGGGATCTGTTCTCATAAGTCAAATAGTTCTTTTCCTTCTAGAAAATTTAAGATTTTAAAAAAATATAAATAAAATGTGCACGTACGCACACACACACACACACACCATTCAAATTCACAGTCTCCTGAGAGAAGCTAAAGGTTAGTCTCATGAATAAACCCAAGTTAATAGGGTTTTGTTCTGGTGAAGGCGTTGGGTAGGGAATAATGTTCATAATCATCTTCTTTGTTCTTTTCCTATTTGGGTAATCTTGAAGTAGTTTAGTTTGATGGATAAGACATGGGAGTTCTAAAATTTAAATTCTAGTTCTGCACCTCTCTGTTCTTGAGCAAGTTAAACTTTACAAACCTCTATTACCTCATTCCTTAAGTGGAAATAAGAACAGTAACCTCCTAGTTTTGCTACAAGGATCATATAAAATTACAGCTGCAAAGCCCTTAGAGCTGCGCCTGGCACACAATAAACAGTCAATAAATAGTAGCTATTACTAGGTATTCTAACAGACGAGTCTGTGTTCTCTCAACTCCATTTCTAGCTAGGTTAAAATGTGTGATGGCACCATTATCTACTTAATGTGAATCCGAAATGCCTTGATTCAAAAGGTCACTAGCACTGAACTACCTAGAGCCATAATAGATACGGATAAAAAAAGAATCTCAGATTTCACACTCCAACATGAGGAACGGCCACACCATGAAAGAGAAAAAGAGGCCAGGAGAGTTTAGACAAATGCCAAGAGTGATGTTCTCCACGCTTCCAAGCCATCCCACCCAGCCTCTTAGGAAAAAAGACGGCTCACAGTATAGGCCTACCCGTGAGCACACAGACACATCAAATGAACTTCGGCAAACCAACTAGGAGCTCCTTTACACATCAACGTCCTTCCTGTTGGGCTACTTCTCTTATTCACTTAGTGAAACTGACAACCAGAACCACGGTCTACTCTGAGTGTCGCTGTCCTTCTCAGGAAAGGAGATCAGGAGAGAGGCCTAAAATTCTCACCTTCTCCTTCATGGAGCTACTTCCCTCTTTTCCTCTACGTTCTCCATAAGTCAAAGAGATAGCTGCTGCAGCCTTTCACAGCCTTTATGAATGTCTCCTTGTTTCGACCTTCAGAAACTGAAACAGGTCAGGACGTTAATTACTTTATCATCAGAGCCACAATCGGCCCCCATTTTGTTTCTCAGCCTGCTCTGCTACTGCTACACAACCAAGCAGAGTGAACAATGAGCACCAGATGAAAGGAAGGCCCAAATCATACGCCAGCACTATAAAATTCCTGAAATTACTGCCACCTTATAAAAGCTAACAGTACAAACTTCCTCCCATTATCAGTTCAATCTGTTGCTCCCACAGAGAAATCTCAGTCCAAAGTTCTTCCCTACACTACTTCTGGCTCCATTACAGGTTTAAGAGATGGTACTGGGGGATATGAGTAGAATCTGGGATCCCTCTTTAGCAGCTGCACCATGGGCTGTCTGCCAATATAATTAGAGTAGAGTCTTAGTACCTCTACTGACTGATTTTTTCAACCCTGAGACTCTCATTTCCCTCTTTTCTAAAATACCTAAAGGTCAACAAAATGCTTGAGCATATCACAGCAACCAGGCTTAATCACACAAAATTCAGAAGCACAAATTCCCTGTTAATAATATGAACATCAGTTTCCATCTGAAGGTAGTTCCCAGCAAAGGATAGCACCTCACAGATCCCCACCCACATTGTACTCCAGACCCTTACTGCTAGTGCAAGGGACACGCCATCGTAAAGATTTGGTATTATCCAGGTCTGCAGGGGCACAAAGAAAAAGTCCTCCTTCCAGCAAGTGACAGCAGTGGATTTGTGCCAGCTGTTAGGATTCTGGCATTGGGACTCAAGTTGACAGGACAGAGAAATTCTGCATCAAGACTCGAATTGCACCATGGGTTCTTGCTGTGCTTTGCCTACCACCACTGAGCTTATATCCACCATTAAAACAGCAACTTAAAAACAAAGATGAAGGACGTTCTGTCACACTCATTGCTAACTCAGCTATTGTCAAAAGTAATCACCATGCAGAGATAATGCCAATGGTATTCGAATTTAAATGTTAAAATAATAATAAAGCCTATGGTCTCCCTAAGGTTAGTTTAGAATAAAAATAACTTCTTGATCCTGGAAAACTTATCTGGTTTCTTTCTTCCTTTCATTCTCTACTTAATGACTGAAGTTACTATTTCCATGGTGGTCTCCAAACCACACTTGGTTTCTATGTAGATTGGCATGTCACCTCCAAAAATTACACCAGCTGCCTTTTCCTCTCAAGAGAATATGATTAAAATATTAATCCAGCTTCTGCACTAATCTAGCAAAAGAGTTATATAAATTTCCACACAGCACTTTACTTGCTGTTAAATATGCAGTGTGTCCTCTCTTTTATTTTTTATGCCTCCACAGGAAAGTTAGCTTCTAGCTAAGCAGATATAATCTAGTATCTTGCTGTCCTTCTGACTTCCGAGACCTGAAAATGGGAGATTGTAAACTCAAATTGGAAGTGTAGGTTTCCAGTGAGAAGAAACAAGCTGGAGGAAAACATCAGTCTGGCAGCGATGGCCTTCACAGAAGGGTCACTGTGGATGGAAGGCCTGCTCGGTCACTGGTGACAGAGCCCTCAGTTCGTGCTGATTCCCCGTTTGTCCTGCTGACTGGAAACCATCCAGAACTGCAAACCCATCACTCAGCAAGCGTCACTGGAACCGCCTCTGGGCCTAGCATCGGGCTAAATCCTTGCTTTTGAGGAGCTTACAATCTAATTACTGTCATTAGAAACCCATTGTGTATTAAACTATGTGACACTAAGTAGGAGTTTGAAGAAAATGATCATTGTGGGCTGGGAAAGATCTCAGAGAAATTGTAGGACTTTGCAGGGAGGAGCAAAACAATGTGTGAGGTTTCTGGTGTTGATAAATGCGCTTAGGATAAAGAACACCAGTGCATATGTTTACCTGTGGAGGGGACCAACCAGGGAGGACAGCGGGGGTTCCCCTTGGCATCCTGCCAGAGCCACACATCACTAAGAACAAGGGAATCCTCTCAGGTCGAGAGGAAAGTTAATCTTCCCTGAAACTGTTTAGCATTTGAATCCTGATGGTCGTATTGCTGACACAGAAATGAGACATCATTATTTAGACTTCCAATACTGAAGTATCATAGAAGGAAAGCTCTTTCTCCCAGTGGCAGCACAGGCTAGATTTAAAGCTAATAGCATTTTCCTGTGAAGTCAGGATTACTGGGGGAGTGATAGGTCTTCTTCCAAAATGCCAGAGCAGCTGAGAGAGGACTGGCGATGCCTCCCGGGATTAGAACAATCGAGCAGCAGAAGTTATCTGTTCTGTTCATTTACAAAAGTCATATTGTACGTTTCGGTCTGTGTTGCTAATAGAAATAGCAATACTTTGTTTAATTATTTTCCCTTAATTATTAATTTTACATTAATCTGTATATTTTAACTAAAACTATCTGTATTGCAGGGTAAAAGTGTCTGTGGAGAAATGATCAAAACCCGACCAGCTCTTCCACTAATTAGTGACAGAATAAGTAGACAGAAGCAAAAGCATTTTTCCACATGGCAAAGTTGATTTTCTTTTCCAAAAGAAAAACAAAGCCTTCACATTTAGCTACATGTTTCTCTTGTACATTTAGCTAAATTACTGACTGACTCACCTAGTGCAGTGGGTTAATTCTGAAATCTTATTTCAAACTAATTATTATGTAAAACTGAAATATAATGCTGTTTCTCTCTTGGAGAAGGATTTTTTTTGTTTTGTTTTTAATAACGGAAGAACAACTTCATTTCATTCCACGTGTCATTTGTGGTCAGATTTTCCATAAGGGGGACAGAGGCCTTTTTTTTTTTCTGTACTAGGGACTAAACCCAGGGCCTTTACAATGAGTACATCTCAAGACCTTTCTACTTTTTATTTTGAGACAGGGTTTTGCTAAGTTATCCAGGCTGGGCCTGATTTTTCCATCCTCCTGCCTCAGCCTCCCACAGTGCTAGAATTACAGACCTGTACCACCATGCCTGGTTTTAGTCTGACCTCTCTGAATGGTCCCTGTCTCTCCAGCCTGAGAATTGACAGTAGGTGCAGTAGGCCAAGGGACAGGGCTTTTTATGGGCACTGAAAGAAAGGAGGGGTGATGTTCTCTCGGCACCCCACTGAGAGGAAAACAGTCTACTTTTCTCTATTTGAAGACTATAACATGGGCCTGAGATCCATCACTCGGCTCTCTAATACTCAATCATGTATTCCCATATCAGAAGTTCCTATTTAGGGGTATAGGCTGCAGACTCATACCTGCACCAGCTTCCAGGGAATGAGTATGTTGGGCTGAATACAGGCTGAGGGCTCTCCCACGTCAGCAACTCCAGCACCTCCCAGCAAATGTGCTTGAGGCATGGTGTGCATGTGTGGACACACACGCCCCTGGGCACTCCCAGTGTCATGCACAATTCCCTCAGTGCTGGCTGCAATCCAGCCCTTCTCCAAAACAGGAATGCCGTTGAGTTTGCTCTTCACTAGAGATGCTCACAAAGGTTCCAGTTCATCTCCTGATGGAGATGGTAGATCTGAAGACCTGCCACCTTGAAGGTAGGAATGGCCATGTAACTTGCTTTTGATCTTTTGTGAGCAAAAATGCTGCATCACTTTTAGGCAAAAGCTGGTATGCTCTCCTCACTCCAAGTGTGGCCCATCAACCATAGGACAGACAACCCTGGGGAGGTTGATAGAAACACAGCATCTCAGGCCCTCCTAGACCTGATTTAGAATTCCTCTTTAATCAGCTCCCCCAGAAGTCACCCGTGTATTTAACTTTATGAAGTCCTACTCCAGGAGTAGAGCATTATTTGGCATACTCTTTTCTAGCAGTAACTGATGTTCCAGCTAGAGGTTCCTTTAGCCCAAGCCCCTCGCTTGACCTGAGACAAACTAGAGATAAATCATGGGAGGAATAAACCTTTGGTTGAAGCCACTAAAACTTGAGAATTGTTACGATGGCATAACCTAATCCATCCTAACACAATCGATCTGTACTTCGTGACCCTGGGCAAGAAAGTTAATCTCCCTGTGTCTCAGTTTCCTTGATAGAAAATGAAGACAACAGTTCTTACTCCCAGAGTAATTATGAGGATTCATGAGGTACACATGAGTAGGGCTTGGCACATAGTAAGTTCTCAGTAAATATGAGCTTCTATTACTGACATACTCCTTTTCCGTGGCTCAAACCCTGCCTCGTGATGCAGAACCCCAGCCTCCTTTCCTCAGTGACTGGGAAGTCAAAGCTTTGTCCCTGTCCATACTGCACCCAAGCCACACATCAAACACGAATACCCACCCTCCTCCGAAAGAAATAAGGGTGTTCATTACAGCGGGGCCCCGCATCCCTTGCCTGTGTCTTCATATCATCTCCTTCCCACTGCTCTGATGTGCACATGCTGCCCCTTCCCTCTCACCGACCTTCCCAAATCCCACTTCCTTACCATGCAATTTAGAATTTACACACAGTATTTGTCTGTCTACACATTAAGGCTTTGTCCTGAACTCAGTGCTAGAGGTAAAAAAGTTAAATGCCTAGTAAGTGTTTTCTTTCTGTCTTTTCCTCTAAACCCAGTGTATGTGACTCTAGCATCAAAAGTGATCAAACCTGCTGCAGAGAAAACTGAGGAAAGCGCAGTGAGAAAAATGGTGTGGAGGTTCTGTTCATGCCCTGGTTTTTAAAGGAGTCCAATATATTTCTGACATTATAGTAACTATAATGACAACAAGTCCTTGATGATACCTTTAATAAAGTGTATCATTTACTCTAAAGCAAAATAAAATGACAAGTTCCTTTTTCTCCTTGACATGCTCTTAAAATGTGTATAAAATATCCCCAGCCAGAATATTTTACTGTCTTGAATCTCTCCTCCACATTTATAAACCAGCTTTTAAAAGATCATGATATTGGGGCCAGTGAGATAGCTCAGCGGCATAAGCGCCTGCCTGGCAAGCGCAAGGTCCTGAGTTGGACTCCCAGTACCCACATAAAGGAAAAACAGGGCCGGTGATATCGCTCAGCGGTGGTACCCACACTAAAAAAAAAAAAAAAAAAAAAAATCATGGTATTAAAGCCAAACTGCACAATGAGTTAGATTATGCAGTTGCAAAGTCACAGAATTTGAAAGAGCACCTTAGAGACCCAATCTCATCGTTTTACCTTCTTTAGGCCAGAGGGCAGGATGAGCGGTCAGTGGTAGAGAGGAGACATCAAGGGCAGGCGACCGCTTGCTCAGTCAACTGAGGATTCTTGCTGAAGGCAGCAGGCCAAGGACCTACACGTCAGAGGTGGTGAGGAACCTGGTCCCATACTGATGGTGTGGGACAGCAGGAGTCCTGAGAAAGCAGGCTCTGCAGGCCTAGGAAGGAGCAGGGCTGAGGCTGAGGCTTGGTTTAGAGGTGACTGAGCCTGACTGAAGTTTGGTCCAGGAGAGAGCCTTCCTCAAACTACACCAGACAGCCTCCTTACTAGTCGCGGATACATGGTGTTTAGTCTGGTAAAAATCCACTTCAAAATCGGGTGAGAATTACTCACATGAACCTGTTTTTGTTCACTCAACTTGAAAAAACACAGGATCCTAAAGATGTCAAACTTTCACTGCAACTTATGCCAGTATTACCCATAAAAATAACGTCACCCATCACTCCTTTCCTCACTACACACAATTAGCAATTTATGAAGTCAGGAAATAGCTGGCAGTCGTCTTCATAGATGAAGTCAATGCAGTCTCAATCCTTTGCCAGAAGGCAGGGAAACCAATTGCAGACATCACTTTTCCCTGAGGCTGCTCAAGGCCAGTCCTTGCGGAATGACTAGGAAGGACAAACTTTGGCTTCACCAGGGATTTTTAACTGGAAACCTACACTACTTTAAAAAAATAATAAAGTGATTTAAAAAAAAAAAAAAGAGCCTTGGCTTTTGCTATTTTTACTGATACTCAAGTAGCACTGAATAAAACCTTTTAAGTCTAGATGTCTCTATGGAAAACCCAAGAAAACTTGTATTTTATGGCCACAAGTTTTATATCCCATTGGATCACCATAGGCCATCTGTGATCTCAGACATATCTTTGATCTATTTTTCTGAAATCCTATCAGTTACAATGAGATTTATAATGATTACTTTTGCTGAGGAGAAAGACAAGAAAGAACGAATTTTTATTAAGACAGTGCTCTTTACAATATTGTTAGAAAAAGAATTTTGTGAATTTTGGCATAGTAAAAGGGGGAAATGACTACTTTTAAATTTATATCATTAATTTTCCTTCCCTTCTTTTCATCAGTGTCAAATACATTTTCTTTCAAGAAATGAACAGTTCCTCTCCCCACACACTATTTATTACAATGGAGGAAAAAAAAAAAAAACTATAGAGTGAATCAACCTGACATCTTGACCAGGTGGCCAAAATTAACATCGCCTGTGCAGTTAGACAGCCTCTGTGTGCCTCCAGACGTGACACCCTGAGAGGAACATAACGTCTTCTAGCACGCACAGCCTGATTCTGATAATGAGGAAACACCAAGTAAGTTTAAAACCAGGACTATTCTATTATTTAGGAAAAGACCATGACAAAGTAGTAGGAACAAAAAAGCAATGGTGGCAGCTGAGGCATAATGACTGTTAATAAAAAATCAGTGTGGCACCGGGTGTAGTACTTCAGTGATTGAGCACATGATTAGTATGGCTGAGGCCCTGGGTTCAATCTCCAGCACTGCAAAATAAACAAACAGGGCCAGTGAGATAGCTCAGCGGCATAAGCGCCTGCCTGGCAAGTGCAAGGTCCTGAGTTCAATTCCCGCTACCCACATACGAAAAAAGGGCCGGTGATACCGCTCAGCGGCACGGGCACCTGCTGGTGCGTGAGGTCCTGAGTTCGACCCCCGGTACCCACAAAAAAATAAATAAATAAATAAACAACAAACAAAGATAAAATAAAGTAATAAAAGACAACAAAAGGCTGTGGAAATTTTCGTGATTAAAAGTAGCTTAAGAAAAAAAAGTAGCTAAAGATACAAGGTTAACTCAATGCAACACCTAACCCTAGGATGAATCTGATACTGTAGGGAGGTGAAGGAAGTTCTCTAAAGGGCATAATTGGAACAAGTGACAAAACTGGAGTATCAGTGATAGACTACGCAGGGTGTGGTAGTGCATGCCTCCAATCCCAGCACTCGGGAGGCTGAGGCAGGAGGATCACTGTGAGTTCTAAGGCCAGCCTGGGCTGCAAAGTGAGTTCAAGGACAGCCTGAACTACACAGTGAGACCCTGTCTCAAAATGACCAAAAAAAAAAGGTAGACTAAAGTATACCAATATAAGATTTACTGAAATCATTAACTATACAACTATACAGTGATTATGTGAGAGACTATCCTATGCTTATCAAATACCAAAGCTCTTCAGGGTGAAGGGTCATGATGTATGTAACTTTCCAAGTGAAAAGTTTAAAGAAAAATTAATGGATCTTGCCTACATTTGAGTTCTTGGCTATTTTCTCTCTATAATATTCCAAATACAACACAGAAAGAGAGGCTTGTGCCAAATAACAAAAAAGCACAAAGATATTTTAACACGATCCTTTATCAGTGATTGAAGCCTGCCAGTGTGACATACCATCCATTCTCAGCAAGGTTTGCTGCAAAAACCAGCAAACACTGGCTACTTGGCAGCTTAGATGTAATCATTTCTCCCTAATTTCTGTTAACAGGACAATGACTCTAAAACTATTTGGATCCCACAACTTTCCGAACTGTCTCATACACAAAGCAAGACTCTTAGCTGGTTTCTTAGAAAGGCACTACCAGTGTCAATCAACTAACTGAAAGCAAGATTTTGAGCTGGGACATCTTAATATTTTAAGTTGGAGAATGCTGAAGCTGGATCGCCTCATTATAGATCCACAATTCCTGTGAAAACTGTTGCCCAAATACTGCAGACTTAATGTCTCTGACGCCCACAGTGGCCGTGCAATGGAGGTGTTGACCTCTAATCTGCAAGACATCGACTAAAGTGATCACCCCCACAAAGGGATGGAAGGAACTATGCCTATGTCCAGTATTTCACTATAGACTTTTCTATAAGTCAGACACTGGAGAGAAGATTTAAAATGTGGTAAAGCGAGATTAAACTGCTCAGCCATGCTTAGGGATCAGGAAACACTCCTTACTCATTCTCCAAAACACAGCAAAGGCAGGGCATGTATATATTGCAAGGTCTTTTCTGTCCTTCCCTGTTTCTTGCTTTTTTTTTTTTGTGGGTACCGGGGGGTCGACCTCAGGACCTCATGCGCCAGCAGGCACCCGTGCCACTGAGCAATATCACCGGCCCTTTTTTCATATGTGGGTTCCGGAAGTCGAACTCGGGCCCTCGCGCTTGCCAGGCAGGTGCTTACGCCGCTGAGCCATCTCACCGGCCCCTCTTGCTTTATTTTGATTCTTTTAGTAGTGACTGCTTCTGGGATAAAATACTCATATACTACTTTTGGATTTGTGCTTTTATCTTAATCTCTTTATTCATTTTCCCCAAAATTTCAACCAATAATTTTATTTGACACAAGTTTACCAAGAACCCGCTGGCACACGATGCTTGGCCAGACTGAGTACACTCTCCAGAGGACCAAGTTGTTGGCCCTCCAAAGGATCCCCAAGAAAATGATATGAATACGATAAATGCAGAGGAGTCAGCTTGCAGAAAAGCATAAGGATCCAGAGTGAATTATAGCCAACTGCAAGAAAGAACGAGCTAGGCAAGGCACTAAAATTTTATGAGAAGACAATTTTCAAAATAGGAAAAACTGGAGAGAAGGTGCGTGCAACATTATTGTAGATTTAAAATCATGCATATTCTTCTCCATAAAACTTTGCAAATGCAGTTAAAACACACGCTTACAAAACCTAGCAATTATAAATCCTCTGAACCATGTAACTGTGATTAGCTGCTACTCTCAGTGATATAAAAATACTTCCACCACAATTACATTCCAGCCTGTAATGTAATTCAAAACAAACAAGTCAGAGACATCGCTCAAATGGCAGAATCAACAAATACAGATGCTTTGCATCAAGGAAACGAATCCACTAAAGAAAGGGCATTGAGAGACGACTCTGCTCTGCCCGCCAGGGCCTGGCCCTGGGCTTCTGGTGGAACAGCGAGGCCCCCTACTGGGCAGAGACACACAGTGCTGCTCTGCAGCAGCCCTTTGCACCCGCGACCCCTTGCTGCAATCAGTGCCGCAATGTCAGAAGCTTTGGCTGTGATAATTTTTCCCGTGTTACACTCACAGTTTCAAATTTTAGATTAAATTTAAAACGTATTATCCGTATTTTTAAGTAAATATTTGACTTCAGATCAAACTGATCGTCATTTTCTGCCAAGGAGCATTCCTACCGCCAACTGGCACCCCATCTCCTTCACCCCGGGCCCCCTTTTTCTTTTTGCTATAATTCTCAGCACTTTCCAGCAAACCATACCATCAGCTATCCTCATCATCTGTCCCCCATGGCTGGGAGACAAGCTCCACGAGGACACGCAGGATTCTGTACTTTGTTCCAGGGAACAAAGGGCCCCTGACACAAAATAATTGCTCCATAATAAGGAATTTTCCCATTTATGCCATTATCTTTTTAAGACTGTTCCTTTTCAAAGAAGGCATAAATAGGGCTTTATTATAGCAATATGCTACAATTAAAAAAATGACCCATATGCACTTGTTTTAAAAGTATTCATTTTCTTAGATGCTTTATAAAAGCAAAAGATCTATTCTAAGGACCACGAAATCATGGTCATATGTATACAACTCATATAAAACCTAGAAAGAAGCCAGGCCCCAGTGCCCTGAGGGAGCATGGAACTGTAAAAACTGAGGCTCCCACTCTGAAAGGCCACTCCTAGAGAAAGTGTTTGCACACTCTGTCCCGACACATGAAGGTAATGGATCCGGACACACATTCCCTGAAAAGCCAGCACTTTCCTGGACGGGGCATACAGCTGTGGCTGAAGGGCAAGCACTGTTTCTAATTTCTGAAACCTCAAACCTTCATTTTTCCCCTTCTGAAAATGTGCTTTCAGCTTGGGGAAAAGCTAACAGTTGTTTATAATTGTCAGACTTTTAAGAAGTGCTAATTTGTTCCCTTAACAGAGCAAATGATGAGACACCATTTACCCACAGAGTAACAACGTATAAACATATGATTCACCGATGTCAACAGCTTTCAGTCCAGGAATTATGTCCGGCTCACTATGAGGCACTGGTCTTGCATCAGGCAAGTTCAGGGTTTCTGACATTCCTTTTTCCGAACTTTTGATTTTGGTGCTGTGAGAAGAAAAAAAAAAGAAAGAAAAAATGAAGATGTAGGCTCATGTCCGTCCCTCTTCACATGGACATGTACTAAGGGAGGTCCGTTACATGCAGCAGGGGAAAACTGACCATTTGGATTCTCCTGTTTGTAGAAAGTCTTCAACAGTTCCACAGCTTCCTCAGCCCGACATCCAGGAATGCACTGATGAAATGAGAAAGGGGAGAATGAATGCAGGCCTGTGAAAATGTGTGCAGACTCCTATTGACACAGTGATACATAAAAAATTATGTAAACAGATTTCAGATTATGTTAATTGCTTTGGGGATATTAGTGTGGATAAAGTACATTTCCAAAAGAGCAGACTTTCAGCCTCAGGGAAACATCAGTCTCAATCAACTATTACTAAATGATTGTGGTCGGCTGTATAATCTTGGGCCAGGTCCACAAACTCTCTATACCTTGTCTGTACAATGCAGCACTCACCTCAGGGGGATGCTGTGAGGACTAAATGAAATAATACAGATCACGCACCTGGCACATCATAGGTGCTAATAAACAGTACCTATTTTTATCTGCTGATATTTACTGGTGGCCCATTAATTGTTTGACACAACAAAGCAGGGGTTGGCAAACTATATTTGATGGAGCAAATCCAGTCCACTGCTACGAGGGGTGAGCTAAGAGTGGCTTTTATATTTTTAAAGGGTTAAAAAGGACCATAAAACACTGAGACAAGTGGCTCACAAAGGCAAAAATACTGACTAGCCCTTTACAAAAAAAGTTTGTCCATTTTTGCTATTAAGGACTTTTTAAAAAGTGTCTAGTTTGTTCTGTCTCTGGAATCCAAGTGGAGAGAACAGAGCAAAACCTATGAAATTGAATAAGTAAGCAATGGCGATATCAGGAAGGAATGACATTACAAGAAACACTACATGGGGAAGACGAAAGCTGCACTTAAAGAATGTTTACAGAGGCTAAGCGGTGTGTCTCAGGGAAGGAGAAGTGGAGGCTGTGTGCGGGAAACAGGCTGATGGGATGGTGGGGCTGCAGGACGAATACTAAGGAAACAAGAGGAAAGAATCAAAGAGACGGGGTCCAGAGTCTGGAACTGACATGACACGCCCTTCTGAAGAGTGTGAAAGGATGTGCTTGTCCTCGATGCCAGGTACAAGGGAGGAAGGGGCCAGCCAACTCCCACACAGAGACTGGAGGCCCAGTCACTCGAGGGCGTCATCTGTCTGCTCATGCCTGGGCCATACGAAGCCTTCACAAACCTCCCTGACAGTAACAATGACCTTCCTTCCACCCTGCCTCTCTCAAGACACCACTTTGCTTCTCATTTCCTCCTCGACCTCATCCTCGCTGACTCATTGTCTCAAGACTCCTTTGAAGCTGCGCTCTGTGGTAGCCTAAAAACCCCGAATGACCAAAACACTGGTCATTCCACCACCTCCACCTCCATAGTGCTGTAGCCCAGCCACACCTGCTCGGAACTCTCTCCTCCCACAGCTTCTCACTACGTCATTGCTCACTCACCATTAGTCCCTTCGCTGCTGCTCTGGGCTTCCTGTGAATGTGCAGTGGTGCCCCCCATAGCTCCCCCTGTGCTCTGGGGAGTACCCACATACACACACAAAGCCCTCTCCTCCTACGTGCAGTTAGACCAATGGTTCTCTACCTCGGCTGCTCTGTAGACTCGCTTGGGAGCTCTCTACGAACACAGCAGTGCTTGTCCCCTGCCTTCTCATTCACTGGCCTAGGGCAGAGACTGAGCACAGGGAAGCACAAACGTTCTAACATGTAGTCAGAGAGGAGAACCACCGAGTTACAGTAGAGAAGGACACTGTATTGCTCTGAAATACCAAGATAATATTTTCATGTATCCTTTATAACTACAATTTTAGTTTTAATAAAAAGCATGCATTAATGAAATAAAAACTTTTTAAGCAAAGCAGGCATAAATGAAACACTATCTTCTTGGCAAGAATAGGGTGATAGGTCTCCTCTAGGAACTTTCAAACTGCTTATAATACAGTATTAAAAGAATCTATAATTCTAGAATGAGAAAAGACATCTCACCTCCTATTGTTCCCTATCCCCGGAACCCAAAGAAAGGAAGAAAACACAGAATCTAGAAGTCTTTATATGATTTCTTTAGAATCATAAAATTCCCTTAAAAAAACATAATTTGGCATCAAACCTAGAGCTATGTCTTGAAGCCGTGGGCATTCACTTTCCATTGAGCCAGTGATGTGTGGGGTATGTATTGCAACTGAACGTTGTTTTGGTTCAGCCAGATCTACTTTGGGCAGAGATGTCTGAGAAAGAACTGTGTTTGTGCGCTCACATCACTGATGTTTCAGAGAAATCTTCCACCCCTGTCTGACGTTCAAGGGCTCGTCTTTGTTCTGTCCAGAAATTGAGAAATTCATTAGATCATTTTCATAAGGGAAGTCTCATATGGACTCAGCAATTCATTTGCAAAGAGTTATGTAAACAAAGTTTGAGCTACTCTTACAAGTGACTGGGAAAATCAAATCACTTTGCAGATGTACTTCACGATCAAGTTAATTGTGTCATTAACTCTACCATTCCTCTGTGATTTCTGTCTGATGTGATGCTAAAGGCATTTATTCTTAAACGTAAAGCATTTGTTAGGCAAGCCAATATTCAGAGAAAATTCAAGACAGAACATTTTATAAAACATGTTCTCAATGGGATAGAGCCAAATTCAGCCTTTCATAGGTCCTTATCATAGTCTATGAATAGCTGGGTCCATGAGGTCCAGCATTTGTTAATTTTCTTTCTTTTTAGAGTTATAATACTTTTGGGTTAACCTTCCTTTTTGGAGAGAAACATTGAACCAGTGTAGAAAAACTGCACATCCTTAACCAAACTTTGACAGAGATTCCCAGTACTTACACTCTTAATCAGAAAAACTCTGAAGATGTACAAGTGTGTAAAAGGAATGTGGAATTTCTAAGTGATGAGAGACGTGTGGATTCTCTGGTTAGGGGGAAATTTCAACATTCTAAAGGCAGAGAAAAAATAGAATTAGAACAGTCAGTGGACACTAATAAGGTTTGTGGTAATCTAGTGAAATTATTGAATTTGTACAAAAAAACTGTGCTCACTGTAAGTAGCATCTACTGTCAATGACATGGGCCAAGTTCACCAAGCTTGGTATAACACAGAATGACAGAAAGCAATGCTGAAGATTGTTAGAAGGCAGGGACTCTCCTTTAGCAGAAATTTTGTAACTGAAGAGAAGAACCACTCATCTAGAAACTCTTTTTTTTTTTTTTTTTGTGGGTACCGGGGGTCGACCTCAGGACCTCGCGCACCAGCAGGTGCCCGTGCCGCTGAGCGATATCACCGGCCCTTTTTTTTTTCCGTATGTGGGATCCGGGAGTCGAACTCGGGCCCTTGCGCTTGCCAGGCAGGCGCTTATGCCGCTGAGCCATCTCACCGGCCCTAGAAACTCTTACCTGTTGTCCTCCACTAAGCCATAAAGAAACTCAATCTGCAGTCCTGGGGTCCTGTCAGATTCCGTCACAGCTTCTTGGACTACTGATTACATACATTCACAAGCCCACAGTGAGATGAAAGTAATCAGAAAGCAAAAGTGTAAGCAAATCATATTACCTGAAATGGTCTCCCAGTATTTGGTAAGTCAGCAGAAGCAATGTCTAGAACAGAACCACAGCCACCGAATCGTTCATTCTGACAGCCATAGATGACCAATGGGATTTATAAGACAGAATTAAGGTCCTGTAGGATTCACAGTACTGTGGCAAAATCAGGGTGGGTTGCTATAACCAGCCTGGAGAAGAAGGCTCAGGCCACGCTTCGAAACAAAGATTGGGATTAGTCCTCAAAATCATACAATCCAGTTACACAAAAGAAAGAGGTTGGGCCGGTGAGATGGCTGAGCGGCGTAAGCGCCTGCCTTGCAAGCGCGAGGGCCCGAGTTCGACTCCCGGAACCCACATACAAAAAAGGGGCCGGTGATATCGCTCAGTGTCACGGGCGCCCGCTGGTGCACGAGGTCCTGAGGTCGACCCCCCGGTACCCACAAAAAAAAAAAAAAAGAAAGAGGTTTAAAGTATTTAGAAATTAACCTCTAACAGTCACACACAGAATGAAAACTGAGTATGTAGCTGCTTAATGTTCACGGTTTAGTATGCTCTCTGCTCTTTCCTAAACCACTTTTTCAGAATCGTTAGAGAATGGGAGCCAGACAGGAGGAAGAAATCTAAATCTGGGGATTTTCACCTTTTAGAAATAACAGATTATTCCCTGTTCCCACCCCACAAAAAATTTAAACCGTGCTCCGGTACAAAACAGAATAAAGCTAAGGAACCCCAAAAGGCAGGATAAGGATGAAATTGTAAGTTGCGAATAACTCAAAAACCTCTGCATTTTTTTCTTGTGGGTACCAGGGTTCGAACTCAGGACCTCGCGCTTGCCAGGCAGGCACTTGCGCCACTGAGCTATCTCACCGGACCCTGCATTTTTTTTAAAGTGATAAAATTATTTGTACATATATAGTTTTAAATGTACATTAAAATACAAGTATGAAATGGAGTTTTTGAGTTTTCAAAATATCTTTAGAGTGCACCCAGTGTTTATATTGCTTATTCTTTGTAAGACACAGTCCAAAGAGCTATAACTTCATTAATTTGCCACTTACGTGCAATTACGATACCATAAAGAATGTCTTTAACTTATTTATTTTTGACTTAAAATTTTTAATACTTTGTGATAGGTATTCATAGCAAAAATAAAAATAAACAGAAAATTTTAAATCACCCATAATCCATCATCCAAAGGCAAAATTTAGGTATATATTTTTCAGAACTTCTCTTGTAATCTATTTTAACTTATGATTTGCTCTTATATATCAGTTTAAGTTAGTTTGAAGCTTTTCTTTCCCTAGCTTATTTAACAATCCTATGTTTATTGACATAAAAAGAAATGGCAATTTTATTATGTAAAATCTTTCCTTTTTTGTCAAGATATATTTTAGAATGGAGTTCCTAAGTTTGTGTTTTCATACATTAGAAAACTTCTGGGTGTAGTTCAGTGGTGGAGAGTGTGCTTAGTGTGTGTGGCAAGGCCCTGGATTCAGTACCATGGCCAAAAAAGAAAGAAAAGAAAACACGCCATGCATCTGGCCAGTTTCTTGTGCACAGGAAAGATACAAGGCTTGCACTTACAAAGTCAAAGGATACTCATCAGGCGGAGAGCAGCTGCACACATAATGCATGGCTCCACGGTGACATACAGCACAGTGTGCTCAAAGACTGCAGAAGGTCGCCGGTCATTTTGGTGGCACCAGTCTAGGACCTGATCGATGGCCACCATTTCTGCATGTCGAGTAGCCTTCAAAGAGAGATGCTTGCATTGATCGTTTGCCTCATATAACCGATATTTTACAAATATACAAACATAAATATAAAAAGCCACGCCTATCGCTTCCGCTGACATTTTAATGAATGAGGTTTCAGGAGACTCTTAGCAGTTGACAGGCAATTCCCCAGCTCAAGTATCACAACCTCACCCACAGAAGACACCTACTTCAAGATGCCTTATAAATCCTGCTGTACTTTTAGTCGAGTTCCTAAGAAGTTCACAGGAAACCTTCAATTAAAAATACCATAGAGAGAATAAGTCTCAAAAAAAAGATAACTAGTGTTTCTGAATATTTTAGGGGAAGATTGAAATTTTCATAAGCTTGTGCTCCAGTTTCAAATGTATTTTCAAGGCTGTCACTGACCTCACTCTAAGCAAACTATATTTAGTTTACTGGGGGATGAATGTTTTCTAAATGCTGGCAAACTCTAGAGAAGCAGAGATTTAGTATATTAGTCTCAGATACCTCATGGGAGTGAGTCTTCCAGAGGAGGAATCACACAGCATGTGAAATCAACATTTAAATTTGAATCCTGACAGGGACATTACTAATTATGAGGTACTGGGCAGATTATCCATCTCCTTGAAGACTTGTTTTTCCATATGCAAAATGAGGTGCCCTGGGATCTACACCTCAAGACAACTGGAATTACACGAAACACAGTGCTGTACGATGCTGCGTATGTACTCTGCTACCTCTCCTCCCTGTCCCCTCCTTTCTATCCAACAATTGCTTACAATATCCATTACAGTAACATTTACACTGAGTGCTTATTATGTATAAGTCACTGTGCTAAATAAATTCTGGGTAGGATAAAAAGTTTCTGCCCGCAACAAACAAACAAAAAAAGAAGACAAAACTGGTGCAGCCAATGGAGAGGTGCTTGTCTACCTTCTGCTATGGTTTAGATCTAAAATGTCCCCCAAAAGCCTCAGGTGTTTGGAGGCTGATTGGCTCACAGAGGCACAGTATTCTTCAGTGGGTTCATCCATTGAGGAGCTCAGTAAGGGATGGTGCTGGTAGGAGGCGGGGCCTGGTTGGAAAAGACATGTCCCCGTGCGCCAACCTGGAAAGATGCATTCCTGTCCCTAGCTCCCCTTCTCTTCCTACTTCCTGATGGCCAAGGATTGAAGAGCTTTCCTCCACCAGGCCCTTCTACTGCACCATTTCTGCCTTGATGCCTGCTGACCAGAACTGAAACTGAGCCAAAATAAAGCTCAGCCCTTTTGAGCTGTGGGCGTCAGGTATTTTGTCCCAACAATGGAAGGTGACTAATTCACATAGGATCTAGGGTACGATGTGAAAAGTTACAGCACTGTGGTCCAAGATGCCAGGGAAGCCAGATGGGAGCAGAGCTGGCAGGGGCACGTTTCCGCTTCCTCAGAGAAGGAAGTGTCAGGGAAGGGGTGCCAGTCCTGGCTGCATACTGAAACCCACTGGAGAGCTTAAACAAAGTTTCCCTAAGCTGAGCGCCTTTTAAAACTCAGATTCAGAATTTCCGAATCATATCTCCCTGTAGCTCTCAATAAATAACTGTTGCATCACCTCAGTCAACTGCCTCGTTTACTGCTCAAGAATAAGCAGGTGTGCAACAAAAAAATTACTCACTACAATTCTATAGCTTCATTAAATTTTTCTGGTTTCCACATGTAAAAAAAATTATTCTAGGGGCCAGTGAGATGGCTCAGCGGCATAAGCACCTGCCTGTCAAGCGCGAGGGCCCGAGTTCGACTCCCGGATCCCACATATGAAAAAAGGGCCGGTGATATCGCTTAGCGGCACGGGCGCCTGCTGGCGCGCGAGGTCCTGAGGTCGACCCCCCGGTACCCACAAGAAAAAAAAAAAAAATTATTCTATCACTGTTATAATCAGAACAAAACAGCATTAAAAAGAATGCGGCACCACGTTCAGTCTCATCTTCTTGCTAACTTCCCTCGGTACATTCTGCCCCCACTGTCTCTACCACTCGTTTCCAATTGTGTGGCTCAACTCCCTTACATTTTTCGTTTGATTAACTTCATTTCTTCCCTTCCCCACGACTTCATTGTTGTAAACCATAAGGCAGCCAACAGGAACTTCAGTATTTTTGAGGGCTTCTTTGGCCTGAAATACAAAGCAGAAAATCTGAGATCTGTTACAACACTCAATACTTGAAAAAGCCATAGAAAAGAAATAGATACAGCACAAACAGGATGTTCACGAGAATCGGGGGCAAAGAACCGTGGCTGTGTCTTCCCTTTTCTCAAATCTAGTTCCATTCTGGTATTTAGCATCTATGTTCTGTATGGTGGATCCAAGTTACAAAAAGCTCCGGAGTAAAGTCCCTTCATCGGTCCTGAGCCTCGGATTTCCTCTTCTCACTGGAAGGACGATCGCTGATCATCTTTCTTAAATGCCAGGGTCACCTCCTCTCAGAGACAGTATACATATTTACAAAAGGTGTGAAAATAAATCATATTTTAAAATCTTTCATTAGGACTCTTTCCTCATTAAAATTCTACTTTCTTAATTTTTTTTCTTCTTTAAAATTATGGAAATAACCTCCTAGAGTTGCAATAGCATACAGGTGACCAGCCTGGATGTCATCCTGCCTCATAATTTCTACTAGAAATGAGACAATAAAAGTTTAAATTCACTGTAGGTAAAAACGGCACAACTACTTTGAAAAATGTTTTGGAAGTTTCTTTAACAAGTAAATACACATACAGGCCATGTCCACAGTCGCACAGAACCACATACACACAAGCTCACAAAAAGATGATGAAATTTTAATAACCTCTGCAGAGTGTACCAATCTTTTCCTGCCTTTGATATTGCACTACAGTTACGCAAGATGCTACCACTGAAGGAAACTAGTTACTTGTATGCTCGTATATTATTTTTTTGCAACTTGCCATGAATTTATAATTTAAAAACAGAAAGTTAATAAATAAATATAGGAAGAGTACATAAGAAAGATCTTGCAACAGAGATTAAGAAGAAATGTCAAGCCAGGTATGGTGCTGCGCACCTGTCATGACAGCACTCTGGGAGGCAGAGACGGGAGGCCTGCAAGTGAGAGCCCAGCCTGAACAAGTTAGTGAGATCCCATCTCAAAATTTAAAAAATAAAGTAAAATAAAAGGGCTGGAGCTATAGCTTGGTGTGAAGTCCCTGAGTTTAACCCCACATATAATAAATAAATAAGCGATTAAATAAAGAAATGCAAGCCAACTGAGGGATGAGGAAAGCAGGAGTGTTCAGTGTTACAGCAGACCAGAGAAGAAACCAGGTCAAGGAGTATGGGGGTGGGAGTCAGCTGTGCTGAATGCAGTGGCACAGAGGTGACTTAAGTGGAGCAATGCAAAGGAGAACCAGTGGCTTCAAAAGTGACTCATCTATGGGTTAAATTTTTAGCTTCCAATAATATTTTCCCCTAAAAATCTCTTAAGACATAATGCTACATCTACACCTCAAGTATTCTGATTCTGAGAGCTTGAAAATACACGTGGCATGATCAAACAACACAGTGTATGTTTAAATTTAAAAATTTACAGTAAGACACATTGCTACTAATCCCCCTCTAGATACTCCACTTGCTCAGAACACACTTATCCCGTCAATCTTGGTTCAAGCCAGATTTAAAAGAAATGAAAACCCATTTCACTCAACCCCATCTCATATTTTCCAACACTCCTCCCGCCTCTTTGTCAAGCCCAATCCTTTCTTTATGACTGCAAAGGAGCTCAAGCACAATGGTCAGATGTACGTGCGGTAGCTGCGAATGCATACAGCCTGTCCTTTATGGAAGAGACCAAAGCTCAGTCATTATTTAAAATGGCTACTTGGTCTTATTTAAATTAACAAATGACCGGGCCGGTGAGATGGCTCAGTGGCGTAAGCGCCTGCCTTGCAAGCGCGAGGGCCCGAGTTCGACTCCCGGATCCCACATACGAAAAAGGGGCCGGTGATATCGCTCAGCGGCACGGGTGCCTGTTGGTGCGCGAGGTCCTGAGGTCGACCCCCCGGTACCCACAAAAAAAATAAATAAATAAATAAATAAATAAATAAATAAATTAACAAATGACCAACTTTCAAAATGGAAGTACTACACATCTCTTCTTTGTAGCCCAAACATTGGTCTCCATCTCCTCTTTAAATGTAACTTGGTTTTTCTTCCAGGCAGACCCTGCCCAGTTGCAAATAATGAAAGCTCCTGTAAGGAAGAGTCGTAGATTTTTACTGTTTTCTGTAAAGACAATACCTCACAAACTACTCTAGCGACGTCGTGAAAACGGGTGAGGGGCAGAAGATTACAGTTCACAGAACTTCGATGAGTTCCCAAAGAAGTATTTCCAAATTAAGACAAAAAATGAGGGGGGGGGAGCAAGTTACCCAGAAGATCTCTTAGGTAGACTATCAAAACATATAAAAGGTTAAACTGTTCAACAACTGCTACTACAAGTTACGCTCTGATGCTCTTTTCTTCCTGCAACTTTAAATTCCTCCACAGTCTCCCTCCGGACCAGCCTCCGATAGACTTGTTATTCTTCTAGCTCTGTGGTTCTCATCTTTTCTGGAAGCAAAATCCTGTTTGAGACTCTGATGAAAGTTATGGACTGTTACCAGAAAAAAGCACATATATAAGGCATGATCAAAAATTACAGTGAATGTTCACTTAAAAATGAATTTATTACAGTGAAGAACACACTCCCACGAAGCTCCTCAAAATATTCGCTCTTGCTTTGAACACACTTTTCCCATCATTCTTGCCATTTTCTGAAGCAGATCTGGAAGCTCACTTTTGTTTCTTTAGTTGCACTATTGCGGGTGCCTGAACCAATTAAAAACATTTACCTTTCATGGTCGTTTTGATTTGGGGAAGAACCAGAAGTCACATGGTGCCAGATTAGGTGAATAAAGTGGATGAGGACATACTATGTCTTCACGAGGCTGCATTTCCGTTGGATGGCACTTGGCAGCAGCATTTGCAGTACTTTTTATCACACCTCATAAAGATACTCATGAAAGAGGACTTCCAGAAGTGCCTCACAAAGTGACAAGAATGATAGGATGGGTGTTTGCGGGGAGGGGAAGGATTCTGAGAATGATTAATGGCAATGTGTCTTTTACTGTAACAACATTTTAAATTTAAACATGCACTGTATATTTCAACCATACCTCATATATAATATTTTAGGAATAATTTCAAGTTTCACAGATTCACACTAAAACCTAAGCCCTAGGTTAGGAAGCTCTAATAGGAAGCTCTGTTCTACTTAGATAGTAGACAAAGTTCCTCATCACTTTATATCTGACAGTTCCTTTGGTCCATCTTTCCTTTCCACCGACCCATATTCCTTTTGTCTCTTAAAATGTAGAACAAATTCCATCATTTTTCTCAACCAACTTGCTCAGAACCTTATCAGCTACTATATGGTAGTGCTTTGTGTCTCTTATGTTGGACCCTGGACGTGTCATTTATCAACTTTTATTTATGCATGGCTTGAACCTAGAAAGTGAGCACTAGATTCTGTACCTGAGCACCAAGCACAAGGCCCGATACGCAGAGAACATTTAATCACACCACATTTGTTACAATAGCTGGTGCTTTCTCTTTGCACTTGCCTCAGGTCTAGCACAATATTATACTAATGTCCAGAAAATGCATACTACAGTAAACACAATTTATTCTGGAAAGCTTGCTACTTTTCTCCCTCTGTGTGTATCTGTAGCCAATCTTTCTTTTTTCCCCAAGTATAAAGCAAGATATGTTCAAGGTAGAAAATTTGAGAGTAAAAACCCCACACATTAAATATAAAAATCACAGGCCAGTGAGATGGCTCAGCGGCATAAGCGCCTGCCTGGCAAGTGCGAGGGCCTGAGTTCGACTCCCAGATCCCACATACGAAAAAGGGGCCGGTGATATCGCTCAGCGGCACGGGCGCCTGCTGGTGCGCGAGGTCCTGAGGTCGACCCCCCCGGTACCCACAAAAAAATAAAAAAATAAATTAATTAATTAATTAAATAAAAATCACTCACAATGTCAATATCTCAAAATATTAATCACTATTATTAAGCAACAGAAGCTCTCCAGTTTTTTTCCTATACCTGCATAGAAGTGTTTGCAGCTGTTTTTTTTTTTTTTTTTTTTTTTTTTTTTAGTGAAGCAGATTTACATAATGTATATAGTGCAGCAGTCAGCACTTTTCATTCAGAAATGTATTGGAAACATTTCCCTTAGTTGGGTGATTTTCATCACATGACCTTCCAAGGTTGCAGAGTATTCCTCTATTTGAATATATCAGACTTATTAAACTAATCCCCAATTGTTTGACATTTACACTGACTCAAATTCTTTACTTATTATAACAAGTGAAGAACACCCTATATAGAATATCTATTGCTTCCTTGTGAATTATTTCTGGAAATAACTATAAAACACAAGTAGCACCTACGATGTCATTTTAAAAAATAAAGCTAATAATAAAATTAGTCAATGAATTATGTCTGGGCAATTTCCAGAAGAAAAAACCCTCAATGTCCAATTAGGATGCTTGACACATAGGTGTAAGGGTAATGAAATAGAGGAGGTGAGAAGAGTATAACATTTGGACAAGCCGTGAGCAAGGCGACACAGACATCAGCACAGGCCAGTGGTCACAGCATCATCTTCACCAGCTCTGCAAGTCTGGGGAAATCATTTAACTTTCTCAGCCTCCATTTTCCCACTGGAAGATGAGGACAGTGACAATACCCACTTCACAAGGCTGGTGTGGGGCTCAAATGACATGGCCCATGGGAAACACTGCGCATAGCACTGTCTGGAACGTAACAGGGGGACAACATTGTTACTTGGTCTGGTATTTTTTCCCAAGCCTGTTCCCTTAGAATGCTATGCTCAGCACCCATGATATGATGGTTAAAACCACGACCTTTCTTAAATGCTCAGCTCTCCAAAAGAAAACTGTCATGAAAGATAATGATTTTATTAAAATAAAGTTGATGGAATTAACTAAACTTTACAAAGAACAACAAAAGTAACAGGGATGCTGCTTCTCACGTACCACACTGCCGAATATTAATGAATGATAATGCCGGGTTGGGGGAAGTGGGACGGGACATTTTCATAACCGGGTAATGGAACTGTGACCACTGCTAACAGTGGTGTCCAACAAGAGCGTTTTTTAATTTTTATTTTTATTAGTACATGTTTGTAGTACATAATGATTACATTCATGGGGGGAGATGGCACATGTACATAACATATCTTAATTCCTTTTTCATCCCCTCCCTCCCCTCCATGTCTTGGTCTCCTGCTCTTCTGCAAAAGAGCTATCTCCCTAACAGAAGCTTTCGTCACAACAGAAATGTCCTTTGACATGTGGTACCCGATAACAGTAGTTGGTGGTCACAGGTGACTACTGAGTACTTGAAATAAGTCTCACACAACTGAAGAACTGAATTTTATTTCGCTTTAATTAATTTAAATTTAAACAGCAAACATGTAGTTAGTGGCTGCTGTATTGGGCAGGACAGTTGTAGACAACAATATAGCAATATCCTTATAGCTTTAAAACACACATGCATGTGTGCGTGCACACGCACACACTCACACACACACACACACACACACACACATACAGGTCCTTGGTCTCATTTTTGGTATTCATTCTAATTGTAATGAAAGTTCATGGGTTAAGGTTGAGAGGATGATATGCTGAAATAAAAAGATATTTAAAACTACAAAAAATGTGCTACTAACAAAAAAGAGAATACATAATTCCATTTTTGCAAAAGTATACATATGGGCAGAGAAATATGGAAAAGCGCTCCCAAAATGTTAGAATTGAAATTATAATGAGGACTCAGAGTGAGACAAAGGACACACGTGTATGTGCCATAAAGGTATATAAGGCACAGTACTGCTGCACTGTCAGCTGAAGCTGTGATGCCCAACACAGTGGCCACTACCGCGTGCCAGCTGTTAAGTGTTAACAGTCCACTGACAGTGGGACGTTAGATAATCTTTTCATAGTTAGTTAAACTGTGTTTATAGCTTGATTTCTTATGGCTGAATTATTTATGTAATCAGAAAAAGAAAACATTAAAATACTTTCATTTGGGGAAAAAATATCAAAGGCAAAGGGCACTACAAGGTCAAAGGCTAAGTTCATTTTTAAGGCTGTTACATCTATGTAGTCAAACTGTCCTGCAGAAAGGACCAAGTTCACCTCAAACCAAGCACCCTTCTCTATGTACCCTTACTATCATGGACATTATAATTTTTTCTCTCTTGCTAATTTAATGGGTGAAAAATTATATCTCTTTTTAGTTTGAATTTTATTACTAATAAAATGGCATATGTCAGCTACTTGTCATTTCTTTAATATCCTTTTCATATCCTTTGACATTTTCCATATTTTCATACATCTTTTCTCATTACTTTGGAGAGTGCTTGTATTTTATATAAACTATATATGATATACATTTCCATAAGTTACATATTAAAGTTATCAAACTTGTCCTTCTATATATACATATATGTTGCAAATATCTTTCTGCTTTGCCACTTGCTTTGACTTTGTAGTTTATCTTTTTAAACAGATAGATGTTTTCAATGTTTATATAATGAAAACCTAATGATTTTTGTCATGTTTTCTGCCCTTTGGCAGTATATTTTATTATTATGGTTATTGTTATTATTTTGTTTTGTTTTATTCTTTTGAAACAGCATTTCACTGTGCAGTTGAGGCTCATCCCTAATATGTAGCCCAGGCTGGCCTCAAACTCATGGAGATCCTCCTGCATGTCTCCTGATTGCTGGAATTGCAAGCACATGACACCATGCCTGACTTTGGCAGTATACTTTAAAGAGTCCCTCTCCATTCCAATGCTATACAAATACCATTTATTTACTTCTAATTCTCTCATAGTTTAACTCTTACAAACTGTGAGATAGATATTAGTCTCATATACAGATGCAGACAGACGCCGAGGCAAGCTGTCAAGGTTAGTTTGAACAAAGTTAATCTCTACACTTACCTGCAGAGTATAAAATCATTTGTATCCTGCTTGTTCAATGTTAAAAATCACAGGTCTCCAGGTTTCCACTGTCACGTTTAACACTGAAATGACAGCTGTGGTTTTTCGTTGTTCTAATCTATTTTCATAAGCAGTGGTAGTACTGAGTCATATGATGCATAGGCGAAGTTGCCTTCCAAAATGTTGAACCTGTTAGATTGGTAGGGCAGTACTGACTTCTGCAGTCTCATTAACTTTACATGACATTCTTAAAAAAACAAACTAGATTTTCAGCTTTCTGGAGAACTGTTTTCCCTCCTTTTTATAACCCAAGCATATGGGGTGTTGTGGTTTATACCTAGATGTCCTCCCAAAGCCTCATACACGCATAGGTGGGGCTTTTGGAGGTGACTGGATCCTGGGAGCGTGATACGCAGCAGTGGATGAGTGCACTGATGGGTTTATAGCTAACTGTGATGTTGGGAGATGAAGCCTGGTAAAGGTGGTGGTCACTGGGGTGTGGCCTGGTAGGGTTTATCTCCTCCTGACCCCTCACTCCTCACTACCCTCCCCGTCCCCACCCTTGATCATTCCACTTCCCTCTGCCACACCACGAGCAGTTTCTCCTCTGCTGTGCTGCCCTGCCTTGGAGCTAACCAGCTATAGACTGAAACCTCTACAAACTGAGCCAAAATAAGCCTCTCCTCCTTTAAATTGCAGCTGTTAGGCATTGTGTCCCAGCAATGAGAAAGTAAGACCAGGGTTTTATTTTTTCAGAAGATAGACATATTCTAGTGCAATGGTGGCAAACCTATGGCACGCACGCCACAGCTGGCTGGCTATTATCATTGAAAGTTCTAAAAGCTTCTCCGTCACTGGTTTAGTGCAACCCCTTTACTTTAAACATGAGCAAAGTGAGATATGGAAATGATATGATATGAAGATGCCTGTGTCCTCCCTGTTAACAGCAGTGGCCACTTCCCTTCTGAATCCTCAGTACCGAGTCAGGAGTGGTAGTGCATGCCTGTAGTCCCAGCCACATGCAGGCTGAAGCAGGAGGATCACAAGTTGGAGGCCAGACTGGGCAACACTGGGAGACCTCATCTCAAAACAAACAAATGTTCAGTACATATTAATTAAAGATTGACTTGCTGCCTCCAGATTTGACACGAGGTATCCACCTAGTCTAATCTTAAACTCTTATCGGAAGTAATTTTTCAAATTTAAGATTTGAAGTTTCTTTGGGGAACAAGTTGTGGCAAGGACTTTTCCTTTTTTTAAAGCCTGAAAGAAACATGCATAGGCCAAAACCAAAAAGGCAGCCACTAAGGACCTCCTTAATCCTACACAGGAGGTAAACTGTGTAATCATGATTCTAGGTGTTTATAATCCAATTAAGAGACAAAAGGCCACAGTTTCTTACAAATTCTTTGAACTTCAACCATCTCATTTGATAGAACAGAAAGGGAACTGTGGAGTGATTTAAGTGATTCGCACCAAAACATCATTAAAGGATTTAAATGGTTAGTCCCTAAATCTAAATAAAGAAGATGGGTAGATGAAGTGCTCTAAAATAGCAGGATTTCAACATGCTTAAAGGAAAATTAAAACCTAGAGAAAGAGGGAAAGAAAACATGATTCTGATACATAGAGTGTAAATGAATGACTTGCCTGTTTTTGAGACCACTCACTATGAGATCCCTGTGGTAGCATCTCTAAAAATTTCATCTTAGCAAGCTCCACATATGAATGCTTTGAGAAAAGCTCATGAAAATAAACAGAAGTCAAAATTCTGACTTCTCAGCACCCAACATCATCTGCCCTCTAGATCTCTCTCACCCATAGAAAGATGTAAATGCAGCTTACTCTGCGCTATGGCGTGGATCTCAGATGTCCCCAAAGCCCATGTACTAAAGGCCTGGTCCCAGGATGGCACTGCTGAGAGTGGAACTTTTCAGAGGGGGATCTAGGCGATGGTCTTGTCACTTTAGGTCACTGTGGGACACCCCTCTCCACCTGCCTCCTCCTCATTCTCTTGCTTCCTGGTCACGGGTAGTTTTACTATGCTGCATGCTCCCTGCCACTGGCATCAGGCAGCTCTACTAGAAGCCTAAGAGTAATGGGCCCTTTTGGTCATGAACTGGAACCTCTGTGAGCCACAATAAATTTCTCTTCATAAATTATCGCAGGTATTTTTATAGTGACAGAAAGCTGATTAACACATGATATGATATGATATTTTACCTTCATTAATCTTTATTATTTTTCATCCTGGTGATTAAGAAGCTGCCTAGCACATGATGTTACTGAAATGATTTGTGGGAGTGCTACAGTTTGGATAAGTGTCCCCAAAGGCTCCTGTGTTAAAGGCCTGAGTCCCAGGGTGGTACTACTTACTGGGAGGTGGTGGAAGCTTTAGGATGGTATGGCCTAGCAGGAGGTCCTTATGTTACTGGAGCCTTGACCTGGAAGGGCACTGTGGGACCCCTGGTCTCTCTCTCTTCCCCTTGTGCACCCTAGCTCATGATACAAGCATTTTGCTCTACCACATACTCCCACTATGATGTGCTGCCACAACACAGGCCTAAAAGCAATGGGAGTCAATTGATCATAGACTATACCCTCCAAAACTGTAAGCCCAAATAAACCTTTTCTCTTTGTGAATTAATTATCTCAGGTATTTTATCATAGTAATAGAAAGCTGACTTACACAGGAGAAAGAGAGAGAGTAAAATTTTAATCTTGAAAACTTTTTATCTTCAACTTGGAGGATTTAATAATATAAAAGGAATTCAAGATAAACAAATCCATTATTTAAGATTAAAAGTTTTGAAATGCATATGTGTACACTAATTTAAGTATTAGGCAGAAGATTATGAATCCTGTAAATTTAATGAAAGAAATAAAGTTGAAAATAAGCTTAAAGAATGGCTCATGGTCCAACAGATGGAGAGAAGAGGGAGAGAGAGGAGAAGGGGATCACAAAAATAGAAGAATGAAATGTGGTATGTACATGTATCAACTCCCCACACATGAGGAATGTGATCATTATGTACTATAAAATGTACTAATAAAAAATAAAAGGGGGAAAATAAAAAAAGGAATGAGTCATGCATGGCATCAAGTTAATAGGTCACAACTAACATTTTTAGAAACATAGTAAAATAAAAATACCAGGAAAACTGTATAGAGAAAGGATAAGTACTCCACTGTAAAACTTTTGTTTAGATTATACCTATAGTAATTTTCTGAGTTGTAATGTAAAATAGTTTTATTTTGTTTTTACTGTGGCACACTTGTTTAAAGGTACGATAAGCAAGTTTAAATGAACACTATACACGCTCTAATGCATTGCAGTTCACAAGAAACTGAAAAGCATTTGGCTATCATACTGAATAAATGCATGGCAAATAATGTGAGAGGTTATTTTAGTAAGAGAAGAATAGAGAAGAACAGAACAAAATTATTCTCAGTAATGAAGCCCCAAAGCCAAGCATGTGTATTCAATAAATACTTGGGGAATGAGTGAAAAATTATGGAATTAGGGGACTAGAGGCCATTAAGGATAGAAGGGCATAATTAAAAACATGTATGAAAAAAATCTTTTTTTATAGTAGTATCAGAGAAATGAAAAAATGAAGAGCATTTGATATATCTTTATGTCTATATAAAAATCCATATACTGTATACATATATAAACGTATGTGTACACAGATATTCTTTGTTTAATGATCTACCTGGTTAATGACCGTTCGGACTTAAAATCAAGGTGTGCTGTTCCAAATTATGACCCACATTCGGACTTAGGATGCAAGAACATGAGTGGCAGTGTGGCGCTATGGTAGCTTCTTCTACAGTACAGTACTGTAGTTTTTGCTGATTGTACTGTACAGAACAGTACTGTAGTTTTATGTTCTGTTATACATTATAGTAGTGCATGTAAGAGTTAGGCAAATAAAAGCAAAGTCATTGACTCGGCATTTCCTTTAAACATTTCTTTGTTCTGAATATTGTACATACTACGTATAATTCCTTATTTATAACCAATTTATTTAATGATTAGTAGCAGGAAGTTTACTTGGTTGTTAAACAAGAAATGTCTGCACATGGATATGTATTTATCTGTATATAAATGCATATGTGTACCTTCATATGCAGTTATGTGATGTATAACGATGAAATGGTCAACAACAGACTGCATATACAATTATGATCCACAAGACTATAATGAAGTTCAAATAGTTGCCTAGTTGTAATGACAACACAAGGCATTACAAAACTGGCATTACAAAACTCACATGTTTGTAGTGATACATGGGGCAACAAACCCACTGTGGTATCAGTATTATGAAAGCACAGCACTACATAAAATGTGGTAATAAATTACTATGTTACTGGTTTATATATCTACTATACCACGCATTTTCTTCTTAGAGTATATATATATATATATGGAGAGAGAGAGAGAGGAGAGAGATAACTCTAAAACGACCTCAGGCAGGTCCCTCAGGAGGGACTGCTGAAGAAGCCACTGCTATCATACGCAATGACAGCTCCATGAATGTTACTGCTCCCTGGAACCTTCCTGTGGGATGAGAGGTGGAGGTGGAAGATGGCGAGATTGATGATCATGGCTCTGTGTAGGCCTAGATCGGGTGCGTTTTTGTGTCTCAGCTTTTTACAAAGAAACTTTAAAAAAAAAAAAAAAAAAAAAGGATAAAAGTTACCATAAGCTAATGTTAACTTATTTAAGAAAGAAAACTTTTATTCTAAAGTGTAGCCTAAGTGTCCAGTGTTTACAAAGTCACTAAGTAGGTTCAACAGTGCCCTAGGCCTTCACATTCACTCACTGACTTCCAGTCTTCAGGCTCTTTTCACAGCAAGTGCCCCGTACAGATGGGCCATTTAAACAAACAAACAAAAATCTTTTATACTTACATTTGTACTCTGTGTATTCTATATTTAGATACACAAATACCAAGCACTGTGTTACAGTGGCACGCAGTATCCATTATGGTAACAGGCTGTCCAGGTTTGCAGCCTAGGAGGAACAGGCTGTACCACCTCGCCTGGCAACGTGGAAGTGGTGCCACCTCGGTTTGTGGAAGGGCTCTGTGTTCCCTCCATGACGAAGTCCCCTAGGGGGGCGTTCCTCACAACACGTGCCGGTGCACAGTGCGCGTCCTATATATGCCATACAGACTTTCATCCCGGTTAAGCAGCCCAGCGGTACACACGAGCGGCACAGCTCACAAAGCCCGCCGTCCTCGGCCACCCCAAAGGGAGCGAGGAACGGAAGCACGCGCACCGGAGCGAATGAATGGACGGGTGACCGGCCTTGGCGGTCCAGGGGCGCGTTTTCCTCCTGCCGTCTACCAGGAACAACGTCAGCTTCCTTCCTTCTCTACCAGATACAGTCAAGAAAGCCAGAACACACAAACTAAAGTACTCCGGAGCTGAGAGTTTGGGTGCACAGAAGGGGAGCCGCACCCGCCCCAGCGACCACACAGGCAAGGTCTAGACCTGCTCGCCTTTCCTTCCCCCGGGCTCGCTGTGAGAACGGGACAGAATTCAGCGAGAATAAAGCCAGCCCTGCTTTCCCTTCCACGACGCTGCGGCGACGGGAAAGCGCGCCCGGGAAGTTCGCTCAAACCTGGCTGGGGACGGGGCCGGACAAAGTTTCCTCCCTCGGCTTCCCCCCACCCCGGGCCGCTCACCATGCGCATGGCCTCCTCCATCCACTTTGCAGTCTCCTCTGCGGACACCGCGCGCGAGCCGCCCACAGCCGCCGAGGCAGCTGCCTTCCCCTCCATGCCGAGTCCTCCAGGCCGTGCCGGAAGAGCAGCGCCGGCGGCGGAACGCCACGCGGGCGGGCCGCGGTTTCCGGAGGGAGCCGAGGGCGGCACACCGGGAAGCGATTTCTGGACGGACCCCGGCCGCTCCGGACCAGTGAGCGGCGGCGGTCGGGACAGGAGGCGCAGCTGCTCCGCCGTAGTCCACGCCCCCTTCCCGCTCTGGTGACAGCGGCTGCGGAAAGGCAGCGGCGTTTGGCATTTGTGGGGAGCACCGAGCGGGACGGCGGCTCTCTTGCGGGGTCGTCCGGCCCATGCGACAGAGAAACGGTGTCCTGGTGAACCGGGCCCTCATCCGAGGCAGCCCGCATCCCCCGGGGCCTGAAAATGCTGAGATCTATGTGGAATTTTCTGAAACGTCACAAAAAGAAATGCATCTTCCTGGGCACGGTCCTTGGAGGTGGGTGACAGGTGCTTGGAAAGGGGTACTGGGGAGAAAGGCGTGGGAAGGAGGTGACTTTCTGCTCCAGCAGGAAGAGGCCAGGTGACCGGTCTGGGCTGTGCGGAGGTCGGAGCCGGAGGAGCGGGCGGCAGAGCCCAGGGCTCCGCGCTCCCCGCCGGCCCTGCCCTTCCCTGGCCCCGGCCCGAGCCCACCGCGGGAGCACCCTTCACGGCCCGCTGCCTCTGGCTTTCCCTGGAGGCCCTGCCTTCCTTTCTGGCCGCCCCCAGTACTTTGGCTATTCCCCTGCGCAGTAGTTTCCTGAGGTCCTGAAAGAGCGGAAGCCTGCACTTCGGGTGGCGTTTAAACTCGTGGTTTTTTGACACCACCTTATTGTACTGAGGGCCTGGAAGAGGCAGACTAGATAAAGGAAAAGAAAGCAATATTTTAATTAGGACATGTTAGGACACGCATTTTGCAGCAAGCAAATGCTCAGGATTGGGATGTTGTGCAATGTTCTCGGGATTGTTAAATTTGAGATAATTACCTCTCTAGCCAACGTAACTTGTCGCTAGGCCAAGAGGAGGTTTAGAGAGAGATAAGTTTTGAGACCCTTTTTCCTTAATGTGACGATTATGTCTTAATATTTAGGGATTTGGACAATAAAAATCCTTTTGAATTATACAAAAAGAATCTTGGGACTTAAAAAGGGTTTTTTTTAGAACTTGAGTTTTCGAGATACATGTTTATCACTAGCTATATGCCTTGGCTACAGGAGTACT
This sequence comes from Erethizon dorsatum, assembly GCA_028451465.1. NCBI lineage: Eukaryota > Metazoa > Chordata > Mammalia > Rodentia > Erethizontidae > Erethizon > Erethizon dorsatum. The sequence goes on from CM051823.1 coordinate 147,775,243, forward strand.
AAAAAGTCCAGAACAGAAATCTCCCAAAGAATTTGGTTGCTTTTCTCTTATTATTAGATTTTATTGTATCCTCCGCCCCCCAGTTTGAAACTAACAATAGCATTAGCATCAGCAGTTCAAACTTGATGATTCTTGAAAGTCTGAGACAGGGTCCTGAGGAGGCAAGGATTGTGATCTTCATGTCTCTGAGGTTTAGTACAAGTTGATAATGAGGATATGTTGATAGATTACCTTCAAGAAATTCTTTATAGATAAAATGTATTTTCTGATACCTTCAGTTTCCGGAATCTGTATTTTTATGTTGGGGTTGTTTTTGAGACAGGGTCTGGTTGTGTATTGCAGACTGGCCTTTAACTCACTATATAGACTAATGTAGCCTTCAACTCACTGAGATCTTCATGTCTCAGCCTCCTGAGTGCTGAGATTTCAGTGATTCTAGTATCCGAAGTATATTTAGGTTGTGCTAAGACTGCACAGTCCAGTATTTGTAAAAGCTAAACATGCATGTGTGGTGGGGACATAAGTAAAATATTTTTGCTGTTCCTGAAGGATGGAAAATTATCTCTTTAGCAATTTTAGAGGTAATGGCACACTCCTTCAAGCTTAGAAAAACAAACCTGATGGTAGGTTAGAAATAATCACAGAAGAAGAAAAAGACTATACTTAAAACACAGTTGTACATTTTTTAAAAAATCTGTTGAGAGCTTTATAATTACAGATTATGAGGAATGAAAAAAGTTTCAGAGGAATAGAAATCCTGCTGTTTCCTAGCAAAAAAAAAAAGATTGAAAAAAAGAAAGAGAGATGGCTGTGGCTAGCATTTCTTCAAGCTTTCTCCTTCAGAGGAAAGTACTATTACGTTAGGAAATATTTATTAAGTTCTAACAGTGCTGAAGGTAATGTGATTGAAGATGTACAGATTTTTTAAATAGTAATAGCTACCATTCATTGCGTGCCCACTATATGCTAAGCATTTTACTAAGCCCGTTCTATTCAGTGGGGATGACAACAGGTCCTTACTGTTATGCCATTAAATAATGTGGGAACTAGAACTCAACTGAGAAACTTGCCTAGGGTCCCAGAGTTGGTAACAGAGAAAATGAAATTCAGACCCAAGTATCTTAGAGTCCATTTGCAACCACTTTGCCTTCTTGGACTTCATGGTCTAAAAGTCAAGAAAAACAAGTGTACAAATAATAAAAATATAAAACTATTAGAAAAAAAATCAGAGAGGTTAAAAAGTAATATACAGATCAAATTGGCTCATAGCGTATTCAGTTGTTAAAAAAAAAAAAAATCAAGAAAAACTTCATGGAAGAAGTGACACATTTTGACAGGCCGGAAAACTGAGTGAGCTATCGTCATGGGTGCTTAAAGAAGTTTGCCATCCCATGGTGAAAAAAAACCTAAGTAAAACTTTGAATCATAGGCCTTCTTAACAAAATTAAGAAACTTATTTGTGATTTAGAAACAGAATAACAGTACTTGGAGATCTGTTGGGTTGGGAACAATGTTAATTATTTTCTGTTATTGAAATTTTTAACCTAGTAACATAGGTCCGTTGTAGTAATATTTTATGGGGGGGGACAGAGTTTCACTGTGTAGTTCAGAGTGGCCTTGAAGTCACTATGTAGACAGACTAACAGATGGTTTTAAAACAACTGAATTATGGAAACACTAGAGGATAGTTTGCTTTACCAACAATTCTCTGAAAGGAAACCTCAAAATACTTTATTTTGGGGGGTATTTAATAAATATTTCATTACTCATAATAAAGTTATACCAGCAGAAGAAAATTTAAAGATCATATAATCTCAGTCTTTAATTTTATGAATGAAGAGTTTAGATCCAGAGAGAGCAAGGAACCTGCTCAAAAGTCACCTAACTAGTTTGTGCCAGAGCCATCAATATGTCCTGTTTTCCAGGCCCGAATTCAGGCTCCCAGTCAAATGTGTAGAGTCCTGAGCTGTATATGTTAACTCATCAATTTTCTACCCTCATTCTTATTTTTCTAGTGAGATAATCCAGCAAAATCAGAATTTATGAATTTTGGGTATGAGAGCCTGGGTGAACTAGACGTTGTATGGGAACTTCAGTGTTAACTAAACAAAAATCACGGATTTAGAATTTTTGCCTAATTTCATGTCTTAGTTTGTGAGGGCTATCATAACAAAGTATCACTAACTGAGTGGCTTCAGCCAGAAAAGTTTATTATCTTACAGTTTCAAAGGTTAGTAGTCCAAGATCAAGGTGACCACGGGGTTTGTCTCTTCTGCATGTTACAAGGGATCTCTCCTGAGCCTTTGTCTTTGGTTTGTAAATGGTCGTTTCCTCCATATGTTCACATCGTCTTCCCTCTGCATGTGTCTGTACCCAAATTTCCTCTTGTAAGGTCACTCACTAGTCATGTTGGTTGAGAGCCTGCCCTGATGACCTCATCTTACAATTTGATTACCTCTGTAAAGATCTTGTCTCCAAACAAGGTCACATTCCATGGTACTGGGGCCTCAACATGGAGGGAGAGTGGGCACAGTTCAACCCGTCACAGTTCATTTCTTTTTTGAATGTCAGTTAGAATATACTGTACTTATCAAACAAATACAGCAGTTCCTAAAAAAAAAACCTATCAGATGTATTGAGAATCTAATGGAAGAGGTTGACCTTTTCCTCAGGAAAACAAACATAGCAATCAAATTTACTATTACTCCAGAAAAATTCTTAGTTCTGCAAAGGGTGTCATTTCAGTGTTTTACTTTATAGTGTATCTTCAGAGATAATCCTTTTACACCTAACTTTCAGTACTGTGTTGTCCAAATAAGAGAAGTAATTCACGTGAGCTCATTGTGTCAGAGTTGCCGGACAAAGGATCACAGTGTGAAATCTCAGTCAGTTTCTTCATTCTCTTGGTATTGTGCCACTACCGTCAGTTTATTTAGGATAGATTTTTATTTTTAAGCTTGATTATAATACATTTATTTGTATGCAAGCATACCAACAATAATCATATTTCATTTCTAACTTTAAACCATATACTTTTATGGAACTGTTATTTTTAAGAAATATATTATTTCATCTACAACATCTGTGTTAGTGAAAGTAAGATATGTGCTTGTTTTGCAATTCCTAGAGGTCTTCCCCCCTTCTCTCTTGTGGCACACAGACCAAATCCACTTATTTGAATCATGTATAATTTTTAAGTTCTTTCTGATGTTGTGGGCCACATGCAGTTCAAGACAGGTGAGGATTCATTACGCCCCTGCAACCTTGCTGCCAGGTTATGATGAAACCAAGTTCTGGCACCCATAAAAAAAAATCTATCAAAGGTGACATAGTAACACAATCTGTTCTATAAGCTCATTGAATTCTGTCCTTATTTGGCACTATGACAAAATTATGTATAAAAGATCCACCAAAAATAAATGTGACAATATTCTAGCTGCAGGATTCTGGTGGCCATCTGGTTCAAGTCACTGGAGTCATTTGAGTCCTAAAGCCTCAGGATACCAGGCTGTGCCATTTCTAAGGGGGGAGGACCTGATAGATTCATCTACATATTCAAGCTCATATGAATATTACCTTAATGTTTTAGCTTGTCCAAAATTTTTAACACCACTAATTTAACCTGTGAAAGTTTGTTTCTGATATTTGTTATACTAATATTTGGCACTGATCAGAGATATAAGTTATTTGAGGGCCGGTGATATTGCTCAGTGCTGGCAAGCATGAGGTCCTGAGTTCGACTTCTGGTATCCACATAAAAAAATGGTTATTTGAAGCACTTAAGCCTTAAAGTGTATCGTTTGTCAAATGCTAACGAACACCACAGTATCCACATTCCCAGTTAGGACAACTGACAGTCCTCCACCTTGAGTATAGACCAAAATGTTACATTTGTATCATACTGTGTCTGCTGAAGTGTGTTGATTACAGATCACATGACACCACCTGGATTTATGCTGTAGTGTTACCATATGCCCTTCTTCCTCTTGATTATGATTAAGCTACTAGTTTTTAGATAGTCTAAGAAAATCTCTTTTTTCATAGGTTTTTCTGACTCATGGATGAATAGATACCTGCCTGCCTGTCTTTCTTTCATTCTTCCTTTTAAAACTTTGGCCTATAGTTTTAAAAAGTATTATGTATTCATTGAAGAAAATATAGAAGCTATAGAGAAGCAAACAGAAGGGAAAGAATTGCTTTTTGCTCACCATTCATTTACTCATCATTCATTTGAATTATATATTAGAAATTAGGGTGCTGGGGATATAGCTCAGTGCTAGAACACCTTCCTAGCATGTACAAGACCCTGGGTTTCATCCCTAGCACCAAAAAAGAAAAAGAAATTAAAACCTACCTATTTTTCATTGTGTCTGTGCCATTTAAAAAACTTCTGGCTTCCTATTGTATCATTTTAACAATATAACAAGGATATTTCCTTCAATCATTAATTATTTAACAATGTGGTTTTTAGTGGTAAGATTACATTATGTGAATAGAACATATGTATTTAGAAAATTTCCTTTTGCTGGACATTTAAAATATCTCTAGATAACTATTAAAGTCACTGCTAGACTTTCTAGATTTAATTCCTTTTGGCCTTCTCTGTGCTCATCATTTCCTCTCTCATTGGCTATTAAACTGCTGATTTTTCTCCCCTTTAGTTAGTCTTATACAGTTATTTAATATAGATTTTTAAAAGTTGTAATTCTTAGATTTTCCCTAATATAAGCCTTATAATTGGATTAAAAAAGGTTAAAAATACTGTTTGGAATTTTTAGTACTTTAACATTACAACTTTATTTTTAAAAATTATTTTAGGAGTATATATCCTGGGGAAATATGGACAGAAGAAAATCAGAGAAATACAAGAAAGAGAGGCTGCAGAATACATTGCCCAAGCACGACGACAGTATCATTTTGAAAGTAACCAGAGGACTTGCAATATGACAGGTAAGGTAAAGAAAAACATTTATACGTGTATGAAGTTGCTTGTTTTTTGTTTGTTTTCAGGTACTAGAGATTGAATCCAGGGCCTTTACACTGAGCTACGTCCCCAGCCCATTTTTTTTATATTTGTATTTTGAAACCAGGACATTTTAATGAATTTTGAGAGACCTAGAGTGGTCATTTCAGGTTATTATTCAGATTTTGAGAAAATAGAAAGAGGTAGCTCCCAAGGTCTCAAAATGCATCTCCGTTTGATGTGGATCCTCATGTCAGTGTGGGTACTTCGGGAAGCAAATGTGAGGATAGGATTAGAGGTGGGAGATTTCTCACATCTCTCTGAAGAACAGTGGGGAGGGAGCAGGAGTCGGCAGGGAAAACCTAATGGAGTTTCCTGGTGGAGAAGTCCCCACCTAAGCGCTCGGATTGCCTAGGAGCAGTGTAGACCTAGTGATGGATCTAGGGGGTGGCACCTGGGGTTGTTGGTTAACTATGCCATCCCAGCAGAAGGTGGGGGTAGCACATGCCCGTCACTGTCACGTCCCTCAAATAAACAAATAGCCCACTGTAGACAATTAAAAGTAACATATGGGGCCAGTGAGATGGCTCAGCGGCATAAGCGCCTGCCTGGCAAGCGCGAGGTCCTCCCGGTACCCACATAAAGGAAAAAAAGGGGCCAGTGATATCGCTCAGCGGCACAAGTACCTGCTGGCAAGCGCAAGGTCCTGAGTTCGACTCCTGGTACCCACATTAAAAAAATAATAATAATAACATATGGTGATCACCAGAAGGCAAAATAGAGGTTGACTGAAGAACTTGGCAAACTAGCTTCTCTTATGCATTGATAATAGGACTATAGATAACATGATTAAGTTTATTTCCCTTTAGATAAACATCTGTAGTGGATATGATAGGAAAAATTTAGTACATTTAGGTAAATATAACTAGTTTTCTTAAGAAGTTTACCCCATCTTGAAAGATAGCAGATGCTGACGTGCTTCTGTGCTTTGCCCTTTGACTATACCTTCTTCAGGATTTTACTGGAGGTCTAAGAGGGCTCCTTACTATATTTACACATGAAATGATGTTATATGCATCACTAACAACACAAATGAAGTTTCTGTACACAAAATAGTCTTGACCCACTTAAGTGCTAGATTAACTGCACAAATGAGTTTTTCTGCATTAAAGAGTCAAATGTACAGATACAGAATTAGCTGAGCTGGTTTGCAAGTAGGATGTATGAATAAAGATTGGAAATTCTAGTTGAGCACAAATTTGTTATGAACAAAAGTCTGATGCGACTTCTAGAAATAATCATTTACTCTTAGACTACAATAATGAAGTGTGTGCTTCAGATCAAAGGGGTACAGCATACTCTGCAGTAGTCAGAATACAGGGCCATTTCTGCCACTCCCATGTTGAGAAGATGTTTGCACACGAAAGTATTTCATAAGGAGGCAAATACGGATAAAAAGAGCTAACATGTACTGAACGTTTCCATGAGCCAAGAAGCACTGTTCTAAAGTTTTATATGTTTCAGTCCTTATAACAATCCTGTACAGTGGTAGTAGCAATCTTCTGTTATCCATAATTTACCTGTGATGAAACTGAGGCACAGAAGTGTTAAGTTACTTGCTCAAGGTCACAGAGATTCAAGACTAGTATTTGTGTGGCCGGTGAGATGGCTCAGCGGCTTAAGCGCCTGCCTGGCAAGCGCGAGGGCCCGAGTTTGACTCCCGGAACCCACATACGAAAAAGGGGCCGGTGATATCGCTCAGTGGCACAGGCGCCTGCTGGCGCACGAGGTCCTGAGGTTGACCCCCCGGTACCCACAAAAAAAAAAAAAAAAAAAGACTAGTATTTGTGTTTCGATGGGGAATACTTAGCATGGAGACCAGGTGGCTAAAGTGCTGCATTAAACTAGATGCGTACATAAAAGTGGGTTATGGGGTCTGGGACAGGTTCCTAGGTTCTTGTGTGTGACAAAGAATTGGACATGACACATGATGGTAAGGAAAAAGCAGCAAAGTTTATTAAGGCAACGGTACACTCAGAATGAGCAGGCTCGCACCTGTGAAAGGAAAATGGCAGAGTGCTGGGGGATAAGGTATAAGAGTTTAAAATGTTGTGCCCGTTCTGGGTCCTCTCACTGGGGTCTTCTAGAGCATGATTGACAGGGTGCTGAGTCATGTCAGCAGTGTCTCTTACCTGTGTTTTCATCACCTTTCCCCGTGATTCTCTCTGTTATAATTGGATGTATGAGATGCAGTCCATATGCGTGAACCTCCAGTGAGCTCCAGGTGAAGAAGGGTTACTGCAGGTCATACTAGCAGATCTGGTACACATGCCCTAGAACTTTAGAATTTTCCAGGGCAAGCTTGGACATCTTTGCTTACATTGTCTCTGCCTCCATTGCAGTAATTCTTAAGACAAGGGCAGAGGGGAGTTGACTTAAACCACCCCATGGTAGTAGGCTTGCTGACTCCATCGAAGAAAAAGAATTTTTAGGATGAGTCAGAAAGAAGCACAGGAGGGTTTATTAGGCAGAGACAGAGAGTGTGGTACACACTCAGGAGAGGTGTGGGTGCTCGGAGAAGTGAGACGCTTTACAGTTTTTGACTGAGTACATTCACACTTTCTTTGAGGGAGTGAAATGCTAGGGGGAAAAGCATCCCCCCAATGATACCAGCCAGTTTGCAGTCATGCTTTTTTTTTTCTTTTTCTTTTTTTAATAGGTGATGTAAACATTCTCTGGATTCACTTAGCCTTCTGTTTGCTCTCTTAATTAGGCCAATTTATGGCCTTCTAGTGATCTGGTAGGGAAGGAGTGTGAATCTGGCCAGGACTGTTGACCCTGGGACGTCCTTATCTCAGGGCCTGGCTCCTATACCTTGCCTTCTTAACTGAGCCAGTATATCTCCTTTAATGATGGGCCTGGTAGAGAAGAAGTGTAAATCTATCTCAGGAATACTGGCATGGGGCTGTCTTGGGTGACTTCTGCTAAGTCCTGGAAGTTGCAGTCTTCCCGTATTAGTTATGTTTCCTTGTCTCCTTTCTACCTATCTTTTCTTTCTTCTATCCTATCTCAGGGAGAGTGGAGGGGAGTGCTCCAGCAGTGCATGGGGGAAGCGGCCCCTTATCCCCAGTTGTGCTATCCATATTAAAAGTATTTGTTCAATGTTAATATATGCATGGCTAGAAGAGAATGGAGGTGTCTGGTTGAACAGGCTGACGTGGAAAGTTAATAATCTCTTATCTCTCAGAAGAATTATCAAAAAAGACTCCTCTCGAGTTTTTATACCACATAATCACATAATCTTTAAACTAGTTCCTCATTAACTCAGATTTCTGTAGGACTTCAGCCTTGCTTTCTCTCTCTTTCTCTCTCTGTATCTCTCTCTTTCTCTGTAAAGTGACATACAGATGTCCCTCTGTATCCATGAAGAATGAGTTCTAAAATCCAAGGATGTTCAAATCTTATATGAAATGGTGGAATGTTTGCAGTAATCTACACATATTCTCCCCTATACTTTACATCATCTGTAGATTACTTCTAATGCGTAATACAGTGGAAATAGTTGCTACACTTGTTATTGTGTAGGGAACGTTGACAAGGAAAAAATCTGTACATGTTTAGTACAGACACGTTTTTCAAATATTTTTAATCTTCAAAGCAGAACTAGCTGAAACAGAGGGGCAACTGTATTGTGCTTGGACTAGATAGATATGCCAAATATGCTAAAATATAGGGTAACTTCTACATTAGTTCTCAGTTTGTACTTTATATAATGGTCTAAACAATGTAGGAAACTCAAATATACAGCTTGAGAAAATATAGTATGCTGAATCTACAGGGAGCAGCATTAAAATAAGTGTTGAATATAAGGTTAAAACCTGAATTTTCTATAGAAAAATATGGGTTTTATAATTAATATGTCTTGCCTAGTCAAGCAATGAAAATGAAATAATAAAAATTTCCCTGTTAGAATATGGTGTTTGCCAACACTGAGATACCATCTCACCCCAGAAAGAATGGCTACTATCAAGAAATCAACTAATAACAAATGCTGGAGGGGCTGTGGGGAAAAAGGAACCCTTCTCCACTGTTGGTGGGAGTGTCGACTGGTGCAGCCACTGTGGAAATCAGTGTGGAGACTCCTCAAAAAACTAGGGTTGGAGGTCCCATTTGACCCAGCTATTCCCCTTCTGGGTATCTTCCCAGAAGAATTTAAAAAGTCATACCACAGAGATATATGTGCACCCATGTTTATAGCAGCAGAATTTGTAATAGCCAGATCTTGGAAACAACCCAAATACCCATCAACTGAGGAATGGATAAAAAAGATGTGGTATTTTTATACAGTGGAGTACTATTCAGTCATAAAGAAGGATGGACTGGAGACTTTTATAGGTAAATGGATGCAACTCGAGAAAATACTCATAAGTGAAATAAACCGGACGCATATGTGTAAACATCGTATTGTCTCCCTAGTGTGAGAAACTGAAAGAGTAAATAAGATCCAAAATGTACACTAGATATGGTGAATCAGAAAGAAACTGGTCAAAAGGAAAGAGAGACTGGAATGGGGGAATGGAAAAAGAAAGAAGGGAAAAGAAAAAAATTGTATATATATATATATATATATATATATATATAAGATGGTTAAGATAGATACACTACTAATTTTGCTTAGTTCATTGGAGAGAAAGGTTTGTGCCAGTAATATTTGGACAATTGAATGCTGATATCTTGTACCCTGAGTAACTAACTTAAAGATAACAATACATAATGTATTAACCATTGTTACCCTCCTATTATGTTGTTTTGAAATTTTGTTCTTTATTATATTTTTTCTTCTTTAAAATAAAAAAAAGAAAAATGAAAAAAAAAAGAATATGGTGTTTGTGATACTGTTCTTTCCGTTTTTTCTTTTTTGCTTCTTAAAACTATATTTCAGTATAACCAAGCTTATAGAAACACATTTATATTGGATGATAGAATGCAATTTAGGGGCCGGTGAGATGGCTCAGCGGCGTAAGCACCTTCCCGGCAAGCGCAAGGGCCCGAGTTCGACTCCTGGAACCCACATACGAAAAAGGGGCCGGTGATATCGCTCAGCGGCACAGGCGCCTGCTGGTGTGCGAGGTCTTGAGGTTGACCCCTGGTACCCACAGGGAAAAAAAAAAAAAAAAAAAGAATGCAATTTAACTGATCCTATACAATTTCAAGTAAAAATTTTTTTTTTTTTTTGTGGGTACCGGGGGGGTCGACCTCAGGACCTCGCGCGCCAGCAGGCGCCCGTGCCGCTGAGCGATATCACCGGCCCCTTTTTCGTATGTGGGATCCGGGAGTCGAACTCGGGCCCTTGCGCTTGCCGGGCAGGCGGTTAAGCCGCTGAGCCATCTCACCGGCCCCTCAAGTAAAATTTTAGAGCATGGTTTAAGATTTTAAACAGGATTTGCAAATCTGAGTTATCTTTATTTATTACATATGTTTAGAAAATCTTCAAATACTGCTAAACAAGGCACCAAGAACCTTGAGAAAGACCTTCGGTTTACTTCAGAAAAACATGTATTACACTGTAAAGTTTATAAAATTGGTGCAGCAAAACACTGTTGCGATGTTAAAATGCTGGTTTACAAAGTTCAGTGACTACCGGATGTGGAAGCAGGTGAGAAGGAGCTTATGTACAAGTGGGGAACTGTAGAAGCTGATGGAGTTAAAACTGCATGTAGTTTGTGAAACTAAACAAATCAAGATTCAGATAATTTCTTCAGTCTGAAGTAACATTGTAAGTTCCCTTCACCTGCTGGCATCAGCAAGGAAACTTGGCACACTAGCGTTTGAAGTTTTTCTGATGTATGCAAAGAAAAAGAAAATTAGGTTTCTTTCCTAGTATTTCAGTTCAGAAGTGACAATATACTTCAGACAAGGGATTCCTTCCTTTGTCAACTTTTGGTAACAATGCCATGAGATCAACCGGCTTTTAATTTGTATCAACACTCAAATGCAAAACAGTCTCCAAGGGCCGGTGAGATGGCTCAGCAGCTAAGCGCCTGCCTAGCAAGCGCGAGGGCCAGAGTTCGACTCCTGGAACCCACATATGAAAGAAGGGATGGTGATATCGTTCAGCAGCATGGGTGCCTGCTGGTGTGCAGGGTCCTGAGGTCGACCCCCCGGTACCCACAAAAAAAAAAAAAATAGCCTCCAAAGTTAATGACCATAAGGCTTTAGAATTTACTGAAAAGTAAAATGGCACTGCTTAGAAAACTAGAGCAAAATATCTAGCATAGTTATAAGAAGCCTTATGGAGGGCCAGTGAGATGGCTCAGCGGCGCAAGCGCCTGCCTGGCAAGCGCGAGGTCCTGAGTTGGACTCCCAGAACCCACATAAAGGAAGAAAAGGGCCGGTGATATTGCTCAGTGGCACAAGCGCATGCTGGCAAGTGCAAGGTCCTGAGGTCGACTCCCGGTACCCACATTAACAAAAAAAAAAAAAAAAAAAAAAAAGAGCCTTATGGAAACAGCAGTGTGGCCCTATAAATTATGCTTCAACATTAGTATCCAGTAGTGCAGACATATGTGTGCATTTGCTTGATTCAATTTGTTGTGACCTTACCAGTTTTTAATTGGAATTGCACCATTTCATAGATAAATGAAACTAAGTATATTGCTGCACTTTTAAGTTTTCAAAACAGTGTTTAAAAATTGCATTGTTTTTATTTTTTTTAAACTCATTTGAAAAGACTAAAACCTTTCAAAAGAGTCATCTAAACATGTTCCTAATTTTGTATATGGGCTTAGGTTTTGTAACCAATTAAAAAAAGCTGCTATCAAAAAATAAAAAAATAAATAAATAAATTATGCTTCAATACAAAAACAAGGTCAGGTCCAAAATAAGCAGCAACTCTTTAAAAAAGGGAAAAAAAAATAACCTAATATATTTTGAAAACTGATGGGAATGTAGGTTCAAAAATAACTGAAGAAGGATTCAATTTATAATGTATTCTAGTATTTCAAATTTATCACTAGTTATATACTATCAATTTACAAACAAAATGTTAGTTTTTTGTTCTTTCATCAAAAGGGAAAATTCTAGATTCAATTCTAAGAATTATAGAAGAATGTTTATTAGAATGATTATTCATATTTTCTAGGATTTTTTTAGAAAATAAGATTCAAATAGCTCCATCAAAATATCATATTTTGGGCTGGGGGTGTAGCTCAACAGCACAGCACCTGCCTGGCAAGCGTGAGGTCCTGAGTTGGATTCCTGGTACCAAAAACAAAAATAACAACAACAACAACAACAAAATCATATTTTTCAAATAGAAAAGCTCTCAATTGTACCAGAAGTTCTGATTACTAATTGACTTTTCACGGAAACACTTTTTCTTTTGTTTTTATTAGTGCATGTTTGTAGTACATAATATTTACATTCCTTGTGAGGAATTTGTGCGTGTACATAATACATCCTAAATGCCTTTTTTTCTTCCCCTTTCTCTTCCCCTCGCCCATTCATCTCTTGGTCCCTTTCCTTCTATTTTTCTTTGTGCATGTTTCCATCCTTGTGTATAGTTGTACGTGTACAGAACACATCTTAATTCCTTTTTCACCCTCTTTTCCTCTCTTCCTTCCCGCTCCCTCCATCTCTTGGTCCCTTTCTCTGAGAAAGATCTGCCTCCTCACTTCCCATTATCTGTCTTTTATATTGCTCTTTATTTATACTTTGGGTTTCTCATATAATAGAAATCATGTGATATTTAAGCTTGTGTGTCTGATTTATTTCACTTAAAATATAGTCTCAAGGTACATCCATTTTCCTAGAAATGACTCAAATTTATCTTTATGGCAGAGTAGTACTCCATTGTGTATAAACACCACATTTTCTGTATCCGTTCATCTGTTGATAGACATATAGGCCACTTCCAAGATTTAGCTATTCTGAATTGTGCGGTTATAACATAGGTATGCATGTATTACTATAATATGATATCTTTAACTCTTTTGGGAAGATATCTAGAAGGGAAATAGCTGTGTCTAATGGGATTTCTGTTTCTGCCTTCTAAGGAATCTCCATACTAATTTGCAAAGTGGATATACTAGTTTATTTTTTATTATTATTTTTATTTTAAAGAGAAAATATAGAACACAATTTCAAAACAAGATAACAGGAGGGTAACAATGGTTAATACATTGCATATTATTTTTAAACTAGTTACTCAGAGTATAAGATATCAGCATTCAGTTGTCCATACAATATTAGCACAAACCTTTCTTTTCAATGAACTAAGAGAAATTAGTAGTATAACTATCTTAACTATCTTTTATACATATATATATATATATATATATATACACACATATATATATACACACATATATATATATATGGTTTTTTTTTCTTTTGCTTTTCCCATCCTTCTTTTCTGCATTCCCCCATCCCAGTTTCTCTTTCCTTTTGAAGTTTTTTCCCATTTTACAATATCTGTTGTACATTTTGGATCTTATTTACTCTTTCACCTCCTCACACGAGGGAGACAATATGATGTTTACACATGTGTGTCTGGTTTATTTCACTTATGAGTATTTCACTTATGAGTCTCGAGTTGCATCCATTTACCTATAAAAGTCTCCAGTTTATCCTTCTTTATGGCTGAGTAGTACTCCATTGCATAAAAAGACCATATCTTTTTTATCTATTCCTCTGTTGATGGGCATTTGGGTTGTTTCCAAGATCTGGCTATTACAAATTGTGCTGCTATAAACATGGGTGCGCATATATCGCTGTGGTACGATGTTTTTAATTCTTCTGGGAAGATGCCCAGAAGGGGAATAGCTGGGTCAAATGGGACCTCCAACCCTAGTTTTTTGAGGAATCTCCACACTGATTTCCACAGTGATTGCACCAGTCTGCACTCCCAGCAACAGTGGAGAAGGATTCCGTTTTCCCGAAATCCCCTCCACCATTTGTTATTGATTGATTTCTTAATGATAGCCAATCTTTCAAGGGTGAGATGGAATCTCAATGTTGTTTTACTTTGCATCTCTCAAATGACCAGTGACGTTAAACATTTTTTCATATATTTATTTGCTGTTTGTATTTTTTCTTCTGAGAAGTGTGTATTCATCTCAGATGCCCATTTTTGGACTGGGTCTTTAAATTTGGCAGGTCTGATTTTTTTTAGTTCTTTATATGTTCTTGATAGTAATCCTTTGTCTGAGGAACAGCTAGCAAACATTTTTTCCCACATTGTGGGTTGTCTCTTCACTCTGTTGGTGGTTTCTCTTGCTTTGCAAAAGCTTTTTAATAAGATGAGATCCCAGTTGTTGATTCTTTGTGATACTCCCTGTGCAATCAAGGTTTTGTTCATAAAGTCTTTGCCTACACCAGCGTCTTTAAGAGTTTTACCTATTCTATATTCCAGCAGATTTAATGTTTCTGCTTTAATATTTAGATCTTTGATCCATTTTGAATTTACTTTAGTACATGGTGAAAGATGTGGGTCTAATTTTAATCTTTGGCATGTGCAGAGCCAGTTTTTCCAGCACTATTTATTGAAGAGGCTATCTTTCTTCCAGTGAATATGTTTGGCACCTTTGTCAAAGATAAAGTGGCTTTGTATGTCTGGAGTTGTTCTGCATCTTCTAATCTGTTCCATTGATCTTCAGGTCTGTTTTTTTTTTTGCCAGTACCATGCTGTTTTTATCACAGTAGCTTTATAGTATAATTTCAAGTCAGGGATTGTGATACTCCCTGGCTTGCCTTTCTTGCCTAGAATTGCCTTTGCTATTCTAGATCTCTTCTGGTTCCAAATGAATTTTAGGATTCTTTTCTCTAATTCTATGAGATATGCTGTTGGAATTTTGATCAGAATTGGATTAAATCTGTATAATTATTTTGGAGGTATGGCCAGTTTCACTGTATTGGTTCTTCCTACTCAAAAGCAAGGAATATCTTTCCATTTTCTTTTTTTTTTTTTTTTTTTTTTTTGTGGGTACCGGGGGACGACCTCAGGACCTCGCACGCCAGCAGGCGCCCGTGTCACTGAGCGATATCACCGGCCCCTTTTTCGTATGTGGGATCCGGGAGTCGAACTCGGGCCCTCGCGCTTGCTGGGCAGGCGCTTAAGCCACTGAGCCATCTCACCGGCCCTCCATTTTCTGATATCCTCTTCAATCTTCTTTTTCAGAGTACTGTAGTTTTCAATGTAGAGGTCTTTTACATCCTTTGTTAGATTGACTCCTAGGTATTTCATTTTTTTGGATGCTATTGTGAAAGTTGTTGTTTCCCTAATTTCTCTCTCAGTGAGTTTGTTATTCGTGTACAGGAAGGCTATTGATTTTTGAGTGTTGAGTTTGTATCCAGCTACACTACTGAATTTGCTTATTAAATCTAGCAGTTTTTTAGTGCAGTTTTTGGGGTCTTCTTTGTAGAGTATCATGTCATCTCCAAATAATGATAATTTAACTTCTTCCTTCCCTATTGTTATTCCTTTTATTTATTTCTCTTGTCTAATTGCTCTGGCTAATGTTTCCAGGACTATGTTGAATAAGAGTGGAGACAGTGGACATCCTTGTCTTGTTCCTGATTTTAGAGAGAAAGCTTTCAGTTTTTGTCCATTTAGTATGATATTGGCTGTTGGTTTGTCATAGATGGCTTTTATCAGACTGAGATAAAGACCATCTATTCCAATTTTCTGTAGGGTTTTTATCATGAATGGGTGCTGGACTTTGTCAAAAGCTTTTCCTGCATCTATTGAGATGGTCATATGATTTTTGTCCTTGGCTCTTTTAATATGGTGTATTACATTTATTGATTTATGTATGTTGAACCATGTCTGCATTCCTGGGATGAATCCCACTTGGTCATGGTGTATAATCGTCTCGATTTTCTGGATTCTGTTTGCCAGTATTTTATTGAAGATTTCTGCATCTATGTTCATTAGGGAGATTGGCCTGTAATTCTCCTTTTTAGTTTGGTCCTTCTCTGGTTTTGATATCAGGGTAATGCTTGCTTCCAGGAATGAATTTGGGAGTATTGCTTCCCTTTCTATTTCATTAAAGAGTTTGAGAAGTAGTGGTGTTAGGTCTTCTCTAAGTTTCTTTTAGAATTGAGCAGTGAATCCATCAGGGCCTGGGCTTTTCTTTGTTGGTTGGTTTTTAATTACATCTTCAATTTTATTGGTTGATATTGGTTTATTTAGGATTTTTATATCTTCTTGATTCAGCTTTGGTAATTCATATGTATCTAGGAATCTGTCCATTTCTTCTGCATTTTCCATCTTATTAGAATACAAGTTTTCAAAATAGGTATAGATGATCCTCTGGATTTCTGCAGGGTCTGTTGTGATTTCACCCTTTTCATTCCTAATTGCATGGATTTGAGTCTATTGTTTCCTTTTTTTTGATAAGGTTGGATAAGGGTTTTTCGATTTTATTTAATCTTTCAAAGAACAAACTCTTTGATTCATTGTATTGATTTTTAAGTCTCCAATGTGTTAATTTCTGCTCTGATCTTTATAATTTCCTCCCTCGTCATGAGCTTTGGGCTTAGCCTGCTCTTCTTTTTCTAGAAGTTTGAGGTTCACCATTAAGTTGTTTATTTGCATTCACTCTGTTTTCCTGATATGGATATTTACTGCTATAAATTTCCCTCTTGGGACTGCTTTCACTGTGTCCCATAAGTTCCAGTATGTTGCATTGTCTTTATCATTCAATTGTAGAAACTGTCTAATTTCTTCTTTAATTTCATCTGTGACCCATTGGTTGTTCAGAAGGGTGCTATTTAATTTCCACATGTTTAAGAAGTTCTTGTGGTTTCTTTTGCTATTGATTTCCAATTTCATTGCACTGAAGTCTGATAATGTGCATGGGATAATTTCAGTTCCTTTGCATTTACTTAAGCATGTTTTATGAGCTAGTATGTGGTCTGTTTTGGAGAACGTCCCATGTGCAGCTGAGAAGAATGTGTATTCTGATGGTGTGAGATGGAACACTCTGTAGACATCTACTAAGTCCATTTGTTCAAAAGTTTGGTTCAGTTCTAATTTCATTGTTGATTTTTTGTCTCATTGATCTGTCTTTTTGTGACAGTGGGATATTGAGAGCCCCCAATACAATTGTATTAGTGCTTATTTGAGTTTTCATGCCTGTTAATATTTGTTTTATATAGTTGGATGCACTGGTATCTGTTGCATATATATTTATGATTGTTAGCTCTTCCTCTATGGATTGTTCCCTTTACAAGGATGTAGTGACCTTCTTTATTTCTCTTATTAATCAGTCTTGGCTTGAAATTCACTTTGTCTGCAAATAGAATAGCTACCCCTGCTTTTTTCTGGGTTGCTGTCACTTGGAGTATTGTTTTCTATGCTTTGACTTTCAGTATCTGAATTTCTTTTTCAATTAAATGTGTTTCTTGTATGCAGCATATTGTTGGATCTTGCTTCCTGATCCATTCTGCCAGTCTGTGTCTTTTGATTGGTGAATTGAGACCATTAACATTGATCATTATAACCGATATGTATTGACTTATCTTTGACATGTTATTTTCCTGTTGTTGGCTCCCTCCCCCCCTTTTTTTTCCTCTCCCTCTGTTTAATTGTCTGCCTTGTCTGGTGGATTCCTTCTCTTGGGGTTCATGGAGTTATAGTCCTTGTTATCTCATTCTAGAATGTCCTTCAAAATATTTTGGAGTGCTGGTTTGGTGGTCATAAATTTCCTCAGATGCTCTTTGTCATGGAAGTATTTTATTTCTCCATCAGTTTTGAAAGATAGTTTTGAGGGGTACATCAGTCTGGGTTAAAGATTGTTTTCCTTTAGAACTTGAAATACTTCACTCCAAGCTCTCCCAGCTTGAGGGTTTGTGCTGAGAAGTCAGCTGTGATTCTGATGGGTTTTCCTTTATAGGTGATTTGTTTCTTTTCCCTAACAGCTTTTAAGATTCTGTCCTTGTGTTGAATTTCTGGAATCTTGACTATGATATGCCTGGCTGTAGATTTTTTTTGATCATGGCTAATTGGAGTTCTATATGCCTCGTTTATCTGTATGTCAAATTCTTTTTCTCTACCAGGGAAATTTTCTGCCATGACGTCTGTGAAGTTTTGTTTTGTTTTGTTTTTTATCATTTGTGCTATCTCCTGCTTTTTCATTGACTCCAGTCAATCTTAAATTATTCTTTGCTTCATCTAGCAGCTGCCAGATTGATTTCTTATGCTCCCTTGCTATTTTTAAGAAATCTTTCTTTTCATGATTGCTAACCACTAGCCTATCTTCTATGTCTGAGATCCTGTCCTCACATTGGCTTAATCTGCTGCAAATACTTTCAATGGAATTTTTATTCTCCTGGATATCTGCTTGAATCTGCCTTATGGGTTCCATTTCTTTCCTATGCTGAGCATTCATGGCTTCCATAATTTTCGTAAGCTCGTCTATTTTTTGTCTGTATCTGCTCTAGAGTCCCTAAGCATGGTCTTCATTGTGAACACCATCTCTGCAGTTATCTTGAGAAATTATTTCTGATTTGATTTTTTCCAGAGCCTCATTCAATTTCTTTGTTGTTAGCACTTCAGAGAGGCCAGTGAGTGGCTTTTGGATTGTCCCACCTCATTGCCCCCTGGGTTTGCCTTTGGTGAACTGGATGTCTGGGGTTGCATCTTGTTTAAGTGACTTCTCAATTTCTTTTCTTTTTTTAGTTTAATTCCTGGGGTGATGCTTGTAATTTGCCTATGGTAGGTTGCTTTATTGCTAGTATTTAGAACCCTTAGGAGATAAATACTTCTCTGAGGTATCTTCCAGGTGTAGCTTGTTTTTGGGTTTGGCATCTGTTGCAAGATCCTACTTCTTCAGTTTGTTGGACATGAGAAGTTGCTGCCTCTTTGGCCCAGTCCTTGGTTCTTTGCACTGTGCCACAGTATTTTCTGTGACCCTTAGTCAATCTCAGTCATGGAATACCAGGAAGAACAGCTGTTTAGAACAATTATGTCAGTTTTGGCTATAGTGGTACCAATAGCATCAAACACAGCCTAGAAAGTGAGACTGAGCTACCCAGTAATTTGCCACTTTTAACCGTATAAACTAGATTCGTGGTTATATAACAAAATCTAAAACAAACCAGAAAATCATATGTGGTATACAAGTCCTTAATATGTCAATTTTGCCCTTGGGGTTAAAATTTAAAAAGTGTTAAGAAAATAGAGAAGTGGAAGAAGAGAAGGAGATTAGAAGTCAGGCTGGTGGACAAAGGGGGATCACACTAACTTTGGGAAACTAGTACAGAAGACTAGAGGGAAAGAGAGAAGGAAGGGATAAGAAGAATAGAACAGAACCACAACCACAAAGAGGCTAGAAAACACAATCACACTCATAAAAACAAAATTAAACAATGAAGGAGGAAAAAAAAAAACCACCACAACAACAAAAAACAAACGAGAGAGAGAAAAAAAATGAAAAGAAAAAAGTCCACTCCCAGGTTTGTCTCTGCTGTCACTGGTAGAAACGTGGAGACAGAGTCCCGATCCATGCCGATCTGTCCCAGCAAGCCAGCCGTAGTTTTTTGGCGGGGTAGTGGATAATCTCAGTGAGCCTGCACCTTCTGGCTGAGACTAGACTCATTTAACCTGTAGCCGTCAGCGCACCTTCAGCAGGCCTGAGCCCAGCTGGGAGCCGCTAGATGGGGCCAGCAGCCACTCTGAGTTTTGAGCTCAGTCGGCCTTTCTCCTAGATGGCTCCTGGCCGATCGCTCTCTTGTGCGGGATGACTAAGCCCTCTGCACTCACCCCCAGCCAGTGCAGTCCTTCACGTCCACTGCTCCCCTCCACTGCTGCACCTCTCCATGGAGGCCTCTGGGGTCGCCAGCAGTTACCGTGTGTCCACAGGTTTGAACCACTCCTCTCCCGCAGTGAGTCCTATCTCATAGAGAAGGCGCTGCCGGGTTCCTCCTTCTTCTTTGTTGAAGTTTCTCTCTTCACTCTCTCCATGGGCTTCAATTCACACTTCAGATCCTTCCGGGGTCCAGGGGACCCATTTCCTTCCTTCTTGTCTTCCTCGAGTTGCTATATTCCAGCATCTGGATGGCGACTCTCAGAGAGGTTCTTTCTCTGCTGCTTACCACTCCACCATCTTGGTAACTCCATACTAGATTATATTCCCACCAACAGTGTAGAGAAGTTCCTTTTTTCCCACAGCCTTGCCAGAATTTGTTATTATTTAATTTCTTGATGGTGCCCATTCTTTCTGGGGTGAAATTGCAGTGTTGTTTCAATCTGCATTTCTCTGATGGCCTGTAAAGCTGAACATGTCTTTATATATTTATTGGCCATTTGTACTTCTTCTTCTAAGTGTCTGTTCATTTCACTTGCCTATTTTTTATTGGGTCATTTATTTGGGGAGGGTCTAATTTTTTTTTTGAGTTCCTTATATATTCTAGAATTAGTCCTCTGTCTGAGATATAGCTGGCAATATTTTCCCCCACTCTGTTGGTTGCTGCTTTTGCTGTGCAGAGCCTTTTTAATTTGATATGATTCTATTTGTTGTCAGTACTCTTTCCTGCAAAACTGGTATTCTGTTCAGAAAGTCCTTGTCTACATGTATGACTTCAAGAGTTTTACTTAATTTGTCTTATAGCAGGTTGTTTTCTGTCTTGTCATTTAGTTTTTTGATCCAATTTTAGTTTAGTACATGTTGAAAGATGCAAGTCTAGATTCAGTGTTTTACATGTGGATAGCTGGTTTTCCCAACATTGCTTATTACAGAGGCTGTCTTTCCTTTAGTGTATATTTTTGGCCCCTTCATCAAAGATCAAATAGTTGAATGTGCTTGGGGCTGTTTCTGCATCCTCTGTTCTGCTTCACTGATCCTCATGTCTGTTTTTGAGCCAGTACCATGCTGATTTTATCACTGTAGCTTTGTAGTATAACTTCAAGTCCACGATTGTGGTACCTTCTGCTTTGCTCTTTTTACCCAGGATTTCTTTTGCTATTCTAGGTCTTTTCTTGTTCCATATGAATTATAGGATTGTTTTCTCCAGTTCTTTGAAGAATGCTGCTGGAATTTTGATTGGGTTTGCATTAAATCTGTATATCAATTTTGGATGTGTAGCCATTTTGACTGTATTGGTCCCGCCTATCCAGGAACAAATGATATCTTTCCATTTTCTGGTATCCTCTTTGATTTTCTTTTTTAGAATGCTATGGGTTTTGTTGTAAAGGTCTTTCACTTTCTTAGGTTAATTCCTTAGTATTTAATTTTTCTTGGTGCTATTGTGAATGGTATTTTGTTACTAATTTGTTCTTCAGTGGGTTCATTTTTAGTATACAAGAATGCTATTGATTTTTGTGTGTTGATTTTGTATCCTTCTACATTACTGAATTTGGTTATTAATTCTAAGAGTCTTTTGGTATAATTTTGGGTCTTCAATGTGGAGGATCATGTCACCTGCAAATAACGATAATTTGATTTCTTCCTTTCCTTTACATTATCCATTTTATTTCTTTGCTTTGCTGGATTGCTCTGGTCAGTGTTCAAGAACTGTACTGGACAGGAGTGGTGATAGTGGATGGCCTTGTCTTGTTCCTCATTTTAGAGAGAAAACTTTCAGTTTTTCCCCATTTAATATGATGTTTGCAGTAGGTTTGTCATAACTGGCTTTTATCAGATTGAGATAAGGTCATTCTATAACTATTTTCTTCAGTGTTTTTAATCACGAAAGGATGTTGGATTTTGTCAAATGCTTTTTCTGCATCTATTGAGATGATCATGTAGTTTTTGTCGTCATATCTGGACTGTTCTGTCAGCATTTGCTTGATTTTGTGCCAGAAGAATTAAAGATTGTTCCCAAATGCAGGGTTTGGGCACATGTGTCCTGGATCTCTGTGATTGACAGGTCATGCCCACTTGTCCAGCCAGATGTCTATGCCCTAATCTCCTGCTTCTATAACTTATTTTACTGTAGTAAAAAATTCCTAATGGTAGGAAAATTCCATGTGGAATTTTAAAGTATTTTTTAAATATTATAATTTTAGTGTTAGAAACTCATTTTCATTTATAAGTGTGTATGTCTTTTTGCATTTTTTATACAGTGCAGAGACACAAAGTAACTCCTATGAATTGTTTGTAAACTTTTTTCTTACAGAGTATTGTATCTCATTTTATCTTTACATTACTGCTGGGAGAAATAGACATGCAGTAGCCATTGACAAGATCAAAACTAAAACTCAGCAGTACTCAATTCCTAGCCTGCTGTACTTTTGTCTCGTGTTACAGTAAATACTTATTGCTTTGTATTATCTAATAACTTTTTTAAAATTAGAAATAAAATATGAAACAAAAAGTATAGCTAAATATAAAAATGTTAGTTTTGATAATTTTCATTACATTACATCAGAAGTAAACATTTATTGTTAGAAATTTGGAGAGTACAGAAAAGAAAGGGGAAAGAAAGAATTACACATAATCCATAGCCCAGAGACCACTCTGGGATTCTTTCTGTTCTTTCTTCTGCGTGTACTTGTTTACATTGCTGTGATCATAATATATGTGTAACTTACTCCAGTTAACATAAGAAATACATGATTTATTAGCCCACAATAGTTTTATAGGACTATCAGTAATGCAATTCTCTAGCCTGGACATTCCCTCCAAATTCTGACATGTTGCTAGTCTTACCTCACAGCTTAAAACAATCTACATTTTTTAATGCGGGTAGGAATATCACTTGTGACCTTTTAAACGTTCTGTTGTGTTATAGTGCTGTCCATGCTTCCAACGCTGAGAGAGGCCTTAATGCAGCAACTCAATTCGGAGAGCCTTACAGCTCTGCTAAAAAACAGGTAAGTTTTTGTTCATGGACTTCACTTAAAGTTTATAGAATGAACTAAAATACATTTCAAAAGTCTTTGTTTCCTCCTCTTTCTCATTCAAGTTTATTAGACATAAACTCAGTTAGAAAAATATAAATGACTATCAGTGAATTAATATTTTATTTTGTTCCTTTATTTATGCTCTGTCTCATTACACAGGTCATTTAGGCAATGTGTATGCATTGTTTTTCATATAAATAATTTTATATCAATATATGGAATATATTTCTAAACCAGATGTTGTGAAGCTAACAAAATTTATGTTGAATGCTATGCTTCTTAAAGTGTTTAAAATGTATTAAATAAAGCATGTTAACATATTTTAAATAAGTATGGTGATGAATTTACATGATCAATTACTAGTAAAATCAAATGCAAATATGACATAAGCATACAATATTAATATTTTACATGACCATGACAGTTTTTAAAACACTTTCATATATATGACCTCATATATTGCATCCAGTATGCCTCAAGGTGTTATAAGTTAATATAATGCTATGTTAGTTTGAGAGGACTTCTAGAAGAAACTGGCTTCTTCCTTTAATGAACAAGATATGTAGGGGTGGGTGACTTCACTCAGTAAATCTACGTGCTGGATTGGGGGGCCCAGGGCCTCGTGGATGCTAAGCATGTGCTCTACCACTGGACTACAGCCCCAGCACTAAATAAATTTTAATCATTGTAGCCTTACTAAAATATTTACTTGCCTTATAATCACCTGCCAAAATAACAGGGTATTCCTTTGTGTTGACAGTCACTAAAATTGGACTTTAAAAGTAGATTTAAAATACTGACCTTTGAGCTGAGGATGGAACTTAGTGGTAGTGCGTTTGTCTAATATGCATGAGGTCCTAGGTTTGATCTCTAACATCACGCACACACACACAGTCTAGATCCAGATCCAGATCTAGCCCTCATTATCTAGAGAATTTTTGTTTTGTTTTGTTTTTTGTTTTTTGAGACAGGGTCTCACTTTGTAGTTCAGCCTGCGCTTGAACTCACTATGTAGCCTAGGCTGGCTGTGAACTCACAGCAATCCTTCTGCCTCAACCTCCTGAGTGCTGGGATTACAGGCACTCACCACCCTGACAGCTTTCTTTTTGAGAAATTCTGATTCCAAATCTACATAGGACAGGGAAAAATATTTTCTATGCAAAGATTCCTTTTTTTGGGTACTGGGACTCGAACTCACGACCTCACGCTTGCCAGGGAGGTGCTGTGCCTCTGAGCTATATCCCCAGCCCCAAAGATTCCTTTTAAATGATTTGTCTGATGGAAATTTACTGTAAGTTAAATACAATCAGACATTTTAGTGTCACTAAAATTTTTTTTTTTTTTTTTTTTTGTGGGTACCGGGGGTCGACAGGACCTCGTGCGCCAGCAGGCGCCTGTGCCGCTGAGCGATATCACCGGCCCCTTTTTTGTATGTGGGTTCCGGGAGTCAAACTCGGGCTCTCGTGCTTCCCAGGCAGGCGCTTACACACTGAGCCATCTCAGCGGCCCTAAAATATTGTTTAAGATCTAAATTAATCCTTAAAATGTATTCTCTCTTGTGACAGGGGGTATTTAAGATTCTCTGCCATTGAAACTTTATTGCCATTGTCAATCTGCAATAAGAATGCCAAATATTGAAAACAGTGTGGCTTACTTGCTATGATTAAACTGATAAATAAGACCATTAAACAATTAGCTATTATCAAACTCATTTAATAGAAAAATTAGTTTGATAGGTTTATATGATATCTGTTATGGTTTAGATTTGAAGTATCTCCCAAATAGCCAAAGGAAATTAAATGCGGTTTCTAGAGTCTTTCTGGGCCTTACCTGTGCTAGGTACTTTGTATACATACATGCTGCCATTTAATTTCAATTCAAACACCCTAATTTTCCCTTTCACACATTGCTGCGACCAAGCTCTTCCTACTATTTTATCTTAATTGTACCTTGAAATTTCTTCTGAAAAAAAGATGTGATTTACTTACATTAAAATACCTTGAATTGTAGTAAATTCTCAATTTAATGAGAATAAATATGGTGCTCAATGGTAGGGAATTTACGTAGTATGCAGGGAGCCCTATGTTCAATCCCCTAAACTGCAAAAAAAAAGAAAAAGACTCAGTACAGCACTCCAACATGGATCCAGTAGATTAGATGAAGTTGCCTTGGTGCCTTGTAGGATCCACTGCACATGTCTTTTGAATCTGTGCTGTCCCAGGGAGGGATGCTTGATGCTCCAGCATCCGTTCACAGCGGAGAAAGGTAAAAAGTTAGACTACCCCACAGTTGCCATGGTAATTCAGTTTCTTACTGAAATACAAATTTGTGTTGACTATAGTAATAAGGAGTATCAGCTTGTATTTTGCATGTGTTTGTTGCTTTCAGTTTTATTTTTTAATAATTTATTTTTATTTTAGAAGAATATTGGTCTGTGATAAATTGGAAATAAGAAAGAGAAACAAAACTGAGTTTTCCACATAGGAGCTCTGAAAAATACTGAATTACATCCACATAGTATATCCATACAGGAGAGTTAAAATATTTTTATTAAAAAAGATGGGCCGGTGAGATGGCTCAGTGGCATAAGCACCTACCTGGCAAGCGCAAGGTCCTGAGTTCGACTGCCGGTACCCACATACGAGAAAAGGGCCAGTGATACCACTCAGTGGCACAGGCGCCTGCTGGCACGCGAGGTCCTGAGTTCGACCCCCAGTACCCACAAAAAAAAAAAAAAAAAGGATGACTATTATCTGTATACTACTATGGAAAAACTGCTGGAGTATAATGCTATATTTTTTAAAGTAAAGAAAAATTGTGTAGTATCATTCCATTTATTTAAGGGGACAGATATGAATATATTGAATAATACATATTGCCTTATATAAAGTAAAATAGTAGAAAATAAAAAATATATATATTATATATATATATATTTTGTGTGTGTAGTGGTGGTGGTATTGAGGATCAAATTGAACCCAGGAACTTTGTGTGGAGCTGCACCCCCAGGCCTTTTCTCATTTCTTTATTTTGAGACAGAGTCTCTCTAAGTTGCTGAGTTCCTCTGGCTGGGCTGAAACTTGTGATCCTTCTGCCTCAGCCTCCCAGAGTGCTGGGATTGCAGGTGTGCACCACCACATCTGGATTAAAGACTTTTATAACAGTCACTTGTGAATAAGGGACAAAATGAAGAGGGATAAGAACGTACTTTTTTTGAGTGTGCTGTGTTGTACAAATTTGATTTTAGAACCATACAAATATTTTACATAATTATAAAAGTATATTTACTTTTTTTTTTTTTTTGGTACTGGGACTCGAACTCATGGCCTTGTGCTTGCCAGGCAGGCGCTGTGCCACTGAGCTATATCCCCAGCCCATATTTACATGTTTAAAAAGCATTATCTAAATGTTGGTAGTAAAATAAACCTAAATATAAATCTAGTCAGTGCTATAACCACAAAGACAGAAACTATGCTAAGTGCCTTAAAAAAAAAAAAGTTCAACTATATATCCATGAAATACACAATCCTCTAACACAGAGAACTGACAAAACAAAACTTCAGACCCTTTTTAATATTGCTACTGTGATTTTAAAACTAATGTACATGGCTTGAGGGATCAAGCAGTAGTAATTATATCAGTTTCACAGGTTTCTAGTGTAGGCAAAATGAAGTGCAGATGTAAGATCAGTGAAACTACGTTAAAAACCCTGTGGCCCTGTGGAAGTCAGTGTGGAGATTCCTCAAAAAACTAGGGTTGGAGGTCCCATTTGACCCAGCTATTCCCCTTTTGGGCATCTTCCCAGAAGAATTAAAAACATCGTACCACAGTGATATATGTGCATCCATGTTTATAGCAGCACAATTTGTAATAGCCAGATCTTGGAAACAACCCAAATGCCCATCAACCGAGGAATGGATAAGAAAGATGTGGTATTTTTATACAATGGAGTACTATTCAGCCATAAAGAAGGATAAACTGGAGACTTTTATAGGTAAATGGATGCAACTCGAGAAAATACTCATAAGTGAAATAAACCAGATGCACATGTGTAAGCATCATATTGTCTCTCTAGTATGAGAAACTGAAAGAGTAAATAAGATCCAAAATGTACAATAGACATGGTGAATCAAAAAGAAACTGGTCAATAAGAAAGAGAGACTGGAATGGGGAAAAGAAAGAAGGGAAAGGGAAAAAAAATTGTATATGTATATAAGATGGTTAAGATAGATACACTACCAGTTTTACTTAGTTCATTGAAGAGTAAGGTTTGTGCCAATAATGTTTGGACAATGGAATGCTAATGTCTGGTATCCTGAATAACTAACTTAAAGATAATAAAACGTAATGCATTGACCATTGTTACCCTCATATTATGTTGTTTTGAAAATTTGTTCTTTTTTTTGATTTGTTTTGTTTTTTCTTCTCTTTAAAATAAAAAAAAAATGTAAAAAAAAAAAAAAAAAAACCCCTGTGGCCTTGTGTTAGGGTTCTTCACTGCGACCAAATACCACAGAAAAAGAGCTTAAAGGAGGAGAGAGATATTTTCACTCGCGGTTTCAGTGTATGGAAGGCTGGTTCTGTTGCTGTGGGCCTGAGATGAGGCAGAACATCATGGCAGAAGGGCCTGGTGGAGCAGAGCTACTCACTTCATGGGTGGCTTAGAAGCAGAGCAAGGGGAAAGAGCCAGAGAAGGAGCTGGGGACCAGATATACACCCCAAGGTCATTCCGCCATGACCCACTCCCTTCAACTCAGTCTAGCTCCATTTTCCATCCCCTCCCAGTAATGCCATCAAATTATGATCTCATCAGTGGCCTCACCCACTGATGAAGTGGGAGCCCCCATGATCTGATCACCTTCCAAAGATGAGAAATACCAGGAGGGATGATAATTGTAGTGCATTACATATTTAATATATAAGTAAATTCATATGTTCATGATGATACTTTAAAAAAAATGTATATAACAGGATCTACTTCATTATTTGTACAATGGTATGTAAGGGAAAGAAAGAAACATTTTTCCTGATTTTCCTTTATGGTTTTATAGTACATGTCTGCATATGCTCAGAAAGAGAGAAAAGATGAGAGGAATTTATACCAGTGAAAAAGCTTGCTATTATTGGTTACTAGAATTATAATTATTTCTTGCTGTGTTTTGTGGGCTTTTCTTCAGTTACTTGTATTATTTTTAATTTTAAAAATTAAATATAGATTTATCAAGTTCAAAGTTTTTATTAACTTATCTAATTATTGTCATACCTGATTTTTTTCTTTTAGACCTTCGAACAAGCTAGAAATATGGGAGGATCTGAAGATAATAAGTAAGCCTACATAATAGCACATCCTTAAGCTATTTATAAAGGAAAATTTTTGTACTGTGTTGTGTGAGTGCCTCTTTACGAGCCTTATGGAATTGTCATCACAATTATATAAAATAATGCTCATAGTACAAGTGGATCAATACCTAGTCATAGAAAGTACTCAGCGAATGGTGGTGGTGGTGGTGGTATTACTCTTGTTCTTATAATAATGATATGAGAAATTGTCCTGGACTACACATGCCTGTATTAGGTACTAATATCGTTACCATTGTATTTTAAAGGAAGTTTTTACTTCAAGGGTCAGTAGTAACTGTGTGTTGCTAAATCCACATGGACATCCTCCTTCTGGTAGACCTCTTGGCAGCAGTCACCAACTCTGCCCTCTCCCCTGTCTTGGACATTCTGTGCTATGGTGCCTGGAAACCTGGTCCCTGGGATTTTCCCTGTCCTTCTGTACCTTCTGCAGTCCTTACTGGGCATCTTCTCCGTTCTCTGCTATGGAAGACTAGAGTTGTTTCCTGCTCGGCTGTATTCGCTCCCTTTTTTTTTTTTTTTTTTTTTTTTGTGGGTACCGGGGGTCGACCTCAGGACCTTGCGCGCCAGCAGGCGCCCATGCCGCTGAGCAATATCACCGGCCCTTTTTTCGTATGTGGATACCGGGAGTCGAACTCAGGACCTCTCGCTTGCCAGGCAGGCGCTTATGCCACTGAGCCATCTCACCGGCCCCTTCTCTCCTTTTTAAGCTCGCTCTTTGGACAACTCTGTTGAGGCTACAACTCTTAGCACCTCCCAGTTTTCCTTTCTAAGTTAATAAAATATAATTCTTCTACCCAACATATTTTTATTGGTTATCACTTCAATTAAGAAATCATACTTAAATTATTCTAAGAAAGTTGTAAGGAGATGGGTTAAGTATGAAATATTTTGAATGGTTATATTTTTCATTTTTATACTTGACACAATTACGAATATATTTTAAAGTCATTTTGTGAAAAAATAGTCATAGGGATAATTCATGACTTTACACATTTCCTGGTGTCTTAGTAACAATGCTGAAGAGTTTCTCCTCTCTCTGCAGGTTTCACAAGAAGTATCGTGGCTGTATACAGTACCTGTATGCTGGTCGTTCTTCTGCGGGTCCAGTTAAACATAATTGGTGGATATATTTACCTGGATAATGCAGCAGTTGGCAAAAATGGCACTGTAAGTTTAATACACTTAAGCACATACTGACCTTTCAACAGGTTCAAAGTTTAACTGAGTATTATTTATCCTGATAGCAGTTTCTGTGATTTAAACATCTTTATGATTCATGATATTGTGAACTTTTGGCATTATGATTATTTTTCATCGTTAGACTTTTTGGATATGCTAAAGAATCTTATTTATCCTATCATTCCAGATCCTGAAAAATATCACCTCAAGTTATATGGAAAATATTGCTTCTTTATTAACGAAAAAGATAACAGCCTCGTTTCTATTTTGACAGACAATTCTTGCGCCCCCGGATGTCCAGCAGCAATATTTATCAAGCATACAGCACCTTCTGGGAGATGGTGAGCTCCTGATTTATGACCTTTCTACAAATCTTAGTTTGTTGATTTGTATGATAGAGGAATTTTTCAAGTGAGCAAGGCTTTTAACTTTGTTTGTCCTTTAATAGGCCTGACGGAATTGATCACTGTCATTAAACGAGCTGTGCAGAAAATTTTAGGAAGGTGAGGTGTTTTTCTTTGGCTTTTCTGACATTTTGATTCTGATGAATAAAAGAAAAATTAGAATTGTTCTAATGAAGTGGGTAACATGATAAATAATGGTTTGTAAAATGCTTTGTAATCTAATGCAAATACCAACCCTGGGTATTGTATTGCAAAATCCCTTTTCTTCATCAGTATCAACCTTTTGATACTGGGGGAAAGTTTTAATATTTCATTGTTTATCGATTGATTTCCAAACTAATCAGAAATATTCGAGTCCTGAGATAAAAGATCTCCTTTAAAATCTGCCTCTGTGGCTTTTACCTCCCTCTTACACTAATAATATCTATAATTATAATAGGAATTTTCTTATAAAATCTGCAGCAAGGTTTTTCTGAGCTCTGTAGTAATGGCCCTTATATCATGGCTAATTTCTTATTCTGTTCTGGTACAGTTACCAGTTTCAGGTTTGACCAGAAGAAACAGAATTTCAGGTAGTAGTAGTCTGTTAAGAAGAGAATGTGTATAAGGATATATGTGTTGCATAGTTAAAATTTATTCCAGTTTTCTTTTCTCTTTTTCCAGTGTTTCTCTTAAACATTCTTTGTCTCTATTGGACTTGGAGCAAAAACTAAAAGAAATAAGAACTCTTGTTGAGCAGCATAAATCTTCTTCTTGGATTAATAAGGATGGATCCAAATCTTTTTTATGCCATTATATGATGCCAGATGAAGAAACTCCATTAGCAGTTCAGGTGCTTAATTCAGAACCATTTCACCAAACCAGTTATTCTGTGTTTAATAAATTTGTTACCATCTCTTAAAATTTAGATTTCCGAGGCTCCTGAAAAGTGACTGAAAGACATATATTTCCACCATTTAAATAAACCTTCATTAATTTAGGAAATAAAGTACATATGACTGATTTCCTGTTGGATCACTTATAATTTTAGATACCCAGCAAATTTTATTAACAGTCATGTAGCAGACACTGTGATATATGCTGGGAATCTGAGGAAAACATGTTCATAATTCTTACAGAATTCAGGAGGCAAATACAAGTTATCCATTGGTTAAGAACAATAAAAATGCCAAAGATTACAGGTTATGTAGCTTATTTCTAACTTAGTAGTTTCTCACTTACAAACTGGATTCAACCCATTTTTTCCAGTTGGGATAAGAATCACTCTCACTTAACAACAAGAGAAACCTTAGGACAGCGAGGCCTCTGTGCCGCACCTCAGCACAGAGTCCCATAGACTAGAATGCTGTCTTCTCACTGCCTGCAGACCTCCCCGTCCCCTGAAGATCCTAGAGATGATTTGGGTGTTGGGAAACCCTCCATTCATGAGCACACACACACAGAAATTGCACCTCATTTGAGGGAGCCCCGTGACTTGAGAGATAAAGGCTAAATAGGAGGCCAGATGGGGTAGCATTAATGAAAGAAACTGGAGAAGACTTACTTACAAAATAGGACCCCACGAAGAAACAGTAAGAAAAATTTAAAAGCTTTCTGGCACTATAAAACAATTGCCAAATTTTAAAATTCCACAGTGGAACTAGAAAGAAAATAATGCAAAGGTATGGGTTAAGAAAGGAATGATGAACCAAATCTTAACGGAATCGAATTAAAACCTAAGACTTCACATCGAATGGACATACAGAGTCTCAGAGTAGATGAATGAAAAAAACAACATATCCTGATTAAATTTCCAAATGGTTAAAGAAAAAGCAAAAGCCCCAGACCTTTGCACTCTCATAGCCTCTTCTTTCTTTGTTCATATGTGCTAGAAATCTATCCAGGAAGGGCCAAATAAACGAGGACCTTACAAAGTATACTTTGACTTGTTTTAAATACTATTACCTGTGCACACAAGCCTCTACAGGTTTTTTGAGTTCGGGGATTTGGTTGTCGACTGAACATAGACTTCTAGATTTTCTGAACTCTTGTGTTTGTGAATGTGATTAGTTTCTTTATGACCTTGTGTGAATATTTGAAACCCTAACTATGGCATTTTAATTTTACAGGCCTATGGGCTTTCTTCCAGGGACATTACCACTATTAAACTTCTCAATGAAACTAGAGACATGTTGGAAAGGTATGTAGACAGTATATAACAGGGAAAATGTGTTTGTATTTTGGATGCACCTAAGACCATTTTTTAATTTTTCCTGAACAACACATTCAGCATAATATTGTGTTAAATTTTGAACCTATTCCTTGCCTTTACATAGAATTTCCTACTTAAACTGGAGGAAAGCAGGGATTTTTTTTTAAGATACCCACATTGCCCACCCACTTTCCTGGACTATAGATCCTGATATACTGGTTGAGGAGCTGGAAGATAGTTTACATTTGTATTTGAAAAAAGCATTCTGGGATAATATCCCGTGGATAGTAGTAGATGTTTAACAACCAGGTCTGCAGGGGAAAAAAATTAAAATTAAAACATCAGAAACTGACATTGTAGCTGCAGCAGATCTTAGGCTAACAACTTAAAGTCACTGAACACCAATTGGGGAGATAGGAAGCTAGCCCTCAAGTGTACACACATGCCTGCATATACTTGTGTACAAACACACACATGCACACACTCACACACTTATACTCCAACTTAAAAACTACTCACCCCACCTAAACTTTTTCAGGGTAGATTATAATATTCCTAAAAACATTAAATGATAAAAAATTTTACTTTTTCCTGAAGCATTACTATTTTCAATCACCCAAAGAGAATCACACTGTAAAAACTGGCAAAAACACCAGACTATGCATTGGAAGACCACATGACCTAGATTCAGTGTTGCCTCTTTTATTTATTAGCTGTTCAATGTTGACGAACCATTTAAACTCTTTAGGGTAATTTTATCATTGTGAAATAATGAGTATTAGTACACTTTATCTTGAGTGGTAAAAGTATTAAAATGTCTTTCAAATTAAGGTACTGTATGCCTCCCTGGAGTAATTCAAGTCTATTTCTCTAGTCGGCAGTTTTAGGTTAACTAAGCTGTGAATCTACTGTCAGGATTCGTCAAGTTTTAGTCCTTTGTCTTTCTATAGTAGCACTTTCTACTTTTTTCCTTATTCATATTTTACCAAGTCACTCCATGAAGCTCTAGAAAAGGTTATCAGGAATCTTTTTCCAAATCCAGAGAATTTGTAATGTTCATCTTAATGCACTTTTTTTTTGATATCTGACACTACTAGTCCAGCCTTTAGGAAATTCTTTCATCACATGACTTCCATGACAGTGTAATATTCTGCTTTCTCTTCTAAGTCTCAGACCATTTTTTCATAGTTCTTATGGCTCTGCTTTCCTTTAAACATTGTGTTTCTCGGGTATTTATTCTTACTTCATCCTCAGCAGCCCCAGCCAATAATACACACTATCAATGCTTTAACTATTATCTGTGTGCTAAGATTCCCAGATTTATAGCCCTGGCCCTCTACTAGGAGTAAGGTGGTATACCTCTGTATACAGGCAAATGGTCAACAGCCAGCTTTGCAAAAAGAATTGGTCTGCATGTTAGTGATAGGACAACCCTCCTGGAACTTATATTTTCATGGTAGGAAAAAAAAACAGTAAACTACTAAAGTGAATAAAATGCCAAATGCTTATAACTTCACTGATGAGCATGAGCGAGTTAAGAGGTTAGAGAGACAGATGTGGTGCACAACTGTAATCCCAACACTTGAAAGACTGAGGCAGGAGGCTGAGGCAGAAGGAGCGCCGTGCATTTGAGGCCAGCCAGGGATACATAGCAACACCCTGTCTTTATTTTTATTTATTTTTGTTTTATTTTAAAGAGAAAAAAATGGGCGGGTGAGATGGCTCAGCGGCATAAGCGCCTGCCTGGCAAGCGCGAGGGCCCAAGTTTGACTCCTGGAACCCACATACGAAGAAAGGGCCAGTGATATCGCTCAGCAGCACGGGCACCTGCTGGCGTGCAAGGTCCTAAGTTCGACCCCCGGTACCCACAAAAAAAAAAAAAAAAGAGAAAAAAAAAATAACAGTAAAACAGAGTTTCAAAACAGGCTAGTAGGAGAGTAACAATAATTAATACATTGAGTATTATTATCTTCATAGTAGTTGTTCAGAGTACAAGATATAGGCGTGAAATATTGTCCAAACAATATTAGCACAAACTTTTCTTTTCAATGAACTAAGAGAAAGTAGCCATATAACTATCTTAACTATCTTATGTATGTGTATATACATATATATATTTTTTCCTTTTCCCTTCCTTCCTGTCCCCTTTCTCCCGTCACAGTCTTTCTTTTCTTTTGAACAGTTTCTTCCCTATTCTCAATATCTATTGTACTTTTTGGATCTTATTTATTCATTCAGTTTCTCACACTAGTGAGACAATACAATGTTTACACATATGGGTCTGATTTATTTCACTTATGACTATGGTCTTGAGTTGCATCCATTTACGTATAAAAGTCTCCAGTTTATCCTTCTTTATGGCTGGGTAGTAGTCCATTATATAAAAAAAAAACATCTTTTTTTATCCATTCCTCAGTTGGTGGGCATTTGGGTCGTTTCCAAGATTTAGCTGTTACAAATTGTGCTGCTGTAAACATGGGTGTGCATATATCACTGTGGTATGAGGTTTTTAATTCTTCTGGGAAGATACCAGAAGGGGAATAGCTGGGTCAAATGGGACCTCCAATCCTAGTTTTTTGAGGAATCTCCACACTGATTTCCACAGTGGTTGCACCAGTCTGCACTCCCACCAACAGTGGAGCAGTCAAAAATCAGTAGCATTCCTGTACACAAGCAACAAACTCACAGAGAGAGAAATTAGGGAAACCACACCTTTTATAATAGCATCCAAAAAAATGAAATACTTAGGAATCAATCTAACAAAAGAAGTAAAAGAGCTATACATTGAAAACTACTGTATTCTGAAAAAAAGAGATTGAAAAGGATATCAGAAAATGGAAACATCCCTTGCTCATGGATAGGAAGAACCAACATGGTGAAAATGGCCATACTCCCAAAATTGCTATACAGATTTAATGCAATCCGAATCAAAATACTATTAACATACCTCACAGAACTAGAGAAAACAATTCTAAGATTCATTTGGAACCAGAGACCTAGAATAGCGAAGGCAATTCTGGGCAACAAAGGCAAGTTGGGGGCATCACAATCCCAGACCTGAAATTATGCTACAAAGCTACTGTGATAAAATCAGCATGGGACTGGCAAAAAAAACAGACCCGAGGATCAGTGGAACAGATTAGAAGATGCAGACACAACTCCAAACACACTACACCACTTATCTTCGACAAAGGGGCCAAACGTGTTCACTGGAAGAAAGAGAGCCTCTTTAATAAAGATATTGGAAAAACTGGCTTTCCTCATGCCAAAGACTAAAACTAGACCCATGTCTATCACCACGCACTAAACTGAAGTCAGAATGGATCAGATATTAAAGGTCTAAATATTAAACGCTAAATCTACTGGAAGAGAAAATAGGTAAAAATCTTGAAGACATAGGTGTAGGCAGAGACTTCATGAACAAAACCCAGACCACACAGGAAATACTACAAAGAATCAACAAATAGTCTCTCATCTTATTAAAAGGCTTTTGTACAACAAAAGAAATCACCAAGTGTGAAAAGAAAACCCACAAAGTGGGAAAAAATTTTAGCCAGCTGTCCCTCAGACAGAGGACTTCTATCCAGAACATATAAAGAATCGAAAAAAATCAGACCCCCCAAATTCAAAGGCCCAATCCCAAAATGGGCATCTGAGATGAACACACTGCTCCGAAGAAGAAATACAAACAGCAAATAATTACATGAAAAAATGTTCAACACGATTGGTCATTCGAGAGATGCAAATTAAAACAACACAGAGATTCCATCTCGCCCCAGAAAGAATGGCTATCATCAAAAAATCAACCAGTAACAAATGCTGGCAGGGATGTGGGGGAAAAGGAACCCTGTCTTTAAAAAGAAAAAAAAGAGGCTAGAGGGTGACCAGGGATGCTGTTTCTAACAGGTAGGTTGGGGAAGGCCTCTGTGAGGAGATCTCGTTTAAGTGGAAACATGACTGTACCATGGGTGTGAGCCTTGCACTCAGGGAGAATGCAGTCCCAGGCAGAAGAGGTGCAGAAACCCTAATGTTTGGCTTGCTCAAGGAGCAGTGAGGAGGCAGTGCTGCAGGAGGGCAGTGAACTAGAGGATGGATAGGGAATTGAGGTTGGAGAAATAGACAGGGCCTGCCTAGGATGTGTTGGACCTTGTAGTCCATGGTAAGGCATTTGTTTGTGTGTATTTGTGATCTGTTAATGTTTCATTTTATCATTATCTATTTGGTGTTACAAACTTATTGGAATTTATATGTGTGCATCTCTCCAACATTTTTTATACCATGTGAAAAGCCATAGGTAACTCCTTGTTTGTGTTTTACTCTGAGGTTTATGGAAAGCCATTAGAGACTTTTAAGCAGGGTAGTGACATTATCTATGTTTATAGAAGATCTCTATCATTGCTCTATGATAACTTGACTATAAACAGATAAGAATGGAAGAAGGGAACCAGTTCTAAGAATTGGAGTAATCTCACCATGAGATGCATGTGGCTTGGACTGAGTGGTAGCAGTGGCTGCAATGACAGGCAGTTAAATAACAGATTGATTTTAAAGGTTGAACCGATAGCACTTATGAAATAGGTGGCAAGAATGACTTTTAGTATTTGGGGCTGAGCATTTGAGGAAGTAGAAATTGCCATTTATGTTTTGACCGTGTTAGGTTTGAGAAATATATGAAGTGTCCAAGTGACTATGTCTGTGTGGCACTTAAATATAAAAATCTTGAACTCAAGAGGAAGTTTACATATAAAGATACAAATTTGAGATACATCAACTTATACATGGTACTTAAAGACAGAGATGGGGGAGATAGATGCTGGAAGAAGACTGAGTCATACGGTACTCTGAAATTTAGAGTTTGGGAAGAGGAGGAAAAACCAGGAAAGAGGACTGAGCAGGTGCCGTATGTGAAATGGAAAAACCCCAAAAGAATGAGTTGTTCTGGGGCCAGGGAGGTAGCTCAGCAGCATGGCACCTGCCTGGCAAGCGCAAGGTCCTGAGTTTGATTCCCAGTTCCAAAAAAAAAAAAAGAATGAGTTGTTCTGGAAGACATCTGAGACAAAAATATTTCAAGGAGAATGGTTACTTGTTCCACATGCTCCCGAAAGGGCAAGTGAGATAAGGACAGATCGGTGACGTCAGATGGGCCAAGATGGAACTGTAGGTGGCCCTGCTGGGAGGCTTCAAAGAAGCAGTTCAGATAACCAGATTCAAAAGAGTTAGAATTGAAGAAGTAGAGACTGTGAGGATAGATGGTTGTTTTAAAAAGTTTTTAAGAGACAAAGAGGCTTGGGATAGTATTTGGAGGGGAATGTGGAACCCAGGACATTTTTTTAAAGCATTTTTTAGACACACCTTTTTATTAGATTGCACTCCATGAGTTTAGTAATGTTCGTCCCTTTAGTTAATCAGTGTATCATAAGCTCTCAGAACAGTGCCTTGCACGTGGTAGATGCTCCGCAAGAATTTACTGACCTCACCTGAATTGATAGGCCAGGGAGAATCAATATGGGAAAGCAGCGTAATTTTAAGAACAGAGAACTCAAATAGGAGAAAGGAAATAGTATTCAGTACATAAAAGTGTTGCCCATTACTCTAATTTGATCGTACAAACATTACATACTCATAAACGCATACAAATATTATGTGTCAGTAAAATAAATTTTTTAAAGAAATTGGTTTTAGGAGTCAGGGAAAGATTACTGAGGACAGGGATGAAGGCATATAAATTGGGAGGTGTGGTAGGACAAGTACAGTTCTCATTGCTTCTATTTTTGTGTACATGGAATAGGAAGCAAGGTCATTTATATCAAAAAGTTACTCTCATTTCTTTCGTTGTCCTAAACACATCCAGTCCGATAAGAAAACAACCAGAAATTAACGTTTTTGAGCACATGTGCTGCAAGCACTGTTCTACACTGCTTTGTATATGTTAACTCACTTAATCCTTAAAAATAGTGCTATGAAGTAGGTGATGGTCTTTTCTGCATTTTCCAATTTCTTGAATTTCTGTCCCCTTAACCATTTTGTTTTTTTCTTTTTTTATTCCTATTATATTCCCCTTAAAGGAGAACAAAGTTAAAATTAAATTTGCCATCTGATCCAGCAATTGATTGTAGTGATGGTTGCACAACTATATAAACCTACTAAAAATCATTGACTTGTAATTTAAAATGTGTAAATTTTTGACATCTAAGTTCTTTTTTTTTGTGGGTACTGGGGGGTCGACCTCAGGACCTCGCGCGCCAGCAGGCGCCCGTGCCGCTGAGCGATATCACCAGCCCCTTTTTCGTATGTGAGTTCCGGGAGTCGAACACGGGCCCTTGCGCTTGCCGGGCAGGCGCTTAAGCCGCTGAGCCATCTCACTGGCCCCTGACATCTAAGTTCTAACTTGATAAAACTGTTAAAATGATTTTTAAGAGAGAAAACTAAGGGGAAATGTAGATAGATACACACACATGCCCACTCCAAGTGAGAAAGCTGCATTTTACTGGGTATTTCTAACTTTCATAGGACACTGGTATATTATTCTTTATATCAGAGTTTTTATAAGGTATAACACAGTGTAATGAACGGAGCCTGAACTTTGAGATGAGAAAGGCCTGGGTTGAAGATTGAGCTCCCCAGTTTACTAATTGCACACCTCTAGGCAAGTTTCTTCATCCAGCAAGTATCCAGCTCCTCATCTGTACGAGATAGTGTTTTCTGTCTCACTGGGATGTCCTGAGAGAGTGTGCAAAGCAAACCAATGATTTGTGTTTATAAGAGGACTCAGGAATTTCCTCAAGAGAAGTAACACTTTATTTTAAAAATGCATTGTACAAAGTGCTGACTAATATAAAAAGTTCTAGCAAAATAGAAGAATATTCTCATTGTGTTGTCCTAAACAATCTCAGTTTTTATGCTTAATTTTTAAAACTTGGCTCCTTGATAAATTTTTATAGTGTTTCACTCTATAAAAACTAGATTGTAACCATAAATATTGGTGATTCTCAAAAGGTAACCATATAATTATGAATTTGTTTCCTTTTCCATTAAGAATCTAAAAATTAATATATACTTATTTTATATAGTCCAGATTTTAGTACAGTTTTGAATACCTGTTTGAACCGAGGTTTTAGTAGACTTCTGGACAACATGGCTACATTTTTTCGACCTACTGAACAGGACCTGCAATCCAGTAACTCCATGACGAGGTAAGATAATATGTTAAGAAGGTAACATACCAATGGATGCTCTTTTAAACTGCTGTTTTTGATGTGTTTTAGTTTCAGATAAAAAGAAATTCTACACAATAAATTTGAGTTTCTCATTTTCTAACAAAATAAACACTTTTTAAACCAATGACTTCTTTATAAGCAGAAGTTCCTTCTGGATGCAGTATTAAAATTTGCATTTTTTCCCCAAATCCTTTACCTTTGTATTTGATTACTTAAGAAGCTACTTTTCTATAAGCCAAATTTCAATTACTTTTTTAACTCTTTAGAATATAAAACTGTTAATATACTTAAATTTTAGTGTATTCTCTAATAATATTCTGGACTACAAGTCATTATTGGCTTATGTTACTTTAAATAACATACTTTGTTAAATAACATACTTCAGTCATTATAATAAGCAGGCATCTTGATATAGATTCTCATTTGGCAAATCATCTCCTTACACTTATAATATATTTAATTATCTTGTTATAATTATCTCTGAAATTATTTAAACATATTCCTTTTCTGTCCTTATTGTAGTTAGTATTATTGTTAGTGATATTAATCATAACTATTACTATGTCAGAAGCTATCTTATGATTTATTATATAGTTATCACTACAACATGAGCACCTTTGGTCTCATATTAG
Source organism: Erethizon dorsatum (assembly GCA_028451465.1). Lineage (NCBI taxonomy): Eukaryota > Metazoa > Chordata > Mammalia > Rodentia > Erethizontidae > Erethizon > Erethizon dorsatum. The sequence goes on from CM051823.1 coordinate 147,815,035, forward strand.
AATCTACACTATTTAAGGACCTCTGTTTTGTAGACTTTTGTATCACATTCAGAAAATAATGGGTACTAAACAAGTGTTGACTGACAGGAAACTCCCATATTAACATTTGAGGAAACAAAGCCAGGCATAGTGGTATATGTCTGTAATCCTAGCACTCAGGAGGCTGAGGCAGGAAGATCCTGACTTTGAGGCTAGACTTATTCCAAAAAAAAAAAAAAAATGAGGAAAGAGTAACTGACATCCAGTGTGACATCCAGTTAAATTCCAAATATAAATGGCAAAACATTATTTGCATAGCTCTCAGGGACCTGTCTATTGTACAGAAATATAATTTGCCATTAACATTGAGCATTTGGAATACTTACAGCCATTAAGTTTATTTTCTGAAGCAATTTGAATATGACTATAAGATCTTTTTTAACAATCCTTTTAAGTTACATAAAAATAAATTTCAGCTTAAGACCAAGCCTACCTTCCGTTTAAGATCAAGGTACTACAGTTAATAAAATGTCACTATAATCTTTACCTGGATAAGTATTAGTTAGTTCCTAAATGGTGAGAAAGAATTGGAATAGTTGTTTAACATGAACGAATTCTTGATCTTATACACTGAAGAAATAAAAATTATCCTTCAGCCATATCAGCCCTTGATAGTCTGCCTTTTCTGAACTCTGGTAGTAGTTATTCTCTTGCATTGTCATGTACAAGCTGATGTGCTACTTTGAATTGAAGTTTTATTCCTCAGTTATATTTCGAGACTTCTTTCAAAATCATTGTGCCTACTGTCATCATTAATATTTCACATGTTGTGGAAGTTCTAGCCAGAAAAAGAAGGAAGCTTTTCGACTGGGTTTGGTGGCACATGCCTTTAATCCCAGCACGCAGAAGGCCGAAGCAGGGGAATTGCCATAAGCTCAAGGCCAGCCTGAGCTACACAGCAAGACCTCATCTCAAAAAAAAAAAAACAAAACAAAAACAAAAAAAAAAAACGACAAATAGTAAAAATAAAAAAGGAAGTAAGATTTTTCAATTGTTTATGATAAATACCATCATTATGTATATTATTAATCCAGACCTCTGAAGAGAATTAACTGAAAATGGTACAAACTAATAAAGATGTGTATTTTATATATATGCTATCTATATTACATAAGTATTTATGCATGTATATTAATATAATGAATATTTTAAAATCTAAAGCTGTCCTATCAAAGTAAAAACCTAATAGAAAATATGAACTTGGACCTAAAAGGAAAACTGTATAGACTAAATATGAATATAGATGTAAGAATCCTAAATAAGTGGAATGTAGCTTAGTGGTAGCATGCTTGCCTGGTGCAAGGCTCTAGGTTTGATCACCAGCAGGGAGAGGGAGAAGGGGAGGGAAAGAGAGAGAGAATATGAATTAGAATCCTAAATGAATTCAGAAATAGAAGCCATATTTTTTCTGTCTGCTAGTATCTCACAGAATTTTTAAAGTATCCTTAAGAGATAAATGCTAATATTTTTCTCTTTTTTCAAGTGTGGAGACAATAGCACAAAAAAATAACTTCAGGTTAAAAGCTAAGGAGTGTTAAAGCCAGGTGTTCTATAACTCCTGTCTAATATCAGAGCCCAGAGTTTTTCGTTATTCTGCAATACTGTAGTATTAATCAAGTAATAGGACAAAAACATCTTCAGTGTTACTGAAAGGCATTCAACAAAATATTTATTATTGATAAAACCACTTCCAATAAATAAAAAGCATTTTATGTAATAAAATACTATTTGCAATCAAAAACATACTTTAAAATACCAAAGTGATTTCCATTAAATTCAGAAACCATATAAAGATGTTCAGTATTGATACATTTATTCAGCATCATTCTTTTATTGTAAATGATACAGTAAAGCTAGGAAAAGACCAATTCTGAAGACCAAATCCAAGAAATTGGCTTTTTACACATTTATCTTGAAAACAGATAACGTTCTAAGTTTCCTTACAGTTCTAATAAACTGTGAATTGACCTTTGATTTTCTAAGTTAAATTCTTTTTTTTTTTTTTATGTGGGTACCGGGAGTTGAACTGAGGACCTCGCTCTTGCCAGCAGGCGCTTATGCCGCTGAGCCATCTCAACAGCCCTAAGTTAAATTCTTATTTTTAAAAATAGTATTAGTTTTTGAAAGGGAGAGAAAAAAACTATTGTTATATGAAGGTGACATGATTTTATACTTCGAAACCCAAGAGAATCAACTAAAAAATGTAAAATTAGCCTCCTGAAATGAATCTATAATTATTTTCAAAATACTGTTAATACCCCATGAGGGACGAGAGGATAGTTGACTTTTTTTTATATATATATATACGGGTACCAGCATTTGAACTCAGGACCTTGTGCTTGCCAGGCAGGCGCTTCTGCTGCTGAGCTATATCACTGGCCCAGATAGTTGACTTTTAATCTTAAAATCTGACAAAGGAAAATAAAGTTTTCTGGACAAATAACAGGCTGAGCAAATGCAAGAAATTACTTAAAAAGAAAAGCAATGAATGTGCTTTTCCTATAAAATATTTAAGGTGCTAATTATCAAAACAGTATGTCACTTATAAAAATGCTGAATTAGTGGAATACCATGTAAATTCCAGAAACAGGCCCTGGATTCAATTCCAGCACATGGGAAGGGGGAGGAGGAAGGATGGATATTTAGGATTATGGAGCAATCAAATATCAGCAGGAGAGGGAAGTACCAAGGATAATGCCCATCTTTCCTATTTATATTTCCAGATAAGTAGTGCTCTAGTTCACCAGAATAAAGAATAAAAACCGTTCAGCATTGATAGTAATTAAGACAGTTACAGACTTAATCTATAAGATATCATCTCGCCCATCAGACATGCAAAGATTAAAGAAAAACATAGTGCTCCATGTGGAAAGAAGTCACAATGGAGCAAGAATGTTCCCAGCAAGATGTCTGGGACATCTTAAAAACATTCATGCCCTTTAACCAGTAATTCCGTGTTCTTACAGAGTTACTTATATTAAATACACACACACACACACACACACACACACACACACACACACAACTTAATGCAAAACTTGAATGCAGAAAGTTAATGCTCATTAACTCTAGGGAGCTGATGATAGAAATTGTCATACCTAGAGGACAGGTCACCATATAATCAGTAAAAACCAGTCTGCTGGGGACGGTGGAAGACTGAGGCAGGAGGATCACAAATTGGAGTGCAGTCTGAACAACTTAACAACTTAGGGAGATCTTGTCTAAAAAATTTTTAAAAAGGCAAAAACTTTAATACTTTTAGGAAGATAGGAAAACGCTCATGACAAAAAAGCAAAAATAGTCTTGGGGAGAGTTACAGTTTTCATTAAAAATAAGTACAAAAAGCATACATAAATTATCCAGTGAGTTAATTGTAGTTGTTTTTCTAGGTGATATAATTATGTTTAGGTTTCTAAAATAAATTTCTGTATATATTCTTCAATGACTATATATTACTTTTCTAATTAATATGTTAAATGCTTGTGAGATCATTTCAGAAAATAATTACTGTGATGATTTTTCAGTTATTCCAGTGTCAGCCTGCCTTTAGCTAAGATAATTCCAATAGTAAATGGACAGATCCATTCAGTTTGCAGTGAAACACCTAGTCATTTTGTTCAGGTAAGAGGAAAGTGTTGGGGTATCATTGAAGACAAATTGTATTTGTGGTATTGTCATGTTTTCTCACATAAAATTACATTCTCGCTTGTCATATTTGTTGAAAAGAACCCCAAACCTAGAACCAAATGTAGAGCGTTGGTAGAGTGCCCCATGAGAGGAATAACGTACCATTCGTTTATAAAGTTGGAGTGCTTTTCCCATGGTACCTGCCGATGTTGGACTGCACCGAGTCCGGGTATGTTCCAGGGGCAGCTGAGTTTATATAGCATTCAGTCGTGCATTAAGCTGTGCTAGGGAATGTTGAGGCAAATCAGCGATCTAGTTTGTCCGAGTTTGAAGAAAACTAAAAAAATTTTGTGGAAAAGTAAAGCATTTTAGTAATTAATGAATTATCACTGTCAGTAGTACATCAGTCTGCTGACTACAAGCTACAAAAACAATGAGTTGCTTAAATTTTTCACTAAACTACCTACCACTCCATCATTTCTTAGGAATGCATTGAGTAAAACTGATGTTATTAAAATAATTTTGAAACTACATAGTTTTTTCAGAGTCATTTGTAAACTTGGGAACTATATTATAAGTGAAAATGTACACTGTGTCTTAGTTGCAAACTGCTGCAGTAATGTACAGAAAGGAGAGACCCTAAGGCCTAAGTGTAAAGATGGCAGCTGTTGGCGCCATTTGCCTCAGACGTAGTGCTGTATCTTCTATGTAAGCTTTGTGCTCTCGGGAAGGTGGGGGAAACCAAGTTAAGGTCTGTTTCTCCCTTTCCCTGTGGAGTCATTAGCCTGTCCTGCCCATGCAATTTTCCTTCACTGTCTTTATCTTCAGGGTTGGAGGCTGACCTATAAGAGACTCACTCACATTGCAGAGGAAATAGTGAACAGGGCTGGTCACATGTCACTGACTTGTGAGCTTCTCATGCATATCAGGGAGAGAAGAGCACGTGACTTCTGGCATTTTGAGCTTTATTTTACCTTTCTGTACATCTATAGAACTCCCTTGTGTGACAAGTAGGCTGTTCATTTTGACAGAAAAGTGGAAAATAAAACAATTATCAGGCTTAAACATTAAATAATTTTATTACTACATTGTAATTAAAATCTATATAATTGATAATAAAAGAATCTCAATCTAGTAAAAACACTGTTGCTATTCATGTTTCATAAAGGTTTTTAATGTGAATTGACATTGATTACATTTATACATTAGACCCTCGATTGACAAAGCTTCCACCAGTTTTTTAAACTATGATTTCTCTGAGTTAAAATCCCAGATGGTCTTCTTAACCTAACAAATTGTCAGATGCTCTGTTATTTCCATTATCTTTTGTAAAGACTTGATTAAAATGTTAACTTACATTAAATTGAAATGTTAACTTAATTGAAATTAATCCTTTTGCATTACTGCTGCTACTTCAGTCACAAAGGTGTACAGATTGTCTTGTAGAGGTGCTGCAGAACAGGGTTGGCAAACTGTAAAGGCCCAGAGACAGACAGAGCTCTTACCTGAAAGGCTGAAATGACAATGTTTTTAGATTCTGGATTATTTTGGATTTTGGAATATTTGCATATACAAAATAAGACATCGTAGGGATGGGACCCAAGTCTAAGCATGAAATTCATATATGTTTTCATCTTAACCTTATACACATAGTCTGAAGGTCATTTTATGTAATATTTTTACCACATCTGCATTTTGACTTTGACCTGTTATATGAGGTCGGGTGTAGAATTTTCCACTTGTGGCATTCCATTGATGATCAAGATGTTTCAGACTTAAAGCATTTCAGATTTTGGGTTTGGGAATTAGGGGTGCATGGCCTGTGGTAAATATTTTAGGCTTTGCACAGACAATACATTCTGTGTGGAAACTGTTCAGCTCTGCTATAGGAGCATGAAAGTAGTCATCAAAAATACATGAACATGAGTATGCCTGTTTCGATAAAACTTTATATGCAGAAATAGGCAGCAGAGGATTTAGCCTGCCAGTCCTACTTTGCTGGCCCTGATGGTGGAAGGTATTAGGTTGATAGTGTAGCTGGGAGAGGTAGGAAATGGGAAAATCAGAAAACTGTTGAAAGAGCTAATTTTGTATTATTTTCAGATTGCTTTCAAATAACAGAAGGAGTCAAATTATTTCAGATTGCTTGCAAATAGCACAAGGAAAGAGCATTTGTAGTCTGAACCAACTTAGTGATGTATAATTTTTATCTCAAAACTGAAAACATGTTCTGAATGCTGCAGCAAGATACAGTAAACAAGTTTAAAGTGCTTGCTGTAGAGCTGGACACAGCCAACTACATTGCCGACCACTGTTTTCAAAAGTTTTATTGGACAACAGCTGTACCTTTTGGTTTATATATTAATTTTGGCTGCTTTTGCACTATGATAATGTTTCTCAAATTTATTAATATACTTCTAAGTGTAAAAACAATGACAATCCTCCGGTGTTTAAATTATTTTAATAAATAAATAACTATAGAAATGTCTTAAACTTAGAGCTTTTCCATAACTCAAACCAAAATTCATCTACAGCAAATAGAATCTAAACTATAAAAATACACAAAATAATTTAAACAAAAAAATACAAAAAATTACTATACCTGACTATAATATGGCTGGTAGTTATTAATTCATTGTTCCAAGGTGCATAGGGGCTTCTTTGCTATCATTCATATTTTTAGGCATTCAGCCTGCTTCTACACTTGACTTGACAAGTACTCTTTTGCTACGATTAACTACTCTGAAACTTTCATTTGTGTCATGTGAGACAATATGATTTGCTCTTCATTCAAAAGATTTTCTACCTTTGTTTTTTCCTTCTTGCTTTTGTTATCTTCTCATTATCTCAAAACACACACAGTTAACGTAGTGGTAGTTGGAGCCAACAAGAACATAAACATAAGCACAAATGCTCTAAATCAGGGCCAATACTAGGTCATGCATGTGTCTCCCAAATGATCCAGTGTGTGTCTGAGTTTTCTTTTAGATGTTCACACAAGTCAACACACAGAATTTTCTCTCCAATTCTTGGGTCCCTGAAGACATGTCTAAAGGTCCTAAATAAACATTGGTCTAAAACTATGTTTTATTGGACAGCCAGAATGAATAATTGAAGTTGAATACATAAAATTCTCTGATAAGAGAATTTAACCATGAGCTGATTGAAGATCAGGTTTACCTAAGTCTCACTTGAGTTTTCTGATACTCAAGACAGAGCTCAGAGGCCAGGTTCACTTCCTGTGTCCAAAGCTCATGGAGACTCTAATCTTCTCTGTCATGGACCTTTCACCATTTGGTGAATCCTGTGGACCTATTTTCAGAGTCATACCTACAAATGCCAGCAAAAAGTACACTTTTTAAAAAATTAAATTCTCCTTTATGTACATTTTTAAGGAAATCAATATGCAGTTTTCAAAACACCTTTTAAGATCAAATTTACGATATAGTAATATTGCTTCCTTATTTATGCATTAAATGTCAAGGTGTAATGGGGGTTATAATAACTTCTGCTACTATTGTGTGGCATAGAATTGTCTGTGATTACTTTTTTTTTTCTTTTTTTTCTTTATATGGGTACCAGGAGTCGAACTTAGGACCTTGTGCTTGCCAGGCAGGCGCTTATGCCGCTGAGCCATCTCACCGGCCCTGTGATTACTTTGGAAGATAAATTTATATATTTTGCTTAATACCGTTGTAGTTCATATTTGAAGGAAATGCTAGATTTCTGTTAGAAGTTAATGAAAATAAAATGTCTTTTTTCTTTACATTCACAAATTCCAAGGGGGGTGGTTAAGAACCTTCATTCTGAAGTGCGTGTGTGTAGTTTTATACATGGGTGTATATAAAATATGTACATACTACATTTATATATATCATATGTTAGATCTTCTAGAAAGTCATATACCTCATCCGTGTCAGATTCCAGCAAAAGTAACTTTAGTCTTGTAACTTCAGTGTTGAGATCATTTACTGGAAAGAAACTTGTCTAATACTTGACACATACAAAAATCTATATGAAGACTATGTAACGTTTTTTTCTGAGTCAAACTTGAATACTTGCAGTACTGTCTTTTATATAAGAACCTAAACAAGAGCCAAGTGTGGTAGCACACACCTGTAATCGCAGAGCTCTTGAGAGGGTGAGGTGAATCACAAGTTCTAGTCTAGCTTGGGCAATTTAGCAACAACCTGTCTCAAAGTAAAAATGAAGGGGCCGGTGAGATGGCTCAGCGGCTTAAGCGCCTGCCCGGCAAGCGCGAGGGCCCGAGTTCGACTCCCGGATCCCACATACGAAAAAAGGGGCTGGTGATGTCGCTCAGCGGCACGGGCGCCTGCTGGCGCGCGAGGTCCTGAGGTCGACCCCCCGGTTCCCAAAAAAAAAAAAAAAAAAAAAGTAAAAATGAAAATAAAGGGCTGGGGATGTAGGTCAGTGCAAAGACCCTGGGTTTAACCCCCAGTGCCACAAAAAAGAAAAGTATTCCTTTCCTTGAATGTTTTTTTCTTCACCTTATGTACCATAAAACTTAGAGCCAAATTCATTGCTTGATTATAGAAATGACTTCAAAATGAATTACTTATACTTTTTACAAACACTAACCTTATGCTGTTGTCTTTGGTAGGATCTCTTGATGATGGAGCAAGTGAAAGACTTTGCTGCTAATGTGTATGAAGCTTTTAGTACCCCTCAGCAATTGGAGAAATGATTTTTTCCTTCATGAAAACCTACAGTGAGATTCACTTACTTTTAAAAATACATGGAATAGTCAACTACACCTATAATGACAATTTGTTACCAATATACCCAATAAAAATATATTCTTAATCCAAGTCTTCATTTCATAATGAAATAGATTTATTTGACATCTTCATATATTTTTTAAAATTCATCAACAGAACACTTTTGCAGGCATATCTAAGTATACACACAGTGCAAATATCAGAATTGTTTATAGTTTGTTACACCATGGATATCTGATTCAAATCAACATGAAACTACTGTAGATACATTTATATATCTACACACACAGGTATATGAAATGCAGCAGACTTTGACAGTAATACTGAGGAAAAATCTGTTTGGGAAATAGGTCTGCAATGTGTGAAGTTTGAAAATATGCTATTGTGAAGTTCCCTGAACTCTAGTAATCAGAAGTAAATTGGACTTTTCTTGAGTTACCCTTCAAAGGAATAAATTACTTGTCTCAACTGTACCTTGATGGAGGACTTTTCTTCTATGGAAATTAGTGAACTTGAACAACTATGATCAACTGTGTTTTTCCTTGCTTTTTTTTTTTTTTTTTTTTCTTTTGGCTTTTGCTTTGCTGTATTTTCTAAGCTCTGTTCAGAAGCCTAGAAAGTTACATAATGATTTGCAGGCTAAAATTGCATTGATGCTGTTTTACTCACAGCTACTAATTACTGTGGTGGTTAGGGTAGACTAACCCTAAGTCCAAAGTCACGCTGGTTGACTTTGGAATGCACACTGGGGATTGGTGGAGCACACTTCTAGGTGTGTCTGGGTGGGCCACGGAGCTGAAGCCTTGAAACGGATGTCCGTTCCCTCACCCTTTCGGCTCTGCGCTTCCCAGTTGCCAGGAACTCAGCAGCTTTGCTCCGCTTCGCCTCTCGCCTTCGCCTCTCTGAAGTCAAGTTGTGGTGTTGGGTATTGTGTCTCAGCCATGAGAAAGCTGATGAATACAATTACATCATTTTATTCACTCATATGTAAATAATTTTAATAACTTACTTTGTATTAATTTTGAGTACAATGAATATCTATTGCAATAAACTATTTTAATAAGATTTGCTTTTGAAGAGTGACTACTTTTAAGCCATTAATTTATTTGTTCCATAGCACATGCAGTTATTTTAGAAGAGAGGTCATGTTAGTTTTTAAGTTTCATTTTAACTGATAATATAGTTAGTACTTTCTTTTATTTATTTAGAAAAAGTAAACGGTATTACCTTCTGAGAAAGAAATGATTCATTGTCTCTAGTAAATCAACAGTTCTGTACTTAAAGGGATAATTAAGACAGAAGCAAATGAATCATATATCATTTGTGTATCAGATACATTTTCAGTAATAGATTTTCTTTAACATCATTTTTGTCCCTTCAGCATAACAGATATCTAAATAGTAGAAGGTGGGAAATGAATTGTGAAGTCCCTGCTAAGGCCTAGTTGGGCCCAGAGAGGACAACTGAAGTCATTGTCCAGAGTGTTAAAAAGCAGGTGTAAGGGTAAAGACTAGGGCAGGTGCTCCTTTTCAAAAATTGAGAGTGGAATGATACTATCATTCCTATTAGGGTAAAGGAAAAAATTGCATTTGGGAAAATTAGTGAATAGGGCATGCATGTCTTCCAACAATATTGACTCAGGATTTCATCCAGGAAATGTTTGAAACTGAACAGGTGTGGCCTTATAAGGAGATTAGCTGAAAATTATCGCCTGGAGTCATTGCATTCTTTAGAGTTGTGGCCATGGAGGAGATAGCTGGATAAAACCATGTGTATGTTACAGTTACGTCTTATGTATTGGTCAGTAGGCATTACCAATTTGCCTTCTAATTGTACTGAAGCCCTCATCTGAGATGCTTAATTTAATCTGAGTAATTTAAGTGTATTGTGTACCCCTAGACACACACATATACTTAAAAATACAAATGTTTAACCTAAAATGTAAATTCTTTAGTTGCCAGTGATTTCCCATACAACCCGGGCTTTTTCTAACTTTTTTTCAGAATGTATCCACTAAGCTGAGTCATTGGTGGCCTAGTGTTTAGCATAGCTGCCATCCCCTGTAGTCTACTGATAGCTGTTCTCTAATTGTCTTTCTTGTACAAATAACATGCATTTCATTTCATGGGAGTGAACCAGAAGTGCAGAATTCTCATAGATTTTTATTATATCCTCCCATCTTTTAGTACTATTTTGCTCACAATTAATAGCTTAATTTCTTTTCAGCATTTAAAGGTGTGTTGGCTTTCTATTACTGTGACAAAATACCTGAGAAAAACAACATAAGGAGGAAAGATTTACTTTGGTGCAGCTTCAGAGATTTCAGTCTATGGTCAGCTGGCTCCATTGTTTCTGGGCCTGTGGTAAGGCAGAAACATGGTGGAAGGACATGGTAAAGCTGCTTCCCTTACGGCAGCCAGGAAGCAAAGAGAAAAAGCCAGGATGGAAGGGGCCAGGAACAGTCAGTCCCCAAGGGCTCATCTCATGAGCTACTCCCTTCACCTAAACCCCACTTCCTACATTTCCATCAATTCCCAGTAATGCTATTGAATTATGAACCCATCGATGGATTAGTCAGCCAATGAAGGTAGATCCAATTACCTTCCAAAAACCCTTTGGCTGGTAATCAACACCCCAGCATAGTGAGTGGCTTTTGGGAAACATTCCTAATCCAAACCACAACAAAATGCAACCAACTTTGATCTGGTCTTTCCAAAGTATTCAATTTGACTTTCATAAACACTACAGTTCTTCACACATGACATCAGCTTACATAATCATGGTTATTAAATGTTCAACTGCCTTACTATTGGTAACTATTATTTTGATAACTGTATTAGTTTCCTAGAGCTACTGTAATAAATTTCCATCAACAGAGTGGCTTAGAACACTAAAATTTATTCTCTTACAGTTCTGAGGGTTAAAAATTAAAAATCAAGGTGTTGCAGGGACATGCTCCCTGAGGGCTCGAGGGAAAATCCTTGCAGTCCTTCCTTGGCTCTTCTAGCACCTGGTAGCCCCAGGTATTCCTTGGTTTATAATAGCAGCATCCTAGTCTCTGCCCTGTGTCTTTACGTGGCCCTGTGTCTCTGCCTCCTTATCTAAAGTCTCTTACTGCGTATTCTCATGGGCCTGTGGACATTGTGGCAAGTGGGAGCAGAAGCAGGGGGTGCACCTGCTGAAATCCTGCCACTTACCCTGTGCATCAGTCAGCACGCTTCAAGGAGCTAATGGAGAGCCCTGGTTAATCTAAGAGTTGGTTACATGGGTATTGCTCAAAACTCCACCTTTTCTTTCTGTATAAATGTGTTTGTTATATCTGTATAGAAGTTTGATATGAGCATTTATTTTGTTTGGAAATTAGGGGAAAGATTCTTATCTAACCAAGTCTTACCTAACAAAAATGAAGTGAAAATTTGTTGAAATTCATATTTATTTGAATAGCCTGAACTTTTAGAGCAATTACATGTCTTCAGTATGGTGCTCATAAGAAAATGAGATAAAATCTTATTAAAGTCATATCTATATATAAAATAGTAAAATCAACATCAATGTCTGCATTATTCAATCTAATAATCTTAGGGGGATTTACCTTCAACATTTAGTCATTAAAAGTAAATCAGAAATTACTAAAATTCTAAGAGAACAATTTTGTACCTATAGTAACTCTAGGGAAAGGATTAACTAGAAGATAAAAACTTTTGGTTTAATTAGATAACAAAGCCAGTGAGGTAGCACACCCCTGTAATTCCAGCACGGAGGGAGGCTGAGGCAGAATGACAACTAGGCAATTTAATGAGATTCTGTCTCAAAACTTAAAAAAGGGCCGGGGATGTAGCTCAGTGTAAAGACTGGGTTCAATCCCCAATGGTAAAATAAAAAAAAAGACATCTGATTATCCTTATATTTTTTTCTCCATATCACAGGTAATTTTAAGAATTTGCTGAAGCATTTTGGCATTCTTGTTATACATTTATAGATCTAGTTATAGTACATTTTGTATGTAAGCAAGATGCCTTGTTAATTTAAATTTAGGGTTTTATATTTTTATAATGTCCAGTTATAAGCAAAATGTCAGCATCTCTGAAAGTTGACTGTATTTTGTCATGTAGCTCCCTCATAGCTGCCCATCAACTAAAGCCTGCGTCTAACCATGCTTCGCTTAGCTATTTCCATTTCCTCCCTTCATTCACAATTTTAAGAGGTAAAGTTGGGCATGATAGCAACTTAAGCAGATGAGAAGTTTTAGTCTCAAAATTTTCTTCAACAGATGATTACAATAAAAACAAAACAAAATAAAAACCAGATGACCTTTTGTGTTAAATTTCCTGCAACAGTTTGGTCTGGGTTTTGGTTTGTTTTATTTTTCCTTTTTTTTCTTTTTCAATTTTTATTCTTCTTTTTTTTTTTTTTTTGTGGGTACCGGGGGGTCGACCTCAGGACCTCGCGTGCCAGCAGGCGCCCGTGCCGCTGAGCGATACCACCGGCCCCTTTTTCGTATGTGGGTTCCGGGAGTCGAACTCGGGCCCTCGCGCTTGCTGGGCAGGCACTTAAGCTGCTGAGCCATCTCACCGGCCCTCAATTTTTATTCTTTATTAGTACACGTTTGCAGTACATAATGATTACAGTCCTACTTGGGAGCTGGTGCATGTACATAATTCATCTTCATTCTTTTTTCATCCCTTCCCCCACCCTCCATCGCTTGATCCCCTTCCCAGTGCAAAAGATCTGTCTTCCTATTTTTTGCTTCTTTATTCGAGACCATGAAAATCTCCAACAAAATATTAACAGGTAGTTAGAACTACTGAAGTATTTAGTCACATAAATACTGTGTCATGATTTGAAATATTTGATAGTGGCAGCAAGTACAGTTGCTTGTACCTGTAATTCCAGCTACTCAGGAGACTGAGGTAGGAAGATCACTGGAGCTAGAATTTGAGGCCCGGGCAACATCATGAGAACTGTCTCAAAAATATTTTTAAATTTTTGATAGTTGCAAGCACTTCAACATGAGTAATTTTTTTTTAAAGTTTTCAATTTTAGCATGATTTTAGGAAACAGTATAATAGTGTTTAATTTCACTCTATGATTTTTTAAACAGTGAAATGTCTGCATTTGATTAATGTGACAAAATGGAACACTTCAAGTAAAGATACAACCATATTACGATCTTTTGTTGAGGGGAATGAGTTTTCCCTTACTTATATCAACATCAGTATTATTTGTGGTTCATTCTAGGAGATCTGAATAGATTTCCTAATTTTCAACTGAGTTTTCAACTTCCATTTGCTTGACAACAACAAATATAATAAGCAAACTTAGCAAATTTAAGTTGAACCTCAAATTAGCCCATCTTCAAAAAAAGAGCCATATCTCCACCCCCCCCATCAAAAAAAGCCTAATTTTAATTGTGGTGATCTGAGCAGTGATTTTTTATCTTTGAGTGTATCTATGTTTCAAATCTATGTATCTATGTATCTATGTTTCAGTGTATCTATGTTATCTATAGTAAACATATATTAGTTTTAGAAATAGGAGGAAAAGACAATTATTTTTACAAAAGACAATCACTTATTGCATTGGAAATGTATGTAAGCCCAAATTTATTATATACCACCTAAATTGTAAACCAGGGCTGCCATAACAAAAACCACAGCCTGAATACTTAAACAACAGAAATTTATTTTCATGCAGTTTTGGAGGCTGGAAGTCCTGAATCCAGAGGTCAGCAGATTTGGATTCTTCCGGCGCCTCTCTCCTTGGCCTGGCCCATGGTCACCTTCTTGATACATCTTTTTACAGGGCTTCCCTCTGTGCTCTTCCATCTCCACTGTCTCTTTCCTTGATAAAGATACCTGTTCTCCTGCATTACAGCCTCATCCTTCTGACCCCAGTTAACCTTAATTACCTCTTTAAAGGCTCTTTTCAAATACAGTCACACTGGGGATTAGGGCTTCAACGTAAGAATCTAGGGTGTGGGGGGCAGATTTCAATTGCTAGCACAACAGTTCCTAGCTAGGATAAAACAAAAACATTTCCACCTCTGACATACACATGGAAAAAAAAAATCAGTGTGGAGAGATTTCAGTGGCAAAGTACACTGAAAAATTAAAATGGTAACATAAATTGGGAACATTTAGGAAATAAATTAGGAAAGAATTTTCCTAAATAATTGCTTGATTTTTTTATTGATCCATTTTACATTAGCATTCTCCATGAAGTACAGTTATAGAAACCTGACATTTCCAAGTTTAGAGGTAACTGCAGCATTGGCCTCTCCGCTGCACATTAGATCATATTCGTTAGTTTGAGAGCCCAGCCCCATCTACTGGGCATTTGATGAATGCTTAGCTGTGGCAATTGCACCATCATGCCATTTGGCTTCAAAGAAATCCAGGAGAGTGGCTGTCCACGTCCCAATAGTTTTACCTGAAAGTAGAAACATAAATACAAATGTCTCCAAATGTATTGCTTGGACACACCAACTTTCTACAGGAAGCAGGGATTAGCATGTCTAAAAAAAAAAAAAAAATCACTGAACACAGAAGATTCCTTCCTCTATGCGTAGTCATTCACAAGCTGTTTTAATTCTTGATCCCACTGAGTGAATACATTTATCTTGCCCCTCTGTTACTCTCAAGAGGGATACACGTGTGTGGATTCTGGGGCAGAATTGTAAAGGTAAAAGAAAGAGTAGGGAAATGCTGAAGGACTAAGGATTCTTCAAGAGTGTATTGTTTAATTTCATGTGTTTGTATAATTTCTGTGGTTTCTTTTACCATTGATTTCTAGTTTCTTTGCACTATGATCTGATAATATACTGTATACGAGAACCAATCTGATCAGGGAAGGCCTACCCTTCTCACACAGAATGTCTGGAGAAAGGCTCCCTGCTCTTAGCTGCTGTTCCTCCCCACATTTTCCAGTAACCTCCACTGATCAATAATACATAAATTTAATTAATTATTGCTGTGCTTTATACCCTCAGTCTTGACTATTCACCAAGTGAATTCAAATACGTAGTTCTCTGTATTTTAGGATTATTTTGAAGCATAAAACTTTGTGTATCAGGTGGATCAATAAAAAGCCCATGAACTTTTAATGATACTAATTGGTGCTAAAAAGACCACAGATAAGATTAAAAGATAATCAGTCTCATATCCAGGCTTCAAAACTGTAATTAAACATTGGATTGGAACTTTATCTTCTTTCTGCCTGATCAACCCCACACATTAGAAATGAAATATGAAAAGGTGATACAAGGAAATCCACCAAAAGTATCATCCAGTTCTTAAAGAACAAGCTATAGGGCCGGTGAGATGGCTCAGCGGCGTAAGCGCCTGCCTGGCAAGCGCGAGGGCCCGAGTTCGACTCCCAGATCCCACATACAAAGAAAGGGCCGGTGATATCGCTCAGCGGCACAGGCGCCTGCTGGAGTGCGAGGTCCTGAGGTTGACCCCCGGTACCCAAAAAAAAAAAAAAAAAAAAAAAGAATAAGCTATAAAATATACCAAAATGACCTCGGTGCCAGACCTGGTAATTAAACAGATTAAAATAGAAGGGTCACAGCATCTTTCATTCTGATGTCTTCTGGGGTGGTGTGTTGGGGAAGCATCTGAATTACACTTGTATGAAAAGTCACTTTGAATGCATGCAGTGAACCTGAACAATGTAGAGTAACTAAGAAGTATAATATCTAATTTACAATGCTATGTATGGAGATAATGTATTTTTTTTTTTTTTAAGAAAACTTTTCTTAGAAGTTTCAAAAAGTTTTGGCCAGACATTTGTCATTGACAAAAATCACTTTAAAGTTACTCTTAGGTATAAGAGGAACACATGTAAGGTTCCCCTTGAAATTAAAGCAAATTGTGTTCTCATTCAGTTATTTTAGATAATTTAAAGGAGCAATAAAAATAAAATTCCCTCTTACCTCTGTTTCCCCTGGAAGAGCATTGGGTTGGGCAAGAACCAGCTGTCCTGAAATGGGCCATTTAAGGAAAATGGCATAGACTAATTTTTCCTTAGGTTTAGATGTATACCTGATCAAAAGGCAAAATAAAGAGCATAGAAACACGTTATTTTATCCCATCCTTCTTAATGGGTCAGATTTGGAATTATTTTCAGTGATACTTCTATGTGGTAAATATTTACCAATGTCTCCCTTAATAAAAGGGAAGGAAAAATAGCCCACGATGGTATAAAAAGCACTTCTCTTTTCTACTCTGCCAATACTAAAATGAAATGCTTGGGAGGGAGTGGTTTTCTTAAGCTAGGATTCTCCTTCAGACTGCACTCACGGACCCGGTAGAGGAGGAGGGCAGCAGTGAGTTGCCGGGGTAGGGCGCAAGTGAGTATAACAGAGGAAGAGAGGGTTCAGGAGTTCAGGGTGTATGCAACAGATTAAGTACAGGGCTGGGCCACAGATCCAATCTGGATATGGAAGAAGAGATCTGAGGGCTGAGGGACAGAGGAAAATGACAGAATTAAAGATGGTCTGATCATTGCACTGTAGCTCCCTTTGGAAGCCAACGGGCTACGTGGAGTGAGCCAAAATATAAGAGGTGATAGGCAGTAGACTGCTTCAAATGAAGACCATGGAAAGTTGCAGTTGCTGCTGATGCAAGGCCTAAGGTGAGACCAAAGGAAGGCGTAGCAAAGGTAGAATGGACTGGAGCCCCAGAACAGAGAAGGACAGCAAATCAGAACTGTTGAAGAGCTATGAACACCACTAAGAAGTATTTTAAGAGTCTTTCTTGGAAAAGGAGCAGTGAGCCAGGCTCAACTGCAGAAAGATTTTGAAGTTTGACCTAGGAGTGTGCAGATGACTGCCAGCAGAGGGCTGAAGCTGTGGCAGGAAAGAGCTCCAAGGCAGGAGGACGGCAGGGCCACTTGGGCAAGGAAGGGGGTGGAGCACAGCACTCAGCTTTGTAGGCCTCATTAAATATTTTGGCTTTTACTTATTTCTTTAGGTTTTTTGAGCCAGAGCCGCACTATGTAGTTCGAGTTGGCCTTGAATTCACTATGTAGACCACAAAGATTTTCCTGCCTCCGCCTCTCAAGTGTTGGGATTACAGGTGTGCACCACCACACACAACTTTGGCTTTTATCTTTATTTATTGAAATAAACACTTAAGGAAATGACGATTAATGATTGTGAGCTCCCAGACCAGAGACCCTTTATAGTCAATTTCAAGCACAGAAACAAATTCCAAAATAGGATTGAAACTATCTGTAACATAAGGGGTTGGTACTGAGTCTTCATTGTGGCTTCTCCCAAATCCAAGATTCTAAAATTGTACAACTACTTACTTGTGTCTAAATTTGCTTACTTTATTTTATTTAGTTAGTTGGCAATATGCTCTAAGTTATAAGTCAGGTAACACTGAGCACAGCATATCGTCTAACTTTGCTTTTGTGTGTGTGTGTGTGTGTGTGTGTGTGTGTGTGTGACAGGGTCTTGCTTTGTAGTTCAGGCTGGTCTTGAACTCACTATGTAGTCCAGGCTGGCCTCGAAATCATGGCAGTCCTCCTGCCTCAGCCTCCCGAGTGCTGGGATTAAAGGTGTGCACCACCGCTTAACTTTCTAATCCTCAGTGATCAGGCATCACTGAGTACCTTCACTAACGCTGCACTCACATATATATCCAGACACCGCATCAAAGCCAGCATGCCACAGTCTGGCTCACTGACACACAGAACCCTCCCGAGCTCAGAGAGAAGCCTGAGACAAAGCTTTTCAAGAAGGTATAGGTGAAAGAAAAATAAGCCAGTTCAGATAATTTTAAAGAGACTTCAGATCTAAGTTGACTGGAATAGTAGAAACAAGTTTTTTAATCACTTAAGATAATGCCATTGTTTTGGGCTGATTTTTTCCATTCTTGTGATTATGGTAGGGCATAATGAAATTTCCCATCTTGAACACTGTTAAGGATGCAGTTGGTGGTATTAAATACATGCGTAATGTTACGCAGCCATCACCACTGGCCATCTCTCTAACTCTCCATCCTGTACGACTCCACTCTATGAGTTTGACTACTCTAGGTACCTCATATAAAAGGACTCACATAGCATTTGTCTTTTTGTGACTAGGTCATTTCAATTCACACAGTGTCCTGAAAGTTTATATATGTTGTAGCATACATCAGAATTTCCTCCCTTTTCGAGACTGAATATGTACACATACATATCACCTTTTGCTTATCCATTCATCTGTTAATGGACTCTTGTGTTGCTTCCACATTTCAGCTATTGTGAATATATTTCTGCTATGAACGCAGTGGAATTATTGAATCACAGAGTAATTCTATTTTTAATTTTTGGGGGAACTGCCATGCTATTTCTCATAGCAACTATACCATTTTGCATTCCCACCAAGAGTACACCAGGGTTCCAAGATCTCCACACCCTCACTGACGTTTCTTTTCTTCTCTAACAGTAGCTATCCTAATAGATGTGAAGTGATATCTTGTTTCATTTTTGTTCGTTTGTTGTTTAGTGAGGTTTTACATTTATTAAAGATAGGAAAAGAAGTATGCTCTGCAGAGTGAGTACGGGCCACTGAGAAAGAGAACACAGTGGCCAGTTTGTTTGTTTGTTTGTTTGTTTGTTTGTTGAGACAGGTTCTCGCTGTGTACCCCAGGCTGGCCTCAAACTTGCTATCCTGCCTCAGTCTCCTGAGTGCTGGGATTATAGGCTGGGATTACTCAGCTCACTGTAGTTTTTATTTGCGTTTTCCCAATGATGAGTGATGTTCAGTATCTTTTCCCTTACATGCTGGCCATCTAACACCAGCACAATTGTCTAGGTAGGGGGACAGATACCTGGTGTTTCTTACCTTTGCCATCTTCTTGGAATATTCTCTATTTTGGCTGATTTTAAACTCCTATTTTCTCTGCCCTCAGACACCTCTTTTTTGCAAATATGATGGGATATGACTTCTGCAAAAGTTAGAATTTACTGAACTGACTAAACAGTAGACTGTTTTACACTAACTCACTCAGCATTTTTCACTTACCTGAATGGCTTACAGTTCCATAAAAGCTGACTATGTTTGGCTAAAATGTGTCCACCACTAGGACATATCTAGAAATGATATGAGCAGAATCAGATAAACATTAACTATTCAAAAACATGATAATTCTTCCCCTTCCTTCTCTTGGGTAAAGTTGGAAAGTGCGTTGGATAAATAGATTCATCAAAATTCCTTTTTATCCAGTTGTCTTTATCTCTGAGAAATTTTAAATGCTTTCCTCTATCAAGTAGTGGTCAAGGACCGGAAAGACTTACCACACATTTGGAGTGAAAGTGTCATTCTGGAATCGCCACGTGTGGGTTTCATAAATGGCTTCCCCATTGACTTTTAACCAGGTCCCCATTTGTCTTAATCGCTCCTCAAAAATTGCAGAAATGGTGCCATCTCGTGTGGGCCCAATATTCATCAGAAGATTTCCTCCAAATGCAACCGTTTCCACAAGTTGCTAACAATGTAAGAATGAGTACAGTTCTTAAATAGCTTAAAAAAAAAAAATTCCATTTTCCATGTGTTAATACATGCCCTGTGTGAGTGGGCTATTGGGCTGCCCAAATTATAAGAAATATTCCCCACACAACCTCACTGTTAAGAATATGACAGTAACAGCTTCTAGACATCTTACTGTACCTTCACCAGTTCTTCGATTGTAAGATAATCAGTGATTCCAGCATCCCTCCTGTAGCCCCAGGAAAACTTGTCTATTGTCATGCAGTTTTCCCATTTATGCAACAACAGATGCCCAGGGTGGTAGCGATCAGTGCAGGTGTAGTAGCCACCATGCTTACAGATGCAGCCATCTCCCCAACGATCATTGGTGACCACTGTGTCCTGAACTGGGCTGAAATGAAAAGTATAATTTTTTTAAAGTATCATTTTTTAACACAAAAAGAAATGTCACTGAAAAGAGGTCCACCTGAACCCACTCCTGAAAAATGATCATAGCATAATATACATAATGGGAAGCCCATGGTTCTGAAGTCGAACAGACCCGGGCTAACTGGAGTCCTAGCTCTGCCACTTTCTAGCTCCCAGACCTATGGCAAGTTACCTAGCTTATCTGAATAATGAATTTCCTCATTATTATTAGAATAATAATAATGTAATTAGTGTAATAAATGTAATTAGTGTAAAACAGCCCAGCGTGCCCAACACAAATAGCACTCACAAGAGTTTCCTACTACTATTTGAAGCCCCTCCCATATAGTGTATGGTATTTATACTCAAGACATTTTCTTCTCCACGAACTGTATAATATCATAAATATATTCTAGCCTTTTTCTCTCTCTTGTAACTGTGCCTAATATTGAAAAATCTCAGAAAAATTGAGTGTTGACCTCAAGTGAAATATCCCAACATTTTTTGTCTTTTCCCTTGGGAGGAGTTCCTCAAGACTCTGCTGTTTACAGTATCCAGAGTTCTCCACAGGGCTGAGGATGGAGCTCAGTGGTACAGCACTTACCTAGCACGCACAAGTCCCTGGGTTCAATCCCCAGTACTGCCCCCCGCAAAGCTGAGTGTGGGACCCCACCTGTAATCCCAGCTACTCAGAAGAAAAGAGAGTTCTCAGAATATTTGTATCTGCGCCTTTTGTGGACCCAGAAAGCTGCCTGACTTCACAGCACAATACCAAGTGCTTTCTATTTATAAATGTAAATATGGGTCATATCATTCAAGCCTAATGGAGAAGTTCAGTTAGCGCTCCCTGTCCTCACACTCTTGAACATGCTAGGAAGCAACAGGAAAGAACAGGAAGAGGTGAGGATGCTGAGGATGAAGGAAAAGAGGAAGGAAGAGTGGCAATTAGGGAAAAGTAAAAGGATCAAAAGGAGTGAGAGCCGGGCGTGGTGGTGCACACCTGTAATCCTAGCATCTGGCTGAGGCAGGAGGATTACAGCAAGTTCAAGGCCAGCCTGGACTACATAGGGAGACCCTGCCTCAAAACAACAACAAAAAAGTAATGAGAAGAACCGAAAAAGCACATAATCAGAAGTAGTGAAGTATGGGCCAGAGTAGAAGATGGAAAAAGGGGCCCACAAAATGAGTCCTGGACTTTTAAGTTCTTGATCTTGTGATATTTTTAGTCTGATTTCAAAATCAGACAACTGGTTTGTATTTGACTCTCAATTTATTTACTGATTATTTTAAGTAAATAGTGATACCACTAATAACATTATTTACAATGATTCCTGCCGGGGTGGGGGGGGAACACACTGCTTTTCAGTAGTTCTATACTTTAAATATGTGGCCGATTTATAATCTCATACATGAATGAGCCTAAAAGGGAATATTTCAAGAAGGCTGGCAATTCAAATGTCATGCATATTTTAGGAGGATCTGAGGCAACTACGGCATCTCACAGTGCACACACCTTTCATTATACAGCCAGGCTAAGAAGCCAGTGCTGTTCCAGTAGGAATCCGGCGCACCCCCATCTCCATCCGACCACAGAACCTCGGGCTGGTACTTGTTCACTAACTCGTAGAGCTCTGGCAGCATCTTAGCAGCTGGAAATTTTTGCTTATGGAAGGAACTGGATTTATCCTCAAGAAACAGTGGATGAAACCATTCAAAAAGGGAATAGTACAGTCCAAAGTGCAAATTGGTTCTGCTCCTAATGGCCACCTCGAGTTCCTTGACAATGTCCCTCTTCGGCCCCTCATCTACAGCGTTCCAGTTCCAGGAATACTCCGAACCCCACAAAGTAAAGCCTGAAAAGTGATATGAAACACTCTTGTAAGCATTAGCAATTTTACTTTAATGAACTTCTACCAATAAAAATGTCAAAACAAGTCAGATGAGATCGATATGTAACTGCTTCTACAAATGACTGTTTTGTAGCATCTTTCTCATAGCATATATTCTACTGTTTTAAGAAACAAATGAGAATTTAACCAGGATGAGGTGGAGATTTTTATAGGCAAATTTCATCTGCATAGTCTGAGCTATCTGATATTTTTTCCCTTAGACATTGAGATCCTTGGGGGTAGTATCATGTCTGCAGTGTCCCAGTTATGTCCCA
The DNA here is from genome assembly GCA_028451465.1 of Erethizon dorsatum. NCBI lineage: Eukaryota > Metazoa > Chordata > Mammalia > Rodentia > Erethizontidae > Erethizon > Erethizon dorsatum. The sequence goes on from CM051823.1 coordinate 147,837,494, forward strand.
GCCAACTGCCAGCACAGGGTCTAACCCCAAATAAGCAACCAGCAAGAGCAAATCACTGCTAAGGTAGGAACATCTTCCATGACTACTAAGCCAGACAATGACCACCACTACTTATAATGCAAGATTCTTAGCTGTCTTCTCAACCAAAGATTAGGGTATATTGCCTTGTCTTAGGATTATCTATTTTTATTTAGTGTGCTCTCAGACCACCAGTGACCATGTGTAGTAAATCTTCTTTAGCTTGATAATTCACTTAACCAGAGAGGAAATCACACTATTTCCAACTAGTTTTGCACTTTAAAATATACCCACCATTTGCAATCTCATCCTACCCTAAAGTCACAAGTTTGGATGCTCTTTAAATTACCCAAAAGTGGGCTGGTGAGATGGCTCAGTGGCATAAGTGCCTGCCTGGCAAGCGCGAGGTCCTGAGTTCAACTCCTGGAACCCACATATGAAAAAAGAGCCGGTGATATCGCTCAGCGGCACGGGCACCTGCTGGCGCACAAGGTCCTGAGGTTGACCCCCGGTACCCACAAGAAAAAAAAAATTGCCCAAAAGTGAAGAATCTACCAACTAAATAAGAAAAACAATACATAACATTATATGTGTGCTTCAAAATAATTCACATTTTAACAAATTTTCATTTAGATTGGTAGTTGTTTTATGTAGATGTGTTAGAAGAGATAAACAGAAATATTTAAGAAATAGTATAAAAGCCTCAAAATTTCAGCTAGTGCCTGTTACTATTCCACTAACATCCAAAAGAATCTTTGCAAATAGACAGTAATAAGATGCTTTGTGAATCACTTTACTCTTATAATAAATTAGGACAAGTCTAAGATGGACTCGCTCTTTAGATTCATTATGAGAAGATTTTTAAATAGCCTGCACTTATTCCAAAGATGTTTGTGGCAACTGAAGCAGTGTCAGTACTTAAGGTCTTATTTTAAAATGTTCAGTTTGACCTGCCCTTCTGTCAGGCTAGGAGCCCTAGTGTCAAGCAGCGCCCTTGCCGCAAGAGTCTTCAGCTCAGTGTCACCATGGAAAGTCACCCAGAGATCTTCCTACACAACCCAACAGTGCACTTTCCACAAGCAGTAAAAACACCCAACAAAGTGCATCCTTGAAAATGTACAAGTGTGGACTAGATCATGCTTACAATTTTATTGTGTTTGGGTTTTCTTTTTTTAAAGAACTCACACATGGTATGATCAAAGAATATGGTGAGTGCTTAAATTAAAAATTTTAAGAATTTATTATAGTAAAAGACACGTTGTCATTAATTCTCCTCAGAATACCACCCCTCCTTCTTGGCGCACACTTATCCCATCGTTCCTGCCTCTTTCTGAACCAGTTCTGGAAGTCCTCTTTCATGAGTGTCTTTTGAATTGATTCAAAATATTTACAGCAATTTCTGTCAAAAATATTAGGATGTGTCCTCATCCATTTTTTTCCCCCCGCTGGATCTGGCACTGTGCAGCTTCTGGCTCCCCTCCAAAGTCAAAATGACCATGAAAGGTAAATGTTTTGAATCAATTCGGGACGGCGAGGCAGCCACCACAGCACAACTGAAAACACTCATGAAAGAGTCTAGAACTGCTTCAGAAAGTGGCAAGAACGATGGTATAAATGTGTTCAATGCAAGGGTGGGCAGTATTTTGAGGAAGGTTATTGGCAGTGTGTCTTTTACTGTACCAAATTTTTTTGGTTTTGTTTTTTTGTTGTTTTGAGACAGGGTCTCACTGTGTACAGTGCAGTCTGGCCTTGAACTCACGATGTGGCCTAGGCTGGCTTCAAACTCATGACAATCTTTCTGCCTCTGCCTTCTGAGTGCTGTATTAAAGTTTTAAAAATGTAAACATTTACCATATTTTTTTTATTACAACTTGTATAATACTTTGTGCCATATAGCTTCAGGAAGTTCCTAGATATTAGGAAACCAACAAGTTCTCAAAGTAAATATGATTTATAAATATCCATCTTAGCAGAAAAAAAAAGTCTGTAGGAGAAAATCATGAAGCTACCAGATTATAGCAAATGGGGAAAAATATTCTAAGATAATTCCAGAATTTTGTTTTGGTTTTCTGCTCCTACTCCATTCCCACCGTTGGAGAAAACAATGAGGCAAATTTTCCTATCCTAAGGCAGAGGAGGTCGCAGAAAGGGAATCACCCAGTGAATCAGCACGAGGTTAGGACAAGAACTGCTGACAGCTTCCTTTGTCTCACAGATACCGAGTCGGATTGGGTGAACTCCAACCAATTTTTGGTTTTTTGTTTGATTTGTATTTTTGGGTGGTTTTGAGACAGGGTCTCACTATGTAGCCCAAACTAGCCACGAATTTGTGATCCTCCTTCTTCAGCCTCCAGAGTGCTGGGATTGCAGGTGTGTGCCACCTCGTCAAACTCTATCCCATTAACGTAGAAGCACTTTGTCATGTTTTATATATTCTTATCAGCACATTATAGTTCCATAACTATTTTCCAGGCAATCCAGGCAATCTGTGTTGCTTTCAAGTCTAGCAACTCATCCTCCATTTGCACCATTTGGCCACGTGTTAGTCACTTTTCTCATTGCTGAGACAAAATACCTGACACCCGAAGTTTAAGGAAGAAAGGTTTATTTCAGCTCACAGTGCATAGAGGTTTCAGTCCATAGTCAGCTGGCTCTAAGGCAGGGTGGTGGGGCAGAAGGGCATCACAGAGGAGAAAAAGTCCATGGCAAAGCAGGGCAGGCAGAAGGCAGCAAGCAGCAAGTCACAAGCAGCAACAACGCCATCCCTCTTTCTGTCCCTTATATTCTATCCAGGCTACCCACCCTTAGGATGGGTAGCACTCACACTCAGGGCGGGGCACCCTTAATCCTAGCAGCACACCATGAATCAATCACAGCATCACAACCTTAATCCCAACATCACACACTCTAGATCCAGCTACCCCTGAAAAGCTCCACCTATGACCCAGTGAGGCTTTGGGGAAACATCTAGACACAAGCCGTGACACACACACACATGTGCACACACATACATACAATGGTGCAGAACCACAGAAGCATAATTCACACCGTACCTTTGCATAATGCATTAAGATAAAGCAAAGAGCCAGAAAAGGTGGTGTACATCTGTAATCTCAGCGCTTGGAAGCCTGAAGCAGGAGGGTTGCCATGGGTTCGAGGCCAGCCTGGGCTACATAGCTAGACCCTGTCTCAAAAAACAAAAACAAACAAACAAAAAAAAAACATAAAGCAAAAAATCCAAGAAGCTGGGTATGGTGGCACATTTCTATAATCCAAGTACTCTCAGAGGCTGAGGCGGGAGGATCATAAATTCAAGCAACTTAGTGACACAGGGAGACCCTGTCTCAAAATAAAAAATAAAAAGAACTGAGGGTGTAGCTCATTGTGAAGGCTCTGGGTTCAATTCCAAGTTTGGAGAGAGAGAGAGAGAAAGAGGGAGAGAGAGAGAGAGAGAAACAGAGAGAGAGACAGAGAGAGAGAAAGTGTCCCTTTCTAATAGTAAATTTCAAACTGCAATATCCATCCCACTTCAAATAGCTTTAAGCAAATCTTAGAAATATTATTAAATGTGCATATAACTGACTGTGACCACCTTTCCTCGTTTTGTGGAGTGTACGATCTGTCTGTATCCCCAGTGACCCCCAATGTAGGCAGAACATGTGGTCCTTAAGTTATAAGCAAATATCAGTCTCCACTTCCGGTTACTGTCAACAGAGAACTGATTTCAGTGACCACTTTGCTCCAGTTTCTTCTTTGCATCTCCTTGCCACTGCCGCATCTGTTTACATCTGCTGCGCTTACTCACCTTCATGATGTTTGGAAGTTAAGACAATATATTTGGCACCAGAGGCCTGAAGAATATCTGCCCACTGGCTGGCATTAAAAAATTTTGCTGTAAAGAGTGGTCCAAAATCTTCATATTTAAAATCCGGAGGGTAATTATCTTTCATAAAGTCCACGTATTTTGGTATCTTTTGGTTTTGCCAATACCACCTACGGAAGGAGAAGAAACAGCACATGAACAGTGAAGGCACACACCTTTGAAATAATCGCCTCGGCTCCCTCTGACATCTGCCCCTCCTTGGATGCTACCCGGATTCTCTGTCATTTCCCCTTCACTTTGACTTTGCCCTAAGGAAATCTTATGTAAACCAAAACACCCTTCCTATTTTCCACCTATTCCCTGTGAAATCTTGTCTGCCACAAACTAGAACATTCTAGACGACACATTCTCTTAATTCTTCGCTCTTAAATCACAACATATAGTATGTGTCTTTATAAATCAAGGCGCTTCGTCATATAAGTGACTAAGGCTTCAAAATAGAAGAGGCTATGCCTGAAACATGATTAGCATCTACTATATTCACTAGCAGAAAACACACTTTGGGAGAAGAGTAAAGCAGAAAGGGAAGCAAGAGTAAAATTAAGACGATGCTGTCATTTTAATAAATAAATTCAGCCTTCAAGGAGTACTTGTTCCAGCACTCTGAGAGGCTGAAGCAGGAGGACTGCGAGTTCAAGCCCAGCCTTAGTCACTTAGAGCCTTAGTGAGACATAGTCCCAACATTTAAAAAAAGAAAGACGGGGGCACCGTGGCTCGGTGTGAATGCCCTGGGTTCAACCTTCAGCACCACACACACACAAATTACTCGTATTCACTGTGAGCACAGTATTGAGTTCAAACTGCTTCTGCAAGGCTTCACAGCAAAGTGCATCTGAAACATCTCAGGCCGCCCAGCAGTGCCGGTGCTCATGGAGCTTACGCAGCCGTCTCTGCCCACCCTCCACTTTATCCGTCTCCTCTCCTTTCCTGAGCGAATTTCCACAGGATAAGCAAATGCACAGTCAGCACTGCGCTCCCGAAGATGACCAGGAGGATTTTATGGCTGCTAAGATCCCACTAAGGGCCACCATCCCAGGCAAGCACTGTTGCGTGCGGGGCCCACAGTCACAGGTGTTCTTTGCCTGTGTCCCACAGCTAGGCCCAGATGCGAGGCCCATACTGGCCAGGGGTTCTTGAAGGGAAGGTGACCCAAGAGATGCTAGGAATGGCATCCTTCCTGAAGACAACAAGAGTCGCCTTCCTGCCTTTGAGCAAGGCTGACGGCAGGGTTTGTGATGCCGGGCTGGCACCACGTGACTGCGAAGTCACAGAAAGGAAGAACCTGCATCTTTGACTTCGACCACTTCTAAACTTCCCTTGGATGCTGGAGACTGAACCCAGGTCTCCAGCCTGCATTTTTCCCTTTTAAAATTAAACTGCAATTATAGATAGTACAAAATATGAAGATCGATCCTCTGTAGATGGGAAGGGGAACTAGAGATGGAGGGAGAGGGAGGAAAGGGAGAGCAAGAAGTAAAAAAGAATTAAGATGTGTTGTGTTCGTGCACCAACTCCCCACAAGCAATGTAATCATATGCACAGCAAACATGTACTCATAACCATAGATTTTTAAAAAACTGAACTACAAAAGAGAAACGGACAGAAAGCTGAGCACAGATACACACCCTCGTATCCACCTACACATGCATATACAGAGGACAGCATCTCTACCTGAAGAACTTCAGACTTGAAGCAGTGAATCAGGAAAGCTGTGCATAACCATTCAAGAGATTACATACGCTTTTTTTTTTTTTTTACAAAAATCTCAAGACAAAACCGAAAGTGCAAACCCTTTATTTTTAAATCCCAGTGCTAGGGAGACTGAGGCAGGGGATCACTGTGAGTTTGAGGCCTGCCTGAACTATATAGATCCTGTCTCAAAAAAAAAAGAAAAACCTAAAAATTAAAAACGCTTTTAAAAAATTCCTAGAGGCATGCTAACACTTTAACATAAATAACCAGCGTGTAAACACTGAGTGCAGTCGCCCTCACCTGTCGTCCTAGCTACTCAGGGGGCCCCTGGGGCCCAGGAGTTAGAGACCCAGGAGTTTGAGCTCGGGCACCATACGGAGACTTTCAAAAAAGACAAAACAAAACCCCACCGATGTGTGTGTAAATATACAGCCGTTCCACACACCATGGATGTGCTTTAACCAGTGTTCAGGCAGAAAGGCTGCAAACCAGGCGGCGGCGGCAGAACCACCGTGGGACAGAGGCTGAGTTTCATGAAACACAAATCGACCGAGGCCTCACAAACTGACCGAGCTCTCTGCTCGCCCCACGGCACACAGCGGTGTTTTAGCTCCACCTCGAGGTGTGCAGTTCTCGACAGGCTGAGAAGTCAGGCGCAATACAGTGTGCCCGGACACACTCGCACTCATACAGAAGAAAAACAGAAACGAAAACAAAACCGCGTGTCCAGCACGAAGCACTTAGCGATGCTGCACCGTCAACACCCGGAAATGCAAAGCGCGGCTTAAACTGGAGCGGGAAACTGCCCCGGGGCAACGCCGGCTGCCAAACGAGGCGACCCGGGCGGTGTGCGGGGACGGCGGGTGGGGAGGGGACGCAAAGCAGGGTGCGAGGAGACTGAGGCGACGGCGCTCACCAGAACCATTCGCTACCGAAGCTGGGCACGGAAAACACGCCCCAGTGGAGGAAGACGCCGAGCTTGGCCTTGTCGAACCACTCGGGGAGCGGGCGCGCGTCCAGCGACTCCCAGGTGGGCTCGAAGGGCGCGGCGCCCACGGCCGGGGCCCGCGCGGGGCGCAGCAGCAGCAGCCGCAGCAGCAGCCCGGGGAGCGCGAGGCGCGCGCGCGGCGGCCGGGGCAGCTGCGGGGACCGCATGTCCCCACGCCGGCGCCCGGTGCACGCGCCAGGCTGCCCCGTGCTGCCCTTCCGCGTCTGCGCCTAAGTCAGCCCTGCCACGGTCACCTGACCAGGGCCAGCTCAACCGGATGACGGGGCCACCTCCACTCCACGGTGGGAGTGGCTGCTCTGGGGCGCTGGGAGGGAGAGAACCCAGGAGGCCTCGCCGCTCGCCTGCGTCACTGAGACCGGTTACTACCGAGGCCGGCTGACCCCCGGCAGACCCGCCGGGGAAGGGGAGGCAGTGAGTCGCGGAACTGCAGCCCGCCGGCGAGACCGAAACCCTGAGAGGCCAACGCCACACCCTCGGGCGGAGGCAGGGTCGACCCTTCCGGGCTGGAGCTCAGAAAGTACCCTAGGTCATTCTCTTCCTCTGCTTTTGCCCCAGAGTTTCGGGGTGATAGCACCCAGGCTTCCAACCTAGAATCCGTATCCGGAGAAATTGCAAGAGCTTCAGGTTCAGGTCATCTGGATCGGCACCCGGGAGTCTGCCTTTCTGCCCAGACCCCAGGTGACACGTTTTCTGAGAAGGACCCCTGCTGCTGCATCAGAAACCCCGGTGATCCCGGACGCGTGATCCTGGTGGGAGGCGTGGTTAAGAAGTCTGCGTGCAGGCCTGGAAAGAGGAGCAGCGTGGAGTGACTCATCAAGGACACCCCCAGAATCTCTTCTGCCTCTGAAATGCTTTCAGCCCCTGCAAATCCTTCTTCCCCAGGTCACTTCTGTGACACTTTCTGCCACTCCCTTCCCTCCCGGAAGGTTTTACTTCCTTCTGTGTGCCCCATAACACTTCCTTCCAACCTCTAGCTAGGAGTCCATGCCACATCTTGTGGTCGGGCATGCAGACCTGATTTCCCTCGAGGCTGCCCGATTCCAATTCCTAAGGGCGCCCACAGGGACAGTCACTGGGTTATCCCTGCAGGTACAGCCAGCAGCACTCAAGACACCTTTGCCGAAGTTCTACCAAGAAAGTAAACACAGAAGTAAGTGACCTAAGTAGCTGTCGCCTGCACGTTTCCATCTCCGCAGCGCTGATCGCTCCCCGAGACTGCAGCCCCCAATTTCCTCCTGATGCAGCTGTCTGGAAGAGAGGACCCTGGGAATCCACTGGACAGCCAACCTCAATAGCCCAGTTTGATATAAGGAAAGATGACAATTTTTATTATCTAGGCTTAGAGACCTACGATGATCTAAGGCCTCAGGGGCCATCAAACCCCAAGTACATTTGAACACAAAATGAACTTTTCATCCTCCCTAATCACGGGCTTGCATAGGGACTGCAGAAAACATTTTTACAGTGACAATGATGGTTGCAAACTGTCAAAAGGACCATCCACGCTGACGGTGCGGCTCTAGGAGCCTGTCCTCGCATCAGCATCATTTCCCAAATGAATTCCAAGTAGCAAAAGATTCTACCTTCTAAACAATTATTTTATCATGTAGTAAATTATTTACATCTCCATGTTTCAGGTTAAGAGTGCTAAACGGAAGTGATCAATATACGTGCCACTTGGAGATGAAGATATTATTTAGTTAGTAAGTACAACCTTATACCAGGTGTGGTGGCACATGTCTGTCATCCCAGCACTCAGGAGACTGAGGCAGAAGGAATGCCACACGTTTGAGGCCAGCCTGGGACACATAGTGAGTTTGAGGCCAGCCTGGCCTACATAGTGAGTTGAAGGCCAGCCTGACTACACAGTGAGACCTGGTCTCAAAAATAAATAAATAAATAAATGAACAAAAGTACAACCATATCATAAAAGTATTATAGTCTGTAGGAAATACTGAGAACATATTGATCTCCCTCATGTCCTAGAGAATGCATACAAGTCCTAGAATACCAGATTGAGAACCACTGACATAGAATTTGAAAGGAACTGTATAGTATTATTTGGAAATGAAGAAGAAGAAGAGATTCTACTAAAAAAACAATATTCATTAAATGGCAGAAAGAAGCACAGAGCTCCTTTTCAAGTCTTTTGGGGAGCCTCAGGCCTCCATGGAGAGCATGTCAACAAGCTCTCATCTGAAGTTTTCTTCTGAGGGACTTGCAAAGCTGCTTTTGCTAAAATAATAACAACAACAATAATAATAACACTTCAATTGGGTCTACAGATGCCCTATGGGTAATTAAAAGCAGAATAAATTGTGGTCTTCATTTTGTAGCTCTCTCTTTTATTACCTTCAAACTTTGGTTCAGATCCCTGCTCAGCTCTGCGTGTAAGCATGTTAATCAGTTAGCAATCATTATAGATGGCTGGCAATACAAGCCAGGCATGGTGGGGCATGCTTGCAATCTCCAGAACTCTGGGAGGCTGAGGGTCACAAGTTCGAGCCCAGCCTGGGGCAACTTGGTGACTTAGAAGGCCCTGTCTTTTTTTTTTTTTTTTTTTTTTTTTTTTTTTTTGTGGGTACCAGGGGGACGACCTCAGGACCTCGCGCGCCAACAGGCACCCGTGCCACTGAGCGATATCACCGGCCCCTTTTTCGTATGTGGGTTCCGGGAGTCGAACTCGGGCCCTCGCGCTTGCAAGGCAGGCGCTTACGCCGCTGAGCCATCTCACCGGCCCCCAGAAGGCCCTGTCTTGAAGAACTGCAGGTGTAACTTCATGCAAAGACCTGGGGTTCAATTCCTAGTAGCAAGAAAAAAAAAAGTAGAGATGGAGGAAGAAGTGGAGAGGGATGGAAAAAGAAGATGTGTTATGTACATGAACCAACATCCATGGTAAATGTAATCATTATGTACTGCAAACATGTACTAATAAAAATAACAATTAAAAACAAGAGTAAGAAAAAAGAGTAAATAAATAGAACAATTTTTAGGATTAATGGGGACATCTGATTACCAACTGTCACAAGGTCTAGTTCCAGAATCCCTCTCCGGAGCATCTAGAGTCTTCAGCCATCGTTCTAAACCTGTGATTGCAGAGCCTCGCTGACTGCTCCATGAGGTCATGGGGACCAAAGTGCCCATCAAGTCACGAGGCCTCCTCCAGAGCTGCTCAACCAAGGCAGAGACAATGAGCCCCAGCCCCAGCCCACTGCAGCCCCCATGAAACTTGCTTTGAGAACACGTCAGTCTGGTCCACCTCATCAGACCTGTGATTCCCTTCTGTTTTTGAAACAGAAGCCCTTTTTCTATCTTCTCTTCCCTTCTTTTTCTATGGGGACCACCTTAATCTTTGCAAGAGCCATGCCCTCTATTTCCTCTTTCTTTCCAGTTAAAGCTTTTTCCTGTAAATTTGTGCTGATCACCTCCATTTTCATTTCCACCATCACTGAAGCAAGGGCCCCTGCTAGCCAGTGAAGAAACCGGAACTGCGGTCAAAATCAACCAGACACAGCAAATCCACAAAAGCTAGTCTCTTTCCTCTGTCAGTGGAGCAGTCTGAGCCTCTCTGTTAGAGCTGCGCCCCTGCCAGCCCCTTAAGCTGAAATATCCTCCCTATTTTCTCCTCTTTTCTAACTCTGCCTAATAAATCAGCCTATACCTATCCTAAAATGCTTTTCTATGATGATGTCAAGAACCTCCTCAAGCCAAATCAGGTCCTCATCTCCTTGGACCCCATCCAGTGATAGACTGAGGTCACTCGGAGGTGGCGGATGAAGGAAGAGAGACGACGTCTCTGTTTTGGTGGTAACAGGCCCGCCTCGTGGAGTCACCATGGCCAGCAGCCACACACTGGCATCTGCTGGTGCACAAGGTGTCCAGGCAGGAAGGGCCAGAGAAGCAGCCCTTGCCAAATTCCATGCTGCTGCCAGACTAAACAGTCCCGCTGTTGACAACTTCAGAGGTGTCACCAGCTGCCAAGCGTGGAGCTGATACCCTCAAGGCTCTGGAGGACACATTCTGGATCTCAATATGGGAGTTGGAGGACAGCCGCTGAGCAGCCTCAGCACTTCCCAGAATTCCCTCTGAAGCAGAAAGTGGGAGAAGAGAGACATTTGCCTCACAGCTGACATCAGCACACAGTTCCTCTCTGCAAATGCAGAAGAAAAGCATGCGGAATGCACCGAGCCCATCCAGCCTTTCTACGGTAAATCACCTGGCTTCGTGGTAACAAGAGAGAGCAGATGGCGTAACAGAAAGAAGAGGAGAACATTCCCTTTGGGGGGACTTGGAAATAGGGAGTGGGAAGAGGAGTACAGAAAGGGGACCCAGGGTCCAGAAGAAGGAAGAGCACCAGAGTCCCCAGACTGGCTCGCCCTCCGCCACAGGGCTGTGGAATCGTGAATGAGGCAGTCCCCTGGCTGTGCCCATTTCCTCGCCTGATAAATGTGCATGGTGGTGTCGCCAGAGGGGCTGAAGGTCTCTAAAAGAGGAGATGAGGACCTCAACTCAGCCTGTCGAGTAGGTTCTTGACCGGCATCACAGAAAAAGAATTTCGGAGCTGGGTGTGGTAGTGCACACCTGTAATCCCAGCATGGCGGGAGGCTGAGGCAAGAGGATTTTGAGTTCAAGCCCAGCCCAGGCAATTTAGGAACCTAATCTAAAATAAAGGAACAGGTTGAGAGAACTTCAGATAGACAAAAGAAGAGGGCAGCTGGGAGGAAGGTGGCGCACACCTGTAATCCCAGCACTCAGGAGGCTGAGGCAGGAGGATTGCAGTGAGTTTGAGGCCAGCCTAGGCTACCCAGCAAGACCCTGTCTCAAAAAACAAAAAACAAAACAACAACAACAAAAAAAGAGGGCAAAAACAAAAACAAACAACAAACAAAAAAACCACACATACACAAAAGAAATGTTCTTTTCCTACTCTTTACTTGTTTTAGTATATAAGGCGAATTTTTTCTGATTTAAAAAATAATGGAGAACTTCTAGGAAAAACAGAGAATTATAAAAAGAAAATTGAGATTGTACACAATCTTTTAAAAATTATCCATTGAAAAACAAAACAAACAAACAAAAAAACACTGGGCTCATCCCTGTATTAGGGCCAGCACTATGCTGGGGGAGCCACCTTTTCCTGGGCTTCCTCCACTCCAGAGAAGCTTAAATGTTTCCTGCTTCAGGAAAAATGTGCTTCTCTCTCTTGAGGGCCCACACTCTATTTCTTTAAGTGTACTTTTAAATTTCTGCCTAATAAAACCCCTCCCATGCCTTAGTCCTGAAAATTCTTTTATTCTGCAATGAAAGTCAGCAAACCCGTGAACCTATCCTTACCTCAGCTTTGGGAACCTCCTCCTCAAACCCTGTCTGGTGACAAAACCAGAGGCCAGGCTGGGTGGGTGGCCATTGTGGCTCATGGAGGGGTGTGGACAGCGTGGGAACAAACAAGTAGTGACTTGCCAAGGTGGGCGGAGCAGGTGCAGGCCGTGGGAGACAGGAAGAAGAGACAGAGGGCACTGTGAAGAGTCCCCCTGTGGCTTGGCGACACCTAAGTGCCTATGCGTGATGGGGAGTACGACTAGAAAGTTTCTCTAGGGCCTGGTGTACACAGCCTGCCCTGACCCTAAATGCTTATGATGGTGCGCGAATGTGGGAAAGCCACACTGGAATTTTTGTTCCCCTTTCTTTATTTAACAGGGGCATGAAGGGTCTCTGGGCAGAGGGACAGGCTGTGAATTGCCCACCTGAACTGTGACTTGCATGGGCCCTGGGTACTTCTGATTTCCTGGGCTCCGTCCTCTTTCATTTAAAAAAAAGAAAGAAAGAAAGAATAAAACGTGTGTGTTAATATTAGGCAGGCAGGCATTAGCAGGCCTGTAGTTTACTAGGTACACTAAGAAACAAAGACGAAAGTGTATAATACCTCGATAATCATTTGTTAGGGCTCACACCTTAAGCAACCACAGAGCAAGACGACACTCTAAGGTTACACATTGTGAATTTCCTCTTGATACCTGGCCTCCTGCTGGCTAGTTCCAAAACAAGGTACACAGCATTCCTGGCTGCCACAACCTACAGTATGAGAAAATGGAAGGACAAGTGCTTTAAAAACCATCCCGCCTTGGGCTGGGATCTGGTTTAGATGAAGTTTATCTTTTGTAAGTTTCTCATGGGATTAAAGCCCCTGAGGAAACACTGACCATCTAAAAAGGAGCAGAGGACATTTTGCAGGTTCAAGTTAACTTCTAAGTAAAATGTCCATAAGCATCATAACTAATCCTGGCTCCCTGAGCCCCAAGAGTAACTTTTGTGGATATAAAAGAGGTGTCCAAACTCACGCTTGGGGGAAGACGCGTTCTCGGCACTGCCCACCTTCTCCCTGGAAGGCGCAACACTCTCTCTTTCTCTCTCTCTGTCTCTCTGTTTCTCTCTTTCTCTCCCTCTCTCCCTCTCTCCCTCTCTCTCTCAGCTTTACAACTTCTACCTACACCTCTGCCTGGCCACCTACTCATCTCGACTGACTTCTTCAAGGGCACAAAAATGCAAGGGCCAAGGAAGTGAGAGGCCAGTAATTTGCTGCGCTGTGACGTGGCTCCCCAGCGACATTACAACCACCGTAGTACGCAGGAAAATATATTAACATTACATATTAAAACACCCCGACATAAAGGCTCTTTTCCTCCTTCGGAGTTTAGAAAAAACTGAGACATTTTGTGGATCTCTACCAGTTTTGTATACTGTGCCTGCCACCCTGATCCAAAAGACAGCCCTAGACAATATGCTCTAAAAATAGAGATTAAATTAAATATTTATATTAATGTGAGACAGGTTAAGTGCATTAGAACAGCAGTAACTGGATGCAATTGTCATGGGAATTTTGTAAGTTGAGAGAGCTTTTTGTTGTTTTGGTGGTACTGTGGATCAAACCGAGGAGTGCTCTACCACTGAGCTACATCCCCAGCCCTTTTTGTCTTTTCTCAAGTCAGGGTCTTGCTAAGTTGCCAGTGGATGCAAACCTGTGATCCCCCTGCCGGCCTCCCTCAGCACTGGGGCTCACGTGCACCACAACGTGTGGTTTAGAGAGCTGGTTTTTAAAGAGCTGACAGGTACTGTTCAATGTTTACTATGTGTTGCACGCTGGCCCATATGACATTTCTATTTCTCATGAAAGTCCCAGAACATACTTTCAGATTTACAAAGTACTTTTATTACCTGCATTCTGTAGATGAGGATAAGAAGCACAGAGAGTTCAACAATTTGCATAAAAGTTCTTAACCATCATGTTAAACTGAGGAAAACTCCCTACACTCGTAATCATGAGAATGAAAACAGCATTCCTTCAGTACTTGTGCGATCATTACTTTTTTGCTTCTTTTTTTTTCATGTGGGTACCAGGAGTCGACCTCAGGACCTCACACTTGCCAGCAGGTGCTTGTGCTGCTGAGTGACATCACCGGCCCTTTTTTTTCCCTTTATGTGGGTACCGGGAGTTGAACTCAGGACCTCGCACTTGCCAGGCAGGTGCTTATGCCACTGAGCTATCTCACCGGCCCTTTTTTGCTTCTTTTTAAAAATTTTTATTGGTAGATGTTTGCAGTACATAATGTTTGCATTCCTTGTGAGGAGTTGGTCCATATGCACAACACATCTTAATCCCTTTTTCATTCCCTTTCCCTCTCTTCTCCTCCACCTCCATCTCTTGATCCCCTTCCCATTTGAGAGAGATCTATCTCCCTACTTCCTCGTATCTATCTTTTATTTTGCTTTTTATTCATAATTTGGGTTTCATATATAAGAGAAACCATACTATATTTAAGCTTGTGTGTCTGATTTATTTCATTTAACATGATCTCAAGGTGCATCCGTTTTCCTAAACATGACTCAATCATTCTTTATGGCAAAGTAGTACTCCGTTGTGTGTAAGTACCACATTTTCTTTATCCATTCATCTGTTCATGGACATACAGGCTGCTTCCAAGATTTAGCTGTTATGAATTGTGCTGCTATAAATGTGGGAATGTGTGTATCACTGCAATATAATGTCTTTAGGTCAAAACATATTTATGTAGCCTCTACTTTGTGCAAAACATGTAGCTGAGCTCAGAGTTACAAGGGCATAGCCTGCATATGGCTTACTTTCTAGTGGGGCATATGACAAATAAACAAATGGCCACCAAACACAACACTGTAAACTGTGCTGTGAAGTGTAGAATCCCATCAAAGCAGTCAGGCATGGAGATGCATGCTTGTAACCCCAGCACGCAAGAGCTTGAGGCCAGCCTAGAATGCATAGTAAAACCCTGTCTCAAAAAAAAAAAAAAAAAAAAAAAAAAAGCCATCAAGGCACATTTCATGGGAACTGCGTGGAACCTGGGCATCCATCAGAGAAGGCTTCTCCTGAGGAATTAAAATTTGATTGAGGTCTCAAGATGAGTCGTTAGGTCAGCAGTGGGAGCAAGGGCGTTCCAGGCAGAGGCCAACAGCCTGGGTCCGGTGCCCAGAATATAAAACCAGCCGTCAGAAACTTCACAGAGAGGAGAGCCCCATGGAGAAAGGCGGTGGAGGGTGCTGCTCCAGGAGAGCCTGCGGAGCATCGCAGCGGGATGTGCTGTGCTGGGCGTGGATATTCAGATCAATAGCACAGCATGGAGAGAGCTGTAAGGAAGACTGGATGCGCCATTAGCGAATTCCCCAAGAGCAGGCTGCGAGCTCTGTTTCAGGCTGTGTGCTGGCGTAGCTGAGGACAGCTCTGTGGATAGTCTGAGAAGGAAGCATTTGCTGCCATCTTCTTCTAGAGCCACCAGAGCCCGTGAGGCCACGAAAGCGGGGACCTAAGAGCCTCCTTAGAAGGACACAGCAGTCAAAATGAAGAAGCAAGCTGTGCAGTGGTGAGATGATGGCTTCTTGAAGAGATGCCCAGCCTTAGGGACCAGCATCCTCCTAGAGACTCCTTTCCCTAATTATGTGGATTATTCCAAAACTCTGAAGGCTGAGGCAGGAGGATGTCAAATTTGAGCCTAGCCTGGGCGACTTAGTGAGACCCTGTCTCAAAAAAAAAAAAAAAAGCTAGCAGTGAAGCAGAATCCCCTGCAGCAAGATAAAGATGGCAACATGTAGAATGTGTATAATACACGTGATAACAATCGCTGAGTTTCTAGTGGAGGCCGCATCCCACTGCCTTTACCACACCTACTTTTCTCCCATGAATACAGGAGTCCTGATACCGTGTCAGAAGGAAATGATTTGTTCTGTGACGCTCAGTAAAGGCCATATTACTCTCTGACCACAGAACTGCTCACACATTCCTTCCAAAAAGTGAGGCTTCCTTCAATATCTGTATGAGATTTATTCTCTGTATTTTGTTTTCCTAACTTTCTTCAAAAGATGTGTTACTTTTTCTAATAAAAATAAAGAAAAGTTAGGCCATGTAAGTATTCATCAACATAAGAAGTAAAATGGGGGTATAAAATGAAATGTTCATTTCAGTTTTTTGGAACTCACTATGAAATCTTCTTACTTGTTTTAGAAGGCAAGATCCATATCTGAATTCTTTTACATTTGATACGGAGCAGCATATAAAAATAAAAAGAGGAATACTGGATTGTTCTACTTTTCTACTTTATTGAAAATACTGAAATTTTATGGACACATAGAAAATACTAAGATTTCCACCCTCGATTTATCTACTTCATAAGAGTTTGAGATCTGGTCAAATTGAGAATTCATTCAATTTTTTTCATTGATTGACTTTATGGTTTTCATTTATTGACTTTAAATCATATTTTTATTAAATGTATTCATTCAACAAATACAGTTTGGACTACCATGTACTAACAAATACACAAAGTCTGGAACGTTTAAGGCTAAATTAAAGAACATCCTCAACCTTAAAGAGCTGACGACCTAGTAGAGACGAGCTGACACGAAAATAAGTAAATACGGTAAGAAGCAAGAGCACAGTTACAGAAATGCGTGTGTCGGGCATTGTTCTCTGTGCTTTGCTTGTGTACCGTTAGTACACAGGCGTCCTGTGATATTCCCGTTATTACAGCGTCTTGCCCATTTTACATACGAAGAGACGGAGGCATAGCGTCCTTGGCTTGTCCAAAGTCACCCAGGCACGAGCGGCAGAGCAGGATCTAACTCAGGGCCGGCGCTGGGCTTCAGAGCCCTGCGCTCCCTGCCTCTGCCCGCTGGCTGTGCAGCCCAAAGGGGGAGTGACACACTGCGCTTCGAGTGGGAGAGCAGCGTGGCTCTGCCTGGAGCAGAGAGAGGAGCGAGCGCGCTGGAGTCAGGCGGAGGGACGAAGGGAGGCGTCACCCATCGTGGGAGGCTGGAAGCAGGGAGACTTAAGCATTGTTGGGCAGATCTGTTTCTTTCTTTTGTTTTTCTTTTCTTCCCACCAACACCAAGGATTGAACACAGGGCCTTCACGTTGAACTACACCCCCACTCCTTTTTATTTTTGTATTTTGAGACAGGATCTTCCTTAGTCTCTAAGTTGTCCGAGCTAGCTTCGAATTTGTGATCCTCCTGCCTCAGCTTCCCAGCATGCCAGGATTACAGGTGTGGCACCACCCCAGCCAGCCTTTCTGGCAATGATTGATTTGACCGTGGGGGGGCAGTGTGTTGGAGTGAACCTGAGAGAGCCCAGCAGTCCTTGGAGACATGGCCTCTTCCAGATAGGAGAAGGCCACGGCAGCGCAGTTGCCGAAGAAGGACAGAGCTGGGGCTTTTCTGAGATTCCAGGTTAGTCAGCATTCATCCTAACTGGTGGAGGCCAAGCATGGTGGTCGCCAATATTATTTTTAATATTGCAATTTAAACAGAATCAACAGTGTGATCTACAGTGGCAGAGACCAAATTACCCAAGGCTTAGAGATGCGCTCAGGAAATGTGTATTGAAGGAATGAATAAACAGACAAATAATGAGTAAATGAATGGATCAAAGAAATGACTCAGTCATGGATCAGACCAAGGGAAAACAAAGAGGACGTTCACAAAGAGGAAGAGCCTGAGTTACTGGCCTAGACTATGAAGTCAATTTCTCTTCGCTTGCGCACTAAGCTCAGTGTACAGGCTGCCCTGTGAATGTTGCATGTGCAGCATAAAGCGACCCACTGTGCTGCACAAGTGCAGCTAACGCGAGACCAAGAAGCGAACCTGCCCTGCGCTCCTGCTCCTGCAGGCCTGGCTGCATCTCACGACTACAGCATTTGGCTCTGCCTCTGAGATCCCCAAGTTCTTTGGAGCCCAGGCTCATGTTTGGAAAACATCCCTGCCATTACATCATTCATCCATCTACTCTTTTATTCCATGTTTCTTTACCCTGATTTAGTTTTCACTTTGCATTTAATGTTTCCTGACATTGTCTCACTCATTCATTCGTTTTGTTTCATATGTATCTCTGTATTAGTTCCCTATGGTATTGTTGCCACAGAGAATGACAGAAAGACACCTGCTTCAGCTTTGAACCCAACAAGTGAATTGCTCTCATGCCACAATCCAACAAGTCCTGCCAGAGCCAGAGCGGGTGCCCCTGGGCTGGAAGAAGGCCTTAACGGTGGGGTTCCACCCTCGTTCCTAAGAAAGAGAGAAGCATCCCAAGAGGCTGAAGGTTCAAAGGGCCTCAGAGATGCCCCTTCTTGAGTGCCTTCCCATCGCTAAACCGGGTGCTCTGGAATCCCAGCACAGCAGTGGACTTTGTTCTGGGTGCAAATGTCCACCCACGCAGAGAATTAGGAAAGAGAGAGAGAAAGGGAGGGAGACGGAGGGAAGGAGAGAGAGAAAGAGAGAGGACTTTTCCTGGGGATCCATCCAAGCCAGCACATAACCCTCCTTCCCTGACTGCCTATCAATGTCCTGAGCTCCTGCATCCCCAAGTGGATAATACACTGTCTTTTGTTTATTGCCATCCTTTCAGGCGATCATTGTTGCTTGTCCGTACTTTTTAAAATATGAACATTTCATTGTATGATTTTGACATGGATGCGCACCAGACACTCAAGTATTTTGCATTTGTGTTTCCCACTGTGCAATCTTTGTGCTGGGCACTGTAGCTGATCTCCCATCCTCATACCATCCACGCAAGTGGCATAGCATTGTTCACTTTCCATGAGACAGGCCTTGGAGTGTCTAGGTGGGAGCTGGGATCTGGTTCAAGGGGGATCATGTCTGATGCAAGACCCTTTGCTGCCTCCCAGGGTAAATGGAGGCAGCTGCTCTGAAGACAGGAGGAGGAGGAGGAGGAGGAGGCTGGACCCATGGACAGTGAAACAAGCATGCTTGCTTTGTGCTCTTCAGGTGCCAATTCAGGGAGGTCTCTCTTGTTTTCGCTCCACACCATCACTCAAATGATTCAGAAAGTAGGAGGGCCAGTGAGAGCCTCACCCCAGGAGCAAAATGTAAAAGGGCATTTAAAAAGTCACATTTTAATACAATACAGTATTAAAAAAAAAAAAAGCAGATTAGAATACTATAGCAATCTGCCCAGCCACCCTATCACACCCCACCCCCAGTACTGGGGACTGAACCCAGGGCTTTGCACTGAGCTACATGCCCAGCCCTTTTTGTTTTTTATTTTGAGACGGAGTCTTGCTACGTGGCTGTTACCCCAGCAGAGCTTGGACCTTTGATCCTCCTGCTTCGGCTTCTCAGCTGCCAATGCAGATAAGCACCACCGTGCCTGACTAGATTTCGTCTTGATTTAAATTATTAAATATCGCATAGTTTCTCTTATATGAGAAACCCAAGGCATAACTAATTTAAAGAGAAAAAATAAAAGATACATGACAGGAAGCAGAGAGACAGGCTTTGTGGAGATGGGAAGGAGACCTGGGGGTGGGGAAGATGGCAGTGGGCTGGAGGGGAAGGGGAAGTGAAAAAATCAAGGTGCAATATGTATACACACCAAGTCCCCAAGGCAAATGTATTTATTATGTAGCACAAACGAATACTAATAACATCTTCAACAATTTTTAAATATTTTGTTTGTCTTTCTTTAGTTTGCACTAATTCTCCTTGAAGCAGCCTCCTACCTTTTGAGCGAAAAGCATGACGGGTCCCTTGGAGGGATGCCTTTCCGCGGGGTTGCTGGGGGACCCACCCTGTGCACAAGGAAGTCGGCCTGACTTCCGGGGTCCTGAGGGGAGAGCCCTGATATCGGACCCGCCACAGCTGCCCTGCTGCTGTGGCACTTCTGGCAGAGACCCTGTGAGTCCTTCAAGGGAGAAGGAACGCTCCCTTACGCTTTCCTTTACACACATGCAGGCGCCGGCGCACCCTAGGAAAGGCCTCTACCGCTGAGCCACACCTTACTCCCCACTCATCGCCCTCGCTCTGAATACCCGGATGACTGTAGCTGGCCCCTCGCAAGGGTCAGCTCTCCAGGGCTGGCTCATTAAATTCACATGGATGACCATCTCTTGCATGCCCGGACGTCTGCATGGGGTTCTTAAACACAGTTGCTTGGTATGGTCGGTTCTTTCAGTTTACACACTGCAGAAGACAGATTAATGGCTCCTCCCAAGAATGTTTGTCTCTAATCCTTGGAACTTACAAATATGTCATGTTACATAGCAAAGAGAAATTTACTTATTTATTTATTATGTCTTTGTGGCACTGGGGATTGAATTTAGGACCTTTGCATGGAGCTAAATCACCAGCTTGTCTTTTTTATTTATTTATTTTTTTGTGGGTACCGGAGGTCGAACTTAGGACCTCACGCGCCAGCAGATGCCCATGCCACTGAGCGATATCACCGGCCCTTTTTTCGTATGTGGGTACGGGGAGTCGAACTCAGGACCTCGAGCTTGCCAGGCAGGCGCTTATGCCACTGAGCTATCTCACCGGCCCTAGCTCCTCTTTTATTCATTTTATTTTTGAGACAGGGTGTCTCTAAGTCACTACGTTGCCCAGAATTAGCTTGAATTTGTGATCCTCCTGCCTCAGTCTCCCAGAATGCTGTTATTACAGGCATTTTCCATGTCACCTGGTTGGCAAAGAGGGATTTAGATGGCAGATGTAATGAGGTCACTAATGTGCAAACTTGAAATAAGCAGATTGGTCCGGATCTTCTAGGTAGGCCCAAGAGGATACTGAAGACTTTCCAGTGGGGGTGGTCCTGAAGAGTCAGAACTAGAGAGAGGGCATCGTAGGAAAACCTGACTGGCTGTCACTGGCTTTGAAGGGGTTACAAGCCTAGGAATGCCTCTAGAAATAGGAGGATGTGAGCTCTTCCCAGAGCTTCCAGCAGGAACAGAGTTCTGCTGGCACCTGGGTTTCAGCTCAGTAAGCCACTTTGGACTCTGAGCTCCAGAGCTGTAAAATAATACATCTGTGTTGATTTCAGCCACTACATTCGTAGTCATTGGTTGCAGCAGCGATCAGGAAAGAATGCACACATGTGACCTCTCTGAGGTCCAGGATGCCAGTGCGCAGGCTCAGTAGGTGAGAAGCCTCCATGCTCAGCAGTTCTGGCTCATGAGAGTGCTCGTGGTCCTCAGTGCTGAGGTGCCCCGCCTCTGAGGTCAGTCCTCGAAGGTCGCACACGTGACCATCTTCCAGAATTCCCAGGCCCTGAGTCATCCCTGGGTCTACAGTCAGATCCCTCACAGACTCAGAGCACTAGTTCTTCCCTTCCCAGGGAGTAAGAACGGAGTACCGAGAGTGGAACATTCTCCTGTAAGCCCCCGATTGCAGATGGTCTTACCAGCCCTCTCTGGCCACTGATGATGTCGCTCCTCGCCAGCTTCCCCAAAGGAGATTACTCTCCGTGGTGCTTCCGTGGGACCCCGCAGTCATTCCAAGGGAAGCCGCCTTCAGTAGCTCAGCTTCATTACACCAAATCCATCTTTCCAGAAGTAGGAAAGAAGCCAGACACAAAGGAATCCCCACAGTATGATTGCATGTATGTGCAATTTTAAGAAATGGTAACTAATGACAAAAAAGCAGATCAGAGGTTGCCTCTGACCATGGGCCAAGGGAGGGAAGGGCTGTGAGACACAGGAGGTGTCTTGGGGCTATGGAAGTTGTCTCAATTGTGGAGCTTTCATCCCTATGCCCAGCTGCCAAAATTCATCAAGTTGTACTTTGAAATAGACATGACTTATTGCATGTAAATTAAACTCAATTAAATTGATTTTTTTTTAATATGCAGGTACCGGGAGTCGAACTCAGGACCTCGTGCTTGCCAGGCAGGTGCTTATGCTGCTGAGCTATATCACCAGCCCAAATTGATTTTTAAATTGGAAGTACTTTTACCCAAAAGAAAATTAAGGGATTTTTTTTTAAATGTCTACCATACAGAGAAAAGTACTGAAGGGTATTTTTCTTACCCTCGAACTGAATACATAGTAATGTCACTACGCTTCCTGAATGAAATTGAAATTTGTGCTCCTGTTCTTGTCATCATCTTTAATAGATAAGAGTATCTTGCCACAATACTCTTTCCAGCTAGGTGTGTTACTATGCAGCTGTAATCCCAACACGCAGGAGACTGAGGCAGGAAGATCTCAATTTCAAACTCAGCCTGGGCAACTTAGCAAGACTCTGTCTCAATGTAAAAACAATTTTAAAAAGGCTGGGAATGCAGCTCAGTGCAAAGGGCCTAAGGACACTTCCTAAAACAATCATTATTTCATTAATACCTATATCAAATCAAGAGCCAAATTCATACCTAATAGTGAAATTCTAGAAACATTCCCATTAGAAGAAGGAAAAAATTATGATATGAATTATTAGCAACTTCCTGCAAATTCTGGCTCAAAAATAACATATCAACCTAAACAAGAGTTTTACTATTAGGAGGAGAAAGCTTTTACTTTTTATTCCTGTTTTCCTTGCTCTTGCTCCCCCTCCCTCCCTTGTTTTTGTAGATGGTATTATTGTAAACTCAAGAGAGGATGACCTGAAAACTCTCAGAGCTAAAAAGAGTTCAATAAGGTACTAAAATACAGTGATAGCAAAACAATAGCTTTCTTGTATACACAACAGGCTTGAAAAAAATTCATTAAAGCTGAACAAGAAAATGTATAATAGAAACTAAAAAGGCAGGCAAAACTGAGCAAATACATTTTCTACCAACATGAAAAAATTCTACTCTTCTTGATCCATAAAAGTGCTCCTACAAATCAATAAGGCTAAGATCCCTACAGACAAATAGAGAAAGAGAAAGAGCAATCACTTCAAAAACAAGATCTATAAATAGCAGTAGAGACAGCAAACAAATGTTTATACCAGACTTTTAAAAATAATGATTATAAGGACAAAAACCACCATTTTCTTTCTTGTTAATTTAGAATTTTTTAAAAATATGTAGCCAATGCCAGCAAAGTCTGAATATTGCAAGCAAGGGTAGAAATTGATACAACCATAGGAACCATAATGTAAAACTGGCAACAATCTTTCAGAAAAGCAATTTACTTTTTATTTTGTTTCTAAATTGTTTTCATTTGTAGTCTTTAATTTTTATAAAGTCAAACCTACTTACATGTTTTTCTTTGCATGATTTCTTCCATTGCTTTCATTTCTAAAGAGTGCTTTTTTATACATATCTACTTATAACTTTTTATAGTTTGTTTTTCCTTGCATTTAATTCTGTTTTTTATTTTTAATTTTTATAGTCCATGTTTGCAGTACACAATGACCACATTCATCATGGGGATTTGGTACATGTACATAACACATCTCAATTCTGTTTATATCCGTTCCCCTCCCCCATCTCTTGGTCCCCTTCCCATTTACAAAAGCATTTAACTCTTTATTCCACCTTTCTTTAGCGTGTGTTTATTAGTGAGTATATCAAAGGTAAATATTATTTATTGATTAATTTTTATTGATTTGTGACAGTGCTTTTATAGACTTAGTCTATAGACTTAGTCTTATAGACTAAGATTTAGCTATATTTGGGGGTTTTGAGCAGTTCTTACCCTGTCTTTGAGCCTAACTCTCTGGTCTGTAACAGCCAATGAGAATCAGTGAGCTTTGGCGTACAGTGCATAGCTCTGGAGCCAGGACACTTGGGTGACAGGACATGTGCTTTGTGCCTTGGGACATGGTATCCTTTCTGTGTCATATGTATACAAACAATTTAGAGTGATGCCTAGCACATGCACATGTTAAATACACCTTAACAATTACTCATGTGCTGACATCACATTATTTATTATAGCTCTATCTTGTTTTTAAAATATTGAATAAAACAAGTCTTCACTTTTATTCCTTTAAAAATAGGTTAATTTCTTTTCAAGCCCAAAATCTTGCGGTAATACATGTCCTTGTTCTCCTTCATCTCCTATCTCCCATCCATCAGTGTTTTCACTGAAAATCAAACCAGAGTGACTATTTAAAATATACCTCCAGTCATTTGAAACCCTTCATCAACAGCTTCCATTCCCATTAGTGGAGGATGTGGACCTAATAAACCCCTTGCATAATTATTCATATGTCTTATATTGATGCTGTTCTGGTGAACCCTAGCTAATATGATACATCTCCTGTGTTTTCTGCAAAACTTCCTGTGTTGAAATTTAATTTCCTTCTTGGTAGGTATTGAAACTAGTTTGACTATCACGTTTAGACATGGGGTCTTTGAGAGGTAATTAGGATTAGGATTAATAAAGTTCTTAGGGTAGAGCTTCCATGCTTGAATTTTGGAGGCCTTATAAGAAGAGGAGGAGAAATGAGAACACACACACAAATACACATACACGTGCACACACTCCCTGCCTCTTGACACATCCTGCATCTAGCACTTTGGATAGCAGCCATCAAGAGGCCCATCCCCAGACTGACCCCCTTGACCTCACACCTCCAGAACTGTGAGCCGAATGAAACACCTTTCTGTTAAAACATCCCCAGTGTTATTAGGTTAACTTTTATTAGCAACAGACAACAGACTGACACATCCATTTCCTCTTGTTTTGTGGTCTCCCTCTCCTGTACTCCTGATTTCACTGGGAGCTCCCTACAGTGACCTCTTGCTCCCCAACTCCCCAAATCAGATCTCAGCCCCAAGGACAAATTTTGTGGAGGTAGCCTCTCCAAGACACAGTACAACAGAGAACTTAGTGAGCACTGATGCTGTCATATTTCTCTGCAGGTGTGGTTTCGTTGAGGAACTCGAGGTCACGTTTTTCTTTTCAACTTTTATTTTTTATTAGTATATGTTTTCAGGACAATAATGACTACATTCACTATGGGCAGTTGGTACATGTACATGGCACATCTTAATTCTGTTATTTCCCTTTCCCTTCCCTCCCCCCTTGCTCAATCTCTTGGTCCCTTTCCTATTTGCAAAAGATCTATCTCTCCATTTTCTATTATCTATGTTTTATTTTGCTCTTTTTTTAAAAAAAAAACCTTATAACCACGTGGTATGTGTGTCTGATTTATTTCACTTAACATTATGGTTTCAAGGTGCATCCATTTTCCTACAAATGACTCCAGTTTATCCTTCTTTATGGCAGAGTAGCACTCTATTGTGTATAAATACTGTGTTTTCTTTATCCATTCATCTGCTGATAGGCATTAGGCTGCTTCCAGTATTTAGCTATTATGAATCATGCTGCTATAAACATGGCTATGCATGTATCATTGTAATATGATGTCTTTAACTCTTTGGGGAAGATACCTAGAAGGGAATAGCTGGGTCAAATGGAATTTCTAGTTTCAGTTTTCCGAGGAATCTCCATACTGATTTCCAAAGTGGTTGTACTAGTTTATATTCCCATCAACAGTGTAGAAGGGTTCCTTTTACCTTGAAGCCTCTCCAGCATTTGGTATTCTTTGCTTTCCTCATGATGGTCATTCTTTCTGGGGTGAAGTGGAATCTCAGTGTTTTAATTTGCATTTCTCTAATGGCCAGTGATGTTGAACATTTCTTCATGTATTTATTGGCCATTTGTACTTCTTCTGTGAAATGTCTATTTCAGTTGCCCATTTTTAATTGTGTCTTTTATTTTGGGAGGTCTAACTTTTTGAGTTCTTTTTATATTCTAGATATTAGTCCTCATTAGAGGAATACTTTGCAAAACTTATTTCCCATTCTGTAAGTTGTTTCTTCACTCTATTGGTTTTTCATTTGCTATGCAGAAGTTTTTTTAAATGTGATGTGATCCAATCTGTTGATTCTTGTTGTTACTTCTTGTGCAATTAGGATTCTGTTCAGAAAGTCCTTGCCAGGGCTGGGGATATAGCTCAGTGGCACAGCGCCTGCCTCGCAAGCATGAGACCCTAAGTTCGATTCCTGGTACAAAAAAAAAATAAAAAATAAAAAAGAAGAAGAAGAAAAGAAAGAAAGAAAGCCCTTGCCTATGCTTATGTCTCAAAATATTAGCCAGAGTAATCAGGCAAGAGAAAGAAATAAAAGGGATATCTATAGGAAAGGAAGAGGGAAGATGACATGATCGTCTATATAGAAGACCCAAAAATTCCACTAAAAGACTCCTGGAATTAATAACCAAATTCAGTAGTGTGGCAGGATACAAAGTCAACACACAAAAATCACTAGCATTCCTGTATACCAATAATGAACTCACTGAGAAAGAAATTAGGAAAACAAGACCATTCATAATAACATCAAGATAAGCTAAATACTTAGGAATTAATCTAACAATGGATGTAAAAGACCTGTACAATAAAAATTACAGTATTCTGGAAAAGAACATTGAAAGGACAGAAAATGTAAAGTTATCCCCTGTTCCTGTACAGGAAGAACCTATATCATCAAAATGCCATGCTTCCAAAACTGATATAAAATTTAACACAATCCAAATCAAAATACCAACAGCATTCTTGACAAAATTAGAGAAAACAATCCTAAAATTCATCTAGAACTAGAAGAGACCTGGAATGGCAAAAGTAATCCTGGGCAACAAGAGCAAAGCAGGAGGCATCACAATCCCAGACTTCAAGTTATATTACAAAGCTACAGTGATAAAAACAGCATGGTACTGGCACAAAAACAGACATGTGAATCAAAGGAACAGAATAGAGGACACAAAAACACCCCAGGCACATTCAGCTATCTGATCATTGACAAACAGGCAAAAGGATATGCTGGAGGAAAAACAGTCTCTTTAACACATGGTGCTGGGAAAACTGGCTATCTGCAAGAGATTGAATCTAGATCAGTATCTCTCACTATGAGCTAAACTAAAATCAAAATGGATCAAAGATCTAAATGTTAAAACTGAAGCACTTAACCTACTGTAAAACAAAATAAAGGTCATTGTTATCTGGTTCTCCCCCTTGTGGAGTTTAGATATAAATACAAACAAACCATAAATTGCCAAGATGCATTGATGACACTAATCAGACCTCTACTTTCTGTTTTGCTCATTTTATCTTTTTTAGTTTTTTCTTTTCTCCTATTTCTCCTCCTCCTCCTTCTCTCTCTTTTCTCTTCCCTCTTCCTCCTCTCCCTCTCTCCTTCTCCTCCTCCTCCTTCTCCTATCTCAGCTGGAGGTGAATCAAGAAAGGTAAGAAAAGCAAAAGATAATTTTGTCTCCCTTCTAGAAGAGTGCCAGTCCTTTGCCTCCTGGGAGCCATACCAGAGTATTTTTATGTTTTCATTAAAAAAAATGTTTTTAAACTTTTGGTACTTTTAAAAAAATGTTTTTATATGTGTGCTCAAGTCTGAGAGGTTTCTAAGCACAGAACAACCTCTAACTAGCTTTCTGTTTGTCTTCACCATTCAAGGAAATGAAACTGGATTGTACCCAGAAGGGACGGCAATGTCATGGGCCTTTTTCCTTTCCTTTTTTTTTTTTTTTTTTTTTTTTTTTTTTTTTGGACTTAGTAAATGTACTGCTTTTTCGCACACAATTCTGTGATTTTAAACAAATATAGTTGTGTAATCACTGCCACAATAAAAATTTAGAACATCCTCATTATCATTATTCCTAAAAGTCATCCTCTTCCCCTGATCCCAGAAACTACTGATCTGTTTTTCTGTCCCTACAGGCTTGGAAATGTCATTGAACGCCACTCCAGAACACCACTGAAATGGAACAATATGGCGTGAAGTATTTGAGCCTGGACTTTTCTTTTCTTTTCTTTTTTTATTCCTGGGTGGTACAAATAGCATCTTTTACCTAACATAATGCATTTGGGATTCTTCATGTTGCATCTGTTCAATCTTTGTGTTGGTAAGTAGCATTCTGTGACGTGGATGTGCTTATTTGAGTTGTCTTCTGCTTGGGGATTATCAATAAAGCTCTCATAAGCATTGGATTTCAGAGTTTTACATGAATGTAAGTCTTCATTTCTTTTAGGTAAATTGCCATGAGTGGGATTGTTGGGTCATGCGGTGAGTGTACATTTCACTTTCTAAGCAACTGCCACACTAGTTTCCAGTGGCAGTGTCATTCTGCATTCCAGTTGACTTTAGCCTGTTGAGGACGGAATCCAGGAGGGCCCAACCCCAGGTGTATTGCACACTTCTGACCCCTTCCAAGAATGGAGGCGTTTTGGAGGCTGAGTGACGGACACCATAGCCTCCCCTCCGACAGGCAGTGTCTGAGAAGTGAGGACACGGAAGGGAGCTCCGGGGTTGCCTGGGTGTCCTGAGCACGGCACGTGATGCCTTGGGAGTCCAGGCAGAGGACCTTGTGGCTGAGCTTGGCGTGGAGAGAAGGGCCCGCCAGGGAGCCATCTGGCTCCCGCGAGACAGAAGGAGCAGAGGCAGCAACCACCATGGCGGTCTTCCGTGTTCTTAGACCCATGAGCCTAAAAGTTCTTGCCTGGTCCAGGGAGAAGGAAGGACTCCTGCAACGTGTCTTTCGCACAGCTTTTTGCAGGTGGAGCTGAGCGAGGCGGAATTCACAGAACCAGAGACACGGCGCCTTTCCCGAGTGTCTTAAGTCCTTGTACTGAGGTCCCGCCATGTACCAATGTTTACACTTGGCACTTTACGTACATTATTTTTTATCTTTAAACCAACACAACAAATTAAACATATGCATCTCTCTGGTATCAAAATTGAAGCAAAAGACAGTCACTGTGGTCAGGTTACTATTCTGCTTAAACTTTGATACACCTCTGTGTCGTACCCCATCTCTTCTGCCCTCTCCTCCACGGATCCAGGTCCACTTTCCTCTCTCTTCCTCTCCTCTACTGCTCACCTCGGGCCCTGGCCCATAGCGTTTCCCCTGCCTGGTGTGCCTTCCCTGCTGCTCCTCTTTTTGTGTCCCTGCCCACTTCTTGTGTCCTTGGCTGCAGCTTTTCCTAACTCATCCCAAGAAGGGCAATCACGCCCTTCCTTCTCTCTGTGCTGCAGTCGCTACACACTGCCCCTTAGGCTGTGAGTCCACATGGTGAGATTCCTGTTCACCACGGCGTGTCCAGCACATAGCCTGAGCAGAGAAGGAAAGAGCAGCTGTATTCATTTGTCCACTTAGAGCTTTATGTTCCTCTTGGTTGACAGCTAATCGTACGTATTTCTGGGGTACAGTGACATTTCAGTGTGTGTATGCATACATCACGGAATGATCTAATCAGGCCATTATCTATCCATCACTTCAAATGTTTACTTCTTTGAGGTGAGAACATTTAAAATTGTCTCTTTAAGCAATTTTGAAATATAAAATACATTAGTATTCTCTCTAGTCACTTTGCTATGCAATAGAGCACCATACCACAATTTATTCCTTGTTTCTAACTGAAACTGTGTGCTGGTTGACCATTGTCCCCCATCTCCCCATCCACACCCTCAGCCCAGCCTCTGGTAACCACTGTGCTACTGTCTTCTCCCTTACATTTGTTTTGATGGTGAGGAGAAAGGGGTGAAGCAGAAGGGTAGGAATAAAGTGGTTTATTATTTCTGCCTCGTAGCATAGAGGGAAAGGGGAGGAGAGGCCCTATATTATGAACCAGCTTTGGCCTCTTTCATAAATTAATTTCACCTTCAATTTTAAAATGAATATATCTAAAGTTTTGTTTTTTTTTTAAATAAAATCCTAAATCCCAGATCAGAAGAAACCTGAGGTTACCAAAAGTGCTTTATTTCTTGTTTTTCTGAACAGTGTTACTTTATTTTATTTTATTTTATTTTTTGTGGGTACCGGGGGTCGACCTCAGGACCTTGCACGCCAGCAGGCGCCCGTGCCGCTGAGCGATGTCACCGGCCCTTTTTTCGTATGTGGGTACCGGGAGTCAAACTCAGGCCCTCGCGCTTGCCAGGCAGGTGCTTACGCTGCTGAGCCATCTCACCAGCCCTGAACAGTGGTACTTTTAAATGTTGGCCTGCTTTGACTAAATAGCGGTGCTTGCGTTGGATACCAAGCTCTGTTTCTTACCTGAATTCCTTGCCTTTCTGTTTTCATTTCGATATTGTACCATCAATTCTGAACCCTGACACTTCTTTTCATATTTTATTATCTTGATCTCCTTTCCCTTGCCTCCTGAGATTTTTACCTACCTCGATTAAGGAAACTATTGTCAATGAAAATACTTGTTTACAGTGCCGTGTATTTTGAAATTATTTCATAAGAAAACACTGTATTTCTGTGTGCATATTTTATATAGAAAGTCTGATGAATGAAACATTTTATATGTGTGTGGGTAGGGAAGATAGGAAAAAAAACTTGTAATTATAAAAATACTCCAAGGTAGAAGGGAAATGGGGAGAGAGAGGAGGGGAAGGGGAAATAAAAATAATTAAGATGTGTTGTATACTGCAAATATGCATTAATAAAAAATTTTTAAAAGTAAACCACACCAAAAAAAAATCAAATTTTCAGTTTCTGGAGGCCAAGAAGGGTTTGTCTTGTAGGTGAGGAGCTTGTTTTTTTTTTTTTTGTGGGTACTGGGAGTCGACCTCAGGACCTCACGCACCAGCAGGCGCCCGTGCCGCTGAGCGATGTCACCTGCCTTTTCTTCGTATGTGGGTTCCAGGAGTCGAACTCGGGCCCTCGCGCTTGCCAGGCAGGCGCTTACACTGCTGAGCCATCTCACTGGCCCAGGGCTTGTTGTAATACCAACTTTCTTTTCTCTTTTTTTTTTGAGACTGGGTCTGTCTATGTAGTTCAGACTAGCCTTGAACTCACTGTGTAACCCAGGCTGGCCTGGAACTCAGGGTGATACTCCTGCCTCAGCCTTCAGAGTGATGGGATTACAGGTGTGCACAACCATGCCTGGCAATATGCTAAAGTCAAGTACTACTGGGCACTGAGTACTGAGCTTGTCCTTATAGCATGACAGAGGAACTGAATGGATAAAGTACCTCTAGATGTATTGTTTAAAACAAGAAGATAAACTATCTGCTTGTTTATCAATACATATGTTGCACTAAGCACTATGCATGATGTATACCAAGTTCTCAACAGATATTTGAATAAATAACCCAATAATTATTTTTTTAAAAAAGCAGGAGACTAGTATTATCAACAGGTAATGCCTCTAAGAACTTTGATTTTAGCCAGAGCAGCACAACTGTTTGCATTACCATGAATGAGTCATATCAGTGTATCTAAAAACTACGGTATATTACTATCCAATACCATATAAATTCACTTACAAAATGTCCTCCAGCTCCTTGGCTTGTCTAATTTTAGAATTGATGGTATTTTCATTAGGTATTAAAGTCTTTGAGTTAAAATATTTCCTTACATAAGTGAAACCGTTACCCAAAAAAAAGAGCCTTTCAGTCCACTGTGGCTGTGAGAAGGGCTCCCGGCACCATCAGGGAGGAGGAAGCTCTGACCACAGATGAGACAGACTCCACCCCACACTCAAGCTCCTGTGGAAAGCACAGTGTTATTTGCTGGCTATGGTGGTGCATGTCTGTAATCCCAGCACTCAGGAGGCTGAGACAGGAGGATCACTATGAGCTCCATGCCACCCTGGGCTATGTACTGCATTCAAGACAGCTTGAACCAAGTAGCAAGAACCTGTTTAAAAGAAAGAGAAAGGAAGGAAGGAAGGAAGGAAGGAAGGAAGGAAGGAAGGAAGGAAGGAAGAAAGAAAGAAAGAAAGAAAGAAGAAAGAAAGAAAGAAAGAAAGAGAAAGAAAGAGAGAAAGAAAAAAAGAAAAAAGAAAAAGAAAGGAAGGGAGAGAAAAGCAGTTTCTAGTACTAATAGGTGGGAGGAACTGACAAATTTTTATGTATTTCTTTATAATCTTATATAATGCAACATTTTAAAGAAAATGTAAAGTTTTTTTATTTTTTTGTTTTGTTTTGGGGTTTTTGTTTTGTTTTCTTTTATGTTACAACATTCAATATGATTAAAAGCAATTCTCTTTCATCTTCAGTTTTTATGTCTAACTTTTTGGTTATTTAATGATATTTAATGCAAATAGCTAAGTAAAGTGTTTAGAAACATCTTGCTTGGAAAAACTGAACTGTATGCTTCTTTTTAAAAATCAGCTCATCCAATAGCTACATTAAATAAGTGCTGGTAAAAATATTGCTTTTGGCATTAAGGGACATTGCTAAGGAAATAGAAATCTTATAGACAGGGTGAGACAGGTTAGCAAAATTAAAATGCCTTCTGTGTAGAGGAGGCTGACGCTAGAACTCTGGGCGACACTAGCTAAGGGCAGATGGAAAAAAGAGACCCTGAGAAGAGGGAAAGAAGGAGGCAGAGAGGCTGGAGGGACACAAGGGAGACGGTGCCCTAGAAACCAGAGAAACAGTCCAGAAAAGGAGCAGGGACCAAGAGTGTTAAAGGCTGCACAGTGAGTCAGACCAGAGCTGACAGCTCTGGCACATCTGGCATGGAGGTGCTCCGAGGTGACAGCCGCCAAAGCAGGACAGGCAACAGTGAGGGCAGTGCTGGAGACAGAAGTCACCCTGCAGAGGAAAGGAGAAGGGAGGCTACAAGCACACAGGGTAGCAAGTGTGCGCTGCTCTCTTCAAAGCTCGATGGTGAAGGAAAAATAAATGGAGGGATACAGGGTCGAGAGTGTCCCCATAGCTATGACACCCAGCACAGTGCCTGGCCCGTAAAAGGCACTCAAATATCTTTTTCTTCAATAATAGTTGAAACGACGAATTGATGAATAGCTGAGTAATGAGTCAGAGGAGACTTCTTGTGTTTTAGAGCATTTAATTTTTCATTTATCTTC
Source organism: Erethizon dorsatum (assembly GCA_028451465.1). NCBI lineage: Eukaryota > Metazoa > Chordata > Mammalia > Rodentia > Erethizontidae > Erethizon > Erethizon dorsatum. The sequence continues at coordinate 147,870,162 of CM051823.1, forward strand.
ACAAGAGGTGACACAGGGGATTAACCAGAAAAGAGAGAAGTGTGCAGCTTGGAAGATGGCACATAATTCATGTAGTAGGCATCAGGGACGGGGGGTGGGTGGGGCAGGTGTCAGTAGCTGAGATGTGTGCCAGGGAGGGATGGTGGCTTGAAGGTGGAAAGTTAGCTACTAAGAAAGTGGACATAAGGGTATAGATGGCACCATCATCATCATCGTCATCATCATCAGGTAGTACAGCAACAGGCCAGCCAGCGGTGGTGAGGGCTACCATTGTCATCCAATGTTCACTGGATTATAATTTCATCATGGAATCTGATGGTAATTAGATAAAATCTACAAATATTGATTATTCGGGTTAAGTGTATGTTATGGCTTGTATCTAGATGTCTCCCCAAAGCCTCACGCAGTTGTAGGGGGTCTTTTCAGAGGTGGCTGGATCTAGGGTGCATGATGCTGGGCTCGAGGATGTGCTGCTTGGATTGATTCATGAGGTGATGCTAGGATTAAGGGTGCCCCACCCTGGGCCTGAATGGGTGGGTAGCCTGGATAGGATGTAAGGGACAGAATGAGGGCTGCTGCTGTCGCTTGCTGCTTGCTGTTTTTGCTGCCTTCTGCCTGCCTTGAACCGTTTCTCCTCTGTGATGCCCCCTGCCTTGGCGCCAGCCGACTATGGACTGAAACCTCTACAAACTGTGAGCCAAAATAAACCTTTCCTCCTTTAACTTGGGTATGGGGTATTTTGTCTCAATAATAATAAAAAAAAAGTAACTAAAACAGTGTAAATCCACCTAAGTGCCCTTTTAATCTTAAAACTGACCGAAATAACACACAGTCAGTCTCTCAAGGCAAGATTTCTCTCCACCACCCCAAACCACACAATACATCAAGAAAGCAAAGGAACATTTGGAGTGGCACCAATTTAAAGGTTTGTTAGTAGGAAATATTTAGAGCAAGACCAGGCAACCTTGGCTGACTTTGTGGAAATGGACCTGTAGTTGGACAGTTTTCGCAGCACAGCTGGAAGAATCTGATCTTTCCCGCAGAGCTGCTGGGAGAAGTAGGGGGGAAGCCCTTTCTGATTGCCAGTGGTAAACTGCTATTATCAGGACCTTGTTGCTACAAGGCCTTTGCGGGCATCCATGGGCTTCTGGAGGTTGCACTGTTGGTGTTTGTTTCTAGATTTCCTTCTCCGCTAGGCTTTGTGCTCTTACTCAGTGATATACTATGTGCAAAGTGGCTGGCAAGCACCTGGGGACGGATCGGTTTGTGGTAAGTGGTGACTGCTCAGCCTTCTCCCTACCTCCCTGCGCTTCCTTCTCTTCCTGCCCCCGTGGGCTATGAGGAGCCGGGGACATTCCTCCTTTGCCAGTTACTTCCAGAAACAGTGGCTCCTGAGCCTGGTTTGCAGCTTTCAGTTCTGGGCAAGCCACACGGGAGGACCTAAATGTGAAACTGATAGGGCTCAGGAGGATGTGAAATCACCAACGGAATTAGTCAAATGTCCACTGCCCATTTTGCAAAGTCCTACAAGTTGCGGCGGTAACTGACACTTTCGTTCAGCTCAGCTGTCTTCCCATTACAAAGCATCGCGGCAGCCGTGCAGCCCGTGATCTTTGATCAGTCCTCCGAAGACTGGCCTTTTAAACGCGATCTTTGAGTCTGGCCCAGCAGACAGAACCCCAGGGTGGGGGCGGTGGCGAGGGGGGGGAAATGGGCTCCGCAGGAAAGGGGTGGGGTAGAGAGGGCATTCCAGATCTACCACTGACGCACTTCGCACCTGTACCTGGGCGTGATCACCCCGTGCTATCCCATGGCGGCCCGAGCGCGTGTGCACCCACGCACACACACGCGCACCGTGCAACGGGTCCCGGGGACCCCGACCTCGCTCTCAGCCGCCGAAGCCCGCTCCACTGTCCGAGCCCGCGGGTGGCTGGCTGGGTGCACCGCGGCCCCACCGGGGACCCCCTGCCGCGCGCCTTCCGGAGCCGAGGCCTGGGGGAGGAGCGGGCGGCAGGTTCACCGCCCGAGGGCGGCCGGCTCCGGGCTGCCTGGCGGGAGCGAGAGTCGTCTGTAGGCGGCTCCTTCCTGTGCAAACTTTTCTGTCCCCTTCCTCCTCCCGCCCAGCCGCGTCCAGCCTCGCCGCGCTCCTGGTCGCCTCGGGATCGCCGCGCGCCCCACCCGGCGCTCCCTCCGCGCCGAACCGATGGCCGAGGCAGGCAGGCTTCCCGCGGGGCCCACGGCCGAGGCGGCGGCGGCTCCGGCTCCCGAGCCCGAGGCGCCCGCGCGGCCCCCGGCGCCCGCCCTGCGCTGGCTGCCCGGGGACCTGAGTCCCCGCGGGCGCTCGCAGAGCGACCTCTCGGCGTGCTCGAGCAGGGGCCGCCCGCCGCGGGTCCGCATCTCCGGCTCAGGTAAGGCGGCGCGGCCCGGGCCGCAGGCGGGCGGCGGAGGGGTGCGGGGACCGGGCCGCCGATCGCCACCTCCGCCGCGGGGCTCGGGGACCCGGGCGCGGGACGCAGACCTGGGGGCGCGCGGGGCGCCGCGCAGCTGCGGTCGATCGGTCCGTCAGGAAGTGAACCTGCTCGGTCTCCGGCGCGACTTGGGAACCTCAGAAGGGTGCGGTCCCCTCGCTTTGTGGGCGGGGGTTGGTGACAGGCCCGTGCTTCTGTATTAAGGAGCTCTAGAGGGGGGGTTGCTGGTAAGAGGACCAGGATCGAGTTTTCCTTCCTGTAAAAGCCCATGCAGGTCGTGGCGAGAGTTTGGTGGGGCGGGCGGTGCACCTCACCCTTCACTGTTATTTGGGAAAGCCTGGAGCCAGCATCGCTGCCATAGCACCGGCCACCTGCACTGTGTCCCCCGAGGCTGCTCTGTGCACCGGGACCGGCAGAACCAGCAACTGGGCTGAGGCCTGTGCTGCAGGGGCTGAGTGTGGAATACCGGGCAAATCACCTCGTCTTCCTAATCCAGTACGAGAGTGTGTGTGGAACTACCACGGGGGAGGTTATGTGGATTAAAGGATCAATCGTTTAAAATGCTTCTGACCAAAGCACCATCTTGAAACTGCAGAACTGTGTTTTGTTTTGCTTTTAAGTCCACCAAATGTGTTAAGTTTCCGTTTTATGATTTGGAGTCTGTAGAGGACTCATGGAAGCTGGGAAACTAAAATTGAAGCCGATGTCACAAACCCCAGTCGCACTTCTCTGTGTCTCTGTCGCCCTTTCAGCTGCCTAAGAGTTCTTCACCGAGGTCTTCTGGTTTCCCTTTCCACTGCTTTTACCCCCAGCGCGTGTGCTTGAGAAACACCCGGGGTATTGCCGGTGGGACTGTGCCGGTCGCCGTGGGTAGCGCTGCTCCGAGTCGGTGAGGACGCGTGGTGCGATGCAGTCCTGGAGTCTATGTGAAGATTCTCGCCCTTAATTTATTTTGTGAAAAGCACCAAGTCACAGTGTGTTTTACCTCCTGCTTCCCGGGGTGTCTTGCCGAACTGAACCCGCGCCGTAGCTGCCGTCGCTTGGGTTTTACACAGAGTAACCGTTCAGATGACGCTGAAGAGACCACTGAGCAGTCCACGCGGTCGCTGCAGAGCAGGAGGCATGGCTTGGTCTCCATGTTTTATTCTGTAGATAGAATTAAGGCCTGTGTGCAGGAAAGGGCAGTCCAAGTCTGATAAGTGTGAAGTGTGTGAAGTGAGTGTGTGAAGTGTGCACTGGGTAAAACGTAAATTTCCATTTATAAAGTTCTTTTACTTCCAAGGATTCTTTTCTATATTTTCCTCTTTCTTTCTCCCTTCATTTCCTTCTCTCTCTCTTTCCCTTTCTTTCTTTCTTTCTTTCTTTCTTTCTTTCTTTCTTTCTTTCTTTCTTTCTTTCTTTCTTTTCTTTTCTTTCTTTCTTTTCTTTCTTTCTTTCTTTCTTTCTTTCTTTCTTTCTTTCTTTCTTTTTTTCTTTCTTTCTTTCTTTCTTTCTTTCTTTGTTACTGTTTCTTAAGACAGGGGATCTTGGTTATGTAGCCCAGGCTGGCTTCAACTCAGAGAAATCCTCCTGCCTCAGCCTCTGGAGTGCTGGGATCACAGGTGTGCACCACCACACCTGGCCTCTCTGCTTTCTTAAATGATGTTAGGAAGTGACAACTGTCAGCTCCCTGGATGTGGACACACAGGTAGGAGAGTGAACCAGGTGACCAGGGGGCACAATGAGAGGCTTATGCACCTTGTGAAAACTTTCCTTGGCTGCCACTGGCAAGGCCCAGTTTCCGCGCCCTCTGCACAAGCTCTGGGCACACTCAGAGGTGGAAGCCGGTGTAGGTCCAATGTGGCTTTGCCAGAACCAGCCCTGGACCTGCAGCCCTGGCCCCAGCTCTGAGTCTCCACCCCACCCAGGCCCACTTACCCCGAATCTGCACGGTGAGAAGATCCCCTTGCTGCTCTTTGGCACCTTAAAGTCTTGAGAAGCTTTTCTTTCTGACACTGGACTTCCAGCTTGCCTACCCATAGGAATCGCTTGGAGGTTAAGAAACAACTTTAATAGGTTAATAAATCACTTTGTGGCCGGGCCCCACCCCTGGGGATTCTGATTTAATTGCCATCAAGTGCAGCCTGGGCAGTAGGTGATTCTAGGGTGCGGTGAAGCTGGAGCACCACTGCCTTGTGCCAGGGATGATGATAATGTGACAGGCTTTGCCAGGCAAGTTTGAGTTTTTGGTCCCTTCTTCCAGCCCTCCTGGTCCTCTCTCGACTACTGAGAGCTCCCAAGCACCTTGCCCCACTCCCATTCTCCATTCAAATAGTTCTTCTTGAGGGATCTTTTCTAATATTGAATTAACTCCATGATGAGAGTCCTTGGGAAAGGATTGAGGGAAGCTGCCATCTGCAGAGTCACATTGCCTAGGAGAGCAGACAGGAAGGGGGAGCAAAGATTTTCTCCAATGGTTGTCAGCAAGCACCTCCCTCCAAGACAAGCTGATCCCTAACCCCCAGCGATCACCCCACCCCACCCCAGCTGCTCTTCCCTCCTCCTCTCCACGAAACAGCAAGGAAAGCTTTAAATCCAGCCTCTACCATTTTGCCAACCATTGCAATTAAAGTCAGTCCAGTACCAGGCACATTTTTTAAAAGATCTGCTCAGAACTGGTGCCTTGCTGTGGCTGCGGGTATCCCCCCAGAGAATTCTCTTCCCCTGGCTTTGCATCTAGATTATTACTAGATTTTTGTCAAGAAGCATATGTCAGACTTTGGGGCTTTTATTTCCCTTGTGGTTTGAAGAGTTAATTTTTCAAATCAAAATGCATGTGCTTTATCAACAAAAGCTAGAATCTTATATTTTAAAATCCATACAAAAATGTGAAGGAACCCAATATTTTCAAATAAATACTTTTTAAGAATAGACTTGAAATAGCAATGGAGTTAATGAGTAAGTCCCCTTCATGCTTATAAAAATGGGGATTGCTTTGCATTATAAAAGCTCAGAGTAACTTTGACTTATGCTTTTTGAACTCACAGTTCTGGAATTTTATACAAGATCTGGATTTTTTTTTTTTTTTTTTGTGGGTACCAGGGGGTCGACCTCAGGACCTCGCCCGCCAGCAGGTGCCCATGCCACTGAGCGATATCACCGGCCCCTTTTTCGTATGTGGGTTCCGGGAGTTGAACTCGGGCCCTCACGCTTGCCGGGCAGGCGCTTAAACCGCTGAGCCATCTCACCGGCCCAAGATCTGGATTTTTAAAGTCTAGTGTTTCTTTATAAATGAAGTGATATTTTATTCCATTTTAAAAAATAAAATCTGCAAACAAGATTTTCATAGTGATGGTCAGGGGTTCTCCTGATTTTTAGACCAACCTTGCCCTGACTCAGCATTTCTGATGTAGTTAGCTCTTTCCCACATGCTTTCTGGCAAGCCCAGTGTTCAGGAAGCAGAGAATCTCAGGATGCAACCCAGGCCATCATCCTCCTGCAGGCACTCAGCAAGCCCTGACTGTGGGCCCACTGTGTGCCGGAGCTGTTCTGGACCCACAGGGGCTGAAGGGAGGACTGAGAGGCGTTCACTGGCTTCAAGTGCTGACTCTGAGCCTCACACGTTGCACTCTAGGCTGCGCAGAACAGGAAATCATTTGAGCTACCTGCAAAAACGGGTGGTGTGGGCAGAGGGACCGTTGGTCAGCTTAGTGTGCAAACGCTGATTGCTCTAACTCGGCCCTTCAGTGCCGCTTCACCCTGGTAGGTCTGCGAATGTAGATAGCAGTAAACCAGGGTCTTTTTCTTGAGCCTTTAATTCCCAGAGTGCTCAGTGCTGAGCGAAGTGAGAAGTCTAGTAAACCTGGGCGTCCTCTGTGTCCATGCACACTGCCTTCTGGTCACAGCCACATGGTGCTACTGTCCAAGGCCAGTTCTGCAACTGCAGGTCACCTGTCCCTAGGGGAGGCTAGGGACATTGATTGTCATTATCTTGTGGGGGTGCTCAGAGTGCCTCTCGCTGACTTCTAAGGTTGTAACCCTTCAAGTTGATGCTTTGTTCTCCAAAGGACAGTGCTGTGTCTGTGGATGGCTGAGTCCCAAGGGGCTTCTGGGGCCCAGCCACGAGACGGGCTGGAGGCGCCCTAGGCCAGGGACAGTGGACACCTGCTCACTTTACATTTGTGCGACTCAGACTGGGTTTTTGCCAAAGACCATCTGGCTCCAGGATTACTTTCTGTCTCTTCTCGGTCACTGAACAGCGAGCCTACCCCGCTGGGAGGGGCAGGCGAGCTTGGACAGCGCAAAAGGAGGCAGTGGAGCTGGTGCTGGAGGGCTCGGATCCGGGCTCTGCTCTGCCCTGGTCAAGCGGTGCACCTGGCGGGGACATCTGTGCCCTCCTCCTTCTCCAAGGAGGGTGTCTTTTTCGTGTACAAAGGCCAAGGGCTTCACACCCAGCTGGAAGGGTCACCTTCTATCTAATTCTCACGGAGGCACCATGTAAGCCGAAGATGTTCTCTACCCGTACATTGGCATGTTTTAAAAATCAGCTTCACCAGAAAGGTAGGATGTCTCTCTTCAGTTTGTTTGCACCCAACCTGGAGCTGAAATGAGAAAGTTGTCAGGATCTGAGGCAGCGAGGTCTTTCTGTAGCGCTTTTGCGGGCTTGGCTGACATTGGACTTCTGCTTGCCTCCCCGCTGACTGTCTTCCTCTGTAATTTGAAAGTCTCTCCCTGCAGGTACTTCCGCGCTCGTCTACTTGCAAACAGCACATTGTGTACTCTCCTGGCCACAGCAACCTGACTGTTGTTCCTTAGCTCTTGCCCCTATGTTTGCCCTGGGGAAATTTCTTTATTTTCTTGGTTTAAATCCTCTAGAAAGCACCTACTGTGTGAACCCAACTCATTACAGTGGGCCCTGGATCACAGGTCACAGAGAGGCCTGTGGATTGGCTGCCCTTGGTCAGATTCTGACCCAACCCAAGCTGGCTTTGGAGGGTCAGGTCCGAAAGGACTGAGCCTGGGCAGTTTCCATTCACTCATTCATTCATTTATTCAGTTCGTATTTATTGAGGGTTGCTGGGCTCCAGGTACTGGGCATAGGGAGGTGAGCAGACATGGTTCTGTGATTTGGGGCCTGAGACGGAAAGCAGAGAGACCATTTAGAAAGGGCGTGGCAGGCCAGAGACAGCAGCGTCTCTCCTGATGGAAACTGTGCGCTGTTCATTAAGGTCAGCAAGGGACGTGATGATGTGATTACTGATGCTCTTGTTTTCGGAGCAGCATGAGCAGCTAAGTGACTTACACTGGACAAGCTCTGGCTTGCACAGTATTCCAGCAGGAGCTGGGAGTAGCAGAAAGCTGTGGGTTTGTTCTGGGCCCCCAATACTGCAGAGGGCGAAAGGAAGCACAGCTTGATGTTTCTTCATTCAATCAACAAACACCTAATAGGCTAAATACAGAAGCCACAGCCACAGAAGCCCTAAGCAACTCCTCGTCCAGTGAGGAGAGAGGCCAATAAGCTAACAACCACTCAACCATGAGCAACGAAGTACTGCGTGAGCTCTCATCAGTGCCCTGTGCTTTGCTGGGGCAGAAGCCAGGAGCTCAGCCCTGGAGATGGCCAGGGGAGGGTCAGCAGGGCGGTGACCCCGTGCCTCCTCCCTGAGGTGGAGGAGCAGGAAGATGGCGATGGGGCTGGGGGAAGGGTGTTCAGGGAGAGGAAACAGCACACATAAAAGCACCCAGACCCCTAAAGGCCACAGAGTAAGAGTCTGTAAGCTCTTGGGGCAGCGGGGAGAGAGGGGTGTGGAGGGGAGGCCAAGGCCAGAGCCTGGGGGGTGACCCTGTCTGGCTGTGCCCCGAGGGACACACCAGGTAACATTTGTGAAGGGTTTGCACATTTGATAGGGAAGGATTCTGAATGTATTTGGACGAGGACTCCAAGAGGTGGAGACAATGGTGGAAGGAACACGGGAGATGGGGAGGGAGGCCCAGAACTGTGGCTACCATCCATGTGCTCCTAGGTGACCTCACCCCCGTGCTTGGCTTCAGTATATCTGACCTGGAAGTGATTTGTACCAGTGATGCCGAGCTCATCTGATGATTGTGAGGCTGGAAGGTGAGCAAAATGCTTTTGAACTTTAACGTGCTGTGGCCTCTTTGGCGTGGTTCTGTTGTAAGACTAACTGTGGTCCTACATTGTGGTCCAGGGCAGTTGTGTTTGGGCTTGGCTCTTTCATTGTGAAATCATTAAGGACAGAAAGCAAGTTTCCTTTATTTTTGCATTCTCAGAGCCTATGACAGGAGGGCCTGGGGCCTCCGAGGTGTTCACCGGGTACTTAGGGAATTCATGCATGGAGTACCTGGAAGCCAGTTCTTTCAACCTCAAATATGTATAATTCAAAAGCTAGCAGGCGGTGATTTTATCTATATGTCAATGAGCAGGTAAAAACTTGACTTCCAATGGTTTAAAACTTAAAAATAACTAGACAGAGTATTTCGGTTTTGCTTTTTAACGAGCCACCCATGAGCTCACTGGCGCCTCTGGGGGGAATTGCACAAGCCTCATTTGGCAACACCTGCAAGAGAAAGTTTGTGGAAAGGAAGTCGTGACTGTTAGTCCTGCCTGAGGCTAGCAGTGGTGGAATTCCAGCCACAGGGATTCTGCAGCCTCCTGGAAATGCTAGCGCTCATACTGAATGCCAGAGTGTGGACGCGGAGAAGGGTCAGAGGCAGTGAACTCTCGCTAATCCGGTCCTGCGTTGTTTACGCACTGTCAGCTTTCCTCTTCGTAGTGACCCTGTGAGGTGAAGGTTTTAGGAACCTGGTTTCAGAAAGGCGGAGTAGCCTACCCAGACCCCATGGGCGGCAGGGAAGTAGTAGAACCAAGACTCAAGTGTTCATGAATTTGAAGTTCGCACCCTTTCTCTTACCCCCTGCTACCTTAGTGTTTACCCATCGCCGGGTGTAGAAACAAAATTGTACACATTCCCACCAAGAGGGAGAAATTGCGTCATGTTTTAAAACCTCTGCAAGTACCACAGTGAGGGAGATCACCGGAATAAACACCTCTTTCCAGAAAAAGGTCTTTTAAGCCCTTAAACAGCTGTGCATTTTCAGGTGCATCTAGCACTTCAGATTTCTACTATAAACAGCAAATTTCCCTTAATTGTGATGAAATTCTGCCGGTATTTTCAGGCTAGCACACTTCAGTGAGCTCCCCTAATTGAAAACGACTCAGTCTTGGAGTCATGTGTATAATTCATGCACAAGAACCATATCTCGTCTCAAAGAACAAGTGTAGTTTCAGTTACAGACGCTCGGGGGGGGGAACATTAAAGCAGCTTTAGTGTTTTTAAAATACCATGCTGGGTGACTCATTATCTTTGATCACACTAGCTGAAATTTGCACGAAGAAGTAAGTAGGTTGCACTGGCTTGCCTTAGAAACGGTTCTGAGCTCTAACTCACTTTGTGACCAGTTGGCTAAAACTTGACATTTATATACCTTACTTTGCAGTTTTGTTGATGCGTCTATGAAGTCTTGAAAAAAAAGTGTCTTTGCTTATCCCTCATAACAGGAAGAAACTTCTGACCTTTCTTTCTTTCTTTCTTTTTCTCTTTCTTTCTTTCTTTCTTTCTTTCTTTCTTTCTTTCTTTCTTTCTTTCTTTCTTTCTTTTTCTTTCTTTCTTTCTTTCCTTCCTTCCTTCCTTTCTTTCTTTTCTTTCTTTTTCTTTCTTTCTTTTTTCTCTCTCCCTCTCTCTTTCTCGCACTTCCTTTCTTTCTTTTCTTTCTTTCTTTCTCTCTTTTTTCTCTCTCCCTTTCTCACTCTCTTTCTCCCTTTCTCTTTCTTTCTTTCTCTCTTTCTTCTCTCTCTCCCTCTCTCTTTCTCGCTCTCCCTTTCTTTCTTTTCTTTCTTTCTCTCTTTTTTCTCTCTCCCTCTCTCTCTTTCTTGCCTTCCCTTTCTTTTTTTCTTTCTTTCTCCCTCTCTCCCTCCCTTTCTCTCTCCCTTTCTCTTTCTTTCTTTCTCTCTCCCTCCCTCTCTCTTTCTTTCTTTCTTGCTCTCTCCCTCTCTTTCTTTCTTTCTTTCTTTCTTTCTTTCTTTCTTTCTTTCTTTCTTTCTTTCTTTCTTTCTTTCTTGTACATTACCTCAATCCAGAGCTCTGGATCATGGCAAAAGCAAGCATGTCCTAAGGACTGTGCTCTGATTCTGGATCAACAGCTCACATACCTTAAGTGAGTGAGATATAATTTATGGCTGTGAATCAAGTCAGCAGTGTTGTCTATAATCTGCTTTCGTGCCCATGCATATATTTTGAGCTACCCAGATGTTTGGCATATCTTCTTTAAAGGTATAATTTCTATTAAATAATCATTTAAGTAGCCTAAGCATCAATAACACACATGTATTAAGCCCTCCTGCCCCAATCTATTGGGCATCATAAATCTTTGGTTTCCACCCCAGAGACCTGGATGACAGTGAAGGAAAAATATGATGAGAAGGAATGTGGCTTATATTTAATAGATATAATAGAGCTTATGTCTTTGAATGAATGTTATCCTCTAGAATTGTCAGATGGGAAGAGCGTATGCTTAATTCTAGTTATGATCTTACAGGGCAAAACAGTGTTGGACATCAAGTCTTGTACCATACACTGTTTTACCCGGTAAGATTTGTAACTAAGATGTGTGTGATCCCTTTTCCTATCCACTTGACCTGACTACAATTCAATGTTGCTTTTTAAAAAATCGTGTCTACCTGTGAGTCAAAGATTAACCCTCCTCCCCTAGGAAGAGTGGAAGAGGCATGTCCAAAATGGTAGGAACAGTGGCCACATGTGGGGATATATTTATTGTGTCCCAGCATAATTATTTTGTGGAAATAACAATCATTTCGACATCTAAGTCATTCAGATTATTTTGTGGCATACTCCAAAATATACAACCATGCAAGGTAGTACCCACTAAGCAAGCAGGTTGGATTGTTACCATGGTGACCGTGAGACAAGGAACGTAAAGAGATTTTGAAGTCACCACTGTGGTATTTGTGGGAGAAACTCAGTAAGAGATGAACGAGAGGATTCCTGAAGACTAGCAAGTCTTGATCCAAATGAACAAATTTTCATAACCCATAATGGAGACACTCTTCTGTGAGTGAAAGATGACAGTTGGTTTTCCTTAAGTAAAGCTACCAAAGCAGCCTGGCCAGTTGTGGTGGTGCATACCTGTAATCCCAGGACTTGGGAGTCTGAAGCAGGAGGCTGAGACAGGAGGATCACTGTGAGTTTGAGGCCAGCCTGGGCTCAAAACACCCTGCCTCAAAACACCAAAACAACCAAACCAGACCAAACCAGACCAGACCAGACCAAACCAAACCAACAAAAAAACAGCCCCAGGAAGAAGACCTGAGCATCATGTGGGCCTAGAATCAGGAACCAATAAAGGAGGGTACTCTTTCTCCATTGTTTTTTATTTTGGAAAATCTAGCTAGCTACCTAGCTATTTCAGCCCATTTGAATGGCTGTAGTAAAATGTCATAGGCAGAGTGGTTTTTAAACAACAGGAATTTATTCGTCCCAGTTCTTGGGGGTAGAAGTTTAGATCCAGGGTGTGGCAGGCTGCATGCCTGGTGAGGGCCTGATTCCTGCTTTACAGCTGGAGCCCTTGCTGGGTCCTCTCGTGGCAGAGAGAAGTGAGCTCTCTTCTGGGGATCCTGCTCCCATTCAGGAGGGCTTCACTCTCATGACCTCATCTAACCCTAAATACCTCCCAAATCCTCCACCACCTAATGCCTCAACATTAAAGGTAGTGCTTCTTTTCTTTCTTTCTTTCTTTCTTTCTTTCTTTCTTTCTTTCTTTCTTTCTTTCTTTCATCTTTTCAAGACAGGGTTTCACTCTGCAGTTCAGGCTGGCCTTGAACTCACTTTGTAGCCCAGGCTGGCCTTGAACTTGCAGTGATCCTCCTGCCTCAGCCTCCCAAGTGCTGGGATACAGGCATGTGCCACCACACCCAGTCTCTTTTCTTTCTTTTAATTTTTATTTTTATTGGTATCTATTTGCAGTACATACTGATTATATTCATGCTGCTGTGTTGGTACAGGTACATAACACACCTTAATTCCTTCTTTCATCCCTTTCCCCTCTCCTCCCTATCCCTTCCCTCCACCTCTCTGTCCCTTTCCCATTTGCAAAAGAATTATCTCCTTGTTTTCTATTATTTCCTTTTATTTTGCTCTTTATTTATATTCTGGGTTTCTCACATAAGAGAAACCTTATGATATTTAAGTTTGTGTGTCTGATTTATCTCATTTAACGTTATGGTCTCAAGGTGCATCCATTTTCTTACAGATGACTCAAATTTATCCTTCTTTATGGCAAAGCAGCATTCTATTGTTCGTAAATACCACATTTTCTTTTTCCATTCGCCTGTTGATGAACTTACAAGCTACTTCCAAGATTAGGTATTATGAGTTGTGCAGTTATAAACATGAGTATGCAAGGATCACTGTAACAGGATGTCTTTAACTTTTTAGGGAAGATGCCTAGAAGGGGATAGCTGAGTCAAATGGAATTTCTATTTTAATTTTTTGAGGACACTCCACACTAGTTTCAACATTTGAATTTTAAGGGGATACAAACATTCATTCATAAAACTATTATCCATCTTCCTTTCCATTCCTTGCTGCTGTGAATGTCCCCTCAGAACCCCCAAGTTTGCCTCTTTTCACTTTGCCCTAGAAGAGGGACACACTGGTGATCTTGAGTCCCAGTCCCAAGTACAGCCTGAGCCAACACAGATAAACCAGCTACCATGCCAAGGGACAAGCGAGTCTGCTGGATTGTATGTGTGTGCTACTGGGGATTGAACTCAGGGTCTTTGCACTGAGCTACATCCCAGCCCTTTTTATTTTTTCTTTTGAGACAGGGTCTCTCTAAGTCTCTAATTTAGAGACTTGGCTTGGCTTGGGATATATTTTTTGTAGGTGTGAAGAGTATATTCTTATATAATAGGCAGATGGATGGAAAACACACCAAAGGTACCCATGACCTCATTGTATCAGGGGGCTCTGGAAATGAGGAATACCTAGGCTTCAGGGTGTGTAAGAGTCAGGGTAGAAGCCAAATGTCTTTTAGGTAAGAAAGCAAAGGGTGGAATAAGAAAACTGCATAGAATAAAAAGATTTCTTTGCCCACTTTGTTGTAAACAAACGGGGTGCATTGTAAACAGCGGGTGTATGGGAGCTCTGCAGAAGCAGTAAGAATGGAGGCTTCCCAGTAAATGACAAGGCAGGAAGAACACCAATGGCCAAGTCACTTTCTCCAGCTGGGACTCAGGCTGGATGCCCCCACGGGAGGGTGGGTCACAGGAGATCTATCTTACAGCTTTGGGAGCACAAAGAGTCCGGGGAAAGGCTTGGCACGAAGGCAGGCACTGCTCTCTCTCTCTCTGACTGCCAGGCTGCCTCATCTTCCCCCCTGCCCCACACCCTCTCCCCCATGCCCATGACCCCAGGCCATAGCACCTACTGCCCTGGTGCCATCTGGACTCTAGCCCACCCAGGGCGGCTCTCATTGGCCACTTTGCTGGAACTTCTCATCCCCTCAGGAGCACTAACAGTGGCCTCGCGTGGTAAATCAAGCCTGTGGCTCTTTCCGTGTGGAGCAATATGACAGAGAGCCGGATTCAGACCCTCACTCCTTGGGGTCACATACTCCTGAGCCGTGTGTGAGGCGGCCTTCCTCTGGTCTGATCTGATGGGCCATTTCTCAGCAAGGCTACAGAGCCAGCCTTAGGTCACCTGTGATTACCCAGGTGGAGATTTGTGGCTTGTCACTGGGATCTCTGCTCTTCAGGCAGCTGACAGATGCCCAGAGGGCTGCAATGGGAGAATCATTTGTGGCCCCAGACAAAGGCAAGATGAGAAAGTTTGTCAAAGCCAAGGTACAACCTCGGAGGGGCCCCTGCAGCTGCCAAACAACTGCAAAAGGAGAAGGAGGTGTTTGGAACTTTCTGGTGCTGGAAAACCTGCCTCATACTTGAAATTCTGCATGCAAAATGTCCCTGTCCCTCCTCCCCTTCTTGGGCTGCCCAGATGCCACGCCTCCCTCGCTCGGCACACACCTACTTTAGCAGTTGCTCTTTGAGTCTCCTTCCTCCAAGGCTTCCTTTGATGTTCATGTTTGCAGGTCCTCACCTGTGTTGAAGTATTTCTGAGGTGAGGGGGTGTCTCAGCTACTCCTTTTGCCTCACCGAGGAAGCTCATAATCCCACACAGTTACGGTTTGCAGCCATTAGCTCATGGCTGCAGGGTTAATAATAGGCAACAAAGGATACCTGTGGGAGACTCACAACAGAAAGGGCCTCGTCCACCATCGCCTGCTAGATGGGTTTTGGGGTGATGTTTCTGTGAGTCCGTAGACCACTCCAATCAGCCGCAGTGGCCTCACTGGAGTTCACAGAGGGTTTAGCGACAGAGCCATCTTCTCCAGGGCAGCGTTTCTCAAATGTTCCCCTGCGTGTGAGCCACCGGGGATCTTGGTGAAATGTACCAGGTTTGGGGTGGGGATGGAGCTTTGCAGTTTCTATCAGGTTCCTAAGTTTGTTGATGCTGCTGATCTGGGGACCACATTTTGAGGAGAGCAAGACTCTCTGGATAGCTTTTCATGGACTTGTCAAGTATTGTAAGGACTGATTTCTCACAGCAGTAATAGTGTTGGGGAAAAAAATCCATGTGTTTTCCTTTGCTGTCACACCACAACCAACACGGCAGAGCTCCGTGACCTCCAAAGGCGTGAGGGTCTTCCCTCATCAGCAAGCAGGCAGCGTTGCAGTGCCCACCAGCAGAGCGGCATCTGATTCCACTGTCTGGCACCGTCCCTGGGGAGAGCATCAGACACGTGGGTTGCAGCTCTGTCCTCGCTTCAGACGGTCACAGGGCTGGGTCTCCGGAACTCCCAACCGCCCAGCTACAAGCTGGGCTTCCCAGGATCCCTCCTCAGGTTCCATCAACTCACTAGCATGGCTCACAGTTCTCAGGGAATCCTGTACTTACATTTATTAGTTTCTGATAAAAGGCATTTTATGTTATTTATTTTTAACAGTGCACGTTTGTAGTACATAATGATTCCTGTCAGCATGGGGAGTTGATACAGAACTCATCTTAATTCTTTTTCCATCCCCTTTCCCATTCTTCCCCCTCCCTCCATCTTTTGGTCCCCACCCAATTTGCAGAAGATTTAGCTTCCTGTTTCCTATTATCTATCCTTTATTTATACTTTGCATTTCTCACATAAGAGAAATCATATAGTATTTAAGCTTGTGTGTCTGATTTATTTCATGTAATATTATGGTCTCAAGGTGCATCCATGTTCTTACAAATGACTCAGATTTACCCTTCTTTATGACAGAGTGGCACTCTATTACGTATACATACAACACTTTCTTTATCCATTCATCCATTGATGGACACACCGGCTACTTCCAAGATTCAACTGTTATGAATTGTGCTGCTATAAGTATGCGAATGCATGTGTCACTGTAGTAAGGTGTCTTTAACTCTTTCAGAAAGGTGCCTAGAAGGGAACTAAGTCAAATGGAATTTCTAGTTTTAGTTTTTTGAGGGCTCCCAATACTGATTTCCGTAGTGATTGTAACAGTTTATGCTCACACCAGCAATGTAGAAGGCTGCCCTTTTCCCTACGGCCTCACCAGCATTTGGTATTTAATTTCTTGATGATGGCTATTCTTTCTGAGGTGAGGTAGAATCTCAGTGTTGTTTTAGTTTGCATTTCTGTAGTGGCCAGAGATGTTGAACATTTTCTTACGTATTTATTGGCCATTTGTACTGCTGAGAAGTGTCTATTCATTTCAGTTGCCCATTTTTTTGATTGGGTCTTTTTTGGGCAGGGCGTTCTGAGTTTTTTGAGTTCTTTATACATTCTAGATATTAGTCCTCTGTGCCAGGAGTAGCTGCAAACATTTTTCTCACCCTGTAGGCTGTCTCTTCATTGGGTTGGTTGTTTCCTTTGCTGTGCAGAAGCTTTTTAATTTGATATAATTCCATTTGTTGATTCTTGATGTTATTTCTTGTGCAATTGGGGTCCTATTCAGAAAACCTTTGCCTACACTTATACCTTCAAGAGTTTTACCTGTTTTATTTTCCAGTAGGTTCAGTGTTTCTGTTTTAATATTTAATGTTTGATCCATTTTGATTTTATTTTAGTACATGGTGATAGATATGGGTCTCAATTCAATCTTCTACATGTGGGTAACCACAGTTTTCCCAGCACCATTTGTTAAAGAGGTTATCTTTACTCCAGTGTATGTTTTTAGCCCCTTTGTCAAAGATCAGATGGCTGAACATGCCTGGGGTTGTTTCTGCATCTTCTATTCTGTCCTATTGATTTGCACATCTGTTTTTCTGCATAGCATTTTAAAGGATACAAATAAGCAGCCAGATGAAGAGGTATGTAGGGCGAGGCCTGGAAGGGTCCCATGTGCAGGAGCTTCTGTCCCTGGGGACTTGGGGTGTACCATTCCCCAGGCATGTGGATGAGCTCTCCTTTGCATTCCTTTGAGCTGTCATATGTTCATTTGAAGCCCCTGTCTTTTAGGGTTGTTATAGAGACTTCATTGCATTGCTAGTACTAATGGACAGTGGTGTGGGGGGGAATAGAGACCTGTCTGCTTCAGCATCCTTTTGGTCCCTCTGCGCAGCATACCTCCCTCCAGGGTGTGGAGCAGGATCCATGTGGAATGAGGAGGATCTTAGGACCTCCTATCAGAGAATATGCCCTCCAACCACAGGATGCCAGCTCCAAAACAGTGAGTCAGAGAAGATTAGCATTTTTATGATACACTTTGGGGAAGAGAAATTCTAGTTTCTATGGTCTACTTTGGGGAAGGAGGTGTATGCCAGAAACCATGGACAAAAACCAAAAAGTATATGTCATAACATCACACAAGTGTACCTTGAATTCTATCCATGAAAATATCCATGCTGCTTCAAAATCTTTTGCATTCCTGTTTGGCAAATCTTTCTATTACTGGGTGGTAGGTGGGAGCTCTGAAGGTTTAGGAAGTCTCTTAGTTACTTTCTCATTACTGGGACAAACTACCTAACATTCACAAGTTCAAGGAAGAAAAGTTTATTTTAGCTCACAGTTTGTAGAGGTTTCAGTCCTCAGTTGGCTGGCTCCAAGGCAGGGCAGAGCGGCAGAGGGTCCTGGAAGAGGAGCAACAGTCCATGGCAGGGCAGGCAGGAAGGAGTGAGAACTCAAAGCACAAGGGAATATAGAGATAGATAGATAGATAGATAGATAGATAGATAGATAGATAGATCCAGGCCATGCCCACAGTGAACCACCAGGCTTCACTTCCCAGCATCACACCCAGCTATAAGCCTATCAGTGGGCTAATCTCATATCACACACCCATGGTCTAGTCACCTCCCAAAAGCCCCACCTATGAGCACATGAGGCTTTGGGGGACTATCTAGACACAGGCCATAACAGGAAGTGAGCCTTTAAAACAGCCACCTATGTAGAATACTTTGCTTCAAGAGTGTCCACATGAATTGGTCCCTAGGACTTTCTCTGAAGATCCTTTAGTCTCTGTGGGGTATCTAGAGGGTTTTCAGATAGCAGGATTAAAAAGTGGGAGGAGTTTTTTTTTTTTGAAAACCAAAGTTTAAAAGCCTTTATTCACTGAAAACACAAAACCTAAATCTATCCTTTAAGATGATCACCCAAAACATGAAAAAACAAGAACAGAAGATGACTATAGACTTTGGGAACATTTTATGAATAGGGAGCATTTTGCAGTGTCTGTGATGCTTTCATAGACTAGAATTGGGCAAGGCTAGAGGAGACCAGGGCCATGATCCTAGAATGGGAAGGAAAGAAGCCCCGGGGAGCTGTTGCCACCCTGGGTTAGATGCTAAAATGCACCTTCATATCAGAATGTTGCTGATGCCCAGGATAATCATGACAATGTTAGGAAATAACAATATGCAATAGATCAACCATTGTTAATTTCCTGTTACCTTGTTTTGAAATTCTGTATCATTGTTTTTATTGTTTTTTTATCTTTGAAATAAAATAAATTAAAATGAAGGATCAAAAAAAAAAAGAAATAGGTGGTTTGAGGTTACAACAAGAAGATATGTTAGTTTTGTTCACTGTGGTTGATCTTGTGACATCCGTGGGATACACTCTACAGAAGTGAGAATTTTAACGATGGGAAAAGACTACAGTGCCAAATGGAGAATTTTGGCTTCGTGATTGTTTCAATAATGTGACTGTTACTGCCTTGTATATCACCAGAATTTTCCTACATTGCCCCTTCATTCAACAAACCATAATTTTTGTAACTGCTACGCAGTAACCTTTAACTTTTCATATGCGCATAGACTGTCTCCCCCTCTTTCAGTGCATCATTTAAGTACTAGATTTCTTTTTTTTTTTTTTAATTTAAAGAGAAGAAAAAAACAAAACAAATCAAAAGAAGAACAAATTTTCAAAACAACATAATAGGAGGGTAACAATGGTTAATACATTACGTATTACTATCTTTAAGTTAGTTATTCAGGACACCAGACATTAGCATTCAATTGTCCAAACATTATTGGCACAAACCTTACTCTTCAATGAACTAAGTAAAAATGGTAGTGTATCTATCTTAACCATCTTATATATATATATACAATTTTTTTCCCTTTCCCTTCTTTCTTTTCCCTATTCCAGTCTCTCTTTCCTTTTGACCAGTTTCTTTTTGATTCACCATATCTATTGTACATTTTGGATCTTATTTACTCTTTCAGTTTCTCATACTAGAGAGATAATACGATGCTTACACATGTGCTTCTGGTTTATTTCACTTATGAGTATTTTCTCGAGTTGCATCCATTTACCTATAAAAGTCTCCAGTTTATCCTTCTTTATGGCTGAATAGTACTCCATTGTATAAAAATACCACATCTTTCTTATCCATTCCTCAGTTGATGGGCATTTGGGTTGTTTCCAAGATCTGGCTATTACAAATTGTGCTGCTATAAACATGGGTGCACATATATCGCTGTGGTACGATGTTTTTAATTCTTCTGGGAAGATGCCCAGAAGGGGAATAGCTGGGTCAAATGGGACCTCCAACCCTAGTTTTCTGAGGAATCTCCACACTGACTTCCACAGTGGCTGTACCAGTCGACACTCCCACCAACAGTGAAGAAGGGTTCCTTTTTCCCCCCACAGCCCCTCCAGCATTTGTTATTAGTTGATTTCTTAATAGTAGCCATTCTTTCTGGGGTGAGATGGTATCTCAGTGTTGTTTTAATTTGCATCTCTCGAATGACTAGTGATGTTGCACATTTTTTTATATATTTGTTTGCCATTAGTATTTCTTCATCTGAGAAATGTGTATTCATCTCAGATGCCCATTTTTGGAGTGGGTCTTTAAATTTGGGAGGTCTGATTTTTTTGAGTTCTTTATATGTTCTCGATAGTAGTCCTTTGTCTGAGGAACAGCTGGCAAACATTTTTTCCCACATTGTGGGTTGTCTCTTCACTCTGTTGGTGGTTTCTCTTACTGTGCAAAAGCTTTTTAATAAGATGAGATCCCAGTTATTGATTCTTTGGGATAGTTCCCGTGCGGTTGAGTTTTTATTCATAAAGTCTTTGCCTACACCAATGTCTCCAAGGGTTTTACCTATCCTACTTTCCAGCAGATTTAATGTTTCTGTTTTAATATTTAGATCTCTGATCCATTTTGAATTTAGTTTAGTGCACGGTGAAAGATATGGATCTAGTTTTAATCTTCGGCATGTGTAGAGCCAGTTTTTCCAGCACCATTTATTAAAGAGGCTATCTTTCTTCCAGCGAATGTGTTTGGCACCTTTGTCAAAGATAAGGTGGCTTAGTATGTCTGGGGTTGTTTCAGCATCTTCTAATCTGTTCCATTGATCTTCAGGTCTGTTTCTTTGCCAGTACCACACTGTTTTTATCACAGTAGCTTTATAGTATAATTTCAAGTCGGGGATTGTGATGCCCCCTGCCTTGCCTTTGTTGCCCAGAATTGCCTTTGCTATTCTAGGTCTCTTCTGATTCCAAATGAATTTTAGGATTGTTTTCTCTAATTCTGTGAGATATGCTGTTGGAATTTTGATTGGAATTGCATTAAATCTGTATAACAATTTTGGAAGTATGGCCATTTTCACTATATTGGTTCTTCCTATCCAGGAGCAAGGGATATCTTTCCATTTTCTGATATCCTCTTCAATCTCCTTTTTCATAGTACTGTAGTTTTCAGTATAGAGGTCTTTTACATCCTTCGTGAGGTTGATTCCTAGGTATTTCATTTTTTTGGATGTTATTGTGAAAGGTATTGTTTCCCTAATTTCTCTTTCAGTAAGTTTGTTATTTGTGTACAGGAAGGCTATTGACTTTTGAGTATTGACTTTGTATCCAGCTACACTACTGAATTTGCTTATTAAATCTAGCAGTTTTTTAGTGGAGTTTTTGGGATCTTCTGTGTAGATTATCATGTCATCTGCAAATAATGATAATTTAACTTCTTCCTTTCCAATCATTATTCCTTTTATTTCTTTCTCTTGTCTAATCGCTCTGGCTAAAGTTTCCAGAACTATGTTGAATAAGAGTGGGGACAGTGGACATCCTTGTCTTGTTCCTGATTTTAGAGGGAAGGCTTTCAGTTTTTGGCCATTTAGTATAATATTGGCTGTTGGTTTGTCATAGATAGCTTTTACCAGATTGAGATAAAGACCCTCTATTCCAATTTTCTGTAGGGTTTTTATCATGAAAAGGTGCTGGACTTTGTCAAAAGCTTTTTCTGCATCTATTGAGATGATCATGTGATTTTTGTCTTTGGTTCTGTTAATATGCTGTATTACATTTATTGATTTACGTATGTTGAACCATCCCTGCATCCCTGGGATGAATCCAACTTGGTCATGGTGTATAATCTTCTTGATGATTTGTTGGATTCTGTTTGCCAGTATCTTATTAAGGATTTTTGCATCTATGTTCATTAGGGAGATTGGCCTGTAGTTCTCTTTCTTAGTTGGGTCCTTCTCTGGTTTTGGTATCAGGGTAATGCTTGCTTCCAGGAATGAATTTGGGAGTATTGCTTCCCTTTCAATTTCATTGAAAAGTTTGAGAAGTAGGGGCGTTAGGTCTTCTCTAAATTTCTTGTAGAATTCGGCAGTGAATCCATCAGGGCCTGGGCTTTTCTTTGTTGGGAGGTTTTTAATTACATCTTCAATTTCATTAGCTGATATTGGTTTATTTAGGATTTTTAAATCTTCTTGATTCAGCTTTGGTAATTCATACGAATCTAGGAATCTGTCCATTTCTTCTGCATTTTCCATCTTAGTAGAATATAAATTTTCAAAATAGGTATAGATGATCTTCTGGATTTCTGCAGGGTCCGTCGTGATATCACCCTTTTCATTTTCAATTGCATGGATTTGAGTCTTTTCTTTTCTTTTTTTAATAAGGTTGGATAAGGGTTTGTCAATCTTATTTATTCTTTCAAAGAACCAACTTTTTGCTTCATTGATTCTTTGTATTGTTTTTTTATTCTCCAATACGTTAATTTCTGCTCTGATCTTTATAATTTCCTCCCTTGTACGGGCTTTTGGCTTAACCTGCTCTTCTTTTTCTAGAAGCTCGAGGTTCACCCTTAAGTTGTTTATTTGCGCTTGCTCTATTTTCCTGATATAAGTGTTTAATGCTATAAATTTCCCTCTTAGGACTGCTTTCATTGTATCCCATAAGTTCCGGTATGTTGTACTGTCATTATCATTCAGTTGTAGAAAGTGACTAATTTCTTCTTTAATTTCATCTGTGACCCATTGGTTGTTCAGGAGGATGCTGTTTAATTTCCATGTGTTTAGGGAGTTTTTGTGGGATCTTTTGCCATTGATTTCCAATTTCATTGCACTATGGTCTGATAATATGCATGGGATAATTTCAATTCCTTTGCATTTACTTAAGCAGGTTTTATGAGCTAGTATGTGGTCTATTTTGGAGAACGTCCCATGTGCAGCTGAGAAAAATGTGTATTCTGATGTTGTGGGATGGAACACTCTGTAGACATCTACTAAGTCCATTTGTTCAAAAGTTTGGTTCAGTTCTACTATTTCATTATTGATTTTCTGTCCAGTTGATCTATCTTTTTGTGACAGTGGAGTATTGAGATCTCCCAATATAATTGTATTAGTGCTTATTTGATTTTTCATGTCCTTTAGTACTTGTTTTATATAGCTGGGTGCATTGGTATTTGACGCATATATATTTATGATCGTTATCTCTTCCTCTTGGATTGTTCCCTTTACAAGGATGTAATGACCGTCTTTATCTCTCTGAATCCTTCTTGGCTTGAAGTTCACTTTGTCTGCAAAAAGAATAGCTACCCCTGCTTTTTTCTGGGTTCCTGCGGCATGGAGTATTGTTTTCCATCCTTTGACTTTCAGTCTATGAATTTCTTTCTGAATTAAATGTGTTTCTTGTATACAGCATATTGTTGGATCTTGCTTCTTGATCCATTTCGCCAGTCTGTGCCTTTTGATTGGTGAATTGAGACCGTTAACATTGATGGTTAAAACTGATATGTATTGACTTGTCATGATATTTTCCTGTTGTTGGTTCCCACTCTTTGTTTTTCCGCTTTCCGGCTATTTAATTATTTGCCCTGCCTGGTGGATTCCTTCTGTTGGGGTTCCTATCTCTTTCTAGAATGTCCTTCAGAACGTTTTGGAGTGCTGGTTTGGTGGTCATAAATTTTCTCAGATGTTCTTTGTCATGAAAGTATTTTATTTCTCCATCAATTTTGAAAGATAGTTTTGCAGGGTACATCAATCTGGGCTGAAAATTATTTTCCTTTAGAGCTTGCAATACATCATTCCAAGCTCTTCTTGAATTGAGGGTTTGTGCTGAAAAGTCAGCTGTGATTCTGATGGGTTTTCCTTCATAGGTGATTTGTCTCTTCTCCCTAACAGCTTTTAAGATTCTGCCCTTCTGTTGAATTTCTGGGATCTTGACTATAATATGTCTGGCTGAAGTTTTTTTTTGATCATGTCTAGTTGGTGTTCTAAAAGCTTCACTTATAGGGGTGTCAAATTCCTTTTCTCTTCCAGGAAAGTTCTCCCTGATTATGTCTTTGAACAAGGTTTTAATGTCGTTGATGCTATCTCCTGCTTTTTCATTTATTCCAATTATTCTTAAGTTGTTTATCTTTGAGTCATCTAGCAGCTGCTGAATTGATTTTTCATGGTCCCTTGCTATTTTTAAGAATTTTTCCATTTCATGATCACTAATTGCAAGCCTGTCTTCTATATCTGAGATCCTGTCCTCGCATTGGCTTATTCTGCTACAAATACTTTCAATGGAATTTTTTATCTCTTGGGTATCTGCTTGAATCTGCCTTATGGATTCCATTTCTTTCCTATGCTGAGCATTCATGGTTTCTATAGTTTTCTTAAGTTCATCTATTTTTTTGTCTGTATCAACTATAGTGTCCTTAAGCATGGTCTTCATTGTAGACATTATCTCTGCAGTTATCTGTGAGATTATTTCTGTTTTAATTTTTTCCAGAACCTCATTCAGTTGCTTTGTTGTTACCACTTCAGATAGGCCAGGTGGGTGGCTTTCGGATTGTCCCACCTCGTTGCTCCCTAGGTTTGCCTTTGGTGAATTGGATGTGTGGGGTTGCATCTTGTTTAAGTGTCGTCTCATTTTTTCTTTCTTTAATTCCTGGGGTGATGTTTGCAAATTACCCATAGTAGGTTACTTTATTGCTAGTGTTTAAGATCTTTAGAAGATGACTACTTCTCTGCAGTATCTTCCAAGTGGAGCTTGCTTTTAGGTTTTGAGCTTTCTGCCAGATCCTACCTCTTCAATTCGTTGGGTATGCGAAGTTGCTACCTGTTTGGCCCAGTCCTTGATTCTTTGGTACTGTGCCACTGTATTTTCTGTGTCCCTTAGTCAATCTCAATCATGAAATATCAGGAAGGAAAGATGTTTAGAACAATTATTTCACATTTGGCTATAATGTTAACTAAAGCATCAAACACAGCCTAGAAAATGACAGACTGAGCTAACCAGTTATTTACCACTTTTAGCTGTATAGAGTTGCGGTTATATAACAAAATCTAAAACACACCAGAAAAATTATATGCAGTATACAAGTCCTGTGTATGGCAATTTTTCCCCTGAGGAGTTTAAATTTAAAATGAGTTAAGGAGGAAATAGAGTATTGGGAGAAGAGGAAGGAATTAGATGTAAGGTTAGAGGACCAAGAGGGATCCCACTAAAATTGGGACACTAGTGCAGAGGACAGGTGGTAGAAAGAGAAGGAAGGGATAAAAGGAAGAACAGATCACAACCACAATCACAAAGAAGTTAGAGGTGCTATTTACACTCATATAAAAAACCAGAGAGAATAATGAAGGAAAGAGCAAATACACATACAGAAACAAAAACGAAGATAAAAACAATAAAACAGACAGATCAAAAATAAAACCCCACCAAAAAACAAAACAAAACAAAACAAAAACAAAAAAACCCTTCGCCAGAACAAAAAACAAATCAGTGAGAAAAAAAAAAAATAAAAAATAAAAATAAAAATAAAAATAAAAAAATAAAAAGAATCAGTTCCAGGTGTTGACTCTGCTGTAGGCAGTTACCCTGTGGTGAGAGAGTCCTGTTCCGTGCAGGTCCGTCCCAGTAAGCCAGGAGCGCCCTCTGGCGGGCGGTGAGCAGATGCGCGTACTTTCAGGCAGAGACCAGTCTAGCTCGCCTCCGCTCTCAGCGCCCTTTCACGATCCCCGGGCCTGAGAGGCTCAGCGCGCTGTCTGGAGCGCGGGTTCCCTGCACTGGTTCCCGCCGCTCTGGTTTTTCGCCACGCCCCCCACAATGGCGCCGGGCCAGTCGCTCTCTGGCGCGGGACAGGTGTGGCTGAGAGTCCAGTCTCGTTCGCCTGCTGACCTCAGCACACTTTCGTGGGCCTGAGAGGCCCCGTGCTGCCCTGTCCAGAGCACAAGTTCCCAGAGCAGTTTTCGAGCCGCTCTGAGTTTCGCCGCACCCCCCACAATGGCGCCCGTCCGGTCACTCTCTGGCGCGGGGCAGCTGTGGCTAGAGACATTCACCGCCGGTCTGCGCCGTTCTCCGCCGCTCCCCTGCCCCGCCGCTGTCTCAGGATCCTCCGTGGGGGCTCCCTGGGCACCAGCTGCCACCGTGTGTCCGTAGAATTGAGCCTCCGCGGCGCTACAACTCCCGGGATAGTGGAAGATGCGCGCGCGCGGTCTGCTCCTTCTTTCCGTCTTCTTTGTTGGAAGTCACCCGTCACTGGTGCCGGGGGTCCCAGATTGCGCTTCAGAACTTCTCTGGGTTTCGGGGAGGCATCTCCCCCCCTCCTGCGCTTTCCGGGTCGCTATATTCCCGTGTTCCAATGGTAACTTTTAGAGAGAGTTTCGCTGCCTGCTTCTTACTCATCCGCCATCTTGAGGTCCTCTCAGTACTAGATTTCTGTAATCTCCATCGTGCCTCTCTCATAAGCAGTTTCACCTAAAGCATTTGTTAGAAGTGACTGATTATACTTGGGGCTATTTGTAGTCAACTGGAAATGATGAGGCTCTATGACTGAAAAAAAATGAGAATGGGGAGAAAGAGCATGGCAAAGGAGGTGCACCAAGGTCACCCAAGAGAACCTAAAGAGCAAATGGTGAGAAGGCATCTTTGCATTGCATCTGAAGGAAGGCGATGGAATTCACAAAGCTCCCCATCCCGTTTAATTGAACCGAGGGCATTGACCACGAGAAGCATACAGTCTGAGCTATACCCTCAGCTATACACTGAGCTACACCCTTGCCTCTCAAAGCACTTTTAATGAAGTTTTGGAAGTGGAAACACAATGTCTGAAGGAGTTGGAGTTGAAGGAAAGTTTAAGGGCTATAATCATGGGTGGAGATCAAGGATAGGAGGTGGGAGAGAAGTAACAACTATCAACAAGAAGAGTCTTCGTATGCAGCCACTATTGCCCATGTAGCACCTTTCCACCACCCTTAAGTAACATCTGTGCTGGGTCATGTATGTTTGAGGGTGGTATTAACCATGTGGCACGTGGTCAGTCAATCAGCATTATAAACGACAGAAGTTGAGGACGACAACCCTGATCTATGATATTCAGCCACCTGGCACTTACCAGATATTTAAGGACTGAAATGAGCAATATTTGATCTCAAAGCACAAGGATGCTTGTACCAAACTGAAAGTGTGGTTGACGAACTAACACCTATACACAATTGCCGATCCATCTGCAGTGCTCAGGAAGTGTTTACCGCGTCTCTCCCATGTGCCAGGAAGAAAAGAATAATGGAGCCCGCGAAGCTTAAGCGACAGTGGGGATTTCAAACAGAAGCGAAGCTGGATGACTAATGGTGAGGACGGATTGTTATCAGTATTCTCATGCAGTGAAGAATCCAGCATGAAGCAGGATCAACTTTGATTTATGTAGAGATGACTGGGTTGTAAGGAGAGAATGAAGGAACAAAGAGGGAGGTGAAGAGTGAAAGTCAGGGAAAAGTGAAACATTACAAAAAGTGGAAATAGGGAGTTGGTGCTTGTGAAACTTATCTGGTTTTCTTAGCTGGTGCTTATTGAAGACAGGAAGCTGCCCTCCCACGGGGTTTGGGAGCTCGGAGCTCTATCTTTAGGCGCTAGATGAACAAACTTAATTCTCTTCACAGCCCTGAGTTTTCTCAGGGAGGCACTTTAGAGAGGGTTGGGGTCTTGCTAGGGAGGCAGCCTGGAGCTGTTAGAAACTATATTTGTGTTTCGTTCAAGTCTTTAGGAGCCCGGTTTAGGCCTAGCCAAGGAGAGGGCTTGGAGGAGCTGGCTAGAGCTGGGTCAAGGAAAGAAACTTTGTCAGGGAAGAGAGACAATAAATAGAACATTACCTGGTGAGAAGAACAAAGTTGTGGAGCAGGACAGAGAGTACTGGGGTGAAGGTGTGGAGATTATAACTTTAAAGACGGTGACAAAGGCAGCCCCCACTGAGAAGGTGACCTTTCAGTAATACCCTGAGAGAGTGAAGCAGAGAGCTTTGGGGACAGCTGCGGGGAGGCCCTCCAGGCAGAGATTGGAGCAAAGGCTCAGGCTCAGAGGCAGGCGTGTGTTTCCGGTGTCTAAGGAGCAGAAAAGCATTCTGGAGGGATGGCGAGAGTCGGAGAAGGTGGGTAGCGTGTGATGAGCCCTGAGTGATGCCGGAGGCCATTGCGGTGATGGTAACATTTTTCTGAATGAGCTGGAAGTCAGTGGAGGGCTTTGGCCGGAGGGGTGCCACGTTCTTTGATGGAGAAATTAATGTAGGAAGCAAAGCTCAGAAGATAACTATTTTATTCCTATTAACATTAACAGCAGACCCACGAGAAGGCAGGACTATGGTGTCTGCCTCTTTCTCACTCTAGCTGCTAATTAATGGCCAGTAATTAGCAAATTAGTGGGTATTCAAGTTAACATTATGCAAAAGCAGCTAAACTAATTGAAGCTATTTTGAAATGTCTGTATCTAACCGCCACCAATTCATCTTGTAATTGGAGAATAACAAAAAACAGCAATTTTCCACTTATCCAGACTCAGCAAGTTTGTTCCTTCATCAAATACATTGTGAAAGTAAAAAGTTCATCCCATACAGAT
The DNA here is from genome assembly GCA_028451465.1 of Erethizon dorsatum. NCBI lineage: Eukaryota > Metazoa > Chordata > Mammalia > Rodentia > Erethizontidae > Erethizon > Erethizon dorsatum. The sequence continues at coordinate 147,898,316 of CM051823.1, forward strand.
ATGTGTGAAATCAAAGGAGTGGTTCCTCTCAGGCTCCCCAATTTACTCCTTCTGAAGAGCCCACTGGCAGGTCCTTTCAGACCACTTCTACTACTACATATAAAGTAGTAGTGTTTCCTTCCCAGATTTGGGATTATGCTACATGTTACTTGCCAACTGCACTTTTTACTAAAAAATTTCTTGAATGTTCCTTTATGTCAATTAATATACATGATTCTATCTCATTCATTTTATTTAGAAATTTTAATTAGAATATGTCTGAGTATATAACGATCACATTCATTCTGGGGGGTCGATATGTGTGCATAACACAGCTTACTTCGCCTTCCCCGCCTCCTCCATCGCTCTATCTCTGTGTCCCCTTCCCATTTCTCTTGTTCAGTTTGAAGGCTGTGGAAAGATTTGTTGTCTAGATGTATATTTATATGAGCACATCCCTGTTGATAAGCATTCAGTTTTCTTCTCTAAATCTTTGCTGTTATGGAGAAACAGTGTTCAGTGAACCTCGTATGTGTGTGTCTTTCTGCTTACATGGCTGTGGTTGCACGAGAAGACTTACAGTTCAAAGGTTATCTCCAACTCTGTAGGAAGCTGTACTCCCAGCAAAGTGTGAAACGACCTGTTTCCTTGCCAGAACTGGGTATTATTAACATTTTTAAGCATCTGTTAAAGAAAACATTATTCCATGACACTTGTTAAAGCACAGTAAAGCAGACTGTTCAGGACCATTGCAAGGGGATTTTGCTGTGGAGGAGAGAGAACAGGCCCAACTCTGAACGCATCAAGGAAAAGTGAGAGTTTATAGCCAAGGATCAGGGTAGGGGGCAGTGAGTGGATGGAAAATTATGGGAACATCAGAGGTGGGGGAATTTCTGGCTAACCTGTTGTGGCAGTGTTGTTGAAGATAGGCCAGGGTGATCAGCTATTACCTGCGGGAGAGTGGGGAGTTCTTGTCAAACTGACTTAGGATTCTGTGTGAAAACTCTAGTTTAGAAAGGCACGTGCTCAGAGTGAAATACCAGAAATCATGATGTAAAGCCGTCAGGAAGCCATCAGGAGAGCCAGGCCTGTCCATGGCAGCTGCCTGCGAAAGTGAACTCTTCTAGGCCTGAGAAAAATGACACAGGGGTGCTAACTTTGAACAGGGCCAAGGCCTGAAAAGCCATGAGCATGTTTTATTGGAAGTTGCAGCTAAGCCACTGTCACCGACCAGCAGCAAACTTCACACTTTGAGAGAGCCCAGGGGTGATCAACCATGGTGGCCAGCGAAGGCCCAGCTTCTCTCCACAGTCACCTTTCCGTTGCAGTTACCTGTGGAATTCCCTCGTCATCAGCGACTTCCCTTTCAAAGGCATGTGCAGCGGTCTCATCATCTTCCTGTCTCAATCTGCCTGTCCTGAGTCTCATTTCTCAGGTTCCTAATAAAGTACTTTTACCGTCCATTGTTTCTGAGTTTGGATTAATTGACAGCAGATGAGCCCAGAGGAAAGTTCAGGAACCAGACACAAGTTGGGTCAAGCAAAGAATCTTTGTCACTCTTTGTGCAAGTGGTCAAAGTATGTTTCTACTTTTGTATCTCCCTGATTACTACTGAACTTAGGAAGTATTTCTTCTCCTCCTCCTCCTCCTCCTCCTCCTCCTCCTCCTCCTCCTTCTTCGCCATTTATCGTTTCTCCTCTGAGTCTTTCTAGGCATATCCCTTGCCCATTTCTTTGTTGTATTATTTTCTTAGCTCTTGGGGTCTTGAGGGTAATAAATAATTTTTTGTCTGTTGTATACACTAAAAGTGTTTTCTATCCCAGTTTCTTTCACTTTGTCCTCTCTACCCTTTGTCACTGGAGAACAAATCCAATTCAGAAGTGTGAAGGTTCATGTTTTATATACACATACAGCAGACAAGCAAATATGCCATATATGTCTCTATTGGCTTTGAAATGCCCTTCACTAGAAACCATTCTGGCTTCTGTAATTCTTATCTTTCCTTCCCAGTGTGGGAGGCTTCCTGCTTCACTTTGTCTGCGCATTCGTGTTCAGCCTGCAGAGCCGAACTTGAACAGAAGAGATTTGCAGTCAGGTCAGGTTGCTGCGGACGCCTGTGAGGCTGAGGATATTTCCTGAAGTTAGAGTTAAAATGTGGGACATCACCTTGCCTGAAGAATTTCTATCTGGAAGTCCTTGTAGTGCAAATTTGGAGGTGTCACCCCGAGCCAGAAACGAGGCAGAAACCTTTTATCACTCTAACACCAGCTGCCTGTAAGTCGCCTCCCATCCTCAATCCTTTGTATTAGTTTTGCAATGACTCATAGAACCACCTGTTGAAAACTTTTTGGGGAAAAAAAGGGGTCTTTGTGGTCACTTTTCTTCTCTTCCATCACTACCACCGGCAGAGACACTTTACATTTACACATCAGTCTGGTCTTCCTGCTTTTCCTCTTGGGCCAGTTTGCATTCTTAGAGAGGCAAATAAAATGTACAACTGCTACCTTATATCATTGTGATGTCAAAATGGGCCTCATCAGATCGCAACCCCAACTAACCACTTGAGTAATTTTTTTCCTACCTAATCACGTGAATGGTCTTGTTTTGGTGAAATGTTGACATGGCCACCCACTCCCATCCTCCGCCTCCGTGTGCAGATAAAATCTAATTATCACCTCAGGATGGTTTCGTGACATTAATCACAGACACGGAAGAATTTAGGACACTTTGACATTTAGCTTTTTTTTTTTTTTTAAAGGGTTGTTTTTTAAATTGAAGCTTTAGAAGTTGCTGTTATAAAATTAATTTTTAAAGAAAGAAATAAAGAAAAGAAAACAGAAAGCAGTTCTTTTACTTGTAATGAATCTACTTGAAGTGTTACACTGAAGTTAAGAGGGTTAGTAGTAGAGCGGTAGTGAGAATTCATGATGTTTAGGGAGTTAGTGAGTGAAAGAACAGACTTTTAGTACTTTTGGCAGGTTTATGTCTTCTGTAGAAGATTACCAAATTCTCTAGTTTGATTAGAGTTTTTTTTTTTTTACATCTTACATTAAAATGTTTATTACTATATGTGCATGCTACATAAAAAAATATATATTCATGGTGGGGGTGTTGGTATATAAACATATAGATTTGTGGTCCTTTTTACTTTCCCTTCCCTGCGCCCTCCCGTTTCCCTTGTCCCCAGAACCCCTTCCCATATTCTGGTGACACAGAATTTTGTGACACCAGCTACTATGTAACCTAACCCCAGCTTATTCTTGATTTTATTCATTTATTTCAAGACACATGGTGAATGTAATCATTATGAATTTTTTTTCATTAGTACACATTTATAGTACATAATGTTCCCATTCCTTGTGTGGAACTGGTGCATGTACACAGCACATCTTCATTTCTTTTTTCATCCCCTGTCCCTCCCCTCCCCTACTCCGTCTCCTCATCCCCTTCCCATTGAGAAACCTCTTTCTCCCTACTGCCTATTCTCTCCCTTGTATTTTGCTCTTTATTTATAATTTGGGTTTCTCATATAAGTGAAACCATGCGCTATTTAAGCTTGTGTGTCTGATTTAATTCACTTAGCATTATGGTCTCAAGGTGCATCCATTTTCCTACAAATAAGTCAAGCTTGTCTTTCTTCCTGGCAGAGTATACACTAAATAAATTAAAATTTAAAAAATAAGGATAAAGAGGTAGAATATATATATATATATATATATATATATATATATATAGAGAGAGAGAGAGAGAGAGAGAGAGAGAGAGAGAGAGTGGGGGAGGGGACATAAGCTGGGGAAAGTTCTGACCTCCGTGTCATATCGGATCTCCTGACTCAGTCCAGTAGGACTTGTGCACCTCATTTCACAGACGGGAAGATGGGGCTGGGGAGCAGCTTTGTCCGCCAGCCAGTGGGTGCTGAGGCCGAATTCACTCCAGGTCTTCCGAGGCCACGCCCTGGCTGTTACCTCTGCCCAGATGTCAGGTGGATGATACTCCTGCACACACGGAGACAGGAACTTGGGGGGTGAGGAAAGGGAGGCAGGGAAATATCAAGGTAGGGGCAGGGAGGCAGACATGAGGCGAGACATTCACCATGCTGATCTCCATACTTGGGAGCCACCCTCACCACACGGTCCAGCTCTTCCAGACTTTGGTCAGCATCCCTTGGCTGAGCTCTCACTCCACATGGTTCTGGCCTGGCCTCAGAGGCCCCTGCATATCCCATCACACCTGGTCAGCCTGGCTGGCATGCTGCCACCTTTGAAATGGAGGCAGGTGGTTTCTTTTACCTGGACAAAGAGGTCAAAGGTGACACCCTGTGAGTAGGAAAAGAAGTCAAGTCCAATAAGCTGGAGCCACCTTCTGTCCGTGAGAGCTGCTTGTTAAAATTGGTCTTCTGTCTTCCTTTGCTGCTCACTCTTGCCCCGGAAGGATGGATGGGACCCTGCAGGTTCTGGTCCAACCTCAGTTGCTGCAGGGGACCACAAGGCTGAGCTCATTCTCTGTGCCCCTTCCTTTGTCCACCCCCAACCCTGGCCCCGTGCTTTGTCTTTGCTACCCAGTGACCCATGTGTCTTTATTTTTGCTCTCCACCAAGAACCTAGACAGTGAAAGAGAGCAAAAGGAAACATTGCACAATCTAAATGAGGGCTTTATTTGAATTTTTACTCAGATAAATTGTGGAGTGAGTTATAGTGGATATTTGATGATATTAAGGAGTTAATGTCAGTTGACTTTACACAGGAACAATTTGTGAATTATTTATTAGTTTGGATGTCAGTGGTAACTGTACCCTAACATCTCTCCCTCCCACCTCCATTCCTAACTCTTGCTAGGTTTGAAGCAGGAAAAACAATGGAAGAAGTAACTGAATATAATTCATTCATGAGAATGTAAAAAACTCCTCTTTTCTCTCTTACTTTTTCCATATAACAAATATTATTAACTCTACCAGTTATTTACCAATACAAAAAATATTGAGAACAGGGACTATCAGGATTGTTATGGAAACATTATCAAGATGTAGATTTCTTGCACATAGGGGAATTGTTTTAGGAAAACAAATACTTGGTGGGTTTTTGGGGGGCATTTTCAGTACTATTTATGAAAATAAAATTCATTAAGCCCTAAAAATTACAATCAAATAACTCAGTACTCAAAGAGAGAGATTTTTGGGGAAAGTGTTTCACAGAATTTCTGTGTTTACAAAAGAGCCTTGCAGTTCTTCTGATACATTTGTTAATTGATTATGAACTGAAGCAAGTATTCAATTCTGTATCTTTACATTAGGCTAATTCATTCATAAGCCATGAGCCTGACAGACAATTAAAAGTGGCAAGAAATCAAACTCAGTTTTTGGCAATTGGGTTGAGTTCTCTCACTTTGATTCCCTGATTTGCCCTTTTTTTTTTCCATTTAATTAACTCTTCAGACTACTGTGTAGAAAGAGCACAAGGCACAAAAATGACAAAGATTAGTTCCTATAGCTAGAGTTTGTTTCTGTGCCATTGACACACCTCTGACTAGTTCATTTTGATTATGTTTTAGCACAGTGTAATATGGGCTCTGAGAGGAGGAGACCTGACCTAGACTGGGGTGGCCAAGAGCAGTTGTCCTGAGGAGGGAGGTGTCGAGACGGGTGAAATAGGTGCTGGCTGGAGCAGTGCATGTGCACGGAGAAGGTAGAATCCCTGCATGGTTGGAATTTAAAATGCCAGGTGAGTGTGTGTGTGTATGTGTGTGTGTGTGGGGGCCATCAGGCGTGAGGCATGATATCAAGAGTTGAAGGAGTTCCAGACTCAGAACCAAGAAAGACTTGGGGAGTTTTAAGTGACAAAGTGTTCAGACTCCTTCACCCGGCCACCAGCAGGGTTCATCAACCTTGGGCCCAGTCAGGCTTAGCCGGGGGTCGGTGGGGTGGAGTGTGTGTGAAGATCCTGAAACCGTCAAACACCAACAGAGGATCTTGGCTATGATGAAGGTGGTGATCCCTCCTGCTTGAAGCTCAGCACTCCCCCATGAACAGCATTTTCAAACTCTTGTTACTACTTAAAATGTAATTTTATTTTGAGACTAACTGTATATTCTGAGAGTTTTTCATACAAACACAGATGTTGAGTTGCCCTCCAGCCACTCACAGTTTGCATGGAGCTTCCAGTCAGAAGATAAATGATGCAGAAGGAACCGGGCACTGTGCTGTGAATTTGGCAGGGTGGGAGGAGTACAGGTTTCTGTTCTCTGAGTGCTCTTGCAAGAGGGCCTAGCTCTGTCTCCATGAGTGCCTGACACCATCCAACTTCCATACCCACTGGCCAGCAGTCACACTTTTCCATACTGAAGTAGGACAGGGACCCTTAGGGACAGAAGACATGGAGTCTCAGGCCTTAATCCATGACCCCTTACCCCTTCAGGGGTGGACATAGCTTTTTTTCTATCCTGCTCATTAATGATATAAGGGATGTGCCCCCCTTTTCCCTCTACTCTTGTCACGAGAACCAAATGTGCTTTAATATGGTGAGTGGGCTACACCATGATGTTTTCAAGAGTGAGAATGTCACTAATCAATACTCTATATGGAGGAGAAATCCCCTAAAACACAGGTGGAAAGTCTCAAAAAAAAAAAAAAATCATATGAACCAAGGAAAATGGCCAGACTCTAGCCCATCCCAGCAGTGCCTTTAAAGGCTGATCCTGATCTTTTCCATCAGAGCTGTACCCTGTTTAGCTTTTCTCCTTCTCAAGCTGAAGTCCTTTCCCATTTTCTCTTTCTCCTCAATTAAAGCTTTGCATATACATTCATGCTGTTGTTTTAATTTCTGTTATCAATGATGCCAGTTCCCATGTGTGTCCTATATGATCATAGCTAAAAGGAGCTGGCACTCAAAGCTCATGGCTGTAACGCTGTGGGCTGAGAGTCACTGGTACTCAAAGCCCAGAGCCACCAATATGAAAGGAGTAGCACTTTACCACTTTGTGATTTCCATCGGAATTGAGCAAAGAACCCTCAGCTGATCAGTGACAATACTACTGTCTTGTGTTCCCTCCTTTCATTTTTAAACATATCAGTTGCTGAAATTACCTTATAGTACTGAATTTTGTATCTGCTAATTGTTTGTGTCTTTCTCTATGAACACACCCATGTTAGAAAATTAGCTTTATGAGAACAGGGACCTTCTGCCTCCCTTTTATCTCCATCTCAGTGCCTAAAATAGTAGGTAGTTTTTCAATAAATATTTGTTGGATGGAAAACTGAATGTAGGAGTTTGTTAGAGAAGAATGTTCAGGAAGAAATTTTGTGGTGGGCACCAACCAGACCCCATGGCTGAAATCTCGGCCCTTTGGAGAGAGAAGCTACAAATCTACTAGGGGCTGAATTTACAGGGCTGCTGCAGGCTGGCTGCATCCTGTGCCCAGAACTCCCTGTAGCTCCAACACAGTAAAGCCTCTGGGGAGGGCAGCCCTGTGTACCTTGGGCATAGTCTCCACATTCCCTCAACACCCATAGTGAAATGTATTGGGTCACTGGGGACCTCTGAGGGAGGGGATGTCAGGAAGGGGGCTCCCAGATTCATGGGGACAGCCTTGTGGTGACCTGGAGGCCTACATCTGTAAGTAGAGCAGCAAGCCCGGGAGAGCTGGATTATTACTGCTCTGTGATCCACCCTAACCACTGCTCAGAGCCTGAGGAAATGCAGGTTGCTTTTGATGTCAGCCTCTATAGAAAGTAGTCTCAGAAGCATGTTTTCTCTTCCTTTGATTTCTCCATAGCATCGATTTTTGTCTCTCTGCTTTCTGTTCTCCGAACAGATTCAAGTGGTAAATTTTATGTATCTTTTAGTACAGATTTTATATAAACAATGAGAAGAGAAGAATAAATCAAAGAACTAGCAGTAAAATGTTCCAGTGACTCAAACTGCAAAGAGTAGTTCAATGTACACCAATTTAATGGAATACAACCTTCTATAGATTCCCTCTTAAGAGATTAAAAAAAAAAAAACCTTCTTGATGCTATGTTTAGGGAATCTTCATATCCCATCAAAGTCAGCATCATATTTTCTTGCTTTGCAAAATCAGCAGCAGCAAGTGTTTTTCCCAACATTAAATTCTATTTCTGCTGTCTGTGAAATTTTATTTCAAATAAGCTAAAAGAATTCAAATTTGGGTTGTTAAAATGCCTTAGAAAATTATTACATTTGTTGTTTTTGGTTTTTTTCCTTTTTTATTAGTAGACGTTTGTAGTACATAATGTTTACAGTCTCTGCGTGGAGTTGGTGCACGTCCTCAACTCACCTTCATTCCATTTTCATCCCCTTCCCTCCCTTCCCTTGCTGCCCCCTCCCTGCATCTCTTGATCCCCTTCCCATTTGAGAAGGACCTATCGCCCTACTTCTTATTATCTGTCTATTTTGCTTTTTATTTATCCTTTGGGTTTCTCACATAAGAGAAACCATGCAACATTTAAGCTTGTGCATCTGTTTATTTGCTTCACTTAACGTTATAGACTCAAGGTGCATCCATCTATCTACAAATGACTCAAGTTTATTTTTCTTTATGGCAGAGTAGTGCCCCATAGTTAAACGAGCAGTTACCATGATTTTATGTATTTTTATTTTCCTGGGTTAGAGCTTACTGTTATAGCGCTGAAAACTTGTATTTTAACTCTTACGCACATTTATGGGAATTCCTGAGAGGGGAGAGTCTGCGCTTCAAATTCCCCTGCACGAAACAGTTAAGGAGCAAGAGGTAACTTGTGTAGGACCTAAAGCGGTGGTCAGCGCCCAGCTGCTGGCCAGGCCTGTGGCTGCGTTTGGGACCATTTCAGGCTCAGCCCCTGGAGGAGGTGCGTGGACCACACAGCACTTCTCGGAAGCTTTGATGATCAGAAACTGAGGCACTGGCAGAATCTAAATGGTGAAGTCACAAACAGTAACAGGCTCTAAAAATAACAACTGCAACCCCAGCAAAGTGAGAGCCCTCTGTGTGGGAAGTATAATGGGAAACGTATTGATTGGTGTTTTCATCCAGATACATGAATAGTGATCACAAGCAGAGATGTTCACTTTTCTACAAAGGATGTTGGTGTGAAACATTGATCACTGTCGGCAAAGCCTCCTGCTCAAATGACAGCTCAGGTCAGTAGATGTGGATGAGGAATTTTCTGGTTGCAAGGGGCTGGAATGGAATGAAAATCAGCTTCTATGTATTTATCCTATCATTTTCTGCATGTTTAATGAGCACCTACTACAGTATAGGCCAGGCATTGTTCTAGGTTCTTGGAAGATACAAGAGAACCAATCCAAAACCAAGTTCTCTGCAGTCATGAAACTTATGGTAGGAGGAAGACATAGCAAACAAGGGCTAAATATTGTACATAAGTAAATGTCTAATGTCATCCATTAGACAGTAGTGTTATAAGCCAGGCATGGTGGTATACACCTGTAATTCCAGCTACTCAACAGGCTGAGGCAGGAGGATCTCAAGTTCAAGGCCAGCCTGGGTAACTTTGTTTCAGAGAGGAAAAAGTAGAGCAGTCGCTGGAGAGGACCAGAAAGAGCGGCAGGGGATGAGTACAGTAGTGGGGGGCCATGCTGGGATGGTCAGGGTCACTGCTATGGACTGGTGATAATGGACAATGGCTGGAGCAGGGAGCGAGCAGAAACTGGGGGAAGAGCAGATCCAGGCAGAGGAAGCTTGAAGAGTCCAGGAGGGATCCTGCTGCCCAGCCAGTGTGGGTGCTTCAGGGGAGCTGGGGCAAGTGTGGGGATGGAAGGACCTCTGGGCCAGGACTGCAGGTGGAAAGGGGAGTCAGTCACACAGCGTTCCAAGCAGAGGACCAAGCTGACCTGATGTGTAGTGGTAAAGTGTTCTCTTGCTGCCATGTTGGGAACAGACTGTGGGGCACAGGAGGAAGTGCAGAAGTCCTTCTGGCAATGAAGTTTTTCCTACACCACAGTCTAGATGTGGTGCAGGGTCAGAGCTGTGGAGAGCATAAGGGGACTGCAAAATGGTGCAGGACTGGGTGTATTTTGGGGTGGGGTCTGTGTGGAGTTGATAGGGACCAGGGCTGGCTCTGAGGTGTTGGCGTCCAGCAGTGGAAGGATGGAGTTGCCAGCAGAAATGGAAGGCTGTGGGTGAAGGGGTCTGGGTCAAGAGCTGCAATGTGTTTTGGATACCACGTTGAGACATCTATTAGGCAGCCAGAGGGGGATGCTGAGTAGGTGAGCAGTGTTTTTGTTTCCTGTGGTAGCTCTGTTAGCTTTCTGTCACTGTGACAAAAAATACTTGAAAAAAACAACTGAAAGAAGGAAAGATTTATTTTGGCTCATGGTTTCAGAGATTTCAGTCCATGGTTGCTTGGGCCCATGGAGCATGAAGTGGAGCAAAGCTGCTGCTAACCTCATGGCAGCCAGGAAGCAGAGAGAAGAGGGGAGAGAGAGGGGGAATGGGAGAGAGAGAAAAAAAAAGAGAACCATTGGGGGACATTTCATATACAAACCATAGCAGTGCCCTACAAAAACTGAGTTTTATTATCTTACAGATTTTGAGGTTAAAAGTTCTAAAATCAAGATGTTGGCAGAGCTGTTTTCCCCTGGGAAGCTCTGGAGCAGGGATCATTTTCCTTACCTTTTCCAGTTTTTAGTGGCTGCCCACATTACTAGGATAGCAGCCCCTCTCTCCACCCGCAAAACACGTCACTCCAATCTCTGCCTCTTCATCACCTTCCTTTTTCCATCTCCAACCTTCTTCTTTCCTTTTACAAGGGCCCTTGTGATTACAGTGCGGCCACCCTGATAATCCTTGATATTCTTCCTATCGCAAAATCATTACATTCATCACTCCTGCAAAGTTATTTGAGTTTGGCATTCTGGTGGGAAACCTGGGCTGGAGTAAATAGCTGTCAATTGAGGTACTTAGGGGGAAATGTTAAATGAATAAGCCAGACACAGGAAGACAGGTGTCGCCTGTGTTCTATGTGGAAACAGCAGCAACAACAAAAGAACTGAAAGCACAAAAGGGAATATTAGGGATGCGGAAGGAGTTGGAGGGAAGGAGGGAGAGAGAAGATGTGAATGAAGCACAAGAAAGATAGGCAGATACATAGGTTAATAGATAGATATAGAGATAATGAAAATTCACCATTAAATATAGTGATTTGTACAATTTATATATGCTAATACAGTATTTATGATTTTTTAAAAGAGGGAACGTAGCGGCTCTCCTAACTTGGAACAGGACACCTGCTCCAGGGATTGGAAAGCTGCCATCCTCGTCCTCTCATTGCCCCCACTGTGCCCCCACCTCCACCTCTCCTGGCTCTGGCTCCTGGTGGACTCCTTCTCTCTTCCTGTGGGGTCAGCTTGAGTACGGTTCCCTGTTGCCCCAGGTTTCACACATCTTAGTGGGAAACGCTGGAGAGCAGGTGGACCTTTCTCATGGGCTGCACTTAAAACCCCTACAGAAGGACTCTGAAGGCACCCAAGTCACACGGCGAAGTTGCATGCGGCCTTGGGGTCACCTTAGTGGACAGTGACTGTTGGCTCCAAGAGAACTAAAGGGAACAGGGAGAGATGCAGTCCCGAGAGTACAGGGTGAGAAGACGACTTCTGCAGCGGGAGGAGGGGATGCTGGTGTGGCAGCAACTGGAGTCACACTAAATGCGCTTTAGGTTTTTTATTCTTAAGCGTTTATGTAACTATTTACTTAGCAGTACTGAGGACTGAACCCAGCACCTTCACACTGAGCTATATCGCCCAGCCTATTTTACTTTGAGACAGGGCCTCACTGAATCACTAAATTGTCCAGGCTGGGCTCATACTTGCGATCCCCCTGCCTCAGCCTCCCAGAGTGCTGGGATTACAAACATGCAGCACCACACCCAACTTGAAGCTTATTTTTTAGTACTGAAGCATAACCCAAAGACGGAGTAGTATCTTGGTCCCTCCAGTACCCATCCCCTGCACTTCAACAGGCGCCAACTCGTAGTCAACCTCGTTTCCTCTGTGTGTTCTTCTGCTTCCCCTCCCTTCTCTGACTATTTAAAAGTAAATTCCAGACATTATATCAGTTTTCCCGTAAGTATTTTAGTACATAATGCTAAAGAATAAAGACTCTTTTGGAAAAAAAAAAAAACCACAATGCCATTATGGTACTAAAAAATGTTACATTAATACCATGACCTATTCCGCCAGCGTTTAAATTTTCTACATTGTCTCATAGACGATTGTCCGAATCAGGGCCCAGATGAGGTTGGCCTCCTCCATTAGGTTCGGAATTTCCCTTTGAAATGTAGCCAGAGATTATTTGTCTAAAGCTATTAGCAACCAAGCACTTAGTTAGGTGCTCCTCATAATCTCCTCCTCACAGCCATTAAATGTCTCCGCGGGGACAGTGGCCTTGCTCTTGTCGCATTAACACTTTCGCTTCTTTAATCTACTACCTTGTAAAGCAAAGAAGTGGCTTTGGTGCCCAAGCCTTCTGGTGTCATTTTGAAAGTGGCAGATGTGGTTTAGGTGTGTTTGGCTTTTGAAAACCCCCAAAGATCTAGATATGCAGCTGAACCCACGCCTGCCTACCTGTGCCTGTCCTCCCATTTGGAGAAGAAAACAGAAATGTTCCTCCTCTGAGTCCCTCCATACAGGAGTTTGTCATAGATTTTCAAATGTCGTCTGGCTTCAGGTAGGACCTTTCCTGAGCAGGTCCCCCGGACCTTACGACGGCACAGACCGCTGGGTTGAGGGATGGCTTCCCTCCTCGTGTTTGCCGTCTTAGCCTTTTGACCCGCGCTGCTCCAGTGCATTGAGGCTCAAGGTCTGCTCAGAGGTGGAGGGGAGGAGTGAAGGCAGGGACCTTAAAACACGGACAAAGGAGGCACTGAGTGTCAACCCTTTCCTTCAGCCACATCCTAGCACACCCCACTGTTCTCAATGTGTTGAGTGAATTTTGGCATAGTTGCTATGCATCTTTTCATGTCATCGATACTTCTTTTCTGTTGTTGCTTATTTTCCTTAATCTTGATTTTGTAAAGATCCAGCACATACAAGGACTTCTTTCTTGGTAGAAATATGAGACTTCTGGGTAGGCAGAGGGATCCTTAGCGTCAGGACGACTGTCGCCGTCGACAACTAGAAGTACGAACAGTCTTCTCATGTGTTCAGTGGCACAGTGCTTCCCTATCATAGGTCTGTGATCAAGGTGAAACGAATTCACAAGGTCGTAGGGCCTTGCTGGCTCTAAATTAACACCCGGAGATAGTGTCAGAGTCATGTCTAGAGGCAGCAGGTGACGCTGGAGCAGCTACAAAGTTCATCGTCCGGATTGACCAAGGGCACTTGGACCATGAACCAGAGCCTGATAGCATAGCAGGGACACCCTGGGGCTCCAGCTGTGCTGCAGCTGCTAGCCGAGTGGAGGGGCTCGGCGTACAGCTGTGGGACTGCATTTCATGGAAGATGTAATGTAAGTGGTAGGTGGGCAAGTCTAGAGTGTAGCTGAAGTGTTAAATCCTGAGTGCAGTAAAACAGAGGAGTTCGGGCCTTGCAGCTCTGTGACAGCAGACCCTTCCTCAGCCTTGCCCAGGAGGCGCTGTGTGGGCAGTTTCCTTGGAGAGTAACCCGGCCCACAGCGCACTTGAAGCGACTGAGAAATACATTTTGGTGATGGCAAGTCAGGGAGCTCTGGGGGTTGTTCGGTGGCGTGAGTTAGCTGTCTTAGTCACTTTTCTTGTTGCTGAGACATAATACTCAACACCTGCAACTTAAGGAAGGAGAGATTTATTTTGGCTCGCAGTTCGTAGAGGTTTCAATCCAGAGTCGGCTGGCTCCAAGGTAGGACGGCCCAGCAGAGGGGAGCTGCTCACAGCGTGGTGGACGAGAAGCACAGAAAGTAACGGGAGGAGCAGGAAAGAGATGCACCTTCCCAGCCACGCCGCAGGTGAGCCGGCTCCTAGCAGCAAGCCAGCTCTAAACTCATCAGTGGTGAATCCAGTCGCCTCCCAAAAAACCCAACTATGAGCACATGAGGCTTCGGGGGGACATCTAGGTATAAACATTAGTTTGTTCTGGCTACTACATATCCATCACTAACACTGTTTTAGCCTCATCTTTGACTTTCAACCCTTTCCTGTGTGTGGAGAGCAAGTCCTGAAAATTTTGATATATCTACATTTTTTTAGATTATATAGATGTATTTTCCAGACTATGGTATGCATACCACTGGTGGTATGTAAAATAATTTTATGTGAGCTAGAGATAGCCTTGTTTGTGTCTTAGATATTTGTTTAGGTTTATAATTTGCTTCTACGTGTGGCAAGTGATACTTTATTTCCACTCTTACTGGTTGCATAAATATCTCTTTTAAAATGACTTCAGAGAACATGAAGTAGTGTAAAGAGAAATATGAAGTAGATGAAAGTATAATTGGTAGGTAGCTATGAAAAAATTCTGAGAGGTGGTATTCAAATGACTGAAGGTTTGGGGAATACGGTGTATGATCAATTATTTAGTGAATGTCTACTAAAGAAGATTTCCAAGAGACAGGGAGATTTTCTTTTGTCACACTTGGAGCTTAGAATTAGGTTCAGTAGATTTTCTTTGAACGAATGGATAGTATCATGGATTTTTAAAATCCAGGATATTAAACAATAAAGGTCCTAGTCCAATCCTTTGAGGTCAGTTGCACTGTTTTAGTCATTCTTTCTGCTCTTAAGAAGTCCAGCTTCCTGTAGGTGTTTTGGATGCAATTCAGGTTTAACAACTTATGCAGGATCCCACAACCAACATCCATGCCTATCCATTGGCTCTGAAGTCTTTTCCCTCCCTCTACTGCTACCTTGACTTCAATTGCCTGATAAAGATGAACAAGGAAAAGGTCCCTGCCCCTGGAAGGACAAATCTGCTAGGTGATGTATTCATTAATTGACTTAGAAGGCATTTGGTCATAAGGTCATCTAACCCTTACCTTGAACTTTTATATATGTAGCTTTTTTTAATGGATTTTATCTTCTAAAATCCAAATGCAAGTTTAAAAAATATTTTTTGGCTTCATTTCTCTTTGTCCCCATCCTCTCAGCCCCTTCTCACTATCTATTCCTAATAGGTCCTCTCTTTTTGTTACTCGGGGAATATTTCTTGTTTACTCACTAGACTAATCATTATTTAAAGATTGTTAAAACTTTTAGAACAATAAGCATCATGTCTATGTACATGCATAGATTAATTATATAACTGCACAAAAAATAACATTTTAGATGTTCAAACTGTAAGGAATTTTTTCTTGGGAAAATAACAATTTCTACTTCAAAACTTTGCCTGCAATAGTAGAATGAGTTTTCTGTTTATTCATCTAAAAAAATCAGATTTAACCAAAGATTAGCATCTGTGACATTTAAGAACATCAAATAGAGTGTGCATAGCTATAGCTGACATTGTTAAATGATGATTTGCTGTCACTATGTGCTGTTGGTCACAGACGTTGGTGTTCCTTGTCATCCCCTGGCTGTCCTCTCCAGCATCTGTGTTCGTGGCCATTCCATGCAATGTTCTACATGACTTTTCTCACCATACTGGATTTTAAAATGTGAGATGACAAGTAACGTACGCATCAGTGACACAGATGATAACCTTCGCTCTTGTGTGGTGTCTCAGCCACTTTCCTCAGACCTGGGACAAAGAACCCGACATCTACAATTTAAAGGAGGAGAGGTTTATCTTGGCTCATGGTTTCAGTCCGTGGTCTGTGGGCTCCAAGGCAGGAACAGGGTGGCAGAGGGGCCTGGCAGAGGAAAGGGTGCTCAGTGCATGGCAGCCAGGAAGCAGAGAGGGAAGGGAGGAGCTGGGGAGGGAGATGCCACCTTTCAGGTCACACCTTCAATGACCTGCCTCTTCCAATGGGGCCCACCTCCTCACAGTGCACCTAACACCTAATCCACTGATCAGTGTGGGGCCCCCATGGTCCAGTCACCTTCCAAAAGCCCCGCCTCTGAACACACGAGGCTTTGGGGGGTGTATTCTAGATCTAATCCATAACATGTGGTGCCATCGTATACTACATTTCAAATACAACCAAGGGAGTTTTCTGTCAGTAGCTTTGTACTGATGGGCAGTCTAAGCTTCTCCCGTACAGGTAGCAGAGCTGTCCCTGAGGAGGTGACCAGCATCTCACACTCTCCCCCTACGTGATCTTCTTCCCTTATCCCTGCACATTTTTATGACGACTCATTTTAGGAGCAGCCTTAGCAGCACCAACATGGTAAAAAAGGATCCATGAAATGGTGACCGAAGCAGGGTGCCTGCAATCAGAGAAGGAGCAGATTTTCCTTTTGCTCTGTAGGGAGCTTGATGCTCAGTGAGTGTGGCTCATTTCAAGCACTTTTGGCAGCTGCGACTCTGTTCTGCCAAAGCCTTCTGGGAATCTCCTCATCCTCCAAGGTTTAGGTGGAGGACATTGCCCTGATTTCCTAACCGAAGCGATGGCTCTTGAAATTGTGCTTCGTGTTTGTATACTGAGCTTGAGACCTCAACAGAGGAAGAAAGAGTATGTTCATATTTTTCATGATTTTTTTTTTCACTACTAGGGATTGAACCAGGGAGTGCTGAGCTACATCCCCAGCCCTTTTTACTTTTTTAAACTTTGAGATAGGGTCTTGCTAAGTTGCCCGGGCTGGCCTGAACTTTCAGTCCTTCTGCCTTAGCCTTCCAAGTGGCTGAGACTATGGCATGATTATTGTGCTCGGCTCCATGAAACATTTAAAGCTTTCAAGTTTAAAATAGTTTAAATTTAAGCTAGTAATAAAAGATAGTACACAGAGTTCTCTTGTACTCTTCTTCACTTGGCTTTTGCACATGATAACATCTTACAAAACTATAGTACAATACTGAAGCCAGGAAATGAACTGTGATATAATACTACTCATTAACCTACAGATCTAATGCAAATTTAGCCAATCCCACTCCTAGCTTTCAATGAGTCTTTTCTGGAATAGGTGTTAGGGTGGTGTTTGACAAATGGTAGCTTTTTATTTCCACCATTCCTTCTACATTTATTAATTGGAACTTTATGGTAGGAAAGAACTGACTCTTCAGAGCTATTTCTTTATTCATTTAGTTATTTATTTATATCATGTGCACTGGTGAATATTACATATTATAAATGGATTATTATGGTAATGGTACTATCATACTTATTTTTTGCCCACATGGTACAAAATTGGCTATTGAGAATTCAGAGCAAGTTGGCTCCTGTGTCCTTTTGCCATGTTCATCATTTTAAAAAATATTTCATTAATTTCTGGGCCCACAAGATGTTCCAGACTCATTTGTGCTTTCTCTGCCCCCACCTTAGAATCAGCCATTTCTGCTAAGACCCCTGGTTTTCATATTATTTTAATGTTAGGCTTATAACACCTTATTCCTGTCTTTGGAAAATTAATATTTGCCATATGGGAGACCTTTATGTTGAAGATATTAGATATTTTTCTACACTAATGATTAACTATGAAACATTGATCCACTACAATGTCAGGCTACAAAGAATATATTCTATTTTGTTACATCAGGTAAAAATGGGTTTTCACGAACACATCTGTTGTGCTGTCTTTGTTCTCTATTTCTTATTAGTACCCAACCACAAGGTCCAGTGTTTAGCTCCTCGCTGAACTAAATTTCCCCTCCTTGTGTTTTACTGGATGCCTTGTGTTTTGCTGAATTCCTGGCATAGCATCTCTGTTTCTCTGGTCCTTGTACTAATTTTCCAGTCAACCTGGTCAGTACATACTTGAAGGGGACCTGGACATTTTTTGGCCAAAACAGAGGGTCCAAATGCTATCGCATGTATTTCAACCATATATATTTTTCTAAATGGGATGCCGTGTGTACTTGTGTGTATGTGTGTGGGTTTATAATTTCAGACTCAAACTAATTTGTTTGAGTGTTGTCACTTGAAATTCACAAATCTTAACACTACAAACTATTGTTCATTACATTCTGAAAGCATTGCTTCTTTATCTGTGGAAGTTCAATATTCAACAGCTCTAACCCAGAATAAAAAGTGAAATGTTGTTCATTTTCTTACTTGAAATAATTTTATCCTTATAAAGCTTGTGAAATAAGTATGCAGTGTTCTCAAACACCCTTCACTGTGGTATATGTGGTATTTCCTCAAACATTGTATTTCCTTGTATATCACATTCATGATGCTCCCACTCAGAATCGGTGGGGAGAGCTCTGGGTAAACATTTCTTGAAAACCACCTTAGCTCTGATATTCTTTGACTTCCCCTGGTGCCATTCAGATTTTCCATGGGGAGCCACCTCAACCCCAGTGTTAGCTGTGTGGTTTCAAGGCAACGACCTCCTCCTGGGCAGGGCTCTGCTTGGCTTTGGCCAACTGGCCATGGCTGAGTGTTGGGTTAAAGGTGTGTGTGTGTAATCCAGTCCCGGCCAATGAGCTGCATGGAGAGTTTCTAGAGACTTATGGAAGAGGAGTTCTCTGCACTACCTAGCAAGTGTATGTTTAAAGTATCTTCCTTTCCTTCTACAAGTGGATTTTATGTCACTCAATATATTAGCACTCAAAGAATTTAGTTACATTTTAAAAACTTATATGTACTTTCCTACTCAGGCGAGGACTTGAGTTTTAATTAAAAATTTCTTTTTGTGCAAGATTTAAAAAAATCAACATTAAAAATAATAGTTTTCCTATGCACCAATAATGGAATAGCTGAGCAAGAAATTAGGAAAACGATCCCATTCATAATAGCTTCAAAAACAGATGGAATATCTAGGAATCAACCTAACCAAGGAGGTGAAAGATCTCTACAACTAAAATGACAAAACATTGAAGAGAGAAATTAAAGAAGATACTAGAAGATGGAAAGACCTTCCATGTTCATGGATCTGCAGAACTAACAATCTAAGAATAAAATGCAGTAGGAGGCTGGGGCATGACAAGGTGGCTGCAGCACGTGGGCACAAGCTGCCAACTGAGGAGATGTACTAACCACGGGCTCAGAATGACCCCCAAGCCTGACGCGGGATCGAGCCAAGCCCTGCACCTGGTACCAATCTCCTGATACGAGAATACGCTGAACCTGGCACCTGATACCCATCTTCTAGCACAAGGTCAAGTGGGACCACCTGGATCAACTATCAAAGAAGACATAAAAGGACGGCAGTGATTGACTTTGCTGCCACTGCTCTCTAGTTTTGCGGTGGTCCTTTCTGCTTGTAGGACGACATAACTCCTTTTTTCCTGTCAAAGCACCCTTTTTTCCCTGAGCACTTCTTTTGCGCTTCTTCTCCTCTTTCTTTTCTTTTTCTTGTTTTTGCCCTAACATAAATGGTGGTCTTTCATATCCACCAATTGTCCTGACCAATTCATTGATTGGGACAAATAAGAACCTGGAAAAGACTACTGGTCCCGCCCCCATCCAATAACAATATTACCAAAAGTGATTTACAGAGTCATTGTGATCCCCATAAAAATTTGAATGTTCACCGAACTAGAAAAACAATTCCAAATTCATATGGAAACACAAAAGACTCAGAATAGTCAAAGCAATCCTAAGCAAAAAGAACAAAGCTGGAGGCACTACAATAATTGATTTCAAATTATACGACAGTGCCATAGTAACAAAAACAGCATGGTACTGGGATAAAAATGGACACATGGACCAATGAAGTAGAGTAGAGGACACAGAAATAAACTCACACGACAGCCATCTGATTCTTGAAAAAGGAGTCAAAAGTATATGTAGGAGAAAAGACAGAGATTTTAACAAATGGTGCTGGGAGACCTGATACCCATTTGTAGAAAGTTGAAGCTAGACCCATCTCTTTCACCCTGTACAAAAATCAATTGAGAATGGATCAAAGACCCAGGAGTAAGACAGGAAACTTTGAAACTGCTGGAAGAAAACATAGGGGCAACACCTGAAGCCATAGGCACGGGCAAAGAGTTCCTGAATAGAACTCCAATAGCACAGGAAATAATAGCAAGAATCAACATATGGGACCGGATCAAATTAAAAAGTCTGCACAGCAAGGGAAACAACCAACAGAGTGAAGAGACAGCCTACAAAAAGAGAAAATCTTTGCCAGCTACTCTTCAAATGAGGATTAGTGTCTAGAATAAAGAATTCAAAAAATCTAACACCAAAAGATATCAAATAGCCCAATCGATAAATGGGCAAATGAATTAAATAAACACTTCTCGACATATGAAGTACAAATGAGCAATAAGTATGTGAAAAAATGTCCAGCATCTTTAACTGTCAGGTGAATGCAAACTGCAACCACATGGGGACTCCATCGCACCCCAATCTGAACGGCTATCTCCAAGAATAAACCCTGGCAATGATGTGAGGGGAAAGGACCCTTCTACACTGCTGGAGGAAATGTAGATTAGTATAGCCACTGTGGAAATCAGCACTGAGGTTCTTCAAAAACCACTCCTTGGTATGTACCAGTAGGCATTAAAGTCAGCCTAGCCATGTTGATTGCAGCACCATTCATAATAGCCATGATATAGATCACCCTAGGTGCCCACCAGCAGATGAGTGGATAAAGAAAATGGGGTATATATACACAGTGGAGCATTCAGCCATAAAAAAGAACAAAATTATGCTCTTTGTAAGAAAATGGATGGAACTAGAGATCATCATGTTAAAATAAGCCAGAATCAGAAAGACGAGTTTCACATGTTCTCCTTAATATGTGGAAGCTAAAAAATATGACATGAAAGTAAAAGGGAGACTATTATTTGACAAGAGGAAGGAAGTAAGTGGAAGAGGGGAGGGGTGGAAGAAAGGGTAATAATGATTGAAGCAATATGTATGTATATGTATGTTATAATATATACCGAACCCCAATCTTTTGTAAAATTAATAGGTGCTAATAAAATGCAATTTTGAATATTTCTTTTTATGATTATCGGCATTTTCTTTAGGTTGAATCATTTTGCAAATATTCTTAAAATGAGTCTCGAGAACATATTTAAAATGTCAAAACATTTTTTGTTCTTTTGATGATGTTTAAAAAGCAGTGGCTCAAAGTTGGTTGTGTTGGAAATTTCATGCTAATATTTTCCAAGCAATGCCGGATCTCCTCAACAGTAATACTAGAAAGATCCCAAAGGATCTTACTGTATCTTACAGATTTTTTTTTTTCTGTTCTAACAGAACAGAATGGCCTTTAGCTACTTGTTTGTTTTACTAATTGGATATTGAAAAAATACCAAACATTGTTTTGTAACAAAAGCAAAAATTAACAATTCTAATAGAGACCTGTGAAATTTGGCCAGATTTCTATGCAGAGGAGCTAGATGTGACCTTCAGATTTGATTTCTCAGTATTTACATGACTAGTTACTGTACCAGAGTAGCCATTTGAAACATAACTAAGAACTGTAGCTACACAGATAAGCAAATAATCCAACAACTCTGAAAATATTTCTGGTCAATAATTTCCTTGTGTGTATTTTCATATTTTATGGGTTTGACTTTGTATCTGCTAATTTGGTTCCCAATTTTCTTTGAATAATCTACGAATGTTGTGTTTCTTAACCACGGTTCATGGTTCAGTGGGCTACCTTAGATTTCTATTTTATAAAAGGTCTTTAAACATAAGTTATTCCCATGTTGATCTGTGTTTTAAAAATTGTTTCATCTAGTATGCATGCAGATCTTAATTTCCTAGAACCATTGGAAATATTATAGCGCTGAATAGTTTATGCATAAATTATCTATCCTATGCATTCTTGGTGATAAACTGTTTTCTTTTCTTATGATCTTGGGGATTGAACCCAGGGCTTCATATATGCTAGGCAAGTGCTGTGCCACTGAGCTATATCTCAGCCCTAAACTGTTCTTCAAAAGTCAGTTTACAAGATGTTATTCAACTTGGAGGGAAGAAATTTCTCTTTAGCTGCTGTTTGAAGTTAAGACACTAGATGGCGAAGTGGTCACACCAATCAAATGTAAAGCAGCTAGTGGGACTTGAAGCTTGCACATAGCAGCTTCTATTGAAGATAAATACACAGTACCTATAAATGTATTGTTTGCATAGTTCTCTCTTGTAAAGTACTGTAGTCTTTGAGAAGCGATATTAGATTAATTACTTTTTGTTTTTAACTACTTAATGTTTACTTCTCTTCCAATCTATTAAAACCATTATCAGACTGTTTTGTTGAATAAAAATCCAGTCCCTCTTGGGGTAAACTGTTTTCCGAATACAATTTATCTTAAGTACATTAAGTCTTTCTAACTGGACATTTGTTTTCAATTTAGAAAAAAAAATCTGTGTTCCAGTCTGTGAACAAATGTTTTAAAAGTTTTTAGGAACTTTTACAGAGTAGCTGTTTTTAGCCAATAAAGCATAATCGCATTTCTGGAGTGAGGTATGTCAGAGAAAGCCAATGTCCTTGGCTAAATTAAACCTTCTCTAAATTGATGTCTAGCAGGATTAACAGAGATGTATATAACTGAAGGGTTTTTCTTTATCTTGGCTGGAAATGTGGAGCATCTGCGAACTTGATGTCTCCACACTGGATTACTCTTTGTGGGATGAAATTTGCAATCCAAGCCTCAATCTCTTAATTGCCGTTGAGTTATATAACGCCCAGGGGACAACTAGCAAGAGCCACTGCTGTACACATTCGCCTCTCAAGACAGCTTTGGAAGGTCTTTCTTCTCACACATTTTCTAGATTACGTATTTCAAAAGCCATGAGATTTCCTATTCCTGAAAAAGCAAGTTTGCTAAATTGTATTCATTTGAAAAAGAACCTGGGCTTAAGAAAATGAGAAAACAAAAAGATTAACAAGTTTTACATTTATGAACTTTTAACATCATGTTTATTACCACCTACCTGGAAAGATTTCCCAGTGAAAGATTTCTTCCTAATCTTTAGCTTTTCAGTGCTAAAACATAAGTTTAAAAAGAGGTAATATTTATTATTTTTCATGTTAACCTAAAAATTATTTGAAAGAGACCAAATCTTCCACAATATAGCTTATATTGGAGGTATACACTCCTTTAAATCTGTCCCACACACATAAAAAACAAAACTTCTATCTCAGATTTACCTGTCTCCTTTAATTTTTATAAAATAGTCATTTCAGAATTTGTGATTTACCTTTTTTGAAATTTGTGAAAAAAATTTTTTGGAGACTGAATGAAATGTAAACATAAGTTTTAACTTTAATATTTTAAGAACACAAGGAATTTTGTTCTGGTGGAACTTTTTGTAAAGGGAAGGCTGAATGTATCATTTTTTGTTTGAGTAGATTCTGCAAGTATCTCCCTTTGCCCAGCAATGTGGAGGACATAAAAAGGTAGACAACTTGGTCCCGGGAACTCATGGTCAAGGGCATTGGCATTTTAACATGAAATACTACTCAGCATCGGAGAATGAAATGATGACCTTAACGGTACGAAACGAGAGAAAGATTCTAGGGGTTAAAGAGATCAGGAGGGGAAGGGAAAAGTATAATGAATTTAAAATTGTGTTAGCTTTTGACTTAACAAACTAAACTGTGGGAAAATAAATTCAACCAAAAGACACAGAACGAGAAGACGCATTGAAGTGAGGAAGTCCAAGGTGAGATTTCAGCTTGGCTGGAATCATGGGCAAGGGGAGTGCAAGATGGAGCCCCTACTCATCTAGGCTACAGCAATCAGATTAACTTCTTTTATGAATTTTCATTTTTATTGTACGTGTTTGGAAGACGTAATGACTCCATTCATTGTGTGGAGTTGGTACATGTACCTGACATATCTTAATTCTTTTTATGCCCCCTTCCACTCCTCCTCCCCCCTCCCTTCATCTTTTGGTCCCCTTCCCATTTGCAAAAGATCTATCTCCCTGTTTCCTGTTATCAATCCTTTATTTATACATTGGGTTTCTCATATGAGAGAAACCATGTGGTATTTAAACTGTGTGTCTGATTGGTTTCACTCAACATTATGGTCTCACAGTGCGTCCGTTTTCCTACAAATGACTCAAACTATCCTTCTTTAGAGCAGAGAAGTACTCTTTAGAGAAGTACTCCATTGTGTATACATATCATGGCTTTTTGGGTGTATTCATCTGTTGATGGACATATAGGCCACTTCCAAGATCTAGCTATTATGAGTTGTGCTGCTATAAACATGTGTTTCTTTTATACATAGTTTTCAGGACATCACTCTGGTATGTAATCATTTTCAACTATTCCCCATTAATTACTGGCTCTTCAAATACTTACCCTGTGGCCTTGTACCGTACCATGTACCTTTACTGTGTCCATTTGGCTGGTGGGAAAGGTTGAGCGAGGTGGCACTGTAAGGACATGGAGGTCGCTCACTGTACAGGACAGTAGCTGTGAGAGGACGTGGGCCTTGAGGCCTAGTCTGTTCTTGCCTTCCACGTCATTTCTGCCCAGTGGAGAAGGCTGCTCCTTTTTTAAAAATTGCATAAAGAGGTCTTATGGGCTAAATGAGATCCTGGTTGAAGGAAGGAAAATATTCTCATCTGAGGGGAGGATGAATTTACTAGAAGAAAAAACAAAACAATAAAACAAAACCATAAAAATAGAAAAAAAAAACCTTTGCGGATATTACATCGTTATGTGTATATTTTTTAACCATTTTTCATACTAAATATACACATTTAAAACAGGATATGTGGTAACGGTAAACATCATTAAAGACATTGACTGGACTATGTCTGAAAAAAATGTTAACATCCATTCATGACAGAGGCGTTCACCGTATAGTTACCGAGCTGGCTTTGTTCAAAGGAGGCCGGGAGGGACTGAGCAGGAAGCAGGAAGCAGACAGCCTGGGTCCTCCCTTGGTTTATACTCTGGGGGGAGAGAGAGAAGGAAAGAGGCATAGGACAAAGGTGACGAGACAGTCTGGGGAGTCCAGTAGTCAGGGGAGACCCTAGAGAAGGAGTGTGTTGGGGGGCCCGGAGCCCTACAGAGATGGGATGGGGAGGGGCCTGTCCCCCCAGTGTGGACTGGAGGCGAAGCCCCGTCTGCAGAGCATGGTGGAAGGAGGAGCGGGCGTGTGTAAGATTACTTATTGCCATGTGACAAATGACCCCCACATGCAGCTGCTTTGCAAACCTACCTCTCAGTTCTGTAGGTCAAGAATCCAGGCACCTCCTAGCTGGGTCTCCTGGCACAGAATCGCTCCCAGATTGCAATCAAGGTCTCTGCCAGGACTGTAGTCATCGCCTGGCTCAATTGGGGCAGGACCTGCTTCCAAGCCCACTCGCGAAGCTGTTGGCAGGATTCCATTTTCTGCGAGCTGTTGGCCTGAGGACCTCAGCTCCTCACTGACCACCGACCCGCAGGTCACCCTGTTCCTTGCTCACGAATGGCAGTAGGCTTCTCTTTGGGAGAGCCAGAAAGAAGAGCCAGAGAGGGCAGGCCAGATGCAAGCCACAAGCTTTTTGTACCCTAAATGCAGCAGTGGTATCCTGTCCCTTTTGCTATATTTTGTTCCTTAGAAGGGAGTCACTTGGTCCAGGCCCCACTCAAAGCAAGAGATTATTTAGATATAGGATGAGGATTATTAGGGATAATTTTGAAAGCCTGCCTCCCTCTGTGTGATTTGGTAGCAAGAACTCTCAACGAAGTGCCCTGATGGCTGACATTTCTTTTGTGAGGTAGGAGGACAATTCCTTTGTGAGGTGTTGTGGAGAGTGTCACAGGTTTGCTGGAAGAAAAAAACTCGTGGGTCATGAAAAACACGAACACAGTTGGAATCTGCATGGTTCTGTGGATTTTCCCAGCAGCCCAAGTGAATGGCTGGAAATGCCCAAGGTAGTTCAGTAGGGGAATTGGAAATACAAGAGATTGCGGTGCAAGATGAAACGATGAAATTTTTAAAAATTGAACATGATTCCATTGATGTGGGAAAGGCCCGTACAAGGGTGGCTGAACATGAAGGAACAGGCGGCTGAAATGGAGGTGCTGAAATAATTGAAAGGCGAGGATGTCGGATGGGTGAGGTACACGGATGCTGACATGGCTCAGAATGAGCTGGTGTGGAGGGAAACCGTGAGCTGGAGGCTAAGACTGCTGGGCAGTGAGGGTGAGAGACAAGAAGTCTGGAGGTGACAGAAGGGACCACGTCTGGCAATACAGTGGACTGGATATCCTGGAAAAGTCTTCCATTATGGAACCCTACAAATTGGAGGGTCAAAAATAGGTACATCCCATTAAATGTCCAGCTGAAATTCCAAAAACCATGGGAAATCCTCTGGGCCAAAATCAGAGGGAGCTGGCCACTAGAGAGACAAGCAGGCATGGAAACTATGGCTCCCCTCAGCGCTCTTATTGATATTCTAGGGCCTTGGGTGAAGTCTGCAACTCTTCATGTGGCAAGGCTTGAGGTTATCTGGTTTCCCTCTGCTGACTACAGTAGACTGTGTAGATGTCTCTAATTGACCCAGAAGTGTGACGATGACAATAGCAAGTCCACCTCCCCGCAACCACTACGGTCCCATTAGTTGAACCCAGCCTCTCTTGACAGTTATACGGAGGGACAGCAAATGGCAGCATCTTGCGTGCTGGCACCAAAGCACTGGTCTTAATGCCTCCATATGTCAGATAAACTGCAGGCCAAAGGCTGTACTTTCAAAAAAGGCAAAGCTAGGGAAAAAAAAATCTGTCATTAAGGAGAGACATGAAAACATACCCATTTCCTCCTAGGTGGTGAATGGAAAAACAGCTCCCATAAAAATTGGTAAGCAAGTTTGAAGCTAGAATTTATACTTTAGACCCGTAAATGCCAGCTCAAACTAATAATTCCAAGTGGTCCTAGGTTCTAGCATCATGGAACCCCGCCAGCACAATCCAGAGCAGATCCTTTCTGGAAAAGGATCTGGAAAAGCCCAGGTTTCCCACCTTTCCCATAGAGTTCTCAACTGGACAGGAGCTCACAAATCAAAATTACATAACATGGTATGAAGCAAGTGACATGGTGAGGGAACCAGAAGGAAAATAAGATAAATTTAAATTCCAAATTGTCAGGTACAAATAATGGATACAGGAAAGGAAGCGAGTAATATGACTCGATGGCAGATGCCTGGAAGACAATTTGGCTATTCAGTCACAAATCTTAAAAACGTTCATCCTCTTTTTTTTAGTAATTTTGTTCATGCAATTTAAAGAATGATCAGAATTGATTATATAATGATAGTCATCATCGTATTATTCATAATAGTAAGAAAACACTTGGGAAGAGCCTTTCTGGATAAGAAAGGGCAGTGAATCAGTAAATGACATAAATTATGGAGTAGTTATTATTCACATTTATGAACAGTTTTGCCGACATGACAAGGTGCTTCCAATAGAAAATAAAGGGATAAGGGCAAGATAAGAAACCGCTTGTTAAATATGGCAATGTTTGGCTTCCCAAAGTATTTAAGTAAATGAACAAATTTCATTCTTCTGGCTTTCTATTTAAATATGTGTTTGATATATTTGATGGGCAGAAAGGGCGTAAGAAAATCAGTGATTTTACCGAGATTTTGTTGAAGGCTACAAGTGGATTAAAAGAGAAAAGGTGACAGAATTTAAGTGTAAAGTTGTATAAATAACAACATTCACAAATAGAATCTGATTTCAAACTCCGAGGCACTTAAAGCATGTGGACAACATTCACATATTTAATTAGCAACACTGTACGGCATCTTTCTATTTTGGATATAAAGACTTCTCAGAGAATTTAGACGTGAGTTAGGTTTCTGTTCCTGTCTTTGAATGTGACTATGTGGCAACTACTCTTGCTGTAAATAGCCAGGATATGGGCCACTTAGGTACCAGTGATTTCACCGTGACACACAGTAGCAATAAAAAGCATTCACCACAATCTGTCCACTTCTGTGAACTGAGAAAATCGCATCCCTTTCTGCTAGTGATTTAGCTGATAAAAGCCCTTGTCGTACCGCATGGGGATGGGTTACAGAAATGCCTGCTAGCAGCTGTTCTCAGATTGTCATCAGCACAGAACCGGCTACAGCAAAAACACAATTCCTTTCTCACCCTTGCGGTTAGTAGAAAATTAGTTTATACTGCATTTATCCTAAAATTGCTAAGTGACACAATGGCCTGCTTGTATTTTGCTTAATCACAAAGGCAGGGACGCTAGCAAGAACTTAGGAAAAGAGATCTATAGAGCACGAATATCACTGACTTTTGTGGCGACGGAACTGTGAACCCTGCTGTCTTGATCGGAACGCAGTGTGTCGTAATGGCGTGACTGAGGGCTGATGTAGGTAATGTACATGTTACCTGCCCAACACTCCAATTTTCCCAGCTCATTTTCACCTGTTCTCCACCCAAAGACTCGGGGCATTAGTCTGGGAGCATATTTGCTTACCAGGTGTTAGATGAAAACGATCATCTATTGATAAAGTCATTGTTTAGAAAATACTTGGACTACTGTGGTAGGTGGCAGGCATTATACTCAGAGAGGGACATTGAGTAATAAGAGTTTAGGGAAGGAGGACTTCTGGGAGTGTGAGGGGTCGAGAGGGCAGAAAGCAAGTCTCATTATCACTGCTCCTTCTCTGCCTGGCACCCAGGATATTCTTAATAAAAATTTGATGATGGAATGGATTTATGAATGGTAGTTGAGGCTCTTTCACCCACTGGCTGATGTCCTCCTAGGGGCCTGTCTCCTTACCTACCTATTAGCTCTGTCCCTCCTATACCAGGGCTTCCCACTGCTGTGCTATGCCAAGTGTCTTTTACCCATCGCCAGCTGGATCCCATGAGAATATTCTTTTTACTTGCTTCCTGCTATAGCTGTTAACTATAAACAAGAACCATCCCTTGGGGCTGTGGTCATGCTTTTGGAGTACCTGCCATGGACTGAGGCCAGAAAATTGGAGAGCCAGATATGAACAGAGGTCGAGGGAAAATGTCTTCCTTCTGAATCTCATAGTGTTGGATGGGCATCTTGATTCCTGCCTTATAGGGAAGGGACTGTTCCAGCTGCTCAGGAGAACTAAATGTATTCCTCCTGAGGGACGTCAGGAGGGACGACCATATATTCACAGCTCTGGAGGAAAAAGAATAAAGAAGGGAACAAATAGTGTCACATTAGCTCTAGTCATGCTGCCAGAGAGGTGGCCTTTGCTTGGTGGCATTTCTTGGACAACCTAAGGCACAGTTTAATCCAGCTTGGAAGACCCCAGGAAGGCCAAATAATGTGTAAGATTTGACATGATTATTCAAAAAACACTGTTCAGTTTTTGCCTTGAGCATGTATCAGATGAGCAAATGTGTATTGTCTATCAGTACAGCGACCTCTTCACTAACAGAAGTCAGGCTTGAACCATCACCTTAGCTACTATACTCATGGGAAGGGATGAGTACAGGCTCAGAAGGAATGGCTGAGTTGGGGCACAAGATACTTTTTTAGGACCCGAGTCATGTGATAAAGGGAAGCTGAGTAGTGTAAGACTCAGGTACTCTGGAGGAAAAGAAGGTAAGGCTGGAGGCCAGGGACAGTGACAGGGACAGGAGTTACTGATGCCGGCTATCTTAGTCACTTTTCTTTCACTGGGACACAATTCCCAACACCCGCAACTAAAAGGAAGAGAGGTTTATTTTGGCTCATATTTCAGTCTGCAGTCAGCTGGTTCCAAGGCAGGGCATCATGGCACAGGGGCCTTGTGGAGGAAGGAGCTGGAGAGGGAGGTCACATGCCCAGTGACCCGCCTCTTCTGCCCAGACACCATCTCCTAATAGCAAGTCAGCTATGCCACCTTTATAATCCAATCACTTTTCAAAAGCTCCACCTTTGAGCACATGGGCATTGGGGGAACATCTCCATATAAACCATGACACTGGCCTTTGGAAAACATTAGAGCCTGCTTTATCTTGCCCAGGTTCAGGAAGCCCTTCTTTACAGCTTAGTCTGTCACTGCACAAATGGGGACACAGAATTCTGATGGGCATTTCCAGGCCTGGCACTCAACTTGTACATTGAGCAGGCCCAGTGGAAGACCGTAGGAGTGGGGGTGCAGCTGAAGGGGAGCCGTACCTGCACTGAGGTGGGGGGAAGATTTTAGCAACACAGCTGAGAAGTCACTGTCGGGAAGCAGGTTTTTCATGGGTGTAGGATTCCAGCTGTGAAGGAAGGGTTGGAAGCAGCCTGTTAGTCCCTGTAGAGAGACCGACTTGGCCAAGTTCAAAGTAGAAACTGAGATCCCAAGGCAGGGAGGACTCTGTGGAAATAGGGAACGAGGGTCACTGTTAGCGTAGGGCTCCAGGAAAGAGGTAGGGAGTTCAGAAACAGAGCTGCAAGAGCCTCACATACCAAGCAGACTCCCACACCAGGCCCTTCAGCTCAGGGGCGTGCAGGAGCCTGCTGGTGACATCTCGGGAGGACTGTGTCCTGACATTCACCAGGTCCCGGAAGCACGTTCTGATCATGGGGCCTCCCCTAGGGACCACGGGTGTGGCAACAAATAGGTGCTCAAAAAACATTTGCGAGCGAATGATCTGTGTGGGTGATTTTGTCCCTCGAACCCCTCCAAAGGGTGTGGAAGAGTGTGACATCCTAGGTAATTTCTGTTTCAGATTAGATGTGGCTGGGAACTTCGCATAGCACTGACTCTTGAAACGGGAAGTGGATGAGCCCAGCAGCGAGGATTTTAAAGTGGGACCACTTCATGGCAGGGGCACATTTTGTTTCTTCTTTAAAACAAAACATAAACCTTGGAAACATCATTATGGACTTGGACGAGACTCTGGCCTTCTGCATCATATTAGATGGAAGAGAAGTTTTCTCAGCAATTGGGATCTTTGTTATTGTTGAGTAATTTTTTTCTGATGGTAATTAGCTCACAAGTTCCGCTAATTACTACTCCTGGTGCACATCAGGCACATGAAGACAGACAATCATCTATTTGCCATGGTGGATAGAAACGATAATTATTCTAAAGTTTAAATCAAATTACTTGGCTGCAAGTGTGTGACAGGGAGAGTGAGGGAGAGAGAGCGAGGGGGAGAGAGAGAGAGAGAGAGAGAGAGGGAGAGAAATAAGGTCCTGTTCAGCATTTGAGTCATTTTATTTTTCTAAGAAACCGTCACACTTTAATTTCTGACAGTGAGCTGTGATAACAACATTCTAAAGGCATTGATTGTCTATGTGAAATCATATAGATAAGTCTGTAAGTTATTTCTGTCCACAGAATCAAAGGCTGATTTTAGACAATTCATGTTGACCAAAGGTTCATATTAACAAAACAATCTGGTGTTACTTTTTTTGAGACAGGGTCTCGCTATGCAGTTCAGGCTGGCCTTGAACTCACGTCAGTCCTCCTGCCTCAGCCTCTTGCTGGAATTATAGGCATGCACCATCGTACCTGGCCTCTAATGTTACTTTTAATTTAAACTTTCAGCTGCAATAAGGGGTTTATGATAGTGACCTATAATGCAGTAATTGTACCCAACCTCTGTTAGCTCCTCATGTGAGATTAGATTGAAAGATTAAATCTGGAGTAAGTTGACAACAAAAAAACTCTGACACCTTTTTATAGACATATTCAATAAACTACCATAATAAGATTTTGGAAAGCAAGAAATTTTCTTATTTGTCTGGTTTTGTTTGTTTGTTTAGTCGGTTGGTTTCTCTTTTTTTTTTTTTTTTTGGTGGGTACCGGGGGGTCGACCTCAGGACCTCGCGCGCCAGCAGGCGCCCGTGCCGCTGAGCGATATCACCGGCCCCTTTTTCGTATGTGGGATCCGGGAGTCGAACTCGGGCCCTTGCGCTTGCCGGGCAGGCGCTTAAGCCGCTGAGCCATCTCACCGGCCCGGTTTCTCATTTTTTACCATGCTAGGAACCAAACATGGGCCCTCACGCATGCTAGGCAAGCGCTTTACCCCTGAGCTGCATCCCCAGCCCGAGTTTTGAAGCTGAGAGACAATATTCTTTCATCCACCCCATAACAACTCTACCTGAACGGTTATTCAGAGTAAAAATTGATCCAACACTCAGCACAAATTCTATATTACTGGCAGTGAAAGATCTTCTAAAGCCTTTTTGGACTTAATTGATCTTAGATAAGTGGATAGAATTACAGGATCCCAATTTAGAAGGGTTCTGGCATTGACCAATGTGGAGAGATTTCCCTGGCTATAAATTGGCACTCACTAACCTTGTCACTAGAAATATGTGTGTCCATGAGCCCTGAAAGTTATGACATGGGAGAAATAGACCTCATTGGCCCAGTGGTTCAGTGGTCTTCAGATGCTTAAAAACCACTTTCTTTTAAGACAGCCTCTTTAATAGATGGTGCTGGAAAAACTGGCTCTGCACGTGCTGAAGATTAAAACTGGACCCATATCTTTCACCATGCCCTAAACTAAAGTCAAAATGGATCAAAGATCTAAATATTAAAACAGAAACATTAAATCTGCTGGAAGATAGAATAGGTAAAACCCTTGAAGACATAGGTGCAGGCAAAGACTTTATGAATAAAACCCTGATCACACTGGAACTATCACAAAGAATCAAGAACTGGGATCTCAGCTTATTAAAAAGCTTTTGTGAAGCAAGAGAAACCACCAACAGAGTGAAGAGACAACCCAGAGTGTGGGAAAAAATGTTTGCCAGCTATTCCTCAGACAAAGGATTATTACCGAGAACATATAAAGAACTAAAAAAAAAAAAAAATCAGACCTCCCAAACTTAAAGACCCAATCAAAAAATGGGCATCTGAGATGAATGCACTTCTCAGATGAAGAAATATGAACAGCAAATAGATATATGAAAAAATGTTCAACATCACTTGTCATTTGAGAGATGCAAATTAAAACAATACTGAGATTCCATCTCCAGAATGAATGACTATTATGAAGAAATCAACCAATAACAAATGCTGGAAGGGTTGTGGGGAAAAAGGAACCCTTCTCCACTCTTGCTGGGAGTGCAGACTAGTGCAACCACTGTGGAAATCAGTGTGGAGATTTCTCAAAAAACTAGGAATGGAGGTTCCATTTGACCCAATGATTCCCCTCCTGGGTGTCTTCCCAAAAGAATTAAAAGCATCATACCACAGTGATATATGCACACCTATGTTCAGAGCGGCACAGTTTGTAATAGCTAAATCTTGGAAGCAACCCAAGTGCCCATCAACTGGTGAATGGATAAAGAAGATGTGTTTTTTTTTTATATACAATGGAGCATTACTCTGCCATAAAGAAGGATACACTCAAGACATTTCTAGGAAAATGGATGCACCTTGAGTCCATACTCTTAAGTGAAATAAATCAAACACATATGTATAAGTACTTCATTGTTTCTCTAGTGTGAGAAACTGAAAGTGTAAATAAGGACCAAAATCTATAGGTATTGTGAAATAGGAGGAAATGTTCAGATTGGGAGGGGAATAAGGACGGGGAGGGGAAAAGAAGGGAAAAGTTAAAAAAAAAATGAGAAAAGGAAAACATGGAAACGAAGCTTTGTAAATGGGGATGGGAGGGTGGGGGTGAAGGGAGGGTAGGAGAATGGGGAAGAAACCAAGTTGCTGGGGCTGCTGTGACAAAATACCAGAGTGAGTAGAGATTTATTTCATAAATAACAGAGATTTATTTAAGTAATAGTGGAGATTTTATTGTCTGTCACTTCCAGAAGTTGGAAGTTCACAGTCACAGTGTGATTTCCTCAGAGGATTCCCTGCTTGGCTTGTGGTGGCCACCTTTCTCACTGTTCCTATGGGTGATCTTTCCTCTGTCTTCATCTATCATCCCTTTTTGTCTCTATTTGGGTCCAAATTTTCTCTTATAAAGACAGCAGACAGCTGGGATTGGGGCTCATTTTAACAGCCTCATTTTATTTATTTCTTTGTTTATTCTTGCAGTACTGGGGATTGAACCCGAGGGCTTCTCATCGAGCTTCATCCCCAGCCCTTTTTACTTATTCTTTGAGACAGGGTCTCGCTAAGGCACTAAGTTGCCCAGGCTGGGCTCAAACTTATGATCCTTCTGCCCCAGCCTCCCAGAGTGCACCATCATACCTGGCTAATTTTGTCACCTTTTAGAAGATCCCTATGTCTGAGTATAGTCATATTCCGAGGTACTGAGCTGTGGGTTAGTTTTGCCCTGTCCTGTGACCTCCCTCTGTCCTCCATGCCTACATCCATCTCACGCATGCTTGCAGTTTCAATATGTGAATTAGAGGGGGACCCATAACTTATCCCATATGCAAACTATTTCACATTACCAAAAATAATAAAACACTCCAGCTCACTTTAAAACCAGGTAACGACAGTATGCAAAAGGAATATCGCAGAACGAATCCTAGAATCATCTAAGTAGATGGAAAATTCCTAAACAACCTGTAACCTAACCCAACAATGTATTGAAACACGTGATAGTCATGGTCAGGTTGTTTACTACAGAATATCACAGTCACTACAATTCTATGCTCAGTAATTAAAATTTATGGGATTAGAGTTTAGAATTGGTTTGTTTACCAGTACTTAGTGATTAAAAAAATATATACTTATTTGAAAGTAAATTTGATTTTCCTAGGAAATTAAAAGCTTGAGTGGCTTACATTCAAACTTATAGGGTTTCTTGTGTATAAGTCTGAATTTTACTTTGGTATTGTTCCTGGGTTTGGCCCTGGACTCATTGAAACTTGTCATGTGCCGTAGAAGTCTTTTAAGAATTCCCCACCACGAAGCCATGGGATCCCCATTCAGGGAAACATTGCAGTGTTCCTCTGAGTCCTGATGAGCTTCTGGCTGAATCTCGTAGAGGGGAAAGCCAGCCTGCGACTCTGAATGTGTTTCTGGAGCAAATATCTGTCAGCCTGAGGCTTCTTAGCCTGTCACTTTAAGACACGAATCAAGAAGAACACAGCATTTCACCTTCCAAATGCTATGCATGTGCCTTAATAGAAAGTCAGTGTTAGAAAGCTAATTTCAGCGGCCTGGATTGTGCAGCACATAGGTATTTGCACAAAGTGTGTGCAATTAAAAAGGAGCAAAGGAAAAGCCCCACCAGGCAAACCCCAGTCATGAACTTTTTAGACTTAGATATCACTCCAGGATTTAACAACTATCTATGTATCTATCTGTTGATATCAGAATGAGCTGTCCTATGTATATGAACATCTAAGACAGAGAAAGCCTCGTGTCTTCTAAGCTGATGTGACCATGGTAAAGAAATTCAGATCACAGTTGGGTGTGTGGTGCGCACCTGTAATCCAGCACTCCGGCTCTGGTGTGGGCAGCGAAGGTTCTGGGCCCTTGTGAGGGATACTTGTTAAGGTTGGAGGCTGGCATACATTTATCTTGACTTACAACTTCTAAATGTTTAGATGTAGAGAAAGTGGACTTCCATTTGTGCACTTGCCCCAAACCCCACAGACGTTATGGGCGGGCTTGGAAACTCCAAGAGAAGAGGGCCCCCCTGCTGTCCCGGCGCCCCACATACTCCTGATCACTTAGCACATTTGCTATGTCGTCACATGAGAGATGGAGAACAGGTGCAGATAGGACCCCAAATAAACTGGAATTTTTCCACACAAAGGTTTCATATAATCTTAACTCCAAGATGTACCATTCACACTGGACTCGTGCCCCCAGGGACACTACTCACATAGGCTAATCCTCCACAGGACGGTCCCCGGCTTGGTGACCCATCCTCTTTCTGATTGATCACTTGCTCATGCTGTCTCCATTGGCCCTGTAATGGCCCCCCCTGTGCCCGTCCAGTGTGTCTACACAGCCTCCCTACCACCTGTAGAATTATAGAATTTTCCAATCCTTTTCTTATTTATTGTCTGTGTTATACAGGTTAGCTATTGTTGAGAATCCCAAGCTCACAAAATACTTAGCTATTTGAAGGGAGAAGTCTCATGTACACACACACATAAACATGCAGAACAGGTATTTATTGGACACCTGTGAGGTGTCAGGTGTGTCATGTTAGATGCTGGGAGTTCAAAGCCAATTATGGCCCCATCTCACCAGCCATTCCTGTACCTTATGGTGAACGTCCAAGGCGATGTCATAAAGGTTCATAAGGAGGCAACTGGGTACCTTGCTGGCCTCAGTTGGCCAAGAAGGCTTTTTAGAAAAACAGCATCGGAGCTGGACCTGGAAAAATTAGTTGGGTGACTGATAAACTATCTAAATTTCTTAGAGATCACTGGCATATCTTCATTTTTGCTTTGATAATTACAAGAGAGACTCTCAACTCGGCTTTAACAGCACAGCAAGTTTATTTTTGGGTTAAACATGTCCATTTTTTTATACCTTCAGTGGGCATTTATTCATAAAAACAAAATGAGTAGAAATGTAGCTGAGCAATTTAAGCAGAACTCGATTTTATCTGTCGAAGTTCCTCTTGACTTCATTTACGTTCAAAATTAATAAAATCCGTAAATGTCGAGCACTTCAACATTTGTAAAATGATTTCTACATTTTCTGATTAAGTTTCAGCTAAGTCATTGATTTTTCAATACTGAATGCCCAGGACGACTTTATTTTATTTTATTTATTTATTTATTTTGGTACTGGGAATCGAACTCAGGACCTTGCACTTGCCAGGCAGGCGCTTGTGTAGGACAAGTTTATAGGGAGATAATAAATGTGGTACATGCAGATGGACACTTTTTCCCTTCAGAAAGGTCAAAGTGGCCAGGCACGTTGGTCCAGCAGCTCAGGAGGCTGAGGCAGGAGAATCACAAGTTCGAACCCAGCCTGTGCAGCTTAGTGAGATCCTGTCTCAAAATAAAAAAGTGCTGAGGATGTAGCTCAGTGCAAAAGTCCAGGGTTCAATCTCCAGTACTACCCTGCCTCCCCTCCCAAAAAGGGGAAAAGTGGGCTGGAGATGTAGCTCAGTGGTAGAGCACTTGCCTGGTACCTGTGAGGCCCCAGGCTCAATCCCGGGCACTGCAAACAAAGGAAAAGACAGAAGTGAGGTTCAGGTTCTCAGATTGCAGCATCCCTTCCTCCGTGCTCTTAGAGTTAACAGTATTTCTACTGCGGACTTTTC
Source organism: Erethizon dorsatum (assembly GCA_028451465.1). NCBI lineage: Eukaryota > Metazoa > Chordata > Mammalia > Rodentia > Erethizontidae > Erethizon > Erethizon dorsatum. Next base: position 147,935,301 of record CM051823.1, read on the forward strand.
CTGGGCTTTCCCCACTGTCACGAAAAGGCTCTAAAGTACCCTTCGCTGTGTACAAGGACCCTGCACTTGTCTGTTTCTCCCGTCCTCCTCCCAATAAAAATGAGCAACGTTGCGGCTGTACCGTTCCTCTGCCCCACTGTGACTCCTCAGAGCCACATGCCGCTCGCCGGCGAGTGCCCATCGCCACGTAGGTGCTCCATGACTGAGTGCCGGTGGGGTGAATCTGTAAAACAAAGCTGTGTTTTTGGCAGCTACTCACCTGACACGCCATTAAAGGGTAACTGCTTGTGTCCAGAACCCATGACAACATTCGGTGAAAACAGCGATACGCAGGGGTTGCCACAGATTGAGCAGGACCCAAAATGAAAACTGGTGTCACAGCTGCCCACAGGAGGTAAAGTAGCTAAAGCTGCTGATTTGGTTACAGTTCGAGGAGCAAGTCCAGCACTGGCCTTAGCCTGGACAGCCCCGCCGGTACGTGGGTGTCCTTTGGAGCTTGTCATCCATCTGTTTGGGGCCAGCAGGCTGAGCAGTGCACATGTGCAAAGAGCCTGGGCTGGAGCCACTATGAAGCACTTGGCCCCAATTTGCTCTCATTAACCAGGTCAGAATTGCTGGCTGCCATGGCTGTCAGGTGGGGTGAATGAGGTCTGTGGGGACATTTGACAATCACAGGGCCCCTCATATTCTAATCAACTTGTGTGAGCAGAGTTCTTTGTATAAACATATCAGTGGAGGGCAGAAGTTTGGAGAAGGAAGACTTGCATAATGGTTTTAGGAATACCATACAGCTTCCTAAAGTCAGTCTTTGTACTGTTACATTTTCAAATCAGGTTTTAGAAGCAAGACAGTTTTAGATCCTTATAGTAACAACAAATTTAGAAACCTTCCTAAGGTGTGACGCATTTGATGCAAAATATAGACAGGCAAGGAACAGCGTTTCCTATTAAGAAGTCCAATTAGATGATGGTCACTAAAATATATATGAATTAAGGTAAGTCAGTCAGTTGACACACTAAGGGCTAATTGGGTACAGGAAGAAGCATAGGGGATGGGCTTCTCACAGCATAACTCTAAAAGCAAAGTAGTAACTTTTGATTTTGGGTATAAAACTAAAATACATTTCTTTGGCTCCGGGGGCGCCTTTCGACTCTACTGAAGTAGATCAGACAAGGCCAGGGTCACAGGCATTCTCGGGTGCTGCCTGGGTTTGCAGCTTAATTATTTAAATGTTTCCAGACTCAAATGACTGATGAGCTAACATATTTTTGATTCAGACTTTCACAGCACAAACTATAATATGCGCCTTGATAAACTGAGGTTAAAGTTCCATGCTCTGTCTTTCATTTCCCTGCCCACATTTTACATGACAAAGTTAAGATTTTATCCAAATTTCAGGAGGACAGAACCCCACTTGAGTTCTAGTCCTCAGCGAAAGCTTTCATGAAAAAGGGGTAGGTGATTTCATGAAAAAAGGGGTAGGTGATTTCATGAAAAAAGGGGTAGGTGATTTCATGAAAAAAGGGGTAGGTTGTTGATTTCCCAGAGAATGCTGTTAGAATAAAGAAAAAGACTGATGCTAGAATGTTCTACTTTTTTTAGCTCTCCAAGGATGAACACACTGTGAATCACTGCATGCTGATGCTGCTGTTTTCACATTAATCCTGTAACCTTTTCCTACTCGCTTCCGGTGGACTAAGTGGGTGGGGTGTAGGTAGATCCACTTAGGGAAGAGTGTGTCCCTGTCGGACTCCTGCTTAGATTTCCTAGGGTTCAAGCTATTTTTGATTAAGCAATCTCTCCTGGGGATTCTTAAAATAAGACATTAAAGAATAAGAGAATATTTGAGAAGGATGCAGTTTGTAAGGATGCTAGAAAGTTAGAAAACTTACTAATCATTAAGCTTATTAAGTAATTTAACTGTCTCAAATGAATTACCAACCCTCTAGCACTGTACAGGTAGTTACTGAATCTTGATCCTTGGTCCTGAAAAATTCGCCATGGAACAATCCCCAGCACTGCAATAAAAAATAAATAAAGAGCCACAGAAAATTCCTTCTTTGACCCTAGTCCTCCAGGTTGATGGATCTCGCTATTCCTTTTCTCCTCTTGGTTGTGGTACTGTATCTTTTTAGCACATGGTCCATTTTCCCAGCTGGAGTTGGCTAAATGAGCTGGTCATCCTTTCTCAGGTTTGTTTCTTGGTGGTTATTTTTGTGTCTGAGCCTCCCTAGGAAAGAGACCGTCTCAACTGTGTTTGTCTCCCCAATTGTAAGCAGAGGGTCAGTAATAAAGGCTTACCAAGCAGTGTTTTTGAGTGGACAAGACAGTAGATTTGCAGCAAATGAACGCTTTTGGAAATGCCAGATCCCTCTATCAGAATTACAGTGTCCAACTGTTAGGCTGTTGCTAGGGCTATGCAACTCCGCTGCAAATCCCTTGTGCTCACTCTGCTGGTCCCCAGCCCCCTGCCCTCTGCCCGTGGCTTGCTTCATAGACCCTTTGCTGTCAGCAGACGTCTTCTTTCTCCACCCCTGGTTTCTGCCCCTAGTATCCACATCGAGCCCACATCATTCGGCTCTATGCTCTAGGTCTCTCTTCCTACTCTTGTTGTATATTTTTCCTCTCTGGGTTCTCTGTTTCCATACTGTGGAAAACATGTTCATCTCTTCCCATTGTGAGGGAGGGACAGGAATGATCTCCAGGAAGAGCTGCTCAGCCTGGCCTCCATGAAGTAAAAGAAATGCCACTTAGGAGCTGCTTGCTGTTCCCACCTTTAGGGTACCTCAATGGCTTGCGGTGGGGAAGGCCTCTCCCATTTTCAGATGTGGCTAAATATGAGTCCTTTCAATCAATGTGATGCCATCCTCTGCCTATAGACCGTACTGAAAAGAGGTGAAGTCCTATTGTCTACAATCCCCATTGCAAATATGGGCCTTAAAGACTGGAATAAGATGTATTGCATACGTCATTTTGGGGAGTTCAGTTTTAATTTTTCCTGGACTCTTGGATCTTTCTTCTACTACCTATTGTTCCTGATGGAGAGCCAGTGATAAAGGAGTTGGACGAATTTGATTCCCCTACTCCACATAACACATAGCTCCAGTTGTGTTCTTGCTAAAAGGGGTTTTAAAAGTCTTTATTCAGCATTGGCCTAAACACCAGCATTGTGTGTGTGTGTGTGTGTGTGTGTGTGTGTGTGTATGTGTGTGTATGTGTGTACTGAAAATTGAACCCAGGGTCTGGTGCATGTTAGACAAATACTCTACCACTGAGTTACATCCCCAGCCCATTTTATTTTGAGGCAGGATCCTTCTAAGTTGCGCAGGCTGGCTTTGGGCTCACAGTTCTCCTGCCTCAGCCTCCCAAGTAGCTGAAATTATAGGCATGCTCCACTGTGCCCGGCTGGACCCGTGTTTTTGAAGGCCCTTTGGACTTAGACTCTTGGAAGTTCCTTTTGTTCATTATATTTACATTCTTCATCCTTTATAATTCTTCTGCTCTTTCTTTCCTACTAAATGCTCTTTTATTACCTGCACAAATCTCACTACTCATGCCCTTCCTGGTAATTTCTTCACCCACCGGCCATGTCCTCTACCTATCCCTCAATGCTTACACCTCAAGTGCACCTATAGAAGCAGCCATGGGGACTTTGGCCCCGGAGAGATCCACAGCCTCATCCCCAGATCTGTAAACATATTGCTTCATAAATCAAAAGAATTTTTCAAGTCTGATTAAGTTAAGGATATTGAATTGGGGGAAATATCCTGGATTATTCAGTTACCTCAAGGGCATCCTAGGAGTCCTTATAAGAGGGAGACAAGAAGGTGAAAAGAAGGGAAGGCAATGGGACAGTAGAGGCAAATTTTGGAGAATTCTACAGAGCTGCTAAGCTGGAAGAGACTATGTTTGAGCCTCCGGAAGGAATACGGTCCCAGAACAGCTTCATCTTAGCCCTGTAAAACTCATTTCAGATTTCTCACCCAGAATTACAGGAATTTGGGTTGTTTTAAGCCACTAAATTTGTTACAGCAGCGAAAGGAAACTAGTACCAATGGAAGAAACGAACTGAAAGCAGAAGTGTGAAGTAGGTAAAGCGGTAGAGGATAGCTAAGCGCTTCTTTCAGAACAGCCGCAGGGCTCCCACTCCTGGCCCTCTTCCCTGCTGGTCTGTTAGAACCTGGGTGAACCTTGACTGTTACCCAGTGTCCTTCCTAGCCTTTCCCTACCTGTCAGATACAAGGATTTTTCTCTCTTTCTTCCATGGTCCCTAGTAACTTTTCTATAACCACATTGGAGACATCACTAGGCCTTCCATTTTTCAAAAACAGTAGTTAGATGTTTGCTGGGGTCTGACAAATTTTCCTAGATCCATTTAGATGGCTAGTGTTGGTGCTCATTGCTGTCTGTGCCAGCTTCGGTGTGTGAGTTGTAAGCACAGTAGCTAAGCCCTTTGTCATTGGACTGAAGTACGACCTCACCTTGACTCCTTTAGAACAATGGTGGCAGTGGGAGAAGTCTGGGAACTTAGACCCCAGTGAAATCAGCCAGGCATTCATTGATCACCCTCTGTGTACTCAGCACTTTGCTCTGGGTGTCCAGGGCTGATAAAAAAGATTTGGGTCACCTCCACTTCTTTCTCCGGTGAATGCCTGCATGAGGAGATAGAAGCAGAATGATGAAGAGTCATTCTCCCAATTAATCTGCAGGCTAAATATTAATACTTGTCCCCTGCCCCTCCCATGCAAAAAAACTATTAGATGACAAATGTGCCTTTGTGCGAGGAAGCTAATCTTTCATTGGGCCATTTAAGGAGATCAGGCAGAAACTTGACAAATGCTTTTGGCATTTTTAAGATTTTCTTGTTGATGAAACATGAAATGGCCAAAAGGAAGAATCACCCTGCCTGGACCACAGTGTCCAGTGATTCATCCAGCACTTATCTGGTCATGAATTCATTTCAAAAAGCAATTGTTCAGTTCTAGGAAGTGTGAGGAAGATGGACAAGATTCCTTCTCTCCCAGAATATGTGATAGTGCAGGCAATCAATCCATAAATGATAAGTAATTGCTCTAACGAACATTGTATTACTAAAGAAAAGTTTACCAATTTAAATGCAAGTCACCTGAGGCCCACAATACCTTGCTGATGAATCCTAAAGAGGTAGCCCATGTGAAGAAAAATTTCAGGTTGGTAAATCGCATTCCTGTAGGAATGGCTCATTAGGATCCAGCATGTCTTTCTACTTTTCCAGGCTGTTCAGATAATTCAGGGAATTCAGCCTTTCTTTATAGAAGTGTGAGTATGGGAGGGCTTAAGAGGTCATCGGTCTATTTTGCTGACTTGGGGACAGATGCTTTGGGGAGCAAGGCAAGCCCTGTAGGTATTTGCAGCTCATGTAGGTCAATGGAGAATGGTGGAGACTTTGTCAAACTCAGAATATAAGCCTTGTCGAATGCTCACGCTCTGGCCTGGCCGAATGACCATGCCAGTGGGCTGGATTTGATTAGACTGCCAGTTGGCAGCCCTTAATTTCTCACCTGAGGAAACAGCGGTTTGACCCTTTCTTTTCTTTTCTCTTTGAGATGTGGTTTCGCTGTTGCCCAGGCTGGTCTCGAACTTCCAGGCTGAAGTGACTGTCCCACCTCAGCCTCCCAAGCAGCTGGGCCTGAAGGTGCACACCACCGCAGCTCGCTCTTGACTCAAAGCCTGCTAAAGAGACTTGCAGTCCCGGCTGCTTGGGAAGCTGAGGTGAGAGGATCACTGAGCCGAATCAGGCCAGCTTGAGGCTGCCATCCATCCGTCAGCTGAGTGGCACTTATTGGTTGGGGTGAGTCCCCATCATATTTTTGACTCCCTCATGGCCTGTGGAGAGAACTCGTTTAGGCTGTATATTCCTGCAGCAGATCTGAGAACCGGTTTTTACCATTTGCGCTTTTATAACAGTGGACTCCTCCACAAACAGCTGTAACTACCCTTTAGGCACCAGGCCACCTTCTGGTGGATCAATAGAGCCATGAGCTCTTTTTTTTTGCCAATTACTCAGCACCAAATCAGGCAGAAGCCTTCCTCTCCATTCCGGTGACCTGATTGTGTTGCTGCCAATTCAATAATTTTTTGAGCATTGGCCATAATAAAATGTATGTACAGTTCCTGAAAACTATTTTCAAAATATTGAAGTGATAAATCAATTGATCTGAATCATGGTAAGCATAAATCATTCTGCTTTGATATATAGATTGATAATTTAGTCTTCCTTCAGAAATAATTTTTAAATGCAGCTATCTCCTAAAGTTTAGAGAGAGACTTGTATTTTAGTGTAATGAGACAGAAATTCCACCATGTTTATTTTCATTCCAATAGTAAAACTATTGAGTATTACTGAAGACCAAGAGATTTCTTTTTTTGCCATGGCACAAAAAATTAGCTTTAAACATTGAGGCAGGAACCTGTGGCTTTAAAGGAATTACTCTTTTCACATTAAAATTGGGAGTTCCAGTTGTTTCAACTTCGGTGCTTGGGAAGACCATGTTTTTGGAACCCATTTCGAAGAGCCATTGAAAAGGTCATAAGACTGCAGTTCAGAAGAAAGGAATAGAGCTAAATAATCTAGAAAATTCCTCCTCTTGATACTGCTGTACCTAGAAGATAGTCTACAGCTATCTTCTAGAAAATATTGACTGTCTTATAAGAGAGTTCATTACTGGTGTGGGCTTCATTATAAAGCAGGTGTTTGTGACCACATGGACGAGATCATAGCCTTGCATTTAAAAGAAGCACGTAAGACGCATTGGTTACAAAATAAAATTCTTGAAGTAAATGGAAAATGAGAATTTTTCACCAAATGGAGAGGAAAAGGCCAAAGAAGTTAAGATGAGGAGAAAAAAAGAGAGATGTAGAGGGCCTGTGCAGGAGGTACAGTCTACATGGGATAGGAATACCTGAAACAGAGGACAAAGCAAATGAAGCTGGAACAATAATTATGGAACTAACTGAAGAAAAAACTTTCTGGAGTCGAAGAACAAAATAGGCCTGTGAATGAAGAAAGTTCACAGGGTACCTTTAAAATTTAATGAGAGGAAAGCAATACCTAGACATATCCTAGTGGCTTTTTTAGATTTCAAGGATAAAGAAGAAATTTTGCAAGTATCCAGACAGAGAAAGCAGGTCACCAATACAGTGGCAAAAGTCAGGCTGACCTCAGATTTTTCCTCTTACAATTCTAAATGCCAAAAGACAATTTTACAATATCTCCAGAGTTTTAAGGGAAAATAGTTTTGAGCCAAGAACTATGTACCCTGCCAAGTTAGTATTTGTGTATGAAGGCAACTGGAAGACCTTCTCAGACACTAAGGGGTTAAGAAAGTATATTGACCAAGAGCCTTCTCTGAAAATTTTGCTGAATGATTTACTGCAGACAACAGAAAAATTAAATTGAGTAGGGAGATAGTTTTTTGAAAGATTTGATGGTTAAAACTAGTTAAGAACATGAAGTCTAAAATTGTTGATTTAGGGTAATAAACGTAAATGCAAAGTAGATTTGTAAACTAGATCTGAAATTTTTCAGTTGATACAGTTTTAAACTGTCAAAGTGCATAACAAATATTCAATGTAAATAAATACTGTTTCATTTTTGCCACGTAACTTTTTTTTTTTAATGTGGGTACCGGGAGTCGAACTCAGGACCTCGGGCTTACCCGGCAGGCGCTTATGCCGCTGAGCTATCTCACCGGCCCTGCCATGCAATGGTTTAAAGATGGATGTTGCTGAGCCAAATGTATGTTAAATAGAACTGCTTTGTTGCTGTGGGCAGGACAAGTACAGAAAAGACATTCTAAATGTTCATCTGACAAAACTGGAAAATGGTACAGTTTTGCTTTTTTTTAAAAAAAAACTAACGAATTCATAATGTCAGTTCTAATAATGTAAGGAGAAAGTTTCCAAAGCACTGGTCGGAGAGGGTTGGATATGTTTGAAATACTGATTGGGATGACCAGTAATTACTGCATCAGATGGTGGCTCGTGTAAGTCAATCTGTCTTTGCGTTGTGGACCACTATTTGGTTTCTGGCCTGAGTCTCAGATGCAGGTGTCAACTCTGATAGAGAAGGAAGAAAATCCATCAGTGGTGTCCTAAGTTAGAATCAGCTGGAAAAAGACCTTGGTGGGGCTGGGGGCTGGTCACGCTGCTAGTGCACGTGTCTGACGAGGGATTTTCCGACGTATTTGTGCAGGGTCAGACCACTGCTGCGCTTCCTTCTCAGAGGGCCTTTCAGCTTTGTGCACTTGTCTGATTCAGGGATTCAGGCACAGTGGACTGATACCTAAGAAATCTCATTTGTGAAGGGGACCAAGAGATGGAGGGAGGAAGGGAGGGGAAAGAAGGGAAGAAAAAATAATTGAGATGTGTTATGTATGTGTACCAGCTCCCCACAGTGAATGGAATCACTATGTACTGCACCATGTACTAATAAACATTTTTTAAAATCCCATTTGCATGTCAGAATTTGCTTGTTGGGGTGCACCTGAGCACATGGGTTTCATTAGGAAAGCTAAATATACTTTATGTACTGGGGACCCACCTCTCCCTGACTGTGAGGTTTCCTTTGCTTTCACTGACCTGGCCTGGTGGTTTGGTTTTGTTATTTTTCCCCAGCCACTGGCGCCTTCCCTTGGAGATTCGCTGCCAAATAAGCGTGTGCTCCTGGGTCCCACGCGGCCCTTTAGTCCCCCTCATTCTTTTGCAGTGTCACTGGAAGAGAGATGCATTCCTGGGCTTTTATTTTTGTGACAAAAGGGAGAGTTCTCCACTTAGAATTCTCTCCCTGGGAAGCCAATCTTCTTCATTCTGTAACAGTGAAACCAGCAACAGATACCAAGTGTCCACAGTGTTCAAAACCAAAATTAAAAATATATTAGCATTCACTTTTTAAATCAACTTTTTCAGGCTAGGGGGTGTGACTCAGTGGTAGAGCCCCTGCCTAGCGTGTGAGAGGCCTGGGCCAAATCCCCAGCACCTCAAAACTAAAGCAACATTTTCCTGTTTTTTCAGATAGTCTTAGTCCTGTGAGGACTGTAAGAGTTACACCAAAATGGATGGGGGTCAGGGAAGTTAGGTGAGGTGAGTGTGGGAAAACCTCGGTAGATCACAGTAGGAAGGAGAAGAGTTCATACCTACAATCTCTCTTCTGAGAAGCAGGGCCTGGGGTCTGCAAGAGTAAGGGAAGTGGTTAGAAGGGGAATAGTTGAGCAACACTGAGATCGATTACCCCAAATTAATCATGGCACCAATTGTCTTTGGGCATTAAAAACTTACCTAAGAGGCTGAGGCAGGAGGGTAGCAAGTTCAAGGCCAGCCTGGGCAATTTAGCAAGAGCCTATGTCAAAATTAAATAAACGTGTTTGGTATGTTGCTCCTTGCCTAGCGCGCACAAGCCCGTGGGTTCAATCCCCGATACTGCAGAAACCAAACCAAAGCAAAACAAAACCACAACTTGCTCAAGGATGCTCAGCTTGTGAGCAAAATGAGGATTCAAACCCAGATCCTCAGACCCTATTCCCCTGTCCTAGAATAATAAAGAGAACGCTACTTTTTGCCCATATAATCTAGGAAGAACATCACAAGGAACATACATAACTTACAATGAATTTTAAAATATACTTGAAATTAAAAGTATGAGCAAACCACTGCAATCACTATACTTTTTGTGGTGGGGAGTAAAGAGAGAGTAATGGAAGTTTCATGTGCCTGATTTGGGAGGGACGGTTTCATAGGTGAAAATGATGTAATTTCTTGAATAAAGGAAGGACAGTGATCCAGTAGGAATAGGAAAGGAAATGTACTAAGAGTTCGGGGACCAGCAGAGAGAAAAATATATACACCTAGTTGGTGGGAATAGCAGTGAAGCACACCCACCCACCTCCCAAGAAAGAAAAGTAACACAGAGTGGAGTCAGGATGACAAACAAACTTCGATGGAAGGCATTTGAACAGCTGGCTGGTGAACAGGGCACTGCTGTAATTAGTTAGAAAAAATCAACATCCTCTTTCAATATTTGTATATATATTAATTTAAAAGTTATATACATGGACTGCTGTATATCATGTATATGATACAGCATAAAAATAAAAAATCTTAGAAGGGCAAATCAAGGTGAAATGAACAATATTTAAATAAATATGTGTATTGCATTAATAAGACATGATTCCTGTGGACACTTGGGACCATAATGGTAAGTGGAATAAGACACACAAACTGAAATGGTATATCTTATATGAGAAACCCAAATTATAAATACAGAGCAAAATAAAAAATAGATAATAAGGGCCGGTGAGATGGCTCAGCGGCATAAGCACCTGCCTGGCGCACGAGGGCCCGAGTTCGAATCCCAGAACCCACATACGAAAAAAGGGCCGGTGATATCGCTCAGTAGCACGGGCGCCTGCTGGTGCACAAGGTCCTGAGGTCGACCCCCGGTACCCACACACACACACACACACACACACACACAAAATAGATAATAAGAAGTAGGGTGATAGCTCTTTCTCAGATGGGAAAGGGATCAAGAGATGGAGGGAGGGAAGGGAAGGGAGGGATGAAAAAAGGAATGAAGATGTATTGTGCACATGCAACAACTCCACACAAGGAATGGAAACACTATTTACTGCAAACATGTACTAGTAAAAACAAATTTAAAATAAGAATAAACTAAAAAATTATGACTATCATAATTTTTAAAAATCTTGATTAATGATTCATAAAATAGCAAGTTCATTGTTGGGTTCTCAATGAGCTTATTTTCGTACCTGGCTTTAATGACAATCAAAGTTGAAAAAGATACCTCACTGAGACATCACTGGCTGAGTTTGCTAAATCATAAGCCAATCTCATCGACCTTCCTTGTGTAACCCATGGTTGAAATTCAGCTAGAAATGGCTTTCTCCCCTGCTGTCCTTGGTTATTTTGAAAGCTAATCAGTATGTGTTGCATCATTGTATTTTGGCAAATAAGTTGAAAAATCCACCGAAATTCTTTGTTTCCAAACTTTTACAACCAGAAAAGAATTTAATTTCCTAATTTGTGTCAGCCTAATTTGTGCATGAAACCACTTTAGCATGCTTTGAAGCTGCCAAGGAAATCTATGTATTAAATATTGTTATAGCTTAATGGTGTCTTACCTATGATTTACTTTTGCAGTGCTAGGGATCAAACCCAAGGCCTCATGCATACCAGGCATGTGCTTTACCATTGATCTATACCCCCAGCCCTGTTTCATACCTTTTATATAAAAGAACTGTTAGTAGAAGTTCTGATATTTTCTTCCTTCACAACAGTGATTGACTTTGGATCCTTTTTAGTACATATTCAATCTATGTTACACATAATTGGCTTAAGTAACAAGGCTATTTCCATTCTTTTAGTAGTTGCTCTGAATTTCTAAAAACATATGTAGCTTAAAAAAAAGTAAGTAGCTATAAATTTGTGAACTAATTTAAAATCTGAAACTATTCATTGTATTTGAATCTAATCTAAAGTTATCCACTTTTCTGTTTTCCTTTATTTATTTATTTAATTTATTTATTTTGAGACAGGGTCTCACCACGTATTGCAGGTTGGCTTTGAACTCACTTATGTAGCCCAGGCTGGACTTGAACTCATGGAGATCCTCCTGCCTCAGCCTCCCAAGTACTGGGATTACAGGAGCATGCCACCACGCTTGGCCTTGTTTTCCTTTAATGCTTTGGAATGACCCAATTTCATTAGGCTTATCTAGTTTTACCTCTTTTGGTAAATGTTTTTGTTAATTATGGAAGTGGTATTTCACAGTCAATAGTTATCTGCATATATTAATACATATTATTGGCTTCTTACTCCCTGTAGGGTTTTTTAATCCAGGTTTTTAATCTTCTCTCTGGGTTTCTTTTTCATCTTACCAGGGTACTATGCACCCTTTTGTAATTTTTAGTCTGAGTTTGTAGCAATGGAAATGTCAGTATTTTGCTGATGAATGGTAGTATAGCTGAACATAAAATGTAAGAGTGGCAGTCATTTTCTTTCGCATCTTGTCTCCTGGCAGCTATAATTGCTCATGAGAATCTGTGTTGGTCCAAATGTCATAACTCTCTTTCATTTCAAAGACTTCCTACTAGTTATTTTCTGTATCCATCTGTCTTTGCCTCCTATCTACCTGTTTTTATTTCATATTTGCCTCTTTGCTTTTGATAGATGCCAGTCCTTCACTTCTCTTACATAAACCTCCTTATTTTAATAACCCTCATTAGACTCTTCTGTAATGTGGATAGTGTCAGGAAATAGGCAGTCATATTATACTGGTTATTTTAATTACTTGCTTTTTTTAGTAATAGCAGTCTTAAGACACCGTCACACGCTGTGTAACAGTAGAATTTTGGCAGGAGGCTGCGTAGGTGATAGTGGTCCCCTAAGATCGAAATGGGGCTGAAACATTCCTGTTACCTAATGATGCTATAGGCTTTGTAATGTCGCAGCACAGTGCGTTACTCATGTTTGTGGTGATCCTGGTGTAAAAAAGAAAGAAACTATTGTGTTGACAGTTATATAAAAGCATAGCTCGTGCAATTACATATAGTGCATAATACTTTATAATGATAATAAACCACCATGTTACTGGTTTATATATTTACTACACATACTTTTTATTATTATTTTAAAGTGGACTCCTTCTACTTATTTAAAAAACAAGTTTACACTAAACAGAATCCCAGAGTTGGGCAGCAGCCTCATCCGTCTCGTGCTTAACTTGTCTTTTGACTGCACTGGAAGCCCACACCCAGCGACTGAGCCGGGCCATCCGGTGCGCGTCAGCGCACTGTGTGACAGTCACATGGGTCCAAGTCACCTGATGACTCACATCTCAGACCTCGTTCCATCACTGAGCGACATGTCACTGCATTTTGGAATTCAGCTGGTGCATTCGGTTTTTGTCTGCTTCTTTGGTTTTAGTTTTCCCCTCTGTCTCTTGCTTTCTTTAATAGTTTTATGGAACCAAAGTCACCCCCCACCTGGTCCCCTTGACCCTCCAGCCCAGGTTTTCTAATGACACCGTGGGCTTGTGCTGCATGGTGAGGCAATGTTGCCCATTTAGGGAGCAAGATGAAGCTTATTTATTCTCGATAGAGGACTTGTGCTCCCATCTCAGCCGTATAAAGCCGGGGCTCCTGGAAATAGGGCAATAACCTGTTGTTTTTCAACCTCATTTCTCGAGTCATTCATGCAGCCCCATTCAAGCAGAGCCTTTCTTTGTGTGGCATCTTTGAAACCTGTCACCACCGGGAGCTGAGCATCCCGCCTCCAGCCTTTGTCTGCTTTTGCACCTTGAGCACAGCAGGCCTCAGCAGAGTCCTCACTCACCGCTTTGAGCTCAGGCCTCTTTGGAACTCATGGAAACAGTTGTCTGGCTTCTAAGGCCAGTTGTGACTGACCTGTGCAGTAGTTTACACACCACTGCTGTGCGTCCAGAGAGGTGGGGAGGTGTCCGAGCTTGGGCACACCAAGTCACATTGGTCGAAAGTCCAGACTTGTCAGGTCTGTCCAGCTAGCAGAGCTTTATTAGGGCCTGGATGTTAGGCCCTCAGAATATCCCGGAAATTCTCACGGCCTCTGTGTTAAGATGTTGTTTAAGCCATTAAGCATGTTGCCTGGTGCAATAGTGCACACCTGTGATCCTAGCTATTCTAGAGGGTGAGGCAGGAGGAGTCCAAGTTCAAGGTTCACCTTGGCAATTTACTAAGATCCTGTCTCAGAATGAAAAATAAAATGGCTGGGGATGTAGCTCAGTACCACAAAAAAGAAAGAGAGAGAGAGAAGGAGTGAGAGAGAGAGAAGAGAAGGTAAAGAAAAAAGAAAAGTTAAATGTGACCAGAAGAGCCATGAATAAGGGAAGAAAAGCAAAGTGACTGAGGAGACCCTTCCTTACACCCTGTGACAGAAGAGAAATCTCAAAAGGAGGCTGGTTAGGAATTATCGAAAACGTAGGCACGCCAAGTAAGCGTTGTGCCGAAACCCAGACAGTAGAACAAGAGATAAACAGCTCACATTTCTCTGCCCAGATCTTCCTGGAAAGACTACGTGTGGCAAAACTTTCTCCTCTGCACTTTTTGTTGTTGTTAATAGTTTGGGAATTTGGTTTAGTACTTAGCAGGGTTATAAGTTTAAGCACTTTGCTCATCGAAACTATCGTTTCTGTAACTGGTAGCTGTTTTTGTAAAAAGCAGTGGCCAAAATGCTTTCAGAACTAATTTCCAATAGAATCTCTTCCCAAAGGAATGGAGAGCGAGCTCTGTCATGGATAGTTGGTGTTCCAGCACTGTCCTCTATCTTGGATGGATCTGGTGTGCCAGAGCTCTGCTAGGCCAAGCGTTAGAATTGCCGGGCAGTTCATTCTCTTCGTTTTCCATTGTAAGGAACAGAGTCTGACCTTTTTTTTTTTTTTTTTAATGTGGGTACTGGGAGTCGACCTCAGGGCCTTGCATTTGCCAGCAGGCGCTTGTGCCACTGAGCGATATCGCCGGCCCTTCTTTTTCCTCCATGTGGGTACTGGGAGTCGAACTCAGGACCTCGCACTTGCTGGGCAGGCGCTTATGCTGCTGAGCTATCTCACCAGCCCCCGACTTTTTAGAAAAGGAAACCAATGGGTTCTCTGAAAGCCAAACCCTGGTATTTTAGCATGAGATTCTGGATTTGATCTGCCCTCTGGAAAAGCATTTCTGACTCCTGTTGCCCACATCATTACTTGAACTGCTCTCAGGCCCCTGGACTTCCGGTTCAGTCTGGAAAAAGCAGAGGATTATTGCCTCAGCTCTCCCTGCTCACCAAGCAGTAAAAGCATCAACTAAGAAGCCATATGAAGGCTGGGGATGTGGCTCAATGGTGGAACACTTACGCAGCATGTGCAGGCCCTGGGTTGGACGCCCAGGACTGCAGAAAAGTAATGTGAAACCTGCAGAATTTTTGTAGGGATCCAAGGCATTCAATTCTCTGAAACAGAGAGACCAGCCCTAATTTTCTTGGGGGTGGCATGGTACTAAGTATGCTAGGCAGGTGCTCTACTCCTGAGCTACACCCCCGGCCTGTTTATGGGGCTTTTTGAAGAAAGATGTAAAAATGTGCTCAGAGACACATTTGAACACCAGAACACCACCAACTGCGGCTGTGGCTGCCTCAGCTGGACAGGCCCGGGGTCACAAATACCTTTTCATTTTGAAATAGAAGACACGAGTAAGTGGAATGGAATTGCATTAAAAAATTTTAATGGACACACGATCATTGTACATAGGCATGGGGGCAATGAGCCGTTTCAAAGCATGTACACATTGTGTAATGATTCAGGTGGGGAAATTAGCATATCCATACCTCAGATATTTATCTTTTCTTGTGGTGGGAACATTCAGATTCTTCTCCCCTAGCTATTCTGAAATACACATTATTATTAACCATAGTCATCTTAGTGTGTAATGGTGCAACAGAAATTACCCTTCCTAATTGTACTTTTGTACCTGTCGGCCGACCTCTCCTCACTCTACACCCCTTCTTCGTCTCTGATAACCATTGTTCTATTGTCTACTTCTATAAGAATAGATTTTTAGATTCCACATACTAATGAGATCACTCAGTATTGGTCTCTGTGTTCCAGGCTTATTGCACTCAGCCTAATGTCTTTAGGGTTCATCCATGTTGTAAAAAATGACAATTTCACTTTTTATGACTGAATAATATTCCATTTTATCCATTCATCCATTAGTGGACACCTAGGTTGATCCATATCTTTGCTAATGGTGAATATTGCTGCAGTGAGCAGGGAATGAAGAAGTCCCCTCAACATACTGATTTCATTTCTGTATACCCAGCAGTGAGATTGCTGGGTTATATGGTTGTGCTAACGGTGACTTCTTGAGGAACTTCTGGACTATTTTTTATAATGTCTGCACTCATCTACATTCTTGCCAATAGTGTGCAAGGGTTCCCTTCGTCACATCCATGCCAACAGTTATCTTTTGTCTTTTTGGTAATAGCCGTTCTAACTGGAGTCAGTTGATATCTCATTGTGGTTTTGATTTGCATTTTTTGATGATTAGTGATATTTAATGATTAGTGATTAGTGCATTTTTTCACATACCTATTGGCCATTTGCATATCTGTTTTAAAAAGTAGTATCTACTCAGGTCTTTTGGCCATTTTAAACTCAAATTATTTGGGTTTTTTACTAATGACTTTTTTTTTTTTTGGTGGGTACCGGGGGTCGACCTCAGGACCTCGCGCACCAGCAGGCGCCCATGCCACTGAGTGATATCACCAGCCCCTTTTTTCGTATGTGGGTTCCGGGAGTCGAACTCAGGACCTCGCGCTTGCCAGGCAGGCGCTTACACCGCTGAGCTATCTCACCGGCCCACTAATGACTTTTTTTGAAGACCTCATGTATTCTAGATATCAACCCCTTGTCAGATGTACAGTTTGCAAGTGTTTTCTTGCTTCTCTAAGTTGTCAGACAGCCCCATGCAAACAGCCTCTTTAACGATCCAGCTGGTGAGGGGGGCGGCCCTTTCCTGAAGGTAGAGAAGCTCTGAGTGTACCTTGGATGGAGTGCTCCAAACTACTGCTGAAAGCTAGTCTGCATCAAAGCAAGCTGAGTAGTATACGAATGGGACAGTTAATAAAAGCAAAACTAAGCTCATATTTAGAAACATAATATAGAACATTTATGCATCTCAATGCTGCTTCTGGGACTATTATAACAGGCCCACTGAACATTTTGTTTTCAGGCATTCCCCAACTAGAGCAGATTGATTGTGGATCCAAATTAAATCAAGGGAGGGAGTGGATTCTCCCTGAAGCGTGGGGAAAATAGTCTCCTTATTGCACTGTTTCCTTGTACCTGGCCTTTTGAGTCTGGGGAGGGTAGTTGTGGTGTCAGTGATCAGTTTAGTGGGGCAGGAAACAGGTGGACCCTTGACCACTGGGGCAGACACTCAAGGTTAGTTTTGGTATTTCTGCACAGCTTTCTGTACTGCCCTTCCTCTGTTTATTTCTTGCACCACCAGTGGTGAGGTTTGGGTTCTTAGCAGGCAAGGGCAGGAGAAAGTTAAGTTCCTAAGTAAGTGAGTTCCTGTGGCCAGCTAACTGAAAGGATTACTTTCTGCCACTTTATTTTAATTTAAGATGTTTTACATTATTGTCAATTTATAACTATGTGTTTATAGACGATGAAGTGATACAGATAAAGATGTAGGATGAGTAAATCAAGCTGACTAAGCTACCCATCCCCACACTTACTGCCTATCATTTTATGTTGCAAAACATGTACGGAAGGAGCACAGTCCTTTATCGGAAACCCTTGGGGGCAGCTGTGTTTCAGAATTCAGAATTTTTTATTTTAGAAATCTAATATAATGCATCTTCTATATATTATCATCCCTAAAAGGGCCTGAACAGATTCTCATGATCTGTAACATGAAAATTTCTCTAGCAAAATACGATTATTCACTCTAAATGGGACAACTAAAGATTTTAAATAGCACACAAGTCAGGCTGAGACATCAAATGTATTTTGGAGCCTGTCTTTAAAAAAAAAAAATAACATTTTTCTAAGCTTTCTAGATTTTAGAATTGTGTATAAAGAATTGTGAGTCTTAAATAAATTACATCAAAAAGTGATTATTGGGCCATCTTTGGAACCTAGTCGGTATTTATGAGAAAAAGTGTATTTCAAATGATTAACAAAACAAACATTTGGCACACAATCCATTTGTCATTTGGGAACTAACCGCACTAATAAAAATGATTAAAAGTTACATTTTGAACTGTGGAAAGGCTGATATAAATACGTTCATCTGAGACAATATGCAATTTTAACTCAGGACTTATTAGCTACTCCTTACCAAATCCTCAGACTTAATGATATCTCTTCTCTCTGTGTTTCTTATTTTCCTGGTAAATCCTCTTTTTTCTCAAAAATAGTTGATGTGCCCTAGATTTTGTGCGGATGACACTCACTCTGGGTAGCTGGCAGGTCTTAATCAGGGCAAGGAGATGAGGTGTGGAAACCACAACCACCTCAGTCTTATGGGAGCCAAGCACTTTTTTAAAAATATGAAGACAATTTTTAAAAAAATTCATGGAGTGATAGATGCTTAAAATCATGTCACAGAATTAAAATAATGTAGATAAAAAATTCAGGGCAGAATCACTGAGAAATTCAGCTTTTCTTTGAGGAAATTTCTGAGCTAGCACTGATAGTATAAATGAAGTATTTGCTTTAACTCTGAAAGACCCTTAATTCTGCAGGAAAACTTGAAGTTACATTAAAAACAAAAATACTTAACCTCAGAAGCTGTTGCAATGGAAGACTAGGTTATAAATAATTTGGAAGTAGTTTGTCACTAGGGATTCCAGTGTCATAAAGAAATGCTTAAACAATTTACTTTTTGAGTTTAGCAATCACAGAGGTCTGATAACCCTATGAACTATTTTTTAAAAACCTGTCAAAATAAAACTCTTGCAGAGCTTCTTGTACTGAGAATTCACTGTATTGTAGGTCACATGAGATCATTGCAAATCTTTTTCCTATATGTGAGAAAGTGCAGAAAGCAGAATTGGGCAGCCCCAAAATCTAATATGACAAGAGTTACAAGGCTTGGCACATGATTTTAAGGATACAGTGATATTTATTTATTTACTTATTTTGTTTTTTAAAAAAATTAATTAAGTTTATTGGTACATTTTAGGTATTCAGAATGATCACAGTGATATTTAAGGATAAGAAAGAGTTCCATGTTTGTCCCTATGCCCTGATATTGTAAGCAGTTTGGTATCTTTGAGGATCCTATTTACATAACCAAATTACAGAAAATAAGTAAAATGGCTTTTCCTGTATTATTTGATGACTTTTTCTTGATCCTCAGATTTCTATTACTTAGATGGCTGCAGACTGCAACATACCATAGAATCCCCTACCCTGACCTCTTCTGACAATTATTCCCTGTATTATTAGTGACATTTGCTGAAATCTCTTTAAAATTGTTTTGAACATTAAGTAGACAGAAATTCTGACCACAACTAGGAAAGCTAATTGTTATCAAAACATAACCAAAATGGAACAGCAATGCTCAGCTTCTTGGGATTTAAAGGGAGTGGAGATATCAGATAGTCTTCATTTTAAAATGTTTTATCTGCTACTCCCTGCCCTCCTCCCCGAACAACCACCAGAACAGTTGACCATTTTACTTAGAAAAGTTGCCCCGTCATTCAGCGATGTCAGTGATCGAGGCTGCAGCCTCTCTAACCTCAAAGGAAGGACCATTTGTTGTAGTATTTTTAGAGACTCCTTTTTACCTTTTAATTATCTGTCTTTTTCTGCTCCCGTGTGCTCTGACATCTCTTGGAAACCACTGTGTCTTACATAGCATGTGCACTTTTTCCCCCTTACAGCGTGTGGCACACTCAACACTGCAGTGATTTTTCTTTTTTTTCTTTCTTTTCTCGTTTTTCACCCCCTCCTTTACTTAGAACAGAGGTAGAAACCCCAGGGGAATCAAGTACCCACTTGATAGGCTCAGTCTCTCTTAATCAGCCTGTAATGGAGCTAATGGCTGTTTGTCCTCCTTGGAGATATAAATTTCCTGGCGGTGTCTCCTGCAGACAGTGCACGAAGTATGCTGTGTGTGCCAGCAAGGGCTGATAAGCAGAGAAGGGCAGGGTGCTCCGTTAGCCAGCAGAGCCAGGGCTTCCCGGCTGCCAGCTACAGAACTCGCCTCGCCACTCCTGAGACATGGACAATGCCGGTAGGTGAAACAGGACTGAATTCTTCCTAGCTGCTGGCTTCCTTCGTAGCCTGCATCCTTCGCTGCAGAAGGTTTGCCTGGGTGTTGCTCCTGTTCTTCTCTACCGTGTTCAAGACTGGGAGCTGTGTAATATGTTAACCCGATGTATTGTCCACACGGCAATTAGCATCCGCTTTGAAGTTTAGGAATTGGGAACGGTGATTATCACGCTGCGTTCACCTTTCTGAATACTGCGCTATTCTCTTCAGTCTGGAGGAGGTGTACGGTGTGCTCCTTTTGTGCTTAGCATTGCGGGTGAAAAAATGCATATAGTTAATGTGAAAAAACTATTACTAAGCAGCGCCAAAAGGTAGATGGAGTTGATGTTAGGGAGCTGAACAAAAACAATTTTTAAAAATATAACGGTGTGCACAGTGAAATAAGAATTCTTTGGTATGATGCTCTCATCCTATACTGGGATGCAATGTTGAAATGTTTCAATACCCTCTGATACTTTCATCGCAGAGTTCAGGAATTAGTGGTCAATCATGTAGCTTTAAAAAATGTATTTGTTTTAAATATCTTTACCTGGTAGCTGGATAAACATGACAGGGGAAGTATTTAATTTTTAATTAATGAACCAGCATAAAATTACTTCTCCAGTGGAACTTTTTTTTTCTGTATTGAACTTTTAGGGGGTGTAGACTGTGGGGTGGCTCCCCATTTTTGGTGCTATCGGCCCTCCATGCAGATTTTCCCAGCTGTGTTCTGGATTCTCTGTCTCCTGAAACTCATTAGTTTAGCTACTCAGCTGGAATCGGCTGCACAGTGAGGCCGCAGGTCCTGGAAGCAGCCAGTGCTCCTGAGAGAATGTATCCTTTGACACCTTCCACGCTCAGCATCACACACCGGGGCTCCGGCATTTTGGTTTTGAAACTGAGCCATTTAGTCTTCAGCACAGGTAGCATTGGCAGGCAGAAGTTTTAAAGGCAGCAGGTTTTGTGTAGTGTGCACCTTACCAGAAACAAAACTCCCTGACAAAAATCATGCTGTCTTTGACACTGAAGGCACTGAAATAAATTGGAACAGTAGAATATCAGGAATGCAAAGACTAAGGTGGTGGAAGAAACAAAACAAGTGTAAGGAAAGTGCGTGTGCATGTGTGTGTGCATGGGGGGGTAGTAGTAGTAATAGTAGTAGGAAGAGGGCTGGATTCATGCATATGAATTCTACCCCCATGTTTGTCATTGAAATATACTGTTGTGCTTGTCATGAAAGCATGTAGGTCTGATGTTCTGTGACAAGGCACAATTTGAAGATCAAGGGGAAAAGCTTCTCTAATTACAGCAGGAGAGTGAGTAAAAAATAAATAAATAAACCAGGATTTCCAATGTAGCCTCGTTTAAAACTTCTGCCACCCACAATTAATTATACTGACATCCTGGCAGAACTGTCACTTTAATTCAGGTAAGTGCCTTTTTTCACTGACTCACGTATTTATTTAAAGGCCATTTAAGAAAAGGCAAGAAACTACTATAGCAGTCTTCTTGTAGGCTTCAGAAATGTGAAGGGTTGTTATTTCTTTTCTGGCTAACTATAGCTTTGGGTGATAAGTGTTGGCACCATTTGTAGCTATATTTGTTTATGCTATTAAATGCCATTAATAAAATACCTTGCCTCCTGACAAGCTTTGAGAATATACTATGAAGAATGGCTTTTAAAGTAGCAGTTTCTATATCATTTCCAATTTTAGATGTAATCTCAAATATAATCATGTATACTTTTGAACAGAATAAAAGGCTTCTAAATTATATTAGTTGAGTAATTCAGAAATAACATCTTGGGCCGGTGAGATGGCTCAGCGGTGTAAGCGCCTGCCTTGCAAGCGCAAGGGCCCGAGTTCAACTCCCAGAACCCACATACGAAAAAGGGGCCAGTGATATCGCTCAGCGGCACGGGTGCCTGTTGGTGCGCGAGGTCCTGAGGTCGACCCCCCGGTACCCACAAAAAAAAAAAAAACGAAATAACATCTTTCTTATAAACAGCATATAATTGGTCATCAACAATTACTTTTCAGGGTCATTTTTGGATGATGTAAGCACCTCTCTTCCAGGAGGGAAATACAAACATCCACTGCACACGTATCTTATTCCATTGACTGACTATAAGAAAGGCATTTAACATACACTGTTAAGAGCCAAACGAAAACCTGAAATATCTTTAACATTGTACTGAATGGCTCTGTTAACTTGGAGTGTTGCAGTTTCACCGATTTAGTTAGATAATGATGACGTTAAATATTCACCTAAATGTTTCTGATCAGAAGTGGGTTTAGGCAGTGGATATCAGAGCCCAGCAGTTCACAGCTGAGCACCCAGGCTAGCAACTGAACCATGGGTTTCAGGGAGCGAGGCCTCTTTTCAGCAAGGGTTTCTGCACGGAGCTTGGATAATTGTTAGGCAAAAACACAACAATGACACCCCCCCACCAGCCAAATGCCTCAGATTTATTCAAATCCCTCAGAACACCACTTTAGACATACTTGTGTGTGGTTTTGTTATTAAATAAGGAAAAAGGAGCCAGTAGGGACTCTGCCCTTTCAGTGGGATGTGTACCGTTCAGCAACCGTGCCTTGGCGGTCCATTCAGCCACTCCTTGGCAACAAAGAGCTGACATTCCCACTATCTCAGAGCAGGAGACATCCCTTCCCCATAATTGCTGGCTTAGGTATTCCTTTAAAAGCTTTTCCTAGAATAACAATGAAATATTTATCAAACTCTGTGGGTGGGTGGAATATGTTAGGGCAATTTTAGCAATACCTAAGCTTTTCTTCTTCTTTTGCCCGTGCCTCATTTTTCTTAGAAGTTATGTAACAACTCAGCTAGATGGTCATTTTAAATGACAAACTCATGACTCTTAATTACAGTCCAGTATTCTGCCAGTGCATCTGTGTCCCTCTGTCACCTCTCACTTAAGCTTCATCATGAATGAGCAGTGAAAAGAGGTGCCCAGGCAACACTGATTGGTAGTGTATGCTGATGACCTGAGACACAATGTTTTGAAATGAAATTCCACGTTCTGCAGGGCAGAGTCTTGTTGAAAAAGTGCTGCAGCCTTTAGTGGACTCATTTTTCCTTACTTGAAACCAAGATATTTCTGTTACCCTGTGTGGGTCCTAAGAGGCCCTCATTTGGAGAGGAGGTGGCAGCCCCTGAGAGCCCCTGCACCTCTGCCTTCCATTCTATCCCAGTGGTTCAAAGGTTTTGGATGCTTGATGTACAATCCCTGAATCTGAGAAGTCACAATCTATAGCTCCCTGCAAAGAGGCCGAGGTTAGCTGGAGGCCAGCTGAGGTGAGGTTTGCAATGGAACAGGCAAGAGTGATTGATCCTTTTAGGTAAATGCTGGCTCTGCCACCTGCCATCCCAGCGGCCATGAACAAAAGATGTAAACTCTGTGTGCATGAGTTTCTCATCTGTAAGTAGTGACAGTAATTGTACCAATTTCATGGGATTGTTGTGAAGAGGAAAGAAAGTAACAGATGAACAGGTTTTGCCACCGTGGGTGGCATGTGGTTATACTCTGTGCCTGCCGGCACTTTAGAGAACCATCCAAACACTGAGACAGGTTGCTTGATGACAAATACATGCTCTAGCAGGATGGCTGTTGGAAGAAGTGCAGATAATAGTGGAGAAAGTGAGCAGATACATGCAAGAGAGCAGCCAGGTGGCTGCGTGAAGAGTATAACTGGAAATTAATGTGGTGCACTGGGATGGGACTGCAGGACACTTTGGTTGTGCATTGGTAGAGCATGGTGAACAGATACGAAGGTAGAGACAAGTAGATTAGTCAGAGGAGACCTTTGAGGTTTCTAGTTTGAGGGTGTAGGACAGAGATCTGCACTACGGAACACAAAATGAGTTTTAAGGGAGAGGAGATGACTTCCGTTCTGGGATTCTTGGTTTTGAAATATCTTCCGTGTTGTCCACTAACCATAGCAGTAGCCATAGTGATGACTTTTTAATTCACTGAAAGGTATACACCACACCCGCACACACACACACACACACACGCACTCACGTGATTCCTTACTGACCACGGGTTTGAGATAAGGCACGGTGGGCGGTTTGTTTGGATCTTTACTTTGTTTAGAAGTCTTTTCCATTTTGCATATGTTTCATTTACTTTGGCCCAGTAAACTCGGTGACAGCTAATGCTTCCTCCCAGCCTTTGGAGGATCGATCCCCTGAGATGGGGTAGAGAAAGGAGATTTTCAAATGCTTCATCTTTCAGTACAGGTGGAAATAAGACTAAGCCCAGAGAAAATGACCCTAAGCACTGAAATAATTTGGGAAAAGTCCAGGCTATTCCATAAGAAAATATGAGCACAAAGACCTTTCAGTTCGAGCAGGTTGGAAATTTTATTAATAGGGAAATCTACCCCAGCAGCTCAGGCTGTCATGCCTGACTTCCTGGTCAGCTGAAGGCCGTGGCTCAGGAGAAAGGCTCTGGTGGAGCCCACTTCTCACGGGCACTGACGTGTTTTGATAGAGGACGCTTCCCAGAACATTTGACTTTGTTCATAAACTCTATTTGGCGCAATTTTAATGCTTTCCCTCTCCCTCTCTTTGGTAGTATTATGTTCTTACCTATAACTGGTTAACCATGATCCTTTTAAGCAATGTGATATTTATTTAGTTAGTTAGTTGGTAAGGTAGTTTTCAGTATTGGGGATTAAACCCAGAGCCTTCACATCAAGATGTACCCTCAGCTTTTTATCTTTTGAGGTAGGATCCTGCTAAATTACTAAACTGCCCACGCTGGGGTTCAGCTTTCTATCTTCCAACCTCAGCTTCTCAGACTGCTGAGATTATAGGTGTACCATGCCTGGCAAAATAAAATGTTTGATATATACACACACATACTTGTGTACATAATATGTACACAAACATTTGCCTGTACATATGTACTGTACATATTTCCATCTGTAGTGGTGTGTGGATTCTTTGGTTGATGATCATCCGTCGTGATGCTGAGGAATGTAATGCTGCTAGCTTTTCTAAAAAGTTAAATAACAATTTAGAACATATTTTCTTTGTAATTAAAAAATACATTCTTATTCTCTGGAACACCACTTATATTTATTACTGAACATTTTATTAACCGAAACAAATAGATTTAACAATTTTAAATTTATTGTAAAGTCTATTGTATTATTTTAGCATTATATAATTTTTTTTTTTTTTTTGTGGGTACCAGGGTTGACCTCAGGACCTCGCGCGCCAGTAGGCGCCCGTGCCGCTGAGCGATATCACCGGCCCTTTTTTCGTATGTGGGTTCCAGGAGTCAAACTCGGGCCCTCGCGCTCGCCGGGCAGGTGCTTACGCCGCTGAGCCATCTCACCAGCCTAGCATTATATAATTAATTAAATAAGTATTTTCAAGAGCACCCAGGATTTTTCCCCTAAGCAAAAGATCAGTATTTGCTAAATCTACTTTTTGGAACACCTGTTTTCAAAATGCTAATATTATTATAGAAATCACTGTTCTTTAAAACAAAAATGCCAAAAAGAAGAATAGATTTATGTTAAAACATAAAAGTACTCTACAAATAGCACGGAATTTTCTTCCAGTTTTTATTGCAGTTACAGAGTGCTTTTGATTTTTGAGAATAAACTAACAGACTTGTCTCAAGAATGTGTAGAAGCCAGACAAAGACTGGTTCAAACATGAAGGTTTTTTTTGTTGTTGTTGTTTTCAAATTATTGTAATTTGTTCAAAGTGTTTTTTTCTTTGCAACCACTCATCTTTCTAATGGCAAAATAAATTTTGATTTTTCTATATCCACAAGATAAAATAGGGATGCTTGTCAAATGGCTTTAGTCAAGAAGAACTATTGGAAAAGATACAGAAAATAAACAAGAATACATTTTGGAGGCTGAGGGGGGAAATCAATAACCCAACATTTTCTAAATCATATACTATTTTATATTAATTCCATGGGAAATTAATTAACCACACCCCCATATACACACATGAAGAATTTAGTGTTCAGGCAATTTTTGGAATTGTTGAGTTTCATAGCAATAAACAAGTTTCTTAGCATAGTGAGGACACACATGCTGCTAGACTTAGCATAGAATTCCTTGTCTGTGCTGGTATTTGTAGAGATTTCTGAGATGGAATAGAAAATGCGGCATCTCTCACCTATATTAAGTACAGTTCTTCAGGGGATGTCTAGTTACAACGCAGATAACTCTAATTTGAGAATCACTGTTAAAGTCCCCTTTTCCTCAGTTTTGCTTTCTATTTTTATCTTATGCTTCTTCTCCCAAATTCTTCCTAAATTAACTTCCTGTTTTCTAATATAGGAAGCCATTTTTCATAACTAGCAGTATTCACCTTCATAAATATTGATGCTTGGTTATTCTGAAATTGAACCCCTATGTCATCTCCGTCTGTCATTTCGCTGCTTCTTCCTTGTTGCTAGCCTTTGGGGGATTTCATTCCTTTTTAGCATCACCATCTGATGAAAGAAAGAAGGAAAAGGAGCCAGGTCTTCAACCTGCTGGTGTAGGAATGGAATTCAATCACTGCTATGGAATTGAGAGTGCTGCACTTATTTTATTTATCCAAACAGATCATTTCAAATGAACTATTAAAAATTGATGATATGAGATACTGTATATAAAATGGTAATATCAAAGTTCTGTTTTTATAAACCAGGCACCAGTGATATATCAAAAACAAAGGCAAATCATATTCAACTAAATGTTAAATGTCTATAAAGGAAAGCTTACCTTTTGTGAATGCCTTTATGCCCTAGGCACCAAGTGAAGTATTTTACACATGTTGCATCTTTAATTCTTGCAATGGCCTGTAACCCCAGCTCTCTGGGAGGCTGAGACAGGAGGATCTCAAGTTCAAGCTTAGCCTAGGCAACTTAGTAAGACCCTGTCTTAAAAAATATAAAGGGCTGGGGTTGTAGCTCGGTGCAAAGGCTCTGAGTTCAATTACCAACACTGTAAAACAAAAAACAAAAAAAACCCTTTGCTCACTATAACAAATATTATTTTCCCCAAGTTATACATGAGGAAATTGAGGCCAAGGAAGAATTCACTGATATATAAGTAGATGCTTTATAAATAAATTCAGTACTTCTTAATAATAACAAAGTCAACAGAGCATTTTCATGTTGTTATATTGCTTTGAGAGCGGGAATTCCAGGTCTTTGTATCTTTTATATCAAGTACAAAGCTTGGACTGTAATAAGTATATGTGTTTTTTAAATTAAATCAAATATGCTATTTAATTAACTTGGAGCAGTTTTTCCAAAAGGAAATTTATTTTGAAATATCACTGTCAAAGAAATCCCATCACAGATCTGAATACTTTGTTGGGTGGAAGTCACTACATGGGTAAGAAAAATATGTAACTGAAAGCATTTCTTTCATAAACATTTATACATTTGTGACAGATTATAAAATAGAGTACTTTTTGGTCGAGTACATTTATGAAATCTGGTACCACTATAAAAATTTATTCAAAGTTTTCACTGAGGGTATGATAATATTAGGGTCATTAACAGAAAAAATTTTAAAAGGCCCTCCAAATTTTAAAGTGATATTTGAATAAAATTCAGACACACCTTTCTGCAATCTGGAAGAATTTTACTCTATCTTCTTCCAGAGAGATTGTGGTTAAAGGCGAGATCACAGAGTAGCAAAGCTATTGTCCCATCTGACCAGGTAATTAGCTCTTTTTCTTGTGCCGATAATACTAACATGTTATGGTCTGCAGAACCTCTTTCAAAGG
Organism: Erethizon dorsatum; assembly: GCA_028451465.1. NCBI lineage: Eukaryota > Metazoa > Chordata > Mammalia > Rodentia > Erethizontidae > Erethizon > Erethizon dorsatum. The sequence goes on from CM051823.1 coordinate 147,962,908, forward strand.
CTCTGATATTCTGTGAAGCACTACAAGCTTTGCAAAACACACTGTGAAAGAGTCATCTCATTTAAATATATATGTCAAGAGAAGCTACAGTTTCAAAAAGAGGTAGAGAGGTAGTCAGGTCTTCCTACTATTCGATAGGTATCTGTGGAATTGTTTTTCAAAAAGATAGCTCCCCAGTATCAAGCTATCATACAAAAATCACAGTTTTAATTTCCTCACGTATACCAATTTGTCCTAAATATTTAATATCCTAATTCTGTATGTAGACTACAATGATGCCTCATGACTGGATTTTAGAATCAGGATTCCATTCTTAGATGTGAATCATTCCGTCAGAGCACAGATTTCACACCTCGACAGATGGGAACTTCAAGTTCTGACATTTGTTGCTAATAGTAACTGACTGTATTTGACTCCACCACCCCATCTTCTAGCCCCGCTCCCCTATGTCCTCACCTTCTACCTGACTGTTCTCTGTTTGTATACACAAAAATGCCATTCCTATGTCCGCACATCCGGGAAACGCAGGATGAAGGAGTGAGACAGAGCTTTCGTCTTCGTGGACCTCTCTAGCAGAGAGCGCACAAGTTAATAAGGAGTTGACGAAATGCTTGGATTGTGATCAGTGTTGCAAAGTTAATAAACTGATGCTGGGGGCCAGAAATGTTTCCTATTTTATATCTTTTCTGCTTTTGAACTATTTGCAAGTATATAATGAGATATCCTGGGGATAGGTCCCACATTTGAACATACACTTCATTATGTCTCCTATACACCTTATATACTGCTGCAGTTTGGATTTTAAATGTCCCCAATGGCCCAAGTTTTGTAGGCTTCATTCCCGGAGAGGTACTGCTGACAACTCTGAAGAGGGGCCCGCAAGGAGGCTTTCAGGACGTTGGGGCACGACCTTGAAGGGGAACACGGGACCTTTAGTCTCTTCTTTCTCTGTTTTGCTCCCTGGTGTGAAGGGAAGTTTTGCTGTACCACACCCCCCACATGATGCCACCACAGTCCAAGAGCAATCGGGCCAATTGATCAAGAACTAAGACCTCAAAAACTGTGAGCCAAAATAAACCTTTTCTCTTTATAAATTGATGATCTCAGGTATTTGTTATAGCTACAGAGAGCCAATTTACACATGCACATTGTTTGACAGTAATTTTATACAATATTTTTAACTTGCCTGTATTTTCACTGAGACTCATCACACGAAGTCAGGAGTGGGATTTTTCTACTTCTGGCATTGTATCACCTCTAAAAAGCTCCAAATTAGCTTTCAAATCTAGATTTTTGGGTTAGGGATAATCAAGCTGTGTTTGAGTAGCGAACAGGGTTGGGCTGGAGGACTGCTCTCGATGGGGCCTTGGGATGCTCCTGAGAACTTGGCCTGCTGCATGATACCCAGAGAATAAAAAGGAATCAGAAACCTATGAGAACAAGGGAAAAGGTGTCTCAAGCTGAGTGACCCGCAAATGCACAAACACATGAGGAAATGCATTGGGATGTTTGGGCGACAAAAGGCCCAGCCAGCATTGCTGGCTGAAGTTTGACCTCCGTTCCACCAGCTTTTCGGAGTTTTTTGGAGGATTTTAGGCAGCGATGCGACGTGGTCATGGCTGATTTCAAGGCCTGACAAGACAAGGAAGAGCAAACAGGAGAGGCAAGAAGGGAAGCTCCTGGGATGAAAACCACCTTGAAGGCTCTTGGTGGAGTTGGTGGCGGAGGGTGAGGGTCACAGCATCCTTCCAGCTGGTCTCCACACTGTGGCCATCCCAGGGCACTGGGACTTCTCTACCCAATTTGTACTTAGTGGTGGTGTACCTGAAGTCACCCTCCATTTGAGTCTTTTCTTCCCAACCAGACGGAAACATCTTAATGGTAGCTGCCACATCATAGATGTCCTTTAGAACTAGAGTGTGTTTTCCTCTGTTAGAATCACTTGTGCATCTTCTCTAAAATCCCAGTCTCTGGGCCTCACCCTGGACAAATGCAGTCAGAATCTAGGCATCAGGGAGAGGTGTCAAGTTACTGTTCTTTTGTTTGAAGTCTCCCCACAGTGGTCTGAGAGAGTAACCAGTGTGAGGACCCTGCCCTGCAGCGTGTCTCCACCAAGCCTGGTCCCCTCCATCTCTCCTCCCTCCATCCGTCCACAGTGAGCATGTAGTCCAGCTGAGAAGTTGTGCCTGGGAATTATCTCCAGTCACGTGAGACTGTGACAGTGACCAAGACCTCCAAGGAAAAAGGCCGAAAGAAAAGAGTAGAGATGAAATAATTGCCTCTGGGTGACGTGGCAGTGTAGGAAGAAAGTAAACGGAACCCAGGCTTCCTATAATCTGTCCTTTTGGAGACCCTAGACCTAATCAAAGAAGGGGGTTACGGAAAGACTCTGTCCCCTGATTCCTAATCAGGAAGATGTCTTTCTTTTCCAGTGTCTTCCAAGCAAATCAAATGTTAAGAGTGAAAATTCACTGCAGCAGCAAAAACTATTTCATATGAGACTTTACATGTGAATTTTAACTAATGAGAAATGCTAAACATCCTTTGTCAGGTTTTATATTATAGGAGGGTACATTATTAGATCCCCCAAAGCCCTGCCATGATTTACTCATCACTAACTCTACTGAGTGGCAGGGTCAGCGTCACTATTAGACGCCAATGCCACATCAGCTGTATCCATGTGACTCACCATGGACACACTGCTTTCTGGTGATAGAGAGATAGGTCCTGCTCCATGTTATACCCCCCTCCAGACACAGACACAGACACACAGACAGACACACACACACACACACACACACACACACACACACACACCTACAGAATGAGTTTCATATTATTTTGGATCAATGGTGCCCTTAAATATTGATGCACAGGGTTGATTTGATAGCTTGCTTTTCTGGTATTTTGGTTAATAAATTTTCAATTTTTATAAAACCATCTTTTAATAATATTGGCCTTCTCTTTACATGGTCATGAGGGTCACTTGACGAAGTGTACATGACAAAGGTTTTGGACTAGTGTCTGTACAAATGAGGCGTCTCCTACTGGGAGGGGCTGGCAGAGGAGGCTGCATGCCTCGTCCTGCCTCCGCCTGCAGCGTCGCTTGCTCACCAACGCTTGCCACATGCCAGCTAACTTCGTGTGATGAGTTGCAATGAAAATACAGGCATGTTAGAAGTATTGTATAAAATTACTGTCAAGCGCCTATGATATAGCTCAGCGGCATAAGTGCCTGCCTGGCAAGCGTGAGGTCCTGAGTTCAACTCCCGGTACCTGCATATTAAAAAAAAAAATTACTGTCAAACAATGCGCGTGTGTAAATTGGCTCTCTGTAGCTATAACAAATACCTGAGATCATCAATTTATAAAGAGAAAAAGTTTATTTTGGCTCATGGTTTTAGAGGTCTTAGTCCTTGATCAATTGGCCCGATTGCTCTTGGACTGTGGTGGCATCATGGGGGGGGATGTGGTATAGCAAAACTTCCCTTCACACCAGGGAGCAAAAGAGAGGAAGAAGAAGAGACTAAAGGTCCTGTGTTCCCCTTCTAGGTCGTGCCCCAATGCAGGCTCTTGCCATTTCTCCTTCTCGCCCCTCACATGCTCTCCACTGCCACTGGGAAAATCCTCTTGAGTCACACCAGCTCAAGTGTGCCCTCCTCCTCTCAACCATCTGCAGCACCTCTGGGCAGAGTTTGTGTCCTGTGTCCTCCCCCAGCCCTCCTGGGATGCGTTTCTGCTGCACTCTTGTGCTCTTTCATGGCCTGGCCACTCGTTCCTCGAGAGCAGAGCCACCTCTTCTTCCTGGCCCGCACACTTATGGAGCACCCGACACAGGAAACATGCTCAGTGGGAAGGCAGACAGAGGCCTTGCTGAAGAAAAGCCTGAGGCACGTCTTCCACTGTGGCTATCACTTACACAGAAGCTATGAAGCAGTTTTTACTGGCAGTTGAACAAGTGGCCGTACGCCACTTAATACAAAGAGTGGCTATTAAACTGAGGAGCCCATCGGAATCAAATCTACCTGGGATTAAAACCTATCTATCTGCCATCTACATCTGTCTATCATCTATCATCTATATCTATCTATCTATCTATCTATCTATCTATCTATCTATCTATCCATCTATCTATCTACCATCTCTCTATCTTTGTACATCTTTACCTGTCCATCATCTATTCAACCAGCCAGCCAGCTGTCACCCCGCTCACTGGAGAAATACACTCGCCTCACACTGTATCGTTAATTCAGCCTTGTGTAAAACTTGGTCCACCCCACTTGCCTTTAATTTATCACCTGCTGCACATCTGTTTACATTTCATAAACCTGGGCATTATTTTCTTAGTAATGGAACTTTGGCAACCATCAATTTCTAAAAAATAGCTTAACATAGGGCATTTTAAATGAGGGGTTAAAAATAAAAATCGCAACCCTGACCTTTGGAATCATCAGTGTGGTATAAAGTGTGAAAATATCCTTTGTTTCCTGAAGGAGACGTTTGTCTTTACAACACCTGTCTTGCTTGCCTGTGGTCCTTACAGGATCGAAGTGATGGGTGGAGGAGCTGGAACAATAAGCATTTGACAACTGTCATTAACCAAAGAGTCATTTTTTTTTTAATTAAGGAAATTCCAAGACATTTGTCTAAATAAGTGTGACTGATGGTATAAAAAGCCAGACAGTTGAAAATTAAAGCCAACTTTATCTTTAAAAATCCAGACTTGGTCAAAAACCAGGAGCTCTGCAGCATACATCCAAAATGAAAAACCACCTCTAGCTCCTCAGTTTCCTGGCTTGTGTCACTTTTTGTCATAGCCCTAAGGCTCTGTAAACAGTAGTGTCCTTATAGCAACAAATGTGGGTTTCGTCCTTAGCCAGCTCAGGGAAGGTTTTCCCACAGCATCAAAACTAAAAGCTCCCAATGTACTTTTGGGTGCTTGGTATTTTGTTTTGTTTTATTTTATTTTATTTTATTTTATCAAAATCAGGTCTCACAAAACCATGTTTTAAATGCAGGACTAGAAATAAGTGCAAGTTTTTAAAAATGCTGTACACACTTCAACAATATCCCTTTCATCATCAAAAATGCTTACAAATATAGCTCATTTCTCACAGTTCTACAGTGAGTTATATAAACAGTTCATCAGCTCTGCTTTTAGAGCTATGTGATGGAGGCAGAGATTTTTGTCTTTTTTCTTTTGAAACAGCAGCTTCATGCGCAGCTTAACTGCACATGGGAAATGTTGCAGCGACATACAAAACACATGCCTGACTGAGCATGTGCTTGGCCACTTGCCAACCCATGAAGCATGACCATGCCAAATCAGGTTCCCACTGATTTTTCTCCAGAAGGAATGCCAAACACCATTTACCCATAGGTCCGCAGGCAATATTGTTTTTCAGGAAAATGTGATTATTTTTGTCCTGGCCACAAAGGCTGTCTCAGAGGAGGACAGCCAAATGGCTTTAGTCATAGTTTTGATGAAACACAACTGTCTCGATCTGTTATCTTGAAGTTATCTATGCTAGGATATGCAGTCACATAATCAGGGACTGGAGATCAGCTGGCAATTCTCATAGAGACCCATTAATTAGGGGACCACACTTATGAAGGCCATATATTATGCAGCAGGTGGACAGCAGCTGTGGGAACACTATGTACCTCCAGGGAAAGGACAAGAATTAGAGGAAGAGGGAAGCCCTAGCATTTTCACACAGGGATTGCGCATGGAGGTCCAGTCCCAGAGTTGGGGACTGGAGAATTGGAGAGGGATTTAGACAAATTATAGCAAGAAGCCAAAGTACGTAGATGCCTCGTGTAGGAACAGGTAGACCAAAGATGCCGGGGGGACCACGCAGGTTTTGTTCTGACTAATTCAGTTTAGTGTGAGCTGGTGCCCAGGGAAACTCCAAAGGGTGAGGCCAAGTTTCCACACACACACTCTCAGGTCCCCTGATTGTGAGGGCGGCTGGTCACTGTCACCAGCGTTCTTCCTCCCTTTCTGGAGTGATCCCGGGTGTGGGAAGCCAGCCACCATGAAGAAGCTCTGCCAGTCAACCACCAACACGTTCATGCCTATTTTGCATGAGAATCATTCTCAAACTGCAACTCTCTCTCGCCTTTAGCAGCATTCGCTTGCCTTCTCAAGTTAAACAGACTCCAGCCCTCGGAATAGTGTGGAATAAATAATCCAAAGACACAGACGGGGAGTCAGACGAGAAGGCTGCCGTTCCTGGCTGAGCCTCCCCAATCGCTGGCCCAGAGCCTGGGGCTCCTTTGTCCCTGGGCCTCGGTTTTTCACCTGCAGCATGGGGCTGGTCGCACGTGGCTCTGGTAAAAGCGTAACGTGACACAGACTCATCCAGACCCACGTGGGTTCCACTCTGCCCCCAGGGAAGAGCTTCGTCCTCACAGCTGTCCCCCAAGGAAGCGGGAGGTCACTGTTCAGCCTACCCCGTGTCCCTCTGTCCTCAGCCTGTTCCCCATCTCGTGCCTCAGTCAGGTCTCCTGTTCTCAGTGTGGTTGCATCTGGAGGCTCCAGCTCCCTCCTTTATTTTATTTTATTTTGTATTGTTGTCATTGTTGTGCTACTAGGGATTAAATCCAGGGCCTCATGCATGCTAGGAAAGTGCTCCACCATGGAGCTACACCCCTGCCCCTTGTTATTTTTATCTATGTACTTACTTATTTATTTTGACAAGATCTCACTATGTTACCCAGGCCTGGCTGGAACTTTCGATTTTCCTGCCTCAGCCTCCTGAATAGCTGTGATTAAAATCGGAAGCCACCATGCCTGATTCATTCCTTTTCATTTGCAGTTTTCTTCTCTTTTGTGGTCTAGAAAATGAGATCATCGAGATTATTATCCTTCTGTCCCAGTTAACGGTGCACAGACCCAGGGAGGGCCGGAGTTATTTTTGCCTGATTCATGACTATGGGCTGGGGTTTATACTTCTTACATTTTTGTTTGTTTTTGTTGTTTTTTGCAACAGAGTCTCATCGTGCAATTCAGACTGCCCTTGAACTCATTAAGTAGCCCAGGCTGGCCTTGACCTCACAGCAATCTTCCTGCCTCAGCCTCCCAAATGCTGGGATTACAGATGTGCGCACCACACCTGGCAACATTTACATTCATCTGGACTAAGTCACAGTTTGATTTATTTCTTATTTCTTAACATAACTGAGGTGGATGGTGAGGCAAATCTTTTAATTTAACTCTACATCCTATTTCGAAAGTCGTCTCTTATCCTCGGGATAAAGTCACAGCTCGAGGTCTCACACAAGTTGGTGTCTTCCTGACCTTTTCTGTGTCCCAACATCATCACCACGCCTCCTTGCACAACCCTGGGCCCCTGCATCCCAGGCTCCTCATCTCACCCAAGGACTGCATGTTCTGGCTCCTTTGCTTTGCTCCCCACCATCAGCCCTGCCTACACAGGCTCCCCACCAGCCCGGAGCCGCTCAAGGGCAGAGCGATCTGCACCCTGGTGTCCTTAGGCCCAGCACAGCATGTGCACCCAGTAAGGGTTTGTGACACGCAGCTTGGCTTGAGCTTGTAGTCATTGTTGCCGAGCTGCAAAATGTTCCATGAAGCACAGTGATGTATTTATACCATCTCATTACACAGATTTTTAAAATGTTCAAAGAAGAAAGGATAGTTGAGAGAAATGTAGTTGAATGCAAGATGCCAAAGCAACTTAATGAAATTGGTAAAATTCTTAGAGAGCCAAAAATAGTACTTTTGAATCTTGACTCTTTTCTCCTGTCTGACCAACATGAAACCAAACTTAGAATGGTAAAATGGATGTTTTTGTAGCAATTCCTCACAGAGATAATAATTACAGTAGCAAGGGCATTAAATTTTATATCTCACGAGAAAAAAGTACCATATATCTAAAAAATGTTTTCAGGGGAAATTTGGTGATGTTGAAGGAATAAAACTTGTGAAACCTGGCCATAAATTGAGGTGCAAGAAGGAACCAGTTTTCAGTCTGAAAAAGGCTCAGTGTGGTGATGCTGTTTTTCTACTCCCTGTGAACATTTCAGATTACCTTCCCTAGAAAAGCAAACTTGCAAAGCACCTAAGCTGTATCGGCATGCTGAAGTTGGCCTTTACTCCTGAGAGGTGAAGGGAGAGTAAACCTCAATCTTAATACCCAAAGGAGACAGCAATAATTCTGAACTGCAGTATTGTGAAAATCAGTTCACATGAATATGATGTGTGAAGTTGACTTTGCCTTTATAGAAACATTTGGTTTATGACAGAAGAATGCCTGAAAAGATCAAATCCCAAGCTCTGAATAGTTCTTCATCTATGGGCAATAACAGACGCACTTCTTTTTTTCATACTTTTCTATTTTTATTTTATTTTTACAACAAGCAAGTACTGCTTTAAAGTTGCATAAAAATCCAATAAATTATCTTATAATGAGTTAACTAGAAAGCAGCACATATCATACCAACTTACCATGATGTCCTACATGGTATCTACCATGTTTCATCATGTCCAATACGTAGATTCCATAGTCTATCACAGGATGCCTGAGAGCCCCCCCCATAATAAAAAGCTAAGGATGCGGCTCCCAGCCCGGTGTACTGGGATGAGTGGTTTGAAGAGCTGCCTGCCCGCTTCCCTCCCCCACACACCAATGTCTGCTTCTCTTGAATTTATTCCTGTATTAATCAGAGCTAGCTGTGAAATCTTGTTAATTCTTATGGTCAAGACTATGCCATAAAAATTTAGTATCTCTATGACATGCAGTATTACTACAACATGAACCAGATTTTCTTCTGCCTTCCTAAATTGAGAGTAGACTTGAGAGTTATGGAGTAAAATAAGCAATTTAGGAATATACCACCAATCTTTTTTAACGTTGTTGGAGGCAGTTGGTTTTCATGGTGTCAGGAAATAGCTTTGTTCAGATGGGTGCTTGTCTGGGTCGGGGTGTATGTTCACATTGCTCCTATGAAGCCCGATAGGGAGAACCGAGGGGTGCACCAAATAAGAGGAGATGGTTGTGAGAGTGGCTGAACAGAGATGCCTCAGAGTCAGTATGTAAAGGTGTTGCCACAGAGGCTAAGCTGAGTGTGTGATTGTGCCTACAGACTGAGTAGGAGCAGCAATGAGAGAGGGAGACCACTGTCAAGAGCTAAAAAAAAATGAAGCAAAAATCAAGAAACATGGTAGAAGCAAATCTAAGACTGTTACTCTGATCTCCCCCATGGATATTTGCTGAGTACATCATATGTCTCATGTTAAAAATATGTGACCATAATGTGACCACATGTACATACAATAGAATTAGACTGTGCCAGAATTGTCATTTGTTGTGATAGTTACCAAAAGTTTACCTGATGACTCTGAATTTAAACCGTACTGTACTGGCCTACCCTGCCACAACAATACCACTACCAGACAGTTCATTCAAATAATATTTGATAATTTACAAATAAGTCTATGCTATATGTTGATTTCATTTTCACCTGGTTCGGTGTGTCTCCCTAGATGTCTTTTCATGAGTGAGTGTATGAATTCCATAACAGTTAAAAATGACTGGATGCAGCACACTGGATTGAATTATTTCAAAGTACTTCTTTCTCCTATGCCACATCCAGTGCAGCTCTCGAATTTCCTTGGGGGAGGATGGCAGAGGATGAAGAAATGGAGACAAGAGTCAGAATACAGAAAGCTGAGGTCAGGTGGAGCCCTCTCTCCTGATGGGAGAAAAGGAACCACCCAAGGATTGCAGTGCATTTATTTATACATTTGGGAGGTTAATGTCAGTTGAAACCCCTCTGCCTAACAACTTGTTTGCCTGGCTGGCCTCGGGCAACTCACGTTCTCAGAGCTGGAACAGCTTGTTCACATGGCTTGCCTCGGGCGCTCTGTATTCTCAGAGCTGGACTTGCTTTAGCCTTGCACGTGTGATCGATCTCCAGCTTCAGCCCCTCCCCACACTCATATCCATCACATATCACAATTTTAGAATATAATTGTGATGAAAGACATATTCTGCAAATATGAATTGAATACCTACTGAATTGGGTACCTTTCTGGGTGCAGAGAATACAGCAGTGATAAGATACATGAAGTCCCCACTCACATGAAGCCTACATTCCATTGGGACAAACAGACAATAAACAGGTAAACAAATGAACATATGACACAGTACCCAGAAGTGGTAAACCCCTAAAGAAAATTGTAGTCAGGCAGAGAGGAAAGAAGTGCTATTTTAGGTACAGTCACTTATCCATGATTTTGCTTTCCACAGTTTTAGTTAAATGTCAACTGTGGTCTGGAAATATTACATGGAAAATTCCAAAAATAACTGAAAATTTTAAAACCACACAGTTCTGAGTAGTGCAATGAAATTTCACGCTGTCCAGTTTAGGACTTGAATCTGCCCTTAGTCCAATGTATCTACACTGTATATGCTACCCTGTATATACACTGTATAGCTACACTGTATATGGTCACTTACTAGCCATCTAGGTTGCAGACCAATTCTTGTGACATTGCAGTGCTCTTATTCAAGTAACATTTATTTTACTTAATAATGGCCCCAAACTGCAAACTTTTATTGCAGTATAGTTATAATTGTTCTATTTTATTATTAGTTATTGTTGCTAATCACTTATTATGCCTAATTTTTAATTAAGATTTATCATAGGCATATATGTCTAGGAAAAGACAATATACATAGGGTTCAATACTATCCAAAATTTCAGATGCTCTCTGGGGATCTTGGGATGTGTATCCCGTGGATAAGAGGGGACCTATAGTAATGAGAGAGGTCTCCCCACCCAAGGATTGATCATGTAAATGGTACTGGGTTACAAAACCCAAAAGATTTGTAAGCAAAGCTTTGTGGAATCTTCATTTATCAGTTTGCTGTAGTTGGAGATGAACACTGTTTTTTTGTTTTTTTTTTGTTTTTTGTTTTTTTTTCCTTATTTCAATTGCTTGGACCCTTTAAATTTCATGCTGTTTCAAGTTTCAAGAAGTGGCCCAAGGTCAAAGAAAAATGCTAAGAATTTCACCTTGTTTTGTGTGACAACAGAGAGCGAAGGCACATAATTATACACCCTCCTTACCCCCGCCAAGCCTACCGTGGCCCAGCTTTGTTTGAAATTTAGCACAAAACTGCATTGTTATCAGAGGAGTTCCCATGAGATAAGAAAGCCCTGGCAGAATTGAGGTGGCAGCTTGATTACACAAATATTAAAACGTCCCTTCCTTACTGACAAAGACCCGTTGTTGACTCTAATAAAGAACAAGTTAATGCGTGTTTATTTCTGGAAAGTTTTGGTCTTAAGAGCGGCTGCCTGGCTGCACTAAGCACCCCAATCCCCCCTAGGGGTTCTATGCGATGTCTCAATTAAAATACTGAAGAGAAGGATTTTAGCAAAGACAAGAATTCAAGCAGCCTTGAGCGGGACACAGTAATTTCCTAATGCTGATATTACTCGAAAGAGGTTTGGGATTCTGCTTTTACAGCCAGTTTGTGAGACAGAACAAAATTGTTCTCATTCAGTTGTTTGTGAGTTCATTCGTTCTGTTATTGCCATGTGGTGACATGTGGGCTGGAGCGTTTTACGAATAAGTTCAGGTTTGCTAGGCAGGAAGAAACTGAGTCTCTAGCAGCGCTCTCTCTCTTTGTACGTATACATTATTCTTTTCAAAACTAAGATAGCATTATTCAGTTGATAACCTCCCTTATTCAGCTTTCTTGGCCTAGAAGGATCTTGTCTAATTCCAAACAAATAAATTTAATTTTAGAGCATGAGTATTTTCTACCACTAAGTGTCATAAATATTCATCATATACCTAGCCACACGTTAATATCCTATACTATGTTAGGTAGTTTGGAAAATGCAAGAGTTTTTCTCCTTTTTTTTCATTTTCTTAAAATTGAGATGAAATTTACATACCATAAAATTAGCCATTTTCTGACAGTATATTCACAGTGTTGTACAGCTGCCAGCTCTAACTGGTTTCAAAACATTTTCATCCCTGTTCCTCTTTTTTTTTTTTTTTTGTGGGTACCGGGGGGTCGACTTCAGGACCTCGTGCACCAACAGGCACCCGTGCCACTGAGCGATATCACCGGCCCCTTTTTCATATGTGGGTTCTGGGAGTCGAACTCGAGCCGTCGCACTTGCAAGGCAGGCGCTTATGCCGCTGAGCCATCTCACCGGCCCATCCCTGTTCCTCTTTTCCTCAGACAAACCAGTTTGCTCTCTGTCTCTATGGATTTTCCTATTCTGGATATTTCATGTAAATAGAGTCATACAATATGTGACACTTTGTATCTGAGTTCTTTGACTTAGAATTATGTTTTTGAGATTTGGCCATATTTAGCATGTAGCGATACTTTCACTCCTTTCCGTGGGTGAACAATATTCTATTGTATGACTGTATCACATTTTGTTTCTTCATTCATCTGCTCATGGACATTTATTTCTGCAGTTTAGCTATTGTATATGGTGCTACTGTGAACATTTGTGTGCGTGTGTTTTTTTGAGCATCTGTTTTCAATTCTTTGGAGTACAGATCTAGGAGGGAATTGCTGGGTCATATAATATCACTATGTCTAGCTTTTTGAAGAATAACCAAACTCTTCCACGCAAGCTACATCATTTCATATTTTAACCAACAATGTACAAGGATTCTGATTTATCCCTATCTTCATCAACATGCTTATTATTTTTCTTAATAGCCATGCTAGGGGTGTAGAATGGGATCTGGAGGTAATTCTGATTTTTATGTATTTCTCTAATGATGTTGGGCTTCTTCTCATGTACTTTTTTGTCATTTTTTATATATTTGCTTCTCCATCTTTGATGGTAATTCCAAACAAAACAAGTTATAAGAATGTTCTGAACAATGATAGCCTCCTTTGAGTAAGTACATCACAAAAGGACTCGCTTTAGGCATTAAATGTTCACTTAGCTCTGTAAATTATGGTAACAGTTGTCACACTGATTAAAATGTGAACTCATAGGTGTCTTTTAAATCTCCAATAACTTGGATCTTACAGGAAATTATTCAATTTGAACAAGATCTATGATCTGCACATTTCTTCAGGACATTTTGTGTTAGATGTTGCCGGTGAGATAACTTCATACATTCCATACCTGCCAAAGTTTGGGGTGGGGACGGAGAGAGAGAAAGAGAGAGAGAGAGAGAGGGAAAGGGTGAGAGACTGTTTTAGGACCAAAAGGAGTATTGAACTTAGAATATTGAGATGAAATTTACAGAATTTCAACAATTCAACTAAACAATTATGTCAACAAAGCATATTTATTCTGTTGCCTCACCAGAAATAAGACTCTCCAGAAAGTTAAAGACATATTTCTTAATATCTCAGTGGAAGTTTCTACTCAGTTTTTTTCACAATTTCCTGGGAATATGAAGATTAGACATACAGGACAAGAGAAGATCTAAAGCTAATGCCTTTGTCGACAGAAAGAGAAAGGACCCCAACACAACTTGCTGCTGCAGCCAACACCGACTATCCATAGTACGTTCATGTCTTTGAAATATTTGCATCGAGCAATCCTTGTTGCAAGGATTGTCCAGGCTCTGCACATAGAGCAGTGAAGAAAACAGAGAGCTTATATTCAGTCAGGGCAGATTGGTCGTGAACAAACCTGTCAGGTAACTGTAAGTATTGTTAAGCAAAATATAACATGGAGGAATGGGCAGGGCAGCTTTGCAATTGTAGAAAGGATGGACAAGGAGGGCCTTTTAGAGGAAGTGCAGACACACGAATAAAGTAAAGGAGGAAGCTGTATGGATTTGGGGGAAATGGGAACAAAATGGTGGCTATGGTTTGAGTGTGATTTTTCCCCTCCCAAACTCATATTGAAATTTGTCGTTGTGGTGGAGTTTGTCACTGGGGCCTTTAAGAGATGGTTAGGTCATGAGGAGGAATTAATGCCTTTCTCGCAGTGGTGGGTTGGTTATCCCAAGAGTGGCTTGTTACAAAGTGAGCCCAGCCCTCTTGTTTTCTCTCCCTGTGCTTGCGTGCCTGTCTGCTTTTCCGCCATGTCATGATGCAGCATGCAGCCCTCACCAGATGCAGCTGCCTGACCTTGGTCTTCCCAGCTTCTAGAACTGTGAGCCAAATAAACATCTTTCCATTATAAATTACCCACCCTCAGGTATTCTGTTAGAGCAACAGAAAATGGACTGAGACAGATGGAGCATGCTTCACCCATTTGAGAAAGAGCTTGAAGGTTAAAGCCAAAGTGGCAAGGTTTCAAAGGAGCATGGTAGGAGATAAGTTCAAAGAAACAGCCAGTGTAAAGTGGGCCAGCACTAATGGCTTACTCAGAGTCGCAAAGGTCTAATTGATCTGCCTCTGCATTGGGAAATACTCTGGTTTCTGCTTCAGTGAAGTGTCTGTTAGTTTCCTATCATGGCTACAACAAATTACAACACACTCGGTACCTTAAGGCAGTACGGTTATCCTATAGTTCTGGAGATCAGAAGCCGTGGATGTATCAGCAGAACCACATTCCTTCTGGAGGCTTTACTGCCTTCTCTCATTTATTAGAGGCTGTTTGTGCCCCCAGGCCTGTGGCCTGTAGTTCTTCCTCCGCGTTCAGAGCCAGCAGCACAGCATCTTCTCACCTGAGATCTCTACCCCTGCCTTTACATCTTCGTCCTCTGACTCTGTCCCTTCTGCCCCCCTCTTAAAAGAACCTTGGTGATAACACCAGGGCCACTGAGAGTCTGTGATAATCTCATCTCGAAGCCTTAATTTAATCACATCTGAAGAGTCCCTTTTGCTGTATAAGATGGCATATTTGCAGGTTCTAGGCATTGGGCCATGGATAGTTCCAGGTGGGGAGGGGCAGGGGAAGGAAGAGAGAGAGTACATTATTCAGCCCAGCACCACTGTCTTGCTTGCTTGAGCAAAATATGACTTCTGAGTCCAAGGAACCTGCTCAATGAATACAGAAAGTCATGGTAGTAAATTTCAATATGAAATAAGGGAGGGTGAAGCTTTAACAGTTTTCTTAAATCTGCCCATTGAAAAATAAGATTCTCTAATTCTAAGTAGGAAGACGGATTTGCTATATGAAATCATACGGCTCCTAAGCTCTCTCCCTAGGCATTTCGACCCCTCAGGTCACTGAGAAGGACAGAATTGTACCATTTCACAAAGAGCAGAACACACTTGGTACTCAGCCTACATTTTCCTTTCAGTGGTATGCTTAAAGTCAAGTGAAATTTCAGCATTTGAATTATGATCAAGCCTTGGAGCTGGCAAAGAATCTGCCACATGTAAAATTAGGTGATTTGGTCTTTGCTCCCAGCTCACCCGTGCTCTCTGTGATGGAGGAACACGTGTGGCTTTGTGCCAGTGCCTCCATAAAATGTCTGAGTACAGGGATGGGTGCTGACGCTGATTAGTGGCAACCGGGGGCGCGAGCACCCTGAAGATGGTTCTCTTTGCTTGGTGGGGCACGTGTGTGCTCCACACTGCAGGTGTGTGGCCGTCGCTTTGCAGTGTTGTGTCACCACGCCTGCGTGCTGTGGAGCCGTTTACTCGTTGAGTGTGCGGCATTCCGAGGAGAAGCATATTGTAAAGGAGGCTGAAACAGTGCTGCGCTCCTCCAAAACTAGAACGCGAAGCCTTGAGATAATGAGATGCAAATGAAAGGAAGGTGCTGGGCTGCTGCTCGGATTCATCTGGAGTGTCCTCCGAAACGTGTCGTTCGTGAGCCACCTGCAACACGTGGCGCCGGAGGCCCCTTGAGTGAGCAGACAGCGCGTCTGAGCCGACCTGGAGAAAGATCAACAGCATCACAGCTCTTGCCTATCTTCATCTTCCTGTCGTCTGCGTTCCCTGTTCAGGTCATCCGTGCCCCAAAAGGAAGGTGAAAACCTTGGGTATGTGACCACAGCTACTTCAATAGCAGAATTTGAGTCTTTCTTTTGATATTTAAAGTAAATGTAAATATTCTTTGATTAAACATTACATAAAGGTATTTATTGTCATTTAAAATATCTTCTTGGATGCAAATACCCAGGAACCAAAGCATGCCTAGGAAGCTACAATAAGACATATTAATTTTATCTACATTTAGGGGAAAATTAATATATATTTATTCTTTGATTGGGTGGCATGTTTAAATTAAGCACAATGGTAGGATCTTTGTAAATAGTGTATATCCAATCCCTACTAAATTTATCAAACTGCTAACCTGAAATTTCTGTCCCATAATTATGGCTTAAAAATTATTTAAAATTCTTGTAGTGACTGTTACTGACTCAGTAAATACCTATCATTCACCTTTCATGAGCTTGTTGCAAGGATTAAATGAGTTAATATTTGCAAAGCCCTATTCCCGACACATAAAATAAATAAGGATTTCTCACAACACTCTTGGTAAGGTAAGGCAAATTCCTTTGTTTAAATGGAACTTACCAGAGCAGGTCTAAATCATACTTAACTCACTTGCGTGCACTGGAGGGATATCTGATGCTCTAAGTCTTCTTTATGAAAGGTCCCTTGTAACTCTTCTAAATAACGAGCGATTCCTGTGAGTCATGCTCTGAGGGGCTGCTTGCAGCAGCACAAACTAGCATTGCATTGTGCTGCAGATGCTTTCGTCTTTCCTTCGTCAATACCAGTCTCCTGGGTTGGAAGACAAGAGACAGGGAATTTAATGAAGTATTTCACACAAAGCAAATGGCCAAGATAGCCTTTTATAAAAGGGAATTTACCGTAATATCTAATTCTCCATGTATTGCATTTCAAGGAGATTTAAGCTTCTATAAAGAAAGCATTTTTAGCCCCCTTCCTGACTCTGCCCACAGAGCTGGGGTGATGCTACGGTCCATGCATTTAGGTGAATGGAAGACTTTCTCAGTGGACAAGGGAAAAGACAAGGCCATGAATCCAGCTGAATTCCTCTCTGATGATGTCCAGCTTCACTTCCAAGCCCCGCATACTAGGTCTAATGGACAAAGGCGAGTCTGCATCTCGGTCCCCAGATCGCTGTGTACGTTCTGAAGATGAGACCTTCTTAGAACGGTTGAGCTTCTTATAAAGTGCACACACTCTAAAAGGCATTGTGAAGAGACAGAGGAAGTAGGAAAGGACAAAAAGGGTGGGAGCCCTAAGATCTCGTCTTTATTCTGCAGTCCTTTTTCAATTAAATTTGTTCCTTGTGTAGGTCTGTGAGTCTGTTTCTCCTAAGGAACGATGCCATTTCTATTGGAAAACTGAAACAAATATACAGAAATAAGTAGTGAAAGAACCAAGCCAGAAATACACCTGTATAGATCAGCTTTTGCAGCAGGGAAGAAATTGAGAAATTCTCTCTCTGGCCTGGTCCCTTTCCCCAAGTGCACCTCAATCCGACCCTACTTGGGCCCGACTCTAAGCCAGTGCTCAAGCTGCCTTCTTCCAGAAGTGGAGAAGCAGAAGCGCATTATCCACCAGCAGAAGGATCTGGAGCTGTTTCCATCCCCGTGTCTCAAACACTGAGTAAAACTCGCCTAGAGAAAGCTGCTTCCCCGAGGTCTGCAAAAGATTGTTCTAGTTTGGGGAAAACAGACACCTGATCCTGGGTATCTATAGTTTATGGAAATATTCACATTATATTTAAAACACTAATTGGGTTAGAATTTGTAAATGCAGGCAAGTAATATTTTTGAATGTTTGATTTTTTTTAGAAAACACACTGTTTTTTAGCAGTTTTAGGTTTACAGCAAAACTGAGCAGGAAGTAGAGAGAGATCCCATATAATCCCCACCCCCACCCCTCACCAGGCCCACGTACATATTAAAGACACACCCCACCAGATGGGAGCATTTTTTTTTTTTTTTTACAGTTAATGAACCTACGTTGGCACACACTTATCACCCAAAGCCCATAGTTTACATTATGGTTCCCTCTTAGTGTCCTGCATTCTGTGGTTTGGAGAAATGTATAATGACAGGTATCCACGATTACACTTTCATACAGAATAGCTTCACGACCCTAAAAATCCTCTGTGCTTTGCCTGTTTATCTCTCCCTTCTCTGTAACCCCGGCAACAACTGATCTTTTGCTGTCCCCATAGTTTTGCCTTTTCCAGAAAGTCTCATAGTTTAGATTAGCTTCTTTCACTTAGTGATGTGCATTAAGTTTCTTTAAGGACTGATGGTTGCTTCTGGGTTAGGGCAATTATAAATACAGCTTCTATGAATATTCACATGCAAACGTTTTTTAGTATATAGTTTTTCATCTCATTGGGTTGAATACCAATGGTACATTTGCTAAATCATATGGTAAGAGTAAGTTCAGTTTTAAAACTGACAAGCTGTCTGCCAAAGTGGCTGTTCATACACTTTGCATTCCCACCAGCAAAGAGTGAGAGTTCCTGTTGCTCCTGGTCCTTGTCAACACTTGGTGGTGTCAGTGTTCTGAATTTTGGCCATTCAGTAAGTATATGGTAGTATCTTAGTGTTGTTTTAATTTGTAATTCTCAAAGGACACATAATGTTGAACATCTTTTTGTATGCACACTTGGCACCTGTATATCTTTTGGGTCTACTCAGGGCTTTTGGTTATTTTCAGTTGGTTTATTTCATTTTCTCATTGTTGAGTTTTAAGAGTTCTCTGTCTGTTTTGGGTAACCATCATTTATCTGACAGGTCTTTTGCAAGTATTTCGGCCCAGTGTGTGGTTTATCCTCTCATTATCTTGATATCGTCTGTTACAAAGAGGAAGTTTTTAATTTTAATGCATATCAACTATTCATTTCATGAGCCATACTTTTGGTATTAAATTTAAAACATCATCACCATACCAAAGATCACCTAGATTTTCTCCTGAGTTGTCTTCTAAGAGTTTTGTGGTCTTGGATTTGATGTTTAGATCTATGATCCATCCGGAGCTGGTTGTTGCGAAGGAAATAAGGTCTATGTCTATATTCATTTTTTCGAGTGTGGGTGTCCACCTTTTAAAGGTGAATTTTTTTATGTGTGTGGTGCTAGGGATTGAACTGAGTGACATTTCTAGCCCTTTTTATTTTTTACTTTGAGGCAGGGTCTCAGTCACTAGACCCTGGCTAAGCTCAAACTTGCAATCCTCCTGCCTCAGCGTCCTAGTGTGCTGGGATTACAGGTGTGTGTCACCAGACCCAGATTTGAAGGTGAACTTTAAAGTAAACTTTTATTTTATTTTATTTATTTATTTTTTTGTTGTTGTTGATTTCACAGAAGAATGGTGCTTTCCAGAGGCTTGGAAGGGTGTGGGGTAGAGGGAAGGGAGAGAGATGGTTATTTGGTACAGAGGTGCAGTTGGATAGGAGGAATGGTTGACAACAATTGAATATTTCAAAATAGCTAGTAGAAAGGTTTCCGAATGTTCCCAACATAAGCAAATAATAATTGTCCAGAGTAGTGGATATACTGATTACCCTGATTTTATCATTAGACATTATACATGTACTGACATGTCATGCTGTACCCATAAATATGTACAGCTACTCTATGTTAAAATTGTTAATGTATTTTTTTCAAAAAAGAGAGAAAGCTGGGTTTGGTGGTACACGCCTATGATCCCAGCTACTTGGCAGGCTAAGGCAGGAGTATCACAAGTTTGAAGTCAGTCAGTTTGGGCAATTTAGTGAGACCCTGTCTCAAAAGAAAATGAAAAGTGCTGGTGATATAGCTCAGCTGGAGATTGCTTGCCTAGCAAGGACAAGGCCCTGGGTTTAATCCCTAGTAACACACACACACACACACACACACACACGAATCTAATTTAAAAGCAAATATTTTACCTATAAAGGCAGTGTCATGAAATGACTATGGTAATTGTATTTCAGTCTACTTTTAGAAAATATTTGTCTATACAAATGTATCTATGGGCCTCTTTATAGTACTGTACTCCAACCAGTCTTCAATAAGAAAGAAAAACAACCTCCTGTAGCAAATGGCCGAGATATCTTAAACTATGAGTCTCATGTTGGTCTTTTTTTTTTTTTTTTTGTGGGTACCGGGGGGTCGACCTCAGGACCTCACGCGCCAACAGGCGCCCGTGCCGCTGAGCGATATCACCGGCCCCTTTTTCGTATGTGGGATCCGGGAGTCGAACTCGGGCCCTCGCGCTTGCCAGGCAGGCGCTTAAGCCGCTGAGCCATCTCACCGGCCCTCATGTTGGTCTTTTTCTTTGTGATAACTGTAGAAACAAAATTTCTTTTTTTTTCTCTGCATGTCATCCAACGATAATAATATAATCCTTGAATGGCAATCCCTTTCAGGGAAAGCTCTAATATATGTTCTAAATTCTCTTTTAGAAAGTTACAACCTAAGAACATACCGTTCTCTTCCACGGCTGTGATTAAACAAATAGATCTTCCTGCTGCCTAATCTTGCCGGGATAGGAACACTTAGTCCTTCCTGTTCATTCAGTAAGAGAGCAGTTTTGCCGAAAATGAAACTTGCATTTAAAAGTTATAATATACAGTATTGTATGTACTTGAAGATGGTATTTACATACTCCCAGCCTATTGTAGAAGAGCTGGAAAGATTTTTCTGTGGAGGTCTTGCTGCCAGCTGTGACTTCTGCTCCTGATAAGTTTGTGTCTGCTGTATGATAAGTGTTCTCAACAAAGAAGTCTGATGATAGCAAGGCCAACTACGCCAGTTAGATGATTTATCTCTTGTCTGTTCCATTGGAGAATAAGCTTTGGCTTCACGCCAAGGATGATAAAGGACGGCGACATCTGCATCGTAGTTGTCGAGTTGATGACTGCGCAGCTGGGCATGTGCAGGTTGCTGCAAGCAAACCCTAGGTCATTTGCATGCCACAGATATTTGCTCTTTAGCTGTGGCTAGCAAAGGAGACAGACATTGCAGCAAGGAGAAAATCTGGCCTTGTCCTCCTGGGGTCTCATAGCTACAAATTAATCAATCAGTCGCCACAAATTTAAAAATCAGCACCGATATTTTAAATATTTTGCCCAATTATTTACAAAGACTAATTTAGGTAGTCCGAGGAATTGAAAAAAATTCTGTGTACAGAATATGGATCTGCTACAAAGAAGTGGACCTTTCTTAGATTCACTAGAGTGAATATCGTTTCATTATACAGACCCAAAGGTATGGAGAATTTGGGATGCCTGGATGTGTATGTGCTTTGTGTGTGTGTGTTTGTATTCTGTTACGAAAATACCACACAAAGGACAGGTTTCTGAAATCTTCAGTCACTTAATTATGTATGTGTATAGGACTGACCAAGTCATAGCCTCATAGACAGTATCTGAGAATACTACCTTTTCCCACCACCAGCAACAATGAATATTATCAAATCTTAAATCTTTGGCAACCCAATACATGAAGTTATTTCTAATTATCGCTTTGATTTGTTTTGTTTGGTCCTGGTCACAAGTACATCTTTTCTGTGACCCAACTCTTTACTATTCTTGGTTTTTGTCCATTTTGCTTGAGGGCCCTCTTACTGACTTGGAATGGCTCTTTCTATTAAGGATGTAAAGCCTTTGTTATAACTAATTCAAATGCAGAATTTTAAAAAAATTTCTATGTAATCACCTTTATAAAGCTTTTTATTTAAGAATTCTGTGTTTTATATCCTGTTTAGAAAAGCTCTCCCCATTTCTAATTTATTTTTTAAATATTGTGCCATGACTTCCTGTGATGTTTTTATGGTTTATCTTTTGTGTTATATACATATGTAAAACATTATATATTCTGCTAAATATGTAAAATGAATTTTTATATCAGGTATGTGCTACCCCCATTTATTATCTCTGACAATGTACTTCTACATGCCCTTTATTAATTGATTCACTTCAGTTATCCCTTATATATATATTTTATATAAAAATATATATTATATATATTTTATATATATTAAATATTTGCTATATTTATTGACGACAATTTCTGAAAGCTTTCCACCAGTGCTTCTCAAAGAGCAGTCAGTAACTCACAAGAGCATCTGTAGTGCATCAGGCAATCTCGATAGTTTCCAAGAAAAATGTAATTACGTCATTTGATTCACAAATGTAAAAAATAAGATAAATTATGATTTTCACAGAAATTCTATTCTTTCTTAATCATTTTCCTGTCTGTAAGCATTGCCCATGTGTTGGCTCATCTTGGCCACTACGTATTATTTTCATTACGAAATCCGCCTTGAGTCTCACTTGTTTTGGGCTCTGATATGTACCCTGTTCACACTGAAAAAAGATAAATGGCTTTAAAGTCATTAAAATATACATGTCTCATATTTTGGTGCTGTTCTTATTTGGGGGAGTGTAATTCGAGCCAAGGGTGGAGTGGGTACGCCCTCTCCCATCCTCTGGGCATTTGGCCTGGGGTCACCATCAGAGGCTCTTGGTCTGGGTCCTCAAGCCTGGGCTTGCCGTGAAGGCTCACTGAGAGCTTTGTCATGGTGGCTGAGGCAGAAGTGAGCGTCCGGTGGTAGGGAGAGGGGGCACGGGGCTGCGACTGCAGGGCCGTGCCCTGTGCTGTGATGTGAAGATGGCTTCCTTAGCAGGGGGTTCTTCTGAGGGACCCCTGCCAGGCTTTGTTGCACCTGCGATTCTGTGCGCCTCCCCTTATCCTTCCAAGTAATTCTTTTTCTATTTTAACCATTTTTGTTATTTGCAGGCAAAAGGAAAAAGAGAAACAAGTAAAGGAAACGTAACCAAGATATTTAGATTTTTCTTGGCCCGATAGTCTGTCTTCTCCCAGTCCTCAATATGTTCTCAGTAATTAAACTTGGCTAAGTAGAGGTATATTCTTTTTCTTTGCTGTGTAGAAAATTACCACACATTTGGCAGCTTAAAGCAACATTAATTATTCCAGTTTTCACGGGCCGGGAGTCTAAGCGCAGCTTAGCTCTACACTCTCGAAGGCTGCGAGCTCGGTATCGGCCAGGGTAGAGGTCCCATCTGAAGGCCTGGCTGTGGGAAGACACTGGTCCTGAGTCACTCGGCTGGTTCTCTGCCACTGTCGGACTTGCAGCAGCTTACTTCTTCAGAGCCCGAGAGGAGAACAAGACTTGAAAGCGAGTCTTCTATCAAAACGAAGGTCTTATATAAATTAACATATATAACATTCCGTAGCGGGAGGCCCATCTCATCACCATTGGCAAATAAGGAACCTAGTCACGGAAGGACCCAGTCACCTTCGCTATGTTCTGTTGTCACCCACCAGGCTCACCCACACTTGAGAGGAGAGGGTTATACAAAGACAAGGACTGGGGGAGACAGTGTTTTAGGTATCACCCTCTTGTCTGTCCCCCACGAAGCTCTTGTGTCAGTTTCAAAGACAACAGCATTTCCAGTAAAATAATCAATTGAGGTAGTGGCACACACCTGTGACCCCAGCACTTGGGAGACTGAGGCAGGAGGATCACCACGAGTTCAAGACCAGCCTGGGCTACGCAGTGAACTCAAGGCCAGCCTGACTACACGGCAAGACCCTGTCTCAAAAAAAAAAAAAAAAAAAAAAAAAAACCATTGATTCTAGAAAAAGTTTAAATCAATATTTTTAGTATATAGTTGATGAATAAGATGGAGAGAAAACCACAGGTACTGAAGTTTCTCACATAGCTAAAGAAAACATAAGCTCCAATACAGTATTTCTCAGAGCTTGATAAACAGTTACCAAATCAAGGCTCACTATTAAAAAGAAGCAGAGAGAAAATACTAGGAATAATAGCTTGCCCATAGGTCACATATAAGTGAGGTTGTTAAAAAAATTATGAATCTTGCCGTGTGTGGTGGTACATGCCTGTAATCCCTGCACTTGGGAAGCTGAGGCAGGAGGATCTCTGAGAGTTTGAGGCCAGCCTGGGCTACATAGTGAATTCAAGTCCAGCCTGGACTACAGAGTAAGACCCTGTCTCAACTCCCCCAAACCAAAAAAAGAAATCGTGAATCTTTACATGTTAAAACAAAGGAAATGGGCTAGTGAGATAGCTCAGCGGCATAAGAGCCTACCTGGCAAGCACGAGGTTCTGAGTTTGACTCCCGGTAACCACAAAAAGGAAAAAAAAGGGCCAGTGATATCACTCAGCGGCATGGGCGCCTGCTGGCAAGAGCGAGGTCCTGAGGTTGACTCCCGGTACCCACATAAAAAAAAAAAGGAAGCTATTTAGAAAATTTCTGTATCATATTATCTGAAATTAACCCAAATGCTAGAAATAAAACTTTAGTTAAGATAACTATACCAGTTTTGAGTTAATTTTTCATTTTACACTAAGTAGTAATCCCCTCAAGTATATAATTGCTTAAGAAAAAATACAATACATATACTTTGAAAAAAGACAACTTTAGAAGAAAATGTTTAGAGCATGTATATTCATTTTACTTTTCTTTTGACTATATTAAGAATCTTCAGTCCACAGACATTTCTGCCATATAGGGAAGTACAAGGGTCGACTGTACATTGGTTTTTCTCGTTGCTTAAATTCCTTTGCCCGGCTATGTTCATTTTCCAATTCAGTTGCGTATTTGTCCCTGTCAATCAGTAGTTCACATAATTTATTATGTTCCAAAATTGTATTTTAGATTGTAGCATCCCCAGTAACTATGAATGGCACTTCTTCTTTAATTATAATTTTCTCTTTACCGAGTTATCAAGAAATGAAATGATTCCGTGTAGCATCAAAAGCCTCAGCCAACAAGGTCTGATAAATTCAGCTCAATCTACATAATTATGCCTGGGTTTTATTTTAATTTTTATTTTTGCCATACTGGGGATTGAACTCAGAGCTTTTGCATAAACTACGTTCCCAGCCCTTTATTTATTTTTTGAGACAGGCCTAGGCTTGAACTTGCGATCCTCCTTACCTCAGCCTCCCAGTATACTGGAGCTACAGGCATGCGCCGCCACACCTGGCTTACTTAACTTGTGCAGTCTTCTCCAATAGAGTTTTTGGCTCATTATATCCTGCTTTTGTAAGCCATTAGTGCTAAGCCTCATGAAATGTTGCCATGTACTCTGCAGTACTAGCAATCTTTCCGAAACAAACTCATGGTGTGCCTATAGTAATGTTTACTGTCAGAAAACATACGTGAACTCTGTCTAAAGAGATCTCCAAGTTCATCACATTGGGAGTTTGTATTTATGCCAAGAAGGCTATCACCACTCAGAACATTTTACAAACCACTGAAAACCATAAGTGATACCAGCAAGCAAGAGTTACCTTCTTTAATTCACACTTTGTTATATATTCATATACATCGCATATTGTAACTTTTGGCATCCAGGTGATATTTGGCCCCTTTAAAAAGAATCTGTTGTGAGGCTGGGGTTGTAATTTGGTGGTAGAGTGCTCGCCTAACTTGTACAAGGTCCTGGGTTTAATCTCCAGTACCACACACACACACACACAATTGTGCTAGGGTAAAGTTTTTTGAGTTTTGGGTGGTAAAACCTGAATCATATGGGAAGAATTACTAGCTCTCCATCAGATGATGGCGGGAACATACCTCAGTACGAGTGAGGCTAGAGATGATTGGAATAAAACAATGAACAAGTTTGGTGTAATTGACCAAGTGTTCTGCACCCAACAGGTACTCGTATTCCTTCTGAGCAAACAGGGCACATATACAAATAGTAACTGTGCAGTCACAAAAGAAGATTTGTGAGCTTCTGTATATTGATTTAATATAGAAAACATTTTCTGACTATAGTACAAATAAATTAAAAGTCAACGTACATACCCTAAGATAGTTCGTTCTGGTTCCCAGACTGAATGATAACTTGACATTATTAATATCTTCATTTTGCTCCATTGATTCTCATTTTACATCTGTCTCTCTGGCTAGATTAATATATAATGCTATGAATTTCCTGCAGGAAAGACATCTGATACAGATTTATTAGGTCAGGAACACTTCTGTAAAAGTAACTCTTGGCATGAAGACCAAAGGATGGACAGATGAACCAAGTTAACTAGAACACTTTGAGTTAAAGAGAGAAGAATAAGATCTTCAGATAAAAGCCCTGAAGAGAGGCACAGCAGAGAAACCCACTAGCTATCAACAGTGCAGAGATGGGAGAGAGAGCGATGAGCCAGGAGACAGCAGAAAGTAAAACAGACCCAACAGCTCAGATTGAAGACCAAAACAGGCTAATGAATTTTGTATTCCTCCTGACTGAGTCCTGAAATGAATGCTACCTGTTTCCATTTTCTGCCTGCTGACATACAACAACTGATATGTAATATATCACCACTTAATTTGAAATATAAGAGGTAATTTTAAAATAGATGATACCTTTGCAGGCAGTTGTGTAGTGGGTTGAATAGTGGCCTCCCAAAAGATATGCCCACATCCTAATTCCCAGAACCTGTGAATGTGACTTTATTTTGGAAAAAAGGTCTTTGCAGATGTAACAGATCTGGAGATGAGCTCCTCCAGTTTACTCGGGTGGGCTTCCATCTGAGGATAAATGTATTTATGAGAGGCAAAACAGGAGAAAATATAAGTTCACAGAGGAGAAGACATGGCTTAGTCTGCTTCATGCTTGATACTGGATCATTTATAATGAAGAGAAAGGTTCCTTCTCACTGTTTTGGAGGCTGAGAAGTCCAAGATCGATGGACGGGCATGTGGTGAAGGCTTTCTTGCTGCATTATAACACAGAAGGAGGCATCATGAGGCAGAAGACAAAGGACGAGGTTAGGGACAGACTTGCTCTTTTACAGTGGCACCCATCTCACCCACGTGCATGGAACCTTTAAGGCCTAATCACCTCTTAATATTTTTACGATAATATTGTTGTGAGTTTTGGAAGGGATGGACATTCGAGACATAGCAGCAGGTGAAGATGGAGAGAGAGGAGCACCTGGAGCCACCAGAAGCTGGTGCGCGGGGGGAGATTTCCACTCTAGAACCCTCAGAGGGAAGGCTCCCCCAGAACTCTGCCCCAGGAAATTTCTCTTATTATCAAGTTTGTGGTCATTTATTATGACAGCCACAGGAAACCAGTACTGTGGCCTGGGTGAAATTTAGCTGTTCATCACCTTCTTTCTTCTGAGAATGCCTAGGTGTTGGGGTAACTAGTGTTTGTCTCACCCATGTGCAGTCAACAGCCACATAAAGGGGAATGGTACTGTATTTAGCTGCTCTGGGGTCAGGGACACTACAGCACCTCTCTAATTGTCCCTAGATTCTTGATTCAGAATGTCCTTTCCATTTCACAGACTCCGTCCCCAAACTTAGGTAAGGTCAAGATACACTAGCTTTATATTGATTCTGTTACCCAGTAAGTAGTACAGTATTTCAGTCAATGTCCTATTACTTTATTTTATCTTCAATTTTTATTTTTTATTAGTACATGTTCGCAGTACATAATGATTCCCTTCCTCTTGGGGAGTTGGTGCATGTACATAACACATCTTCATTCTTTTTTCATCCCTTGTCCCTCCCCCTCTGCCCCCTCCCTCCATCTCTTGATCTCTTTCCCCTTTAAGAACAATCTATCTCCCAACTTCTATTGCCTATGTTTTATTTTGCACTTTATTTATACTTTGGATTTCTCATATAGGAGAAACCTACGGTATTCAAGCTTGTGTGTCTGATTTATTCCACTTACCATTATGGTCATTAGAGAGCAATTCATTCTTGTCTGAACCACAAGACAAGTGGGCTTCTGGGAACCCAAAAATAGTAATCAGGTGGCCAGAGCAATGAACAACTATGTTAACAGAAGTCAACAAACTTCACGAACAGAACTAACATTTCATTTAAGTCAGGGTTCTGTACCATCTAATTTTCAAAACTGTTAAGAGAATTGCAGTCCGAGGTCCTAGTTTGGGAGTGGCTTGTGTGGCTGGTTGTGTCCTAGATTGAGCTGTGCTCCTCCAGATTTATATGGCGAAGTCCTAACCCTCAGTACCTCAAAATGTGATCTTACTTGGAATAAAGGTTTTACAGGTGTAATTATTTAAGATGAGGTCATCAGGGAGGGCTCTATTAATGAGACTGGTGTCCTTATTTTAAAAAGGGAAATGTGGTCACAGACAAGCAGACAGGGAGAACCTGATGTGAAGCATGAAGGCAGAGATGGAGTGGTTCTTTGAGACAAGGTACGTCAAAGACTCCTGGTAAACCGCCAGGGGCTAGGGAGGAGCAGGAACAGATTCTCCCTGGTAGCTTGTCCTGCCCACTTGTGCGACCCTGGACTTGCAGCCCTTAATATTTCCGTTGTGTGAGCCACCCAGTGTGGGGTGCTTTGTTACGGCCCCCTGACAAACTGATAGGCTAGTTACTTAGCCTAACTAGCCTAGCTATCAGGCTAGCTAACTGATAGTTAGTTCTCCATTAAATTGCTTGGGAATTGTTCATGAGCACCAAAGGGGTTCATGCCAATAAGAAGTAAAAGATTGATTTAAATTATATTTCAGATGACTTCATCCTAAATAATTCTGGAATTATCTATATCAAAAACATTATATATCGCATATATAGTAATGAGTTGAGTACATCATTATTTTGCAGACATCACTTGTGAGGGAATTTGTACAAATATCTTTTTAGATTTTTTAGGGCAAAATATTTCATAATCTACTCTGACTCCTTAATTCATTTCAGAAGTGTGTTGTGACAGGCTAATCTCAAACCAGACTTCACTTTTATTTGAAGAAAATTTTAGTGGCTGAATGCAAAAAAAAATTTTTTTGTAAATCAATAGATGGCATCCTATTACGTACAAGTTACTTATGAACATTGGTTAGTTTATAGGACAAAAATAATTAACATTGGGTTTAGTTTGGTTTGAGATTCAATAAATTTTAACGACATTGCTTTGTGGAGTCAAATCATTAATTATAACAACGTTCTATTAATTGATTATAATAAATTGTTGTATCTATATCTTTCATTGAAGAAGGATGGTATACCATCAGTGAACTCTGAAGTTCAGTTCCACTAAGTAACAACATTACAAGAGGTAAAGAGAGTAAAAATATAAAAATCACTATGTATGCAGCTCATAAATATTCATATCTAGATAATGACATTTAATTTCCACTTTTGCATACCATTTAAAAATTAAGCTCTGGGTATGTTTAATCTAACTCTTTAGAATGTTAAGTGTTTTACTTGAAATGCACGTATAGTTTACAAGCAGCAATTTAGTGTTCGTTTTCAGTGAGGCTTGGATATTAAATAAAGCACCCAAAAGAAGTAATCTATTACAAAGTGTTTCTCCTTTGTACAAGGTGCTCTGTGCACCTCCGGGCACATTGCTTGCTGGATATCAAAAGAGATCAGAAGCAGCATGATTTCTGATCAAAGAATAAGAATCTGTCTACCCCAGGGTTTTCATATTTTAAAATTTTTCTCTCATTAAAGATAAGTAACTCAACAGAATTCTAAATAAAATGCCATTTTAAGGAGCTAACATAGATAGCTTTAAGGTATTATATATTCATACTTTTTCTATTGCATCACCAGTAAAAGTCAACTTATTTGCTGAAGAATGCTTTGAATACACTGAAATTTTGCACAATGGTACAGTTATCAGTCTAGTTAATTCTACCATATTTAGACCCATATGACTTCCAATGACATTTATTTATACTCACAAATATTTTAGGCTTCTTTTGTTTTCCTAAGAGAAGAAAGTTATGGATCACTTATTTAAAGTTACACCTAGTGTTGGAAAGGGCTGTTTCTAACTTTATGTTATAACTCTAGCATTCCCAAGTCAAAGAAAGATTTGAAGGTAGTTAAAATGTTTGGCAAGGTTGTATTAGTGATGGATGAATTTCTCATAGGAAAAGAAAAATGTCTGGTAACAATATTGATTGTGCTAATATGTATAATTCATCTTTCCTATTCTTGGGAATATAGTACATGAAGTGTGATATATTTTATATTTTTTTATTGTCCTTTAAATCAGTGGCGAATAAATAAGTTGCTTAATAAGAAATGTTGAGCTTTTACTTAACAATTTGGAGGATACTGTATATCCCTGTCGCAACATATGCAAATGGATTCAAGATATACATCTAAAAAATTAAAAGTACCAGAAGAAAATGTCTTTAAAGTCATTTTTCATGTGACATTAATACCAAAAGCCATAAAATAATTGTTTGAGACATTTGACTCTCTACAAATCCATAACAATACCCTATCAATAAAATTAAGACTTTTTAAAATCTGGGAGGTAATAGCTATACAGAGATAAACATGTCAGCAATAATGGTGTGCATAGTTTTCCCAAACTTTTTCTATCTTAATGTGTGTTCTACAGCCTTTTGACAGGTATTCCATGAGTATCTGACATCTTTGAGGTCACAAAGTAAGAGAGTTCAGATTTGACCCAACTGGGGTCCCCCAAAGATCCTTGAATCTAGTTTCTTTTCATTGTTAGAATGCTTATGTCAATGAATTGTTACTTTTAAATTATAAAACTACATCTCACTTTAAAACCTCTAAACAGGGCCAGTGAGATGGCTCAGCGGCTTAAGTGCCTGCCCGGCAAGCGCGAGGGCCCGAGTTCGACTCCCGGAACCCACATACGAAAAAGGGGCCGGTGATATCGCTCAGCGGCACGGGCGCCTCCTGGTGCGCGAGGTCCTGAGGTCGACCCCCCCCCCCCGGTACCCACAAAAAAAAAAAAAAAACCTCTAAACAAAACAAGCATTACCTAATATTAATGTCATAACTCCTTAAATCTTATTGACTTTAACGGAATTTAGTAGCTCCCAAATACCCATAGTGTTTAAAATGTGATAGACCTCCAAAATCTGACTTTATTTGGCAGACACAGGCAAATACACAAATGTATATTTTAATGCAATACAATGACAGTTTAGGCATATCCTCATGCTTCAAATACAAGCGCAAAGAAGCTGCTCCATTTTGCGTAATGTATCATCATTCCCTGTCCTGGGTTCATGGAACAGGAGAAAAGATAATTACAATTGCACTTCTCTTAAACGCCAAGAAGCGCAGGTGCCTTCTGACCTGCACTTTAAACTTAACCTAATAGATGGGGGATTTGAAGCCACTCAACATGTTTCTCAAGGAATTTCCCCCAAGCACTAATATCTGAGTAGCCTGAAAAAATATGCAAGAAAAGCCTTATTCTCTCTCAACATGAAGTTATGCTCAGCATGGGAACTACAATGCCGGAGCTTAGCTTTGGAACAGCAAAGAACAACATTTTCCCATTCTTTGTTGTGCTATGTTCATGCTAAAATAACAGCCTTGTGATTATTGTTATCATCCCCCACAGTCAACACGTCTTAAGAGCCCACAGTGGGGTAAGGCTTGCATGTAAAGAATTTTAAAATGTGTTCTTAGTAAGGCTCTAAAGATTAAGACCTCACCTTGTTGTGAACAAGTTGCATTTTTTTCTAAAGGGAAGGAAAAAAAAAAAAAAAAACCACAAAACATCAAAATATTCCAAGTCCCTAGGAAGCTATAGATCATTCTATGGTGACTAATCCTGATGACCTATATCGATAATTGGAAATATTGCAACTCATTATACTGTTACTCAATACGAGCTATTTACATACATCCTTTTTGTGGCGTTGGTAATATTGTCCCCATCTTGTAGATGAAGAAGCTGATTCAAACACAGAGCAACCCGACGCCAGTGACCTTTTGTCTTCCCCAGATCGCTGCAATAAGTGGGACCAATTGGCTGTGTGTTTGTTCATTCACACCTGCGGTGTACCGCTCCTATCTCATCTAGGGGTGCAGTGAGGAAGAGGAAGGGCTACGTCCCTGCCTTGTTGGGCTTGCATTGGAGAGAAACAGCTCTGGGGTGGAGAGTGCGAGGGAAAATGAGCCAGGGGAATCCAGGGCCAGCTCAGGGAGGCCCTGGTAAGGATGAAGGATTTATCTTTTTCTTCCTTTTATTGACATGTGCAATAGGAAGCAGAGAAGGGCTGGGGCCCTGGGAGAGACCGGGTCTAAGTGACCCTGGCTATGAAGAACGGGCTGTGGAGCGCGCACTGTGGAAACTAGGAGAGCCGCTAAGAGGCTGCGAGATGTGGTGGCCTGGGACAGTGGGGCACTGGTGGGTTCTGCCATCTGGGGTCTGTTTCAAGAATGTGGGGAATTTATTACGTAGGTGGTGACAGGAACAAAATCAGAACAGCG
Source organism: Erethizon dorsatum (assembly GCA_028451465.1). Classification (NCBI taxonomy): domain Eukaryota; kingdom Metazoa; phylum Chordata; class Mammalia; order Rodentia; family Erethizontidae; genus Erethizon; species Erethizon dorsatum. The sequence continues at coordinate 147,995,023 of CM051823.1, forward strand.
GAACAATAAAGGCAACGTCCTGGGCTGAACTGCACTGTGCTGCAAATTCTTCCAAGTGTCTACTGCTTAGTGTCCGGGGACAGCAGGGCCTGGTGAGGATGGGGGTGTTTCAAGCTGGAGAAGGTTGGTGTAGCCTCCTTTGCGTTTCCCAGGAGCTCATTTGGTCACCACCTTGCCGTATGCATTAGGAAGAGTTCATCGTAACTCTAGATAGATCTGTCAAGATAATTAAATCCAAAGGACAGACCAATGGTAAATAGACCTGACTGTCTCTAAGCTGCAAATCATGGGGCCAGGAAGAAGATGAGGAATGGAGAAGCGCAGCGGGGCTGATGGGGACAGAAGGCTGTGCGGCGGGCTAAGAGACAAGACAGGGACGCTTGCTGAGGTCCGGTGGTGAGGAAACCCAAGTCACTCGAGGAGCTGCAGTCCATCCAGGGAGAAAGGCTGGAAGAGCCAGTGGCCAGTTTGAAGGACCCGGAAACACTGAGAGTCCAGATGAGGCACAGCGGAGGGTGTGAAGGTGTGAGCAGGCAGCCAGGCAACTCTCTCCTCCTCCCCACAACCTCTTCTCCTCGCTGGACTGCACGTGCCTGCGTGTGTCTTCGTGTAGGGCCGCTAAACGCAGCCAGTTAGAGCCTCGCTCCCTCCCTCTTGGCTTCCAGTGTCCTGTGCTTCACCCCCACCCTCAAAGTCCATGGCTTCTCCTTGCAAAGGGATGTTAGTCTTTTCTGTGTGTTTGTAAACAGTGCCATTGAAGCCCAAGGGGCAGGGGCAGAGTGCCTAAGGAGTGTGTGTGTGTGTGCGCACGTGTGTGTGTGTGTGTGTGTGTGCACACATGCACACATGTGGTCAATTTGGGGTGAGACAAACGTTTATTAGAAAACCTCATTTGTTCAGAAAAATTGGAAGGTACAACTCGATGTGCTCCAGGTCTCGCCATGTATTGATTGGGCACAACTGAGTTGTGTTTTTTATTCTGTGATGCAGTGTAACACCTCCGCTAAGCAAGGTGATAGATCTTTTGCAAAAGGGATGGGGACCAAGAGATGGAGGAAGCAGGGAGGGAGGGGCAGGGGAAAGGATGAAAAAAAGATGTGTTAGGTACTGCCAAGGCACAGCAGCTTTGCCTAGCTGCATCGGACAGCCGAGGGTACTTGAGTGCCTGCTTCTTCCCGTGTCTTGGATGGGTTATTTTACTTGAAAGGCATTTGAGCCAGCATTTCGCAAGTGAAAATCTCCTCCAAGTGAGGCAGGCTGTGTTTTTCCTTGTGGGATGTGTGAGTTGCCTGTGGGTATTTGCGAGTACCCAGGGTCACATGGCTTTTGCTTGTCCCTGAGATAGATTCCCTCTAAGCCAGGTCAGTGTCCAGTTTTTTGGGGCAGAGCTCAGAGTTTCCAGAATCCAGCTGTGCTGCTAATTCCTGCTGAGGATGTGGGGTGGGGAGAACCCCCCCACAATTCTTAGATAACCTGCGAGGTAAACAGCTGAGGTGGTTTTACTAGAAACGATGCCATTCACACCCAAGGACTGAACATGGTCAAACGCCCACCTGGAGATAAGCCTTGGCTGCCACACCTGGACTCTATCTGTTCACTCTGATAGCATGAGTGTGTGTGTGCATGCGTGTGTGCGTGCGTGTGTGTGTGTGTGTGACAATAGGGGCACAGCTGTAGTCACTTTTAGCAGCCATGCTAAGTACACAATGCCTGTGCCCTGAGTAGGGATAGCACCCTCTCAGGAACATCCATGTTATTTTTGGCCAAACCAGGACCTCCTTGGCAGGCAATAGAAAAGCGCCAGGTGTCCCCACAGCCAGCTCCACACCCCTCCCCTGTGAGTTGCCACTGGCAAACTTCCAGAAGTAGAAGCAGGAGAGTTGTGATTGTTTTGTATTTGTCCTGGATGACTCAGGACCCAGCTGTCCCGAAGGTGGTCCTTATAATTGAATTTTGGCCCACTGGAAACAAGGACAGCCAGAGCACAAATCGGCAAGCTGACTCATACTTGGAAATGGGCTGCTTCGAGGTTTGCTTCTGGATTTGGGGAAAGCTGCCACAGCAAGCGGCTTGGCCTTCCTACTCTTGATGATAAGCTGCTCTGGTTCCCTCTGCCTGTGAATCCCATTTCTTGCCTCCTCGAATGCTTCTCCACTGCTGTCACTAAACCCTTACCTTAATGGACTGCAGAGATAAAGGACAAACCTCCAGGCTGTTAATCTAGTGCCTTGGAAGGTACAGTTTACTAGCGGCCTTTCAACAAGAACGCCAAGACGGTTCAATGAGGAGAGGACCATCTTGTCATCAAATGGTGCTGGGCAATCAGACATCCACATGCACGAGAGTAAAGTGGGGACCCTAACTCACGTCATAAAAGTTAACTCCAGATTAATGAAAGATCTACTCAGAAGCATAGGAGCTAGAAGTACGACACGCGTAGAGGAAAACGCAAGTGTGAGTCCTCATGACAGTGGATCTGGCAACCATTTCTTTAACATGACATCAAGAGCATAAGAATCAAAAGAAAATATAGATACTTTGAACATTACCAAGCTAAAAACCTTTGTTATTCAAAGCACACCATCAAATAAATGAAAAGACCACCCAGAGAATGGAAGAAAAATTTTGTAAATTGTATACTTAATAAGGGACTTGTATCTAGAACATATATGAAAAATATTTATAATACAATAATATAAATACAGCCCAATTTTTAAAATGGGCCAAGGATTTGAATAGACATTTCTGCACAGAAGATACTCAAATGCCAATATGTGTGTGAAAAGATACTTGCCATCATTAACCTCAGGGGAATGTAAATCAAAACCACAATAAGTTACCACTTCATATGCACTAGAATGGCTACAATAAAAAAGAAAGGTAATAACATACATTGACAAGATGTGGAGAAATTGAAAACCTCTGTGCTGCTAGTGGGAACATAAAATGGTCCAACCACTTTGGAGAACAATTTCCACTTTCTCAAACAATTAATCATAGAGTTCCTTTGTGATCCACAGTTCCACTCGTAGGGATACACTCCCCCCGAGTGGAAATGTGTTCACCAAAAACTGCTCATCAATGCACTTTGGTCCAGAAAGTTCATAGCAGCATTATTCATATAGCCAAAAAGTGGAAACACTACAAACTGGTGAAGGATGGATAAGATATAGTATATCCATCCAAGAGAATATATTTGGCAATACAAAGAAATACCCATACAGCAGGAGTGGCTCTTGAAAACATTGTGCTGAGTGAAAGGAAGCCAATCACAAAAGGAGAAATGTATGATTGTATTTATACGAAGTCGCCAGACTTAGCAAATTCCTAGAGGAAGTAAAAGCATTAGTGGTTGCCTAGAGCCAGGAAGATTGAGGAGCAGTGAAGAGTGATGCTAATGACTGCAGGGTTTGTCGTTGCAGGGATGAACATATAAAATTGATTGTCGTGATGATCACATAAAGGTAGGAATATACTAAAAAAGTAATTGTATATTTTAAATGAGTGAATTGTATGCTATGTGAGTTATATCTCAATAAAGAGCATACTTAAAAATCTGCTTTCCCAGATACTTCATAGAGAAAAAAAAAATCGGAAACAAAGATTTACAATCTATTGTATGAAAGCAACAGAATTGCTGGGAAAAAAGCAGAGGGGAAAATATGATTGCAATATAGTATTTTCATTTATGACTTACTCTTATTTAAGTTCCACATTTAGTTCCATACTTTGCATCTATCCCGTGTCAGTCATCATCTCTCTGTGGAGATGAAAGCTCTTTGGAAGTCATAGTCATTGTCCCCAGTGACTTGGCTAAGTGTGTCTACTGGTTTCCACCAAAGTCGCTTCCTCCAAACTGCCACGAGAGGTAGAAAAGAGTGGCAGCAGATGGACTGTTTTCTCCTAGTTTGTGGCAAAAATGAGGGCTCTCTGAAGATCAAAAAAAAGTCCTTCATTCCATTCTCTTCTTATCCTAAGCTGACAACAGGGGGAACTATTTTAAAATAGGAAACATCAGTGGAGAGAAAAGGAAACCCTGGAGTAAATTATAACTCTACATTCATTGGCTTTCTTTTCTAAGCCAAACTGCAGGGGGGGACAACAGGCACAAAGACTGGGACAGAGTTGCCTGGTGGAATGTACTGTGCCATCTAGGGTCAGTCTACTGTCTGCTTTGACCATGGCAACTTAGCTGTGGGGCAAAGCTTTCTCATCCACAAACTGAGGGCTCTCTCAAGTCTTTCCTGGCGCAACAGCCTATGATTTTATGATTTCATAACCTATGTAGAATTCTCTGGACCATCAATGCCAAATGAGGACTCAAGTAGATGAATTTGTAATGGAATGAATATTGTGCCCAGTACACTGATGAATAGATGGCATTGGAGGAGCAATTTCGCTTTTCTCAGGTCTCTGGAGTGGTAACTGATTAGCATGACATTTTAAATTAATGACAAACCGGAAGAGCACATCTACCAGTTTTTGCAGTCTACAAATACCTGAGCACACTGACACATTAATTCCCAAACTTAGGTTCCAAAACTAACCACCACACTCCAGATGAGCAAAGGTTTGACTGTCCACAGTGAAAGTCTAAATATTTTGAATGTTGGATGACCATAGCTCAATTTAAACTAAGTTTGATGTAGTTCATCTTTAAACAAAACTGTAGTCCAATTTACATACAGTGAAATAAAAACACATATTTTAAGAGAACAACTCAATGAATTTTGACAACTGCCATGTATCCACTCCCCTACCAAGATACCAACTATTTCCATCTCCCGAAAGATCCTTCCTGCCCCTGCCGGTCAGCCCCACCCCTGGCAGCCACTGTTTCAATTTCTTTCACCTGATAGTAGTTTTTCTGCTCCTAGAACCCCACAGGAGAGGCACAGAATCGTACTCCTTTGTTTCTGCTTTCTTCCACTGGGCAGAATGGTTTTGAGGGTCACCCATCCCCTGGGAAGAGGCAAAGACTAGCGTGCTGGAAATTCACTGGAGAGCACTCTTGGAACCCACAGCCTTGGAGGGGAGGGCAGAGGAGAAGGGTTGAGCCGAGGGAAGAGGGAAGCCATGGGCTGGGCTGGGGCTGGGGCTGGGGCTGGGGCTGGGGCCCCTTATGCCAACTATGTTGATCTGGAATTGGATGTGGGCCACTTCTTCAGGCCGAAGGAAGTACCTTGGGCAGGACTTTGATTTTAGCCAGAGAACTCACCCTCTCAAAGGGCTGACAGCCGAGGGCAACCTGTAGCAACACTGCTCCTAGCAGCTGTGGAAATAAGCCCTTTATTTCTGAGGGAGGTTCTGAGCAGCACAGCACAGGATTTTATTGTTGAGTAGGATTCCATGAAAGGGTTTTTCAGAATGCATTTAACCAGCCTGTTGATACATATTTGACTTGTTCCAGGCTTGGGCTGTTTAGAATAAAGACACTCAGGAACTGTGGCACATAACTATAGTCTCAGCTACTCAGGAGGCTGAGGCAGTAGGATCTTTTGAGACCAGGAGTTTGAGATAAGCCTTGGCAATATAACCAGACCCTGTCATGTAAAAGGAAGGAAGGAAAGGAGGAAGGAAGGAATGAAAAGAAAAGAAAAGAAAGCGAAAGAAAGAAGGAGGGAAGGAAAATGAAGAAAGGGAAAACATAAGCATGCCTTTTTATGGATATATGTTTTCATTTCTCTTGGAAAAAAAAGACAGAGCATTTCTGAGTCATAGGATAGGCATATGTTTAACTTTACAAAAACTGTCAGACTAAACTTCCAAATTACAGATTTTCATTTTACACGCCTCCTGACCATGCATGAGAGCCTTAGTTTCTATATACCCTTGACAACGCTTTAGATAGCCAGGCTTTTTAATTTTAGAAAAGACTTGAAAAGCTTCCCAGCCAGTTGGATGGAGATGTTAGAAGGGATTTCTACTTGGGTAGAGTTTGGGCTACATAGATATGAATCTGTGAGATATGAATGGCATAATTTAAGATAAATTTCTGTAGCCCAAAATCACATTTAACCCACTGACTTCCTTTATTATTTTGGAGCTATACTTCTATATCTAAATCTATTTTGAAATTAATTTCTTGAAGTTCAGGTTAAACTGAAATAGGAATTTAAAATTGAACCTGAAGTCAAACCTCAAATGGTAAGAGTCTCCTTTTTTTTTTTTTTGTGGGTACCAGGAGTCGAACTCAGGACCTCACGCTTGCCAGGCAGGCACTTATGCCGCTGAGGCATCTCACCGGCCCAAGGGTCTCCTGTTTTGAAAGTGAGTGATAGCGCATAGGTTCTTTTTCCTAGTAGATTCCTTCAATAATTTAGAGGTAGATAATGTACTTTACTGGAGGTTGTGTTTCACTGACCAGTTACTGCATGCAGAGCCAAGCTCTAATCATTTCACATGTAGTATAGTACATCAATGAATCCTCACAATTGATTCAGATAGGTACTAGTGTTATCAAACACATTTTTAAAATGAGGAAATGACAGGGAAATATTGAACTGCTTCACTCAACAAATATGGAGATTCCTCAAAAAAATAAAACTAGAAATTTCATTTGACCCAGCTATTCCCCTCCTAAGCATCTTCCTGAAAGAGTTAAAGACATCATGTTACAGTGATATACACATACCCATGTTTACAGCAGCACAATTTATAATAGCTAAATCTTTGAAACAGCCTATATGTCCATCAGCAGATGAGTGGATAAAGAAAATGTGGTATTTACACACAATGGAGTACTACTCTGCCATAAATAAGGATAAACTTGGGTCATCTGTAGGAAAATGGATGAACTTTGAGACCATAATGTTAAGTGAAATAAATCAGACACACACCCTTAAATATCTCTTCTATGAGAAACTCAAGGTATAAATAAAGAGTAAAATAAAAGACCGGTAATAGGAAACAGGGTGATAGATCTTTCTCAAATGGAAAAGGGATCAAGAGATGCAAAGGGAGGGGCCAAAAGGAGATGAAAAAGGAATTTAGAGATGTGTACATGTACCAGTTCCACACAAGGAATGTAAACATCATGTACTGCAAACATGTATTAATATGAAAATTAAAAAGCAAACATTGATTGCCACTATCAAGGGGACAAGCCAATAAACACACAAAAATATATGGTTTCTTGCAAAGTTCAAATTGCGATAGTATAAGATCTATGTATCTACCTACCAAGAATGGGCCATTTCACTCCTGCTGGGTCTTTGGTCTATGTTTTTTATTTGTGAGAGCAATTAGGAAGATATGGTGATGTGTACTACCCACTGCTGATGCCTCAGAATTGCAGCTATGGGTCCAATTATGTGAGCATCAAGAATCAACCACAGGTCACAGTCCTTGGGGCTTGGGCTCGCACTTTGGGCTCGTACAGATTTAGATGACTTCCTAAGCACTCTTTTCACTGTTAGAAGTTCTGGGTGGGGCAGACAGGTTATGCCAGTGTAATATTTTGGGATGAAATACTACATAGGTTCACAAAAGCCTTTTTTTTTGGTGGGTGCCGGGGGGGTTGACCTCAGGACCTCGCAGGCCAGCAGGCGCCCGTGCCGCTGAGCGATATCACTGGCCCCTTTTTCGTATGTGGGTTCCGGGAGGCGAACTTGGGCCTTCGCGCTTGCCAGGCAGGCGCTTATGCCACTGAGCCATCTCACTGGCCCCACAAAAGCCTTTTTGTGTGTGTGCATGCTACTGGGGTTGAACCCAGGGCCTTCACACTAAGCTACATCCTCAGCCCTTTTTTATTTTCAGATAGGATCTTGCAAATTTTCCCAGGCCTCAAACTTGCAATCCTCCTGCCTCAGCCTCCTAAGCACAAGTTTTGGATAATATAAACCACCTTTCTCCTCAGCTGTTGCTTATAGTCTATCACCTCAGCTAGTCTAATATTTCCTTCCTCCAAAAGGAAGAAGGAACCATCCCTCCAGTCTGGTCCTCTGTGCGCAGTGAGCTATCAGCTGATAGATGCCCCTGATAAGCTTTAGCACTGCTATATTTCAACCATATCAATTTTCAACAAGACAGAGGCCAGTTAGCTTGGAAGAGAAATTGAGTAGAGCTCTAACTGGGCACATTGAAAACTTAAATACGTGGTTTGAGCAGATACATATTACACGCAATTATGACAATATTCAGATCCTATGTTTTCTCAATTACTACATTCAAAATACAGACCTGTGAATGGTTTTCTTTTGACACTTTTGCTTACTGATAGGCCTGGCAGTAAACCTGCATCCAGCACTTCTACTGCATCCTCAGATTCCTTTTCCTATCTTACAGATGTAAAAAAATGCATTGGTACCTATCACATTCATTCATATATAAAATACTAAGTAAGCACTGTTTTAACTGTACTAATGTTCCAGTGGTAATTAAGTCATGACCTTCAAGTGACATTCAGTCCAGTGAGGGTGACAGGCAAGGAGCAACCATAGGATAAATTCCACTGAGGAGGTTGCTATAGGAATATATAGATTAAGGACCCAAAAGACTTGACATATAGCGGCATGCCCCTTAGTAAACAAAATGTAGGAGAAGTGGAGTCCACATAGTGACAGTCAACCCAAGAAGACCTAGAAAATAAAACCCTGAAGGAGGATGAGTCCTTTAGATAGTAGTGAAACACAGAGACGCACAGGTTTGCGAACCAACACTTAGGTAAACCCAGACAGATGATGGGAAGAAAATAAGCTGTGAATTACAAGTAGCGGCAGTGTTAGCAAGCTGTGAGAGGAAGTCGCAGTCGTCAGATGACAACGTCAGTGACCAAGCCCTAGCGATTTCTATATTGCCATAAATAATGGTACACAGCTAAAATATTCACAGCATGTTTGCGTAAAATGAAAAAACTCAGTGAACTAAGATTGTATTTAACATGGCAACAAATGGTAAAATTAATCACCCTAAAATCACAGAACCAAGTGGGAAATCCATGTTAGTGCTGACTTATTAATATGCGTAGTTAAATATTATATTCAGTATTGGTTCACAGAAACAGCAGCACTGTATAATGAAGAGCTCAAATCATCAGGAAAAAACAGCAGAGACTGTGGAGCTTTATGTCGGTTTTGGAATATTCATAGCACTACAAAATCTACAGTATTTTCTCCTGCTAAACAAATAAATATTTTAATGCCTAACAATCATTTTGCAAGTGCAATAAAAGCCTTTCAGGTAAAGGTGTTTTGTTGCCTATGACTTGTAAGAACAGCCCTTGCTTGCTGATAAACAAATTGAAATCCCTCTACTTGAAGGAGGGAGGAAGGAAAACCCTGCAGAAATGGAGCTGCGTTGAATCGGACAGTGCGTGCAGATTTAAAATGGCAATATTCTGAGTGCGCTTTGTATGTCTCCTTCTCAATTGTGTGATTATATGACTTCTCCCTGAACAAATCTTGTTTTGATGAAAGATTAAATCAGAGCACCTATGAGCTGCCTGGCGGCCTCCCCTTTCTGGGCTCATCTTTATTACCTGTTTGGAGAATGTGTCAACTTTACCTAATCGAGAAGCAATTCGCAGTTACTGAAATCCATTTTATCTTAAAAAGCCTCTTCAGTAGACGCACCTTTCCCTGGAGCATTGTTTGACTTGGACGCATTTTTTAGGTTCGATTTATGTTCTAAAAAAAAAAGTGGTTTGTTTTTGTTTTTGTTTTTTTGTTTCGAAACAAACCTTATGCCATTTTTCATTTTAAAATTCCAGGAACATAAAAGTAAGGAGTAACAACAACAGCAAAAAAAGGTAAAGAACCGTTGAAGTTAAGCCTGCTGAACATAAGAAACCACTTATTTTGTTTGTGAGTCCCTTAAGGTGATTTGCAGTTTGAAAGATAACAATTGTACTACAATGAAAAATACCACAGAGACATACTTACTCTAAAGAAAAGAATAAGCAGTGACTAGTTCTTCACCTGTTTTGCATTATTGAATGCTGAGCTATTTAATAAGGAAAGTGATTTAAATAGCACTTAAAATGCATCTGTATTTATCCCAAAGTGCAAAATAGCAAGTTTTCAACCACCTTTTCAGTAGTGATGTTTTTGTTTTCGTTCTACCAGGCAATCCTGTTTTTCATCTTAAATTATCTTCTCCTGTATTCCAATGACTTATTCATAGATGCAGGGGATTTTCTTAATATCTTGAGTCAACCCTTGCTTCTCACAGAGGTAAAAGAAAGTACTGAATCTACCAAAGCAGTTAATGGTTTGGTTTCAGATTTAGCGTTTGGTTTTTGGAGCTAGTGAGTTTTAGATCCTATTTTATTGGTGCCCTCATTTTTATTATTCCTTTTCTTACCCTCTTCAGGTTTTTTTCTCTTCCTCTTTTTAGCTTCAACAGTTTAATACTTACTTAATTCATTTGTGTGATTATATTATTCTTCCCTGAGTAAATCTTTCTTTTCTAATAAATGCAGTTAAGACTTTACATATACTTCTCCTTACTACATTAGCTTCTTCATCCCACATGTTTTGTAGTACTTTCATAATTGTTTAGTCCTGAGCAATTTATAAATTACTATGTGATTTCCTGTTTCTTGTGTGTTTTTACTTTCCAAAAATATATAGAAGAGTTTTTTGTTTCTGTTTTTTTTTTTTTTTTTTTTTTTTGAGACACGTTCTCACTATATAGTTCAAGCTGCCCTTGGACTCACTATGTAGCCCTGGCTGGCCTTGAACTATTGGCAATCCTCCTGCCTCAACCTCCCAAGCCCTGGGATTGTAGGCATGCGCCACCACACCCGCCCACGTTTCTGTTATTCTTGTTGATGTCTAATTTAATTGCATTGTTGTCAAAGTTTAGGGATTGTGTAGTATGAATTCTTTAAAATGTACTGATATTTCTCTTATAATCTGGTGTTTACTCAATGCGTATTTACCATTTCTTTCTTGTGCATGCTAGGCAAGTGCTCTACCACTGAGCTACAGCCCTAGCTCTATAGTTGCTATTTCTTGAGTTCCATCCAATCTTTATTTATATATATTGCATCAGGTTCAATCAATAGGATCATTCAAATCCATAAATTTAAAAATGTTTTGTTTTCTTGATCATATTAGTTTTTGATGGTATGCTAAAAATTTCTCCATATTGTTGTATATCTGTCCACTTATCCTTGAAATTCTGTGATTGTTTTATATGTTTCAAAGTTCTGGTGCGAAAGGCATACTAGTTGATGATTTGTACATCTCGTTAGATTAATCTGCCATTGTGGTGGCTCACGCTGTACTGTTTACCATTTTGTCTTTAATTTTAATTAATCTATTACTAACGTTGCTATACCAGTTTTCCTTTAGTTAGCATTTGCATAGTTTATATTTTCTTGCTTATTTTCAGCTTTCGCTGTTTTGTGTGTGTCTCCTAAAAGTAGCAGATAGAGTGATGTGTAGTATTTCTGCTTTTTCTGATTGTTTAACCTCTGTCATTAGATAAGAAAGATTATTCCCTTTACATTTATTGAGATTACTGATTTGGACTCTCTTCTTAATTTGTTTAATTTTATGAAAAAAAATTCAAAACAAAAAATTTCAAAGCAAATTTCAAGCAAAAATTTCACAACAAAATAATAAGAGAATAACAATAGTTAATATACTGTGTCCCCTCTTCAAAGTTCATCTTAATTTGCATTATCTAGATGCTCTATTTTTTCTCTCATTTTATTTTCCCGATACTTGGATTAGTGAAACTTTCCTGAATATTTTTTTTATTTATTGATTTAGAAGCTTATTGTGGTATTTTTCTATTATTTTAAACCAGAAATTTTCCTGGCCAAGTCTACACTTAGAACATCAAAAGGAAAACCACAGCATATGTTGAAAATTCACTGACCACCTCTTCATGTTGCATTATTAAATCCCCCATTATTTTATATTCCATACTCACTGTTGTTTCTTGCATGCCACCCTTACCTATGGATTTATTTTCTTTTTTGCTGATGAGTAGAAGTTTTTAGTAATTAACTGTTTTCAGTTAATAGTTGATTTAGTGAATGATTCTTTTTTTTCTTTTTTAATGTGGGTACTGGAAGTCGAACTCAAGACCTCACGCTTGCTGGGCAGGTGCTTATGCCACTGAGCCATCTCACTAGTGAATGATTCTTTACCTGCATATGAAATTCTAAATTGATGGTTATTTCCCCATAACACTAAGAAAAGTATAATTCTATTGACTTCCTGAATTTATTGTGATTTTTTAAACTCTCATCTGTCTTTTCTACCTACCACTTTTAAAATTTTCTCTTTAACCTTCATACTTAGCTTCTCTAGGATGTGTGTAGGTACAGATTGATTTTTCCCCTTTGGTCATACATAATTTTTTTTTCTTTTCTCCACGGTGTCTAGTGGACATCTGAAACTAAATTTCTAATTTGCCACCTTGAACCTACTTCCCTTACTAGTTTTAATTAGTGACAACTTGATCCTTGCAATTGTTCAGAAAATATTTTTAAGTCTTTCTTGCTTCTTCTCTTTTCTCCCACACCCCAGGTTGAATTCATGAAGCTATCTGGTTGTACTTTCACAACGTACCTAGAATCCAGGTGTATTTCTCCATGTTCATGGCTGCCAACCCCGTCTAAGCCACCATCATTTATTGCCTAGACTATTTTCATAGTCTCTCTTTGTCTCCCTGCTTCCCACCTTGTCTTCCCTGTCCTCCATTTAGAAGCCACAGTGATGATAAAACATGAAGTCAGACCACGTCATTACTTTGTTCAAATCTGTGATCACTTCCCCATCTTACTAATTGTAGAGGCTAAAGACTTTATGGTCAAGTACAAGGTCCTACGTAGTTTATAATCCCCTTCTCCTCATCCCCACCACCCTTCATCCACTCCAACCTCATGGGCCCTTTAGGTTCCTCACATACACACCGTGCTCCTACCTTTATATTAACTGGGTTTTCTGCGTGGAACACTCTTAAGCCACGCAGCTACGTGGTTGACTGTATCGCTTTCTCTTCTCAGTGAGGACTGTTGTGATCACACGACAGTCCCATCACTGCTGTCCCCTTCTTCATTTCATAACACTTTTTGTCTTTTAAATTTCTATAAAATTTACTATTTATATGTTCATCATTTATACTCTGTTCTTTGATTAGAATGCAACCTCTGTGAGTGAAAGCATTTTGCTTTTTGTCTAATTCTATATCCCAAGTACCTAGAACAGAGACAAGTACAAAGAAGTTACACAACAGATGCATGTTATTTGACTGGTGAATCAATACATGACTTTTTGTTAACACAGAATTATCATGTACATAGTATAATATAGCATGTGAATTTTTATGGAATAGGAAATCAATGAAATAGTTATAATGCAAAGCCCATTTATTGGGAAATGGGTCAAGAAACTGTTACAGCCATATAATGGAAGCTTATGCAGAACAAAAAGGAACAAAGTATGAACACACAGAAAAATACAGATAAATATCAGAAACACCCAGAGAAGCCAGCTTTTAAAAAAAAAACTGCATAGGATACTCTTATTAGCTTTCCCATTGCTGAGACACAATACCTAACACCCACAACTTAAAGGAGGAAAGGTTTAATTTCCTCATGGTTTCAGGAGATCCCAGCTTAGGGTCGGCAGTCTCCAAGATAGACTCCTCATGGCAGAAGAGGATGGCGAGGCAAAACTGCCTAGTTCATGGTGGCTGGGATGCAGAGCACAGGAGCAGTGCCAGAGAGGAAGGGACAAGGCACTGTGTATAGTGCTCGAGACCAGGTGCCCATGGCCCTCCAGACACAACTAGGAACGTGCTTTACTTATCTATTAGGCGTTTCTTAATCCAATGAAGGGGACATATCTGGAAGGTGACATATCAGGATTAATGGTCACAGGTGTACTTCTATGTACATGAAATTTTAGAACATCAAAACAATAGAAGCAAAGTAGGTGTCTTAAGTCACTTTTTCATCGCTGGGACAAAATACCCAATACCTGCAACTTAAAGGAAGAGAGATTTATTTTGGCTCACAGTTTTTGTCCATGGTCAGCTGGCTCTGAGGCAGAAACAGAATGGCAGAGGGTCATGGGTGAGGCAAAAGGTGCTCAACGCATGGCAGCCAGGAAGCAGAGAGAGGGATAGAAGCGGGGAGCCAGGGACAAGAATAGGCCCTTCCACATCACACCCCAGTTTCCCACTGCCAACCAGGCCCCACCTCCTATCAGCAGCACATTTAGCTCCTGAACTCATCAATGCATGAATGCACTGATGAGTATAGGACCCCCGTGATCCATTCACCTGCCAAAAGCCCCACCTCTGAACACATGAGTCATCTGGGGAATATTCTAGATATAAACTGCAATGGCAAGTCATAGGATGCTTGATGCTGGGATGGGACCCAGGTTGAGGTGGGACAGGGATCAACTGCAGAAGGTAAGAGGAAGTCTTAGGGTTCTGAAACTTGATTGTGATGGTGGTTGCAAACTACATATTTACAGGAACTCATTAAGCTATTCATTTGAAATAGGCATCTTTCGGGATTTATAATTTATTATTCAGAAACTGCAGCAATACATGTAGTTACTACCGACAAATATAAATATAATTAATACTGATAAAATGCCATCAGAATTTAATATTTCCTTAATTTAGGAAGCACTCCACAATCTTGGGGCATCTTCAGAATGAATCACCGACTCTTTGTGGGAAAGATGTGGCTTGGAGCCTTCCCTGTGCCAGCCCGCCCTGCACCCTTAACCCCTGCAGGGACCGGCTGGCATCATGGGACCCACCGTTCGAATCACCTGTTACTAAGCTTCAACACCCGCCTTCCACCATACAGTACCACAGTGTGAATGGCACCAGGCGAGGTCTCTATCTCACTCACCTTCATGCTGGCGCACAGAAGTCCTGCACCCATGGCAGGTGCCCTGGTTGAATGCTTTGATTGTAGCAGAAAATGCTCCCCAGCCAGTCTGTTAGTTGCCCAGGTAATAGTTCTTGTTACAGTTCCTATTACTACTGTCTCCTAGAAATGGCTGGTCACTGTGATGCCTAGCTGGTCACTATGATACATGTTGTAAAAACCAACCAAAGACAGCCAAGTACCCTGCTTCTTGCTTGCAACCCCATAAAAACCTCCCTCCCTGAGCCTTCAGGGCCTGACATTTTGAGGGGCAACTGATTCCCTGTCAGTGCCTGTCTGACGTTAAATAAATCTGCCTCCAAATCCTGGGTGTTGTTTCCTTGTTTCTGCTTGCCTTTGCAGATGATTGTTTAATAGAGAGCTACATGCAAGAACTGATGTATACAATCACTGATGGACTTGATAGCTCTTTTTTCTTTTTGTTTTTGGTTTTTGAGACAGGGTCTCACTACACTATGTATTTCAGGCCGGCCTTGACCTATGTAGCTCAGTCTGGCCTTAGATTTGTGGCAGGTCTCCTGCCTCAGCTTTTCTGAGTGTTGGGATTAAAGGCTGGGTTTAATATATCTTCTTGCTACGGAATCAACATACGATTATCAAAATCATCATATATATTCACAGATGCAGTTTGTTTCTCCACACTTGAAGTTTCTACCATTAACAAGATAACATAAATGCTTATTTTTCTATTTATCATACATTAATTGAGTGCCCTCTTTGTGCCACACGGATACCTTGTTAGTGTCTAGGGATGGCTATGATGGTTACTAAAGCAGTGACCGAGACTTAACTTTAAGCAATCATTTTGTGTAACTTGGGCAGTAATTATTAAAGATGTCCCTAAGGACTTTTCTCTATAGATTTTGGTCAGGAAATTAAAGGTGATTAATTTTATAGCAGTTATTAGAGTTTTAAGTACTATGGATATACTTTGTTTTACTTAGGAATCAAAGTGCAGACACTTTTCCTCCTGGGAAGTTTTTGGAAAAGGAAATTCCAGGACCACTCCCCTTGGCGGTCTTTATTTTTCCAGGTCTTTATTTATTTTCCAAATGTCACCTCCATCACACAGTAAGCACTAGGGAGCCTCACCAAGCTCTCAGCAGATCTTGCTGAGGGCATGGCCCAGGCAAGGAATTTGGTTAATCCTGTTAGTTTGAGCAAGGGAAACTCAGGAAATTAATCATATAAAAATATGAGAACAATAGAAAAGAAAAGCTTGTCCTACAGGTTTGTTTCCAGTTCTGCCTTGTTGTGGAATGTGTTCATCTCTTCTACTGCTGCTTAATATAACTAGGAAGACCCAGTCCTAACTAATGTTAGTATTATCATGTTACTACTACTACGTTGCAGAATTGCCAGATGAAACGACTGCTAAGCACTTAGATGCAAGTGCTGTAAAGTAAACACTAGTTACATATCCAGAATTTTAGCTGAAAGTGTAATACCCCAGAAAACTTCTGTTTGCTTTTGGAAGGTCGTATTTTCCTGAGAAGGCTGTCTCTTACAAAATGTAGGCAACTTTTTAAGAAATACAAAGTTAGTTTTAAAAAGTAGTAAAAAGAACTACGTGAATACTTAAACATGTTTGCATTGTAAGTTTTTAGTTTCTGAGATGTGTGTGTCTGTGTGTTCTTTTATCTGATTATTAGAACCTCTTGTGTTAAAACCATTCTTATTGTTTAAAAAATTGCCCTCGAGCAACTCCGTCAGAGCAAGGAGGAAAGGCTGTTTTTCTCATTTTTTAAATCTGATAACGTTAGTAAGAAAGAAAGTAATTGGTTAAAACGATGTTTTTAGATAATACAAGTTTCTGTTGTTTTTTCTGATCATTGTGTCTAGAAAACAAACTCATAACTTTTTTAAAATCCTGTTTGGAAAATTACTGAGTTTTAATTCATTCCTCTTGCTTTAGGAAAAGGTTTTCCATGGCTGCGATTCCCATCATTTGCGGAAAGATTACTAATTGATTGTCTAGATCTTCACGGCCAAGCCCAGAAATAAAGGTGTCAGTTAACTTAAGCTTCATGTGCTGGTCCACGGCCACTGTGAGCTACTGTTGGTTCCCAGGCCACTGCCATGATGATCACCCTTCTGATCTCCTGGGACTCTGCCTGTCCCTCTGTCCCTCCATGATTGCCACCCCTAACTACCGGTGTCCCCCAGTGGGAGCTAGCAGGCCCGGAAGTACCCAGATGAGGCAGGGACCCAGGATTAGTACTTGGGGCACCTGTGTTCTGAGGGAGAAACAAAGCTTCCTTTTTCCACAGTGAGCTTAGACTTGGCCACCTAGAAAAGTGTAGCAGTGACCAAAGTTACGGGATTTGGTAGTAATGACTGTGGTCACTGTCCACTGTCTTCTCTAGCCACCAAATTGCAAGTCTGTAATTTGGATGTTGAACGAATAGAAAAGGACCTCTTCACCAACAGTCTAGATTGGTAAAGTTTAGATTTATGTCTGGCGTAACTTGTATCTAACAGATATGGTGGTTTTTATCCATGACGACTGCCACCTTTGGCATCATTTTGGGTCCCTCAGGTGGGCAAGCTTAATAACTCCCATGTCAGACAAGCCAGTGAAATCTGTCTTATGTAGGGCATTATGCCTGAAAATCTCCTCCTTGTCATAGAAGTACACTGGTTCCTGGAAGGGGAAATTCTAAGTAATCCCCTCAATTTCATTTCTTTCTATAAGTAAATGAATAAATCACAGTTCTTGCAGGAGTTGAAAAACATTTAGACTATTCAGTGGAAAAATCAGTAAATGCCATTATTCTATATTTTTAGGAAGTTTTAATGTAAACTGTTCTTCAGATTCCAACACAGTATGAGTTCATGGCAGCCGATTGTACCAGTGGTGGGCTAGAGGCAGGGCATACAGGTTGAAAGCCAAATTTTCAATTTTAAGGAACCTTGCAAGCCAGTTGGCCAATTGGCAAGCCAATTTTGTTAGATGTTTGGTAGCTTTTTCAATTAGCCATCGTAGGAGTCTTTATAGTGTGGCAATTGGCGAACAGTACAAACCACAAATGGCTCTTGTGCTCTCCTCCCCCGCTTCCAGCCCCGACCAGGGGTTAAGCATTTACCAGAGTATCCTGGGTAAGAGAGTTCTGGAAATACAGAACTGCGTGTGACCGATGGGATCAGTGCTGAAGAATTAGACGTAGATGACTTCCTCTGAGTTAGGTGCTGGCACTGATCTTGCTTGTCATTTTTATGAATTCCCAGGAAAAGGGTAGTATACAGAGAAATGTCCAGATTTTTCAGATGACATTGAATATTTCCAGTTTTCAACTGTAAAGTTGTGAGAGTAACACCCAGAACTCTTTGTAAAACCTTGCGAGTTCTAGTAAGGCAGGAGTAAGGCAACTTGGGGGGAAATTATCTTCAAATGCCCTTGTGAAGTGATAATGCCTGACCTTTATGTTTTGACCTCAAAGTGAAATTTAGGGATTGCTGTAAATCTTTTCTTCGTTCTGTGCCCATTAACATAACTGGTTAGCTGTGCTAAAAAGGCTGAACACCAAGTCCCAGCAGAAGTTCTGGAAACAGAGTAACTGTCCCACCCTTACCCAGAAGCCTTAGCACACACTTCTTACCACTTGGGGACGTGCTTCAAGGCCAATGGCATGGACTGGAAGGGTTTCCGAGAAAGCTGCATAACCTGATTGGGGCTTGTAAGACCCCCAGATGAAGCTGCAGATGATCGGAACTAGCAAGCCTCCAGGGATCTTGCTTGAGTAAGGCAAACATGGATATATCAGCAAATCCTGAAAAGTTTGAATGATAGAGCGCCTCCTTGATGTTTGAAGATAATAATTCATGGGAGAAAAAAATTCATCATTGTTTCTCAAGAAAAGAAGGAATGATAGCAAAAATACTGTATCTCAAAGTTCAGCTTTTATCAGTTTTAGAGATTATTTTATTTATGGTATATATTTTAATGTGCAAGTCTTACTATTTCCTCTAATCAGTGCCCTCCTTTATCAGTTAAGCTCTGCCAGCAGGAGGAATAGTAAGACATTCCTCACCCTCAATTTAGGTTTAACCATTTTGTTTCCTAAGAGAACTTGCAGCAAAGAAATGGAAGAGCCAGCTGTTAGAATTGCCTACTTCCACTGCTGAATGGCCCAGGTGGGATATGCTCTCAAAATATAAGATCTGTGTACTTCACAGGGACTGAGGATTAATTTTATTATCCTAATTAGAGCTCACCTTTTGGTTAAGTCCTCAGTAATACCACTCTGGGAGGCTGAGGCAGGCAGATCAGCCCAGCCTGGGTAATTTAGTAAGACCCTGTCTCAAAATACAAAAAAAAAGGTGGAGCGGGGGAGCTGGGGTTGTAGCTTGTGCAGGGGCCCTGGATTGAATCCCTAATATTAAAAAGAAAGTCAGAGTTTGTTGGGCTGGGCATGTTACTTACCTAGCATGAGCCTGCCTGTGGGGCCTTAGGTTAGGTACCCAGCACTGAGAAAACAAGACAAAAAACGAACAAAACCCCCAGGGTTTCTTAAGCATGAAAGAGGCAAAGGGAAGCAGATAATCAGTGAGGCCCTTTCTCTCTCTTCTCTTTCTTTCTTTCTTCCTTTCTCTTCCCTCCCTCTTTTTCTTTCTTTCTTCCTTTCCTTTTCCTTACTTTCTTTCCTTCTTTGTGTGTATGATACTGGGGATTGAATCCAGGGCCTTTACAGTACATTACAATCTCAACCCTTTTTAATTTTTTACTATGAGATAGAGTCTAGCTAAGTGGGTAAATTGTCCAGGATGGGGTTGAACTTGAGATCCCTATGCCTCAGCTTCTTATAATGCTGGGATTCAGGTATGTGCCACCATGCCTGATATGACTTGTTTTTAGGGAAAGGATTTCCCTATAACAGAGGGTAGGCTATTTGTGTGTGAGAAAATAAGACAACTTACTGAACTATGATGCAGTGGACAAGCAAGAGTCTTTCTTGCTTTCTTTTTTTATTAGTATATATTTGCAATACATAATGATCATATTCATATGGGGAGTTGGTATATGTACCAACTTAATTCTTTTTAATGTGCCCTTCCCTTCTCCTCTCTCCCTTCCTCCATCTCTTGGTTCTCTTCCCATTTGAGAAAGCTTCATCTCCCTGTTTCCTATGAGCATATCTACCTTTTATTTTGCTCTTTATTTATATTTTGGGTTTCCCATATAAGAGAAACTATGTGATATTTAAGCTTGTGTGTCTGATTTATTTCACTTAACATTATGGTCTCAAGGTGGATTCACTTTCCTACAAATGCCTCAAATTTATCCTTCTTTATGGCAGAGTACTACTCCATTATGTGTAAATACCACATTTTCTATATCCATTCATCTGTTGATGGACAGATAGACTACTTCCAAGATTTAGTTACTATGAGTTGTGCATTAAAAAAAAAAAGCTCCTGTGACCTTAATAATAAAAAAGTTAGAAAAAATGATTTTTATGTTTAAAGTATTATGACTTCAAGTATCATATAAATCTATCTATCTATCTATCTAGAGACTCCCAAAAAATGTATACACACACACTTCAGGAAAAGAAAAACTTGTATAAATATTTTAATACTAAATTTATTGAGATATCAAGTCATTAATACAAGTTACCTTTGGCCTCTACAGTTACAAGAGGTGCTCAAAGTGGTGGCCATGAGCTTCCAGACATTCATTAATACCGCAAACTGCTGCTTGGGTAACCGTGGTCATTGAGATTGCTGCCCATGCATTTTCAATTTCTCCTCTGAGGGCCGGCAGTGTGGTGGGTTTTCTGAAATATGTGACATCCTCTAGGGTCCCCAGACGAGGGTAATACCATCTGTTGAAAAAACATCATACCATTTTTCTTTTCCTGAAATGTTTTTGCTCTCTCTCTGTCTCTGTCTCTCTCTTTCTATTTATATATCCATATGAAGTTTTTTTTTTTTTAACAGTTCAGAGTTATTGGGATAAACTACAGAATGAAAGCTGGCATAAGTTATCTAAATATATTGCACTTTTTTTTTTTACTTTTTAGTGAAATGTGTACATTCAGAAAGGTGCACAAGTCATAGTACACAGCTGACTCATGAAAGTGAACATATACGTAACCACCATTCCCGTTAACCCACCATCCACATGTGTATGCATTTGATTACTCATCAAAGTAATCGTCCCTCGTAAAGACTATTTATTCGTATTCCTATTTTGTTGCTGTCGTTGTTTGTGACAGTCTCACTATGTAGCCCAGCTGGCCTCCAACTCGTTGCCACAGCCTCCCCAGTGCTGGGACTACCGGTGTGCACCACCACACCTGGGTATTTGTATTTATCTTTTCAAGAAAATTGAGATTGAATAGGATAGCACCGAAAGGCTTAATTGAAATTTTAGGGGGCAGTGGCATCTAAAGTAAATGTTGTTGATTCCCTTCTGTGTGTTTTCGCCATCTTTGGGAACCAGGAGAGGTGAGCACCCACGCGCTGGGTGGCTGGGAAATAAGCATGGGCCGGGTCGACTTCACGCATCCGCCCAGCGTTCAGATTTGCTGTCCAACCTGAACCCATTCCTGCTGGTTTTTAAATTTTTTTTAATTACCGTGTCTGCGAGAAGGAAGATAATTTTCTAAACGGGCCAAACCCCACGCACACAGCAGAGAGCGAACTGTGCCGCAGTCTGCTAACAATATAAGGAAGGAACTCACTTTAAAGAAATGGATTTTCTCAAATTAAGTACCGTGACTAAGTACTTTAATTCCTCTTCGGCCAGCCCTAAAGGATCGTTTGACATTGAACCTTTCAAAGGAAGGGGCCCCGGGCCCGAGTTTTCCGCCCCCGGAGGGGTGGGGTGCGCAGCCCCTGCCCCGCGCCTCCCCTCCCGCCCCTCCCCCGCGGGCCCCCGCCCCCCCTGACCCCTGACCCCGCTAATCTGCATAGAGGAATGACAGGCATCCGCTGGCCGCGGCCGGCGGGCGGGAGACCCGCGCGGGGAGCAGGCGAGGGGCGCGGCGGCGCGGCCGGGCCATGGACGCGCGCACGGCTGCCCGCGAGCGGAGCCCCGAGCGGAGGAGCCCGCGCGCCGCGTGATCGCCGCCCGGCCCGGCGCCGCGACCGGCCATGGGCCAGACCTCGGTGTCCGCGCTGTCGCCGCAGCCCGGCAGCGGTGAGTGCGGCGGCGGCCCGGTCGGACGCGCCGGCTCCCGGGAGGAGCGGCGGCGGCCCGGCCGGGCGCTGCGTCGGGAAGGCGGATTCCCGCGGGGCTGCGGCCGCGCTTACCTTAAAGCGAAGGCCTCGTTTTCGGCGCGCCGCGCCTGCCGGGCTCGGCTTGGTCCTCATCCAGGTTTCCTTCTGAGCCAGAAACTTACGAGCAACGCCATTTGCGTGCGTCTTGCTGGGTTTTCAAAGAACGCGAAACTTAGCGAGCAGGAGGAACATGCCAACAGGTCTTTCTGTGTTTGCGCTTGGCTTCGGAGCAGAATTCTGCGGAGCTCTCAACTGATTTACGGCTTGTTGCTCCTGGTGGGAGTGCGATGGCCTCCTTCTAGCCTGGCGGAACGCTGAGTGCTCAGTGCCCCCCAAATGCCCAAGGGTTTCACAGGATGCTTGTTTTGTTTGTGTTAGACACAAGCTGTGAAGTTTAGGGAAACTTATCTGGCGATCCTGGTTCCTGTCTGCTGAAGTTCGTCTTATGGAAACGTGTACGACGTTTCTGGGTTGTAATGCTCCTTTAAAAAGTTTTTTTTTTTTTTCCATTTTCTCAAAAAAAAAAAAAAAAGTAAAAGGAAGGAAAGTACACAGGACTAAACAACTGTTTGCTGGCATTCCGTGTGATTGGGTAATGCAATAAAAAGGTATCATTTTGGTTATTTTTCCATAGACGCTTAAAAAAACCTTAGAGCAATCACTTACTATGTTGTTCATTGAGATAGGTGATGCACTTTTTAAATTGTGCAAACATAGGCTCTTGCTGAAAGGAAATGACAGGGCAACAGAGGAAAGTTTTTAATCTGCTCCAGGGTGTCTAACTAGATAGCATTCTATCACGCCCCCCCCAGCACCCCCATGGGTTTATGGTGCACAACGTCACCCCCAGGAGCATGGCAAGCTTTGTTGAGGTTTATATTAATGCCACAGAAGAAGGACCCTTCTGCAAAGGAGAGAGAGCAGGATCCAAAAGCCTAAATT
This sequence comes from Erethizon dorsatum, assembly GCA_028451465.1. NCBI lineage: Eukaryota > Metazoa > Chordata > Mammalia > Rodentia > Erethizontidae > Erethizon > Erethizon dorsatum. The sequence continues at coordinate 148,018,061 of CM051823.1, forward strand.
ATATGCCTTCCTTTCCTGATAATGACGTGGTTCTTAGGGATGTTAACAAATGAGGCGCAAATTAGGCTTGATATCCTTTGTCTTACTTGAAAGCAGAGTGAGATCTTTCAAGCAAGAGTTGTTTTTACCTTTCTGCATTAGCAACGACAGAATTAAATCATTATTCCAATACAGCTGGTGTGCGGGAATCATTAATCCAGCAGGTATTCGGGTATTTCTGAATTTAGTTCTGTTGTCACAAAATATTAGAGTGAGTAACAGAAAATGAGTTTTGCCTTTATGAAAATCAAGGAATATTACATAAGTAATAAGTAGAATCCTAAAATGTAACTGTCCTACTTCTTACCCAATACAGCAAAAAATACCCAGAGTACTGTAGCTTCTCATAAAATGACTGATCGTATGTAGAGACTGCAATCTATTTAAATGGAAAGTGCTTTAAACAGAAAGTGGTGCTTGGTGATGAAAGGTAAGATACATACATCCTGTGTGAAGGGTTTTTGTTTTGTCAGTTAAGGGGTGATGGGGGCTGCGGTGCAAGTTACAGTGCTGTAGATGTGAAACAACTGTCTCAGGTCATGCACTTCGGATCGCTACATCTGTTACTCCATTTCCCGGAAGTTTTGCCATCCAAAACTTTTGATTCCAAATGAAAACCACAACCGAAATAACACGTGGTCAGTTTTATATTGATGACTATATTCTCTGAGTCTGGGAATGTCCGACCTGCTCTTCCAAGGATTGTGTTCCCTCCTCGTTAGCTTTTACCGCTGGCTTTGTAGCTGGTGTGAAGATGCTGGCTCTCTTTGCTCTCAGCTGTCTCCTGCAGTAGTTGTTTAAGTCTGGAGCGGCCGCTGCTGATTACAGTGCTGAAGATGATTCTCCTTTGCAGTGCTTATTAGAGGGAAAATCTGTTCGAGTCTGAGAAAACGATAGCACAGAGCCCAACAGTGCATGCTTATGGCTTTCCTAAAAATCTTCATTGTATCCAAAAGTGAACATGTGATTTCCTCTTTTGATGAGTTTCTCTTGAGCCTTTCCGTTTAGGGCTGCAACTGTTTCTCTGGGTTCTCGGAGTACTATTAATAGTTATTTCTCACGCAGTTAGATTAGTATCTCACTTTAAAAACAACTTTATTGATTCATATACCATAAAACTCGGCCACTGAAAGTGTATAATTCATTATTAGTGTATTCACAGTATTGGGTAAATCCCTATCCCTATCCCTATCCTATTCACTTGCCCTTTCCACCCTAAACAATAATCTACTTTCTGTCTCTGTATATTTGCTTTTCTTTTTTTTTTTGTACTGGAAATCGAACTCAGGACCTTGCGCTTGCCAGGCAGGCGCTTGTGCTGCTGAACTATATTCCCGGGGCTGCTTTTGCTTTTTTTTTTTTTTTTTTTTTTTTTAGCATTTATTTTTATTTTTTATTAGTACATATTTACAATACATAATGAATACATTCCATGGGGAGTTGGTATGTGTACATATTGCATCTTAAACCATTTTACTTATTTGGAACATTTCATGTAAATGGAATCATAATGTGTTGTTTTATGACTCATTTCTTTCAACTGGCATGGTTTAAGAGTCATTTATGTTGTAGCACAAATCAGTACTTAAGTTCTGTTTATTGGTAAATAATATTTCTCTGTACGAGCAGGCTGTTTTATGAATTCATCGGGATTATTTCTACTTTTCTGGCTGCTGTGAATAACGCTGCTCTGAACTTTATGTAGAAGTTGTTGGCGAAGATAGGTTTTCATTGCTGTTGGCTATATAATTAGGAGTGAAATTGCTGGGTTGTGTGATAGCTGATTCTACAGTTCACCTTTTAAGGAAGAGCCAGTTTCCAAAGTGGCTGCCACACGTTATACAAGAGTTACAATGTTTTCACATCCTTGCCAACACTTGTTATTGTCTTTTTTTGTTACAGCCATCCTCGTATATGTTAAGTTGTATCTCGTTGTAGTTTTGATTTGCTTTTCTACAATCACTAGTGACACTGAACATCTTTTCATACCTTTATTCACCTTTTCATGTCTTCTTTGGAGAAATGTCCTATTCAGAGGTTTGCCTAATTTTAATTGACTCATTTATTGAATTTTAAGAGTTCTTTGTATACTGGAAGAAAGTCCCTTATCAGATATATGATTCGTAAATATTTTCTTCCATTCTCTAGGCTGTAATTTTAACTTAATATGATTTGCAGCTCAGAATTTTGAAGTTTTGATGATATCCTGTTTAGTTTTTATTTTGTTATTTGTTTTTGGTGTCATGTTGAAGAAACTGTTGCCTAAGAAAACCAAACCCAAGAAAATGTATGTGTATATTTTCTTCTAAGCATTCTATAATTTTAGCTCTTACATTAAGATAGTTTTTAGCTTTTAATGTGTGGGATAATGTAGAATTTCAGCTTCATTCTTCTGTATTTGGATTCCAGTTGTTCCAGCACTGGTGTATTTGTTGCAAAGAGGATTCTTACCCTACTGACCTGTGTTGGCGCCTTTGTGGAAAATCAATTGCTGAATGTGTAAAGGTTTATTTCTAGATTCTCAGTTGAATCCCATTGCCTGTTCTTCTGCCTGTATCACACTGTGTGGAACTATTGTAGCTTTGTAGTGAGTTTCCAAACCGGGAAGTATCAGTCTCCCAATTTTTTCAAGGTAGTTTTGGCTATGATGTCTCCATTGGATTTCCATATGAATTTTATAATCAGCTTGTCAATTTCTGTAAAAAAGCCAACCGAGATCAATGGGGATTGTACTGAACCAGTAGTTCAATTTGGGTAACATTGCCATCTTAACAATATGAAATCTTCTAATCCAAGAAGAAGGGTGTCTTTCCACTTAAATAAATTTTTTGACATTTCTTTCTACAGTTTCATAGTTTTCAGTAGATAGGTCCTGTTTTCTTTTGTTGAATTTATCCCTGAGCATTTTATAGCCTTTGATGCTATTTTAAATGAACCTCTATTCTTATTTTATTTTCAGAATATTCCATTGGTAGTGTTTAGAAATATAAAAGTTGATTTTTTTTTTTTTTTTTGTGGGTACCGGGGGTCGACCTCAGGACCTCGCACGCCAGCAGGCGCCCGTGCCGCTCAGTGATATCACCGGCTCTTTTTTCGTATGTGGGTTCCGGGAGTTGAACTCGGGCCCTTGCGCTTGCCAGGCAGGCGCTTACGCCGCTGAGCCATGTCACCGGCCAAAAGTTGATTTTTTTTTTTTTTTTTTTGTGGGTACCGGGGGTCGACCTCAGGACCTCGTGTGCCAGCAGGCACCCGTGCCGCTGAGCGATATCACCGGCCCCTTTTTCATATGTGAGTTCCAGGAGTTGAACTTGGGCCCTCTCGCTTGCCGGGCAGGCGCTTAAGCCGCTGAGCCATCTCACCGGCCCCAAAAGTTGATTTTTTGTATGTTGATCATGTACCTGTAACCTTGCTGGATTCATTTTTGGCCCTAATAGTTTTTTAGTGGAATTTTTAGGATTTTCTGTATACCTGATCATGCTATATATAAGATCTATATAAAAAGGTCATGAACAAAGACAGAAAACTTACTTCTTTTCCAGTTTAAATGATATATATGAAGTGTGATCAAAAATACAGTAAAAGACACATTCCATTAATCCCCCTCAAAATACTCCCCCTCCATTCACACACACATCCCATCGTCCTTGCCACTTTTGGGAGCAGTTCTGGAAGACCTCATTCATGTGTTTTGTTGTGCTGTCATGGCTGCCTCTATGGTTTTGAGCCAATTCCGAACATACACCTTTCATGGTCATTTTGACTCTGAGGCTTTGAGCTACAAGTTGCTTGTACCGAATCTAATGAATAAATGGATGAGAACACACTAATGTCTTACAAGCCTGCCTTTCTGTTGGGTAATATTCAAAAGCATTCATTGTAGTTTTGATCACACCTGATAAAGACACTCATGAAAGAGGACGTTCAGAACTGCTTCTGAAAGATGAGATCAGTGTGTTCGAAGTGGGGTTTGGGGGTATTTTTGAGGGTGAGTGATGGCAATATGTCCTTTAACATAATAAACCGTAAAAACTTAAACATTCACCATATATTTTGATCACACCTCATATTTCTTTCCCTTTCTAATAGCCGTGTCTAGAAAGTCCAGTCCAGTGTTAAATAGATACGGCAGGAGTGGACCTTTTGTCTTGTTTCTGATTCAAAGTGGAAGATGGTTGGTCTTTCACCACTAAGTGTGACATTAGCTGTGGAATTTTTGTATATGTCCTTTGTCAAAAATTCCTCTACAGTTGCTTGCCTGTGATTATCTTTATTGTGAAAATAATGGATTTTGTCAAAGGCTTTTTTGGCCTCTATGGAGATGGTTTTTATTCTTCATTCTATTAATATGACATGTGACATTAATTGATGTTGGGTTGTTAAACCAACCTTGCCATCCTGGGATACTGTATATTCTACTTGGGAATGAAATGTAATCCTTTTTATATGATGCTGGGTTATGTTTGCTAGTATTCTATTAAGATTGGATCCATTATTTCCAATCACAGGCGAAACAAGTGTGTTCCCAAACAGGGTGGCTCTAGTCTCTTCTGGTTTCATGCAAAAAGGGAGGTGCAGACATCTATTGTTTTCATTGACAAGTATAGGGGATGGTAGACTAAATACAGTGTTTGGTGAATGAATTGGTAAATATTCTCAAATAGTCTCTTTGACTACTTTGAGCCAATGATTATATGAATGAGCAGTATGTATTATTTTTATTTTAGTTTTGTTTTATAACTTTGTTATTCTGGCTCCATTGTCTGCACAGTGGGATCTGACCTAGTAACAAGTGAATCAAGTGTGCAGGACCATGCTAGATATTGTGGCAGAACCTCTCTCTGTGTTTTGGGTTTCCAGGTTTTCTTGCAGTCTCTGTGTTTGTCTTGTCCAGAATGTTTATCCATGTCCTTGTAAACCACGCATAAGAAGAAATCATAAGGGCAAAAGTAGTTTATTTTCTTTACTGAAAATAATATGCACATGTCAAAAGTCAAACATTACAAGATGGTTTGGGATAAAAATGTATTTACTTCCTTTCAGATCCTCTTGCTCCACGTTCTAATTATAACCTACAGGAACAATTTTTTAATTTCCACTTAGTTTTTATTCACGTACGTGCCTTTATCAACTCAAATAAGACGTGCTGTATTTACTGCTCCGTACTTTGAATTTTTCATGTACTATAACTTGACAATATTTGTATTTCCATATTTATCTCTATATCCTGTATACAAATAATAGTGTATTATGTGAAATACCAATTTCCTTTAAAAGAACTCTGTACTTTTATACTTTACATTTGACCTTTTGTAGTGTTTCTTTTTGCCATCAGGAACAACATTGAAATCAAAACCTTTATCTTAACATCTTTATCTACATGAGCCAGTAAAATCCCAGCAGTGGAATTTCTGAGTCAAATGATTTTTGTGTTTTATTTTGATAGATTTTGTCAAACGACTTCTCCAGAGGCCGGCTCACTATAGCTTCTCACCATGTGAGAATTGTTATTTTCAGTATTCTGTCACAGTTCTGTACATCAGAGTCTCTCTTAACCCTTATGGTGCTTGGTGAGAAATGGAATTACTCCTTCTGGATGCAATAGCCCTCCCTGTAGACACATGGCTGAACAAGTGGAAGGTTATCAGGAATTTGGTTCCCACTCTCTCCCTTGCCCAAGTGTCCTTGTGCAGTGAATACTCTATAGAACTGAACATGTTATGCAAAATAATTTTTTAGAATCTTCGTATACCTGTATGCAAAAAAAGACATTTCATTTTGATTATGAGGGCAGTAGGGCATTTTTAGTTCTTTTTCTCTGAGCCTATTGGTAGCCCTTGGTTATTTTTATGATTTCTTATGGATTTGTATGTTAAGGTGATTAGCATTGTGTCCATTACACTTCTTCGATTTGTTTGCAATTTTTTTATGTTTGTTTTGTGCTGCAAGTTTGTTTACAGTATTTTTTCATATAAGAACTTTAAATTTTTGTGGATTCAAATTGATTAATCCTTATTTAAAAGCATGCTTTCCTCAGCTGTTTTTCCCATATTTGATCTCTGTAATTTATTCCAGTTTAAGATGAAAAGATTTGATATTATAAAAAGTTTAAACATCTGTCGGACAAAAAACCCCAAAAAACGCGCAAAACGAAAACAAAAACAAAGACCAACAGCAAAACACAAGCAAGCGCCATCAGCAGGTTGAAATAGGAAATCATAAAACCGAAGAAATATTTGCATTATATATGGAAAATGATGATTAATCTCCTTTACGTAATAAGGGCTCTCAAAAATCACTAAGGAAACGGGAAGCACTCAGAAAAACAGGAACAGGAGGAAGCATTTTTAAAATATCTGATGGTACTACTGTGAGCTCACTGTGGGTCAGGAACTGGTCTAAATACTTTACTTGAATTAACTTATTTATCTTCACAACATCCACATGGAATAACTAGTAGGAATATCCCCGTTTTATAGGTAAGGAAAACTGAAGCCCAAGAGTTAAGTAACTTGATCAAAGTGAAGCATTAGTGACCAATTAATTGCTAAATGAAAGTTTAAGCAATAAATGAAAAAAAGGATGCCATTGGTCACCTATGAATTTAGCCAAGACTAAAATGAATGATTCCCCAGACTTGCTGGTCTTGTGGTCATATAAGCTGCTATAAGCTAGCAGAACAGTTTGGCAATGCTTGTTGATAACCCCAAAATGTGCATAGATTCAGACCTGACACTTCTAGAAATATATGGTAAAGAAAGTAACTAATTACTCACTGGAACAGTGTTCATCCAGGCTAAAAACTGGAAAGAATGGAATAGTCAAATGTCAAGAGGTTGACTGAATTGAGATAGTCATGTAATAAATAAGCTGTTTTAAAAGATATAGAAGTACTTTTTAAAGGTGAATTTTCATGATAAATAACATCACAATGTGGAAAAAGTAAGTTTCAAAGTAATATGATTCCATTCAGAGCCACTGTGAATGTCGCGGCCTCCTGGCGCTTGGACATGATCAAAGCCATGGTTTCTTTGCCCTGTGACCACCTGCCCTCAACTGGAGTCCAAGCTGTCTGCTGACTGGAGTCCATAGGTGCTTTTTTCCAGCTTGTATGGACTCTGAGATTTAAGTGCAGTGGCTGTTTTCAACCACTTCTTTTTTTTTTTTTTTTTCCCTTGTGAATTCCATGATGAAAATAAAAACACCCAGTGACTCTAATATAGCCAGGTTCCTCATGGTTTAATTTTCTTTAATCTGTTTGGACACGATGAGAATAAATGTCACTCACTTTTCAAGAAAGAAAATCAGCAGAAATTTGGCCATTACCTACTTCTCTTTGGTCCATAACTCATTAGGTCTGGTCAATGAGTAACATGGCAAATACTTCTAGTTTAAATTTATTTTATCTTCAGCAGTGTGAAAACATATCCAAAGGGCGTGCGAGACTTCACCTTTTGCCTATTAAAGGCGGTAGGAAAGTCCTATAATTAAGCCTCTTTGATTCTAGAAGAGGAAAAATTCCAAAATGTTTTCTTGCCTTGGGGGATTTGGGCTAACTGCTAGTCTGTTCATGGGAGAAAAGATTAATATTTAGTGAAAACCCAACTGATGTAAAAGTGATATTGAGGTAAAAAATAGCCTTAAGAAAATAAACACTCCTTATTTCTCCTCCCATCCCCTGAAGCAGGGGAACAAAAAACAAAACCACAGAAATCCAGAAGGGAACAGCAAATAACATTACTTACCAAAAGTTTGTTATAACCATTATCATTTATATTTATAAACTACACCTCCATTTTCATTTCAAAGGGTTGGATATTTTTATTCATATAAACCTTCTGGCAAGTGTAACACCGCAGCCCTTAACACTAAGGAAACTTAGCTTGCCAAAGGGAAGACTGAAGAGCTGTTTTGCTTAAGAATATCCTGGAAAGCTGTGCTGGTATGTGCTTGGCAGGACATATTCCTGCGGATCAGCCTGTTTTATGAGGGGATATTAAGAGGGAGAGAAGAGTGGTCCCTTTATCCAACAAGTGGCTCCCAAGCTAAAGTTATTATGTGTCAGGTGTTATGCTGAGCTGTTGGGGAAGATTCAAAATTATGCACCGACCTGCCACAAGGTCTCAGCCTAGAAGATGAGCGGAAACAAGACTGGAAGGAAGGGGCAGCTAGAGAATTGTGGGGGGGCCAAGTCAGGGAGACCGCAGGCACAGCATGGGGCAGGGTAGGTATGGAACACAAGACAGAAGACATAGGCAGTGGGACTGAAGATGTCTTGAATCAAATTGGAGAAACGATTATTGTTTTGCTTCCAGAGGCGGCACCTGCCTGCCGCATACAGTACAGATTTCATGGGCAAAGGAAGGTGCAGGAAGCGCACAAGGTGGGCGGAGCCCCTGACCTGGGGGTTACAGAAAAATGGGAGTAGGGTGTCACCCAGATTTGGATCTGCAACTCTACTTTTGATGCTGCAGGTTTAAATGCACAACTGCTTACTTGATAGGTTTGCTGGGACACTTCTGGGGCATCTCAGATACAAATCTGAATGGAAGCCTTGATTTTGCATCTCAAACCAGTGCTTCCTTGACTTTCTGCCTTCCAACCAATGATACCCCAGTCGCTTTCTTATCCTAGCCAGATATCTAGGAGACATCCTGGGGTTCTCCGTTTGCCCTCCACATTGATCCGTCAACAAGTCCTGTGCATTTTTCCTCCACAGTATGCCCCAGAGGCCACTCCTTCTGTCTGTTTCCATTGCCGCCAGCCAGGCCTTGGCCATTCATTGCCTGGACAGCTGCAGTGGATTCCAGCTGCTCTTCTGCTTCTGTTTCTGACCTTCTGCAGTTCATTCTCGGCACAACAGCTAAAGGCATCTTTAAAAGTGTAAATCATGTCACTTCCTTACTCAAAACCTTCCTGTCTTCCCACTGCACTTGGGATGAAGTCCAGATTTCGCAGTCTGGCCCTTCAGACTCTCCATGATCTGTGATCCCTGTCCATCTGGGTGACCTCGTCTCATACCACTTTGCCCCAGGTCACAGTCTGGGGCTGCAGCCCCTCAGTCCTCAAAGCTGGCTCGCTGCTACCTGTGGTTCCTTCCGGGGACACTCGTCACCTGGCTTCTTACAAAGCTGGCTCTGTGTTCCAGCTGAGCATCTGTGCCTCGTGGGGCCCTTCCCTTTCTGCCCCTGTCTAGAAAAGCCACCCGCTCCTGATCACAGCTCTGTTCCCTCCCTGCACACATCACTCGGATTGTCCTGTTTGTGTTACCTGTTCCTCTTCACTAGAACATAAACTCCACCAGCTAAGGGACAGTATCTGTCTTGTTCACCAGTGTACCTACTTATTCCCAGCCATGTGCCTGGCACAAAAACTCTGTCAGATAAATGCATTGCTTTGCTTCGCCAGGTTATGTATTAGTAGAGCAGTAGGAACTGAGTAGAAAATTCACAAGCATCCAAGAATTGTGGCGTGGTTTAAACCAATTCTTGGGCCGATGAGATGGCTCAGTGGCACAAGTGCCTGCCTGGCAAGCATGAGGTCCTGAGTTCAACTCCTGGTACCCACATAAAAGAAAAAGAGGGCCGGTGATATCGCTCAGTGGTACAAGCGCCTGCTGGTAAGCGCGAGGTTCTGGGTTCAACCCCCGGTACCCACATAAAAATAAATAAATAAATAAATAAAATAAAAAATAAATAAATCAATTCTTTAGTGGTATTTCACTCCAATCTCTACCTAGTATTTTACATTGACACTGACTGGTCAGTTCAGTGCGTTGTCTGCTGTACCCAAGATGTGGAAACGGAAGATGCGGCAGCTCTTCTCTCCCTGTCCTCACCCCTGTCACTCTTGTCCTGGCTGTCATTTTCTCGTCTTCCCAGTGTGCTTACACTGTACTTGGGATTAGCTCAGTAGTCCATGTAGCTGCATGAGAGCTACTGACAGCTAAGCCTTTGGAAAACCACAGTTATTTTTACTTTACAGGGTAGCATTAGTTTCCCCCATCGGTCTTTTTATTTGCTTGCTCAGTGTCCTATAGACTCATCCCTACACCTCTCTCCAAACGTGGGGTTTTCTTCTAAATTTTGTCATAACAAGTTTATCAATAACGCATTTGGACTGGGTTTCCTCTAAGCCTCAGGATCTCTAGGCACCAGATGCGGGGTTTCCTTTCATTTCCTTCTTGAGTTGAATCTCCAGGTTGGTGGATCCCACACCCTTTTCCCACTCCCTGGATCCCTTCTTTTGGCATAGCATCCAGGGAGCGTCTTGAGAAAAGCTCAGGGATCCTATATTTTTTTGAGTCCTTGTATGAGAAAGTGCCTTTCCGTTGGCTTCATGCTTGGCGGACAGCTCGGCTGGGCCCAACCGCAGCAAAGCAACCTTGCTGTAGTCAGCATCGACCTCCACCGTCACCTACAGTTAATCATGATTACCATCTTCCCTCTAGGTAGAAGGGTTACTTTTTCTCTTTCTAGGAAATAGCTTTTTAATTTACTCCACAAAGACTTTTTTGAACAATTGTCACGTAAGATATCAACTTTGACCTGGCCTCTTGCAGTGGCCTAAAAAACATTTTATGAAAGTTTAAAAGTTTTATGGGTAAGTAGACTAATTTAAAAAACATGTTTACTGTGATTGTAGTGTGCTGACATTTTTTGAAAGAGTCACGTTGAAAGTCTACAAAGAATAATTATAGTTTTCCTGTATTTTTGTGTTTTTATTTTGAAGGTGCATTGTCTTCAGGGTGCAGATCCTGGTGGAATTCTGGGGTGTTGCAGACTGAGGGGGTGACTTTTCACCAATTCACCCGGTTGTGAGAATCACCTACTGTGCTTGGCAAAAATACCGATTTCTGGGTCTCGTATTCTAGATCAGTAAAATCAGAATCTTTTGGAAAGAGGTCTCAGAATCTTTTTCAGCAAGCATGCTAGAAGATTCTTTTTAAAACTTATTTACTTTACTAATACCTGTTTACTTTCCTTGTGTGGAGTTGGTGCATGAGCATAACACATCTTCATTCCTTTCTTCATCCCCCCTCCCTCATCTCTTTGTCCCCTTCCCATTTGAGAAAGCTCTCTCCCTACTTTCTATCACCTATGCTTTTTTTTTCTCTTTATTTATAACTTGGGTTTCTCATATAAGAGAAACCATGTGACATAGAAGCTTGTGTGTCTGATTCATTTCACTTAACATTGTGGTCTCAAGGTGCAGCTACTTTCCTACAGATAACTCAAGTTTGCCTTTCTTTATGGCAGAGTAGTACTCCATTGTGTGTAAATGCCATGTTTTCTTTATCCATTCGCCTGTTGAGGACATACAGGCTGCTTCCTGTATGAGTTCCTTTAGCTGTTATGAGTTGTGCTGCTATAAACATGGGTATGCGTGTATCACCGTGACATGATGTCTTTAACTCTGGGGAAGATACCTAGAAGGGGAGTAGCTAGGTCAAGTGGAATTTCTAATTTTAGTTTTTTGAGGAATCTCCATGCTGATTTCCATAGTGGTTGTACTAGTTTACATTCCCACCAGTAATGTAGATGAGCTTCCTGCCAGCCTTATTATTATTTGATTTCTTGATGATGACCATTCTTTCGGGGTGGGGATAAGATGGAATATCAGTGAACAAGTCAGACCTTTCCATTGGAAAATAAATTATAAATTAGCAGTATTTCTCTAGCAATGTGTACCTTTCTCTTTACTTGAGGTAAAAGTTACAAAGTGTCCAGTTCAAAGACTGCTATGTTCCCTACCAAGTGCCCTGTCCTGTTGGGCCATTCGTGTTTACTACTCAAGAGCGAGTAAATACTCCCATAGTCAAGTATGATTTTGAAGTTCTGGCAGAATCTCTTTGCCAGAAATCTTTTTTCTCTTACATATGTTTTGTTAATATTATAAGCACCAAAATAATTCACTTCCAACAATCAGGTTTGAAGTAAAATACGTTACATGCAAAGGTAAGGAATTGTCAGCAGAGTGTCTATTTCCCCCCGGGGAAAGCCCGCAGAGTCTCAACTTGACGCCTTCTAGAAGCTTCCTGTGATGCCCATCCAAGGTAGCTGCATGCTGATTGCTTAACTGAGGATCCAGAGTCAAATAACAAGGCACTGGATGAAAACAGGTGTTTAATAATGAGTGGGATGAACTACGAGAAAGATTTTAGTAAAATACATTTCAAGAGAGGAGGCCAAGCCCTGGCCTTTTCTCTTATAGAAATGTGGGTGGCATTTTCTGAAAACTCCCAAGGGAAGCAATCATTTATTTAAAAATTCTTTTCATATGTTCCTTTTTGGGCAATGTTTGGCTTTTCATTTTCGTCTCTGTACTTCAGGGGTCTTTCCTTTCAATTTTGTGCCTATTTGTAGTGCAGCACCTGGTGTGAAGCCAATCGCACCCGGTCTTAATTGGGATCTCTTGAAAAGCTTTTTCTAAAGACCTTGCCAGCCTTCCCCGGAAGGCTGCAGTTTGGCCTCTGCAGTGTGCAGAGGGTGTGCGCAACACTCACCGCCCTGCGGCCTCCACCTCAGGGCCAGATGTCTGTGACAACCGCACTGCGGCTACCAGGGTGTCTCACCAATGATTCAGGATTGCTATTACCAGTGCCTTCTATTCACGGGATTTCATGTTTTTCAAAACGCCCTCTGCCTTGGTAAAGCTAACTTGTTTCGACCTGCCAGCCTGCTTCTGGAAGGCCCGGGTGAGGATGGAAACTTGGAATTAACTGGCGCGAATTCACAGGGCCCAGGCCATGTGAGTCCTGTTGCCCTGGGTGAGCTATGGGCTCATTTTTCTGGGACTTCTTTTTTACATTTTCAAAATGTTCTATTTATTATTTTTTATTAGTCCATGTCAGCAATGCATAACGTTTGCATTCCTTGTGTGGAGTTGGTGCAATGTACACAACACATCTTAATTCCTTTCTTCATAAACTTTCCCTCCTTTCCCCATGTTGCTCGATCCCCTTCCCCTTTGACAAAGATCTGTCTCCCTACTACTATTATCTACCTTTTATTTTGCTCTTTACTCATACTTTGGGTTTCCCATATAAAAGAAACCATGTGACATTTAAGCTTGTGTGTCTGATTTATTTCACTTAATCTTATGATCTTAAGGCGCAGCCATTTTCCTACAAATAACTCAAGTTTATCTTTTTTTTTTTGTGGGTACCGGGGGGTCGACCTCAGGACCTCGCGCGCCAGCAGGCGCCCGTGCCGCTGAGCGATATCACCGGCCCCTTTTTCGTATGTGGGTTCCGGGAGTCGAACTCGGGCCCTTGTGCTTGCCAGGCAGGCGCTTAAGCCGCTGAGCCATCTCACCGGCCCCTATCTTTTTTTTTTTAATGACCCAATTGTATGCATATGTGCCTGACTAGGGTTCTGTTGCTTGGAAAATACTTGATTGCCCGTTTTGGTTTTTTTTTTGAAGCAACTGGGAAAAGAATAAAAGTAAACAGATTTTAAAAAGAATTTAGAACTGTATACTTTTCAAAAACAGAATCTCCTTCAGCCATCCAGAATATCAGAACACACATATAGCTCACTTTCTAAACAAAGTTTTTTTAGATTTATAAAGCCATTTAAAAATGTTCATAGGAGACCCTTGAAAGAAACTTTAGTTTTCCCTCTTTTAAGCAGACTGAGTGGAAGTTACATAGAAAGCCATGTGACATTTTCCTTCCACCTTCAATGTATTAATAACTTTACAGACAGTAGTAAATATGTCAGTCTTCTAGGGCTGCCGTAACAAAGTGCCACAGCCCAGGTGGCATAAACAACAAAAATGTATTTTCTCATTGTTTGGAACCTGGAAGGCCAAGATCAGGAGTTGTCAGGGTCGGTTTCTGTGGAGGCCTCCTTCCTTGGCTTGGTGATGCCACTTCTCTGTGTCTCCGCATGGCCACCTCTTGCACACAGATCTGTTCCGGATTTCCTCTTCTTAGGACAGCAATAAAAACGATAATCTCATTTTACCCTAATTACCTTTTCAAAGACCATGTGTCTAAACACAGTCACATTCTGAGGTATCGGGGACTTCAACATGTGAGTTTAGCAGAGAGAATGAGGGACATAATTCAGCCTGTGGCAGTGTCTTTGAAAGAAGGGTACAAATCAGGATCCGTTAGCCATGCTCCATAACGACATTGGATCTGTTAGCTTCTTTCTGGCCTTTTAATTTCACTCCTTAACATAGTACATAGCCTCTTTCCCACTTACCCCAACAATGTCATATATTCCATAGAAATGAGTAAGATGCATCAAAGATGATTTTCAGCAACAGAAGTTAACTGATGTCACCAGGCACCGTCACTCAGGAAGTGGAGCATAGGATGAATGGATAAAGAAAATGTGGTATTACACACAGTGGAGTACTACTCTACCCTAAAGAAGGATAAACTTGGGTCACTTGTAGGAAAACAGATGCGTCTTGAGATATTAATAATGTTAAATGAAATAAGTTAAACACACAAGCTTAAATATCATATGATTTCCCTTATATGAGAAACCCAAAATATAAATAAAGAGTGGAATAATAGACACAGTAATAAGAAACAGGGAGATAGATCTTTCTCAAAGGGAAAGGGGATCAAGAGATGGAGGAAGGGGGAGGAAGAGGGAGAAAGGGAATGTAAAAAGAATTAAGATGTGTTATGTACATGTACCAACTCCCCACAAGCAATGTAATCATTATGTGCTGTAAACATGAACTAACAAAAAATAAAAACCAAGAAGAGAAGCTATTAAAAGTAGGCTGAGGCTCAACATACATCATCAAATAAGACCATAGTTTAAAAAAAGGAAATGAAACATAGGACGTAAGCAGGATATGGGGTAAAACTAAAAAATGGCATATGTGAGCATCGTGTTTTGGCCTGAATTGTGTAAAAATGGTGACCATTAGCTTGTGACTGGAGCACCAATGTGATTAGGTAGTGCTAAGAAGAAAACCAAAAATGGTTAGCCAGCATCCAGTTTTAGGGTGGTCAGCAACTCTACCTGTGTGACTTGACTAGTCTTCCATCTCTCCTGTGGTCCCTGGATGGGAGGCACTCTAGTTAGAGAAAGTTTGTTCCCAAATGTCATTGTGTATATATCTTTCTTTTTGTATGTTTGGTTTTTCTTCCCCTGTGTGCTTTTATTGTCTTCGGCATGTTTGACACCCACAAAGAGCTGCTAAAATAAGAAACTAAATAGGATGCTAGAGAAAGAAAGTGTTTAAACACCTGTCAGAGTAAAGCCAGAATAAGGATATTTTTGCTAGGAAATGGGGCAGCCCCATGAGACAGGTTGGTAATTCAAAGGTGATTCATGTGTGACTAACTGCATTTGTGTTCTTGGCCGTATTTGTTATAAAGCACCCCCCAGTCTTCCCATGATGGTTTCCTGTCACTTGTTCAATTTCATGGAAACTCTTAACCAGGACAGTCAGTTTGGGAGTGCTCATCGTGTTGTCACAAGAGATGGAGATGTGGCATCAAAAGCACACTCACGTCCTGTAGGTTCAAAATTCCTTATTTTAAATAGAACAGGTCCCTCAAGCTACTTAAGCACAAACGTAATTTTTGGTTACTGCAAGGTCTAGCAACCCTCATTCCTGTTGTAAAAAGACTCAGAGCTCTCCAGTAACCTCAGAAATTACTTAATTTTATAGGCATCTCTGGGACTAGGAGTTTCCTGGAGTAAGTTAAACTTTGCCGTGGCTGAGATATAAAGCATTCCTAAAAGGTTGCATACAGGACCCAATTTCTTTTGGGCCCTGATCCGAATCCAGATAATGATGAGGTAGGCGCAGGGTGAGGGTGTGCAGAACCTCTCAGCCAAATCTCCACACCTATTGGTTGTGACTCTGTGATACTCATCTTTTAAAGCATTCTGCAGATTAGAATACGCTGAGCATTCAATCTGAGGAAGGGTAAAAGTCACAGAACATTGGTGTTCTTCCAAGTGAGAACACTTCGCTTGGACCTAAGATCCTATTTCAGTTTCAAAATTTAGTATTCTGCGGCCCACAAATGAACTCACTATTTACAATGGAAATAACTGTAAAAATTTAGTTAGTAATTACTTGGAGTTTCTTTGAGGCAGTCCAACCTTATTTTTATTGCTGGGTACTCAGATTCTAGAGGCAGAGAGAAAGAGCTCCAGATCTTAAAAAGGGAAGGATGCAGAATGAACCGAGGCCACTTCGATAAGGATTTCTTCATCTAGTTGACAATGATTCTCGTGATCAAGAGCCCTTCTAGATCTAGTGATCTATGTTGAGTTTCAAGGTGGTCTTAAGATAAAAGTATCTGGGGTTCATGGAATCCTGAAATGGAGCTTTTTTCTCTCGGTTTTGACATTAGGCACATTTGGAAACTAGAGGGAAATGCGACTTCCTGTGTTTGGCAGCTGTAGCAACACATCAAGTGCAGGCTTTTCAAAAGCCAAAAGCAACACTAACTTGTATCTGACTAGATGCAGACGGTTCCTAATCACGTTTTCAGTACGATTCGCTCAGCACTGTATTAAGCAAGTAAGCAACCAGTCTTTTGGATAAAATAGTTTTGGGTTTATTTTATTTTGTTCTTTCACTGTTTTACTTTTTTGCAGCTAAAGGCTAAAAATAAATTCAGCGACTTCCCAGCTGGTGGAAAATAGAGCCAATTCTCTCATCCTTTTAGGTGATGTCAACAATCTTCTTGTTCCTTTCTTTAATCCAGGGCAGTTCTGCTGTAGGTAACAGTGATTTCCTGTAAGTGTTAGCTGGTCTTAGCAGCTCCCAACAATTGTCTTGAGACCAGGGGAGAACGCAGGTACTTTTTGGGGTGGGTATACAGAAGTCTATTTTATAGGGTGTTCTGTTTTCCTGGAGACTTCTAAAAGAGCAGTAAAATATTTTTAGAAGAAATTTCACTGCCTCAGTTGCAATGATCCATGAATAAATTGACCTTCTACTTTTAGTTCCTAAAAACCTTTTATCAGCTCCTTTTCCATGTACATATATCATCTCTATTAACCCTAGCCATAACCAATTGTGTGAATGAAGAGGAGACTCTGAAAGGTTAAATTAAGGAAGTGGAGGACCGATGATTAAACTCAGTCTTTATGGTTTTGGAAGCCCACGTGTTTCCTCTGCAGTTCACACAGGTCTGCATATCTACTAAAATCTACTGTTTCATATTTGAAATACTGGGGTGCCAAGTAGCCATAGAATTAAACAAAACAAGCCATTTCCTGCCTTCTTGGGAAGCATGTGTGTAGATTAATAGGTGCCAGCCGTCTCTCCATTCTTCTTGCTTCCTTGGGGCTGGTCTGACAGGAGACACTCAGTGCTCAGGTGAAGGATAAGAGAGGAGAGTTGGTGTGGTCTGTTTAGATTGGGACAATATCCTGTTGCTGGTTGCCAGTCTTAAAGAATGATTCCTCGTAATTGAACATGTGGCATTAGATGGCTCTTTGCCACCACAGCATTAGGCTGGTACATGGAGTTGTGTCTAGATGTCCCCTCCCCAAATCCTCATGCAGTCATAGGGCTTTTCGGAGGTGGCTGGATCTGGAGCGTGTGATGCTGCGATTAAGGGTGTGTGATTACTAACTCAGTACATTGACTGGTTTGGCACTGCCCTAATCCCAGTAGTTGGATAAGATGAAGGGGGCAGAAAGATGTGGTTAAGGCCTTTGTTGTTTTGCTGCCTCCGTCTACCTTGAATGCTACCTGTGTCCCCGCTGCCATGTGCCACCCTGCCTTGGAGCCAACCAATTATGGACTGAAACATGTACAAACTATGAGCTAAATAAACCTTTCCTCCTTTACCTTTGGGTTTTGGGTATTTTGTCCCAGAAATGAGAGAAAAGTAACTAACATAGAATTTGGTACCAGAGAAGTTGGGTCATTGCTATGACTCCATGTAGTTCAGGAGCCTTTGGGACTGGCTCGTGAGAAGAGTTCAAGAAGGTTCTGAAATACCAGCTGGAAAAGTAGAGCTGGAACACCTTAGGCTGTACTTGATGGGAGATTCTGGTCAGAGCTTAGAAGACCAGAAGCTGTTAGAAATGATGCTGGGGGCCGATGATATCGCTCAGCAGCATAAGCGCCTGCTGGCAAGCGCGAGGTCCTGAGGTTGAAACCCGGTACCCACATAAAAAAAAAAAAAAAAAAAAGGAAAAAGAAATGATGCTGGTAAAGATCAGGCTCCAGAGGTTTCTGCCGGAAAGAAGGACTGCATTGGCTGTTGGACTCCGGAACGTATGTTATGGCTTGGCAGAAAGATTGTCTGCTTTTTTTCTCGTGTCAAGAGACTTTGCCTGAGACTGAGATTAAGGGTGGCAGACTAATTAATCTGATGGAAGAAATTTCCAGGCAGTCTAATATTGAGGTGGTGGCATGGCTGCTGTTGGGGGCTTTTAACCAGATTTATGTTGTGAATCAAGAGCAAAGAGCCCAGCAGAATGATTTAAAATGTTGCAAGTTTGGCCAGAAAGGAAGCTCCAGTAAAGGTGTGGACTGCAAAAATAGAGCAAAAGAGATCTGATTGCTGAGAAGGAATAAGAGAATAGAAGAGATGGCCTGAGGGCATCACAAGAAGCAGCAGGGCTCCACCCTCTGCAGCCTCAAATTGCAAAAGTGAAAGACTTTGCTTTTGAAGAAAGCCCCAGAGCACCATGTTCCAGAATGGCAGTGGCCTAGAGAATTTGTTCCTTGGAATTGGGTTCAGAGTGCTCAGTGATCCAGGCACTCACCCCCTATAGCCAAGAGAGAGGAAAGCCTGCCTACTGCTCCAGCTGGCAGCAGACCTTGGCATTATACATGTGGTGCTGGCTTTAGGTGTATGCAAAATGCAAAAGTTATGGGGTTAGGAAGGCTTCCACCCAGATTTTAGAAGGCTTGGGAGGCCAGGCAGTGTGCCCCTTGGAGGGCAATATGTAAGGCTGTGAGGATGAAGCCAAAGGTGCAGTGGAGACCCCAGAAGTTTACAGAAGCCAGGAATGGATCATCTAAGGAAAACTGCCAGGAGGGACCAGAGTGGGCCCCAGAGAGAAGCCATGGGAGCTACAACCACCAGAAGTGCTGTAGGGGCGGAGCCAGCCAAGCCCTTTGGAGTTCACATCTTGCCACAGATTGCCTCAGATGCTGCACATGGAACTACAAGACTTAATGTTTGCCTTGTTGGATTTTGGACTTGCTTTGGTCCCATTCCTTTGTATCCTGAATGTTTATCTGATGCCATTGAATGTTGGAAGTGTTTAACTTTCTTTTCATTAGTACAGGGGCTCACAGCTAAGTTTGCCTTAAATCTCAGAGTAGACTTTGGACTTGGACTGTTCAGCAATGCCGAAACTGTTAGGACTTTGGCAACTCCTAGAGATGGACTAAATGCCTTTTGCATAAAGGGATGTGCATGAGTCTTTGGGGGTCCAGGGGCTGAATGTTATGGTTTGTGTCTAGCTGTCCCCCCAAAGCCTCATGGGGTTTTTTCAGAGGTGGCTGGATCTAGAGTGTGTGATGCTGGGATTAAGAGTGTGTGATTACGGGCTGGTGAGATGGCTCAGCGGTGTAAGCGCCTGCCTGGCAAGCACGAGGGCCCGAGTTCGACTCCCGGAACCCACATACGAAAAAAGGGCTGGTGATATTGCTCAGCGGCATGGGCGCCTGCTGGTGTGCGAGGTCCTGAGGTCGACCCCTGGTACCCACAAAAAAAAAAAAAAGAAGAAGAGTGTGTGATTACTAACTCAGTACTGATTTGTTTGGCACTGTCCTACTCCCAGTAGCTGGATAGATAAAAAGGGCAGAAAGATGCTGTTAAGGCCCTTGTTGCTTTTACTGTCTTCTACCGCCAAGCACGATTGCCACTCTGCCATGTGCCACCCTGCCTTGAAACCAGCCAATTGTAGACTGAAACCTCTGCAAACTGTGAGCTAAATTAACCTTTCCTCCTTTACCTTTGGGTGTCAGGTATTTTGTCTCAGCAATGACAGAAAAGTAGCTAAAGACATAGACCAGTTTCTGCAGTATTTAATGGATTGAAAGTTTAAACTTTAGACTCTAAAGCATTAGTACTTAGCTAAGCATCCACAATGCTATAATCAAAGAATTTAATTTCAGGTTAAGAATACAGTTTTATTGTTTTCAATATGTTTTGTAGTTTTCTAAGGAACCCAAATTCTCGTGTGTAATACATATTTTTTTTTTACAAAAGGAAAAAACAAAAGCAATTTGTATTTAGTTTCAGTTTAATAAGATAATACACCTTTTCTCGTTCCTTTGCTATGGAACTAAATGACCTTGCTGATGTCCCCAGTTAGAAAAAAGGTGAAGAAAAGAAGACTCTGGGGTGCTTAACAGGAGGTTAGAGAAAGAACTGTGAGTGGAGGGTGTGTAAAGTCCCTCTTGCAAATAATTTGAGTTCACCACTCATCACTGTAGGAAAATAGAAACTTCTTAAAAGATGATTTCATTTATAAATTCCTTAAGCTGTTTTAGTTATTTGTCTTTGATGAAGTAGTTTTAACTCCATCATAAGCAGCAATTATGTGTTCGCTCAGGTGAAAAAAGTTTCAGCCATGCCTGTACTGTTCTTAGAGTATTAATCATTCTTCCTGCTGGCTTTGATAATGTCCCAATTTCAAATGTTAGTGTTTGTTATATTATCTTTCAAAATATTTTGAATTCTACAGGAAGGCACTGTTGGAAACAATTTCCCTTGTGTGAAAAATTTTAAGGCCTGCTAGAATAAATCTTAGCCAAGGTAGGCTGGGCCCTGTAAATTATTGTCAAACATTTGTGCATGACTTAGGCGTTCTTTTGTAGATATTAATTAAGGATCGTCTGTGGCACAGGTACATAAGAGGGCATGAGTAGGATAAAACCCAACCTTATGGGACTTCTAATCTGGTGGGGGAAATGGTTATCTTTTCTTCCTAAAGAGGCAGTCATTTTCCCCTTACTTAGTTAATAACAGCAACAATTAAAATGATCTTTATGGCTTCTGGAAAAGTCGGTCAGTTGTAACTAGCCACTTCTGAAGTTTAGTTATGGAGATATCCCTGTCATCTAGTTCATGTTCAGCATTCCTTCAGTATTAAAAATCTTAATAAAAATGATAGGAGAAAAGGATTGTGGAATAAGCTGGCTGGTGCCCACATTGGCTTCAGAGTCTTCCATGTGGTGTTCGCCCAAGTCCTGCTTGTATGATTTGTTTTCTGGAATGCTTGCCTAGCACACACGTCATTTAAAAGAAAGAAACCAAAATAGAATCTCTTGCAAGTGGGATATCCTCAATGATATGTTGGAGAGAAAAATATATGAAATAACACCAAAGCCATCACTATTATAAAATTATTATTTAAAAGAATTTTTATTTAAATCTAGTGGAATTGTTTCTTCCTAGTGCACCAACTAAGGAATGTTAATCCTTTGCTTGTCGGTGACTTTTAACTGGGTTCCTATTTAATTTGAACAGGGTGTTTCCACCTTTTATGCAGTGTTATGAAACTAGATTAAAGTGCTAAAGCCCTAGAAAAATTCTAGCCCCAATTTTAACTCTTAATTTCTACCTGTTTGGTGCCAGGCTTGTCATGGGAACTGATGCTCAGCTGCATCCTTGTGAGCCCTGTGGTCACCGACACCCCCTGGGACGGATGCTGGTATAAATGGTGTCATCCTCCCTCAGCTGTAGAACCCCTGAGGGCGGAGATCACCTCCATGTTTGCCCACCGCAGTAGTCTGGAAGAGTTGCTCAAGAAATGCATTGCTACTGAATGCTTCCACTCTGTAGAAAGCATGTTTTTCTTTATCCTCATCTTTCTGTGGACTTCCTCTTCCTTGGTTTGTCTGAAATCTGGTTCTCCTTGGCAATGCCATTTTCCTGGGGTCGCTCTAGTGACATTGGCATTCCGCCGGGTCCTCGGTGCTCTTCCTGGGTGCGTCTTGTTTCAGGGTCGTGCATCGCCTCATTTGAAGAGCGTGCCATCATGCTGAGACTTCCCTGGTGTCTTTGCTGCTGTCACCTGCTGACTTCTTGGTCACCTCCTCATGATTATCAGATAAGGTTCAGACCCTCACTGTCCACCCCAAACTTGCTGGTACCCAGGGAAATTAAGTCTCCATGTTGCCCCCTGGATTCTGTAGCCTCTCTCTCACACCCTCAGCCTTTCCTCCCCCGAGGGCTCCTTCTCCACAGCTCATAAACATACTTTAGTGTCCTTCACACTTTGTGGATTTAAAACAAACAACAAGCACAACTTTTTTTTTTTTTGAACTTGATCATTCTCAATGACAAAAAGTTAAAGGTTCCTTATTGCGCAAAGCCCACCTGCTCCTAATGTAAAAGCTTCCTAAGAATTTACCCCGGTCTTCTACAGCTGCTTTTATTTAGAAGACTACACCAAACTCAACTCCAGCTTCTTGCCTTTGTGTCCGTAATGCATTTCTGACCGTCTGTTGGACGTCTTCCTCCCAGTGTCTGCCAACACCTGAAGTTCAGGATGTCTGAACGCAAGCCGAGGGTCTTTCCTGCCTGTCTTCTCTGCTCTTGATGTCCTGCCACACCCTTGTGGAGGGCGCCTCGCCAAGCAGTTCCTTGGACTTTTCTTCCTCTGCAGTGTCCTCCAGATCCATTTATCATTTCTGGTCCTTTTCCACCACTCCTCCCAAGTTCAGGTGCCTGGATTGTTGTACTCACCTCTTAACTGAAGTATGAGGATGTAAATCTGGGTTCCTGGGAGATTCCGCATGAGTAATTGGCATAAATTCTGCTCTGTGGTGTCTGTCTCCCAGCAGCCCGCCTTCACTGTGTATGCCAGATCATTTCATCTCTCTCCGTGAGAGAGACCAGAATGTTCTGCGTGGCTGCCAGTCTCACAGGTACAGCCATGGGGACTTGGTGTGACTGCTGGGGGCCTGCCGGCCATGCAGACAGGGCTAGTCACATTGTATACAGGGTCTCAGGGCTCTGACTCCTCCATCTGCCTTTGACTTAAAGATACTAGTCCAGGTTTAATGTATTATTTGAATAATATTTCCATTACATTCATCCTCTGAGAAATTTTTTCGTAATTTTGTCTGAAGCAAAATTTATTCACTTACCTTAAAACTTGTGATATTTCATTGGATTTTAGTTTATAATTTGTATATAAATGCCAGCTTGTTCAAAGTTTCATCTGCTTGTGCAGCTCAGCAGAAACAGGGTGACCATTTGCCCTAGCAGATGAGCTGAAACTCTCTCCACACATTCTCTTTCTTCTCCCACACACAGCACGCCCTCCACACACCAGACTGGAGTTGCTGCAGGACAGGGGTGGCGAACCTATGGCACGTGCTCTGCAGGGGCTGTTTGTATCACTGTAAGCTCTAAAAGTTTCGCCATCACTGTTGTAGGAGATGACTAGCATCTGGGGGAGCGAGGTAGGATGTTCCTTGATTCCTGTCTTATTTTTCATCTCTTTCACAAGTTTCTTATTTTTTTTTTCAAGCAAAATTCTCATCTCTGCTGACAGAGAGAACCCTTTGCTTACTGTGATAACAATGGTACTCAAATTTTAAAATGCTTTGTTTTCATTAAAATAGATTTTCCATTTGCAAAGTGACCCTTTTCCTACTCATTTGGAGTCTTTTTCATCCCCAAACACGAGTGACTTTACTTAATCTGTTAAATATCCTGTGGCAAGTCTAGGGGACGTTGTGCATGTCTGTGAGTCAGGGTGTCACACAGCTGCACAAACATACTCGTTCTGCAGGCCTTTTGGCCACAAGTTGAAACTCTGGAATTTTCTGTCAGTGCTTGCAGGCAGATGGAAGTCTTTAGGAGCGTTTCCCTTTGGGTGGTTATGAAAGAATGGCTTCCTCTGTTAGGAAAACAAGTTTAAAAATTGATAGTATCAAGCTCCTAAGATTAATGTTATGGTAAAGAATTCTGTACAATCAAACGATTATAGTTAATAGAAAGCAAAGGACGCATCGTGCCTGCGGCCACCATGGAATTAATGTGGTCACACTGCGCATTGTCTTAGGGAGCAAAACACTACTTGCTCACCTCTTTGGATTAGTTCAAGGAGGTGGCTGGGAGTAGAAATGAGTTGTTATTCATTAGGGTTTACATCTTATCTTCCATTAATATAGAGATCTACTCCCACTCATCCCCCCACCCCCATGTTATACACTCTGAAGGCAGACTCCTCAGTTTAAATCTCATTTATGAGCTGTGTGATCCTTGCTCTCTCTGGACTTCAACTTCCTCATCTACAAAATGGGATGACATTCAGAGCATCTGCTTCACAGGGTGATGTTTTAATGAGGCAATATTCATAAAGCACTCAGAAGAGATCTCATTGGGACCTATAAGATTGATATACCCTGCAGAAAGCAAGGTAAAGATTCAGAAATGTTAGAGTTGGAAAGGCTCCTACACATTATTTAACCTAGTCTCCTAATTTTAACGTTGAAAAATCAGGGTCCTTGTTCCAGGTTGCCAAGCTGGTTAAGTGGCAGAGTTGGGTCTCGGATCCAGCTGTCTTCTTAGCTTACAGTTCACCATGCCAATTGGACGATCAAAATCCAGAACAGGAACTTGGATTTATTGCCTGTCCTGCTTGTGCAGCACCTGCTTTGCTTTCTGTTTTGCAGTCTTACTCCAGTGTTAGAGATACCGAGGGTCACCATGAGTTGTCTGTCACACTCCAATGAAGACAGCCTGGGAGAGGGGACAGTGCCTTGATTGGGAATCAGATGACCAAAACTCTTATCTCTGCCGGTAGTTAACTGTTTGGGAAGCTACAGAGCCTTGCTGGGTCTCAGTTTTCTCTTATAGAGGGCTTTAATATATATAGGACAACACGGAACTCCTGTATTAAATATGATCACTATGTTGAAATCCAGTGGTTTGGAAATTACATTGCTCAGAACTACGGAGCAATATACAAAGTTGTCGCTATTTAGAGAAAATAAACTTTCTTCACCTTTACTCTTGCTTATGAGAGTTTCTAATACAGCATGACTTCAGGGCAACCCCAAAAGGTGGTAAAAAGGTAGATCAGTTTTCACAGGAGCCCAGTAAGAGGAAGGAGATATTATTTACATTTTCCAAATAAAGAAAGTGGTAATGTGAACCTTTCTTAAAAGAAGAATTATACATAAAGCTCATTATTTTCAAGTACTCTGTTTTCTGAGGTCTTGCTCAGATAGCATCTTTTGATTTTTGTAACTGTGTAGCTTTGCTTTGAAATGTTCGTGTATCAAAATTCAGTTCCATAGATGAATTTCACAGGCATTCAGGGAAAGAAAGACTCCAAAGAGTATGTTGTGTGACTTCAAGTTCAAGAACAGGTTTAACAAATCAGTGGTGAAAAAAGTCAAAACAGTGGTTATTTGAGGGGCATGGGAGAAGGGTGGGTATCGACTGGGGAGAAGAACAAGGAAGCTTCTGGAAAGGAAGACCATGTAGACCTTGGTCCACATGGAGGTTGCATTTACAAAGTCATTGTGAATGTGTTACAATATGTACCATGTATGTTGTGTGTATGTTATGCCTCAAAAAGTGGTATTTTTATACAATGGAGTACTACTCAGCCATAAAGAAGGATAAACTTGAGACTTTCAGGGGTAAATGGATGCAACTTGAGACCATACTCATAAGTGAAATAAATCAGATTCACTTGTGTAAACATCATATGGTCTCCCTGGTATGAGAAACCAAAAGAGTAAATAAGTTCTAAAATGTACAATAGATACTGTGAAATGGGAAGAAATTGTTCAAAAGGAAAAAGGAACTGGGATGGGTGAATGGGGAAAGGACAGCAGAGAAAAGGGAAAAAACACAAGTCAGTTATACAATTAGTGTCTCTTAGTTCATTAAAAAGGAAGATTAGTGCTAATATCGATTGGAGAAATTTTTATGCCCATATCTTTTACCCTGAGCAACTACTTTAAAGATAACAACATGTAATGTATTAACTATTGTTATTCTCCTATTATTTTGTTAGGAAATTTTGTTTTACTTTTTTCCATAAAAAATATGTTTTTAGGGCTGGTGAGATAGCTCAGCGGCATAAGCGCCTGCCTGGCAAGTGTGAGGTCCTGAGTTCGACTCCTGGTACCCACATACGAAAAAAAAAGGCCGGTGATATCGCTCAGTGGCACAGGCGCCTGCTGGCGCATGAGGTCTTGAGTTTGACCCCTGGTACCCACCAAAAAAAAAAAAAGTTTTTATATTTAACACAAAAAAGTCTGAACATATGTTATACCCCCCTACAATTTTTGAAAGTGCTCTATAGTATTATTTTTAAGGACAGTGGGAAGAACTGATATTATCTCAACTACTTTTAGATAACTTTATAGTTTGCTTCAAATTTAGGAGAGTAGAAATTGGCCAATTTGGAGGCAATTATAAATAGCAACTTTTTAAGAGGAGCTTTCCTCTAGGGTAGCAGTTCGCAACCATTTTGGCACTAAGGACCAGTTTCATGAAAGACAGTTTTTGCATGGATGGGGCACACGAGGGGCGGGAGGAGGGTGGAGATGATTCGAGTGCATTGTATTTATTGTGCACTTTGTTTCTATTATCATGACATCGTAATATAATGAGGTAGTTGTATGACTCACCATAATGCAGTCTCTAGAGACCTGAGCTTGTTTTTCTGCAACTACGCAGTCCCATCTGGAGGTAGTGGGCGACTGTGACTCCTGGAGCATGTTGCTTGTGTCCGGCGTACTCTGCAGTCTTGTTTTGTTTGCTGTCGTTGTAGAAAAATGTGCTTCACAAAGATAGGAGATGGAACTGGAAGCAGGCTTTTCAGTGCTTCTGTGGCAATCTCAGGATACTCTGCCTTGGGTTTAATCCAGAATATATGGAGATTTGAAGTTGTCTCAAACATACTTTTAAAGCCCTCATCATTTGCAACCTCGAGCACTCTCTCCTCTTCTAGCACTATATTTTGATCGCACCTCGTAAAGACCCTCATGAAAGAGCACCTGCAGAGCTGCTTCAAGAATGACAGGATAGGGCCGGTGAGATGGCTCAGCGGCGTAAGCGCCTGCCTGGCAAGCACGAGGGCCCGAGTTCGACTCCCGGAACCCACATACGAAAAAAGGGCCGGTGATATTGCTCAGCAGCATGGGCACCTGCTGGCACGCGAGGTCCTGAGGTCGACCCCCGGTACCCACAAAAAAAAAAAAGAATGGCAGGAGAAGTGTATTCTAACTGAGGAAGGAGTACTTTGAAGGGGATTAATGGCAATGTGTTTTTTGCTGCAATAAATTTTTTAAAAAATTTAATCCTTCACTATATATTTTAGTCATTTATATAATCATTGATACACATTTTTTGAGACAGAGTTTTACTATGTAGTTCAGGCTGGCCATAGACTCACTATGTAGCCCATGCTGGCCTCAAATTCACTGCGATCCTCCTGCCTCAGCCTCCCAAGTGCTGGGATCATAGGCATGTGCCACCACACCAGTTGTCATTGGTATACATTTATATAAAGTTCAAAAATACTCCCATTTCTTTTTAAACATTTCACATTTGACCGTTTCACATGTGCACGGACATGGCTTTATAATTTGTTTATATATGTTTCCATAAATTTGTGTTATGTATCTATTATGAACCCAGCACTAGGATAATAAATTCTTTGTGGCTTTACTTTAAAAGGTGAGCCATTCCTGATTCATTCCCTTGCACCCATGCCCTCCTGACCCACCTAGAAAGTCACTCCCGTTAATGGCCCTGGTTCACAGTTCTCACTCCCCAGGAGAGTCCAGACACCCAGCCAGAGTTCATTGCTCCCTCCTGGGACTGCTCGGCTTTCCCCTTTGCTCTTGGCTCGTACAGTGACCCCTGGTCGTATCTGCTTTCCTAACCATACTGTGATCTCCCTCTGTCTTTCAGGATGAGTCCATAGCACCTGAACTGAAGCTGGCCTTGTTATACAGTAGACAAAAGGACGATTTTCAGAGGCAGACACATGGGACTTCTCATCCAAGATCTGCCAGTTAACTCAGTGTGCCCTAGAGGAATGCCTACTCATTATTCATTCAGTAAATGCTTAGTCTTTCCCTGTGTGAATATAAGCACATACATACTATATGCCAGATGCTGAACTGGCTGCTCAAACTATGTGACTCTTTAGTTTTTTCATTTTAGAAATGGGACTAACAATATACTGCCCTCAGGGCTACTATGAAAATTAGTATGAGCGAACGCAGGTAGAATAACTTGCCTGGTGACTGGCATGCAGTAAATACTCAAGAAATACAAGCCATTATTAATTCTGCTACTAACAAAATACTCAATAATTTAAGCTCTTGGGAGACATCGAAACTCAGGGCTCATTGCTGGGTACCATGCACTAGACCTTTCACACAAGCAGGAGCTTTGGAAATCCTGTTCTTGAGTTGCTCTGGTCTTCTTTCATCTCTGTGAATTCAGCAAAAACTAGGATGAGCTAGCAAATGTATCTGCTGTTGTCTTGTGGTAAATGTCAGTCCTTTCAACTGACTTGTGATTCCCAAAGAAAACGTTATCATTGAAAACAGTGTGACTCTGATGGTTTATAAGTGAGGTACAGAGGACTTTTTTTATTCCCAGTTTTTCATTCTGTACCAGCAGCATACGATACTAATCCCTATGTAGTGTGTGTGCATGCGTGTGTGTGTGTGTGTTGTGGGGTGTTGGAATCTCTTCTCTCTGTCTCTCCATGTTACCATAATTGTGGATGAATACTTCCTCAGGCCATACTGCAACGGGGCCATTGTTTACCTTTTTGCAAGATACTGAATATCACTCAAATTTATTTTGGGTCTATCACATGCTAAAAAGTGTTGAAATAGCAATATAATGATCTGTAAATGTTCTCCTACTGGTGAAATACTGGGAACTGAAAGTATTAATGGAAGGAGATTTTGGAGGCAAAGATGGACAACTCTAAAATGTATGTTACCTTCCAAAACTCCTTTGAGCAGAAGTCTTTCTAAGAACAACCCCCCCAAGCCTCTGAGAGTAGCATGTGCCTTATAAAAATCTCCTAAAATCTTCATGCTCATTTACTTCCATAGTGGCAAAATCCACATTTCAAAATAGAAACTGTTAGAATCTTTTAGATTTGCAGGAAAGTTGAGTTTTCATATACTCCCAACTTAGTTTCTCCTATTGTTACTATCTTATGTATATGATATATTTGTTACAACCAAGGAACCAACATTGGTCTATCACTACCAGCTAAACTCTACAGTTTATTAACTCAGAGATCCTTCCCTAAAGCCCTTTCGCTTGTTGCAGGGTTTCATTAAGGCACCACTTTACCTTAATCATCATGTCTCCTTCTTCTCCTCTGCTCTGTGTCGGTTACTCAGACTTTCCTGGTTTGTACTGACCTTCCTGGTTTTGAAGTGCATTGGTCAGGTATTATAGAAATGCCCCTTGATTTGGTTTTGTCTGGTATTTTTTGGTAGTGGGTTTGGAAGTGTCATTTTCCTCCCATCATATCAAGTGTACATACTGTCAACACAACTTGTCACAGATGCTGCTTACCTTGGTCACCTGGGTGAGGTGGTGTTTGTCAGCGTTCTTTATGATAAAGTCACTCCTTTCCCACCCATTGTTCCATACTGGACTCTTTCAAAAGAAGCCACTGTGTATAGCCCGCATGTAAGCCATAGAAGATTAAATTCCACCTCTTGGGGGGGGCAGGAGTATTCCTAGAAATTATTTGGAATGCTTCTGTACAGATTTATGTTTGTTCCCACATTGATTAATTTATTGACTAAACCTTTCTTTCTATCAGTATGGACCCATGGATATTTATTTTATATGTTGGGTTATAATCGAGTGCTGTATTATTTATTTTGTTTGCTTGCATTGTTTCCCCTTTGGCCCGTGAGGACTCTGCGAGTTGGCTTCCTTTAACATACTCCCATCAGTTTGTGTTTTGAGTATTTACTTTCTGGTACCATAAGAAGCCACAAGGTTCATTCAGGATTCTCACTGCCCCAGCATGAGAAGCAGCCATTTCTGTAAGGAGATATGATTCCTTTTATTGGAGGATGCTATTAGAAACCAAGATTGCAGCCCTGAGTGTGCTCATTGCTAGTGGGGTGTTTTCGCTTCTAGGCCCGTGAAAGGCACAGCTAAGAAGCCATGTGTGTGTACTCAGCCACCTGTATGCACATATCTACAAGCCCTCTGCTGCTCCTCTATCAATCTGCCAAATATGAGTTCACATCAATATACACCAGTATGTGCCACGGTCATTGATGCCACATGACTCATTTTAGATTCCTCCCTTGTTTATCTACAACTTCTCTCTCCAACAGTGGGAAACTTGGCTCCCACCTGCCATCACCCAATTACTTACTTGCTGGATCCTGGTCTATGCCCACAGCAGTTCCAGGATTTCTAACCTGTATGCGCCTAGGATGCTGCATACTTGATTCTTCTGTCCTTTTTCTCCTCTTCTCCACTGGCCATTCGTTGTATTCCCCAAAAGGAAGCGATTTGGCCCAACTCAGTGTAAACTCTGACTAGTGAGAGAGTAAAGATCTCCTCTGGACCTCCTGGGACAGGACAAGGAGAGCCCAGTCAGAAACCATCACCCAGTGCCCTGCAGTGGCTGCCAGCATCGCTTCCGTCTGACCTTACTGTCTACTTGGTTCTGTGCCCAGAAACTCCGTGTCTGCCTTTGCATGCGATACGCATGTCCTAAGCCATTGAGTTGAGAGAGACCATGTGTAGAAGCTTACAGGTTTCCTAAGCATTGCGTTAATGTTTCTTTGCCATATGTTCTGTGCCCTTTGTGGGGGAAGCAGCAGAAATATAAGGAAACATAAAAAGTGTAATAGAATAAAAATCTATAGTGATAATCTTCATATAACATCTGCATAATAAATTCCAAATGTACATGCACACATTTTTTTTTTTAAATCCCAGAAACTGTATTTTAAGGAAAGAAAGGTTAGTTTGCTTGTTTTTGTTTTTGTTTTACTTCTTTGATGCACTTAATGCAGCAGGGGGTTGTTAATACAGCATTATTTACTACACATGAATTCTTTGTTTTTGTTGTAATTGGGCTTTATAAATGTATTCACATTAACCCTCAAATATTTAAGCGTACTGAGAGAAAGTCGAGGGCATCTTTACTGCCTATTTTTTTTTCATGGGGTGGATATCAGCCTGCCCCAAATTGTTACTAGGAGGGCTTTCACTGAGGTTCTTTTCTAACTCATCTTTCAGCTACAAAACGTGTGAGATGAAATACCGTGGCACACATGCCTCACTTTTGCAGTGGCTGAAATAATTATGTGTGGAGGAAAATGAGTATCAGAAATGTCGCATAACACTAAATATTGTAAAAATATTACATACTCTCATATGGAGTGGATTTAGTTTTCCTAAGAAGCCCTGTCATTCTGTTATCAGTTCTCAAAGGGAAGAATATTTTAAACCTATAATTTAT
Organism: Erethizon dorsatum; assembly: GCA_028451465.1. Lineage (NCBI taxonomy): Eukaryota > Metazoa > Chordata > Mammalia > Rodentia > Erethizontidae > Erethizon > Erethizon dorsatum. The sequence continues at coordinate 148,049,521 of CM051823.1, forward strand.
TTTATATGATAAATACTTAGCCTCATTTATTTTTTGCCTTGTAGTCACATTTGCCCCAAAACTGTGTATTTGATGAATTTCTATTTAAATAAAAGATAAAATATGCATGTATTCTCTGAAATCTTAACAATTGGTAGTGTGGGGAGGTCTTGGTAAGGGTAGGATTATTTCAGTAGGAAAACAGATTGAGCCGTTTCATTTGAAATTTCCATATTCAAATAGCTAATGCCTGTATTTCAGAGTATGCCGTATTTAAAAAAGTAGATCTCTTATGTGAAAGGGAAGTTCTGATGAACAAGTCTAATATGTAGAAGTAGCAAAAAGTAACAATGAAAACAGTCAGGTAATGTCAGCTTTCATCTGGGATATATCCCGTCATTTGTCCTTCTCCACGTGTAAATGCAAAATTCACTAGGCTCAGTGTGAAAGAACTTAGGAAGTTTCAAATGGATGTTCATGGTAAATCGGTTCAGAAGAAAAGTTATAGAAATAGCAGTGCATCACCAGTATCCTGGGTGTCCAAAGAAAAGAGAAAGTTAATATTCTTTGAACTACTCAAAGCAGGCGACAGTCCTCTTCACTTTGTGCTTTGAGAGAAATATGGTGGCGGTTTGGCCAACGGAGCCATCACAGATGTGGTTTACTGTAACAGCCCAGCAATTATAAAAATCATAAGTGGGCTCATTCCGTCAGGAAAAGGGGCATGTGAATGTACACAGGTGTTGGTGTGGCCACTGGCCCAGGCCCCTTCCAGAGCTGAGATAAAGATGGCGCTATAAATGTACAATAAAGACAATGAGACTTAATTTCTTCCGTATTATTAAATTTAACATTAAGGTTTTCATTTTTCACTCATCAACCACCTCCCTCCGTCTCTACATCTGCCACCTTCTGTCCTCTAGGGAGTTGTTTATTTTTTGGTTTTGTTGCTTATTTCTGGTGACAGGAGAAAACCAGACTGTGTGTCATTGGTTCAGGTGGAAGGCAGAATTCTTAGGGCACATCAGGGACCCCGCCACAAGTATGATTTGGGAGGTGAAGTTCCCATTCCAGCATAGGGAAGTGACAAGACCATGTTTGCTGGGGCCACAGAGATGAATTTGAGATGGAAACTTTAGTCCCTCTGTTTGCAGTCATCAGCCCTTTTATATTTCACAACATTTAAATTGTTCAAAATTAAGCTCTTCCATGAGAGTTTGTTATAAAGAAGAGAAGCCACACACTCCCTTCCTCCCTGGCTCGGCCCCCTAGTCCCGGCAGGCAGTTAGACAAGAGTAGAAGTGGAGATTTTACTTTACTATGCTTGGCTTCGAAACCAGCCCCCACCAACTCTGTCCGTTGTGCTATAGCTGAAAGTAAGGTTTGGATACTTAAGGAAGAACCAGTTAGTACAAGACCTGCATTTGCAACTTAAAATGTGTCTTGTCTGGTTCCCTGTGCCCAGACAACCCCTGAAGTTAGAGTAGACTTCACTAGGCAGAGGATCAGAATTCAATCGTGCTTATTTGGAAGAACACCTAAGGATTTGGAAGTTGGTGTCTGTTGATTGTCTTTTTTTGTTTGGCTTGAAATTTTCGTGGTTCTTGGTATGTCAAGTGGCTTTTTATTGAAACTTGAAATTTTTCTGTACTGTATTATAGTATGAGATGCTAAATCTTATTGAAACCTTCTGCTTTCCCTGGCACTGGCTGGCACTTTTCCAGCAAGGAAACAGTAAGTGCCACCTTGTCACTCCTGTGCCAAGATGTAAAAATCCAGGTTTCCCACTTGTCTTCTCTTGACACACAATGGGGGCGGGGTCCATGACTGTTGGGTAGAGGTGGAATTTCCACAGCCCCTATGGGCTCCACTGACACCCTAGGGAGGGTGGCCCTCTTCGTAGTGTGAAGTGGTTTGACACCACCCAAGTGGTGGGGGAGGGGAGTGGCACTTGATTATTGCTGTGTGGGGTGGAAATCCACTCCCTACACGTGGGCTCCACTGACCCTGGGAATGCTCCATCACCAGCTGGCAGGCACAAAGGTCCTGGCTCCCTACTTTATTGGAACCATCTTCTCTGACACTACTGTGACAGGGTATTAGGGTCCCTTCTTGGATCCTTGTGAAAGTAGAAGTCTGGTTTGTCCACTCAGCTTTTGCTGATATAGATGGTCCACAGTTTCTTCTGAGGTGTTTGGCCAGAGCCGAATGATTGTCGAAAAGTTCTCTGTCTTGCTAGGTTGCCCCTTTCCTGGTCTTATAGCTAGAAAGAGTGGGATTTGCTGATATTCTTTTGGTCTGAGCCCACTGTTGTTTCTTGATTATTGACTTCTCCAGCTACAAGTATGGGAAATACGAGGCAAAAAGAAAACCCAAGGATGTTGTTTCTTGGGTTCTGAGATCTCAGGCTGGTCGGCCTTCTCTTCATCTCACCGGGTCTCCTCTTCCGCCTCCTTCCTCTTCCTGTTCCTCTCCTCCTCTTCCTCTTCTCTCCCCATTCTCCTCCTTTTTAATATACAGTATTGCATACAGGAGTGTTTTAAAATTTCACATATTTAGCAAGAAGAATACAAATGAGTCTGCTCCATTTCTTGGAAGAAGTTCTCAGTATTCAGTTTTCATTTTCCCCAATATATTGCTGTGAGAGTTTTAAGAAAATACAGACCGGGTAAAGGAATCACATCCCCACGTGCAAATCCACACCTAGATGCAACACTTAGCCTTTCGCGATATTTTACTTTATTGATACTTACCTAGTTTCTCCTTCCACCTATTTGTGTATTTATTTTTTTATTGGCTACCATTATAATTCACCTCTAAACACTTCGCAATGCCTAAAATTAATTAGATTTCACTCTCTGTGGTTTTTCTAAGACAAATTTTACATAAAGTAGAACGCATAAAATTTATAAATACTATTTGATCAGCTTTACATAATCCAACCGTTACTGAGACAAATTCCACAATTCCAAAAAGTTCCCTCAAGCCCCTCCTCAGTTAAGTCCTACTTCCTTTTCATTCCAAAAAGAAATTACTGTTTTGATTTTCTTTCCTTATTGGAACCATCTAGTGTGCATTTTTTTCTGTGTGGATTTCTCAGCAAGATGTTTTCAACATTCATTCACGTTGTTTGTATGAGTGGTTTTATGCAATGCTATTAGCAAGAGAGATAAGAAGGTCAGTAAGTTGACTCCATCCTCTTCGAATCAAAAGTTTTTGCTGTTCAGTTTTTGTTTGCCCCCTCCCATGTTTTATTATGGAAGCTTTCAAAAATAGAGAAGATAAAAAGATTGTACCCCTCCAAGCAAATCTACCACCTAGATTCAACACTTAATATTTTGCTGTATTTTACCTTATTGCATATTTATCCATCTGTTTTTTTTTGATTGCCAAGTGCTATTTTAATGGAATGAATAACACCATAATTTATCCATTCCGTGCTGCTTCCAGTTCACTGCCATGAAAATTCGGTATTTAGGGTAATGTAAGTCATTGCTATCTCTTTTCTGTTTAGAGCTTAGTGCAAAGGAACTTAAGATTTCATGCCTTTTTATGATAAGATGATGAAGGCATACAAAGATTTTTTCGTTAGTTTTTTTCTTTGTTTGTGGTCCTAGGGACTTAACTCAGAGGCATTCTGCTATGAGCTATATGCCCACCCGCCCCTTTTAATTTTTAATTTTGTGACAGTGTCACTAAGTCACCCAGGTGGCCTCAAACTTGCAATCAGCCTGCAGAGCAGCTGGAATTAGAGGAGTGTGTCAGGCTGGAAGATTTGTTTTTTCACACAGGATATCCACACTTTCCACATCTTTCTTCTTGTTAGTGATAGCTATCAGTTTATTGGAAGCTGAAACTTCCTTGTAACAGAAGCAAAAGATAGTTTTAGCATTTTAAAAATAGAATTTAGCTTCCTGGCACCAAATTTTATTTTGTAAAGGAGAAACCATGGCTTTAAGCACAGCATAACCGTGATATTCATTACTGAGAATGCCAAGCTAGCCTCCAGAGGGACATTCTATTTCAGGAATACTTAGAAAATGCTATTCCTGTACAAAATATTGATGTAGTTGTTGCAGATGGATTCAGCTGTGTTTTTTAATTTGTCTGTCCATACCTATTATGTAAGTCTCTTATTTCTTTTTGGTTTCCCCAAACTGATTACCTAAGGGGTTTATAATTTCTGATTGATTCATTGATTGATATCATAAAATGGGACAGGATAAACTGCAAAATGGGACAAAATAAACTATGTGAGATTCCCCTTAGAGTAGGCATGTTTGCTATTGACGGTCCAGGAAGGGATAGATGATGTCGTTTCAAATTTTTATTGCAGCCTTTGTCTGACTTGGTTTTTCTTTACACAGTTGACGGCCTGGACAGGGCTTCCACAGCGAACTCAGATGGCCCCCCAACACCACCCTTCAAGAGGAAGGGGAAATTGTCCACTATTGGTAAAATCTTCAAGCCTTGGAAATGGAGGAAAAAGAAGACCAGTGACAAATTCAGAGAAACCTCAGCAGGTATGAGATGCAAAACTCTGTGGCAAGAGAGGATACATTGTGAAATTTTTCAAAAGGTAGAAAATTATATTTTGCAGGGTTTTTACAGAAAAAAATGAATTTATATTTGAAATTAAGTTATTTTGTTTAAGGGTAAAACAATTAAAGACCTGTGATTTGCCCTGATTTTCTAATATATTCTTGTTTTAAAATATACATTTGTAAATTCATGTAAAAAATTTTACTGTGTAAGGAAGAGGATGTAAAATAGAAAATTAGAGTGCAAATGTTATATATCAACATTGTGGTGGCAACCATCCATTTTTCCATATATGTAGTTACATATCTGTCTGCCTGCTTCTGGTAGCAGAGTCTTAACTTTAATTAAATCATTTTAAATGTCTTTTTAAAACTTTTTTTTTTCATGAGCAGGATTTCAATGGCTGTATGAAAGAAAAGTGTGGCAGTATGTATTGTTTAGCTGTAACTTTCCATCATGTCCTTGGGTTTGATAAGTGGCTCTCTGACCTAGGCCAACCATAACCCACTGGCTTGAAAATTTTTCATTGTTAATTTAATTTGTAGATTTATTAAACCTTAAGAATTACATTATTTAGTGCCTTTCTTATGGATCCATGGAGGAAATTGGCTTTAAATCTTAGGCCAAATCAAAGCCCAATTTAGTCGGGGATATAGCTCAGCGACAGGGCGCCTGCCTGGCGAGTGCGAGGTCGAGTTTGATTCCTGGTACCAAAAGAAAAAAAAAAAAGCCCAATTTTAACAAATGCGAGATGTCAGTGGTGTTTTGTTTAAGGAAGAAGAGCATTTATCTCTTGATGTAAGTCCAGCTTTCTCCATGCTTACTGTCGAAAACAATTTTTTCACCAAAATTCCTCATGTACTGCAGTCTAACATGGCCAGTATATATGTAAGGTCACAGACCATACCTTATTGGTCAGCACTGACGTAAGACTGGCTATTAGTCCTAGAGCTGTGAAATAAAATAGGAAATACTTTGCACAACACAAAGGTGTGCAATAGGGATGGCAACACTCCCTGAAAAAAAAATGCCTCCTATGCACTTGCAGTTATATAATTTCTTTGGTTATTTACTGTTTAACAGGAAATAACAATAACTGAGATTTCCTTTATAATTGTCTTGGAGGAGAGTTGGGGTGGGTAAAAATACAAAGAAAGAAGATTGGCCATGAGTTGATAAATGCTGAAGCTGAATAACAGGTATATGAGGTTGGTTCTGCTCATGTCTCTACTTGTGGGTATTAGAAAATATCCATAATTAAAACACACAAAGAATAGAGACTTGGTTTAGGGGACAGTAGCAATAGCTTGGCAGTGGATTCTCATCAGTGCCTGAGTGGCTTCCTGGGCTGGGAAGCAGTGGGACTTGGCAGACAGAGTGCCGCGCAGACTGAGGACAGCTGATGGCTGTCCACCACCAAGGCGCCAGGTGACCTTGATCAAATCGGATTCAGCCACTGGGCCTTAATTTCCCCATCTGCAAAACTGGGGAGCTGAGTGAACTGAATTGTACAGTGCTTTAGTTCCAGATTCTGTTGTGAGTCCTCAGGGAGACCCTCGCCTCCTTCCAGCTCCCAGCAGGCCTCTCGGTCCTCCCTGTTCGTCAGGTGCAGATGGAACTACATTGGACATCTTAAGTGTCTTCCTTTCCCATTTTCCTGAGTGGCTGGAGAATCTTGGTCTTTCAGTTACCATGGTTACCGTGATGGAAATAGGGCTGCAGGCAGTAGTGTTAAGAAGCTGATGAGAACAGAGGATAGAAACCTCTTCAGTGTCTCTCTTAGCCTTTACCTGACTGTGGAATACTTACTTTTTTCTCCTAGAAGATATCAACAACAACAACAAAAAGCCTTCCCCTTTCTCTTCCCTGTCACTTTCTTTTAATTGTGAGTGTTTGTCATCTTATTTCTATATTTATTTTAAGGCTATAATTTCTGCTGAATTATGTAGAAAGCACCAGTGAAGCTTAAAACAAAGTCACAAAATGGTGTGTAATATGTTAGTTTTCTTTTGTGTTAGAGATGTCATATCTAGAGAAAAACTGACATATTTCAAAATAATCAAGAAAAAGTTTTTCTTTTTAAGAAATGATTTGAAAAATCATTGAAAGAAAAAAAAAATAGAAATGATTTCAAACAATGAAACCGAGCCGTTTGAATGCTATCAAAGCTTTGTGCGGCTGGGCAATATCTGAAGTTTACCTTAGGAGAAACCCACCGTATCCAAAGGTGTGAAAGAAGGTAAACTTCTTCCAAGGAAAGTAACTCCTCTATGTCTGTCCCTTTCTTAAATTCCTGGCTTGCTATGCACACTTGATATCACACAGACGAATCTTACTACCTTCCACTGCGCAGTGATTAATACCACACCACTTTTCCTAGATGGGTTTTTTTTGTAGGAATTTTCAACTAGTCGTAGATGCAACACTAATTCATTAAGCTATTGTGACAACACATTTGCGACTGGGGAGGCAGGTCTGTGTGGGTGGCCCTTGAGTCAACTATATTTTGGAACGCTCTTTCTAAGCCTGAAGAGTATCTTGTCCTGTGAGGCAAACTGGGGTTGTGCGCCAATTTTCAGTTCTTTGGCATTGTTTTAAAGCGGGAAGTTGCCTAAATTCTCTGACTCTGATTTAGGCTGTCCTTATTTGTTAAGTTCTAGGTCAAGAGATTGGCCCTCTTTTCCATCTACGGTCACATGTCACTTAATGGTGGGACGTATTTTGAGAAATGCATTGTGGGGCTATTTTATTTTTGCATGAATGTTATAAAGTGTATTGACACAAACCGTGTCACATAGTCACAGTGTCACAGGACTGTGGTACCCCAGGTAGTTATTCTTACTGCTTTTCTTCTCCCGGGTGAGAGAGCCCTTTTTCAGTCCCACCTCAGCTAAGGGTCTGTCCGTTCCCTATCTTTAGATCTCAAAATGTCATGTGCAACTTTTTTTCCTACATACTAACTTTTTCCTGTTGTGTTTTGTCTTTAGAGGAAGGTGCGAGTACTTCCTCGTGACCTTTAACTATGTGTGTATCACCCCAAAGCCAAGCATGTGGACGCCTTATCTACACACAGTGCTTCCCCTGACTTCTACATAGTCGGTTTCCGCGAGACCAAGCGCCTCACAAGCCCACCTTTGCCTGCTGCTTCCACTCTCTCCCCAGGCTCTGCTCCCACTGGGGTTGGTCCCTGCAGCCAGCATCCACCGAGGTTACTCCTACCCTCCTGATTATTAAATTCGACGTCACTGTCTCATTTTCATTCATTTCCGCCTCCACAGCATTTGCCCCTTACTCAGGAACCCTTCCCTGATTTATAAAAGCTGTCATTATCTTGGTTGGCTTTGAATTGTCTCTCTCTCTTTTGCCCCTGTAATCCCTTTTTTATCTCCCCTAAACCTCTGATGGGGGGTTGCTACATGCCTTAGCCCATCTCTTTTTCCGGGGGTGCCCTTCTTCTCAGTACTCACATCTTTCACACTGGCCCAGGCTCCATCGGATGTCAGACACCTACCCAACACCTAGCAGGTAGCGCTGTCTGAGGATAGCGTGTTAACTCGCAACCCCTTCTTACGGTCTGTGTATCAGTGCTGCAAGCGTGGAGCGTGCCAGCCACTGCTCTGTGTTCTGCAGCACATCAGCAAGCAGGCTTCCTGCCCTCAGAGAGCTTTTGTTCAAGACAGGTAGGCACTGCTGCATGCTGTGACTGTGTACAGAAGTGAAGGAAGAAGAACTGCAGAAGTCTTGAGTACAAGAGCTTTCCAGCCCAGCTCCCTGTCCATGCCAGCTCTCCTTGCCGTCATAGATGTGGTTTTCTCTGGCATCTAGACTTAGAAACGTGGAATTCATTGACTGTTCCTTATCTCCCACCATCTTCTACATCCTATTAGTTCCAAAAAACCTTTGCCTTATTTCTTCCTAGTACAGGGTCTCTCTGACATCAGCCTGTCCTCTGTCTCTTGTCTGGTCCTTATCGTGTCTGAATTACTGCAGTGTAGTCTTTTTGTTATCCTTGGGGATTTACTTGTAACTAGCTGTAGAAAAGCTCGAGGAGGTAGGGAGAAGCTGGCTTCTGGCAGTAAGCCTGACTACGAGGGGCACCTGAGCACAAAGGAGGAGGTTCAGGAGGGCACAGGCTGTCAGGAACCCCAGAGCAACCTAGGCAACAAAGTCTCAGGCCAAGCAACTAGAGTGCGGAGTACCTTATAAGACAATGGCATGTGCTCCGGCAGGTAGGGGAGAGGCACGGAGCATCCAGGTGAGTGAGAGTGGGAAACTTAGGTGGGCCTCAGTAGCCAGGGTGCTGTGAAGCATGGTAATAGTATTCACGGACAGATGGTGCCTGGTGGAGAGGATAGGAAAGACTCAAACAGGACCTTGTACTTTTTTGAGGAAGAAGGGACAGGAACTTACCAAAGGACTGAGGGCAGAAACTCGCCATATACACTGGGACACAGGGAAGGGATTTGGGGAAGAGAACTCCTTGAACCCTAGACCTCCAGTGTTAGAGTTGCCGTTGTCAGAATGCCATAGCCCAGGAGCTGTGGGAGTGGAGAGAGGGGGGCTCACTGGGGCAGCAGCAGCCCCAGATGTGTGAATCTGGGGAAACAGATGGTGTCTCAGTCACTTTCTCACAGCTGAGACACAGTACGTGCCACTTTGCACTTAAAGGAGGAGAGCTTCATTTCGTTCGGTTTCAAAAGCTTCAGCTCATGGTTGGCTGGCTCAAACAGAAAGAGCATAGTAGAAAAGCTGCTCACATCGTGGCAGCCAGGAAGCAGAGAGAGAAGGAAAGAGCTGAGGGCAAGAATGCACCCTTGCAGGTCTCCCTCAGAGGGACCCACCTCCAGCCAGCCCCTCCTCCTAATCGCAAGTCAGCTCTAGCGCCCCCATGATCCAGGCACCTTCCAAACTCACGAAGCTTTGGGGGCCTTTTAGATTTAAATACTAACAGGTGGGCAAAGTACTTGTCACTTCCTCCCGCCCCCACTATTCTGGACAGCACCAGGATGGACTGTTCCTTCCCTGGAACGTTGGTCCTATTACTTCTCGCCCCAAACATGTCTCAGCACAGTGATTCCTGAATGAATGCCAGACTCCTTGAATCTCCTCATTTTACCCCAAACCAACCTCTCCTGCCTACGTCTTTGGTGGTACACAGTCCTTGGACTTCCCTTGTGCAGGGTCTCCCAGTAACAAGTCCCGGACCTTCTTATCATCAGATCTTTCCTCCTCCTCTTCCCTCTTCCTCCTTTGGCTACACCTGTTGAAATTCCATAAGTATTCAAGAGTCAGCAGGGTACCCTTTCCTCCCTAAAACATTCCACTCACTGACCTTGCACTGCCTAGGAGCCTCCCCTTCTTTGCCTTGTTCTCTTTCAGAACGTGTACACACTCGGCCCTCCCTGGTCATGGGTTCTGCATCCATGGCTTCAACCAACCACAGGTCTTTGGAGAAAAAAAACGTGATCTGTACTGAATCAGTGTAGCCCAGTTTTCCTTGTCATTCCCTGACAAGTGCAGTGTAACAAGTATTACATAGCATTTCCATTGTGTTAGATATAGGTAATCTAGAGATTAATTAAAGCCCACGGGAGGATGTTCATAGGTTATATGCAAATACTATGCCATTTCGTGTAAGAGCATACATGGAGTTTCCATGGGGGGTCCGGAGCCCAATCCCCTGTGGATACCAAGGAATGACTGTATTTTGACTTTTCTAGTTTGTCTGTCTCTCTTACACTCCTAATTTATCATAAAGCATTTAAGGGCAGAGATGGTCTCATTCATCTTTGCTCTACTTTATAGAAAGTGCTTTATAGAATAACTCTACTTAGTATACATATATATATATATTTTTTTTTTTTTCTTTGGTACCAGGAATCGAACTCAGGACCTTGTGCTTGCCAGGCAGGTGCTGGTGCTGTGCCGCTGAGCTATATCCCCAGCCCAGTATATATTGTTTTTGTTTTTGTTTTTGTTTGTGGGTACCGGGGGGTCGACCTCAGGACCTCGCGCGCCAACAGGCACCCGTGCCGCTGAGCGATATCACCGGCCCCTTTTTCGTATGTGGGTTCCGGGAGTCGAACTCGGGCCCTCACGCTTGCAAGGCAGGCGCTTACGCCGCTGAGCCATCTCACCGGCCCAACCAGTATATATTTTTAAAATGTGCTTTGAGGGCCGGTGAGATAGCTCAGTGGCATAAGCGCCTGCCTGGCAAGCGCAAGGTCCTGAGTTCGACTCCCAGTACCCACCGAAAAAGGAAAAAAGGGCTGGTGATATCGCTTAGTGGCACAAGCGCCTGCTGGCAAGCACGAGGTCCTGAGTTTGACCCCCGGTACCCACATAAAAAAAATGTGTAAATAAATAAAAATAAAATAAAATGTGCTTTGAATTGCTTAAGTATTGAATATTCCCTATAACCAAAAATGCAGCACTGGGTACTTTAGGACTTTATAAAAGAAACTGAGGATTAAAAAATGATAATGGGAAAAAAGACAACACATTTAAACACTAACCAAAACTGTGCTGATCATAATTACAACCTTATACAACTATTAAGAAGCTGATAAAATAATTTGAGAAAAATTTTCTTTTGTATCTTTTGCTCTTAATAAAAGTAAGTTATACTCCCAAAGAAAATCAAAGCAATTTATCTCCATTAAAATTGTGACTTTTATTTGCCTTGTTAATAGTAGGAAAGGAATGCCTGTCTAGATTTTTAGATAAGTATCAGCATTCTAGGAATCAGATTAACTTGGAGAGAGTCAGCCGGTAAAAGCTGTAGTTCAGGGAAGTGCTCTGCACTCCCTAATAATTAGCATGGCTACTTCTTTTTAATGCTATGATATATCAAGTTCTGCCCAAAGAACTTTGTTCATGTTAACTCATGGAATCATCAAAGCAGCCTTACCAAGTTCAAGTGCTACTGTTAACCACTTCTACTGATGAGGAGACTCGGCCCAGAAAATTCAGTTGAGTTGTGCGAGGAAACACAGAGGTAGCATTGGAACCCAAGGAACAAGGTGCTAGAGCCAGTGCTTTTGACCATTATCTCTATTGCATCTTTGAAAGATGACTTCCTGCCCAGATCAATAGCGATCAAACATTAATACATGGCTTTGCTTCATACGATTTTTTCCTGTTAAAAGGATTTGGCCTGAAGAATAATTTTGTTCTACCTGACAGGCCTGATTTCAGCAGTGCACATGGAGAAACATGGCTTGGATAGGACCAAAATTATATTTTGTCATAGTAAAGTGGAGTATTCTCCATAACTGGAGAGGCATAATGTGGCTGCCTGGGATTATTTCCCATATCTTATAAAATAGGCCAATGGTAAAGGATTTGTGCAGGTGATATTTGTTAAGGACTGCTCTGTTTACATTAATACGTGACAGTATTTTGACTTTTGTCTAGCTATCTCATTCTGCTAAGAAGGTAGAAGTGCTTGCATGTATCATTCACCCTCTCATAATACTGGGGTAAGAGGAGGGAATCGGTTCCACTTCCCAATATACTGCAGCAGTTACAGAACCAGGCCAGGGCCATACAGCACACGGAGGCCTGAATAGGGCCTGCCTGTTAGAAGGCGCGGATTTGTCCTCTCAACACCTGTTACTGAGCGTCTTTGTCTATGGTGTGTCAGGTGCAATTATAGAACATTGTGATACTTTTACAGACTTCAGCGATACAAAAGAGACCCACCTTCCTCCTCTCTCGGAGCTTATATTCTGGTAGGGTAGCAGACAGAGCAAAGCCAAATGAGTTAGGTAGAATATTAGAAAATGAGAAGAGAAAAACACAGCAAGGGATTGAGTAGAGACTATGAGAAGGAGCTTCCAACAGAGTGGGCAGGGAGACTTTCCTGGAAAGATGGAATTTAAGCAAAGGCAGGAAGCAAGGAGGGGAAAGCTCTCTGAGAAATCCTGTTATGCCGTGACATGAGTTGCACACAGCATGCACTTCCTTCTAGCAGTGCTGATGTTAACACATGGTGATTCTAGTCCATTAGAAACTTGACCCAGTTACTTAATCAAATGCCTCACATTCATGAACCCTGCGCTGGATAATCTCCATAGCTGTTGCCTACGCCATGACTAACAAATCATGTGATGTCACTCTCGGCAATTCTACCAGGACAGGAGCAGGACACCAAGAAAGGGATTTAACTCTGTTAACATTTAGTTATGGCTTTCTGTCTTAATATCAAATCCAAGAGCCAGATTCTAACAGGTCATCAAACCAAAAGGCAAAAAGCCACCCTAAAGGAGTCAAGTTCAGAATCCTTCATATATATATTTTTTTCTTGTGGTTTTAAACATCCAGTCCAACTCAGAATGCCTTTAGAAATTGAAATAATAATGCATACTTGCCTCCGACTACAGAGTCCCTAACTTACATATTGATGGCGTCCTGGGGACTGCATTTAGATGACTTGGCATGATGGCTATGTTCCCAAACGAACTTACAAACATTAATTTTACCCATAATGTACATGAAACCTGGTATTAGTAATACTTTTCCAAAAAAGAGACAAATACTATTTATTATTATAGTAAAACACTTTATGAGTTTTCATTGGAGAGTGAGAATTTTAGGGTTGTCAAAGACCTTCCCAGCCATCTTCTCTCTGGGGCAGGAATCAGCCCAACTCCAGCAATCCTGATGACACCGAGTACTGGACCTTCTTCCTGAACTCCTAATTCACAGCTCAGTGGTAGAGAAATTTTCTTTTATGTTGGCCTAAAACAGATCATCTTCAATCTTTCAAACTATCCACTAGGGAGTGTGTGTGTGTGTGTGTGTGTGTGTCTATGTACACATATATATGTGCATGCATTGATGTGTGTATTAAGATAGACAGTCATGGGCTGCATGATGATGTTTCAGTCAGTGATGAACCGCATATATGATGATGGTCTCATAAGATTATACACCCTAATGATGTTGTAGCTGTCTTAGTTTGTGTAAGGACATTCTTGGATGTTTGCACAGGAATAAAATTGACAAACTGCACATTTCTCAGAATGTCTCCCTATCATGACATGATGGGAGATGGTATTAGGGTATTACATACGTCCTAGGTGACATTGTTACATGACGATCCTTCCGTCCTAAAGTTCTTTCACTCCCTTTATCTCTTTTCAGTTTTACAGTGTCTCACTCTAGAAGCATATAAAATTGTCTAGATTCCTTGGTTCTTACTGAGTTCCAGGCCCTGGGCAGGCCATCTGGAGAAATGGTGTTAAGTAAGTCTGACCGGTTTCTGCTTTTATCGCCTCCAAGTTGGCCGTGTGTGGCCACACTTCACTTGCCCTTTCTTAGCTAGTTTTCATGCTAAGCTAATTTGGTGACTTTCTGCAAAATTCTTAGAACTTTTGCTCCACCAGTCACATTTCCATTATGTCTAATGAAGCCCAGAATAGGGATTCATCTTGTTATGAGAATAATATTTTATCAGTAGGATTTAAGTTTCTTATGAATGTCTAGAGAGTTAAAATCTGCCGTCACCCTGCCCATCACCTCTCTGTTCATTTGATGTTCCATAGGCGGGAAACATCATCCAGTCCTCCTGACTAGGTAATCACTTTTACTCCTTTATCGCAGTCTATTTTATGTTCTTTCTATGTACCCACTTCTTCCCCTTCTCTGGCACTGGCTTCTCTCTTCATTGCGTTTTCCTGCAGGCATGCACCTTCCTTATGAGGTTCTGACATCCATGCTTCCTCCTGACTGTTGACTTGCCCTCCGCCAAATCTGTCTTTTCCTAGTCCCCAGGAATCCTGCCCACTATATTTCAAGGACTTGCTTACCCTGAGATCTCAGACCTCCTTTGTTTATAAGTCTTCTCCGAATGAAAGAACTCCAAGCCTAAGCTTCTTGTATGCTTTTTTTCTGAAAGCACCGGGACTCTCCGCCCTGATTTTTCTGCCCTGGCTGCTGTCCTCCATGGCATCCAGACGTATACTATTAGCTGGGTGCTTTTCCTCACTCTCTAGTTCAAGTTCTCTTTGATAGGCCAGCTCAGTGAGTGTCTTCGCAGCCTCTCACATCTATTTTCATGTAATGGACATTGTGTTTTGTCAGATTCACGTTGTTGGGTGAATTTTGTCCTCCAGACAGATCAGACCTTGCCCTCCACACCATCAATTTGAACAGCTTTTCATTTCTCTTCAGTCAAGAGAGAAGAAATCCACCGCTTTCCTTTCCTGTCTTTCTCTTTCCTACCAGGACTTCCGACTAGTAAGAGGGGCCTTCAAGATTACTTCTGGGAAGGACAATTATTCCCAGAGGTAAAAGTCTTTGGAGTTTTTGGAGTTGGCTTTGGCGTCTCAGGGAACCCTGCTTCACGTCTTCAGAAGCGCCTGGCGTGAGGACAGCATTCTTCCCGTGAGCCATGCAGGGCTGCAGGGCTGGCAGCTCTGGCTCCCCAGTGGCCACTCTGTGACCTGCTGGTTCTGGCGAGACCACCTGGTCCTCCGTGGGCCTGGATGCCATAGTTAACAAGAGAGGCAAGGTCCCCAGGCGCACGCTGCTGGTATGTCAAGGAGGATGTTTGTGGGAATGAGAGCATCTTTGGGGATGGAGAACAGTGGGCTGGTGAGGGACGTGGCCCTGTCCTTCCCCCTTAGCCTGATGTCCACGGGCTGGCATCTTCCTTTGCCTCTCACCCGCTGCGCAGTTCCAGAGTCACACAGCGTGTCAGCATTCCTCCTCTGTTGTACGGCGTTTTTCTCCTGCCCATCTCTCAGCTGGTGTTTGGGCTCCTCTTTTCTTCCTCAGAACACTTTTTCTTGCTCATTTCCTTCGTGGTATTGCTTTTCCACTCCTAGACGTCTTTCAACTTTTCCAGACCTGAGCAAGCGGGGATGTTCCCTAACTTTTCTTATCTTCTCTTTTAGTATGAACATTGGTTTATATTTATAATTTATCTCTTGGTGACTCCTCTCAAAGAAGCGAGATAAAGGTCCTAGCCAGGAGATGGCTAGATTGGCTTCTGCAGTCTGGCCCTCGGGGTCTGGGGTGGCTGTCCTTGGCAGCCCTCCTGGAGGCGTTCCCCGCAGACGACACCTGGCGTTCCCGTAGACGCCCACTCGGATGGGAGCTTTGTGCCGGCTATGTGAAACCCTTGCCCTTTTAGGAAGCATGAGTAGCTATCCGGCTTTCCAAAAACTTCTTCCTGCCTTGCCTTTCTCTTTGGCTGCTGCCATGGGCCAATGAGTTTACAGTCTACAGAAAGAAGCGTAGGAACTCTTTGTTCTTTGTGACAGCTACAGCGCAGACTTCCGAGACTTCTCCGTGTCTTAAGTGAGACGCAGACCTACAACTCCATCCCCCCAACAAGTGTGCTTCAGTTGCTGCGACTGAAAGCACGATCTGAGGAGAAGTATTCTGTTGGTCATGCATCACTTGGATTTTTTCGTTTTTGTTTTTTCCAGGCGTGTGTATGTGTGTGTACAGTTCTAGGAGTTGTAATGTGTCTACTTTTGCGTAACCATTACCACAGTCAGTATCTAAAGTCTTCTTTGCAGGATCCTCTTATCATCACTGGATGCCCCGCCCCCAGTTGCCATCCTCTGGCAACCACCGATCAATTCTCCACTCTAGTTTTGTCCTTTCGAGAATGCCATAAATGGAATCACTCAGGAATTGTCATCACTTCTTATTACTGTAAAAAACGTGTCAAATGTATGATCTTAATAATCTTGAAATATGCCATTCAGTAATGTTAGCTATTTTACTTTGTTGTGAAAACAGATCACTAAAAGTTTTTCATTTTGCAGAACTGAAACTCTAAACCTATTAAACAACTTCCTTTTGCCCTCTGGTAATCCATCCTTCCGTCCTTCCTTCTTTCCTCCCTCCCTTCTTTTACTTCCTTCCTTCCTTCTTTTCTTTTTTCTTCCCTTTGCCTTTCCTTCCTTTCTTCCTTTCTTTCTTCCTTCCCTCCGTCCTTCCCCACTCCCTCCCTCCCTTTCTCCTTTACTGCCTCCCTCCATCCCTTCCTTCCTTCCTTTTTTTTTTTTTTTTTAACTCTTTCTGAGACAGGGTTGTACTGTGTTTCCCAGGCAGGTCTTGAGCTCATGAGCACAAGCCATCCTCCCACCTCAGCCTCCCAAGCAGCTGGACTCCATGTGTGCACCACCATGCCTAGCGCCACTCTTCTACTTTCTCTATAAATTTGAGTGCTTTAGATCCCTCATGTAAGTGGAATCATACAGTATTGGTCTTTTGTGACTACCTTGTTTCACTTAGCATAGTGTCTTTAAGGTTCATCCATGTTGTAGCATGTGACAGGATTTCCCTTCTTTTTAAGGCTGCATGGTATACCACATTTTATTTACCCACTCATTTGTAATAGACCTGTGAATTGTTTCCACCTCTTGACTGTTGTCACTAAGCTTGCTGGGAACACAGTCATGCAGTCATTCGTTTGGTGTCAGACATTCTGGTAGGTATGTAGTGCCATTTCTCATGGTTTAAACTTGGATTTCCTTAATAGCTAATGATACTGAACTTGTTTTCATGTTCTTACCTGCTTTCTACATGTCAAAGTTTGTAAAATTTCTGTCAAAGTCTTTTATCTATTAATAAAGTTATTAGTTGGATGTGATTTACAAACATTTTCTTCTGGTCTGTAGCTTGTCTTATCATTCTCAAAATAAGTTACAGAGCAAAAATGTTTAATTTGCATAGTCATATTTATTTTTCTCTGTAGATCATGCTTTCGGTGAAATGTCTCAGATTTCTTTGCTTAACTCCAGATCACAGAGATTTTTCTCCTAGATTTTCTTCTAAAGCTTTCTTAGTTTTAAGCTTTATATTTAGTTTTAGTATCAATTTGGGGATAATTTTTAAATAAGGTATGAGATTTAAGAGAGGGCTTATTTTTTAGATATAAATTTCTAGTTATTTCAATTCTATTTGTTGAAAAGACTGCTTTTTCTGTTGAATTGCCTTTTTATCATTTTAAAAATCAATGAGTATATTTTTCTTCCATATATCCTCATTGGCAAAAGTCAGTTCAAGTCTTCTGGCCAATTTTTATTGGATATTTTGTTTTCTTTGCATTGAGCTTTAAGAGTACTTTATATATCCTAGGTATAATCTGTTTGTCAGAAATGTTTGGAAATATTTCCTGCTGTATTGTAGCTTGGCTTTTCATTCTTTAGCAGTGTCTTTTATAGAGAAAAATTTCTTAATTTTAATGAGGTACAATTTATCTTTTCTTTTCAGGTTATGGTTTTGGTGTCTTGCTTAAGAACTTTCGGGCCGGTGAGATGGCTCAGCGGCATAAGCGCCTGCCTGGCAAGCGCGAGGTCCTGAGTTCGACTCCCGGAACCCACATACGAAAAAAGGGCTGGTGATATCGCTCAGCGGCACGGGCGCCTGCTGGTGTGCGAGGTCCTGAGGTCAACTCCTGGTACCCACAAAAAAAAAAAAAAAAAGAACTTTCAACACTGTTTGTTGGAAAGACTTTCTTTTCCACATTGAATTGCTTTTGCACCTTTGTTAAAAATTAATTGGCCACATATGTGTGGTCTATTTCTGGACTTGGTGTTCAGTTCTCTTAATCTATGTGTCTATTTGCAAATATCATACTTTCTTGATTACTGTAGCTTTTTAAGTCTGAAAATTAGGTTGTGTGATTTCTCCAACTGTATTATTTTTAAAATTGTTTTTAAATAATCTGGTTTCTTCGCCTTCTCATTTATATTTTTGAGTCAGTTTGATTATAGTCTCAAAAAGTTACTGCTGGGATTTTGTTGTAATTGCATTAAACCAGTACTGCAATTTGGGTAGAATTGTTATCTGTACCTTCTTGAAACTTCTGGTCTATGACCTGAGGTGTCTTTCCATTAAATGGCTTTTCTATTTCTTTCATCAGCATTTTTAATTTTGATAAACCAGAATTAGGTTAATACCTAAGTATTTGTTTTCTTAAGCTACTGAAAATGATATAAATATATATTTAAATATTTTAATGTTAATTTCCAATTGTTCACTGCTAGTATATAGAAATATGAATATATTATGCCACCTTGCTAAACTCAAGTATTAATTCTAGTAGTTCTAGTGAAGATTCCCTTGGATTCTCTGCATGGGTAATTATGTCATCTGTCAGTGGGAATGATTTTATTTCTTCTCTAGTCAGTATGCCTTTTATTTCTTTTGTTTCCTTTTTTTTTTTTGTAGTACTGGGAATTGAACTCAGGACCTTGCACTTACCAGGCAGGGCTGTGCCACTGAGCCATATCCCCAGCCCCCTAGTTCTTTCCTTATCTTTAGCAGTAGGTGGGACTTCTACTACACATCAACTGGAAGGGTTTTTGAAAGGGGACATCCTTACTTTGTTCTCATCATGAGGGGGAAAGGATTCATTAAGTAGAATGTTTGCTGAGGGTCTTTTCTAAGTGTACTTTATCAGGTTGAGAAAGTTTCCTTTTTGTTCCTGGTTTTCTGAGAGTATTTATTATGTACACATAGATGTTAAATTTCTCAAATGCTTTTCCTGTATTGATATGATCATGTGGGTTTTCTTCTTTAGACTACTGTTACGTTTGGTCACACTGACAGGTTTTTAAATATTGAACCAGTTTTGCATTCCTGGATAGACTTCACCTCGTTGTGGCTTATTAAGAATTGGTAATATTTACCCAGCAGGTTAGCTGAGTTGGTCAGAGCATGATGCTAGGAATTGGTGATATTGTTCTGTAGCTTTCTTTTCTTGTCTGTGCTATAATGTTTGTCTGGTTTTAGGATCAGAGTGACACTGATCTTGTAAAATCAGTTGGGAATTTTACCCTTCCTCTTCTACTCCCACAAAAGAGTGTGTAGGATTGGTGTTATTTCTACCTTAAAAGTTTGGTGGAAATAACCAGTGAAACAGTCTGGGCCTAAAGGATTTTAAATTGTAAATTCAGTTCTTTAACAGTTACAGGGTCATGCGGGTGCTCCCTTCAACCTTGTGTGAGTGTTGGTAGGCACTCTGGTGCTTTGAAATGGAAAGCCAAGTGTGACTCTCCCTGTAGATTTCCTCACCGCCGACTAGCTCCCCTCATCTTCAGAGAAGTGCGCGTGTTCCCAGTGGGGTCTGTCTGGTTCGTCCTGTGTGGGATCGCTCTTCCCCTGCACTCTTTTTTTAACATCCTTGTTGAGATGCAGTCGCAGACTAGTTCACCCCTTTGGTGTGTGCACTTCAGTTCTTTTGAAATGATTGAATTAATGAAAGGTTCCTGCTGGGCCTTATTACATGAGTCTGTGCGATTTGGAAAGTGCTAATGTGGGGGGTAGGGTGTGCTCATTTTCAGTCCTTCTATAGTGTCATTCTAGTGTCGTGTCACTGAAAGTTGTTTAAAAAATCTGAAAGGCCATCATAGACAAAATTAATATTTCACCAACTTAATGGATAGAGTAGGGTCATATTCTCAGGAATGGATAATGAACTTAGGTATGTTACTGTGTTTGACAACATAAAGGTCAGTGAGGGGGCATTGTTGACCAAAAAAGGAGGCAAAGCAGGGCTTGTGCTTTAGTCAACCATTTGTATAGCTGTGTATTATATAACTGAACTTAATTAGGCTGAATGAGTGTTAGAAAATCTCTAGTCAAAAGACACAACATACAATAATTTTGCCATCCATACAAAGTTTTTCTATTGTTTTTTTAAAAACCTATGATGGTGATGAAAGTTTTCTTCTTTACATCTAATATACATTACATATAAAGGAGATTAAATATTCCTCTTTATTTTTCTACCAGTTATATATATATTTTTTTTCTTGGTTTAGTCTTTCCATACATACATGGATGGAAAGAATCATGGTCCCACCTTTTATTTATGAAGTATTTATTATTCATTGCAGGTCAATTATAGTGGTAAAGCCCATTTGTGGGAAAGACTAAGATGAGAGCTAGGTTTATGTGCATTTGTCATAATTGAAATTCGTGTTTTCATAAATATGGGAACCTTCTATCCCAAGTTTAAAATAGCCAGCTGTGCAATAGAATGGCCAGACCACCGGGGCCAGCCTTCTGCAGATTAATATAAACTAGAAACCTTTGTTTCTAAGTAGAGTTGAGGAGACTGCCTGGCTTCCTGTACATTCTGGAGAATGGTATATTGTTTGTTTAATCCAAGCTGAGCACTGGGTTTAAACTTGTAGCTCCATGGAGTCCCCTAGCATCTCAAGATCCTAGTCTTTTCTAGGGGAAATTCTAGGGGAAGCAAAACATTTTCCCTGACTGTTCTATAGAAGTCATCTCAAGGGAGTCCTGGATACCACCACTTTTCTAATTTCTGATTATAATGACATTTAAAACAAAACATGCTCACTAAACTGAAATGCATTATTGTTAACTTACTTTCTTCTTTTTCTTTGTCACACTTGATTCTTAAGGGAGGTGGAGAGGAAAGGAGCGATGTTCCCATCAATCTCTTAATAAAATGTGATTTCCACTGGGGCGAGATAAGTGAGTTTGCATTGTTTTAAGAGAGGATCCCATTGTTTGTATCCCTTACTTGGGTGGATAATTTCCTAATTTCATTTTCTTTTGGAGTGGTGCCACTTTAAACACTTTTAAAAGTACTACAGAACTCCTTCTGGCCTGGGTCAGAAAACTCAGGTCAGGAAAGTCCATTATTTTATTTCCTTTGCATATTATTTCCCGTTGTGGTTTTGTTTTGTCTTTTTTCATCCTGTGATACGAATCCAGTTCTTATCAGTAGAGCTAAGTCCTGGAAAGTGACTGTTTTTTGGCTTACATATTTTCCTGATCTGTTTCCCACTTGGAATGTAAATTGCCACCTTAATTCTTATTTCTTTTGTGTTAGGTGCAAGGCATTTGCCCATCTAGGCTTAGAATATTTTTTTTGTCCCTGACTTTTCTTGAACTACTTCCCAGATGCACACTGCCTAGGTTTTAAAACTGGTACTCATGATGTTTCTTTATTCTGAAGGACAAGTGTTTACTTAGTGCCTATTATAAGATGGGCATAAGAGGCTATCCAAGGACTATAAGAGGATAAACACATAGTTGGAAAGAAGACTGAATACTGAAAAACAGAAAACTCCTCATATATCAGTGCAGTTAAAATTTATTTTCATTTATTTTTCATCTCATAATTTATGTAGCACTCTATAGTCCAAAAACGGTTTTATAATTTAATTTTTTTAATTGTGGTAGAAAAACACAGAACCTAGAAGCTACCGTCTTAACCATTGCTAAGGGTACAGATCAGCAGTGTTGAGTATATTCACGATGCTGTGAGGCAGATCTCCTGAACTTGTCCATCTTCCAGAACTAAAACTGTATCCATGAAAAATACAACTCTCCATTTCCCCTCCCCCAACACTTATAATTTGTTTTTAAAGAAAACCTTGGATGAGCCAAGTGAAAAACATTAACGATAGTTTAATCATCAATTTAAAATCCAATGTCGACAGATTGCTGGCACTGAGTACTGTAGTCTCTTCTTTTTTGCTGAGTTTTTTAAATGAATGAGTAGTGAAGCACGGCAAAGTTAAATAAATTACCCTCCGTTCCGGGCCTCTGGTTAGCATCTTAGAACCTTATCAGCCTGGTTTCAGTCTTCATTCTTAACTCCTGTATCATGCTACCTTGAAGTTGATAAGTATAGCAAAGTAAAAATACCAGTGGAATATTATCAACAGGAAGTACAAACATAGGCAGGGGAAAATGGAAAGAAGAAGAGAAAAATATTTATTTAGTCTGTGCTTGTACAAAACACTTTATAAAATATTTTAATTATCCTAGTATCTATTCACCTTAGGTTTTAATACCTCTGATTTCATATGTGGAAACAGAGACTTGGGGAAGTTTAGAGGTGTGCCTGTGTTACCTGCTAAGTTGCAGGGACTAGACTAGAATATAAAAATGCATTCATTAGAGGCTAGAATACTTCCTGTATAGAAGTATTCTATTATGTAGAAGTTTATTGAATATTATATTAACTTCTACATAAATATCTAGAAAAATACTTAATCCACAATTCTGTGAAATGTTATATATGACTATATCATATATAATAGATTTCTATATATAACTACTTCTGCACAGAGCATATTCCAGATCTCTTAAGAATATATATACAATATATTTATAGAAGTTTATTGTATAGTATATACTCATATAATAAAAGGACTATGTTTTTTTTTTTCTGATCCATTTTCTGTTTTCTAGTTTTCCAATCTTAAAGAAGAATAATGAGACCCTGATATCAACCTAAGTTAAAACTGTGAATAGTGACATTATTGAAAGAAAGGATTGTGTCAAAATTGAGTTAGCTTTGATGTCAAACCTTTATCATTATAATTTCAGGTACAGCAAACAGGTACATTTCCCCAAACCCTGTTTCTCTGTGTTTATTGGAAAGTAAAAACTTTAGCTAAGTGACCCTGAATCCAGTTACTCTGGGGCCCAGCAGGAATCAGAATGGTTTTTCCTTCCTCATTTAGTCCAGTACTGGACCGGTTTTGCCAGAGGAGCTCCGTTCTGTACGAATACTGTGATTCTGTTGTGTAGGAAGATGGTTGGTAGAAGAGAGAAATGTGAGAAATTTTCAAGAAAATAAACTTTGTGATCATCTTAAGAAAGCTAGTATGATTAGATACATATACGAAAGTAAGAAACATGGATTTTAGGGTATTTCTACTCACACTTTACTAATTTGAACCTCTTAGTTTGAGTTGATGATGTTTTAATGTATATTGTTCATAGGTTAACTAAAGAAGAACAGACTATTAGAGGGCATACATTCCCCCTGCCATAAAAATATTGGCCTAAGATATGAAGAATTTCAGATGCTTTTAACCCAGGCAATAGAATTAGATATTTAAATAAGTGAGAATGTCTTAATCGGGATAGTTTAGTTTCACTAAGATGTATTTTGTGTCTAAAGTTGCTTACCATTGACTGCACAGTCCAAGGTGAAATGAGATATTCTGTGTGTGTGTGTTTGTGTATGTGACTGGAGATTTAATCCAGGGCCTTCACAATGAGCTACATCCCCAGCACCGCACCCCTGCCCCCATTTGTTTGTTTGAGAGTATCTCACTAAATTGCTAAATTGCCCAGGCTTGGCTTTGACTTGTGATCGTCCTGCATCAGCCTTCCAGAATGCTAGGATTATGGGTGTGCGCCCCCATGCCTGACTGAGATATTCCCTCTTGATCAAAACTGTTGGGTCTCTGCAGTGCTTAAGACTTTGTGAGGGGCCAGTGAGATGGCTCAGCAGCATAAGCGCCTGCCTGGCAAGCGCAAGGTCCTGAGTTCGACTCTCGGTACCCACATAAAGGAAAAAAAGGGCCGGTGATGTCACTCAGTGGCACAAGTGCTTGCTGGCAAGTGCAAGGTCCTGAGTTTGACTCTTGGTACCCACATAAAGGAAGAAAAGAGCCAGTGATATCGCTCAGCGGCACAAGTGCTTGCTGGCAAGTGCGAGGTCCTGAGTTCGACTCCCGGTACCCACACACACACACAAAAAAGATGTCGTGCGAACAGCTTATGGGGAGAAAACAGATCATGTAAAGGAATATTAAAATTTCAGGCTTTCTGTAGCTTCTCCTCTAATGGATACTGTTTATAATCTAGTTTGAAAAACCCCATCACCATTTAGATCCGAGACTCATTTTCTCAGGTAGTTCCCTAGCCCGTTCTTCTTGGTACACAGTTAGATGGTAATTACTCTAGGGATGATTATCACCATCCTTAGTTCAAACATCAGTCCCCTTTGTGATCTCACCGTATTCTGGGTGTACTCTCTTCTACTCTAAATCAACAGGAAATAGAAGCACACGTTTTTCATTGAACTGGATGAGTCCAAAAGTATCTATCTTAGGCATTGACGTTGTTCATGGGTCTGCAAAGAGTAGTGTGGAAAAAGGAAGGACAGGCAGCATGTGTTTCACGTAGCACATGAGTCCTGGCCTCTAATTACCCCCCCGAGATAACTTGTACTTCCTGGCCCATCTGGGACGGAGGACTTGCTCATTGTTCAAGTCCTGAACCTTTATCTCTAGGGAATAAAAACCTTGGGACCCGTGGGGGTTGACTACCATAGCTTTTCCCAGCTCACCTCCTCTGGAAATGGGAGTGATTTTTGGCTTCTGCTACTTGCACAGCTCAAAAACAATGCCCTCTTTTCTCCTTCCATTTCAGCCTTCTCTGGCAGCCCTACCACATGAAATTTTGGAGTACTACATACATTTGTTCAAAGAAAAAGTGTAATGCCAACAGCTTGTAAAGCATCCTACCTTTTATCTACAAAAGGGAAAAAGGAAAATGAATACTTGAATTCACCCAGGAAAATCTGGAGGGTACACAAGACTAATAAAAGTTGTTAATTGTTTGTGGAGTTAGAATGGGGTTCAATTTGAATAGGTGGAGGAGAGGGCAAGAGTAACAATTTTCACTGTTGTTTTTTCTAATCTGAACTATAAGAATGCACTGTCACCTAAAAAATTATTCATTTAAAATTAAAAATTTGTGCTGTCTGATCTCTTGAAGGAAAATGAGGAAGCACCATACCTCTTGTAGGAGGGTTGAAATCTTTATAGTTATCAGTGCAGATCAGAGAAAGCAAAATGACAGGCTTTGGGTTAGATGCATCAGGGTTCAGCTAGATTCTAGATGTGTGACTGGGAATGTATGTAGCCCCTAAATTGCACTATCCTTATTTGTATGAGGGAAATAAAAGTAATGCTTAGGCTATCTTCGAGGCTACTAGGAGGCAGTGCTATATGACAATACTCTCTACACACCAAATAAATACACGGTTGCTATCAGCTTTCTGGGTGGAAATTGTGACATTCATTTCCCAAGAGGAGGAAGGGACGTAGATCTCTCTGTCTTCCTCTTTCACAAGACCTAAAGAAGTTTGAGACTCAAGAGAGGAACAGGGGGTCTATTTAGTTCTCCTTTCATATTTCTACCCTACCAACCCAGAAGATCTGTGGTCTTTGCTGAAGGAAAATTCCATTTAAAAACATTTATTTGACCCTTTTTGATTAAGTAAGGCTCTTCACTGCTGATGAATCATAGCAGGATCACACAAAAGGGAGTTTATTGGTTCATGTAACTGAAAAGCCCAGGACCATTCAACCTTCGGGGATGATTGGATCCAGGTGCTTAAAAGCTATGATTAGGAATCTGTTTCTCTCCCTCTTTGAATCCGTGTTTCAATGTATTGGCCTTTTTTTTTTTTTTTTAACTTATGTGGAGGCAAGATGCCCACTAGCCACTCTAAACTTATATTCAGCTAGTTTTATGAGCTCCAGAAAAAAGAGAAAGCATTGCTTTTCTCTTGTCCCAGGAAATTCTGAGGGCTTGGATCACATTGGTGCAAATTGGGCACATGCCCCTTTCTGAACCAATCATCAGTGCCAGGAAGATACTGGGCTCCCTGTATCAGAATTGGATAAGTCTGAGAACCTGAGAGCCCAGAGCCCAGGACTGTTAGCCTGACAGCCTAAGATGAGGGAAAGTGGTTTCCCAAAGGGAAAAAAAAAAAAAACAAAAAAACAGGAGACTGTTTCAGAAATAAATAGAAAAAAATGCTGGACATATTTTCCCTCCCCTCTCTCCCAAAAGACACTTAGATTCCCAGTATTACTCTATGTATTATGTTATTTTAGGCATGATGAGGACTAAATGATAAGACATCCCTTGTATGGGTTACACTAGAGTCATGTACATATACAACTACATACATGTGAATTTGGCAATGAACAATGTACACAAGGTGTGTGCTAAAACAGACATAATAGTAATAGCTAATATTTACTGAACACTCTATAGGCTCTAGGTACTAGTTGGTGCACTTCCCCTGATCTATGTCATTTAATCTTGAAAAGAACAAGAAAGGTGGCAGCTCTTATCCCATTTTGCAGATGAAAAACCCAAGTCACAGAGAAGTTAGTTACTTGAAAGTAACTGGAGGAGCCGGGGATATAGCTCAGCGGCACAGCGCACCTTCCTGGCAAGTGTGAGGTCATGAGTTCAATTCCTGGTACCAAAAAAAAAAAAAAAAGAAAGTAATTGAGAGTGAGATGGCCCTGTAGGAGGCGCTGTTTGAAGATGATTTAAAGTTCTAGGGAAGATTTCACCAGGGCAATTAAGAAAGTAGTCTAATTTTAGAAGAAGAAGTAAATGAAGGAATGGAGCTAAAGAGGTACAGGAGATGTTCAGGAAATGGCAAGAAGTAAAGTTCGACTTTAACATTTGGCTTGTGGAAAAAAGGTGGACAAAGAGCGAGGTGAGGGGTGGTCAGCAGGGCCAACGAGAGTGGGCTGCAGCTCCCGGGAGCTCAGCTCCTTCTGTAGTTTGAGAATGGCTGAGTAGGGGCGTGGCATGATTGGAGAAACAAGAAAATGCCAGGTCCCTGAGTGTTTTGTAGGTGGGGATGTTGGCTGTATTTGTCTGCTTTACATTCTTGGGATGCTTTGGCAGGTTTTTGCAAATGTCCTGTTGGATGGCATGGGGGCAGTTATTTCTGTCAGTGACTTAGCTACCTCTGCCTTAATGAAAGGGGTTTCAAAAAGGAGACCATTTTCTGACATTCTCTTTCCTGTAACTGCTACTGAAGAGGAGCAAAGCCATGCCAGCTCTTATAGAACATTTTCACCATGGGACAAGTGGTTTTCTGTGTGTCTGTCACAGTTTACAGTAAGGCCATTCACTACTCAGAAGATAACAAGGCATGCTTATTTCATAGTCTCCTATTTGCTCGTCTATTTTGTTCAGTCACTAAGCGGTATTAGAATTGAGAATTAGGACTCTCTTTCCTCGCCAAATGAAAACACAAGTGGCTTGTTGACTACAAGATTTACTCTCACAGTTACTTCCAGAGTAATATGAAATCCAGGCCAAGTCTCCACTGAAAGGAGCTGGTGGCATCTGCAGCAGGCTCCACTGCTGCTCTTCCGTGCCCAGAAGGGCATCATAAATCATTTGTAATTTATGAAGAGCCGGCCGCCCATGCACTACACCCTGCGAGCTGCTGTGTCTGTCTTTCACACACTATGGACTCCCTTCTTTGGGGCATACAGAGCCTTTTTCAGATGATCCATAGGACAGAAGTCAGAGAATTTTCCCTTAGACTGGCCCAGCCAACAAGCAGAGGAGGGAGAAGACAGAAAAGCCTTGTTCCCTAAGGTTTTTTTGCTTTCTCCTGAATTGGAGGCAGGGGGGAGGTAGGAAGCAGGACCATTTTAATTACTACTCCACTTGTTTAGCAAATGCATATATATTTTGAGTGCTGATAAACTGTAAGTCACAAGTGAGAACACAGTAGTAAGCCAAACAGAGCTCCGGCTCTCATTGAGATCACAGGGTTTGCAGGAAAGGGAGATGGAGAAAAGTGGGAAGGGGAGCACGTTATTCTACATCTGGTATGCGCTGAGGGATGAGACAGCCTTTGAGCAGAGCTTGTAGGACGTGATGCAGTGAGCCATGCTGGAGGAATGGCGTCTTCGCAAAGACAGAGGCTACCATGTAGGGACACGCATCCAGGGCAAAACTGCAGAGGCTGGGGCAGATGGAGCAGCAGTGAGTGGTTAGGAGACAGGCAGGTAGGAGAAGGGACATCTTTAGGGGCCCGCCTTAGAGACCCATGCTGAGGAGTTGGGATATTACCCAAAGTAAGATGGCTGCTATTTGAAAGTTTTCAAAGATTGATCTTTATCAAATAGTTGAAAAACTGTAGTACAAGTCAGGAAAATGGAGGCTTGTGGTTCTGTCACTTCCTAGAGAGATTTACACTCTATGCTGTTGTGATTTCAGGATTGAAATGTGAAAACTTTTTTTTTTTTTTGTGGGTACCGGGGGTCGACCTCAGGACCTCGCGCGCCAGCAGGCGCCCGTGCCGCTGAGCGATATCACCGGCCCGAAATGTGAAAACATTAATTCACGCAATGAGAGAGTGATAGAGAAATCTGGTTTCACTCAATCTCGAAGTAAGGTTCACTTACGCTTTTTCAGTTGGGATAAAAGAGAGTAACCCTGAGCCATGTATTTATTACTCAACTAGTGATAGTCCTTTTCCTGGAGAGACCTCGCCATTGAATCTCCAGCGCCCTGCACCCCACTCATGTCTCAACAATATTTTGATCAGGCTACGGCTGTGGGGGACCCCCCCCATTTTAATGCTGCTGCACAGGTTGGTATGAGTATCAAAGGCAAAGAACAGCTGGTGAGATACCTGCGATGAGATTCTAGAGGCTTCTGTGCCCTACTTTGCATGTGGAGCTGACTCCTGCTATTTTCCACTCACAAACTGACTTCCTATAGTCTAGAGCCATGGACAGCGTGGGTTTGATTAATGTGCAGAAGTTCTTGAGAGTGAGATCTGGATGCCTTGTGAGGAATACCTCCTTAAAACGAGGGTGATCGACAGCGGCAGTGGGCTGGGCAGGAAAGTGGGCATCTTGTCTGGGGAAGTTTGAAAGCAGGTGGACACACGTCAGGGATGGTCCTGCGATGCTGCTGCCTTGCGTGGCATGGTGAACTAGAATGACCTGTCAGATTCACACCAATGCAAAAGCCCTCTGAGCCCGGGAAAAGCGTCCAGTGAATGCACTCGGCAAACACAGACACTATATAAACACAAGGCAAATATTTTGAAAGGCGAAGAATGAGATTCTTGTACTTCAGTGAGAGCAGGGGTTGGGATTTTGTGCCCAGCAACATACCTTCCGTGCTCAGTGGCCTGCAGCTTGCTCTCATTGGCCTCGCACACAGTTATCTGCATTGTATGTTAAAAATGCTCTCAACCAACAACCAAACAAATAGCCAATGACATTTTCCTATCAGGACCTGTTTATTGAAGGTAGAGCACAAGAACAAAGCTGTTGGTTCTGATTGTTGGCAGGAAGCCAACGCTGCTGCCTCAAAGTTCCAGCATTTACAAGGAAGACAGAGGAGGAATTTCTACTTTACAAGGACGAAAGAAGAGGAATTTCTTGTTGAGATTACATAGAATTAAAGCAATAGAAAACCCAAAACTCAAACTAAAGAATCCTCTGGGATCCATAATGGAAAGGCAGGAATGTAAATGGGATATGATCCAGGCTTTCTGATATGTTTTTAGTGCAAGACTGAAAGTTTTTAAAGGTGCCTGCAGCAGAGATTATAGACCGGCCTTTACTTATGACGCAGAATCTTTGAGCTGGAGGGGCTGTCCTTAGTGATCAATGGATCTCATCCCTCTTTTTACAAGTCATGGGTTAGAGTCCTAGGAACTTGAAGTGCCCGCCCAAGGTCCTGGAACTAGCACTCAGGACACCTGAAAACCATGTTGTGTTTTAGGCAATTTTGCAAAATCAGTGAACAAAGACTTCTGTTGCATATGAACGAAGGGTGGACAAAGATGATGACAGCGGCGCGAGTGCATTCTGATTTGCAATGTGTGGGGTCTGTGGCCCACCCTGAGACCAGCAGCACTTGCTTTTGCTACCCCCTGCCTCAAACTTAGGGTGATCAGCTGGGAGTGTCTGTGCTCATGCCAAGAATGGGGACCAAGATGCCTGATGCAAGAAGTCTTTAGAATCCTGCCTCACCCCAGAGCCCTTCAAGCCTGACTGGGTTGCCCTTCTAAGCCACCTGCAGAGTCTCAGCAATGTTCTACCTGTCCGCAGGGGTGGTTTCGTTCAGCTTCCTGGGTTGATACCCATTCTCTCTTCTTTGACAAGAGTCTGAACAAACTGAAACTGTATTTAAATAATAGCACTCTTTTTGTATGGAAGAACTCCTCTCCTCCACGGTGGTTAACTTTGTTCCTTGAAATCACCACCCCTGACATGAGCTGTGGTCTTCGCTTCTGGAAGAGAGGGTGGAGGGGAAGTGGGAGAGTCGCCTACAGGAAGGAAGGGGAGGCTTCTCTGTGTGTCTTTCCTAAAACTCATCCAATGTTTATTGTCACTCTTTTGACCATTCACTCACTTATTCACTCATTTTCTTGTTTTTTATATTCTGATTCTATACAAAAATGTTGGACAAAACCTACAGCAAAGAGCATGTATATTGTAATAAAGTGAAATGTAAGAGAAATGAAGTCATAGAGAGGGAGGAGCATGAATTGTCACATGAAATCTATGTTAATAGTGAACATCCTT
The DNA here is from genome assembly GCA_028451465.1 of Erethizon dorsatum. Taxonomy (NCBI): domain Eukaryota; kingdom Metazoa; phylum Chordata; class Mammalia; order Rodentia; family Erethizontidae; genus Erethizon; species Erethizon dorsatum. The sequence goes on from CM051823.1 coordinate 148,080,174, forward strand.
TTCTCATTCCCAATTTTAGAGTGAAAGCTTTCAGTTTTTCACCATGTAGTATGATCTTGGCTGTGGTTTGTCATAGATGGCTTTTATCAGGTTGAGATAAAGACCATCTATTCCAATTTTCTGTAGAGGTTTTATCACAAATGCGTGTTACTTTGTCAAATGCGTAGACTTTGTCAAATGCTTTTTCTGCATCTATTGAGATGATCATGTGATTTTTGTCCTTGGCTCTGTTAATATGGTGTAGTACATTTATCGATTTTATTTATTTATTTATTTTTTTGTGGGTAGGTACCGGGGGTAGACCTCAGGACCTCACGTGCCAGCAGGCGCCCGTGCCGCTGAGCGCTATCACCGGCCTTTTTTTCGTATGTGGGTTCCGGGAGTTGAACTCGGGACCTCGCACTTGCCAGGCGGGCGCTTATGCCAGCCCCGTTTATTGATTTTTGTATGTTGAACCATCCTTGCATCCCTGGGATGAATCCTACTTGGTCATGATGTCTAATCTTCTTGATGATTTGCTGCATTCTGTCTGCCAGTATCTTATTGAGGATTTTTGCATCTGTGTTCATTAAGGAGATTGGCCTGTAGTTTTCCTTTTTTGGTTGGATCCTTCTCTGGCTTTGGTATCAGGGTAATACTTGCTTCCAGGAATGACTTTGGGAGTATTGCTTCCCTTTCAGTTTCATTAAGGAGTTTGGTGAGTAATGGCATTAGATCTTCTCTGAATTTCTTGTAGAATTCAGCAGTGAATCCATCAGGACCTGGGCTTTCTTTGTTGGTAAGTTTTAAATTACATTTTCAATTTCATTGACTGATACTGAGTTATTTAGTATTTTTGTATCTTCTTGATTCAACTTGGGTAGTTCATATGTATCTAGGAATCTGTCCATTTCTTCTGTGTTTTCTATCTTATTAGAGTAACGGTTCTTTTTTTTTGTGGGTACCGGGGGTCGAACTCAGGACCTTGCGCACCAGCAGGCGTCCGTGCCACTGAGCGATATCACTGGCCCTTTTTCGTATGTGGGTACCGGAAGTCGAACTCAGAACCTCGCGCTTGCCGGGCAGGCACTTACGCCACTGAGCCATCTCACTGGCCCAGAGTAAAGGTTCTTGAAGTAGGTATTGATGATCTTCTGGATTTCCACAGGATCCATTGTGATTTCACCCTTTTCATTTCTCAATGCATGAACTGAGTCTTTTCTTTCCTTTTTTTGATAAGGTTGGCTAAGGGTTTATCAATTTTATTTAATCTTTCAAAGAACCAATTCTTTGATTCATTGATTCTTTGTATTGTTTTCTTAGTCTCAATTGCATAATTTCTACTCTGATCTTTATAATTTCCTCCCCCATACAAGCTTTGGGCTTGACTTGTTCTTTTTCTAGAAGTTTGAGGTTCAATATTAAGTTGTTTATTTGAGCTCATTCTTTTTTCCTGATATAAGAATTTATCACTATAAATTTCCCTGCTAGGACAGCTTTCATTGCATCCCATAAGTTCTGGTATGTTGTATCTGCTTTCTCGTTTAGTTGTAGATATTGTTTAATTTCTTCTTTAATTTCATCTGTGACCCATTTGTTGTTCAGTAGAGTGATATTTAATTTCCATGTGTTTATGGAGTTTTTGTGGTTTCTTTTGCCATTGATTTCTGGTTTCATTGCACTATGGTCAGATAATATGCATGGGATAATTTTAGTTCCTTTGCATTTACTTAAGCATATTCTATGGGCTAGTATGTGGTCTATTTTGGAGAACACCTCATATGCCACTGAGAAGAATGTATATGCTGATATTGTGGGGTGGAACACTCTGTAGACATCTACTAAATCCATTTGTTCACAGGTTTGGTGCAGTTTTGATATTTCTTTGTTGACTTTTTATGGACTTTGAGACCATACTCTTAAGTGAAATAAATCTGACAAACATGTAAATATTGCATTGTCTCTCTGGTGTAAGAAACTTAAAGTGTAAATAAGAACCAAAAATGTATAATAGATATTGTGAAATAGGAAGAAATTGTTCAAAAGGAAAGGGGAACTAAAGAGGAGGGAGGGGAAAAGGAAGGAAGGGAAAGAAAAAAATGAGAAAAGAAAGATAAAATGAAAACAAAGCTTTATAAATAAGGAAGGGAGGGGATGGGAATAGGAAAGAAGGAATCAAGATATATCATGTACAGGTACAAATTCTCTATGATGAATGTGATCATTATGTATATCTAAATTGTACCAATAAACTTAATAATAATAAAAAAAACAAATTTTTAAAAGCCAAACAAAGAAAGAAATCTATGTTAAATATCAAGTCACACTTCAACCTTTTAGCAACCAGGGTAGAAAACACACACACACACACACACAATTCCTAGGAATCAGAAAAGAAGAAAAAAATTGGACTTCATCAGGAGGCTAAGTGTTGCTATTCTGGGGTTTATGCCATTAGTAAACACTTGCAGAAAAGTTTCATGTGTAAAATACAAAGCTCCAACCCAAGGCACAGCCTCCTCCTGCTCTCTCGCTTCAGTGTCCTCATTTCAGGTCACCTAAAGCAAAGAGAAGATGTGGTCTTAGTATTGTCCTGTGCACCTTTTGTACATGTCAAGACATGGGCCAGGTCACGGGCTTTCCTTTGGCTTTAATTTAGTTGAGATCACGCTGTGCAGGTAGCTCTTGGATTTGCAAATTATGAGACCAAGAGTAGGAATCTTAGGAAGGGTCAGAAATCTTAGGCTCTACAGGTGTACATTTCTTTTTCCTCAGAGTACCTTGGGCCCCATATCTGGCTTATCTGTGCCAGGTTGGGGTACTTTTTGAATAGAGGATCTTTGGGGAAGGTTGACTCAAAGGATTAGCAGATGACAGGACCATGTATTAAATGTGCATTCCTTCTTGGCCTCTAAAAGTGGGATATGGAGGTATGGGTTACCTAGACTTGTAGGATTCAGGGACTGAAATTAGGCACAAATAAGGTGAACTACTGAGGTCCTGCTCTGGGACTCCCAAGCTCCATTCTAAAGTTGTAGCAGGAATATAGATTTTATCCTGAAAAAGGAAGAACTAGTGTGGAGAGTCACACCTGACATACCTGTCAAAGCTGCCCATTCTTACCTCCATTCTCTGTCCTCCTAACAGTTGGGATTTCTTGGGGGATAGACCAGAACCTTCTAGAATTTGAGAGTACGGGAGAGAAAAGACAAAGAAATCTGCTATGCTGCACTTTTGTAGTAGATGGTATAAGATGAAAACACTAGAAAAGTAGTCCCTTCTCTCAGGAGTCCATGTGTTCACTGAATATTTCCTAGAAGTTCATGGGTTGCTTTTGTTTTTAAACATACACATACGTATCTGAACGTACGCTGCATATTCATAGAAGCATGTGTTTTAGAATGCATTGTTACTAAAGAAAGCAATATTCTGAGGTGAGGTGGCCCTGTACTCTATAGTTGGTATGGAATAGTATGTCTGGATTCTTGGCCAAAGATTATCATTTGAAAAACCAGGGACAGTGACTGCATGGACATCATTTGCTCTTCTCCTAGCTACGCTGGTTTAACTCCAAACACATGTTTTGCTAGGCTACGAGGAAAAAAAACAAAAAACCTTGGGGTTTGGGCGCCTATGTGATCAGAATGGCTGTACTCAATTCTACTTGGAATGTTATTCATGATTATTATAAGCAATGACTTGATTCTTACGTGTGCTTATTCTTTTTGAAAGTGTTAGAGAGGAAGATATCCACCAGACAAAGTAGAGAGGAGCTGATAAGAAGGGGCGTGATTAAGGAATTGCCTGATCAAGGTGAGGAAATTAATCATAATTTAAAATAATTTGATCCTTCCTTCCCTGGTCTTTCTTTCATTTTCTTTTGACATTTAAAGCAAGTATGGCCTTTGTCAGACAAAGCAGCGAGTAATGCACTCCAAGAATTTTGCTTGAATTTGGAATGCCTTTGTGGGTGGCAGAGAATCCGAGGTGTTACAGAAAAGAAATCCAGTGACTTTTCTAGTGAATCCTTCACCATAGATCACACTAAAGGCAAACCTCTATCCAGGTACCTTGGTGGCTAGAGATGCAGATAAAGATACAAAGCTCTCATAACATCTTCTCTTCTCTGTTCTTAAGCTTTAATCTTGTCATTCACGTTAAACTCAATTGTTTGAGTAAATGCAGTTTTATCTTATTCATGCCTTATCTGTTTCTTAAGACTATCTGTAAAAAGATGACAAACTCACCTCTTGTCCTCTGTAATATACTCAAATGTATAAGCAATAAGGCATGGATGGGTAAATGAATCTGCTTTTTTCTTTCTCTCAAGTAATTTTTTCCAGTATTTTCTCTTTTCTTTTCTCTAAATCTAGTTGCCTCTTACTAACAAGGATTTGTTCCAAGTATTTTTTTTTTTCCTCTAATCTTCATTCCTTTTTCCTCTAACCTCTCAAAGGGGAAAATCTTGCTCAGAAAAGACAAGGGCTAGATTGAAACCAGGATTGCTTCTCAAAAAAATATACCAGCATTGTTACTTCTCCAAATAAATAATACTGAGTGATTGTCTTTAACTACAGTTAAAGCTAAAGGAACTCCACTGTAACATTGTTGATTTCTCTCAGGTCTTCCTCCTAGGCGTATTAGAGGAAAGTAGTAGTATTGAAACTTTATGAAAACAATTAAAATGCTATTAATTTGGAATTGAAATAATAGTACTTCTCTTTTCCTGATATATGTTCCTTGGAAAGAACTTAATATTTTTTGGCATTTGCTATTTATAAATTGAAATGACACGCTTTTTCCAATATCTAAATAATTCCAAAGTGGACCTGGGAAATGCCTTACTGTTTTACTCCTACCTCAGGAAAGGGGGCTGTGGATCTTGAGAAAATATAGTAATGCTGTCTTTATTGAGTTTTTACAATTCCACCTATTTTACTTTAATTTCTGACCTGTAGACTTTTCTCACTCTACTTTATAAATGAACTTTATATCCTGTCCAATTTTCTATTACCTTGCTGCTGTTTATTTCCTGTCTGGAGCTTTTTAAAATAAAAAATGCACATCCTTAACCTTTTTAATTTGAAGGTAAGCATGCAAATACCAGAATTCATCTCAGGTGCAGTCTGTCTGGAAGCAGTAGAGAAATTACATAGCCATTGGCAACTGGATGCCAAACCATCAGTTTTATGGAGTGTCCAATGCATTTACTTGGTATCGTGTATTTGAAAATATTTTCAATTAAAAAAAGCAAAAATTTACCATTTAAAAATAGATTTAAAGATAGAGACTAACGGCCTGTTTTTTTTTTTCCTAATTAAAAGTTGCAAGTGGAAACTTATTTTACTTTTTCTTAAAATAAGTAACAATGGTCAGTTTTTTTAAAATGCATGATATTAGTTGGCTTTTATTTTGCCTAATCTGTTAAACTATTTGGGCAACATATGCTTGTTTCTTAGAAATCTGACTCTCTTTGATATTTTTGTTTATCTTTTGCAGCTGAACATTAGAAGTTTTAAAACATAAAAGGACACGCCGCTTTTTAACCTAAACATAATATAAAAGGCTTAACGTTTGGGAAATCCTAATCTACTGAATTCCACTTTCTTCTCCCTTTTGCACGGTCCCCATATAGAACTATAAAAATTACATAACATTTCAAAATCCCTGAGGGTGTCTCTTGTAAATAAAATCCTCCCTTTCAGCCAAGGGCTAGAGAAAATAGATTTCTGTCAATTTCTCAAAAACAATTACATTGAGAATTTTGGCGGGAGAGACCGGGAGCTGCCCTTCTGGTGACAGCCTTCTCTCTTCTGCCAGTGCAGTTTCATTCCTAGCGTTGATCTCCTTGGCCTTGTGAAGACTCCTGACAGTGCTTGTCACCTGTACCTTTTTTCATGGGTCAGATAGAATTTTTAAATCTGTCCAGGCTTTGACCTCAGCCCATCCTACCCATACTCTCGCTCTCAGCCGTTATTATTATTTTATTTAGATTATCTTTCTTATACCACGTTCTTTTTTTTAGGGGGGGGTACCGGGGGTCGACCTCAGGACCTCGCGCGCCAGCAGGCGCCCCTGCCGCTGAGTGATATCACCGGCCCTTTTTTCGTATGTGGGTTCTGGGAGTCGAACTCGGGCCCTCGCGCTTGCCGGGCAGGCGCTTACGCCGCTGAGCCATCTCACCGGCCCTATACCAAGTTCTAACTTCAATCCAGCATCCCAGCCGTTGATCTGTCCTGAGAAGACTACACATAGTCCAGTCCAAGTTCAATTCTTATCTGGTTCTTTCCTTCCATCTTTCCTCTCAACTTTAACATGTGGGCACACAGGTGTCTGGACCTGTCTGCCATGCTCCTTTCTTGCTCTCTCATGGGGCAGTTTTACCCTTTCTAATGAGCCCCTCACCTTTTTACCAGACATGATTTTCTCCTCACAGTTGTCTCTTCTTTAACTCCTTCCCCTATTCCCCTGTATAGCAGGAAGAGGTAAGCTCTTTCAAATACTCTTATATTTATTTGTTTGTGCTTTCTTGTGCTTTTTAATTTATGCTTCCAGTGATTTGAGTTCTGTTCTTTGCATACTAATGCTCCTGCAAGGTGTGTGGGCCTGGGCCTCTTCCTACAACCCACGCCAAGCTCAGCATCTTCTTGCGCCGTTTCTGTGCTTTTATTTGCTTACATACATGCACTGTATCAAGGGCTTAACCTAGTTCATTTCTGAGACAGTTTTCTTAACCCAGTATTAGAAAACCTTTTCAATAATGAGCTAATTAATTAATACCTTTAGTTTTTCTGTTTCTTTCTTGAATTCCATATTTATTACAGATCTGTCTCTTTTTTCTACAGTTACATTTATATACATTAATTTTATTTCATGCTTCAAAGTAAATCTTTCCACAATTTTGACTATTGCTATCATGTGATAATGCAGTTTCTTCTTGTGACCCAACTATTTTTCTTTTTTTTAAAAAATCAGTTATTTAACCAGCTAAACAGTTTAAATAGAACTGCTTAAAATTGAATTAAATTGTCATTAATGTGACTTTAACATATATTTATTACCAACTAAAATCAAAGAAAACAATATAAATTTTAGTTGTGCTACCAAAAAGTGAGGATTTTTATACAAAGAATGGAATTATCCATCCTTGTATCATTTTTATTTTATCTGGGTATATTGTGTCTTCTCCGTTTTTTTTTATAGCTAACTGCTGGGGATAGAATAATTCTTACCTTAATTTTGTTGAAATAGTTAAGATTTATTTGCAATGTTATTGCCTGCAATCATTGTCTATTTTAGTTTTATGTAGAAATTAGAGTATAGGTCCTTAGATGTCATATGACAAAGCAACAATTGCACTTTCATTTTGAGCATAACACAATTCCATGATATTTATTTTACTCATTAAAATTTCCTTCCTGCTTTTGTCTAGAAGGCCAATGAAGTTTATTGTTGAACCAAACCAATGAAAATTTGGAAAATGGTCTGTGTTTTATAATGATTGCCAAAATAAGATTAATCAAAAATTGCTTAGAAGCAGCTCTAATCGTGCATTTCTTCAAGTTTGCTAAATCAGTACTTCAGTTAATTAATTGTACTTTTACAGTAACAGCAGAGCCTCTCTCATTTTTCCACAGGTGAACTTAAGGGTAAGCTTTTCAAGCATCACTGAGTTAAGTTTCTGCAAAACCTCTTTCACTTTAGAAACCCTCAGAACATATGAAATGTCAGAGATTAAAATTATTTATGACTTATATAATATATTAGAAATTTTATTTTCAGTTGTGATTTTTTAAAATTCCTTTGTAATTTCTTTTTACGTTTTTTTTTTTTTCCTCCTAGTATTTTTTAGTTATTTTTATACTCTCTGAAGGACTTTTTTGGGTAGTTATATATAACAATTGCCCGAGTACATTTTAATTTTTCCATAAATAAGGAAATAAAAATAAGATTAACCTTGGTAACATCTATTCTCTGGACACAGAGTAGCAGCTGTATGTGTGTGAAGTTAACGTATCATATGTAATAATATATTCTGAAGACAGCGGTGCTTGGAAATATTCTTATTGTCCCACTAATTGTTTGTATGTGTAATTACATTTCATGTTATTTGTGTACCTTGTGTTTTTGGTGCATGTTAAAATGTTTATTCCATTTTGCAGATTATTCCTTTCACCATTCAGTTTCTGGATAACAAAAAAACACCGAAGTATTGACTTCAACAAAATCTAAGTGCAAGAACAGAGAGACTCTGTCGCCCTGGGGACTCTAGAATTAGGCTGTTTCTAGTGTCTTGAAATGGGATGAGGATTTTTTTCCTCCATAGTTGCTTTTCCCAAGATTAAGAATTTTCTAGCTTTTTCTTTTAAATTATTTAGTAAGACATGGTGATTTGGTTCCCAGGGATAGAAACACAAACCCAGATCCTATAATCATATTAGCTGGGAAACTGGTTTTTAAGAAAGCCATCAAATTAGACATCTAGGTGTTTCTTTCCCATTTTAGATGGAGATGTAACAGTTAACTTTGAAAATTCAAACGGGCACATGATACCCATCGGAGAGGAACCTACCCGAGAGGAGAATGTAGGGAAGTCTGAAGAAGGTAATGGCTCTGTATCTGAGAAAACACCACCTCGGGAGGAAAAGGCAGAAGATAAGAAAGGTAAAATAAAGAGAAACCCATATTATTTCCTTTAGTGCAGCTCAACATTGAGAATCAGGTCTTAGGCTCCAAAACCAGTGGTTTTCAAAGAGAAAAATGATAACTAGGGAAAAGATATAAAGTGATTTCCTCAGATAGATGCATCCATTTTTATAAGCATGTCATTTGATTTTTTACTATTAAAGAGGGCTAATAAAAGGTAATCATTGGAAAGTGGAGTCTTCAAGCATTCGACATGTCTGGGAATATTCTCCTTTTCTCAGGAGCTTTTTGTCGGGATCCTAAAGAGAAATCCTAATGAGAAGTTTGAACATCTTTCTGTGCGGGTTCGACTGGTTCCTGGGAGCCTCTCGACATACAGCAATTCATACCAAAGCTATGAGGCTTTAGCCTAGCACACTCTCTCTCTAGCAATGGGACTTAGCTGCCGACCTCCACACACCCAATATTGTAGATTCTAGACATTTATTTCTAAGAGAAACTCAGGAACACTTCCCAGAGATGGCAGGGACTTGACTGTTCCACCCTCTGTTCTGTGATTTGTCTGTGCAGTTGGAAATTTCAAAATGTGCCGGGGATGATTACGCCATTCCCCCAAAGGCTTCTTTAGAGACTTTGGTTTCTAGAGTAAATATGCTGTGGTAGATTCAGGTACCTGCAAAATGTATGTCTGTCAGAGACCCCCCAGAACTTCACTCATGCAAACCTTGATTTTCCAGGGACTTTCTAGACGACTCCATGCTACATTGAGAAGAATCTGCAGGGAATAGGCCATTTCCTTTCTGTAAGGTCTGCCCCTTAGTTGGATGCAAAAATTTGTCAGATGTTCTTTGGGTTTTGTAGGTATTTTGATAACTTTAGAAACTGCAAAAGTGAACTTTTCTTTCTCTGTTCTTGACCTAAATCCTCCAAAGACAAAGAAAAAAAAGGGCTTTTGAGGGCTTTATTAGATCTGATAACTTAAAATTATCTTCTCTGGAAGTCCATAGCCACTTATTTGCATATAAATTAGCTTCAATAGTTTTAGAAGCCTATGTTAATGATCTGTTAGAGATGCATTATTTTGTTTTCTTTTAATATTAAGCACAATATTTGTGGAATGTTAGTCAGTCTTGTTCCATTGAAGCATACTAGTCAAGCTTATGAACACTGATTATGAAAAATTAACCGATTCTCTCAATAATAATATTTCTGGACCATAAGGAGTATGTAGACTTAAAGGGATTCAGTTGGGTTTAATGCAAGTGGTAGTGCTTTTTGTTTTTTAACTCTAACTGTCCTGTATCACCAAATTGTTAAATTTCAAGTCCATCTGTGGTTGGTCCCTGGTCTGTGTGAGTATCCTTGTCACTTGCTGACTGGCCAGATTTCAAAAGAAGTATTTCCTTTATCAACCTAATAAAAAGCTGCTGACAGGTTTCTGTTAGTTAAACCAATATGCCATGAGGTTCTAGAAAGATGATAGATCTTATATGCCCATGAATGGTTGACAGATATTTTTGTCTTCTTATTCTTCACTTCAAATTAGTACAGGGCCGGTGAGATGGCTCAGCGGCGTAAGCGCCTGCCTGGCAAGTGCGAGGTCCTGAGTTCGACTCCTGGAACCCACATATGAAAAAGGGGCCGGTGATATCGCTCAGCGGCACGGGCACCTGCTGGCGCGCGAGGTCGTGAGGTCGACACCCGGTACCCACACACACACACAAAAAAAATTAATACAGTCCGTTCTTTGTGATCAGACAAGGTCCAAGATAGCGTCTTGCTTTGCTAGCCACTGCAGGAGGAGATGGAGATGCCTTAGGTGCTGGTGTGCCCTTAATAAGGCAGTGTGGCTTCTGCATGTTGCAGGGACAGAGCCCACACAGAACCGTGCTGATAATGAAGAGAAGTATTAGGTATGCAAACCATCTCCTGAGACTAAAAAGAACGTCACTCATAACTCAGATTACAGAATTATGCTAAGTATAAATGCCTTATGAGGGCCGGTGAGATAGCTCAGCGGCATAAGCGCCTGCCTGGCAAGTGTGAGGTCCTGAGTTCGACTCCTGGAACCCACATAAAGGAAGAAAAGGGGCCGGTGATATTGCTCAGTGGCATAAGCGCCTGCGGGCAAGCATGAGGTCCTGAGGTCAACTCCCGGTACCCACATTAAAAAAAAAAAAAAATGCCTTGTGAGCAAAGATAAAAACTCATTTCTCTAGAAAGGCACCATTTAATTGTGAAAACCAGCCCAATTTGCTTCTATTCCTCTTTTAGTCTCAGTCTTTTTGTGAGCTCACTACCATGCAAACCCACCATGCCATGTTCTTAATTCACCCTTGATTTGGGGGGTGCAGCACTGCATTTCCTCCTGCACAGAGCCAACTTACCTAAGAGCATTATTTCATTTATTAGTTGCCTATTTTGCAAAAACCACATCATGTACCTTTAACATCCTAGATGCTCATAATATCTCTTTATAAGACAATATCTCAGAATTTTAATATTTGAAACATCAGCATTGAAGAAAGCAAAACAAAATGGCAGACAATATCCTTCACACTCGTTCTGTGGGTAGATTCTGCCCAGGGTGTTGGGTATTTCTGGGGCTCCTAAAGGCACCTGATTCTGTAGTTGGTGCAGTGGTTTGAGGTTTCCTTCTCCTAACACTGGAGATTTCCTCCTTAAGGTTCTTGGGGCTCATAGTCTCCCATTATTCTTTCTCAGTAAATGTCCTTAAATCTATGAGGCGCAAAAACTGACCTGCGATCTGTTAAATATAGCATGGTATTAAATGTGAGAAATCTGAAAATTATTTGACATCATTTCTATTGAGCTATTTGAAAGGGCTTTCAATGAAATAACACCGATGAATAATTATTTGTTCCCCAAGTGATAATGAAGGTCTACCATGAATGAGATTCTAGTGGGGTCAGGAAAAGAATGGAGAATGAAAAATGGCCTTTGTCCTTAAGCAGGTCATGGCCTAAAAGGAGAGGAGACCACAGCCAAGCAATCACAATACAAATGCCAAGTACTGTGGAAGGCCTGAGTTCAGCCAGTCAGGGTAGCTTTCGTGGAGAACAGAGTTGTTTCTGAGAGGAAGATCTTTCTAAACTAAGACCTGAAGGAGGCAGTGTGCTGAAGGAGAGGAACTGGGGCCAAAATGCGTGCTAGGGCAGATGCAGGACACATGCAGCTCTCGTGTCCTCTGAGCATTGTTGGGCTCGCCCCTTTAAGTGGTGGAAGGAACCAAGCCTGGAAGTACAGTAGACAGATTGTCTTCCAGACTGTGTTGTTTCAAAGCCTCATGTCCTTACAAAGCCAGAAGGAAGAGGCAGCTCTTCGCTAACCTCCTTTACTCCATCAGTTTATGTCATGTCTTCAGATCATGGTAATGGGAAAAAATTTATTACCTCCCTCCTCCCACACATCAGTGAAGAGTGTTTTCCACTGACTCTGTGTCAGTAGCTGTCAGGCAGTCAGTCATATTCATTGAATACACATGACTTGTACAGCATAGTGCTTGATGGGATGTAAAATTTCAGACAAAAGAGGTTTTCATTTAATCAGAAAATCATACTATTTGCATACTCATGCATGTATGCATATATGCACACAAACGCACAAACACTACCAGGGTCTCCTCAGAGTGGCAACACTCACACGTAACTGGCAGAATCCAAAGAGCAGAGGGAGGTGGCCCATGCTGTCCAACGAGCCAGCAGAGTCCGTGTGCAGTGTGTTCATTGTCACTCCCGTGGGGGCTTCCATTCCCAACAGTCACAGAGGGAACTATACCTTCCATCCCAGACCCAAAAGCTGAATTCCTTGGGATTTTATTTTTATATGTTTGTGGTGCTAGGGATCGAACCCAGGGCCTTGTATGTGCTAAGTGTGTGCTTTACCATTGAGCTACATACTCAACCTATATTTGGTATAATTTTAGAATTTAAAACCTTAAACAGAAAGCAAAAAAGTCCCCCTGTCATGAAGGGGAAAGTTGAGACATGGACTTTCAGTATGGAGGTGAAATTAAGATGCTGAGGGCTGCAGACCACTTGGCTTTCCCTTGGACAATATGATTGGGCTAAGTCTCTATGCAAGGTAATGTGCTAGAGGCTAAAGTTACAATGACGTACTTAAAGGATGGGCTTCCGCCTATGCAAAGAGACCAGCAAGTCAATGTTATGCTTTATATTTTATGTTAAAATTTAATGTTCTAGCTAGGTGCCAGTTTGCATCATTCTCGATCCTGTAATGGACTTTGGTGATGACTTTCCTGTGGTTCACATCAAGTAGGTTAGGAGGCTGCTATTGTATTATAAACTCTAAGCGGCTTAGTGGAGGAGAGAAGATGCATAAACAGAAAGGCAAAAGTACAACGTGGCCTCTGATGAGTGTTGAAAAATTGTCTCATGCAATAAGGCTGAATAGGGACAGGAGGGAGAGAGGTCACTTTGGGCTACAATGACTGGGGAGTTTCATGACTGAGGAACTTTATAAGGTTTATTATTAGCTTCTGTAATTTAAACCATTAGTATGGTAAATATATATCTAGTTTGATTAGCAGATGGGTTAGAAAAAGGGAAGTCCTCATTTTACACTCACTGGGATAAGTAACAAAAAAATGACAATAAAATATGATGCCTGCCAATTTTGAAACTCTTTGATCATTTAAACATGAAAGGATATATCCAATTGAGGCTAAGTCTGGTCCTAACACTGTCTTATGTTTTTGTATTGTGCTCCATTTTTAAAGAAATGCTGCTTCGCTCTTTGAAACAGACCATTTTTGAATCTATTGTAATTTCAGTCACTAGTAGAAAAAATACAGATGAGAATTTGTGAATGACCCTTTGGCACCTCCACTTTCTTTTTTTTTTTTTTTTTTTTGTGGGTACCGGGGGGTCGACCTCAGGACCTTGCACGCCAGCAGGCGCCCGTGCCGCTGAGTGATATCACCGGCCCCTTTTTCGTATGTGGGTTCCGGGAGTCGAACTCGGGCCCTCGCGCTTGCCGGGCAGGTGCTTACACCACTGAGCCATCTCACCGGCCCCTCCACTTTCTTTAATGAGCAGTGCATTACTGTATCTCCTCCAGTTACACAAAACCTGTGGAGGCTTCTGTGCTTTGGTACACATTTTCGGCTATGACTTTTAGCCTTTCCTTTTTCAAAATCATTATTTGTGTTACATTACAAAACAAATCTTTTTAGGGTTCTGTACCCCGCAGTGCGGCACTAATTTAAAAGGGCAGAGGAAGTTACTGTAGAGCAAGAAGCTGCCCTGGCCTGCTGGGAGAGCCGGAGAACATTTTATAGTAGAAAGCGGCTCATTGCTTTGGCCACTGCACCTCGCATCAGAGAAGCCCCTGCACCTCCCATAGCTTAGAACACCACTGATTTTTGACCACACTGAGATGGAGCCAAATCCCTTTCAAGTTGATTGGGCTTGAGCTGTGGGAGGTAAGTGCGAGTCCAGTCATTGCCGTGGCTCTCAGTGCTCATGCCCATGGTGGTGTGTGTGACACACTCATCTGTCACTCTCGAGCACCCTACGGTTTTGCTAAATTATTAACTTTGTTCTAACTAGCTCTCAATGCCCGTGCCATCACCCGGCAACCACAGGTTTGAGGCTGACTCAAGGCCCCTGACTTGTGGGCATTTCCTCATCCTTAGTGTAACATCATCAGAGTAATTGTGTCACTTTTTTTCTTAACAAGAGAATGATTGATGGACCCAGAGAATACACTTGAGTTTGTCCTTCAGCCTTTGTTTTTACCCAAGACTTTGCTTTCTCTAGTGAGGAAGTCCATCTGGTTTCCAAGGGCCTAGCAGCCGCGTGTGTGTACCCTGTTGCCATGTGTTGCTCCTGCCGTTTCTGTGGTGTGTGTCTATCAGTCTGCTCTGTTCACTTTCTCATTTATAGAGAACCCTGAAAACCACTCTGAAACACCGGCAGCTCCTGCTCTGCTTCCTCCAGCTCTTCCTAAGCCCAAACCCAAACCTAAACCCAAAAAATCACCTGTGCCTCCCAAAGGGGCCACTGCTGGGCCCAGCCACAAAGGTGACGAAGTTCCTCCCATTAAAAAAAATGCCAAGGCTCCCGGTAAGCAGGTCCCCATCCCTCCGCCCAAGCCAACAAGCCGAAACACAACCCGAGAGGCTGGTGAGTACACCCCAGTGCACGGTGGGGCTGGGTCCAGGGGCTCAGCTCTGGGAGGGGACTAACTGTTCTTTGAGGAGTGGAGGACTTTTGGTGTCTTAGGGTGCGACACCAGTGGTTTCAGCTTTGACACACAATGGAGCACTACTCTGCTATAAAGAAAGATAAATTTGAGTCATTTGTAGGAAAATGGATGCACCTTGAGACCATAATGTTAAGTGAAATAAATCAGACACACAAGCTGAAATGTCACATAGTTTCTCTTATATGAGAAACTCAAAGTGTAAGTAAATTAAAGAGCAAAATAAAAGATAGATAAAAGGAAAGAAGGGGATCTTTTACAAATGGTAAGAGAACCAAGAGATGGAGGGAGGAAGAGGGAAGGGACTTAAAAAGAATTAAGATGTATTATGTATGTGTCCCAGCTCCCTATGATGGATATAATCACTATGTATTGGAAATCTATACTAATAAAAATAAAAGTTAATAAACAAAAGAGTGACAGGAGATTGCTTTGTAGCTGTCTGCTGAAGGAAAGTCAGCCGGTTTCTTAGTTCATCTTGTTAGATTCTGGGTAAATATGGCATTCCTGATGAAGGGTGATGATCTGATATAACGTTATTTAGATACTGATGGATCTTCTGCCTGCTAGAGTTTGTAGGTGGTTTTTTCATTTGGATTTGCATTCAAAATATCTTAGATTAATAAAAATATGACACATTTTTGACATCTTTGCTGGCTTATAATGTGTTAAATCTTCAGCATCCATAGTCATCTCTCTTCTGATAAATGACCATGGTCGTGGTTCAGCTCCACCCCACTGTTTTCTACTCCAGTCTAAACAATTTCAATGGAGTTAAAAGTTGTATGCTCAGTACTCCCTCTGTTGCATCCCTCTCAGTAGATTTCAGTTTGTTCTAAGGCAAAGCATCCTTGGGTGGTGAGGTTGCAAGTTTCTACTACAAATCACCGGTAGGATGTTTGACTTTCCCATTGTATTTAATTTTATGTGTGGTCATCCAGGTTTCCTTTCCAATTGGATACTCTTAATGCAAAATGGCGCCCCTGTTCTTCTAGTGAAGCGGTGAACAGAGATGCCTATCATGTCATCTAGCCTTTAAAGGGACACTAATCAAAGTCTACATGCTCAGTGGCTTTTCACTATAAACATGCATACAAATTCTCATGTACTGTAACAAGTCTTATTTTCCTTAAAATCATCAGCAGCTTTCTAGAGATTGCTTACCAGGGTTTTCCTTGGTGCTCATATTTTCTCCCTTGTAGTTCATACCTATAATACTCTAATTCAGAGAATGGTTTAGTTGATAGTATAACAGCTCTCTGACTGCAGACAGATCCCTCTCCCTGGATCCTTTCATCTGCCTTGGACCTTTAGGTCTGAGTCTCTTCTATTCAGCTTTAAAATGAAATGTCTCAGCAGTGCCTGGGGAGCATTTCCTCAAGGACTGGCTCCCTCCTGCCTCAGGGTCCCAGCTTGTTGTCTGTGTGTGTCTCCCGGACCACCCGGCCAAGTCCCGGAGCAACACCTGGAGTGGGGCTGGCCCTGAGCTACTTCTTAAAGAAAAGCCCTGAACTATCAGTCTGCCCTTGGGAACTGAGATCCTGTCTTGCACAAGCATCCCCACTTCCTCTTTCCCCACATGATGAGGGTTCACTATGACCTCAGCTAGGACTCTCGGAAGAAGCTGGTGAGGAAGGAAAGGGCAGGGGACAGCTTTCATGACAGATTTTTTTAGTTATTTCCAGATATTTTACTTGAGTGTTAATTTAGAGACTCTTCATGTCTGTACATAGACTCTTTCCTAAGAGAACAGTAGTCATTTTATCCATTGTATGACATAGAAGAGGGTTGGGCCCTTATACAAGGAAGAATACAACTGTTCCAGCGCTGTCGCAGAGGATCAGGGGTCGCATTAAAAATAACAAAAAGGCCAGTGTGCAAGACCCGTTTATCCAATATGGGTGATACTCATAGCCCGGCTGCTGCTCCATGCTGTACCCATTCAGAACTTTCTGCATGGTACTTTTATGTTAATTGAACAATGTTGACCTTCTAGAAAAGTTAGTTCAAATTCTTGATTTTCAGTCAGATGTTTTAAGTTCTTAAACCATATAACCACCTGTCAGGTTAGAACATTCAGCAGCTTTCCCAGGGTGGTAAGGATAAGTCTTCCTTATTTTTTTCATTCTCACTACTATACATTATTAACAACAAAAGTTCTTAACTCAGAGATGGCATTTTTTTAAGTGATGATTGATTTCAACCAAGTCCTCTCATTTTAGAATATAATTTAAAAAATATATAATATGGCTTGAATTTGTGCTCCAGGCATTGAAAAAATTACTCTTTTCCTTAAGACAGCCTAAAGTTAAAGTTTCTGTTGGAAATGAAAGATTTTTCCCAAAAAATTATTAAAATTCATATTGTTGTAGACATTGTTCAACTTACTTACTCAAGAAAATAATTTGACCATATTTAGGCACCTAATCCTTAGCATCTTTGTTGCAAAAAACTCAAACTTAGAAAGCATTTAAATTGAAAGAATATGCTTAATGAATTTGATTTGTATGCAAGTAAAGGTTGTTAACTATAAAGATATAGTAATAAGTAAAGATGGGGGGAGTGGTTCTAGCTGCTTTGTATATCTAAATGATAAAGATCACAAAGCAAGACACTCCTATTAAGCCTGGCTCTTGGCACTAACTGACATCAGCTTTTTCTGCATATCGAATTCATGAAGTCTTTCATCTCATTGTCTGGTTTTTTATTTGTTCTTCATCTCTTGACTCTTCCAATTGACTTCAATAAGGTTATCCTGAGGTAAGTTACTGTAACATCTGTATGCAATGCAGATTGGTTCCACAATACTAACAAGATTTTTTTTTAATAATCTGTGAGAGATAATTTAACCTTCCCACCCCTGTGAAAAGAAGCAATATGCAGCATTATAAGGGAAGAAGCAACTCAGAGAAGTTGCAGTTCATAAAGGCCATGAAACAATAGAGTATTCTCACAGAAGTTTGAGTATGTGTCCTAAGATGACACAAACAAGAGGAGAGTTGACTTTGTGTTCCTGCAGATAATTTGGTTGGAGCCAGCCCTCTCCATCAGTAGGCGAGTGCACCGTGACAGTCCACTGGAGATCACATAAGTAGTGAGGAAGATGAGGCTTGCAAAGGTGGAGTCAGAAGTTCTTTCCCTTTGAATTATTCAGACAACACCAATGTAAATATTTTTGGAATAAAAACAATTTCCCTGTCTTTTGACCTTTAGAAGGGGGCCTCCCTCTCCTATGCAGCCATGAGTTGTCACCCTTCACTTCTGCAGTGGAAGGAAGTACAGGCGTCAGGCAGGCTTATGGGAACAGCTGGTTTCGAGTTGACTCTTTTAGAAATGAGATGAGTGAATTTGCTTTTGACCCAGAAAGAAACCAGTGGTACATACCCTGGCTTCTTATAAATATGAGCCACCACTCCATTCGCAGAAATACGTCATAGAACACATAAAATTTCTTAAGAGCCCAGTTGTGTACTATTCTCGGCTCGTTACTGGTGATATCCTTCTCCGCACTATAAAACCTCTAGAGCCTACAAGAACTTTTTCAGGTGACCTATAGGACATAGAGGTGAGGATTTCTCCTCTAGCTGGTCCAGCCAAAGACTAGAGGAAGAAGATAATAATGAGCCCTTGTCTCTTAGTTTGGCCCTTTGTGTCACTTCCTCCCTTCCAGATTAGAGGGGGGCAGAAAACAAAACTTTTGTCACTATTAGCCAATTTTCTTTCATTTATTTATCCAACAAATTCTAAAGGGAGCATTTTAAATGTCAATGCCAATTGCAGTTTGGTTACTTTATTTTAAAAGCATTCTATTCTTCAGTTCTTAATGCAAAAATCTCTATTTTTAGCTGGTTCTTCTCATTCAAAAAAACCAACTGGCTCCAAAGCATCAGCTTCACCATCTACTTCATCCACCTCTTCGCGTCCCAAAGCTTCAAAAGAGACAGTTGCTAGCAAAACAGGGACAGTGGGGACCACAAAGGGCAAGAAGAAACTTGGCAAGCAGCCAACAACTTCTCGCCTATCCTCAGACACCATGACCGCCGGAGCATCTGATGTCAAAGGAGAGCCTTTGGAGGCCGGAGTAGAGAGTCTCCAGCCTGAGCAGACTGTCCCCGGGGCCGAGGAGAGCGCAGGCAAAGCCAAGCCCGCTGTCCCTCCACCTCCCGTGGCTGCACCACCTTCCCCCCCTGCCCCTCCCCTGCTCCTTGACGATCAGTGCATTACGGCCCCAGACACCCCCGTGGTCCTGGTCAGCAACGGAGCTGACCTGCCCATCTCTGCCTTAGACCCAAGTCAGCTCCTTTGGACTGAAGAGCCGACCAACAGAAGCACTGTCCACTCAGGCGCTGGCTTAAGTGTCAGCGGAGAAAATGCTAAATGGTGAGTCGGGGCGCAGACCCCGTGTTCCCATCTGAGTCTAAAGCTCACTAAAGTATTCTGTTAGAATGAAGGGACCTGCTTTGCTTTCCTTTGTCATGCAGTCTGCACGCATACTGGAGTCCAGCCACTGGCTTGGCTGAGCCCTGCCCTGGGAATGCCGTGGGCTGTGGAGGAAATCACTCCCATAACGCTGACAAATGCCACTTCAGATCAGTGATTTTCAAGGACATGGAGAGCCTGTGTCAGCACAGCTTAGCAGTCTTTTTTCTTGTCCCTAGACAATTTGTTTCTCTTCCCTTATAGTGCTTATTTTAAATCTCCACCACTTGGGTCCAGATTGCTCACCCACTCCTGCCCACCTTCATTTCAATATGTTACTTTTATATTCCAAGAAAATTAAGACCTTCAGGAAAAATTTTAAATTCTGACTCCTTCTCATCCAACTATCGAGTGGCCCTCTTTCTTGCTCCCTTAATTCTCCACCAGCTTAAATTTCATCTCTGTGGAGCCTTCCAGTGCTTCCGGACAGAATTGACTATTACATCTACTAGACTCAGAAAACCTCTTTTCTCCTGGGTGTAGACAGAACCGACCAACAAGTCTCATTTACCTCTGTGGCCTCAGCAGCCAAGTACAGTGTCTAGGACGCTGTAGGGGCACCCAGTCGATGTGCATTAAATTGAGTAAAAATGAAAAAGCGATCTAAGGAGGTTATCGAGAAGTTCGGCCTACTCCAGTATGGTGGAAGCAGTGTTGAAGATGACCCTGATGCTAGATTTTATGAACAGATGATAACAGGAGATAAAAGGCCAGGTCAAGTAGTCTCAGTTTTGTTGAAGAAGGTATCCGAACAGAGCGAACCAAGGAACTTGATGTCCCCTTGAGTTAGTGGCTCCACGGTCATCTCCTTGCTCATTCCAGAAACCCAGAGTTTATCCTTCAGTCCTCGTTCTCCTTTATTCCCTTATCTAATCACTCACAGAGTCCTATAAATGGTCCACTCGAAGGTAGGTGAGCCCTCCTGTCCCACGAGGATGAGAGGAGGGTTCTTAGACTGTGGTAGATACAGTTCTGTCCAGGAAATCTGTGAACTCTTAAATCAGCCTCTTCTCTCCTTATTCCAAAAGTAAAACCTATATTCAATCTTCAAATGTTTTAATAGGCTGTCTCTCAAAATTTTTGTCATGTTATGATTTTTTTAAAAAATCATAGTACATTAATTAGGTTGGTTTTTATCAAGACACTAAAATATTAACTTAAATTGCTGAAAACTTTCATTTATTGAAAGTCAATGAATACTTACTAATGTCAGGAACTAAGCACTATACATTTGCTGTCATTTAATTTACACAGATCTTTCCTGAGGTATCCCAGTTTTATAGATAAGAAAACAGGTACTGAAAGAGGTAAAATAGTTTTGCCTAGTTAATGTTGGCAAAGTTAACATTAAGTAGTTACCACTGGCAAACCTAAATGGAAACCTAGCACTGTACAAGGAATTCCAGACTTTGAATAATTTCATAAGTTTTCCAGAGTTGCTTTTACTTCTTCTGCTATTTCTTTTCTAATAGTTTACTTCTTTAGTTTTGTCATTGAGAGCAGTGTCATTTGAAGGCAAGCCAAGGAAAGTTAAGTGTCAAATTACAACTTACTTATTTCTCTGACATTTTATTAAAAGATATAGGGAAAAGATATGGAAATGAATAGTCTGCCTCGTGTTGCTGTAACGGAATACCTGGGACAGGGTAATCAGTGACGAAGAGAAATTTATCAAATCACAGTTCTGGAGGCCTGGAAGTCCAGGTCAAGGCTTCAGCTGTTGGCTGGGGCCTTCTTGTTGCATCAGCACATGGCAGAAGTGGGAGGGCAAAGAGCGGGAGAGGTGGCCCCTCTCTGTAGTCCCTTTGTGTAATGCCATTAAGCCGTTCGTTAGTGCTTCACTTCATGATCCAAACCTTCCCCCTAGACCTCACTTTTCAGCAGCATTACACTGGTGATTCAGTTTTCAAGACGTGATTCCTGGGAGACACGTTCAAGCTATAGCAGTGTCCTTCATTCTTCCAGCACGTAGCAAATGTCTTTCTTTAATTGTAGTAAGTATTTTTCAATGTCGCAGTTACTTCCAACCTTAAAACTGAACATTCCTTCTTGCAACATATATCTTTGGGTTTCCTTCTCTGTGCTGGGCAATATAGTAAGCACCAAAGAAACAAAAGTGAGCCAGGCAGACAAGTTCAGAGTAGTTGGGTTTTTTTGTTTGTTTGTTTGTTTTTTAATCAAAATATTGACCAACATGCCCAGGAAGTATAGATGGTTAAGACAACATCTGAAATTTTGGAAATAGATTGAGTATGTAAGTTTATCATTCAGTATACTAAAGAACAAGGTACGATATGTAAAATGCTTCCTTAGATAGTCTTAAGCACACAGAGAGGCCATATCCAAAGGTGACCTAACTCTACCCAGTGCATTTCCGTAACCCCTAAGAGAGTGCACTTTATTGTGCTAAGCTCGGCACTGCATGCTGGGCACCAACAACCATCTTCAGCCCAAGTAAGTGAAGAATTGTCAGACAAAGGGGTAGCATCAGCTTTTCATTTCTACTGACAGTATGATCAGAGGAAGCAAGCTTAGGACATTTGGAGATATTCAGGAGATTTAAAATAGATTTTCCTAACAGTCAGGGTAACTCTAATACTTTCCTGGAAGAATTAAACATTTAAATTATAATTCATTCTACTGAAGTAGTTAGCGGTTAGTGAGGTGGTTAGGTGCTCCTGAATTAATGAACTTGGAGTTACTAGTCTTTCCAATTTTCTTCAAAATTTTTTCTTCCTTTTCAAGTGAATATTTGAATTAGAATTTTTGGCTTTTACTTACTTGCTTTACTTAGAACTCTCCATGAGTTATATTTAGTCACCTAATGTGTGAAAAAGCTGTCATTTTATGAAAAGTCTTCTGTTTGTAATACAAATATCAAAACTTTAAAGAGGGCGAGTGACTGTGTATAAAAATATCTACCTCTGTTCCCATATTACAGGGTGCTAACTACCCAGGAGGTTTCTATTCCTTGGCACCTTTATGAACAACACATATGCCTCATGTATGTGAGGCTGAAACTAATCAGCCCATTTTGAGGCCATGTCTAAGGTAACTTGTTGAGTCCATTTCACAAGCATTTATGAAATGCACTGTTGTTCAGTGTGCATGGGAACTCTAGGATGGAAAATGAGAGCGAAAACATGAGTTCACTCATAAAAATCTGGAATATTTAATATTTAAATATAACATAGCATTAATAAAATTAATAATAAGTGTAAAAGAAAATTGACATTTAGTACGTAGACTAAGAGTCTTCAATCTGGGTTCCAGGCTGGACTTGCTGGCCGTGTTGGGCAGCTCGCTAACGGTCTTCTGTATGTAGTGCAGAACACCTACAAGTGTACGTGGAACTCTTTGCAAACTGTAAAATGTTATAAAATCTGAATGGTGAGATTAAAATAAATCCATTTCATAATAAATTTGCAAACAGTGGCACAAATAACAAGCCTCGACTCTGAGGTATCTTTTGTTCCGCTATTTCCAGAAGTAATTCTTGATCGGCATATCCTTTAAACATGCTGTGGTCAGTCTTTTCAAACAAGCGTGGCTTCCAGTGGCAAGCAAGTGAAAATCCAGACCGTGGAAAAGTTTTTCCATAAAAAAAAGTCTTCTTTAAGATAAGATTTTCCACTACAGAAGGCAATATAATGGTTACTCAAAATATTAAACATAGAATCTCACCCTATGAATCTGGAATTCCCATATCACACCCTATGAATCTTAAATTCCCATTTTGTATATACAACCAGAAGAATTGAAAGGAGGGAATTGAATTAATATATCAGTGTTCATAGCACTTATAATAGCAAAAGGTGGAGACAACCCAAATGTCCATTGACTGATGAATGGATAAGCAAAATATGGTATATGGATACCTTGGATATCACCCAGCCTCGAAAAGGAAGGAAACTCCAACACATACTGTGACGTGAATGAACCTTAATGATACTGTACTTAATAAAATAAGTCAGGGGCCGGTGAGATGGCTCAGCAGCGTAAGTGCCTGCCTTGCAAGCGCGAGGGCCCGAGTTCGACTCCCGGAACCCACATACGAAAAAGGGGCCGGTGATATCGCTCAGAGGCACGGGTGCCTGTTGGCGCGCGAGGTCCTAAGGTCGACCCCCCAGTACCCACAAAAAAATAAAAATAAATAAAATAAAATAAAATAAAATAAGTCAAACACAGAAGGACACACATTGCATGATTTCACTTATATAAGGTACCTAAAATAGATTCATAGAGACAAAAAGTAGAATGATGGCTGCCAAAGGCTGGCACTAAGGAGCACAGGGAATTATTGTTGGATGGGGACAGAGTTTTGATTTGGGAAAATGAACAAGTTCTGGAGATAGTTGGCTACACAAGGTCAATGTACTTAATTACCACTGAACTGTACACTTACAAATGGTTAAAATGGTTGATGGTAAATTTTATGCTATATATATTTTACACAATAAAAAACAATTTCATATATCCCTCTGGGAACAAGTCTTTAGGCTGTTGGGTTTTGCTAAGTGAGAAAGAGAGAACGGTAGGAGCCCTTAGGCGTACAACCACAAAGTAGAATTTGCAGTACTTCACATTCTGATGAAGTTTACCTGTGTTCATTATTCAAAGCACATTTTGTTTTGCTTTGTTTTGTCTTTGTTAGTGAGAACAACAGACACATGTTTTTCACAAAGTTATTCTTTCTGAAGAGTGACATCCAAATGTGGGTTCTTTGTTCATATCAGAAAGCGTTTGGGGAGATCTTCTATATCTTAAAAATGATGATTACATTGTCTTTGATGTGAAAGGGTTTTTTTGTTTTTTGTTTCTGTGGTTTTGTTTTGTTTTTGAGACAGGGTCTTGCTATGTAGTTCAGGCTGACCTTGAACTCACTATGTAGTCAAGGCTGACTTCAAACTTGGGGCAATCCTCCTGCCTCAGCCTCCCAAGTGCTGGGATTATAGGCATGTGTCACCACACCTGCCTGCATGTGAAAGATTTTTGGTGTCAAGTATATTTTTTATTCTAATCTTTGTAAGTTTACATAATTTGTATATGACAGTAACTCCTTAAACCAGAGACACTTAACCTAGATAACAGAAAATTATTGTGTCCCTGTACATTACCTTTCTTCCAAAGAGTTTATTTAACTTTTACACTTCCCATTTCATGTTAGTACTGTAACCCAGTGAGAAGCAGTTTTACAAATGAAAAATCAGAAGCACAGAAAGGATAAATGATGTTTGACTGTCGCCATGCTGGCTGGGGTGAAAATGTGACTTACCCATGTGTTAATGACAGACAAGGCCCTTCTCTGTGCCACTGCACTCCGGCACTGGGTGCAAAGCAGTGTGAGTCCCACTGGAGGCCCTCGTGGGGCTTGCGACGGCAAACCAGTGAGGGGCGGTCAGGTGCAGTGAGTTAGGAGCTCCATCAGCGTTGTCTTCAGGTCACCTTGGGAACAGACAGACTGGGTGAGGAACTCAACCAAAGGCCCAGGAAAGAGTTCTGAAACAGTTTTACCATTTTCATTTACTAAATATATGAGATACCACCTAGTGTGGCCTTTTCATTTTACAGAAGAATGTAAAACCTTGAGAATGCAGTAACAACACAGCCTGTCCACTTCAGTGATGTTAGTTGACCTAGGTTTGGTTTCTCCTTTCTCAGCCTGAGGATGCCTTTGACACTGAGTTCCTTTCATGGTGTTGATGTCCCCAAGGGTTGCTCCGAGTCTTCCATCAACACTGTGTTTTTCTTCGCTTAACAGTTTTACAACCAAAGAAGAGCTGGAGAAGGCCGCCTCTCAGCTGCTGACCCCGGGGCTGATGGGAGAATCTTCAGAGTCCTTCGGTGCCCCGGAGGATGAAGGCACCAGGGAGTACCAGGCCAATGACTCCGACTCAGATGGGCCCATCTTGTACACTGATGACGATGAGGAAGAAGATGAGGACGAGGATGGCAGTGGAGAAAGTAAGACCCTTCTCAAGAAGTAGGGAGGTGGACAGAAGCAGCTGCGTGTTGTAAAGCCAAGAGCCTCATAGCAACCTGATATTTTCTCCCCCCGTCTTTCCTTCTCAAATGAGAAATGTGTCTATCCTAAAGTTTAGCTTGAGAGGAAAGAACAGGTCTTTCCAGAAGATGAGGCCACAGGGGTGGGTCAGGCCTTTGCAGAGGAAGTAGATGTGCAGATTTGTATTTATACATAGAATGAAAGCTTTCTAATGAGAGCGGCCCCTCTCAGAGAGATCAAAGGTGGCCCTGCCGACCTGGGCCTGTTGTTGAAGAAAGAACACCAAGCAGGAGCTGTTGACTTCACTCATCAGAGTGTTGGAGAACAGCACTCACTTTTTTACTGCAGTTTAAAGAGAAGAGAGGGCCGGTGAGATAGCTCAGCGGCTTAAGCGCCTGCCCGGCAAGCGCGAGGGCCCGAGTTCAACTCCCGGATCCCACATACGAAAAAGGGGCCGGTGATATCGCTCAGCGGCACGGGCGCCTGCTGGCGCGCGAGGTCCTGAGGTCGACACCCCGGTACCCACAAAAAAAAAAAAATAAATAAATAAAGAGAAGAGAAACGAATACTCAGGAATGACAAATACCTTTTTTTAATTTAAATTTTTTTTTTTTTTTTTTGTACCAGGAATCAAACTCAGGGCCTTGCGCTTGCCAGGCAGGCACTTGTGCTGCTGAGCTATACACCCATCCCTAATTTTTAAATTTAAAAAATTTTTATTACTACACATTTGCAGTATATAATGATTGCATTATATACTGTGGAGAATTGGTACATGTACATAACACATCTCAATCCTTTTTTCCCCTTCCCCTTCACCTCTCTCTCCCTTTCTTTGCCAGCATCAGATTCATTTATTTATCTTGCAAGTCCTTACAAAGTTAATTATCCTACATACAGATTAACAGCCATACTAATGGGCCAAAAAACATATAAAACACATAATACAATTATACTAAATTAAGGTACACTTTCAGATACATTATCCATGCTGGATTACAATAACCTTTTTCTCTCTCTTCTTTTGTCTCTTTTATTTTGCACTTTATTTATATATTGACTTCTCAAATAAGAGAAAATATGCAGTATTTAAGCTTATGTGTCTGATTTACTTCACTTAACATTATGGTCTCAAGGTGCATCCATTTTCCTACAAATGACTCAAGTTTATCCTTCTTAATGGCAGAGTAGTACTCCACTGTGTATAATACTATACCACAATTTCTTTATCTATTCATCTAATGATGGACCTACAGGCTTCTTCCAAGATTTAGCTATTATGAATTGTGCTGCTGTAAACATGGGTATGCATACATCACCATGGTATGATAACTTTAACTCTTCAGGGAAGTTGCCTAGAAAGGGAATAGCTGGGTCAAATGGAATTTCTAGTTTTAGTTTTCTGAGGAATCTCCTTACTGATCCCATAGGGGTTGTACCAGTTTACATTCCCACCAACAGTGGAGAAGGGTTCCTTTACCCCACAGCCTCTCTAGCATTTGTTATTGGTTGATTCATCGATGATAGGCGTTCTTTCTGGAGTGAGATGGAATCTTAGTTGACAGATACCTTTTTAGCATTAAAAACAACCACTAATCCACAGAAGGTAGAATAATATACCTTCTAGGAAGGAACGGCACTAAAGTGGAGCAGAGTTCACCATAATGTGTAACTTGGAGAATTAGAATGTGCCATTATGTTTTAGAAACTTTTGAGCAAAATGACTTGGGAGGAATTTATAAATCATGAAAAATTATTACTGGGTAATAATGAAACAGAAGTTTGTCAAATTCCCTCTAACTTGTACAGAGCCAAAATAAATAAATGATTACCATCTATTTGGCAGAGGTTTTATTTTGCTTCAGTGGTAGTGGGAGTTGAACCCAGAGCCTCATGCAAGCTAGGAGAGTGTGCTACCACGAAGCTACATCCCAGCCCCTGGTATGAGATTTTAAAGGTTCTTCAGTAACGGGGTTAAACATTAGTATAAACAATAGACTCTGCCAACAGGATGTCGAAGAGAGGAACAGAAAAGACAAGGATTAGCTGCACCGTATAAGGAAAGGCAATAACTTTTTTAAACTTGAAGAAGGAAAGAAAGAAAAGCCATTGTGCAATCAGTAATTTCCACAATCTACTATATCAGGAAGTAAACTTCAACCATCTCTTTCCAAAGGCTGAGGTGATACTTCGAGGTTTTTAAATGATGTCCCAGTGTTTTTCAGAACATTTGAAAACTAGTTCTCCATTTTTTTTTTCAAAATGACCTACATCCAACTCAAAATCTTTTTTCCCTTAGGTGAGTTAAGGTTCCCCACTTGCATGTGGATAAAGAATTTCGCCTGGGTCCTGTTTAAAATGCATGCCAGTAATAACCTGAGTGCTGCTGGCTAAACGCTACTTTATCTCCCTGTCTGCCTTTTTTTCAATCTTCAGGTGCTTTGGCTAGTAAGATACGACGAAGGGATACTCTTGCTATCAAACTTGGCAACAGACCATCTAAGAAAGAGTTAGAGGACAAAAATATCCTGCAGCGAACATCTGAAGAAGAGAGGCAGGAAATCCGGCAACAAATTGGAACCAAGCTGGTCAGGTAATTGCTGGCACTTTAGTGCAGCACTTCCTAATTCATACTTGTCTTTCTGCCCAGGTTTCCTTCGTAGCTGGGATCATTGTGAATTCCTTGTGTTTGAGTGAACTTGGCCAATTAGGCCTTTTAAAGTTGGTCTTGGATGGTGAACCATTCAGAGAACCTGTCCTTTGCTCAGCTAGCCTGGTGGCTTGCAGGTCACCAAAACTTGCTTCAGTAAGGAGGGTCAACAAGATTTTAATACAAAGAACCAATATAGCTATTTTCAACTTTGCTGGGCCAGACGGTCTCTGTTGCAGCTACTTAACTGTGCTGTTACAGCAATATGAAAGCAGACATAAATAATGTATAAACAGATGAATATGTCTGTATTCCAGTAAAACTTTATTGACTAAAAAAGGTGGCACACGGGATTTGGCCCACAGACCATAAGATTGGGCAACCCATGATGTAATCCTGTGAATGCCATGAGCTTCTGCCCTGTGGACCATGAGCCTCAGCGACCTGGCTTCATCCAAGTCAGGCAACCACAGCCCTTAGCAAAACCTTCCACTTTTAACTTGAAGCAAATGGATTACCTGACATCTCCTGCTATTGTGTAGGATTTCTGCTTTCGCCACATGTGACTTAGAGGTCCATTTAACTGGCAGTTTTGATAGAAGTGAGCATTCCCACCAAAGCTCTCATTTTTGGTGGTCACTTCAAGCATATGTAAGCACTGTCGTTCTGCCGACTTCTCTTTCTCTTGTGTGCCCACTGTCTGCGTAATTGGAAGAAGGAAACAGTCTGGAATCCAAGAACAGGATTTGGAGGTGGAGGAAGCTGTTGTCCCTGCCCGGTAGGGGAAGACTTGTATAACCAGAGCATCCCTGGAGGGTGGACACAGGGCTTCTGGAGGCCGTTGGCAATTTTTCCACAGGAAGAGGAACCCTGGGAACTTCCTGTGGTGAGACACGGAGGAAGACTGCAGAGACAGCAGCTGTCTGACGGGAAGCTTGGAAGAGGCCAGAGGGTCCCCTGCTCTGAAACTTTCCCCTGTACTCTGGGAGAAGCTTCGAGTTTACCAGTGGGCTCTGTCTTTCACTTCAGCCCTAAACTTTACCATTCCAACTTCAAGAAAGAGCTAGCATGGTAAAAAAAAAAAGAACTAAGGTGACTAGAAGATTCAAATTAGAAGGCCTTACAAGTCAAATTTTTCATCTTGCCAGGTAGAAATGGCGACCTCTCTGAGGCCCAGGGAGATTAAGGAAATTTCTGAAGGATGGACAGTCACTTAGTATCAGAACCAGGGCTAGAATTTCTGTTCCTGTGCTTTCTGCCCAATCTTCTTTATTTTATATAATCTACTAATATACAATTTTAATACCATGTAAGAGTGGTGTATGCGTCTAAATTTTTTGATTAGTTGTTTTATTGCCCTTTTTACATTTTGCTGTGAATAAGAATATAAGTATTTGAATATTTGCATATAAGAAAATGCAAATAGGGCCGGTGAGATAGCTCAGCAGCATAAGTACCTACCTGGCAAGCACAGGGTCCTGAGTTCGACTCCCAGTACCCACATAAAGGAAAAAAGGGCCAGTGATATAGCTCAGCGGCACAAGTGCCTGCTGGCAAGCGTGAGGTCCTGAAGTCAACTCCCGGTACCCACATTAAAAAAAAAAAAAATGCAAATAAAATGTGTTCCTTAAAAATAAAGAATAGCATTATAATTTAGCATAGTAAAGGATAAAAAAGTAAAGTAGCATATACCCATCTCAAAAAATGTCGAGGTGGCATTAAAGAAAATCTTGTGTTATTTTGTTAAAATCCTAAACATATCAGAAGTACAGGGCCAGTGAGATGGCTCAGCGGCATAAGCGCCTGCCCGGCAAGCGCGAGGGCCCAAGTTCGACTCCCAGAACCCACATACGAAAAAGGGGCCGGTGATATCGCTCAGCGGCACTGGTGTCTGCTGGCGCGCGAGGTCCTGAGGTCGAACCCACAAAAAAAAAAAATAAAAGAAGTACAGTTTTTTTAATTA
Source organism: Erethizon dorsatum (assembly GCA_028451465.1). Classification (NCBI taxonomy): domain Eukaryota; kingdom Metazoa; phylum Chordata; class Mammalia; order Rodentia; family Erethizontidae; genus Erethizon; species Erethizon dorsatum. The sequence goes on from CM051823.1 coordinate 148,110,141, forward strand.
TGATAAATATTTTAGTATATGGAGAAACACTAAAATCATTTCCTATAGAAATAGAAGTGAACAAAGGAAGATTCCCCACTCTTCTTGTACTAAAAATCTAGTCAGAAATGTTTTCAGTAAAAATGGAATAAATTATAGGCAAGAAATATTAATATTATATTTAGTTATATACCTAGAACACTCTGGCACTAACCAAAAATTGCTGCATAATAATTTCGCACATTCACAGATGTAAGATTAATCTATAAAAATCAATATATTTATGTTGTCATTGACATATAGCAAGAGAATACAATGAATAAGAGAGTCACATTCACAATAGTAGCAACAACCATGTTTTAAACACTCAACTATTCATTTAATGTAAGGCCCAAGAAATCCATTTCCAGAAAACCATGATGGAAGAAATGAATAAGTGGAGAGAGAGAGGGAATAAACATTTCTATCAATGAGGAAGATTCAACAACCAGGTTTATCGGGTATGTGCATGGCGTGACCCTTGAAGGGTAATAGATGTGTGGTATAGAACCAGGCCATCAATAACAGATTCAGTCCATAAAATGAAACCACACAGAAATAAACATCATCTCTTCCAGTGTGAGCCAAAGGAAAATCACCCACTGAGACAGGATGAGGGACCCTCTGCAGCAGGTTTGGAAGATGCTTGAGGCTGTGGTACAGTCAATGAGAACCCCTGGGCGAGGTGGCTGTTCAGAATCCGAGTGTGTGGGCTGGGGATGCAGCTCAGTGGTAGAGCCCTTGCCTAGATTTGAGAGGCTTTGGATTCAGTCCCAGCGCTGGGATTTATCCGGGACTGGCAAAAATACTGGCAGAAATACAGTATCTAAAACAAGGCAGGAGAGAGCCCTTGCTAGCCTGCCTCTGAACCAGACAACCGTCCCAAGAGCTCGTGGTAGGTAAATGAGATGATACACTGTGGTTGTTTAGTGCCTGCATCACAGCAAACATTTGATAAAATTAAATATTTCTTACTATCAGTTTAAATTGTTCCTCATTTTTAAACTAGTAAAGCACATTTGAAAATTAAGCCCAGTGTTGGCAAGTTTGTAAGAAAAGAGGACACTCATACATTGTCCTTGCTCAGTATTTCTGAAGAGCAGTTTAACCGTAGGACAAGAACCATAAAGCGATCTTTTTTTTCTTTGCATGTTAATTCCATTTGGGGGACTATGTAAGGAAGAAATCATTCAAAAATATTTTTTTTAACTTTGTTTTACAAAGATGTTTATTTTGACAAATTAAACCAAATGCTAAAAATAGGATTGATAAAGAGCATCGTGAAAAAATGACACCATGGAATCTCAGAAAGCATCAGTTTCCTGCTTCATCAAGAATTCCTGGATGTTCCACAGGGAGCCCCAGGGAAGTGCAGGTGTTTATTTGGGGTTGATCAGTGGGGAATTCCCTGTCCCAAATCTAACTATCCAACTGAACCAGCACCTGTCCTTTGTGAATTAGGATTTCACTGCAACCCCCAAAATTTAAAAGCCTTTGTAAATATATACACAGACTATATCTATAAAAAATTTATGGTTATTAATATGTACATTTAATGTAATTGTTTTTCAATGATATAGCACAACTAATGTCTGTCATTCAAAGGTGATTTAGCCACAGTTGCAGGGGTTTTTTTTTAGTTATTTATTTTTTGTGTGTACCAGGGGTCGAACTCAGCACCTCGCACGCCAGCAGGCGCCCATGCCACTGAACGATATCACTGGCCCTTTTTTTGTATGTGGGTACTGGGAGTCGAACTCAGGACCTCACGCTTGCCAGGCAGGCGCTTATGCTGCTGAGCCATCTCACCGGCCCACAGTTGCAGTTTTAGGATGTTTAAAACATCTAAGTCAAAGGATGTAGGTAGGGATCCTGGCTCTAAGCATTCATTAGTGTTTTGTCTTAGGCAAATTAAGTGATCTGTCATTTCCTCATCTACTAAGTGGGAACTGGCTGCAACCTTGCTGAATTGTTTTGAGGATTGCAGGTAATGTAAGTTCAGCACCTAGCACAGTACCTGGGACTTTAAAAGTATAAATAAAAAGTAGCTCTGATGATCTTTATAATTGCCCATAATTCATAAGTCCTTTGGTACAAGCAAGTTTTGTACAACCATTGTATATGGGCAAAGAAACAGATTTGACTTCTTACTACAAGGTGGGTCAAATGCCTACCTTCAAGGTACTATTTTAGTCATTCGTAAGATTTCAGTAGGAGAGGAAAGAGAGGAAGATAGTGCAGAAGAAGGAAATTCCATAAACAAAGAGAGGGATAGTCCACCTGAGGCAGAAAAGAGAGTCCAGTGCATTTGCCACGAAGACATGTGGCACAGGGCCGTGGGTATGTGAAGGACACAGAACCTGACAGGTGGGGACAGAGCTATTCCCTGGGTTCTCTGCAGGCTCAGTTACTCAATCTAATATCGAGGTAGCGCTGATGAAGGTTAAACTTTAACAAAATCTTAATGAGACATTTGAAATATCATTACTTTCATTCTTCAGATCATTTCTGTCATGGTCACAGTGTTTAGAGTTGGTCATATCTTATGTTAGGATTGCCTTTCATATCTGTTAGTCGAATTTGCACTGATCAGCATGCAGCCTAAAGAAGTTTTTCATCATAATTAACAACAAATCAATCATGTAAACAAAAGCAAGAATGAAGTTATAAAGCGTTATTAGGACCTTCTGCTCTTGTGTATGAATAGATAACTACGAATCTCGGTTATTTTGAAGGCAGAGAAGGAGGAACTTTCTATCTCAGATCATTTTGGATCATGGATTCCTTCAAGGTCCTGAAAGCAGTATGTCACTTAAACACTGTGAACGTAGACCAAGTGATTCCTGAATTGGCATGAACTCTTGAGAGTGACTGATTTTAGACTTGAATGACCTGCGTATTAATTAGGCTGTCAGCTGCTAAGCTGCTGTGACAGACCAGCAAGTACAGAGGTTCAAATGAGGTATATTTCTTTCTTTTCCACATAACAGCCCAGAGGTGGCTGAGCTATCCAGTGAGGGTACAGAACACGGCTCCCAGGAGTCAGTGTAGCATCCGGGTTTCATGTGTCACCTTGAATAGTCTCATCTGCATGGTCGAAGCTGGCTCCTGCCACCATGCTCAAGTTCTGTCCTGTGGACCTGCATGGTCAGAGCTGGCTCACACCACCACATCCACGATGTAGCCTGAGGAAGAAGGAAAGCGAAAGAAGAGAGCACACCATCATTTTAAGGGTGAACAGCACCTTGCTTGTGTCCCATTGTAAAAATGTAGTTGTGTCACCAAACCTGGCTGGCAGGTACCCAGCTCAGCCTCGGTTCCATCTCTACAAGAAAGAGGAATGGACGATGGGAGAGGTTAGCAGTCTCAGCTGCAGTCAGGGGTCTCCAAACTGATGGAAAGGCAAGTTTTGTTTTATGGGTTTAAAATGGATTTTTGTTTCTTCTCGGGAGAAAAGCTAGCTTTGTTATTGTACTTTGTGTCTCCCACTAAAAGAAGCTCATTTTTAATGCATAACGTATATTTTGTCATCGTAGGAGACTCAGCCAAAGGCCCACAACTGAAGAATTGGAGCAAAGAAATATCCTAAAACGTGAGTGTCCTGTACTAGACAATGATTTGTCCGGGAATTATTAACGAGCTGCCTCAGAGACAATCTGCTCATCAGGAGGGAACCATAACACTTCAGTTACTCACACCTGACTGAAATGGCCCCTTTATGTTATATGTAGATATTGTTGTGATTTAAAAAAGAATTTCTTGAATTTTACATTTCATTTTATAGTTTTGAGCCAGATATCTCCCAGACTGGAGTTGTGCCCATAATCATTATTTTTGAAAAAGATGAAATATATTCCATGTATTCTTTCACCCAAATGTTACATGGAAGAAAATAGTCTACTTGTAAATAAATATCAAAGAAAAGCCCAAATAATCTACAAGGAAATAAATCAAACATTCCTATATTATTAGTAATAATACAGTTTGTTGCTAGGTTTAACAAACTACACAGCTTAAAACTAAATTCTCATGAAGGAAGTTTTGAGTCCATTTCATTTTCCTTTGTTATGATAACTCGTTCCCTCTTTTGAGTTATTCATAGTTTTTCAGCACTTAAAGCACTTTCTCCATTCATTCCTACTTATTCATTCCTACTTTCTCATTCCTACTTATTTTTCCATTTTATCTTTCCTTCTAGTCTCTTTTGTGGGGTAGTATATAATAAAATCCCAGTAGAAATATAGTTTGCTGCGCCATTGTATGTCAATGTGAATTAAGAAGTGGATAATTTCAAACGGAGCCTGGCTGTAGTTTTCTCTATTAACCCAGTTTCAAAAGAGCTTTCCTATTATAGGAAATATTGAAAAACAGAGATTGGCAGAATTGCAGGTAGCAATAACTATAGTATGGCCAGTCTCTGGCCAAGGGGAATCCTTTCCAACCAGGCCTGCAGTTTGCATGGCCTGCTGACGACCTGTATACAGTTGCCATAACCAAAGCAGCCCAACAGTGCAGATTTCTCAGTGGGATCTTTTTTCCTACAAGACTTTTTTTTTTCTGTCTGTTTTTGATCTTAAGTGAAATAGAACCCAAGAAAAGATTTAGGTGCCTGTCAGTGTGTAGAAGCGCCAGCCCAAAAGAGGCAAAATTCATGGCTAGAAAAGAAGGATCAATTTGTGTTTTAGCTTTCCTGAGGGATGGTGAAAGCAACATCTAATTTTGACAACCAGACAAAACCCCAAACCCTCATTGCTTTCAATAATGGTTTCCTGAGAACTATTTGTTGAATTAAACTTTAAGTGAGCTCAAATGCAGAAAGTATGCTCCGTACCCAGAGAGGATGTCTTATTTGATGCAATACCTAAGGAAAAAAAGGGAGAGAGCGAATCCTGGGTAATTCTTCCCCACTGCTGTGGGTAAAGGTGCCAAGCCACACTGGAGTTTGGTTAATTGAGGAACAGTTTCATGGATCCGGAAATGTGTTGCGTGTTGATCTTAAGTGCTATGTCGGCCTGAGTACCCTCTGTTTTCCTGGAGGTTCAGGAAAGAGGAAAACACTGAAGTCAACCTCAGATTTGACTCCAGACCTTTTTTACTTCCTTCTGAGTTCATGTTGATTCTGGAAACGAGAGGCACATTTCCAGTCTGGAGAGGCTGAAAACTGGCTGAGAGTCTCCTGACGCAGGGGTGTGTGGCCAGGGGAAGCAGACGAAGATGGGGGAGGTTCTTTCCACCCACTTTCCCAAGCGTCCTGCTCCACAGTCACAGCAGTCACAAGCGGCAGAACAGCTTTTCTTACAAACACTGACTCAGCCCGGTTGCCTCTGGGTTCTTCTATGTAGATTGCTCTTGCTTGTATGTTCCATCTCTAGCTTTTGTTCAAAAGCAACATGATTGAATACTTGAAAAAAAAATCTGTATGTGTTTTTAAGGACACACACTTTAGCTGGGTGTGGTGGTGCTCGCCTGTAATCTCAGCACTTGGGAGGCTGAGGCAGGAGGATTGCCTTGTGTTAGTTATTCAGGACCAGGCTGGGGATATAGCTTAGTACAAAGTCCCTGTGTTCAATCCCTACTACTGAAAACAAACAAAAAAAAAAAACCAAAAACTAACAGACAAAAAAAAAAGAAAGAAAGAAAAAATAAACTCATAGAAATATGTAAAACCCAAAAGGAGAAACAAACCCATAGGCCTATGCCCTTTTGTGAACACGGTTTATCTGAACCGATGACTCAAGACTGTAATAATACTCCAATAATTGCTGGTACTGCTGTACTTGTTCTCTTGGCTCGTCTATAAAATGCCCGGCAGCACTGGTAGCCAGGCGGGTTTCCTGTGGTGCATGCTACTGTTAAACCACATGCATTGTTTTTGTGTTTATGGGAAAGCTTCCTGGCTGTTCTACAATGTCCACCCCCCTGTGTGAGGTACTGAGAACAAAATTTATCAATGAGCTGTGTCACTTCCTTCATGAATATCCCTTCAGTCTCTTTAAAAGGCCCACAGAAGTTTACATCCTACCTTATAATTCATCCTCTAATGAATTAAAAAGTTGTAGAAGCTGGGAGTGGCGGTACACACCTGTAATCCAGCACTCTGGGAGGCTGAGGCAGGAGGATCACAAGTTTGTACCCAGCCTAGACAATTTAGCAAGACCCTGTCTCATTGTGAAGGCCCTAGGATCAATCCCCAGTGTTAAAAGGAAAAAAAGTAATAGAAACATGCAAAAACTCCATGAATTTTTAATACCACTGTTATGTTTAACCTTGACTCTTTGTGAGAGATTTTACACAACTATTTAAGATGCAGAGGAATAGTTATGTTGCTGTTTCTCCACTGCTTCCTCCGGCTTTGTTAGAAGTATAGTTTTGAACGTGGGAAATATAAAGAAGTCAGTTCCTGATGTCAAAAAAGAATTTCCAGATGGTAAAATCCTGTTTATTTAACTTCCTAACTGCAGTTGGCCCTTTTTTTCTTAAACATCACTGGCTGGCACCTAGTTTACAGTGCGCTTAATTAAGCAAAGCTAATATTCCCTTCAAGGAATAGACATTTTGCTTACTTAATGAAAATTGTAGCAGGCCTTAGTTTGGGATATATTCAATATCCTTTTTTATTATCATTGTTAGTATTTGTCTTTGAAAAGTACCTTTAAAGTGTAGCATAATGGCTGTATAGGAAAAATTGAATAAAATGTTTTAACGATTATATTTTTCTTTTTATTAATAATAGCATCAAAATTCTTTCCTTGTAAAGTCCTGGTTTTAATTACAAGAACCTGTTTGTCTGTTATGTATAATTGATAATTCACAAGCTTTATACAACTCATGTAATTATTTGAATCTATGTCTATATTTCAATGGTATGAAAAGATGCATTGTTTTGAAGCAATGGGGAAGACCTACAATGTGTTCATAGTAAGAAATTTAAATTATAACCAGATTTGTTGGACATTTCATGTATTTTTTTGTCCTGTGGGTGATTTTAATTTATGTTCACATTGTATTAATAACCTCTTTATTAATCAAATCATTCTCTTATCATCCTCATTCTTATTAATAAAAAGTAGTATTTCAGAGGAAAGTAGACACTCTTTCCTATCCAGAAAAGGAAAAGTTTACAGAGAATGTAGGCTGTTCAGCTAAAAAAATATTGCAAATATCAAATATATATTTTATTCATAAAAATAACCTTAGTATTAGGAAATCTATTTGAACTCTAAGAAACAATTATCTTTTCATGTTAGAAATTTCTTCTCTTCAGCTTTTGTGTTGATCCCTTGTACAATGTGATTTTCCTTCTGTAGAGTTCATAACAGCACTTTCTAAAACATACCTTTCAGAAGCATTGGCATCTGAGTGGTAAAATCTATGCTTATTTATTGAACAGATAAAAAGCTGCAGGAAGCAACAAAGCTCCCGAAATAAGCACCAATAAAATCTAAAGTGGTATTTGTTTCTCTAAAAAGTGTAGACATTTTTAAAAACCCATCTGTTAGCATTAAATTGTACTACTCGGTGAAATGCTAGAGAAGGAAGACTTTGGAAAGTTAAAGTCACAAGAAAATAAATAATTTCCACCCACAGTACACCATAACTCCATTCAGAACATTCTGGTTTGAAAGCAGAGGCCAAAGAAATGCTTATATTCTGCTTCTATGGCAACTGAAGAAGACAAATCAAATATTTTGGTTGGATTGGAATGGAAATCAGCAGCTCAGACACACATCGGATGGTTCTAATTTGCTCTTTTAGTATGCCTCAGGTTTTTCACATGAAGCCAGATGCAGAAGTAAAGTTTTATCTGAATTCTGGTAAATTGTACTTACAGGTCCATAAGATGGCCAGCAATAGAAAGAAGGCTTTCACCAGAGCATGGGCACATTTACGTTTTGAGGTCTTTTCTTTTTCTTTTTTCTTTTTCTTTCTTTTCCTTTCCTTTCCTTTTCTTTTCTTTTCCTTTCAAAGACTAGCAAAAAAGTTTAAAATTAGTAAATCAGTCCTATAAGGAAAAAAGTGCATATGTATATATATATATATATATATATATATATATATATACACATGTGATTATATACAGACATATATTTGAATATGTATATTTCTGCAATCTTTCTGCAAAATCTTTTGACAACTTTTTAAAGATGTTAGTAGAGTGTTTGATCAGTATCTGTTAGAGTCAAATAATTGTGGGCTGATAGAACACTCTGATTATATAATTATTGTTAGTAACTAAATCATTCGCCTTTCTTCCCGCAATAAACAGAAAAGAATGAAGAAGAAGAACAAGAAGCGAAAATGGAGCTCAAGCGTAGACTGAGCCGGAAGGTGATGACATTATAACTGTTCGTGAGCGTGTGTGTCGGGATACGCTTTTTTTTTTTAATATCAATCCACTCTGTACATGTAAATCTGATGCTTAGGAAAAATTATTCCTGTTCATCTGCTAAATAATCATAGACACTAAAATAATCAAAGTACACACAATATAATTATGCATATTATATTAATTTTGAAAAGGTAAATGGTTTTCAATTATATTTACTGATTATGAAAATACACATTCTGTATCAAAAATTTTTGAAGCACAAAAAGAAACATAAAATATCACACAGAAATGTTTCATTTAGATAGCCATGATTAACATTTCATTTTAAAAAATATAGCTTCAAAAATGCCCACACTTCCCTGTTTAATCTTGGAAATGCTATTAAATGAGAGAGGATTGTGGGTGATTTTGTGACCATTCCATGATGATTTGCCACTATTCCATATCAGACCATATTTATTAGGGAGCTTGACCATTCAGTCAGCCTGGTATGGTGCTGACCAAGTTGACAAATGGCTTCCTTCCAAAACTCAGGCCGTTGTTTCCGAGTATTTCATGAAAATATAAATCTGATTCCAGGAATGACTTTTTTTTTCTGTTAAAATAATAGTCTTTGGAAAAGTTAAGCACCATTAGAATTTATATTTCAATATTAACCCTTGTAATAATCTTTCAGATAGACCTCTCCTACCTGGACAAGGGCAGGGTGACTAAAATATGACACTGCTCTCAAGTGTGTGGCCTGTCTGGGGAGTTCCTAGCAAAAGCATTCCAAGGCGGGTGCGGGAAACACTCTGTTCCTATGGAAAAGTTATAAGGACGGGATTTGTTTTGTTTGCTTTTCCAGAGAAAGAAATCCTTATTTCATTCCTTTTTTTCTCAAAGTACCTAATGTCAGCTCGCGCTCCAGCTGAGAGGCTGTGTGAGCTCCGTTTCTGGGGATGGCTCTGTAGCAGTCCGTGGCCCTGAAGTCACCTGCTGCACACAAGCAGTAGCCCATCACACTGCTCCAGGAGCACTCCTGGGACACACAGACCCTTTCTTCAGCGCACCTGGGCTCCGGATGAGGCAGAGCTCCTCTCTCCCCACCCCCCCGTGCCCCCACCATCTGGCGCCCCTGCGGGGGTGCAGGTCCTCCTCATTTCCTCTTCCTCTGCAGAGGCAGGAAGAAGCTGGCTGCGTAGATAGGGTGGCACATAAGATGTAACAGAACTTAGACTATTCCCAGCTTTGCCCATTGCCTACCAGGGCACCCTGTGGATAGAAGGAGCTCTAGTTGCCATATCCCAGCTCACGTGGGCTCAGGGTATGGATCCAGGCCTTCTGAGAGTCCTTGGAAGCTTTGACTATTAAGAACTTTTTTCTTTTGGTGTTTTTGCTTTTTTGAGGCAGGGTCTCATTATGTAGTCCAAGCTGGTCTTGACCTCACTATGTAGCCCAGGCTGGCTTCACACTCATGGCAGTCCTCCTGCCTCAGCTTCCCAAGTGTTGGGATTACAAGCCTACACCACCATGCCTGGCTCAGCATTAACATAATTCAACCTCTGGTTTTACTCAGGAGGAAACTGAGGTCCAGGAAAGGGGCTGTTTTTGACTACAGAGCATCTGCAGGGTGTACTGTGTATGAGCTTACGCAAATCAGGACTCTCTCTAAAGAGGACATAGTCTGGGTGGACACAGAGCACATGTAAGTGTAAAAAGATACTGAGAATAGACCCTCCAGGTCATGTAGCCTCTAGGTCTATGGAACCTATGGCAAGCGTGCTGCAATGGGCCGTTTGTTAGCATTAAAAGCTCTAAAAGGTTCGCCATCACTGCTCGAGGTAGAACAGAAGCTTGGATCCCCTTATCTGGAAACTGACACCGCCAAGCTGAGAGGCCCCACAAAGGGGTGAAACGCAAGAGCAGAGAGTAAATGCTACCCATCAACCAGGAGGCTTGGTGTCTTTCATCAGTCAGAATTGTTTTCATCTGATTCGTAGCTTGAGGAAGGACCAAGAGATGAAAGCAAATCCCCAAAGGACCAGCCAGCTTCAGTAGAATTATAAATTTGAATGGTACAGAGGCCACAAGGAGGAGCCTGAGGGTGAGAAGTGTTTGCAGGTGGCAGCAAGTGTGATTCTTCAGCAGTCCTGCCCTCTTGTCCCTCAGGATGGCTTTTCTGGCCAAGGGTACATGTCAGTGCCAGGCTTGTGTCCTCCTTTTCTTGAGAAGCTGTGCTTACTCTCATTTCCCCAAGTTTTACAGCTTTTGCCCCAGTCACTCAGCCACCAGCCCAGCCATTCTGCCACTGGGTTACCATCCTTCTGGCATCCCTGCCTGTTCCTTGTAGTGGAACAGACAGGCAGGCGTTTATCTCAGTGCCCGGCAAGCAGGGAGAAAGGGCACAATGCAGATGGTTGCCAGCACTGTGACCTATCTCACAGTGATGGTTTTTATAGTCTCAGAAATTAGGGCATGCTGCTTTCCAGCTCTCATTACAAATTCCCAAGATGCCCACCGCCTTTTTTTTTTGGATATCTGAAAGTGACCTTATTTAACCAAACTTTGAAGTGTTCTCCGTAGAAAACTTGCCACCACGAGGCTGTAAGTGGTTTTCTGATCTCTGCCTTTTTCCCTCCTCTCCTGCAGCTCAGCCTGCGACCCACAGTAGCCGAGCTGCAAGCACGAAGGATCCTGCGGTTTAACGAGTATGTCGAAGTCACCGATTCTCCTGACTATGACCGCCGGGCAGACAAGCCCTGGGCCAGGTTGACACCGGCAGACAAGGCAAGGGTCCCATGGCTATCATGTTGACTGACACTTCGCTAGAAGCTCAGTATTCACTTATCCTCCACTTAGTCATCCCAGGGGGCAGATCTTACCAGATATTCCAAAGTGTTTGTCTCTGATTATTGAAGCCACTTAGGTGATATACTTGGTAATATCAATGGAGTTCTTTCGATGAAATCTCAGAGAAAACCAGTTCTCAGTTACCATGTGAGCCGTCTTCATCCAAACCTGGATGAGGAGGGCTTTCCGACAGCCAAGATTTATCCTTAGTCTTTGAAAATATAACTTACATGAGTTACCATTTAAAAAAATATGTTGACCATGTTGATCTGTGTTAAAAATGGCATACTTGTTATGTAAGTGGCTAGAGAGAAGATATTGTAGAGTTTGTGAGCTGCACACTTTTTTTGTAGTTGCTCAGCTCAGCCACTGTAGGATGAAAGCAGCCATAGACAGATGTAATTGAATGGATGTGTTTGTGTTCCAATAAAACTTTATTTGCAAAAACAGGTAACAGGCCAGATTTAGCCTGCAGGCCATAGCTTGCCAATATCTGGTTTATATCATTGCTCCTAGTTCCAAAAAATGAAATATATACAGGATTCCATCATACAGAAAGACTTTGTTTGTTCATTTGTTTGTTGGTTTGTTTTTATTGGCCCTGAAGATCAAAGCCAGGACCTTGATAGTCAAGCACTCTACCACTGAGCCCAGGCATCCTCAAAAGTATTTTATGAGTATTCTGATTCTATATCTAAAGATTTGTGGTAACCATTCACTTTCAAATTTTCCACATTAGGATTTTCCATATAGCCCCAATAATGAGTTATATTTATTGTCTCTAAGCAAAATCTTGTTTTAAGTAAATGCATGCCATACCCAGTCGTCATGTTAGAACAAGGTATTTAATGAGTCCTTGCAGCAATACTTTCAATAGAAAGTTTTCATCTGTAAAGCAGGTGCCATGTGGCAAGCATGTGCTATTGATATTGATTCAGAAATCATTAGCTCACAAGTAGAAATGCAGAGTAGGAAGGAATACAAGAATAGAAGGGGAACGGGTTGGGCTCAGGGTGCAGATCAGTGAGGGAGAGCTTGCCTAGCAGGTACAAGCCCTGAGTTCAACCTCTCCCCCCAACAAAAAAGGTAGCAGAAGATTACTGGGAAGAGATATGTGCAAGGTGAGGAGAGAGAAGATGGTAGCTGGACAGCCTAGGAAGGAGAGTGTCAGGAGTATGGCCCCTCTTGTTCAATAACAAAGTGAGGTGGGTATTTTAATGGACTAATGGTTGGAAGACCAACAGTGGCAAAGACCATGGGGATCAGACAATCCCAGGAATTTTGGCTCTGTAGGAAAGAGGTGTGAGGAGGCTGTCCGTAAGCTTGGGTGGATAAGTTGGGAGGGAAGGTGAGGCATTGAGAGAAGGACTGTTTTTAACTTGTAGGAAACACTTGAGCAATCTTTTATGCTATGAGAAAGGGATCAAAAGAAAGAGAAGGGTGGAATATGCAGGAGAAAGACAGGAAGCGATAGAGCAGGGCATAATCACTGGATCAACCAGTCAACATTTTGTGGAAAAGGAGGAGACCTGGGGATGGGATGGTGAACAGACTAAGAGGTGTGTCCTAAACCAGGGGGCTATGAAGTAACACCTCATTGTGATTTCACTTTGCCTCTCAACGATTACTCTTCAGCTTGAGCATATTTTCTTATGCTGATCTGGCATTCAAAATCCACTTCTGTGAAATGCCTATCTTGCCCATTTTCTTTTGGCCTGTCAGTTTCTTGTTAATTAATAGGGTTCTTCAAACATCCTAGTTATGTGTGATACAAATAGACATATGTCTTCTTCACCTCAGGACATTTCAGTTCGCTTTATGGTATCCTTTGATAAATGAAATCTTTAATACAGTTGTCTTAGTTATTTTTCTCATTGCTGAGACAAGATACCCAACACCCAAAGTTAAGGAAGGAAAAGTTTATTTAGCTCACAGTTTGTGGATGTTTCAGTCCATAATCGGCTGGCTCCAAGGCGGGGTGGCAGGTAGCAGAGGGGCAACAGTTCATGATGGTGGAAGACAGCAAAAGCAACAAGAGCAAAAAGAAAGGAGCAAGCCTCTTTTCCTCCCTTCTGTTTTGTGCAGGCTACCCGCCCTAGGTCTGGTGTAACACTCACACCCCCAATCTGGCGCTAGACAATGAACCAATACAAACTCTAGATTCAACCACCTCTGAAAAGCCCACCCCCGTGACCGCATGAGGCTTTGAGGGGACATCCAGACACAAACCATAACAATAGTTGTACAGTATTTATCAACTTTTCTTCTTTACAGCTTGTGATTTTGTTTCTTTAAGAGAAGTTCATCCTATATTAAAATTATAAAAACATATTTCCCATAGTCTTTGAGAACTGCTGTTTTGTTTTTCTAATTTAATTTCTTTATTTACCTGGAGTTGATTTTTTTTTTTCATAGCACTGGGTATTGAACCCAGGGCCTATGCGCTGAGCTACATTCCCAGCCCTTTTTTATTTTTTATTTTGAGATGGGGTCTTGACCCCCTTGAGATGGGGTCTTAAATCACTAAGTTACCCAGGCGGGACTTGAATTTGCACTCTTCCTGCCTCAGCCTACCAGAGTCCTGGGTTTACGAATGTGCACCACCACACCCAGCTCTGAAGGTGATTCTTTTCTCTGTCATTACAATAGTCTCCCTTTATCTTAGGTTTCAGTTATCTGTAGTCAACTGTGGTCTGAAAATATTAAATGGAAAACTCCAGAAATAAGTGATTCATGTGTTTTAAATTGTGTACTATTCCAAGTTGCATGATGAACTCCCAAGTATCATGAGATTTCAAGGATAAAGCAGGCCAGCTTGTCCTGTCTCAGGCTGTCCTCTGCATCGCACTGCAGCCCTGCTGGGCTATGGATGGCCCACTTGTCCTGCGTGTCTGGTCACTTGGCAGCTGTCTGGGTTCTGAGATCGACTCAAAGTTTCTCAGTGCTTGCGTTTAAGTAACCCTTACTTTACTTAATAATGGCCCGATAATTGTCCTATTTTACTGGTATTGTTGTTCATCTTTTACTGTGCCTAATTTATAAGTTAAAAGTAAACTGTTACAAGTATAGGAACAAACAGTTTATATTGGGTTTGATACTGTCTGTGATTTCAGGTATCTACAGGAGCTCTTAGAATACATCCTCCATGGATTGGAGAGGTGGCATTGCGTTTGCTCCTTTGTGTTTCCTCCAATTTTTTTTTTTTTTGTGGGTACCGGGGGGTCGACCTCAGGACCTCGCGCGCCAGCAGGCGCCCGTGCCGCTGAGCGATATCACCGGCCCCTTTTTCGTATGTGGGTTCCGGGAGTCGAACTCGAGCCCTCGCGCTTGCCGGGCAGGTGCTTAAGCCGCTGAGCCATCTCACCGGCCCTCCACTTTTTTGTTTGTTTGGTTTTTTTTCTTTTTTGTTTTTTGTTTTTGTTTTGTTTTTTTCTGGCTTTATTTGGCTCTTTGTTTCTAGCTTGCAATAGACTATAGCATAGATTTTTATCCTTCCTTAAATTTTTTTGAGGGGAGGATGGCTCTGGGGATTGAATCCAGAGACTTAGCACTGAGCTACTTCCCCAGCCCTTTTAAAATTTTTTTTTATTTTGAGATAGAATCTCGCCAAGTCATTAGGTTGCCGAGGCTGGGTTCAAACTTGCAATCTTCCTGCCCCAGCCTCCAGGGTGCTGGGATTACAGGCAGGCGTCACCATGCCCAGCCTGTCTTCCCTTAATTTTTAATATAAGCACACGAGGCTGTAAATTACCCTGTGTTGGATGGTTTGCAACCTTAACTACGTGTTGGTGTCACCTGGGGAACTTTATCAGTGTGGATGTCTGAGACTCATCTCCTGAGATGATGATTTAATTGGTCTGGGGTGCAGCCTTAAGTGCTGGGATTTTTAAAGTATGTGATCAGAAATTATAAATGTCTCATATATGCTTTGAAACAATGTGTGTTCTACAGTTTGGGGTGTAGTGTTCTAATGCATGTATAAGATCAAGCTTGTTAATTGCACTTAGATTTCTGTATTCTTATTTTTTGTGTGTAGTTGATCTATCTTACAACAAAAATGTCTTAAATCTCCCACGATTTGGATTTTACCCCTTTGATCATAATTCTATCGGTTTTGACTCATATTTTCTTAGGTGTGTTGTTATGTATTTAGAATAACTACATTTTCCTGATGAAACCTTTGTTATAAGACTATCTCAAGAAGTGCCTTTCATTGTAAAGTTTATTTTATTTAATATTATTTTAACCAAATTATAAAAATGAATTATTTTAGATGACTTAGTTCTATGGATTCAGACTGCAAACCTGTGTAACAGCTGACATACTGATTCGGATTCTCAGGCTGGGTCTCACACACTCACACATACACACATCCTCACATCCCTTCTTCACTTATGAAACACCAACTTGCATCTTCTTTGCTGTCCTTTGGGGGTCAGATACCTAACTCACGCTTACATCAGGGTATGCCATTTGGAACCCACTCTATGGAGGGGGAGTCATTTATGCAACTTGGACAGATTTTGTCTCTTACCTTCCATCTCACCAGGTTATAAAAATTACTACTCAGATTCATCAGATTAGCCTTGAGGTCAAAGACAGTTCCACTGTTAGTCTGTCTGTCTTTTGTGTCAAAGTAGATTTTACTATATTACCAGCTGTTCAATACACATATGACAATTTTTTAATGCCATGCTTAGCATTTTAAGTGTCACCTTCCTGGAGTGAAGTATGGAAGTTTTATTGCTGAGAGTAGTGGGTGGCTTTGGAGCTGGGTAGTTCTGACTTTGATTCCTGACTTGGCCACTGGGTTTTCTTGCCAAAGTCACTTAACCCAAGTTTCCTCACTAGTAAAGTATGGCCAATTACATCTGAACTTCAAGAAGGCAGGCAGGGCCAGGTAAATGAACAAGCATCACTTTGAAAATTAGGTAGAATATCTGTGTCGTTCCTGTTAATGGTAATTAATGATAGCTCTTACCAATATTACATTCGTGGTCAAGTTTAAGAATCCAAGCTATGGTCCTCGTTGGTGACATTTTCACCATTTATTGAAACCTCAGCTTACAGTCTAGTCTATAATTTTCTAGTGAATGTGAACACAAATTTTTTCAGATGATGCATGGATTTGTCCAAGAGTAGGACAGGAATCATTTATGAAAACCCTGAAAATATATCAACTATTGTCCCAAATACTAGGGATATAAAGATAAATAAAACATGCTGTCTTTTCCGGAATGCACTGACTAAACAGATGCTCAGAAAGACTGAGGTTTTCATTCTTCACAGGCGATTCTTCAGCCAGTTCGTGGTTCCACAGGCAGCAGAAAGGGGTATGCGTATCTTCCCCTGGCACTGAACGTGATGAGCAGTCAAAAATCCCCTCTATGTTCCATATCAGAATTCTATCAAGGAAATAAACAAAAGATACCGAAATGGAAATTCTGCGTCATTCTGACCTCACAACTCACGCTATATGAGAAGGCGGTGGGGTCCACATTGCCACCAAATCACCTTTGTTTTCTGCCAGGCGGTCCGTGAGCTGTAGAGCAGAACTTCTGTCACTACTCAGCACTACCCCGTTTTAAACTTAGTTTCTGTCATTTCAGTTCAATTCCTTTTGCCTTTCTTGTAATACCAAAAAATAACTGAGTACTAGTAACTCAGTGCTATCACCCAGTGTGTTTTGGTTGCCTCGCTTCCATCCTAGAAACCCCTGGTTTCAGGTCAGTGCCTTCCCATTGGTGATCCCAACCCAGCACTGTCCGGGCTTCAAGCCTGCCCGTCCTGTATCTTTCAATAAAATCAGTCCCAGTAACACTTACATGAGGAGTGTTAGGCTCATGCTCTGGTCTCATTTGCAAATAAGAAAGTTAATATTACTATGTCTGTATTTCACTAATATAAAAGATTTAAATCCTGTTTTAAACTCTCCCAAGAAATATTTCTGTTCCAAAAAGAAGTAACTCGGGCCGGTGAGATAGCTCAGCAGTGTAAGCGCCTGCCTGGCAAGTGCGAGGGCCCGAGTTCGACTCCCGGTACCCACATACGGATAAAGGGCCGGTGATATCGCTCAGCGGCACAGGTGCCTGCTGGCACGCGAGGTCCTGAGGTCGACCCCCGATACCCACAAAAAAAAAAAAAAAAAAAAAAAAGTAGTAACTCTTGGACTAAAACTGTGGTCATTCTTCAGTGAATTTTTCAAATGAATATTGCTTTTCTTTGTCTGCAGTCACATCTTTCTAACATATTTCTCAAACATCACATCCCTGTAATCTTACATCACATTCATTGCAAAATCATTTATGTAGTTGACTCATCATTTCTAATCAGAGCCCAGCACACAGAACACGGAAATCTGAGGCAGTTATCTGGAAGACTTAGGCCTGAAGCTCCTTTTCCTGAAAAATGTGCAGGATTTGAAGGCCTGTGCATGGGCCCCAGCCTCATCACTTCATGCCTCTGATAACCTGCGGGTCACACAGTCTAGCCAGGCCATCATTTTATCTTCTGGAGGATAAGCGTCTTGGCACAGCATTCAGGTTATCAGCTGCTCTGCAATAAACCACCCCAAAACCTAGCGACCTAAAGCAACTGTTTATTTTGCTCACATATTAGTGAGGAAGGGATTTGGGAACAGCTCAGCTCAGGGTTTGTTGCTCATCCATGTGGCATCGTGTGAGATTGTGGGCCAGAGAATGCTGTTCCAAGGTGGCTTCACACAAACATGTCTATGCCTTGCTCTTGGGTCCCTCTCTATGGCATCTCTGTCCCCAAGGCCTTTTCATGCCCCTGGGACTTAGTGTGGTCTCCCAAGAGCGGCCGTATGTTTTTCCATGGCAGCTATCTTCCAAGAACCAAAAGTTGCCGGGCCAGGAAAGGATTATGCCTCATCCTGACACAGTGTCACATCTACCGTGTCTTATCATTGAAAGCAGTTACAAAACTCGAGGGTGGAAAGATAGAGTCCAGCTCTTGCTGAGGGAATGGCAAAGTCACATTGCAGATGAGAATATGGGATGTGCCCACAAATGTTTAGCAGGCCCTCGGGGGGGTGGGGAGGATAGGTAAGTGTGTATATGGTCATTAGAGAATTGTAAATTTTATTAATATAAAGGATATGCAGCACACCATTTACAATTGTACTGTTTGTAAATTTCATGTCCCGCAATTGATTCAATCAGAGTGCTTCCACTGGTTTTTGCCAAACTCTTAGATCATTTGACAACCTACTATTTCAAATAAAGACTTTGTCTTATTTGCATTTATCTCCTTCAGTGACAAATTCCTGCACTCCAGTAGACTTTCCATAAACAAAAGTGAAAGGATTATTAGTCACAGTCACAAACCAAAATACGTTGTTTTTCAAAAGCCTCATAATAGCTGGGCATGGTGGTGCTTGTCTGTAATCCCAGCACTGTGGTAGGCTGAGACAGGGAAATCTCAATTTCTAGCCCAGCCTGGTCAACTTAGTAACTTAGTGAGATCCTGTCTCAAAATAAAAAGGGCTGGGGAGGTGGGATGTAGCTCAGTGTGAAGGCCCTGTGTTCAATCCCAGGAGCCACACACACACAAAAAGCATTTTATTGATAACTTGACATGATGCAAAGCACTTTCAAATATGCCTTTAACTAATACTCATAATATTTTGAGAAATTGTCATCCTCATTTTCTAGGGGGGTATATAGTCAGCTTTCTGTCACTGCAACAAAATAACCTAATGCAATTAACTTATAAAGACAAGAGTCTATTTTAGCTGATGGTTCTGGAGGTTCCAGTGCAAGATCAAGTGACCCCTAACTGTGGACCTCTAGTGTGGCATCAGTTGGTAGTGGTGGGGGTGTGTTGTGCAGCAGACCACTTAACAACATGAGCCAGAAAAGCAAAGGTCGGGCCAGGGTCCCCAACCGCCTTTGGGGACAAGGCTCAGCGACCTAAGGACCTCTAGTAAGACCTCACCTTACTAAAGCTCCACAGCACCTCACTAGTGCCACCCTGAGAACAAGCCCTTAACCCTGGAGTCTTTGGGGAACAGGGATCTAAACCAGAGCAACAGAAAGTGACTGTGGATTGCAGAGTGGTGGCTGCTGACAAGAAAGAGCCACAGAGAGGCCTCAGGGCCTTCTTCTGCCTTTTCCCTTTTCTAAAATTCATTGTTTCCCATTGTTTTCCCAAAGTAGATTTTCTTATCTCTCCAGGAAGCACGGTCTAAAGTTTACATTGTCATTCTTTGTTTTGGTTGAAGAATCCATTTTGCAGGGTCTTTTTTGTTTTATTTTTTAGCAAAACATTCTTTATAGGAAAAATAGGAAATAAACACAAGCAACAAATTGAAGCCAAAAGCCATGTATGACCCTGCCACTCTGTATTAACAGATAGCTAAGGTTAACATTTCGATCTGTGTCTCAGCTTTTCAGTCTGAATAGCATAAGCATCTCTTTGTACACTGAAATGTACATAGCACTGCTTTTGTGTTCTTTAAATAGTAATGCATCCTATTTGATATTTTCTTTGAGTGCTTCAAGTGCTGTGCTGAAGTTTTAAGTTGTTTGTCTAAACTTTCAATATTAAATGAATAAATAGCAACTGCTTTCCCAGCAGCTGCGTGGCAGCTAGTCAAAGCCGGCTTGTGCGTGGTACGAGATGCAGAACTTTCATGGGAACATGATATCGTTTCTCAGAAAATCTCTCGCCTTGTACTTTCTTGTGGTCATAAGTGGGGGACGTTCTGTGTGACTCACAGACCAGGCCCATGGATGGGTCTGACCAAGGCCCCCTTCCTCTCAGACACTTGAAGGAAATCTGTCCTGGTTTATGTTTGGCTTTACACATTGAATATCCTCCATCCAAAACAACTTGGCATCATGAGTTTCCGACTGTGGATTTTTTTCAGGTTTTGGATTATTTGCAATACATGGTGAGCTGTCCTGGGGATGGAGCCCAAGTCTACACACAAAATTCATTTGTGTTTTGTATTTGCTGTATACACGTATCTTGAAGGTCATTTTTACACAAGTTTTAGTGCACCTGCATTTTGTGACAGTCACACAGGTTGGTGTGGAATTTTCCACATGTGGTATTCATGTGGTTTCAGATTTTGTAGAATTTCTAATTTCAAATTTTCAGATTAGGGATACATAATCTGAATGACATAATATTTATCATACCTTTACCCGATAGAAATGAGGAAGCCCACTCTCTCTTCTAGACATTTCTTAAAAGAATGTCTGCTTCATTGATGCTGTATAGACTGTGACCTAAATAACAATTCTTGTCTGTTTTTCCCTGTTTAGGCAGCAATAAGGAAAGAACTAAATGAATTTAAAAGCACAGAAATGGAAGTTCATGAAGAGAGTCGACAGTTTACAAGGTAAGTGGTTCAGATTATTGAAAATGCTTAAGATGGTAAATTTTACGTTAGGTCTGTTTTATCACAATTTAAGTTTTTTTTTTTTTCAGTATTATACAGCCATCAAATGAACATTTCTGCTTTTCCCACATTCACCCTCATTTCCCTTTTCTGGTAACCTAATGGTCAATGTGGCAGTTTTAAAGATATGACCAAGGATGTTGTAAACTTCTAAAATTTCGTGGTAAACTCAGCTATCTCTTTTAGGAACACCAAGGCTAATCATGCTGAACAAGAATTTCTAAAATTAAATCCTTTTTTTTTGTTGTTGTTGTTTTCCTTCAAAGAACTCTGAATCATTTTTAAGGGCTACATCTTGGCTCTCTTTTTAGTTTTATTTTCTGGGCCAAGAGGCAAGTGTCAACAGCACTTATTCTGCTTTGGAACTGACTCTTGGAAGTTCTATGCCCAGAGCAGATGCTGGTGACAGTCAACGTGGGCACACATGTGTTGCTTTGGGCTCACAGTAGACATAACTTAGGATGGCAACTGAATTTTTAGAAGATATAGTTTGAATAGGAACCCAGTTTTACCCAATTTTATCAGTACTACAAATTGCTCCCGTGTTAGCTTGTCCATTACTGTAACAAAAACCTGAGGTAACCAACTTACAAAGAAAAAAGTTTGTTTTGGCTCACAGTTTCAGAGGTTTTAGTCCATGGTCAGTTGGATCTGTTGCTTTGGGGCCTGTGACAAGGCTACTATCACGGCAGTGGTGAATGGCAAAACCACCCACCTCATCCCAGGGAATAAGACAAGAAGAGACCAGAGTTCCACACCCCCTTCCATGTTATCCATCCCCTAGTGGCTGAAAGACCTCCCACTAGACATCCCCTTTAAAGTTCCCACCCTCCCAATGGGGCCAAGGTGAGGGTCCTTGGGCACACTTAGGATCCAGACTATGCCACTGATAGTCCTACTATTTTTCTTCCCTGAACACTTCAGTTTCGCAGACTACTAAAATCAGAAGGGACCCGAGTGATCAGGTCCACACATCACAGGTGTCCTGGTTCTCTCTCTCTCTCTCTCTCTCACACACACACAGGTGTATGAGCCCTGTTCTACATCACGGGTGCATTCCTAAAAATTTGCATAGAAATCAAATCTTTAAAAATTGATTTGATTTTAAAAAATGCTTTCATGAAGAAGACCACATTCTAAGTTTTCAGAAAATAAGAACTAATTAAGCTAGAAACAGGCTCTGTGAGGTAGGTACACTTCTTTTTTTTTTTGTGGGTACCGGGGGGGTCGACCTCAGGACCTCGCACGCCAACAGGCACCCGTGCCACTGAGCGATATCACCGGCCCCTTTTTCGTATGTGGGATCCGGGAGTCGAACTCGGGCCCTCGCGCTTGCAAGGCAGGCGCTTATGCCGCTGAGCCATCTCACCGGCCCGGTAGGTACACTTCTTGATGCTCCTGGTCCCATGTGGTCCCTGGCGGTGGCAGTGTGTCCTATACTGGGGATTATGTGACCTGGAAAGGAAGCAGCAGCAGAATGTAGTTATTTAATAGCAACTCATGGAGTTCTTAGGGACCCTGATCACAGGAGTGCTCCATAGCTCGTCCTCATGTGAAAGTCTGTGTAGAGAAGAAACTCCCTTTCTCCTAGGGGTCTTTCTCCTTCACTTGTTTGCTTTCACTCTGTCCTGTCTGTATTTGCAAGTAGGGCTTTTCCACCATCCTGAGTGTGCAGTTTTCCTCCGTGGAGAGCTTTCTCCTGTTATAATCTACCCTTGGACCAGTGACATGCCCTTAGCAAGCCAGATTTCACCTCTCCCTGCCACTTCTGGGGTCAGGAAAAGTATGGGCTAAAATGTGATGCCTGAAGTTGCACTTTTCCACCAAAGTTGATCATAAAATAGAGGCGGGATATTTATGGTGACATCGCCCTGGCTGGGGCCTGCGGGGAACTGGCAGATGGCCTGTGTTTGAGAGGTTGAGTCCACACCCCTGAGCTGCAGTACTGCATCAGCCCACACTGTCCCTCAGGACAGTTTTACTTCTGCATAGTTTTCCTAGAAATCATAGTATCTGATCCGATAGTGTGAAGAGCAAATAAAATACAGCAGAAAGTAATCAAATAAAAACAACACATTTTTAAGGATGTCCTCATTTTATGAAAATTAAATGTAGTGAAAAAGGTTGTTTTTGTTCTGTCTTGCTCTTTGAAGAAAGACAACAAAATTAAGGAACGGGGAGAAATCAGGACCTTTTCTTTTTTATGTATGTCTTTTTATATATAAAAGTAATATATTTCAGTTAAGCATTCAAACAGTACAAAAGTTTATTAAGTAAAAATAACCTCCTTCACTCCTTTCCCAACCTCATTTCCACTCTCACAGGTAAGCACTGGTAAAAGTTTGAGGTAGATCCTTCTAGAGATTTTTCTATGTATTTACTAACATGTATGCACAGAGTACATGCATGTGTACGCATGTGTTTATGTACCCTCTCTCACACACAAACACAGCATTGGAAAATCCATCCTTACTAGTATCTATCTCATCCACTTGAATGACTCTGCAGGATCCCATAGATAATGTGCTATAAATTATTGAACAGTCACACGATGTGGATGTTTATAAGGGCTTTAGTTTTTCATTATGAAAGCACTGCCATGCACGTGTCTCTGTATATACATGCCATTCTTTCTGTGGTGAAGCCATTAAGAGCATTTGCTGGGTCACTAGATAGATGTCTTATAGTTTGAAAGAAAATACTCCATTATCGTCCCAAAGAGCTCTTAATTACTGAGCTATAGTTGATGCCCCTCACCCATCACTGTCTGGGGGAGGGGAGTGGTCGAGAGGCTTATATTTTATAGGATAAACAATACTACCCTGTTTCACTGGTTTCTGTGAGGTTGAACATCTTTACTTGTGTTTACTGACCATTTGTTTTTGTTCTTTGATTTGCCAATTCGAAACTTTTGACCAATTTTATAGTACTGGGGATTGAATCCAGGGCCATGTGCATGCTAAGCAAGTGCTCTATTATGGAGCTGCATCTCCAGCCCTTTTACAAGTTTTATTTGAGACCAGGTTTCACTGAGTTGCCCTGGCTGGCCTCAAACTCAAGATCTGCCTGCCTCGGCCTCCCAAGTAGCTGGGATTACAAGTATGCACCACCACACCTTCCTTGGGTTGTCTTTTTGATATGGACTAGTAAAATCTCCTTAGGGGCCAGTGAGATGGCTCAGCGGCATAAGCGCCTGCCTGGCAAGCGCGAGGACCTGAGTTTGACTCCCGGATCCCACATACGAAGAAAGGGCCGGTGATATCGCTCAGCGGCACGGGCGCCTGCTGGCACGCGAGGTCCTGAGGTCGACCCCCGGTACCAAAAAAAAAAAAAAAAAAAAAAAAAATCTCCTTAGATATTGTATATATTAGACCTTGATAACATATGGCATGATATTTTTAACTTTTTAAAGTGACCTTTTGTTTAAATTTTTGCATATTGAAATTTTTTTTTATTTCATTGTTTGTATCTTATAGAGAAAGGCTAAGATTATAAAACTGTAATTTTTAGCTTTTACATATGCTTTTTTTACACTTAGAAATTTGATTCATTGGGCATTTATTTTTGTATATGATTCAAGAGAGTAAACTATCTGGGCATGGTAGCACAAGCCTGTAATCCCAGTACTCCAAAGGCTTAGGTAGAGAGTCCCAAATTCAGGCCAACCAGAGCTACATAGTGAGTTCAAGACCAGCCTGGACTACATAGAGAAATTCTATCTCAAAAAAAATTTTTAAATGCTGGGCATGGTGGCACACACCTGTAATCCTAGCACTCTGGGAAGCCAAGGCAAGAGAGTCAAAAGTTCCTGAAGTGGGCAGTTTAGCAACTTATCAAGACCCCGTCTCAAAGTATTAAAATAAAGAAAAGGGCTTTCGGGCCGGTGAGACGGCTCAGCGGCTTAAGCACCTGCCTTGCAAGCGCAAAGGCCCGAGTTCGACTCCCGGATCCCACATACGGAAAAGGGGCCGGTGATATCGCTCAGCGGCACGGGTGCCTGTTGGCGCGTGAGGTCCTGAGGTCAACCCCCCGGTACCCACACAAAAAAAAAAAAAAAAAAGAAAGAAAGAAAAGGGCTTTGCACTGTATCTCAGTGCAAAGGTTGTGGGTTCAACTCCAACACCATAAAAATAAATTAAGTAATTTCAAACAGAGAGTAAATGAACTTCACCTTTTCTGGGTCAATAGTCAATTGTCTTAATGCCACTTATTTCCTCCTGGATATGATTTTTTTCTTACATATACACAAGTCAGTTTCTGGATTCCTTGTTTGCCCATGCCTGCCTGCGTTACATGGGTTAGTTAGAGTAAATTCGCAGTATGCTTTTATATCTGATGGAATATTTTTTCCCCTTCAAAATTCTATTGGCTATTTCTCTGTATTAGTCATTTAGAGAAATTTAGAATGTGCTTGTTGTGTTTCATGAAACAGTCTGTTGATATTTTCATTGTTTAAGTAAATATAAGTAGATGCAAGTAGATAAGCCTTTGGGAGATAACAAGAGTAAACTTTAAAAGATTTCCCAAAAAATATTGATTAACATTCTTTAAAATGTCTTTCTGGATAAGGAAAAATTAAATACTCATATCACCAAAATAAATATGCCTTGCTTAAGTAGTGTTTAAATCCTGGCAGTAAAGCAGATGTCTACTGCTATTTTTTCCATTAATTTATATGACATCACTAGAGTTGCATTCCAGTGGGGAAATATTTTTGGCTTTGGAGACAAAAAAATCATAGTTACGACTTTCATATTGTTTTCTGTATTTCTTTTAAGAGGAAAAAGTTTTGGTAAACATTACTGTTTCTAATCAAAATAAGACAAAAGTATGGTAATGTCTTACATTTAGAAAATTAATCATATAAAAGATAGCAGTACTCTAGCACCAGCGGCCCTTGGGAGTTATAAACACCTTATGAATCATTATCTTGGCCTCTAAATGCAACCTAGATACACAGCAGCTCTTCTTTCTTCTAATTAGCTCTAGATTTTATCTGCTTACACCAAGTAAGCCTGGCCTTCCAAACTTGAATCTCTGAGCTCCCTGTGGATTTGAGGTGGTTAATAAATGGGTTGAGACAGCTGTGCTGCCTACACTCAGGCACCTCTTTATCCACACAGTGATAAACCCATGAGCTCTGGAAGGATCCATGCCCACATATACCTTCCTTTGTTTCTGTATCTTTGGAAAAACACGCAAAACATTGCTTGCCTCTCAGGAGGGGAACTGAACTGGTGGCTGGGGGAGACTCATCCTTAGGAACCTTACTGAATTTTTAGACATAAGAATGTTTTACCTGTTCAACACCAACCAAATTAAAAAAAAAAAAAAAAAAAAAAGAAACTGAAGGATCCCCAAGTCCTCGTTTTTGTAAGCAAGGATTCCATCATGGTGGCTTGTCTTCTATACTATATCGGCACTAATACTGTGACTGTCCCACTTTTTTGTGACCCAAAAAGACATCTCTGGTACCTCCATCATGGAACACATTCTGTGGCATGTTTCATCTGCCTTGATGAGGAATGGCAGTGATCTGCTCTTCCATAGAATTGTCCCAGTTTCTTCCAGTAATTCTGCAAATCCCAGTATTCCAGCTCCCTAGAATTGCAGTGCATGAGAGAGCTTTACCATAGGGACAGGGGTAAATGCACCCCACAGAATTCATCCTGAAGCCTTTTAGGGTACCAGGCCTTAACCCCAGTCCCTTAGAGCACTTCTGCTTGTCTGACCACATCCTGAATTTTCTCCCCAGCAGCCCAGTCAGCCCTTGGCTCAAAACCCCAAAGTCCATTTTAACAGCAGGCTGTCTAGACTAATTAGACAGGGTCACTGTAGTCCCAGTAGAGACCACCGTGACAAACAAAAGCCACTCTCCATTCCATAGTAAATGGAATTCCTATAATATAAACTGATTCTCAAAATTATAAAGACAAATTGCATGAAACATCAAAGTTCAGTTACAAACTAAACTTTTAAATGATTACAGCTGAGTGATAAGTTTAAGAGTAATCTTCTGGATAATTTTTGTGTTCCAAATTTGTTCAGGTGTCAACATGTACCAGATTTATAATCAGGAGAGAATATGACTTTTAAAAAATTAACTTTTAATTTTGTAAATAACATTTTCAGAGCATGTAAAGTACTTTCATATATGTAATTTGATTAGCTTTTAAATTATTTGCTTATTAAGGTATATATATATCATAGACACAAAAATCACTAAATTGAAGCTCTTAGAGTGAAAATGGGTCTAAGAGATCACTGGCATCATGTCGAGTGGAAAATCAAGGTATCGATTAAATGGATATGTAACAGTAGTGTATTTAAAATTCAGATGCCTAGAAAAAATAATTAAAAAAATAATATCAAAAACTCTTTAGGGCCGGTGAGATGGCTCAGCGGCGTAAGCGCCTGCCTGGCAAACGCGAGGGCCCGAGTTCGACTCCTGGATCCCACATACGAAAAAGGGGCCGGTGATATCGCTCAGCGGCACGGGCGCCTGCTGGCGGGCGAGGTCCTGAGGTCGACCCCCCGGTACCCACACACACACAAAAAAAAACCTCTTTAATGGTTTATAATAGGGTTTTCTCTACTTCTAAATATTCTTAATGTAATATTGTTAGACACATACACTTTTTTAAAGAAGTGATCCCATTCTGTACTTTCTTGAGGTAGTGCCATCCTATGTGAATTTACAAATAAAGTAAACCACCTTTCAGCTGCTAGATAAGCGTAGCTAGTCAAGACTTGCCATCATCAGAACTATACCTGGGGCAGCAATAAAAATTCATGGAGGGGCTCTGCTTGTGCACAGATAGTTGCAAAATTCTTCCTCGCCTACTGGTGTTGCAAGCCTGCCTCAGTATTGGAGCTAAGGAAGAGCCCAGCCAGCACGGGGTCTGACCTCTCAGGTAGAACAGTGAGCTGTGACTTAGGAAAGCACCCTCATTTGATTAATGTAAGTGTACGTGCCATGTCACAAGGGTGAACCTCTGAAAGGAAGGGAGAATAAGAGCCGAGATGTAGTTCAGTGGTAGAGCGCTTGCTTGATCCCCTGGGCTTGATCCCCAGCACTGCAAAATAAATAAAGTAAAAGGCAAATTGATTATTCAGGATTTCTGTATGTATCAAATGGGGAAGTAATATTTAATATTTGTGGGTAATAAGATTTTTATAGTAATCTAAATAAGTTTATAGGAAGATGAGTAAATTTTTTAAAACTAAATTGTGGAGGAACCATCATTAGATGAATAATTACCCTTTATCGGAATTCCGTGATTTCAAAATAGCTTCTCCCTTATTCATTCCCTCTCTTCAGTAAGAAAATAATAAAAATGTATTTCAGTTTTAAAAAGAGGAAAATGTACATAACTTCAAATTTGAGTCTCAGAAAAGTTCCGAAAAGAGGGTGGACCTAAAGTTTAAGTGTCTTTAGAGTGTGATATATCTATGTATTGCTCTGTCAGCTTGAAGCCTAAAGCCAAAATTTCACTTCCATCAGATAGACAAATTTCTCAGGATGTAAAACTGAACTTATGTTTTAAAATGAATGCAAACCACTGAGTAGTAACAAGCTTAAGAATAATTTGCATTTTCAGTACCTCTAACCATGACGTTTTAGAGCCAAATTTGAAGATAAGATGCCTAATTTAACAGGCAATAGATGTCAGCACAGTCACTTCAGATAGGCCCCACTTACTAGGAAGAAAATGTAACAGGATGCTGAGGGAGGGACAAGGGTTAGGATAGATGAAATGGCCAGGAAATGAGTCTCTTAAGGAAACAAGAGGTATCCTATGATTAAAATGACAAGAGGGAGCTACCGGTCCACTGTTAGGGGAGAAGACAGACATTCCACCCCCAAAGGAAGTGAGCTGATGTAGAGAGAAAAGTGGGTGCCCGGTGCACAGGGCCTGCGGCTGGGGGACTGTGCATGATGTGAGGGTCTCAGTGACTGAACTGGTGACGTCTTTGCATCTCAACTGCAAAGCATGAGCCAGGTGTGGTGGTGCCTTCTTGTAATCCCAGTACTCAGGAGGCTGAGGCAGGATTGCCTCAAGTTTGAAGCCACCCTGAACTATGTAGTGAGACCTTGCCTCAGAAAACAAAGAAAGAAAGAAAGAAAGAAAGAAAGAAAGAAAGAAAGAAAGAAAGAAAGAAAGAAAGAAAGAAAGAAAGAAAGAAAGAAAAAGGAAGGAAGGAATGCAGAGATGCAGAGCATGGAGATCATACATCTGCCCAAGATTATGATCAGGAGTGGAGTGAAGAACTGAACTCCAAGTGGACACATCCGTACATTAGCACAACTGACTTGCAAGTTTTGAAAAGTTTGGTATATCTTATTTTTATTCTGACTTCCAGGAAGTCAAATACACAGAAATGATATAAGAAGTCCCACGTATCCATCAAGCAGCCTCTCCAGTTATTAACTTATCGCAAATCTTGTTATGTCTCTTCTGTCTTTATTCAATTTTTAATGCTTGGATGCTGCACAGCCACATTTATTAAGACGCACCACATACCAGGTGGTACCTGTGTGAGTATGTAAAAATGAACGAAAAGGGTTCTCTCCTCAGCTTCTCACGTTCCAGTAGCAGAGTCCCTCCTGCACAAAGACCAGATCAGGTGATTAATAATTGGTGCAAACCAAAGGCTATAGGAGCACAGAAGAGAGTGCCACCAATGCCTTCCTGAGAGGTAGAGAGAAGGGAGTTTGGGCACCTCACAGTGAGATTGTACAAAGTAGACATGGGAAGAAAGACTCATCAGGAGCACAAAAGCACTTTGGGAGCAAATGACTGGAAGATGCAGGTGAAGCATGAGCTTGGCCACATTCTGCAAAGCCAACCTCACCACTCCAAGAAATTCAAATGTTATTTTGTAGAGAATGAGGAACAATATGATTCTTTTAACAAAGAACTGGAGTAACGGAGTTGATATTTCATAATAGTAATAGTCTGAAGCATGGATTTGACAGAGAGAGCCTGGGGCAGGGAAATCAATTAGAAGATTTAGTTTACCAAGTATACAGGTCAGCTTTTCTATTGTTGGGACAAAATGCCAGACACTTACAACTTAAAAGAAGAGAGGTTTAATTTGGCTCATGGTTTCAGAGAGTTCAGTCCATGGTTGGCTGGCTATAAAGCAGGAACATCATGGCAGAAACACATGGTACAGTAAAGGTGCTCACTTCATGGTGGCTTAGGAGGACAGCACCAGAGAAAGCTTTACCTTCCAAAGGCATGCCCCTAGTGACTACCTCCCGCATCTAGGTTCAATCTTCCCATTGAGCTATGAACATCAATGGACTAGTCCACTGATGAGTATAGTGCACCCATGATCAAGTCCCCTCTTCAAGAGTCTCTTAATCCAATCACATTGACAGCTGAGATTAACTGGCACACTGAGGTAGATGAGCATTAAGTTACAGAAAACAGTAAAGTTACAAAGCAATGATAAGTAAAGTTACATAAATGTGGAATTTCAGAAGTATGCTGAAGAGCTGGATGAGATAAGGCTTTATGAAGAAGATGGCTTTTGACCTTGATCTTGATAATGAAAACATAGATGGGAAACAAAGGGAGAGAATTGTAGTATTAGGGACAGCATGTTCAAAAGCACAGGGCTACAAAATGCAGGCATGTTCTAGAATTTGCATGGAGAATATGAAGCCCACTAGCTAGCTAGCAAGCAAACCATCAAAGTGGTGCCCACAAAAGATGGTAAGGGCTTTAATGATTCAAAGCCAGGCAGTTGAGGCAGGACATGGTGATAAAAGGGAGATGAAGGGTAAAAGAGATAAATAAATTGCAAATTTGATATTTCTAGACTAAAAATATTTTTAAAAGTAGACTGTTACACAAGCTAAAATGTGCAAGACAACCTTTGTATAGTGGTGGGCATGTTTAGTATGTTACCTGTGGAACATCTGGGTAAATTGACCAGCCAGCAGTTGGAAATTTGGATACAGAAAGTTGATTTGGAGTCACGAGCTGGAACTGACGTGAGGCTAAAGGTAATGAAATAATGACTATTTGTTGTTTTCCTGTGATATCTACAGACTGGGTATCACCACATCCTTTTGTGAGTGAGAATGTGATGGCGAGGATAGTGATGTTTTGTCTTGATTGCTCTATACCCTGAATGCTGTAACCAGCATCTTTGTATAAGGATCATCTTTGGTTTCAACATAATATTTGTAACAATATTCTAGCTACCTTTCCTTGTAAACGTCACCTTACCTTATTTAGATCGCTGAATACAGGGTACACAGACTCAAAGTTTCTGTTTCTTATCCCAGGTTTCATCGTCCATAAAGGAGTGTGGGACTGTTTGCAAGCACAGATGATTATCTTTAGGGGAAAGAAGCCCTGCTTCCCAAGAAGCTGATATTACACTGAGACTTGAGTGTGTGTGACTCCATCTAACTTGTGGTGAAGGAAGTGTGTGACTCAGCTTTGTTCGAAAGTACTCCTCACCTCGACAGCCCAGAGGGGCCAACGAGTGAAGGGAAGGATGCAGTAAACTTGTTGCCCAGAAAGGGTATTGATGGTAAGGGATACTGTGGTTTCATCAGCTATTCTTTGTAAGGAGTTTAATCAAAGAAGATGAGCAGAAGACAATCACCAGCTCCCTACTACCAGAAAGCCAAAAGATTTAGTGTCTGTGGGTTAAAGAAAAATTGCTGGGCACTGGAAAGGGGTGGGAGTTGAAAATCAGAAAGAAAGGGATATATTTCATTATGTTAATGAAGAAAAGGAGAAAATTGAAGCATAAATGTATTTTCGAAGTAGGCATTTGGTAGATGAGAACTTATTAAGGGGTTTGGGAATCTTAAACACCCAACATGGATTCCTTAAAGACTGAATTTTACACAAATATTCTTGTTTTACCATTAAGTTGGTACAGTAAAGTACCGTTCTTTTATGTTGTGCCAGCGAATCCAGTTGCCAGAAACAAATCTGAATGTTTTCATGCATCTTTTTCTTAAATGCAAGAAACTTCTACTGACTCTTACCAAGCATGCTTATCCAAATTTTGTTGTATGCTTTCGGTAGCACAGCTATACACACTTGACATTTTTATACCCCTTTCCTAGTGTGTCCATTTTCCACAAAGATAACAGGACTAGACATAAAGGCAGATGCAGTGTGCCCTATAAAACTGTCATAAGCTTTAGGAACAAATCAATTTTTTTTCCTTTCCCTATCTTTATTATCTCCAAAGTCAAGCAACTATACTTGATCTAAAGATACTATCGACAATTATGACACCCTTTTAAGAATGCAAAGTTAAAATTTAAGTAAGGTAGAAGCATGTGCTGCCTGCTGTTAGTTCTGAGGGGGAATGCAAAGGACCAGTTTTTTTTCAGCGCTGCATTACAAAAAAGTTGAATTGCTGCTATTAAAATAAAGTACATGCATCAGAAAATATACATCCCAAGGCTTAAAGGAACAGAGAAAATTTCTGCTAAGTCGTGTGTGGGAGAAAGCTCATTTTTTTTATATTAGGAGTCTGCAGGTTGCATCCATAAATACAGTATTTACTTTCAATGCCAGAGGTCAGTGAGATGAAAATCACAGACAGTATCCCTGTGAGCCTACAAGCAGTATTGTTTACAATGAGAAATCCTTTATTATTGTATTGCCCATTCCCATGGCCTGAATCCCAAGCTCAGTTTGACACCTGCTCCCCTGTATATCTCACTGTGTGTAAATATCACCTTGCATTTAATTGTTATTCTCAGTTGTTTTGTGGCCCTTTTTATTAAAAATACATAACAAAAAGGCAAGACCTAAATAGAGTTTATTTTATTCTTAGAGCACAGAGTAGAATTTCCTGAATTACATTTGGAATGTGGAAGACTGTATTTGTCAATTTCAACCCAAAACTAAGCATTTCATCTATTGGTTAAATTTAGATCCCTCTGCTCATTGATAATTATTTTTTTAAATCATTTCAAAATGAATGATTTTACTTAAAACTTTTTTTTTTAATTTGCCCCTCTTGGCCTATTATAAAAAGCCAGAACCATTTTATAAGAAAAGTAACCAGCATTATTGTACCTCTTGCTGCACTCAGCTATGGGCATTAATAAAATAAACTTGCTCTCTGTACTATTGTCATCTTTCTAATAGGATAAAACATACTTTGCTTTGAAAATTTTTCTTCGCATGCCTAAGTGTCTGTCTCTGGCTGATATTTTGTTTGATTTTTGTTGTTATTGTTTGTTTGTGGTGCTGTAATTAAATCTAAGGCCTGGTACATGCTAGGCAAGTGTTCTACCACTGAGCTACACCCCCCAGACTTTGTTTTATAGTGTTTCAATTGAGCCATAAAAATTAACTTTGTTCCCCTTTTTTTCAAAATCGTCCTTTTCTTTAGCTATTTTAGTGTCATTTTAGTGTCTTGGGAGAAATATCAGGAATAGAATGTTCTTTTCTTTCTCTATGATTATAAAATCATGGAACATTTTTTAAAAATTTCTAATCACAGATCTCTCTATATAACAGTAAATATAAGACATTACCACTTTATCGATTAGTTAGGATGCATGTCATAGAAAGTTTCTGTTTGATTGATAAAAGGAACAATTTTTCCACTGTGGAGCAATCGATGTAATTTTTTAATTCCCTACAATAAGATTCACCCAATACAAAAATGAAAACCCGGTATTTCAATATATTGTTTTCCTTGCATAACATACCAGATTTATGAACTACCCACACTTTTTCTTCATATTGGTCGGGGTGTTTAGAGAAATTTTATGTTAGAAGTTAACTACTACTAACCTAATTAAGTAATTGGCACCACTAGTTATTACATTAGAATGATCCCTTAAATAAAAGGCTGTACAGAGAACTAAAGGATTATGAGCTAAGATGCATTTCACAGAATAAAGCTATTTTCTTGGTTAATTTTAAGAGGCAGAAATCCTGCATAATTCCTCTAGCAGCCCATCCTGGGGTCTCCTGCCAGCAGCCCTGAGAAGATGCAAAGGCACAGGCCACCCTCCCTGCGATCATGGCTCTGCCTACTTTCTGCACGTCTGCAGTCCTCCCAATGTCCTTCTGTTCTATAAAGAAAGTAAATGTGTGTAAGAATTGTTTTTCTTTTATCTTTTTTTTTTTTTTCATGCTGAGGATTGAACCCAGGGGCGGGTGTACACTAGGTACATACTCTACCGCTGTGCTACGCCTATGTCCCCTGGATTTCATTTTTGTTGTGGCTGTTGCTGTTGTACCCCAATTCCAGGTTTTTGCTAAAGTCCACCTTTCATTAGGCTTATGTAGAACAAGTGAGTGGGTTTTCTTGGGTACCTGAGATGTGATTAAGGAAGAAGACAAACTCATCCCTAGGAAGGTCCCAGGCAGAAAAGAAGTATAGTATAAAAACAAGAGTGACCATTTCCATCTTCTTTTTAAGGGATGTTAAGGTATGTGTATTAATACGAAGGTAGAAAGAAGGTACTGCGTAGGCTTTCTCAGCTTTCTCCTAGTTATTACCAATCAACCTGACAAAATTAGTTCTCTGGTGCTCAGCAGTAAGGCAACTTGCTTAATAATTTCCTGGGTATGTGAAGTGTCTTGCATTTTCTTAAACTATTTAACTAAGATCTACAATATTCTGAGAATAATCTTAGGCATCTGAATAGCTGTTTTAATTGAAGGAAAAAGCAATCACGTGTCTCCTTCTCACTTATCCAGATATATTGATCTTTATATCAACATATAAATTTGGTTTGGTTTTTTGGTTTCATCTTTATATCCTTAGTGGAATGAGTGTAGTTACTTACCTTTCTCTAATGTCACTAAAAAGTTCTGAAATTGAAGTGAAAATATATTTAAGGAAATGAAAAAAAATACATCCCTCAAAAATCACCAAATATTGAAGAGGAGTTCTGCATCCTTAAAATCCATAAGTTAGATTTTGCATCCTGCAACGAATTCAGTACGGAGTTGGATTTAAAACAAAAATACAGTCGCTTACACTTAACAGAGGAAAAAACAAACCTGCATAAACACTGCATACCCTGATATGAACCACATCAACACACAACAGGCATTTTATTTGTACTTCATGGAGTTAGGCGGACAGAACTTTCAAAAATTATACAATATTCACAACACAAAAAGCTACTCTAATCTACCACATAGTAGTACATCCATTCTTACAAGGTGAAAACTTTGTTTTCCTCCCCTCTGGCTCAAAAGTTTCACCAGTCTGTTACTATTTTTAAGTGGTCCTAGCAGCATATTTCAGAGTAAGAAATTTTCCTCAGAGTAGGTCACGTGGACTTAAACTAACAAAAGATATATGAACTTCTGTCATTCTTATCAATATGGCAGAGCTGCTTAAGCATTCCTAAATTTCAAGTGTCTTAAGCCTATCCTTCATAGTAAAGCATATACTTTGAGACCATTATCTCTTCACTTCATTAGAGTATGTTGTGAGCACTAAAAAACCTTTTAGATGCAGTTTATCTATGACATTGCCCCTTGGCAGCTCGACACGGTTCATCTTTCATTAGTATTTGCCCTCTACTTCCTGGTGGGATACACTATTGTCCTACATGACAAAGCAAAATGAACTTCCAGAGTTTGAATATGTTCTAGAGGAGAAAGCAGTGACAAAAGTAACCACCAATTAAGGAGAACATCTTTTGGAGAGAAAGCACGTCCCCTAGACAGTGCAAAACCCAAGTTTAAGTTAGGCTCTACTGGAAGAGCAGGCAGAGACTGAAGGGTGGTGGGAGTATAGTGACATCTACTTAAAGGAGAGATTTTTCATGAAGCAAGCTTTACTTTTTCTCTTTCTCACAATTTTACCCCAGAACTGCACTGCTGGTCATAGTGCTCGTCAGTGTCATGAGGATTGTTGCAAGAGTCAAATACACGGTGATTCTTAACAGTCCATATAAACAAAGCTGGTGGTCTTTGGAAATCACTATTAGATTTTACCTGGTGACAACAGCAGCCTATGAGTTCCAAAAGAATCTCGTTTCTCCTACGAATGAAGCATTCCATCCAAAAGCAGAGGCTTGAATTCTCCTATAGATATAGTCATGCAGTTCAACTCTTTTAATAAGATTTATGAAAACTGCATTAGGATGGAAATGTGGGTTAATGTGAATTGCATGCTTATCTTACTGCAGTGATAGTCATACAAGAAATAAGATGAGTTTTATCTAGGTGAAACATTATTAAACTGTCCTAGCAATACAGAAACATACTTATTCTCCTTGTCACTTTTTACCCCCAAAACTGAATGCTTAATATGTCTTAAAATTATTTGGAGCTGGGCATGGTGGTGCATACCTGTAATCCCAGCACTCGGGAGGCTGGGGCAGGAGGATCGCTGTGACTGGGAGGCCAGCCTGGACTACACAGTGAGTTCAAGGCCAGGATGCACTACACAGCGAGACCCTATCTCAAAAAAAAAAAAAATTAGATGAATTGTGACTAGGAGAATGGAATTAATTTAGTGACTATGATTTTTTTTAATATTAAAATTCCAAACAAATTTTTGATGTAGAGCAACTCAGAGTTGATAAAGGTGGTTATATTGTAAATTCATAGATGGTGCTTAAGAATTCTTATCTTTTTTAATAGCAATATTTTTCTTTTTACACGAAGAATTGAAAGGAGTGAATGAGGCAGAATGCCACTCCACCCTCAGGTCAATTTTATGGTGTATTAAAATGCCAATAATGTTTGTGCCACTTGCCAATCCGAGGGACTTTTCCCTTAGTCGATGCTTTTGTTGTAGTTTGACTGAATTGTTAAAATAGCTTAGGAAGCCTCCACAATGAGAAGTTGCCACTGCAATGCTAACCAGCATTTGGAAATATCAGAATGAATCAAGGGTCAAACCACTTTCATCACTTAAAATATAGGCACTAATTTTTCTTCCTGTTTTGTGGGTTTTTTTTTTTTTTTTTTTTTCTTTTGTGGCTTAGAACTGTGCCAGTGTATCTGAAACATTCTACACCAATTTCACCAGTTAAATATGTACTAAAATTTCAATGAGTCATTTTTTTTCTCTGTAACAGTGATTTTTAAATAATGGACTATCTGCATTTTTTTGTTCTTTCCAGCTTCAGTTAAAGTGCTAAGAATGGTAAACTGTGATCATTGTCAGACTAACTGAAAGACTCTTAACTTCCAGTGCACGATCTAGGCCTGCATATTACACAGGTATAATATCTGTGAGTGTAAATAACTGGAACTGTACACTGATTAACACAACAGTTGATCATTTTTGTTGTTCTGAATCTGTACTGTATTAGAGAATGTGGGTATAAATATCTACAAGTATACACACATATGTATATGTATTCCGCTATTGTAACCTGAAAGAAAGGCTATGTATTATCTTTTTTATTCCATATTGGTGTTTGTGTTATTTAAAAAGAAAACTTATGCTGTATCTAGCGGTATACTATAATAGGAGATATTGCTGTGCACAATTCCAAGTGCCTTAGAACATTGTTTAGCTTTCCTAAGTATATATAAACACATACATGTATAAAATTGGGAAACGTTACCTCAATAAAATCATTGGGAAGCCCCCAGTTTGGGTCTGTTCCAATTGGTATTATATTTGGATAGCACGCAGTCTTTTCAGCTACCAAGTTCACGGAGTCCTCACCTGTGATGCAAGAGGAAGACAACTTTCTTCATTGCCTGTTATCCCCACCCCACCCATGTTTGTAACATGTTTTTGTATGGGAGGCCTTGCGATTTGTACTTCTTAAAAATTCTGCCTAAACAAATACTGACTTTATTAGCAATATATGGTATATTTTAAAATTTGCTGTCTTTTATACCCAAGGATATTTGATATATTTTATTGACAATTACAGTGTATAAATATAATAGATCCTTTAGAATTTACAATATATAAAATAAATAGACTTCCTCATTGTGCTATTCATGCATTTCAAGCAAGAAGAGAAGTTAGGAACCGGACATGGTTGTGGCACACCTATAATCCCAGCACTTGGAAGGCTGAGGCAGGAGAACTGCAGTGAATTCAAGGCCAGCCTAGGCTATATAGTGAGTTTAAGGCCAGCCTGAACTGCATACTGAGACCCTGCCTCAAAAAAAAAAAAAAAAAAAAGAAGAAAAAGGGCCGGTGAGATAGCTCAGTGGCATAAGCACCTGCCTGGCAAGCGCGAGGTCCTGAGTCCGACTCCCGGTACCCGCATATAAAAAAAAAAAAAAAAAGAGTTTGGAAGCATAGTTTGACCAGAAAAGAAACTGGAATATGCTTTTTGTGTTTCTCAACAGTGGTTACAATAGTAATTTAGCCTCCCTTCACTCCAGGACAAGGTCATAGATGTAAGGGGAAAGTTGAAAGGTAATGTGTGTGTCATTGTCCTAGACAGAGAACATACAATAAAGAAGCCTAGGACTTCTAAAACACTAAACAACTTCTAAAAACACTAAAAAGTAAGTTTGAAAATTTGGCCCATGTATACTGTCTGTTTCCAGGGTAGGTGCGGTTGTTGTTGCCTGCTTGCTGTTCTTTCTTTTTTCCTTTTTTTTTTTTTCTTTCTCTTCCTTTCTTCCTTTCTTCTATCTTCTTTCTTTTTCTTTTTTTTTTTTTTTTTGAAACAGGGTCTCACTATGTGGTTCAGGCTGATCTTGAACTCACTGTGGAGCCCATGGTGGCCTTGAACTCACAGCAATCCTCCTGGCTCAGCCTCCCGAGTGCTGGGATTACAGGCGTACACCACCATGCGTGGTTTCATTTTCTTCTGAGGCAAACCCAGACCCTATTTTAAAACACTACTTTCTAAAATCCAGTGGAGGAAGAAATGGAGGTTTTCGTTTTACATGATTCTGTGATGCCTCTGATTTATTGTAATTTTATTCTTTGCTGGACCTCCACTGAGACTTTTGTAGGGAGTTGCGCTAGGGGCGCTGCCTCCCCAACACCCCAAGACCTCACTCAGTTTATGAGATTTGAGCTTTTCGCTCTTTACAAGGAAGATGTTAATAATAGGACCTATTAGAGGCTAAGAACCTAAAGCTTGTATGACTATTTTTTTCTTCCCTTTTGCTAAAAACGGGCACTATTTCCCAGAAATACATATATGAGCACATATTAATTTTACAAAGTGCTGTGTGGCATTTTCTTTTTCTTTCTCTTTCTTTTTTTTTTTTTTGTAGGTACCGGGGGTCAAACTCAGGACCTTGCACGCCAGCAGGCACCTGTGCCGCTGAGCAATATCACCGGCCCTTTTTTCGTATGTGGGTACCGGGAGTCAAACTCAGGACCTCGCGCTTGCCAGGCAGGCGCTTATGCCGCTGAGCCATCTCACCAGCCCCCGTGTGGCATTTTCATACGTGCATATAACATTTTAATCATATCCATCCTCTCTATTACTCTCCCTTCTACTTTCACATCATCTTTAGATTTTCACTGTTTTGTTTTTTCACTGAATTTTTTTTTATTCCACATGTTAAAACATGTGATACTTGTCTTTCTGAGACCAGCTTACTTAACATGATGATCTTCAGTTACCTCCATTTTCCTGCAAATATAATTTTGTTTTTCTTTATGGTTCCTCCATTGATAGGCACCTAGGTTCATTTCATATTTGGCTATTGTGATTTATGCCACAAAAAAAGCCCTGGGTATGCAAGTAGCCCTATAGTATGCTGACTTTCATTCCTTTCGGAGTGGTATGGCTATATCTTATGGTAGTTCTATTTTTAATTTTTTTAGGAACCCCCATGTTGACTTTCATACCATTTCCAGGGATATCTAAGGGGGAAGCCACAGGTGCTAGGTCCTTGTAATTAGACAAATATCCAGGGGAAAAGAGAACTAGTACTTTCAGTGCTTGTCTGCCCGAGATTTGTTCCCGGATGGATTTTCAACCTAAGTTGGCACGAATCAGACAAGCCAGCACAGAGAACACTCAGCATTGGCCAGTGTTTGCCGCTCATTTCTCGTAGAGTAGTACTCAGCAAATGAGCTCTCTCACGGGCCATTGCACTTTGCTTGCTTTTGAGTTCAGTCCCTGATGACCTCTGCAATCTCAGTCATCACCTCTTGGAGTCTTCTCCAGCCAACCCATCAGCACATTGGTCTCCGGCAAAGGATGATGCTTTAATCGTTCCTACTCAGAAGCTTCCAGTGAGTCCCTTCTGAGGACTGACTCACTCCAGGCACAGTAAGAGCCCACTAGAGCTTGCAATGTCTAACCTTAGATTCCTGTTCTAAATTACTCTCCCACTGTTTCTCAGTTGGGCCAAATTTAATGAAAGTCACTGTTCCCCAAGTGTGTTATATATGCTGCCAGCCTCCCAACCTTGTGTAACCCATCCTCTCCCACTGGAATCTCCTTTATGTGTTACTATCCCACACATCCTTCTAGGAACAATCTGAATGTTTTCTCCAGCTATTGCACTATAACTTCTTTATAATGTTTCTTTGAACAATATATGTAAATTTAACACATCTTTTGTCTGTATGAGCAATTTCAGTGCCCAGATGTGTCTATAACAGTCATTTAATGACACTTTTAAATCTAATGCATTATCTTTATAAGTACAATAAATCAACTTTTCTTAAACATTTCAGTATTATTTACCAGTATGAAGATACAATTTTTACTGTATAAGCCTACACTTAATTACATAGTTTAAATTTGGTTTGTGTAACAGATCAGACTCTACAATATTCCTGTTTTTTTAAAAAAATTACAAGTACTTTATTACCACATACACTATAGACTATCTCACTAATTAGGAAGCATAAATGCAGATTTTAAAACTTTAGGTAAACTGAAATTCCTAGATTGGAAATTCACCATTTGCTTAGTGATCAAAAATTCCCAGCAGAGAAATGCATTGTAAGCATTACATACTTCTGGGAAGAAGTTACTTAAACACAGAGACATACTCAGAACCATTTCTCAGTCCCTCTAACACTAGGGCCTGTCCAAATCCACAGCCTTCAGAAAGGATTGATTTTGTTAAATTTTCCAACAACGTCCCAAACAAGTTTTTGGTCTGATAGTTAGAAGTGTGTACCCACAAGTTGCAGTTAGTAATCCTTCAACGATCATTTACTGACCCTCTTGAAATTTTGCATGTACTGTATTTCATATTCTTTCTCTTGGACTAGACACAACTCATTGAAATGACATCCAATCAGGGTCTACATTTGTCCCATCCCAGTGTCTGATCTCTTTTGTTCCTGAAACTAGAAATCTACAGTTATGCGATGGTTGGAGCAACTAAAGCTGAGCCAAAATAGAAGCTGTCATGAAACTAGAGGTAAACAAAGTCAAACTCTTGAGGGTCCTGTAAATCTTGTCAAGGAATTTGAAATTTATCCTTGAGAAAATAAGGTCATAAAGTATTTTTCAGGTCACAGGTAGCATCCTAGGATTTGCCCTAATCACCATAGCCATAGTGGATTGGATTATAGGAATGGACTAGATTGAAGAAGGCCATGTGGGAAGCCTGGTGACTGTAACTGTGGCCATAATCTGATTGGGGAGGTCATGGTGGCCCCAGGCGAGGTACTATTGGAACAAAGGGACATGAACAAATTCAAAGAACGGTTATGAAGTGGGAGTGACTGTTGAGTGCAGAAAGCAGGGGAGATAGAAAAGTTAAGTCTGGACCTGTTACGCAGCTGGCTTGGACAGAGTGGTGATGTTAATTGCTGAAATAAAAACTACCAGAGGTAAGGCTAATGTAAGGCTGGAGTTGGGGGCAGAGAGGGAAGAAGAGGGTAGGAGGGGTGAAGTGAGGTGTTCAATTTTGGATACACAATGCACTTGATTTGCTTTCTGTCAGGATGGACACACATGAATAGATGAACAGTGGTCAGTTGGATATGTAGTCTGAAGGTCAGGGAGAGCCTGGGCTAGGAGTTGGGAATGTGATTCTATGGCAGAATCCTTGCCTAGCATGTGCAAGGCATTGGGTTAGACCCCCAGCAACAACAGAAAAGAGATCTGGGCTATAGAGAGGAAGTCAAGAATCATCAGCACATGCAGTGGAAGCTGTAGGAATTGGCAAACCTCTCCAACAGACAGCGTAGCTTAGGATCATGAAGAAATTACAATAAAAGTGTGATGAACTATTTTCTCACTGCCTGACTTTATCTCCAAGACCATAACATCAAATCATTTACATATCATCAGTGATGTTTACTTGCTCTTAATTTAACTTGGTTTTACTGATTAGCTTAATTTTAAATAAAACAGAATGGCATTTTATGCAAGGTGTAAGGTGTGAAGCAAAAATTATATTTGAAAATTTTTTTATATTACGCCAAGTAATCTATACAGACATACAGTCTTGATAAGTCTAACACAGACTACATTTACTTCATTGTTGGAATAGATGACTAGTTCTTTAATTTGGTCAAAAGGTGAAGAAATTCATTTATATTTAGTTGCCACATTATTTGTACATACAGATACATGCAAGTTGAGTCTCTCTTATCCAAAAAGCATGGGACCAGAAGTATTTCTGATTTCTTTTCAGATTTTGGGGTATTTGTATATACATAATGAGATATACTAGGGAGAGGACCCAAGTCCAAACATGAAATTCATTTATGTATTATGCATATATTATGTATGTATGTATTACACATAACCCAAAGGTAATTTAATATAATATTGTTTAGCATGTTTTGTGTTTTGACTACAACTTGTCACATGCAGTCAAGTATAGAATTTTCCACCTTGTGATTTCATGAAACCTTAAAAGTATAAAAATCACACTCAGTACAGTGAGGCACACTATCAGAAGCACAGGGCACAGACCCACGGTATGCTCCACGTGATCTGATTGTGTGGGGCCGGTAGACTAATGCTTCATGTCACCCACATTCTCACTATGAGCCCACTGGTGCGATGACTGCCATTGCACTACCAGTCTCTCTCAGTAGTAATGAGTAGTACCTTCTTGCTCTCATTTCCTGAAAGCATGGAATTTACTTTGTAAGTTAAATGCATGCATGATACAATTACTCAATGATTTTTAGAAATTTTTTTGTTTTTATAATGCTGTTGCTCAAAAGAAAGAGGAATAATAATGATTTATGAGACAGTTATATCCTAAAGCTAAAGTAAATGCAACTGAAACTTGCTGAAGAAAACTTTAAATTCATTTTAGAATTACAAAGTCGTGGTAAAAAAATTCAGATTAATATCTCCAAGTGTGTTCACCAGTCAAATGGATGTACTTTGGACTTTTAAGAACAAGAATCAGGGGCCGGTGAGATGGCTCAGCGGCTTAAGCGCCTGCCTGGCAAGCGCAAGGGCCCGAGTTCGACTCCCGGAACCCACATACGAAAAAGGGGCCGGTGATATCGCTCAGCGGCACAGGCGCCTCCTGGCGCGTGAGGTCCTGAGGTCGACCCCCCGGTACCCACAAAAAAAAAAAAAAAAAAAAAAAGAACAAGAATCAGTAAACAGAAAGCCAAGCAACATAAAGAGACTGTGTCGTAAGTGGCTAAAGCTGGAAATTGATCACACCTGCGCGGCGAAGCAAGGCCCTCCAAAAACAAAGACGTCCAGAGGTAGGCTACATAAACTAGCTGCTCCAGTTCAAGGTTGCTAGGCAAAGGGGTGTCACGTGACAACCACCTGCAAAAATGTATAAATAAACGCACCCAGGTGGTCGAGCAGCTCCTTTTCCTCTCAGCGGGAGAGAGGGCTCTACCTGACCTCAGCTTTCTGTACACTGTCTCTTGTCTATTTTTCCATCCTCTCGCTGTTCTCCCCGCCCCCAGGGGAACTTAGAGAGCTGCGCTGGACGCCACAAGACTGCAATTGAAAAGAATTTTAAAGAACATACAATTACTAGAAACTACAGAAGCAGGTAAAGGATTTGGAATCTTAAGTTTTTACTGTAAAGAATCTGAAAAGTACCAGAAATTGAGAGAAAACAAAAGGATAGGATCCAGGGATGTGAACCAGTTGGGTCAAGTACAAAGGAACACATTTCCAAGACATGGACCTGATTTGATGCAAAGCTCAGGTCCTCTGACATTTTCCAGACACTGCAGAACCTGAGTTCAGGAAGTGGCCAGCCTGTGGCACCACACAGTGAGTGGAACTAGGAAGAGAAGTCACACTCATCAAACACCAAAAGCTGAGCACAAGAGCAAGCATTTCACACACGTTTCCTCATTTAATCAAACAGCATCCTATGAGGTAAACAAAATAGTACCATTTCAATTTTACATTCAGGTGAGTAAACTGAGGCCCATTTGCCCCAAGTTACACAAAAAGAATGAAGCAAAGACTGGAAATTAATTTCCACTTGTATAAAATGCGTACAACTCGTATCATTTAATAGTTTAGGGGAAAGTTTGTGCTTCGATAGGAAATGATGTATTACATGGATGTGTTCATCTTCCCATTCTTGACTTTATGAGGGCCCTGGACCTTTCCTGGTTTTAGGACTATTTTGCAACCCAGTTAAGCTGTGAAAATCTGACAGTAATGCAAATATAATTCTTGTCTCTAGACAGGTACATAGTTCAGGTTCAGTTGGCTTCCTCACCGTGGAGGAAGCTGGTTATGCGTCCATTTGCCCATTCTTCTCAATATTCCCACTCTGTGAATGTGTTTTATATGTGGACTTTGAACTCATTGTAATCTTATTGGCTGCCTCGTTAATAATGCACACAATAAAATCTTTGACATGTGTTCATCTTCTATATGTATGACAGCCATAATCTTACCATTTTATAATGGTAAATTATAAAACATTTTATAATCATAAATTACATTTTATAATCATTACATTTTATTTTATTTTATTATTTTTTTTTTTTGTGGGTACCAGGGGTCGACCTCAGGACCTCACACGCCAGCAGGCGCCTGTGCTGCTGAGCGATATCACCGGCCCTTTTTTCGTATGTGGGTTTCGGGAATCGAACTCAGGACCTCGTGCTTGCCAGGCAGGCGCTTAAGCCGCTGAGCCATCTCACCGGCCCAATCATTACATTTTATAATCATTTAACAGTATTTATTGAATTAAATTATAAGAGTTTCTAATCTGTTGATTTTAAGTATTGTATTAGCTTTCTTGTCACTGAGACACAATACCCAACACCACAACTTAGAGGAGAGGTTTAATTTGCTCGCGGTTTCAGTCCATGGGACAGCTGGCTCCAAGGCAGGGACACCAAGGTGGAAGAGTGTGGTTGAGCAGAGCCGCTGAGTTCATGGCAGTTGAACAGTGCCAGA
The DNA here is from genome assembly GCA_028451465.1 of Erethizon dorsatum. Lineage (NCBI taxonomy): Eukaryota > Metazoa > Chordata > Mammalia > Rodentia > Erethizontidae > Erethizon > Erethizon dorsatum. The sequence continues at coordinate 148,154,991 of CM051823.1, forward strand.
GAGGAGATAGTAAGGGACCAGATATAGTGCCCAAGGTCACGCCTCCCAGGTGTGCTAGGAGTTTCTTAGTCCAGTGAAGCTGACATGATAGGATTAATGGTCACAAATATCTTTACTTCTTATATACACCAATGTAATACAGTCAGCCCTCTACACCCAAGGCTTCTGCTTCAGAGAGTTCAACCAACACAGAGCAGAAATTTTTTAAAAATTGTGTCTATATGAGACATACAGAGACTCTTGTTCTCTGAGCAATAGAGTATAACTATTTACATAGACTTTAAGTATTATTGTAAGTCATCTAGAGATGCCTTATAGTATACAGAAATGTGTGCACAAGTTATACACAAATATGACACCACTTTTATAAGAGAATCAGCACCCTGGGGAGGAGGTGTTCCTGGAACTAATCTTCTGCAGACACAGAGGGACAACGGTACTTCAGATCCTCACTATAAACGCACAAACGCTGAAGGAAGATCTACAAGAGATGTTAAAAGCTTCCTGCAACCTCTCCCAGCTCCTTGGGACAGTCACCATTGGCAGTGTGATGCAAGTCTCCCAGACATTTCTTTATGCTATGTTTTTGTGAAAATATTTCTATGTAAAATATTTCTGTGTGAATTTTTTTTACAACTTATTAACAAAAAATGTCACCCACCATGGCGTTCTGCAACCTTTTTTTTTTCCTGGCTTAGTAAATGGTTGATCTACCTCCTTAACAGCTCTCAGTAGTCTGTTGTATGAATGGTTTGTACTTTTCTCCAATTAATTCCTTCCTAATGGATTTTTAATTGTTTTTCTCTACTACAAGCTGTGCTAGAGTGAGCATCTTGGTACATCCATCTTGATGCTTTTTCCCTTTTTAAAAATTAAGTACCTCCATAAGCACTGTTAATATTGCCAGGCATGTAATTTATAATTCCTGAAGTTACTGCTTCAGAGTCTATTTAGTTTGGCTGTCCCCAAGCAATTTTTCTCCACTTCTGTGTACGTTAGTTTCCTGGTGCTGAGGAATCCTTGAGTGTTGCTGATGAAAAGTAGTTCTTTAAGTACAAAAACCACGGAGTAGTGTATAAATGGGGCCAATATGATAAACACAGTTTCAGTGGCTGAGCTAGTTTCCTATGGAGGGAGCTTTTCGAGGCATAGTTGAAACCAGAAATTCTTTTTAATCACTTTAAAATAGATACCATTAATTACAGCATACAAATAAGAAAGAAGAATGATTTGGATTTAGATTTAATATAATTACTATAATATTTCAATTATAGATATTCTTATTAGTGGGAAATAACAATTTTTCCATATTAAGACAGCACTTGAAGCAGTCTCTGTAGGCTTCCTATATGTATTGAGTATTTGTTAATGGGATTTTGGAAGGGGAGTGGTTTTTTGGAGGGGTTTTTGTTTGTTGGATTTTTTTTTTTTTTTTTTGAGACAGAGCCTCACTATGTAGTTCAGGCTGGCCTAGAATTCACTGTGTAGCACAGACCAGGCTCAAACTTGTAGTGATCCTCCTGCCTCAGCCTCCTGAGTACTGGGATTAGAGGAGTGCACCACCATGCCCAGCTGGGATTTATTTTTAATGGAATATATTTTAATGGTTAAAGATGTGATCCCCAAACTATGTCTGGGTTTGTATTCTGGCTTCCTCACTTACTGCCTTATACTTTGGGGCCAAAGACCCTTAAATTTCTGTTCCTCGCTCTCAAATTAAAAAAAAAAAAAGCCTATCTACTTAAAAATTTAGTGACTAAACATATGTAAAGTGCTTTGAAGAGTGCAATTATGATTAACCCTTTCATATGGAGTTAGTGAGAAGAAATCCTTGCTTTCAAGTAGGTAGCTACAGTCTGGTTGTAGAGACCTGTAAATAAGGCTTTACAATTTAGTGTAACTGAGTAGTGTAATCACAGGATACGATGAACGCCTTTGGGACCAACCCTAGTTTTGAAAAGTATGGAGAAGTTTCCTACAGGCAGAGAAGGTGAGGAGTCCCCCAGATCCCCCCACTTTCTTTCCAGCTGACAGAAACACAGAACACCTTGACTGCTGTGATCTGGCCAGCCACGTAGGGTTTTTCTACCCCCTGTAGGCTTGAACCCAAGCCCGGGCCTTGAATGCTCCCAGGCACTGACAAAGCTGTGTAGGTTATTGCCTGAAATGCTCAAAGATCTAAATATGTGCTAAACACATAGAAATTAGCCCCGGCCCTGAGCCAACTTTCTTAAATCCACTTACAAACTCCATATCTTAGTTACTTTCTTATTGCTGGGACAAAATACCTGACGCCTACAATTTAAAGGAGGAGAGGTTTATTTTTGCACAGTTTGTAGAGATTTCAGTCCACAGTGGGCTGGTTCCAAGTGCAAGGCAGCATGGCAGCCGAGAAAGAATTCATGGCATGGCAGTAAGGAAACAGCCATCAAGGAAGATTTTATATATATAAAATCTTATATATTTTTTTTAAATATATTATATATATATATATAAAATCTTCCAGGCCATACCCACAGTTATCCACCTCCCCACCAGGTTTGACCTCCCAGTGTCACACCCAGCTATAACCTTGTCAGTGGACTAATCCAGTAGCACACACCCATGATTTAAGATCTAATCAGCTCAGGAAAGCCCCACCTATGAGTGCATGAGGCTTTGTGGGGTCATCTAGATATAAACCATAACACTCCATAATCTATCTCTCTTGTTGTGAACATACCTAGGTAGAACATTTTTTCTCACTGTCCACTCAAGCATATTGCAAATTCTCTTAATAAATGCTCTGGACTGATCACTCTGGCATTTGGTGCCGATTTCTCTCTCTGGATGGTTTGGGGCAATCCTTTTGTGAAATACTACTCCTTTTGAGGCAACTTAAGTCTAAGGTTCAGCTGAGGGGAACAGATAAAGACTAAGACTTGAAAAGTCTTTTGAGATGGGCAGAGAGAGCCCACTTCTCTCAGGTACATTTGGGAGCTGCAAACAGTTTTACAGGGCTGGCTCATGAGTGGTATTTGGTGAAAGAAGGGACATAATGTTAAGTTGATGGCTGAAGAACATATGACAAAGTTTCATATGTTCTTTAGCTTTTATTTTTATTAGTACATGCTTGCGTTACATAATGATTACATTCCTTGTGGGGTGTTGGTACATGTACATAACACATCTCAATGCAAAACAGTTTAACTTTATCCTAAAGCCAGAGGATGGACATTATACAGGAAACTGAGTTGATTAGTGTTAAAAATGACAAATGTGATAAAATAAGTAATGCAGTGATACATTTGGCTATTTAGAAGGTAGTAAAAAAAATGTGCTGGCTGACTGCCTTCGGGAGGCAATGTGAAATTCAGGAAAGCGTATTACCCTCCTGAAGCAGCCACTTACACTACACTTGTAGCTTTTCCACTCACTGTGACCTTAAGTAACTTCAGTTCTCTGAATTCTCCGACTCTTACCTGTGAGATTGATTTTGTGTCATCTGATTGTTCTTCACAGGCTTGTTATCAAACTCAAATGATATAATGAACATAAAGTGCTTAGTTCAGAATGTTCAGTGTTTGTATTAGACTAACAAATATAAAGTAAGTATAATATTATGCAAAAGAAAAAAAAATAAAAAAAGTATTATGCAAAAGAAAGAAAAAAAAATGCAAGCAATGTTGTTAGGTGGCCAAGCTTTACTCAGACTCACAAGTATCCCTACCTTCTCTGCCTGTAGGAAATTTCCCCATACTTTTCAAATCCCTGAACTGCCATTTAGTAGTCATGTGACCATAAGAAAATCACTTCGATTTTTTTTTTTTTTTTTTTTAGTTGTAAAGGGATGAAGATAATACCTCTTTCACAGTGTTGTGGTAAGGGGAAAAAAATGAGATAATTTAGGTAAAGTGCCAGATCATTAATTCACTTAAACATTTATTGAATATATTTCTTAGGCACTGGGTGCAATAGTAAACATAACTCATTGATACAGAAAATATCTTGTCTTTGTGGATATTATTTCCACATAACAAATAGTAATGTGTCTCCGGCCACAGAAGTATAAAGCATTTATCACCAGACAAGTTGTGCAGTATTTAAATCATTTCTATAATTCTTACTGTATGAAAAGAATAATATCTCACAAATATGTGTAGTAGTAATATGCTAGACATAATTATAGACACATTCCAAGATAATTCAGACATTGGGAAAGCACCAGAAATTCGGAAGGGGAAACACAAATTTGAGGCTAAGTCTAAAGGTAAAATTTTGCTTTTATCTTTTTTTTTTTTTTTAACCCAAAAAAGCTGTGTTACTCCAGCATCTGCTGCAAGTCTTCCTAGAAAGGTATACTTGGCACCTACTTCCTTAAACTATGCTAAAACACGAGGAACGACTTGGAAGAGAATTACTAGCTTCTACCTTATTACACAGTGCATGTAAACACAGATTCTGAATATACCTTATTACTTCAAATGCGTCTACAGCGAGCAGTATAGGGATTTTTTGTTAATGGACTTATGAATTCAGTTCTTGAAAGGGTGGAAAGTGAAGAAAGATTAAGCAGCCTACAGCAGCAAGGCCCCGCCCCGTCCTCCGTTGCTGGGCAACTGACTCCGCCCTCGCCCCAAGAAAACCACACACAGGTGACCCGAAGAGTGACCATCTGCCTTCTGCGTACCTGCACAGGGGTTTTTGTTTGTTTACAGTTGAGACTAGGTAAGGAATATCAGTCAATAGAGATGTTAGATTTGGCCCCCAGATCTTGGGAAAGGACGCTATAAAATAAAGTTTGCCCATAAGCAGCAGCCCTCTTTTACGGCCTCCGCAACTCCCTTCCGGGGTAGAAAAATTCGGTCCCGAAAGCACCGCCCACCGCGAGGACGGAACCGGATTAGCCCCACCTCCCAGTGACTCTCGCGATCTTTGAGACTAGCATCCTGACGTCACTTCCTGCCTCAACTCAGCTCCTCCACGGGATTGGTCGATTTTCACGGGCTGCTGCGTGACGTACCGCCCGGAACTTGTGGCCGCATGTGCAGTGAGGCCTACAGACGCGGCGCCGGTCCCCGGGATTTGGAGAGTGGACTCGCCGCCTCTGGTGGGCGTGAGCGCCGCAGGGCAGCAACATGGTGAGCAAGTGTAGGTTGTTTCTGCGGCGGGGCGCTGTGGTTTTGCAGAGACGGAGCCGGTTCCGATAATGTCAGTAGCTAGCATTTCGTGCGGCTGACTTATGCCTCCGGCTTCCAGCGCGGTGCCCCAGTCGCCCTCATTTTCTCCCGGCACACTTAGTAGGGGAAGTGGCCTGAAGAGATGGCCTCCCCTTTATCCCTAGGGGCCTGCAGCTCCACACGGCACCCACACAAACGCTCTAGGAAGAGGCGGTTGCTGGTCATTCCTGGCGTTGGAGTCGCACTTGTCTGTTTGCTTTGGGGGGGGGGGGACTTGTGCGAGAATAAGGTTGAGCCAAAAGTGAGACCACTTCGTTGGTTTCTTTGAGCATCAAGATTGAGTAGCGAAGTAATATGGACGGGGATAATCTTAAACAGTGGCTGTTCCTCTCCTGGCTTTACTTACTCGTTGGTAGATGAAGGATTTACCCTGTTTGGAACTGTCTGCTCCAGAATGTCCTGTGGCAGGCTCCTGGGCTTTCTGGTTCCTGTCAGGGACCTTCCCAGGGCAGCCAGACTAAAGGAACTCTTAAGTCATTTGTACATCACTGTGTTTAATTTCCTTGCCCTGCAATTATCTTGCTGATTTACTTGTCAAGAACAAAGACCTCCTCTGACTTTCCCACTGCTGTATTCCCAGCTCCCATAAGTCTGGCACAGTAGGTGCCAAACTTAGGTTTGTTGAAAAAAGTTAAGTATGGATGCTATACAGCACAGCCTCTGTTGTCTCTCCAGGAAAGTGTACATTTGAAAAGTCTGTTGACTCTTGATTTGAGGTATTGAAGGTGCATGTGAGAACTGTGGTGGTTCTATTTTAATGACTTGTTCTGGTTCCCTTCCTTTAAAGCCTCATAGGAAGAAAAAGCCCTTTATAGAGAAGAAGAAAGCTGTGTCTTTTCACTTAGTCCACCGGAGCCAGCGAGATCCTTTAGCAGCAGATGAAACTGCGCCCCAGAGGGTTCTGTTGCCCACACAGAAGGTAAGTCCTGTTCTTTAGCCGGTAGCTTTGCAGGTGGACTCTTGGTAGGGTTTTTTTGTTTTGTTTTGTTTTAATGTGGGTACCAGTAGTCGAACTCAGGACCTCATGCATGCCAGCAGGTGCTTATACCACTGAGCGGTATCACCAGCCCTTTTTTTCCTTTATGTGGGTACCAGGAGTCCAACTCAGGACCTCGCACTTGCCAGGCAGGCGCTTATGCCGCTGAGCTATCTCACCGGGCCTTAGTAGGGTTTTTGTTTTGCTTTTTTGTTCATTTTTGTAGTGCTCAGGGTCAGCCCCAGAGCTTCATGAGATGAAGGCAAGTGCTATATAGTAGAGTACACACCCAGCCCGTTTTAGTACCTTCTAGCTAAGTTTTTAACTAAATTTAGTAGTAGTTTTAAATTGTTAGCCAGGTACTATTCTCAGATAACTGGTCTGGGGAATGATGTATAACTCAGTTTTCAGTACATGGGCTGATTGATACGGTACATGTTTGTTTTGATTGGGAGGATAAAGCATCTTTATATGAGGCTTTTAAATGAACAAATCTTGTGGAATAATGGTAAATATTCATTAAACCCCTGGCTACAATGTTGCACGATGTTACTTAGGGCACAACCATATGCTCAATCTCTGCTTTCCCTAAAATCCTGCCGTTTCATAATCTCTTCTTCATAGAATGCATTCGTGCCTCCTGATCACTCATCTCATGAAATATAAAACATCTGAGTTTATGGATTGCCTTTAGAAAATGCCAGAGAACTTTGTAAAGATTGATTTGACTTGTTAAAAGTGGATTATATAAAAGAAAGTGGTGGGGTACATCAGTCATATTTACCTTTTCAATAAAACCAGTTTTCTTATACATTGAGTTTTCTTTGCTTATAAATACAAGAGCATTCTTACCTTTCAGAGCCCTCAAGTCTTCTAATCCTCCAAATATATGCTAGCACAAGTTTATTTTTAGCTTGAATTGTTGCAGAGAGATGTCTACTAGGAAGAATTGTTTTCATTGCTGAAACGAAAACTTTTTTCCTTTTTTTTTTTTTTTAATGTGGGTACTGGGAGTTGAACTCAGGACCTTGCTCTTGCCAGCAGGCACTTGTGCCTCTGAGCGATATCACCAGCCCTTTTTTTCCCTTTATGTGGGTACCGGCAGTTGAACTCAGGACCTCGCGCTTGCCAGGCAGGCGCTTATGCTGCTGAGCCATCTCACCGGCCCTTCTTTTCTTTTTGAGATAAGATCTCCCTGTGTTGCCCTGGTTGGTCTCAAACTTGTGGGCTCAAATGATCCACCTCCACTTTCACAAGTAGCTGGGACTTCAGGCATCTGCCACAATACCTGGCTCGTTTTCATTCAATTTTAATTTTGTGTGGCACTCTGGTTTAGAATCTCTGCATTTCCTGATTTTGTCAAGATTCTTTGTCTCATTACTCTCATGTGTCATCTGCCTTCTATCGTGAACATTGTGCTCATTGTAAGATTCCTGGGCCTTATTTGTGGAAGGGGCACTAATTCCATTTTGTTTGTTATCCAAGATAAATGACGAAGAAAGGCGAGCAGAACAGAGGAAGTATGGAGTGTTTTTTGATGATGACTATGACTACCTGCAGCACTTGAAGGAAACATCGGGGCCCTCAGAGCTTATCCCCACCCACACCTCCAGTGCGTACAGCCGTAGAGATGAGAAGGAAGAAACTTCAGGAATTCCTGTAAGCCTTCTCAGCAACCCAAGTGTGAGAGAGAGTGTGGGAATGAGTAAAGAAACCACCGATTGATTTTCAAATCCAGATTACTGCTTGGGGCAAGAAATGGTGTCAGTATGAAGAGCACAGATGGGCCACATCTCTACCTAAAATTGTGTGTGTGTGTGTGTGTGTGTGTGTGTATACATCGGTATCATCAAGAAAGTAGGCCGCCTCATTGCTGGTGATAGGTGTCAAAAGTAAGTCTTCGGACAGTTTCGGAACCTTCAATTTATAGACATGGTCATGTGAGGCAGCACTTTTCAATAGAAAAGCAGCTGTGTATAGTCCACTTCATACTTTATCTTTTAAGTACAACACATACTGTATTTGTGTGGAGCCAGCACTACTCGTTTAAGTTCTGTTTCCCCTGTGTATGGTAAGGGTGTCCATGTTACATGCCTCTGTTGTCTTCTAGTATAAATTTCTTTGTAGGGATTTTTATGTCACTTGGCTTTTTTTTTTTTTTTTTTTTTTTGTGGGTACCGGGGGTCAAACTCAGGACCTCGCACGCCAGCAGGCACCTGTGCCGCTGAGCGATATCACCAGCCCTTTTTCATATGTGGGTACCGGGAGTCGAACTCAGGACCTCGCGCTTGCCAGGCAGGTGCTTATGCCGCTGAACTATCTCACCGGCCCCGGCATTTTTAAAAATGAGACATTCACTGAGGTTATAGAAGAGATAAGAAGGACACCAGTTTCCCCGTGCCTGCTGTCCAGTCCTATCATTCCTTCCCTTGGGGAAATGGGATCGTAGCTGTTCTACAGCTTGTCATCGAAGGAGAATTGGAAAGGGTTAGTTAGGTTTCTGCTATCATCCCAAAGAAAGAGGTGATAAGTGCAGCTGTTCCATTTAAGAACTAGATTTAGCTCTTTTGTGAGACCCCACATCCCACCATCTCCCCTCCATAGTAGAACCAGCTTCTCTTTTTCTTCATCTCCAAGGCGATTATGTCAGTAGTGTTACTCACTTTGAATGCTCACTTCCTTTGATAGCCCATTGAGGAAAGGAAAGGAGGGGACCTAGTAGTGGCTCAACTTTCTTCGTCCTACAGAGACAAAGTTTTAAAGTAAAAGTCCCGGGGCTGGTGAGATGGCTCAGCAGCATAAGCGCCTGCCTTGCAAGCGCGAGGGCCCGAGTTCGACTCCCAGGACCCACATACGAGAAAAGGGCCGGGATATCGCTCAGCGGCACGGGCGCCCGCTGGCGCGCAAGGTCTTGAGGTCGACCCCTGGTACCCACCAAAAAAAAATAAAAGTCCCAACTCTTGGCTGAATCATATTGAGCAATACAAGACTAGCTTTTAGTCCTTAATTCATTTTAGGTAAAAGTAATCATTAATTGGTTCTTCAACAGAAAAAAGCTATTAAATGAATACTTCAGTTGTATTTACAGCTATGCAAAAATGTGAATTAATCCCATGTACTTTTTTTGTAGCAAACCACCAAAACTGAATAGATCAAAAATACAGACCAAGCCCCAGAAACAGAATGTAAGGCATTATAGAAGGGCAGTGGAGAAATGAGTAACGCTTGAGCTTGCCCTGATTTTTGCGTGAAGAAAAATGAGTGCTGCCGTTGTAGAAAATAGCTGGGCAAACCCAATGTAGTTGGGAATTGTTGCAACCAATTAAAAAAAAGTTAGATTTGTCTAAAAACGAAAGTAATCACTACCAAACTGTATCATGTATATGATTTTTCACTAGCTTTCAAAGGCTTGAAAAACAATAGGCAAATTTACTAAATACAACCTGGCCTCTCCCCTAGAATTCTAAGGATGGTCACAAAGAGTGATTAGTTAAAAAGCTAAAAGACTGTATTTTTTATCAGAGATTATGTATCAGGTTTTATTTATTTGGACAAGATGTTGGACTGCTTTGGCTCTGTGTCACAGAAAATCCTAATGCAGACTTGCTTTAGGGACAGTAAACGTGTGTGAGAGTCCACGTCAGTAGTGTGACTTGTCCATGTCTTTAAGCTTCAGTGTCATCCTCAGCCAGTTTCTGGCATGATTTTCAGGCATAACAACATACAGAGGTAGGAAAATACAAAATATATATATGTGGTATTTCTTTAAGACAGGTGACATGAGTTTACCACAGTTTTAAAGAGTTACTAATGTAATACCAAAAAAACCCCCATTACATTCAATATGTTAAATGGGTGAATTATACAAAAATATCGTGTTTTTAAATAAAAATTTGTCATAATAAAAGACATTGCCATTAATGCCCTTCAGAATACTCCCCCTTGCTTGGAACGCACTTATCCCATCATTCTTTCCACTCCGAAGCAGTCCTCGAAGGCGTCTTTTGTGAGTGTTGTGGGTGCCGCTAAAGAAAGCATGAGGAATATTTCAGTCAGGAAGCCGAGAAATGCAGCAGTGCTGTGGGTCATGGTGGCGGGCATATGCACGTTCACTAAACTCTTTTGAATTATTACCTGACGGGCAGGTGCTGGACTTGCTTTGCATGGTCATTTTATTGAGTGAAAGTAAGAAATTTGGATACTTGGAGTAGTTCTTGATACTATAGGGCTTGAAAAACCAGGAGCTTAAACACAAAGTGAAAAATCAGAAGTTTCAGAAGGTCACGTGACAAAGGTATTAAGGGAGTTTAATCTGGCAGAGCTATGAAGGTTTGATTAGGTGTAGACTAGTGGGACAGCTACCGTGGTAATCTGTCTTGGGTAACCGTAAGTAGGATGGTGCCCAAAGGAGGGAGTGAATTTACTCTCTAAGAGTTCAGAGGGATGTAGAGACAGATGATTTATGACCACTGTAGGATTTAAGACATCTGATTCAGAGAAAGGGTAGACCAGAGATTAAGATGTTATCACCAATTAAAGAAGAAAAAATTAATTTTGTTTTGAACTTCAGGGAGTTGGGGTTAAAAGACCTGGATTTGCATCCAGAACCCCTCAGTGAGTGACCTGTCTCAGGTAGATGTACTGTTTAGCCTTTTTTTTTCCTGTTCTTTCCTGAAGCCTTCTGGTACTCAGGGCTCAAGGGTTAAATGGAAGCGTGTGCGAGAGCCGGTGCCGTGCAGTATCATAGGGCGTGGCTTTAGGGTGATGCTGAGATAGTGCAGATGTAGAATATAAAGCTGGCGCTTGGGTAAGAGATTGCAAAATGCAGTTGTCACAGTTTCCTAGGGCAGTGAGTAGTTTAAAACAACCATTTTATTTTCTCACAGTTCTGGAGGCCAGAAATTTGTCTGAAATGAATGTATTTGCAGGGTCTGTTCCTCCTTGGGCTCGAGGAGACTCAGTGAGGCTCCCAGGTCTGGGGCTGGCCAGACCCCATCCTTAGAGCGCTTCAGCTCGCAGAGGTGTCACTGCAGTCTGCCATCATCACACACTGTTCTCCCTGCTGCGCCTGCGTTTGCATAGCCTTTTTATTAGGGTACACACTAATGCCGTACAGCCTCGTCTTAACCCGTTACGTCTACAAGGACTTAGTGCATTTTTATCGCTGGTAATAATTCCACCATGGCCTTGGGCAAGTGGCGAGGAGAAGAGACTTTCACTCACCTCCAAGGTTGAGGGGCCATGTCTGGTGATGGCCTCGCTGCTGGCAGAGACCCAAGGTCATGGGGGCACATGAGAGACCTAGCAAAAGCGGCATTTAGAGCAGAGCCACTCTGCAGATGACCTGTTAATCCATTACATGAATGTGTTAATCCGTTTGTTAGGGCACAGCCTCATCACCCTTTGGAGAACAGCTGGCCTTGTCTCTCGTATCTTTTTATGACGAGTGAATTTTAACAAGAGTTTCAGAGGGGACCGGCCGTAGCCAGTGTTATGTTACATATGGTCACAGTCCGAGGGGCTGGATGTGTATTTCAAGGAGGTGCTCTTCAACCCAGTGGAGCAGTTGAGAAGTATTTTGTAAATAAGTCTAACACTTGTGTGGTTTCTTTTAAAGAGCACTGGAATTAAGTTGCCTTCATCAGTGTTTGCATCAGAGTTTGAGGAAGATGTTGGATTGTTAAATAAAGCAGCTCCAGTTTCAGGTGGGTTTAATTTCCGTACCTAATAAATGATTGAAACAATTGAGATGTGTCAGAATTCAAGTTAAAATTCATGAGGAAGGGATGAGAGTGGTTCTTTTATATTATGCCTTCACATTTTTAGGTCTTTAGAGATTCTGTGTGGAGAAAAACATGGGAAAACTGTTTCTCGTGGGGAAATTTTAACATCCACCTAACTTCTTACGAAGATAACAGTGACATCCACCATTCATTGCAGATAGTGTAATTTTGAACAATAATCTTTTGTCTTTCAAAATTTCTTCCAAGAGTATAAATATATATTTTATAGAAGTCCAGTCTACCATCTATGTAAGATATACTGAAAAAGTGGATTTTTAAAAAATGTTCAGAACCAACACTGTGGTTTAGAACAAACACAAAAGTCCTCAGAATTAGTGTTCGGTGTTTTCTAAGTAGTCTACTTGTTGGCTCTCACTTGCCCTGTAGCATTCATTCATTCATTTATTCTACAGATTTTCGAGTTGCCAGTGTGGTAAGATCTTCAGTTAAACCGGAATAAAACATAGTCCCAGACCACAATTTATGTCAGTTACAAAGATAATAAATGAGAAATTAAAATTTCAGTACAGAAGTATATTGATACTGGTGGGTGGAGGGGTACCAGCCTAGCCTCGGGGAGTTGGGCAAGGCTTCCTAGAAAATATCTAAGTTGATTTCTTTTTATTTTGTTTTGATTTGTGCTGGATATTGAACCCAAAGTCTGTCACATGCTGGGCAAGTGCTCAGTCACTGAGTTACACCCCCAGCCCTGCTGATTTAGTGAGGAGGAGGAGGGACGGGTGGGGAGGAGGGGAGATTCCAGACCGAAGGCTGTGCACACAAAAGCTAGGAAACGTGAGCTCTGAAGCCGCGTGCATTTCAGCGTGCCGGAAGGAAGATAAGAATTAAGAAATGCGTCCGGAGAATTAAGCAGTGGCCGTGTAGCATATGGCATTGGAAGCTGTGTCTGATTAAAAGTATGAACTTGAAAGATTTTCCTGAACTCCAGATGGAAGAATATAGCTGAAGAAGTCAGAATTTATTAAAGATTTTGCAGTACTGAAAAGACAAAATCTAATAGTCTATAGGTACTTATTGTGAATTAGTTCTAAGCACAGTTTGTTCCTGCAGGTGAAAGCTTTGAGGTCTGCTAAATATATAAAGTTGAATATTCTAGATCTCTAGTAGAAGAGTAAATAAAAATGAAAAGAGGAGGAATTTTTTCCTTAGATCTTTATGTCTCATTAACTAGACCAAACTTGAACTTAAAGTTAATTATTTTATCCTCACGACCTAACTGGAGTCTAGCGTATTATCACTATTCAGTATTTAGATTAAGTAAATTGTGCATTCTTGCTTTTTTTTTTCTTTTTTTAGGACCTCGACTGGATTTTGATCCTGACATTGTTGCAGCTCTTGATGATGATTTTAACTTTGATGATCCAGAGAATGTGCTTGAAGATGACTTTATTCTTCAGGCCAATAGACCAATAGAAGAGGAAGGAGGAACGGGTATTCCGTATGTGTGGTTTGTTCCTAAGCAAAGGCGACCTGACCGGAGCTTCTTCAGCAGGAGGGCAACCACATTATAGCTGGGAAGAGACCTGCAAGAGCGTTTAGACTTAATCTGAGACTTGAGGTCTTTGCCAGCTATTGATAGTTGTGGCTAAAGTCTTAAGAATCTTGTTTACCCCTTCATTATTTTTCTTACTCTGCCAGATTGGTCAAGCAGCATCTCTGTTTCTGCCTACCCAAAAACCTTTCCCAAATGCCCTCTAGTTTTATTTGTGTAAAGTTTTCTTGTTTTGTTGTTTTTTTAAAAGTTGTTTTGACAGGTAATTTATGACTCTGTAGGAAATCTGAGAGTGAAGACGGCAGTGAGTGGGAAGATGCAGATGAGACAGGGAGTGGCAGTGACAATGAGGGTGACTGTGACTCTGTGGGCCCATTGTCAGATGAAGATGTGCCGTCTCCCTTTGGAAAATCTCACGGGGCCATAGAAAAGCATTTGTTCTGGGAGGAGGAAACAAAAAGTCGCTTCACAGAGTATTCTATGACTTCCTCAGTCATGAGGAGAAATGAACAGCTGACCCTACATGATGAGAGGTTTGAGAAGGTGAGGGCCTCCAAAATGACATTTTAATACTATCTGCTAGTAAACGTCACTGTTAGAAAAGAACAAGATTGGAACCAAAGGCTAAAACTGTCAAGAACAGAAACAGCTGGGGGTTTTTTGTTTGTGTGTTTGTTTTTTAAACTAAAACAGAATATAAAACCTCTGTGGTTTAGTTCTAGGAGGAATAGTATAGGCCCAAAGTGTCGGCTGGTTAAACATTCTGACTCCTCTGAGCACTGACATTTTGGTTGTGAAGCTCTCTGATCAAAGTCTCCAAGATTTTGCTGTTTTCCGAAAGTGTTGACCTAAGTATAAATGAAATTGCATTTCTTTCAGTTTCTCATATCTAGAGTTTTCAAACAAGGCGATCCTTAAGAACACAAAGGAAAAAGAATGTAAGATACTCTGAAGGTCTGAATGGTAGTGTCCTGGGTCGGGGTGTCCTGTGACAGACCAGCTCCCAGGCTTCCAGTTCCGTCCTGTGGACCGTGTGTGCACACGGGTCTCTGCCCACCTGTGCTGCCCAGTAGCGCGCACCACCTTCTGCCGTCATTGCTGATGTGTTTTATTGTGTATGGTGTGTGTGGGTTTGTTTCGGATTCGAATGCAAGTTCCCCAAGGGCGGAGACGCTTGTGTGTTTCACTGGTATACCCCAAGCCCTGACGTGCGTCTGGCCTGTGGTAGGCGTTCACGCTGTTCAGTAAATGACAGAGTGAAGGGATAGCTTCCTTCAGGATGAACCCAAGATTCAGGTTCTGACTTAGCTGCATGCTCAGGAAGTATGTTTCCCTCTTCGCTTTCAGGACAGGCCAGCTGTTAGCGCTCCACTGATCAGGAAGTGGGTCACCACCTGAGTGTTCTGTGACAGCGCCTAACAGTGCTAATAGCATTTGAATAACACAGCGAATACCGTCTAAACAAGCGTGGAATGTATACATTAATAGGAGGCTGTGTTCAATTACATGATCTTTTAGTCTGTATAACCGAGGAATTTCAAAATATTATTTAAATATTCTGAGGTAGATTTCTGCCAAGCATTTTATTATCCAAGCTAAGTAGAATAACTGCTTTCCCTTTCCATTTTAAAAGGGAGCCCGTCTTCAGTCTGCATGTGAATCTGGCAGTAACTGGCCCTGTTGTCAAGAGTATTAAGTCCCTATTTTCATTAATTTACCATTAGTTGTGATCTATGGTAGTGCTGAAAAATTATGTGGGATAAAAATAACATTTAATACTATAGTTAATGAGTAATTTATTTTTCATGATACCTTTTTTCTGTTTATATTCAAGTTTTATGAACAATATGATGATGTTGAAATTGGAGCTCTGGATAACGCTGAATTGGAAGGTTCCATTCAGGTAGACAGCAATCGCTTACAGGAAGTTTTGAATGACTACTATAAAGAGAAGGCTGAGAAGTATGGTGATTTTTTTTCTTGTTTATCTGCTTTTATTCCGTCTCCAGTTAGGGTCTGTACTTGTACAACTAAATTGTGGGAGAAGATCCACCTAATCAGAATCCATCATCAAGGGAAAAGTACATTTTCCATAAATTTTGGTTCATATATTGTTCATGTGTTTCACCTACATTTTAGAATTGAGTTCTGAAGCTAAATATGACAATAAGAAAATACAAGGAACTACTTTCTCAGTCCCACTGACTTGAGAAGAGTCGTGTAGGATAACTAGGTCAGAGCGGGATGTATGAAGATACTCCATTTGGAGAATAGGATGGTGCTTCTAGTCTCTTTGGCTAAAGAATTATTCTGGCTTATAAGTATCCATTTTCGTTTCATCTTTCTGAAATGCTAGGAGTTCTAAGAAGCAAATAGTTACAGCATAGAAAAATAAGAGTTTTTCTCTCCAGTTGGATTAGCAGAACTGATCAGCAAATTATGTGCCAAATCAGCATCTATGTCAAGTTGACTTCTCTGGGAGAAACTGGCGAGGTGTATAAACCTGCTAGAAAGGTCCAGTGTTCCGTGATCATTGTACTGTGCGGATCCCACAGCAGGAAAAGGGGTTACACAGTTTGAAGTATGCAAATATGTTGAAGACATGGACAGGCTAATTATTTTCTAAGTTTTAAAAAAGCCTGTCTTAGGGAAGCCACCATCTTGTTTGATGTGTAGCTCTCTTTCTAACCTCACAAAGAGGCAAGTCCCTTAGCTGTTAGCAGAGTGAATGTCCAAAACAGCGGGCGGGAGAGGCAGGGATGTTTACCGCCAAGTGTGACCAAAAGTGACGGGTGGTCACAGGAGCACGTTGACTGTAAAATTTGCTATTTTCACAGCTGTTTTAGTAACAACAATAATGAGTATTGTTTTCCCCTTTATTTTAAAAAATTCAACCCAAAGTTGTATAAAATTGAATACTCTCGAACCTTTTGAGGATCAAGACCTGTCAGTGAATGAGCTTGATGAGTCTGAAGAGATTATTGCTGTAGTTCTTGAAGAAACCAAAGAGAAGTGGGATTGTGAATCCATTTGCAGTAAGTATCTTAGTGTCTGCTGCGAAAACTATGGTAGTAATTTTATAGTGTTAAGTATATCAGCTTTGAAAAGTGCATATAGTTCAGTAGAAGTTAAACTTTTAGGCAGTTTGTGAAAAGAATTTGTGAAGAGTAATATTCCACTGAGGTGTGAACAGTTTTAAAACATTTTATAGGAGAGACTCCAGTATTATTTTACACTATGAAAACACTAAGGTCAGGAATATAATGGAACATAGTAATGGTTTGCTGAACTGGAATTTTACTTATTGATACCTGATTTCTTTTTAAGGCACATACTCAAATTTATACAATCATCCACAGCTTATCAAGTATCAACCAAAGGTGAGTCCAAGTGTCCTGAGCTTTTTTAAATACCTTATGCAGGGAACAGAGTGTGCACATTTTCTCACTGCAGCTTTGACCCTTTGGGGCTAAGCACCATCAGTGTTATTAGTGAGCTTCATTTAATGGAATAGGAAATGACTCTAGTGCTGTCTTGTCTTTGTTTCAGCCCAAACAAATCCACATATCTTCTAAAACAGGAATACCTCTCAGTGTCTTACCTAAGAAAGGATTCACAGCAAAGCAAATCGAACAAATGCAGATGATTAATGGCAGTGATCTGCCTCGGGTATCGACTCAACCACGTGCTAAAAATGAAAGCAAAGAAAGTAAAAGAGCAAGAAAGCAAGCTATAAAAGAGGAGCGCAAGGTAACATAGTTCCCAAGTTTACAAAGAGTTGGTGGAGGGGAAGTTCAGGATTTTTTTTCCCCTATGAAAGCAGTCTGTATCATGTTACGGATGTGAATAACTTACAGATCCTCTTGTACAGGAGCGAAGAGTGGAGAAGAAAGCTAACAAATTAGCATTCAAGCTAGAGAAGAGGAGACAGGAAAAGCAGCTGCTGAACTTGAAGAAGAACATTGAAGGCCTAAAACTGTAGATGGCGGGACATTGAGGATGAGGCGCGTCGCCCAGCCAGGGTCTCCTCGTTGTGTGCAGTAAGCAGCCAGCACCTTCAGAGGCAGCTGTGGACTCTGCCATTTTTACTGGCAGATGGCAAAGAGAAAAATACAATACTTAAAATATTTTGTACCAGCAAGTTTTCCCTGTCAACTGTCTTGTAAATATTGTAACATTTTAAATTTAAATTATAAGCTTAGATTTGCTCTGAAATAAATGACTTCATAAATCTGAAATGTTTGGATAAGTTAAAGGAAAATATCTTCATAACTTGAATTGGTGTATTCATTTATTTGTACGGTTGTCATAGTTGTTTTTTACAGATGTTCTCAAATATTTCTTTGAAACCTCTCCACGCCTTTTCAGGAATTTCATGGTTTAATTTGCTGTGTGTAGAAAAGCGGCCTGGATAAAGTCAACTTTGAAATGCTGAGTTTATTCTGCTCAGTGGTAAGAAGAGTCTCCCTGAGAAGATTCCACTGGTAGGAAGCTGTTTTCCCTTGCTGTACACAGAAGGGCCATTTCAAAGAAAGGGTAAAACCGAATATTAAAGTTGTTAGAATTCAGATTTTCTGTTACATTTCTGGGTGACTTTTGGGATTTAGGAACAGTGAAGGCAGGAAACAAAACAGTTGAAGAAATAATCAAGAAAACTACTTTGGCTTTAGTGAATCCCTAGCTCAAAATCAGAAATTTACTTCAGTTTAAAAGTGTTGTGCTCACTTCGGCAGCACATACGCTAAAAACTAGAATGTTGTCTTTTCAACATCATTAATGCCTGGAACCTTTTATGTCTGACAAAAATAACATAGTTGAGGACTCTGCATGTTTTTGATGAGATGTTTTTCTTTTAACATCTACAAACTTTCAAGGTTTAGGCAGTTGACGCCATCACAGTTGTTCATTATTTGGTAAACTGTGACTTCTTGCAACTGGCCCTTGTTCTTCTGTCAGTGACTAATGTGTTGCATGGACTGGCCTATAAAAGCTGTGGCCACTGCTGGTCTGAGGACCAGTATGTCTGGGGCAGAACCGTTTTTGGCAGGTGAGCTACATTTGATATCTACATTATGAGAAGTGTTTTCATCTCTGGTTTATTTCATCTCTAGTTTATAGCTTTTCCAAAGCTGAGGTAGTCTTGTTCAACCAAGTGTTACCAGTTTAAATAAGTTATTGTAGGAGCTGGGCGTGATGATGCACACCTATAATCCCAGCATTCTGGGAGGCTGAGGCAGGAGGGCTGCAGGTTCAAGCCTAGCCTGGGTAATTTTTGACTTAGCAATACTCTGTCTTAAAATTAAAAAAAAAAAAGGAGGGGGTGCTGGGGAGGTAGCTCAGTGGGAAGACCATGCATTCAAAGCCCAGTACTGGGGAAAAAGATATTGTAGGATTTTTTTAAAGAGTTATAAAAATAATTGTATTGGGTAATCTACCAACATTGATTTTTAAACAAAACTTGGCTGTAGAAATAGATGTAGAATGCTGAAGAGTTTTAAATGCTAGCCTGCAAAAACAAAGGGTCAGTTGATGGTTTATGTGTTAGGGATATAAGTCCTGAAAGGAGTCCTGAAAGGAGCTATCTCAACTGAAGGTTCTCAGAACCAGCAAGTCGTAGACACTGGCTGTCACTTTGTCCTGATGCTATTTATATTTATGTAGGATAGTGGTGCAGAACCTATGCACGTGTGTCACGGTGGGCTGTATCACTGAAAGCTCTAAAAGGTTCGCCATCACTGATGTAGGGTTTAATCAACACGTGTAATTTACAGTTACAGGAGTGATGAAGCCACAAGTCTTGACTAAGCGTACAGTGGCATAAGGTGAAGAAGCTCCAGATTTACAGATCTTAACTTTATTCTGGACAATAAACTGATTATCATTTAAGCTTGTAATATTGTGTTTCATCTTCCCCCACACCTACACACACCAGCAGCCTGGAACCCCCCTTTCCACAGCCAGGTGCTCAAGTTGGCTAATGTTTTAGCCATTTATAAACAGTGGCTGGGAACTGAACATGTAAGCCCCATGCTAAATGGTGGGAGTCCCCAGAGGTCAGAAGTTTTGCTGTCAAGAACTGTTCAGCCAGGAAAGGCGGGGCGTGTGCAGCACAGACCATTGGCAGTGAGGTCAGTGTGACAAGTACCACTTGTGAGAACCTTGGTACTCACTGTTCCCCTGAAGTCTCTCACAGATAAGCCTTCCTCCAGGTTGGTGCTCATTACCACCTTCTGTAGAAGCATTTCCCTGAACATGTGTAAAAACAGCATTCTTCATCCTCCCCTGCTTTAGCTTCACTGGGGTGCGTGAGACCATTTTCTAGTCTGTTCTCCCTGGAGACTTGGCAGAATTTTTGCGTATAGCTTTGTCTTTAGTGTCTGGGACAGTGCCTGGCATTTGGTATTGTCTCTTAAAAGACATTTCAGAAAAGAAAAACTTGGACCAGTAGCACCTACATTCAGTGGGTTACCCTGAGAAGGGCCTCTATGAGCCCAGGTAGAGGGCAAAGACATGAGTTTGCCAACTACTATTTTATTGCTATTTAAATACTGTCCATGATTGGTTTAAAACCATTTGGTAAGGTCTTAAGTATCTTAACTGCTGTGGCCATTTCTGTATGTTGTCTGTGACGCACGCATTGTGATGTGATCCTGTCACCCTGGTGAAGGACAATTCTAGTCATCTTGGAACTTGACTGCTAACTTTCAGTACTTCATGATTTTGTTGGTTTTCTTTTTTTTTCCCCTGGGTGTTGTCATTGGTTTGTTTTATCAAGCTTGCTCTAGTTAAAGAGCAGGAGAAGAAAGGTCAGAAAAAGGTAAAAATTCTAATGGCCTTGTATTTTAGTTGTGAAACGGATGGGAGAATATGTAATAAACACATGTCCACCATTCAGCTAAGAAATACAATATAGAAGCTGCCTGTGGAACCATTGTCAATTTCATTCTACTCTTTCCTCTCAGGAAACTTAGTTGCCTATAAACTGTCTAGGCTGTTAGACTAAACATTTCCTTCCTTTTTTTTTTTTTTGTATTTTATCTCTAAACAATGTGAATGACATCCCTAAACACAAAATCATCTGTTTTTGAACAACTGAAAGCGAAGCATAGAGCTAGCTGTGAGAGGGCAGCGTTTGCCACCATTAGGTGAAGCATCCTGGAGAAGATGAACTGAACAGTCCCTGGGTCTGACTTCAGCCTCTAGTTTATAAGAGCTCCATTGTGCAGAAGCCAGAGAGCGAGGTGACGAGTCCTAGTGAGCAACCCACCAGATTCAGAACGTCCTGGATCTGAAGAGTTACACACGCAGGGTTGTATGGTTGGGCTACGTTTTCTGCTTCTGAGGTTGCCGTGACCTGCCTCCATCTGAAGACCCAGGCGGATCCTTCCTGTGGGGTAAAAGGAGCGTCCTCTCCTCTAAACATGAGGATGTAAAGGAGATAAGAGACTTGCTGGGCCGTGGACAGACAAGCCCAGTATAGAACAGAAAGGGAGGCAGTTTTCCGTGGATACACTATCGAAAGATTACAAAGGCAGGAAATACCTTGGTCCTGATAGTCCTCAGCATCTCTGTCACACACCTCCAACCGGGCTGCTTGCTGTCTGCTCGGGAATGCCGTCTCCCTCTGAAGCTGAGTTGCCTTTTCCTGTATCTTTCCCTCATACATTTGTGGATCATATGCTCCACGAATTCTACAGGAAGGTACAAGGGATGTAAACCTTTTGAGAAGTTGGATGTTTGGAGATGTCTTCTACCTTCATATTTAACTCAGTTAAATGATATAGAATTCTAGGTTGTAGATTATTTTACCTTGGAAGTTTAAAGGATCTTTTCTACATATTTTAATTTCCCGATTTGCTGTGTGGCAGTAGGGAGCCGTTCTCATTCTTCAGTTTGTGTGTAACTAGTTCTTTTTCTCTGGAAGTTTGTAGAATGTCTCTCTCCAGTGTTCTGGAGTTTTACAATGATTTTCATTTCTTTCAACCAAGAGGCCTATGTCCTGGAAATTGTGGAAAATTATTTTTACTTCTTTCATTGTATGTTCTCCTTTTTTCTCGAATTAATTTGGTGTAGGACCACCTGGGCTGGTACTCCAGTTTGCTTGTGTTTCTATACCATATTTGTACCGTTTTACTCTGTTTTCAGGGAGATTACCCTAAATGTCTTCCTACTTGCTGTTTTTTCATTTCTCCTAGGAAGTTTTTACTTCCAAGAGCTTTAATGTTCCTTTAAATTACCTTTTTGTTTGTTTTGGACTTACATACATAGAGACTTTCTTCAGATCTTTGGAAACTCTTGTCTGTTTGCTCATGATTAAGATATGGGGGGGAAGGGAAAAACATTGAGTGTTCTGAGGGTTTGATAGACTGAGCTTTATTGTAGGGTGGGCTTTTTGAAAATCTTCTGATGTCAGGTATTTCCCAGTACAATGGTACCTCGGTTTATGAACTTAATTTGTTTTATGATTTTGGGACCGATGGCTGTTTGTTTGTGTAGGGAAGATGGCTATGGTCATGTTTGTCACCCGATGCAGTTTGTGAACAGAAGCAAAATTTTGCTGAACACTTTTGTTTTGTTTTGTTTGAGATAGAGTCTTGCTATGTAGTTCAGGCTGGCCTGGACTCACTAGCCCAGGCTGACCTTGAACTTGAGGTGATCCTCCTGCCTCAGCCTCCCAAATGCTGGGATTACAGGCATGTGCCACCATGCCCAGCTTGCTGAACACTTTTGCTTGCAAACCAAATTGTTTGCAAAAAGAAGCGTTCATGAACCGAGGTATTACTGTGCAATGGTTAGATTGCTAGGAAAGTTTTCATTCTGCCTTGAAGTTAAGAGTCTGGAAACCAAGTAGAAGAAGGCAGGCCACGGTGGTCTCTGCTTTCAGTATCACTATCCATGAGATTACTCACTGGATTTTGTATATAGACGCATACATGTACATCTGGACAGATGCCTTTACGCTCAGTCCTCATTGGTGGATTCCCTGTTTGCAGTCCATCTACTCGTAACACCCAACCCAATACACAAGCCATTTATGCAGTCATTTTTGGGAGATGTATGTGGTCATTAAAAAAGCTGCCCATCAACCTTGTTTCCAGCTGAGGTCCAGCAAGGTGGTACTCTGCCCTCTTGTTTAAGCTCTCAAACTAAACAAATGTTCTTTTCAGGGATTTTTTTTTTTTTTTTGCACTTTTTCTTGGTGCTTTCATTGTTTAAAATGGATGCCAATTTCCACATGCCCAAGATTAAAACTAGACCCATATCTTTCACCACGCACTAAACTAAAATCACAATGGATCAAAGATCTAAATATTAGACGCTAAATCTGATGGAAGATAGAACAGGTAGAACTCGACACTGGTGTAGGCAAAGACTTTATGAACAAAACCCCAATTGCACATGAACTTTCACAAAGAATCAACAACTGGGATCTCATTAAAAAGCTTTTGCACAGCAAGAGAAACCACCAACAGAGTGAAGAGATAACCCACTGTGTGGGAAGAAAATTTTGCCAGCTGTTACTCAAAGAATACTATCTAGAATATATAAAGAACTCAGAAAAATCAGACCCCTCAAATTTAAAGACTCAATACAAAAATGGAGTAGAAACGACAAGTAAATATATGAAAAATTCAACATCACTGGTCATTCAAGAGATGCAAATTAAAACAATGCTGAGATTCCATCTCCAGAAAGAATGGCCATTTTTAAGAAATCAACCAATAACAAATGCTAGCAGGGCTGTGGGAAAAAGGGAACTCTTCTCCACTGTTGGTGGGAGTGTAGACTGGTGCAACCACTGTGGAAATCGGTGGGGAGATTCCATTTGACCCAGCTATTCCTCTTCTTGGTATCTTCCCAAAAGAAAAGCAGTATACCACGGCGATATATACACACCCATGTTTATAGCAGCACAGTTTGTAATAGTTAAATCTTGGAAACAGCCCAAATGCCTATCAATTGATGAATGGATAAAGACATGATTTTTTTAAATGCAATGGAGTACTACTCAGCCATAAAGAAGGATAAGCTTGAGACATTTCTAGGTAAATGGCGGCACCTTGAGACCATACTCTTAAGTGAAATAAATTGGACACGTGTAAATACTGTATTGTTTCTCTGGTGTGAGAAGCTGAATGTGTAATTAAGGACCAAAATGTATAATAGATATTGGGAAATAGGAAGAAAATGTTCAAATGGGAAAGGGAACTAGAGAAGGGGAAGGGGAAAGGAAAGGAAGAGAAAAAATGAGAAAAGGAAGAAAAGGAAACAAAGCTCTGTAAATAGGAAAGGGAAGAGGGGTTGAAGGGAGGGGAGGGGAATGGGGAAAAAAGCAAGATAGATCATGTACAAGTATAAATTCCCTATGGTGAATGTGATCATTATGTATACCTAAAATGTACCAATAAACTTAATTAAAAATAAATAAATATGGGCCAGTGAGATGGCTCAGCGGCGTAGCAAGGGCCCGAGTTCGACTCCTGGAACCCACATACGAAGAAAGGGCCGGTGATATCACTCAGCGGCACGGGCGCCTACTGGCGCGCGAGGTCCTGAGGTTGACCCCTGGTACCCACAAAGAAAAAATAAAATAAAATAAAATAAATAAATAAATAAAATGGATGCCAAGCATGTCAAAGTGCCATCTAGTGTACCTAAGCACTAAGCCGTAATATGCCTGAAGGAGAAACTACATGTACTGTCTCATTCAACCACGAGTTCTACTTGGCATAAGTGCAGTGCTTCTGAGCCAAAATATATGTTGTTATCTATAGGTATCTCTAAGCAGAAACTCATATAAAATAAAGTTTTATACTCACTGAACAAAAAAGGGTGTGGTCATAGGACGCTAGCCCTGCATTTCCTGGGGAGCAGTGGTTCAGCGTTAGCTAATACAGTGATCACGTGACTTCGCAGAACAAAGCTAACACCCACAATGAGAACTGCTGTACAGGGGTGCTCACATCTGAAAGTTCTGTGGTGCAAATCCAGATGGCTGTTGGTTCTCCCCTCCTCTCAGATTGGGAAATGGATTTGATGGAACTTTATTTATTTATTTATTTATTTATTTATTTATTTATTTTATTTTTTTTTTACATGTGGGTACTGGGAGTCTAACTCAGGACCTCGTGCTTGCCAGGCAGGCACTTATGCCACCGAGCCATCTCACCGGCCCTTGATGGAACTTTAAATCTCGCAGCTCAGTCCCTGTGCTTCTCGACTTGCCAGATTCCAGGTTGCTGTTGTCTTCTTTCCTCCCCGTCCCTGTGGTTCAGTTTCTGTGTCCCTTTGCCCCTGCACTGTAGCCTTATTGCCACTTGGCAGAGAAAGCAGATTTAGATACCTTAATTCCTTTTATTTCATGATCCATGTTCCTGTGATAATTGATAAATTGAGGTCTTCATTTCAATCCCTTGCCATAAGGACATGGAAAATGTTGGGATTGCTAAACATTTGCGTGTTCTGGACTACAAAGAATCTAAGAATTCTTCAACATCTGAAAGCAGACATACCTTCCTCTTCCCTTCTCTACTCTATGCAGGTATCTCTAAAAGCAAGCTTAACTTCCAGTTCAAAAAGAACATCTAGTCAGAAGTAGAAGTTTTTTCAATTTCATTCTATCTTTCGTCTTCTCCACGTTTCTTATAAAGCTTCTGAACAGATTTATGTATTTATTGTCTTTTTGAGACACTATGTAGTTTCACTATGTAGTTCAGGTTGGCCTTGAACTCACTTTGTAGCCTAGGCAGGCGTAGAACTCACAGCAGTCTCCTGCTTCAGCCTTCCAAGTGCTGAGATTACAGGCATGCGCCACCACGCCCAGCTGAACTGAGATTTTTATAATGCTTATTTTTCATTCTTGCTGTACTAAGTAAAACTTTTTATTTCCAAAATGCTTTCTTTTCCTTGATTTTAAAATTTTCAAGGATTATAAGCCAATATTTAACACTAATAGCCGCTATAATAGTTAACTAACTCCAAGTAGAGAGAGAAAACAGAAATAGCTGTTGATATTCATTATGGTAGAATATTTTCTACCAAAGGGGTTCTTCTTAATTTGTTGAGAGTCATTCTGATTTTTAAAATAGTAATATATAATCTTTGTAAAAAATTTGAAAATGCAGGAAACTAAAGAATAGTCACTGTCATTCCTACCACTCAAAGATAGTTACTGTATAGCTTTCCGGTCTTATAAGTATAGGAATAAAATATATCAACATTTTCATGTTATTCTCCCAGAGTTTTTTTCCCAGTACTGGGGGCTGAACCCAAGGACCACTCAGCTATATCCCCAGCCCTTTTTTATTTTTATTTTGAGATAGGGCCTTACTAAGTTGTTCAAACTGGCCTCGAACTTGGCAATCCCTCCTTCCTCAGCCTCCCAAGGATCTGGGATTAGAGGTGTGTGCCAACATGCCTGACTCACAGATCATTTTTAATTGCCGTATCTCATTTATCAATTGGTAACCTATTTCTGTAAAGGGCTAAATAGCATAGTTCTGCTTTTGCTTGTCATATGGTCCCATAACTACACAACGCTGCTGTGCAGTGTGAAATCAATAAGAGATAACTATGTAAATAAACGAGCATGGCTATGTTCCCATAAAACTTCATTTATAGAGACAGGCAGTCTCAGATTTAGAGGGCACAGTTTCGCCAACTTGTAGGTATTATTTTAAAATATTTTATTTTGACATAGTTACAGTTTCACAAAACCTTGAGATCGCATGTGCCCTTTACACAATTCTCCCTGAGTTTCATCTGAAATTACTCTAGTACAACATCAAAACTAGGAAATTGACATTGGTACAATATGTGTTCTTAGTTCTATGCATTCCTTAAGATGCATAACCACAACCAACAATGAAGACACAAATCTGTCCCATCACGCAAAGATCTCCCTCATTCTATCCCTGTGTAGCTTACAACGTGTAGCTTGCTGGTAGCTACAACCACCTACCTTCCCAGCCAATCATTCTTACTCCTCCTTGACAATCTCTAAATTTTCCATTTCTATTTTTTTTTTTAATGGCACTGGGGATTGAATCCAGGACATTCACACTGAGATAATTTCCCAGGCGTTTTTTTATTTTGAGACAGAGTCTTGCTAAGTTGCCTAGGCTGGGCTTGAACTTGCTATCCTCCTGGGTTAGCTTCCCTGCGTGCTGGGATTACAGGCATATGCCATTGCTTCTGGCTCCATCTCTAATTTTGTCATTTTGATAATGTTAATACAAATGCAATCATGCGATATGTGACTTTTCAAAATTGACTTTACTTTCATTCAGCATTGAAGTCTATCCAGGTGACCACAAGTGTCGATAGTATTTCTTTTTGCTGCTGAGTACTATTGCAAGGTCTGGGCATACCACTGTTCGTTCAGCCATTCATCCAGTGAAGGGCATTTTGGCTGTTTGAAAGGCTTTGTTTTAAGGTTGTAGCAATCACAGGTCCCATGTAATTCAGTACACAGTGACAATCAGTATTAACCTTCATCTCCACTTTGACTCAACAAGCTTGGCAAGTGCTCCCTACCTTGTAGACAAGCTGGCAAACTGAACATAGTTCAGAATGTGGTAATCCATCCACACACAAGTTTTGAATTGAATCATATTGTATCTTTCAATATTTTGAAGTACTTGAATTCATTTAAAACTAATTTAAGCTTGAGGTCATTGATCCTGTCAGGATTTCCAGTTGCTTTAAGGCTAGTACTGATATAATGGATCTGTACTTACAGCGATGGTGGAATTCATAGTCTAGATACTTGTAGAGAGAGACTCGGGTTCAAGTCTCAGTGTCACCACTTACAACCTACAGTCTGAGAGCAGTCTGAGGGTCATGTACCTGTGACCCTCCGTTTTCTCGTCTGTTAAAATAGTACAAACCCAGGCTGGGGATGTAACACAGTGGCCAAATACGTGCCTAGCATGCATGCAGCCCTCGTTTCGATCCCCAGTACCACCAAAAAAGTACCAGACCCTGTTTCACAGGGCTCTAGGAGGAGCACATGAGAAAACACAGAAATGATGTCTGCGGAAAAAGAAAGCACCATATAAACATTACTCCAGTGTTCATAAAAATAGATTCTCCTTCACTAGTGTCTTAGAAAAAGCAATAGATTTATGATTAGGATGAACAGTTTTCTGGGGAGACTTGGGGTAACTTTGCCGAAAAAAAAGAAAATATTGAAGACCCAGTTTTACAGAGTCTGACGGCTGAAAGAACGGAGAGGGAGACAGATTTCTGTGTACTGAGATGGCTGGCCTGAGCTGAAACACAGTACCAATTAGCAGACGTGAAAAGTAATGTAAATCAATAACGTCTGGAGTGGGCTACAATCTGCTTCCTGTTAACCAGACCTTCCTTTTGCAAAGGCTCTTCCCTTGGTTTCCATGACCCTGTTCTCCCCTGCTTCTCCTGGCTTATCATCATTGTTTTCTTGGCCCCTCAGTATACGTTTCCCTAAGGGTCCTCTCTGTACTGCTCTTTCCATGATTTCTTCCCTGGCAGGATCGTGCCTTGACTTCATTTCTCAAAGTTTACATCTGTGTCTCTGACCCTGACCTCCTTCATTTCCATCCTGCTGGCGGGACAGCTCGATTTCAACTCAGTATTTCCAAGGCTGAGGTCATTTTTCTTCCTAAAGCAGCCCTTCTTTCCGAGCTCCCTATTTCTATCCACGGCCCCACCACCTCAGACTGCCCGGACGCTCAGCGCGGTCCTGGGCTCTCTATCACCGTCTCCTTGGCCATCCCCAACCTAGTCACCTAGTGGATCCTTGGAGGCCGTGTCTCCCATTTCCTCTTTCCATTCTGGGCCTTTGCCTCCTGCTTTTTGACTAAATCCCCTTCCTCTCCCTGCCCTGTCCCTTCTCACCTTTGTCTTATGGCTGCCACAGCTCTGGGTAGCTCCATCCAACTCCATGTTCCTGGTTGCTTCCCTTGTTTG
Organism: Erethizon dorsatum; assembly: GCA_028451465.1. Lineage (NCBI taxonomy): Eukaryota > Metazoa > Chordata > Mammalia > Rodentia > Erethizontidae > Erethizon > Erethizon dorsatum. The sequence goes on from CM051823.1 coordinate 148,183,434, forward strand.
TAGGGCAGAGCTCAGTTTATTATTCTAAGACCAAACCATGCTCAGACCACAAACTTTCTAAAAGTCATTACATTATAAACTCCAAATGAACCAAAAGGAAGTATTAGAAGTGTTTTGCTTCATTCTTGACTCTTTCCTAACTTCTTTTATCTTCCTGCATTCTATCCTTTTCTATACTGGACCCATGTATGGTTTTTCTCAATATTTCCACAAAGCTGCAGATAACAGATTATTAGTTATTTGTTAAATAAATGATTGATCCTATGGTAGAAACCGAATTCTTGTTTGGATTATACTGTTAGCATTTATTGAACACCTTATTCTGTGTCAGGTACTATGAGGCACTTGGGATATAGTAGGCACAGTGTGAGTCTTCAGTCTTCAACCTAGGAGGAATTCCAAAGGTGTTACCACTGGATTATTTATACAAATAGTTATAAATTTAAATATATATGGCATGTGTGCAGGTTTTTAAGACAGAGTCTTGGGCCGGTGAGATGGCTCAGCAGCGTAAGCGCCTGCCTTGCAAGTGCGAGGGCCCGAGTTCGACTCCCGGAACCCACATACGAAAAAGGGGCCGGTGATATTGCTCAGCGGCACAGGTGCCTGTTGGCGCACGAGGTCCTGAGGTCGACCCCCCGGTACCCACAAAAAAAAAAAAAAAAAGACAGAGTCTTGCTATAGAATCCCAACTGGCCTTGAACTCATGCTGGCCTTGAATTGCAGTGATCCTTCTGCCTCAGCCTCCTGGGGGCTAGGATGATAGGTATGCAACATCATGCCTGGCTATGACTTTATATGACAATGTTAACTTTGTACATATGTCTAAAGCATAGCTATCGGGCACTTCATTTAAGTACATATCAACTGCTGAATCAAATAATTATATTCTGGTTGCCTGAAGGTTATGGAATTTACTTGTCCAGTCAAGTGAGTTTATATTAGGAAAGGAAAACACAGGTGAGTTTATAAGGAATCTTCCTAAGAGAAGGAAGCAGTTGGTGAGGAGGGAAAAGACTGTGAGGATGTCAGACTATTGAGGTCACCACTAGCCAGTCCCTGCTTCTCGGCCAGGCAATACCATGAAACTAACATAATGTGCTCTTGACTCTTGCGCAGATGGTAATCAGGAGTTGTTGCCCTGTGAAGTCTGTGAAAGATGCTTTGCAGCAGATGTTCTGGTAAACATAAAGACATTTTGTAGATGTGTTTCACTGGAGTTAAATGAACTGTCAAGGCAGGGAAGAGGTGGTGGTGCCAAGATTGAAGACAGATGTGGCGGGGAGGGGAGGGAAGAGAAGGGCAGAACCGCTGGCTGCCAGGCCCCCGGAACACTGAGGCACATGGATGCTGCCATATTCAAAAGTGACCCTGATAGCCATTCTCCTCCAAAGCATGCCAGATGGAGGGGTCCTGGCACAACTGACTAGCCCTTGAGAGGTTTTGGCTCTTCTGCCTTTTCTTTAAGCATCAAAAATTCAAATTTCAAGGCCAAAAAACACCAGGGAAATTAGCTAGTCAAAAGGAATGAGCGTTGAATTTCAGACATCTGGAAACTTGGCTGTTCGCCGCAAATTTGTCACTAATTCTGACAAGCCATTAACCTTCCTGTTTTCTGCTTTGCCGTATATAAAGGAGCCTTCAGTCTGGGGGGTTTTGTACCATTCGAATAAAGTAATACACAGATGCAAGTCCTGATCCAAGACCTGCTATCCAGATTCCAGCTGTGTGTCAGGGTCCTTGGTTGGTGGCTATAAAGTTGAATAAAACCTTGATCTACTTCAAAATTAGGGGATCAAGCAGGTAGTAGATAGTATAAAGAGATTCTTAGACTGATGATTCGTTGAAAGTCTTACAATGATACTGTGATCAGTGAAGTATTTTAGATCAAGATGTTGCTCAAAAGATTTGGACTGCAAGCCTGTCTACGTTTAGAGGCTACAAAATGAAGTTGTGGGTTTTTTTTTTTTTCCTAGGGAATTTAAAAAATAAAATCTGTTCTTCTCATGAACTACAGTTAGAGCTTTCTGAAATTTTAGGGGGAGCTCTAGGGGGAGGTCTGGTGTGTTTTGCATAGTCTTGTGTTTCATTCCCTCAGCCTATCTCTAGGCTGCAGAGAAGGTTTGATCAAGAGACCTGATATCCTGTCTTTTGGTTTAATATGGGATGGCTTGTTCTTAGCCCAATGCGGTAACTTTTTTAGAGCCTACACTGTGTTGGGTGGGGATAAAGCGACTTTGTAGAGGATAGCTATTATGTGTTGCACACCCATCACAGAAAAGGGCAAAGTGTTAATGTCATCCCACAGGGCCCCAGTAACAGACTTTAGAAAGGTACACCAGGCAGAGCTCTAGGTATTTGTTCCCCAGTTTTTGTGCCAAAAAATGCTGAGTACTTAGAGGACTGCTGGTTGGAATAAAGAAGGTAATGTCAAAGTTTTAAATATGTAAAAAACAAATTTGAAGTAAATCTCCTTAGCAGCTGTTGTATTACTTTTTCATCACTATAAGAAGATACCTCAGATGTTCTCCTTTCAAGGAGAAAAGGGTTATTTTAGCTCACAGTTTCTGAGTGTCCAGTCCACGGTTGGTTGGCCCATTGCTTTGGGCCTGTGGTAAGCAGCACATCATGGCTGCAAAAGCATATGATGGGTCAAAACTGCTCACCTGATGGCCAGGAAACAAAGGACCACCAGGAGGAATGGGCAGGAGGCTCATGATCCCTTTCAAGACATGCCCCTGGTGTCCTAAAGACCTCCCACTAGGCCTTACCCCTGCAGGTTCCATGGCTTCCCAAAGGTACCACCCTGGGGGACAAAGACTTTAGCACTTGCACTTTTGGGGGTCATTCAAGATCCCAGACCTTTCATTACCTTTGCCCAAACACAGTACTGTATCTAATGTGGTTGAAGACAGCCATATAGATTTACTCTGCTGTGGTCTGAGAGTTAGAAAATGGACTCAATTCTGAAGGTGCAAACCCACTTACTGGAGAGGGGGCTATCAAGTATAAAAAAGCATTAAAAACTGTGATTATGCATTTCCAAAATTCTAATACCTATCTTTCCTTTTCTAGAAAAAGCATGAACCAATATGTAGCAAACTCTTTAACAAAAAACGTAAACCTTTCAATTCCTTGAAGCAGAGATTACAGGGCACTGAAATTCCCACAGTGAGGAAGGCTCCTCAATCCAAGGTACTGTTGATACCTTCTGTATTGTGTTTTATTATAGTAAGTACATTTACACCCCTTTTCAATCTCTCTGGTTTTGTTTTTGCTTGATAAAGCTGCGTAATATCATTTAAGTGTAATCCACCTTAGCTGTTTTCTTTATAATCTTGGTCACTTATATTTCCAAATATATTTCAGATACTTTCCAGATGTGGGTAAAAGAATTTTGTTTATATTTTCATTAAAGTTGCTCTAAATCTAGCCATTAGGAAGAATGTCACTTCCATTTGTCTTCCGTTGAAGTTTTGTAGTTTCATTGTTTTTCTGATTTTTATTTTTGTGTTTCCCTTCACTATTGTGACTTGCAAATTTTATGACTGTAGTTTCCAAACCTCTTTAAGTAGTTGTTTTGAAAAACAAATTCTCCTTTCTCTCCAAATGTTACAGTCCTGTTTCCTGTAGATGCAAATCCCAGCTTTAAAAAAGAATTGTCCTTGAGACATGGATAGTCTTTGGTAGTGTTTGTCGGTTTTGATTCTTACAGCCTCAGCCTCTGAGGAAATCTAACTGGAGACAACAACATGAAGATTTCATTAATGCAATTCGATCAGCAAAGCAGTGCATGCTAGCTATGCGAGAAGGCCGGCCTCTGCCTCCTCCACCCCCTCCAAGTGTCAATCCAGGTGTGCAGACATGCGGGTTTGCTTTCTCCTTCTCCTTCTCCTCCTTCTTCTTCTTCTTTCTTTTTTTTTTTTTTTTTTTTTTTTTTTTTTTTTTTTTTGCAGTACTGGAGTTTAAACCCCTGGCTTCACTCATGCTAGGTAATCTCTCTACCACTCAGCTATAGCCCCAGCCCTTTGGTTTGCTTTTGAGGCTATGCTTGACTTTTGGCCAAATTATTACCCTTGTATAGACTCTAAAAGTGACAGTCACATTTGCATAGAAGTGATTTTATCAATTAGATAACAGTTGTACGTATATATGAAAAAGTCTTCCCCCCGATTCATATAAAGATTCTTTGTTGCCTTGTCAGTTTGTCTTAGCTTGAGAACATCACTGTGCCTTGCTGTGTCACTACATAGTTCCAGGGACGTTATCTATGCCTTGGCCGAGGAGCAAGGAGTGTCCAGAGTGGCCTGAGCAGTTCTGCATAGTTGCACAGCTTCAGATGCCACAGCTACCTTCTTTATCTCTTTCTTTTCTTTTCCTTCTTTTCTTTTTTCTTTTCTTTCTTTTTCTTCCTTTTTTTCTTTCTTTTTCTTTCTTTCTTCTCAGTCTACTTTCTTTCTTTCTTTCTTAAAATCTTACAACTAGGCATACCATTTTAAATTGTACTATTTAGTGACCCACTGCTTTTTTGCTCCAGACTTTTTATTTTGGAAATTTTCAGATCTATGGAGAAGAAGGAATAGCACAATACTTTCTACTGGAATCTGACAATTTTGGCATTGTTGCCACCCCTGCCCCCTGCAGAACCATTTCAAAATCATCAGTGGCTTATCTTTAACTATTCAATATGCATCTCTTCAGAATATTTTCCTGCATAACTACAACACTGTTATCAGTTTCAAAATATAGACTCAAATTTTCCCAGTTATACTAAGAATATATTTTAAAGCTCTCCCTGCAACTTCCCCTCTTCCCCTGCCACAATCAGGATATGGTCAAGGTTTATGTGTTGCTTTTTTGTTATATTTACAATCTTTTAAAACATCTTATAGTTCTGCCAGGCTGTTTATCTCTTGGAATGTCTCATGTTCTATAATTGTCTTCTTGCTTGGGCATCTTTGTGTTTAACTTGTTTTTCTGTCCCATCTTTCTGTACAATGAAAGTTAGGGCTAGAGGCTTAGTTAGATTAATTATAATCCTCTATCAAATATATGACTTGCAAATATTTTCTTCCACCCTCTGTACTTTGATTCTCTCGTATAAAATCTTATAATTTTTATAAAGTCCAGCATATCTACTTTTTTTCATTGTTTGTGCTTTTGATGTCATATATTTAAAAAATCATTGCCAAATCTAATGCTGTCCCATGTATTTTTTTGTTCTATAGTTTTAACTCTTATGTTTAGGTCTCTGGTCCATTTTGAGCTACGTTTTATATGTGACATAAGGAAATATCTCAACTTCCTTCTTCTGCACAAAGAACACCACTTTTCTCAGCACCATTTGATGAAAAGACTGTCCTTCCTCCATTGAATGGCCTTGGAACTCTTATTGAAAGTCAATCGACTAATATTTGAGAGTTTAATCCAGGCTCTATTCTGTTTCATTAGTTCACATTGCCATCTTTACACCACACTATTTTGATTCCTGCAGCATTATAGTAAGTCTGGAAATCAGGAATTGTGAGTGCTCTGATGTTGTTTTGGCTATTACAGTTTTTTTGTTTTTGTTTTTAGGATTTTTTTCTATTTCTGAAAAATGTTGGGATTTTAAAAGGGGTTGCATTGAACCTACAGATCACTTTGGGCAGTACTGTAATCTTAGGAATACTACCCTCCAATCCACGGACACACGATATCGTTCCTTTTACTTATGTTTTCTTTAATTTCTTTTAGCAATATTTTGTTGTTCTTGGTGTACAAGTCTTACTCCTTCTTGGTCAAGTTTATTCTTGTGTATTTAATTCTTTTTTATTTTATTATAAATGGAATTACTTTCTTTTCAGATTGTTCATTGTTAGCATATAAAAATGCTACTTATTTTGGTATAATGATTTTGTATGCTACAGCTGTGCTGAATGTATTTATAGCTCTAACGGTATTTTTGTGGAATTCTTAGGAATTACTACATATAAAATACAGTATAACCTTGTTTTACAAGCACAATTCATTCCTGAAACATGCTTGTAATCCAAAGCACTTGTATATCAAAGTGAATTTCTCCATAACAAATAATGGAAACTTAGATGAATTGTTCCACAACCCCAAAATATTCATATAAAATGATTCCAACACTGTAATATAATATAAAATAATAAAGAAAATATAAAGTATAAAGAAAAATAAACAAATTAACCTGCATTTTAAAAACCTTCATGGCTGGTATGAGGGAGACGAGAGAGAAGGGTTATTGTGTAGGAAAACTTTCACTATCTCTAATGGAATCACTGCTAATCGCTCAATGGAATCTTTTTCTTTTTGAGCAACTTTAACAGAGAACCTCTCCAATGACACTTGCTTTTGCCTTCTTTTGAGGATTTCATGGAAATGTGACATTGCATTGTCACTAAACAGATTCATTGCTTGCACTGCTACAGGATTATTTGGGTGGGTGGGTGCTTTTCTACAAAATTTTGTATTGTTTCTCACATTTTATACATCTTCCTAGTCTCACTTGAAGTGAGGGATTCCTCCTGCTGTTTCTCCTCCTCCTCTGCAGAGAGCTCCTCCATAACTTCTTGCATTGGGAGCCAATCACCCACAGCCCTGAAGAGGGGGAGGAGAGAAGACAGAGACAGAGACAGAGCCAGAGAGAACACGGGCTCAGTTGTGATCATGTGATGTTTAGGGTCATGTACTACTCGTATTGCAAGACATGGCTCTTTTATCCAAATAAAATTTATGAAAAATGTCTGCTTGTCTTGCAGAACACTCCCAAAGCAGTTATTCCCAATCCAAGGTTTTACTGTAATGTTATCTGTAACCAGAGATAAGTTTGCTTCTCTGTTTCCATTTGTATCCTTCCTCCTTTTTTTTTTTTTTTTTCCCATGTCTAAATCCTCTAGCTAGAACTTCTAAACTATGTTGAAAAGTAGTGGCAAAAGTGGGCATTCTTGTCTTTTTTATCCATTGAGTATAATGTTGGCTGTGGGTTATAATTTATTATTTAAAGCATTGAAATAATGGCATATCTTGAGGATTATAACATATGGAAGTAAAATGTATGAAAACAATAGCACAACTTTGAGTCCAGAAAAAGGACTCAAAGGTCCTTACATTATATGTGACTAGATATAGTACTATTTGAAGATAGACTAGTGGAGTAACCTGACTTATAGCTAATAAAATAATGAACTGAGTAGAGATGAAAATGAAAACAAAATCAACCTAAAAGAGAACATAAAAGAGGGAAAAATGAAATCAGATAAATACAAATAGCAAGATGGTAGAGTAAGACCTGACCATATGCATAAGTGCATATAAATGACCTACACACTCCAAATAAAAGACAGATTATTAAGCTGAATAATAAAGAAAGAGCTAACTATTTTATGTTTTTCATAAGAAGCACTTAAGAGACACAAGTTAAATGCACAGGAAAAGGTATACATATAAACAATAATCATACAACTGGAGCGGCCATGCTGATATCTGGCAAAGTAAACTTCAGAGTAAACAAAGTAAAGAGAGATCTTGATTCAAAAGATCTATTCAACACAAAGACCTAGTGGTTCTAAATGTTTATGTACCCAGAAACAGAGCTTCAAGGAATGTGGAACAAAAACTGACAAAACTGGAAGGAGAAGTAGACAAATACACAATTATATTGGGAGAGGTTATCACTCTTCTTCTAGTGACTTATGGATTATGCAACAGCAGAAGGAAAACAGGTGAAGATGTAGAAGTTCAAACAGCAGTATCAGCCAGTTCGACCTAATTGATATCAGTCACTGCAGTGTGACATATAGAGCAGTAGCAGGCTACACGTTGTTTTCAAATACTTGGAACGTTCACCTAAAACAGACCGTACACAGGACCAGAGGGTGGGTCTCAAGAAACTTAAAAGGCTTAGGATTAAAATTATACAGACTATATTTTCTGATCACAATAAAGTTAAATTACAAATTAATGAAAAGTGTATCTGGCACACACCTGAATATTTAGAAATTAAGTCATTTCTAATCCATGGATCTAAGAAGAAATCACAAAAGAAATTAGAAAATATTTTTAACTGAATGAAATGAAAACATATTGAAATTTGTGGGATTTATTTTACCTAGTGCCCAGGAGAAACTTTACAGCTTTAAATGTTTCTATTAGAAAAAAGGAAGTTTAAATCAATTACTTTGGACTTTTCTTTTGAAGAGTTAGAAAAATAACAAATTAAACCTAAATTAAGTAAAGGGAAGAATGTAACAAATGTAGTTTATCGTAACAAAATATTTTTTAAAGCACATGATCATCTCAAAAGAGAAATCTTTGACAGTGTTACATTCATCTACCTCTAAAACAAAACAAAAACCTCTCAGGAAAGTGGAAGCAGAAGAGAGCTTCCTCCATAAAGGGCATCTAAAAATCTACAGCGCACAGTACACTCAGTGCAGAAAAACTGAGCATTGCCACCGAGATCAAGGAAAAAGCAAGGGTGTCTGTTCTGACCACTTCTTTTCAACACTACTAAAGATAGTATTCAGTGTCATAAGGTGGAAAAACAATCAATAAATAATATATATTTATATAAAATATACATAAATAATATGTATGGCATAAAGATTAGAGAGGTAGAAGTGAAGTTATCTTTATTCACAAACAATGCAACCATGAAGGAGTAAATGTAGAAAACCTTAGGGAACTGCAAAACAGCTACTGAGAAAGTGAATTTGATAAGGCTGCAAGATACAAGGTATATACAGTAAGCTAGGCATGGTGGCCCATGCCTGCAATCCCAGCTACTCAGGAGGCCAAGGCTGCAGAATTGAAAGCTGGAGGCCAGCCTGTGCAACTTAATAAGACCCAGCGTCAAAATTAAAAAATATGAAAGACTGGGAATGTAATTCAGTCGTCCCTGGGTTCAACTGCAAACAAAATGTATAGATAGTGAATTGTATTCTTATTTAAAAATGAAATTAAAATACTAGTTACTATAACATAAAAATTAAATACTTGGGATTATATTTAGCAAAAATGTGCAGGACCTAAGAGATGGAGGGAGGAGGAAGGGAAGTGAAAAAGATGAAAAAAGAATTAATATGTGTTATATACATATACCCACTCCGCACGAGAATGTAATCATTATGTACTGCAAACATGTACCAATAAAAATAAAAACCTAGTTTAAAAAATGTACAGGGCTGGTAAGATGGCTCAGCGGCGTAAGCGCCTGCCTTGCAAGCGCGAGGACCCGAGTTCGACTCCCAGATCCCACATACGAAAAAGGGGCCGGTGATATCGCTCAGCGTCACGGGCGCCTGCTGGCGCGCGAGGTCCTGAGGTCGACCCCCCGGTACCCACAAAAAAAAAAAAAAAAAATGTGCAGGACCTGTAAAATGAAAAGTACAAAACATTCTTTCAAAGAATTAAAAAGGACCAAAGTAAGTGACAAGATTTACTATTTTTCTGGTTTGGGCAATGCAGCATTGTGATATCATTTCTGCTCAAATTGATCTACTGATTCAATGTAGTTCTAATAGAAGTACCTGCATGTCTGCCAAGGCGAAATTGGCCAGCTGACTCTAAAAGTGTGTAAAAAATGGAAGAATTTGTAGTAGCCAGATTGTTTCAGAAAAATACAAAACAAAAAGCACAAAATCTTGACTATCTAACATCAAGATATACTAGAGCAGTACAGTAGTCATGATGATTTGGTATTGATGTATCAATTGAAATTAAAATAGAATCTAGATAAAGACCCCCCTCATTCTATAGGCAACTGATCTTTTAAAAGCATGCTAAGGGGCCGGTGAGATAGCTCAGCAGCATAAGCGCCTGCCTGGCAAGTGCGAGGTCCTGAGTTCGACCCCCGGTACCCACAAAAAAAAAATAAATAAATAAAAGTATGCTAAGATAATTTTAAGTAGGGGAGAAGGATAGTCATATCAACAAATGATTCTGGCACAACCGTATATCCATATGGGAAAAATGAACCTTGTTTCTTTCTTTTTTTTTTTTTTTTCATGTGGGTACTGGGAGTCAACCTCAAGACCTCATGCTTGCCAGCAAGCGCTTGTGCTGCTGAGCAATATCACCGGCCCTTTTATTCCTTTATGTGGGTACCGGGAGTCGAACTCAGGACCTCCCACTTGCCAGGCAGGCGCTTATGCCGCTGAGCTATCTCACCAGCCCCTGTACTGTATTTTAAATAGAGTGGTACATTTGTCCAAAGTTGTTAAACTGTACACTTAACATAGATAAATTTTACTCTGTGTAAATTATCCTTCAGATTCATTTGAAAAAGTACAAAAACAAAATGCCGCAGTGAGATCATACTAAAAAGTTATCTATCACGCACATGATCTGAACTCCTGTACCATAAAATAATCTGCATAACTGCTTTCACTTTTATCGGGTAGTGATGAAAATGTAGCTTAAAATAATGTGCAGTCTTGAGAGGTTTAGTAGAAAAACCTGTGGCTGCAATTTTAATAATAGGAAAGTAACAAATTTCATGGAACAAAAAACATCTTTTATAAGAAATAGCTTTATTTTACAATCAGAAGCTACATAGTAGAGGGCTAACTTATAGTCCTTTAATTGAATAAGTGAAACCATGTCAAATGTTGTACTGTGTGAATTTTTCTTATTACTAAGTTGGATCTAAAATGTAGAGATTATTTTCTTTAAAAGAAATACTTCCCCTTGCAAGCCCTCATTACATGTTCAATTTATTTTTCTTTCACGTTTTTATGCCAAAATATAGTGTTATAATTAAATTCTTTCTTGTGCACTTAACTATAGTTATACGCAACAAGTAAAATAATTCTATACAATAGCACATTTTCATCATGATTTGATTATTTTGATTGTGCAAGAATTTTACATTACCCAGTATTCTCAGGCTTAAGTACTAGAAAATCCATGCACACACACAACTAGAATTATATGTAATGTGGCCTAATATGCCTATGTTTGCAAGTAATTCCTTTTTCTTTCAGCATGATTTTCTATTTTCATGACTCAGTTTTTGTGATATGCATACATGTATTCTACTCCTTACTGATGTAACCAAGTTGGAGGATGATTTAAATTTCCAGGATATTGTGACACTTTATAGGGACGGTGATGTAAAGTATTTATAATTGGGATTATTCTATGAGGCCTGAGACATCTGGTCACTATTTCATATGGTGTCTCCATCCATGTTTGCATTTAAAAATGACACTTATGTTTCTACTTTAATTTTATATGAGACTTGGCCACCATATTCCTCATAAGAATCCATTTGTAGTTTGAAAAAGAAAATTTATTTTTATATACGGGTACCGGGCGTCGAACTCAGGACCTCACGCTTGCCAGGCAGGCGCTTATGCCACTGAGCCATCTCACCGGCCCTGTACTTTGACTTTTGTAATCATCTCTGTTGAAATACGTAGGACATAGTAATGTTTATAAAAGCGGTGTTGACAGATGAGGAACGGTAACTCTGAGGTGAGGAGAGAATGTGTAGCTCACTGTGCCGCGATTAGATGTTTGCTGTAGAAAAATAACGTTCTCCATTCTCAGAGTGTTCGACAGTCAACATATGCAACTGGCAGTTTCCCACCTGCACCCTGCGGCTGAGCCCCTCATCCCTCCCATGGACCCCAGAGGGCCTCCTGCTCCTGCCCCCCCCCTCACAGCTTATCCTGACAAGTGGCAATTGTCTGTCTGGCTCATCACCCCCAGTAGTTTCGTTGGCAGGGAAATATACCTGAACTGGGTTGCCCCCCTGGTGGTGTCATGCTGGATACATAGAAGGGTGACTGAGGTTGAGGAAGCAGCTCAGAATTGCCCCGGTCAGTGTCTTTGCCTGCTACTTCATGGCAGTAGCGTTTCTGATGTAAGACTTTTCTAGCTGATAAAAACTGAAGAAATAACCACCCCGCTCACCACCTCACCAAGTTCTACATGGTTTTTCTACAGCATTGTTAATGAGTTCTGAATTATCATAGCACTTCCAATGTTAGTTTTTTCCTAACCAGTCGCACCACTTCCTGTTGGGTAGTTGGAAACACAACCTTGCTGCACTAGAGCTAGCATTTATAAAATACTCAGTAGGTTTCACCCCTCTTCCTGTGCCAAGCTCTCATGCGGATAATCATAGTTAACTTTCGCAGCAGCCCAGTGAAACAGATGATATGAATGGTGCTGAGGAAACAGGCTGCAGGAGATTGAGTGACTTGCCCAAGTTCACAAGCACGGCAGCTCCAAACCAGTCAGGCAGGCTCCAGACCCTAAGCTCTGCATCATTTCCCAATCCTGTCCTGTCTGACTCGTTCACTTTGAAGGCATTTTTCATGGTGGGATTTTGTTTGGTTTGGTTTGGTTTGGTTTCTGTGTTAGAATGCTCACTCCTTAAATGGATAGGCACGGCATCTCCATCTATTAGGTGTTTGGGAAGTTTTGATTGTTAAGTGCTGCCTTCCAGAATGTGAAATAATGGAATAGATAATTTCTAAGTGCTTTCAATTCTTACATTTTAGGAATAGTAGGACCTGATTTGTTCAGATAGAAAATGCCCCAAACTGCTTAAGAATGTAGAAATTTTGACTGCACTGATCTAGACTTCTATCCTGAGTTTAAGGTTGGTATAATCTCGGAACCTTGCGGGGAGGTTCTTTTATGTTACTCATATCCCCTTTGTTATCCTTTAAAGTTGCCTGAGTCAAAACAGAGCAAATTCCATCCCTGCCTGCTTCAGACAGGGAGCCTCCGACTTAGCTTTGCTACAAACAGCTCTGCATTCCAAGAAGACCTGCCTCTTTCTCACACCCGCTTCTCTGGCTAGCCGGTCTGTCTGATCATTGCAAATGAAAGAAACGTTCGGACAAGAAGGTGTTCCGCAGAACCCCAGAGGACTTAGCGGGCCAATAGGAGCCGCCTGGAATTCGCATCCCTGAAGCTGAAGCCGAAGCTGAGTCTGAGGCCATTTTCCCATCACCCCTCCTTTGTTCCTTCTCCGATTATTTGACCCCTAACATCTTTCATCCTTTTACTCTCCTAAGCATATCATTTGCCTCCTCACCTAGTAAAGTGAAACAAACTAGCCACTGCAAAAGCAGTATTTCTTTCCACTAGTGACACAGTGACATTATCTTCTAATCTCACCCCCAAACCCACATTTTGAAATGAAACCTTATATCCCTCTGGAATGCAATAATTTCTGTGTGGCCTCCTGTCTCACCCAGGACCACAGCCTCTGCTTCATTTTGGATTTTTGGTGCCCTTCCTCGCCATCAATACTAACACACTCCCATTTCTGGACGGCTTTCTTTACAGGAGGATTTAAAAAATAATCCATTTACTTGGGAAGTCCCTAAGTAGAATGAATCTACTGTCTGAGGAAAATGCCGCATACGTGTTTTATGGGCACACTCTTGATTGAAATGAGTGCTTAGGGAGTAAAATTCTTCCTGCTGCGGAGTTTATGTCGGCCCTTTCTTGCCTCCCTCTCTGTCTCAATGTCTGTCTCAAATCAGTTTAGGGCCATGTTCTTCCATGCTGGAACACAGTTCATATCTACATATCGTTCCGTTTTGGTTTCTGAAGTGGTACTTGGTCTCTGTTATTATCTTTACATTTAGATTACATCCAATGCCCATACTGTATGAGGAGATTTAATGAAACCGCAGCCGGTCGGCATATTAATTTCTGCAAAGATCAGTCTTCTCGCCGAGTCTTTGATCCAGCCCAGACTGCAGCTAAATTGGCATCCAGAGCTCAGGTAAATATCCAGGTGAGGGCCTTGTGCCCTTGCATACCTGGGGAAAGCAGGGAGAATTTGCTAGGGTTCCTAACTAGCATTCTAAGAATGAAAGAATCGAGAGAGCTGACTGCTGTCACTTCTTTGGAAATCATCTTTGCAGCACTTGCACCTTTGGGTGTTTAAAAATAAATTATATATATATCTGAGTGGAACTGGCCTGGATGGGGTGTCACTAGGAAGATGTCCCACAGGTCATGCTTTCTGGTCTATGGGGCAGGGAGGGGGTCTTCAGGGTTTTCATAGCCACAGAATCAGCAAGTTAATGGTCTATGCAGATGAATCAAAGCCACCATTACAAATGGGTGCACATAAGTAAAACGACCACCTGAGCGGGATGACAATAGCTTTGTAGGCACAGATAGGACTGGGGTCAGCAAACAGCTCCATATACATCAAAGTCACAGGGACATAACTCATAGTATAGTATAAAAGCCATTAGTGTCATAAGCATGGCTCAGCCACCAAGAAAAGTACTAAATTGGTCTTGAATACTTTGAGTATACAGCTTATTTAGAAATACTTCAGTTAAATCCAGTATCTAATAGCTTTCCACCATAAGCTTTTCCTACAGACGATGGATTTCTATCTTTCTCTGTCTCTCTGTCTCTCTGTCTCTCTGTCTCTCTGTCTCTCTGTCTCTCTGTCTCTTCTTCCCTCCTTCCCTAAAGCAGGGAGTTATTGCATACCTACCATGTACCAGACCATCCATGCTAGGTACTGGTTAATCAGGGATTTGGATTTCAAAGAAAGGGACTTAAAAACATCATAGGATATAGTGGTTTAGTTGACATAAGGAAAGCTGTGGAGGGGATTCCTGAGCATCTTCAAAGGCAAGCAAACATTTCCCCTGTAACATTCAAAATGAGCTCACTAGCCGTAATTTGGAGGCTGGAAGGGCAGTATGTGCAAAGTGGCCAGCTGATTTAGATTGCAGCAGGGGAAAATGAGGTCCCAGAGTAAGAGTACTAATGAGGTGTGTAGGGAAGGATATGGAATAATCGATGGAACAAGTGATTGCTGGTAGGAGGCTTGAATTCAACCTAATTTTTGAAGTGTTTCTCCCTTCACTTTGTAAAGCAGTAGGGGACAATTTACATTTCTGCAAATGGTTCTTCTAACCCCAGGCATTCCTGGGGCCAAAGAGGGAACAGAGAAGCAGCAAACAGAAGTGTTTCTTAGCCCTGCAGAGGGCTAGCTGGCATTGTTCCTCTCCTTGCTTTCCAGTGCTAAGCAGTGCCTGGGAATGCAGAAGAGAACTCGCTTGCTTTCTGAATTCTGTCACTCACTGTCAAGTGTCTCATCATCACCACTTTGGGACCTTGACTAATAGCGATGCTCATTCAGAAATGGAGCAAGAAGGGAGGGGTTGCTTCAGTCTTGAAGGGTTGTTAACTGTGTTTCCATTTTAAACATAATCAACTTTCAAAATGTGTCATATCTTTAACCAAAAGAGCCCAATATGGACCTCTAAAAATAGCTTGCTTTGGATGAGGATGAACTGCCTACTGTAATCTCAAAGCCCCCTTTTCCAGGCAGGATTCTCACACAGAGTAACAGGTTATCTCTTACTGTAACTTGTGTGGGACTGGAGGTGGCTCATTGCAAGATGAAAGGAGCTCAGTGGAAGCCTGTTTGTCCTATCTCAGGCTAATTCCACCATTCTGCCGCTGCTCTGCAAAGACTGAGATAACCCAGGGACTTTGGAATTCTATGCTTAAAACATTTGCTGCCAGCCAGTCTGTTTTTCTTCTCTGTTCATGTTAGAAAACGAAATCATCTTAAAGTGTAATAAAAAAAAAAAAAAAGGTTCCACAACTCTATCTTTATTGACATGAAATGATTTCTGGTGTCTTCATGCAACTAATTTTATAGGATAAACATACCACCACTAACTCTGAAGGCTTGATTGTGGGATGAAAACTCCAAAATGCAGATATGGCTTTGAACAACCATGGTGGTGGGGGGGACAGCATCCAAGTGAACTGAGGTGAAGGGTGTATGTCTGTCCCCTGTCCCTGCAGATGACTCTAATCTGTTGGTTAAGTGGAAACAACTTTAGCTCCAGTTGGTACCTGAGGTTATAGTACTGTGCTCTCTCTCTGTCTCTCTGTAGGGTAGGGTTCAGGCAAGTCCTAGGAAAGAACCAACTGTTACTAGTGCCGTGGGAGCTTTGCTACAGAACAGGGCCATGGGAGCAAAGAATGAGGTCTCAAGCAAGTCAGGTAAGTCAGCATGCACCTCGCCTCCTAAATAATGGTGGTCACTGCTGGCTTTGGTATTCATCCATAGTCGGCAAAAGTTAAAATGACATCCAATGTCGCTTTTGGTGTGTTTGAGGTTAAAGATTACTTGCAAGAGGGAATATTTCTTAATTTAACAGGATTACACAACCTCGACAATTTACACAGTCCTATTTGATTACGGCAGCAGGAATCTAGAATCATGGTTCTGCAGTCAACTGAAATTGAAAAGAGATTGAGAATAGAAGATCTCATGGCGGGTGTCGTGTTGAAAATAAAGGGAGAGAGTTTCCTTTCCAGAAATGAGCAATTTCTTCAAAGTAGAAGCAAGGCATGACCACCATGATAGCACTGACCATACACCAGACCTGTTTCATTTAATACTCCCAATCGTCTTTTGAATATCTTACTCTACATTTTATAGAAAGAGAAACTGAGGCTTGAAGAGGATATTATTTTTCTAGGACACACAGCTGGTAGCCCACAGTCTGGATTAGATAGCTCCTGTGGTATCCCTTTGCCTTAAGCTCCATTAATCAATGTAACAGTCTTCAACAAGTCATCAATATGTGATCAACATACACCTTAAAGGCGATGTGGCTTATTTCATGACGATAGTGGCACTTCTGGTCAGCAGTAACATTTTGAAGATATTATCAGAACTCAGGTGCAAATTGCTAGTCTCACAATCCACAAAGTAACAGCACTAAAAATCTTTGTTAGTGTTTGAACTCCTCCTGAGTGGCTTATCATGGGCTAAAAAGGGAATTGATATTTTAAAAATGTTCCCACATCTCTGTGAACCCAAGTCATTAAGGGTTTTCTGGTGGTGGTGGTGGTGGGTTTTTTTTGTTTTTTTGTTTTGCAACAATACAGTATTTTGTAATGTAAGTTTTTATTCCATTTTTTATTGTAAAATGCACTGTTTACCATCTTAACCACTTCAAAGTTGCAGTTCACTGGTTTTATACACATTCATAATGTTGTGTAACAATTACCACCATCCATCTTCACAGCTCTTTTCATCTTGTTTTTTGTTGTTGTTGTTTTTTTAGTGCATGTTTGCAGTACATAATGTTTACATTCCTTGTGTGGAGTTAGTACATACACATAACACATCTTAACTCTTTTTTCATCCCCCCCAATTTCTTGATCCCCTTCCCATCCTCCCTTTCCCATTTGAGAAAGATCTACCTTCCTACTTTCTATTACCTATATTTTATTTTGCTCGTTATACTTTGGGTTTCTCATATAAGTGAAACCATGTGATATTTAAGCCGTGTGTCTGGTTTATTTCACTTAACATTATGGTCTCAAGGTGCATTCATGGTCCTACAAATCTTTATGGAAGAGGAGTACTCTATTATGTCTAAATACCACATTTTCTTTATCCATTCATCTGTTGATGGACATATGAGTTACCTCTAAGATTTAGCTATTATGAATTTCGCTGCTATAAACATGGGTATGCATGTATCACTGTAATATGATGTCTTTAACTCTTTCAGGAAGATACCTAGAAGAGGAATACCTGGGTCAAATGGAATTTCTAGTTTTAGTTTTTGGAGGAATTTCCATACTTATTTCCATAGTGGTTGTACTAGTTTACATTCCCATTAACAATGCAGAAGTGTTCCTTTTTCACCCTGAAGCCTCGCCAGCACTTGTTATTATTTGATTTCTTGATGATAGCCATTATTCCTTTTCATCTTTTAAAAGTGAAACTCTGTATCTATTCAACAATCACTTCCCATTCCTTCCTCTCCCAGTGCCTGGCAGCAACTATTCTGCTTTCTGTCCATATGGTCTTGAATACTCTGAGTACCTATGTAGGTGGATTCATACAGCATTTGTCCTTCTGTGACTGGATTATTTGACTTAGCATAATGTCCTCAAGGTTCATCCACACTGTAGGATATGCCAGAATATCCTTCCTCTTCAAGCATTAATAACATAGCATTGGATGTTTATGACTGCTTATCCATTTATCCACCAAAGTATGCTTGGATTGTTTCCATGTTTTAGGTATTGTGAACGTTGCTGCTACAAACATGAATGTACATGTTTAAGACTCTGCATTTTCTAGAGACTTAACTTTCAGTTCCTTTGGGCATATACCCAGTAGTGAAACTGCTGTATTACATAATAGTTCTATTTTTAATTTTTTGAATAACAATGATATTTTCCATAGTGGATATACCATTTTAACATTTCTACCAAGAATGCACAAAGTTCTATTTTTTCCACATCTCATCAACACTGTTTTTAATTTGTTTTGAGAAAGGGTCTTCTATGTTGCCTAAGCTGGCCTCAAACTCAGGATCCTCAGCCTCTTAAATGCTGGGATTGTAAGTATGTGCCCCACATAAGCACACTCACGTAGATTTTCTGCTTGGATAGTAGCTGTCCTAAAGGGTGTGAAGTGGTATCTCTTTGTAGTTTTGATTGGCATTTCTTTTTTTTTTTTTTAGATGCAGGTACCAGGAATCGAACTCAGGACCTCGCACTTTCCAGGCAGGCGCTTATGCCGCTGAGCTATATCACCAGCCCTGATTTACATTTCTTGGATGATTTGTGATGCTAAGAATCTTTTCAAGTGCTTAATGACCACTTATTTTATCTTCTTTTGAGAAATATCTGTTCCAATCCTTTGCCTATTTATGAACTGGTGACCTATTCTTTTTATTGCTGAGTTTTACTGGTTCTCTGTGTTTTCTGGATATTATCCTTATCAGATATATGATTTATAAAGATTTTTGCTTATTCTGTGTGGTGCCTTTTCACCCTGTTAATACTGTCTTTGGATTCATGTTTATGAAGTCCATTTTGTTTTTCTCTTTGGTTACCTGTACCTTTGGTGTCATATCCAAGAAGTCATTGCCTAATTCAGCATCACACACATTTACCCCTGTGTTTTCTCCTAAAAGTTTTATAGTTGTAGGTTTTATATTTAGGTCTTTGATCCATTTTGAGTGAATTTTTATAGGGTGTTAGGTAAGAGTCCAACTTCTTTCTTTCCCATGTGGATATCCAGTTTTCTCAACACCATTTGTTTAAAAGACTATTCTTTGCCCATTAATTGGTCTTGGATCCTTGTCAAAATCATTTGACCATATATGCAAGAGTTTTTGTTTTTGTCTCTCTCTCGCTCTCTCTCTCTCTTTTTTTTTTTTTTTTTTTTTTTTTTTTTTTTTTGAGATACTGGGATTGAACCCAGGGCCTTTGCATATTGTTGTATCCTCATCCCTTTTTATTCTTATTTTGAGACAGGGTCTCACTAAGTTGCTAAGTTTCCCAGGATGGGACTCAACTTGCAATCCTCATGCCTTAGCTTCTCAGAGTGCTAGGACCACAGGTGTGCACCACCACATCCAACTAAGGGTTTATTTTATTTATTTATTTTTTTGTGTGTGTGTGGGTACCGGGGGTCGACCTCAGGACCTCGCGCGCCAGCAGGCGCCCGTGCCACTGAGCGATATCACCGGCCCTTTTTTCGTATGTGGGTTCCGGGAGTCGAACTCGGGCCCTCGCGCTTGCCAGGCAGGCGTGTACGCCGCTGAGCCATCTCACCGGCCCTAACTAAGGGTTTATTTCTAGGCTCATTATTTTGGTTTTTTTTTTGTGTGTTTTTTTTTTTGTGGGTACCGGGGGTCGAACTCAGGACCTCGCATGCCAGCAGGTGCCCATGCCACTGAGCGATATCACCGGCTCTTTTTTCGTATGTGGATACTGGGAGTCGAACTCACGACCTCACACTTGCCAGGCAGATGCTTGTGCCGCTGAGCCATATCACCGGCCCTATTTTGTTCGTTTTAATGCCAGCCCCACACAGTTTTGATTACTACAACTTTGTAGAAAGTTTTCACATCAGAAAATGTGAGTCCTCTAAGACACTGCTAAGAGGGTTTTGGATATTTGGGGCTATTGAAATTCTATATGAAATTTAGGGTGGTTTTTCTATTTGTTTAAAAAACATTATTGGGGGCCGGTGAGATGGCTCAGTGGCGTAAGCGCCTGCCTTGCAAGCGCAAGGGCCCGAGTTCGACTCCCGGATCCCACATACGAAAAAGGGGCCGGTGATATCGCTCAGTGGCACGGGTGACTGTTGGCGCACGAGGTCCTGAGGTCGACCCCCCGGTACCCACAAAAAAAAAAAAAAAAACAAAAAACATTATTGGGATTTTGATAGGAATTTCATTGGATCTGTAGATTGCTTGGAGCAGGACAGGTATCTCAACAATAATATCTTCCAATCCATGGACAATGGGATATGTTTCAATTAATTTATGTCTGTAATTTCTTCCAACAGTGTTATAGTTTAGCTTATTTGTTTGTTTTTGGATGCTAGGAATTGAACCCAGGGGCTCAGCATGGTAGGCTGAACTACATCCCAGCCCAGCCTGTTTTGTAGTTTTTATCATACCTGTCTTCCACTTACTTAGTTGTTAATTTCAGGGTAGTTTATTCTTTTTTGACACTACTATAGATGAAATTGTTTTCACAATTTCCTTTTCAGATTGTTCTTTGTTAGTTTATAGAAATGAAATAGATGTATATTGACACTGTGTACAGTTACTTGCTGAATTCATTTATTAGTTAAAATATTTGGGGAGTTGATGTCTTTAGGATTTTCAACATACAGTTTTTCAGATGATAGCATCTGTGAACAGAGATACTTTTACTACTTCCTTTCTAATTTGGATTTTTTTCCTTTCCTTTGCCTAATTGCTCTGGCTAGAAATTCTAGCACTGTATTGAACAAAAGTGATGAAAGTAGGAATCCTTACCTTCTTCCTATCACAGAAAAATTTCAGTCTTTGAACATGTGATATGATGTTCTCTGTGG
Organism: Erethizon dorsatum; assembly: GCA_028451465.1. Taxonomy (NCBI): domain Eukaryota; kingdom Metazoa; phylum Chordata; class Mammalia; order Rodentia; family Erethizontidae; genus Erethizon; species Erethizon dorsatum. The sequence goes on from CM051823.1 coordinate 148,204,321, forward strand.
GGTTTTAATGTATGGTTTTTATTGTATTGAACTAATTTCCTTCTAATCTTAGTTTACTGAGTGTTCAATCATGAGGGGATGTTGAGTTTTTGTTAATGCTTTTCCTGCATTGAGATGGTATAGTTTTCCCCCTTTATTCTACTAAAGTGGTATATTACATTGACCAGTTTTCTTATGTTGAACCATCCCTGTATTACAAGAATAAATTCTACTTGGTTGTAATATGTAATCCTCTTAATATGCTGCTGATTTTGGTTTCCTAGTATTTTGTTGAGGATTTTTGCATAAATGTTCATAAGGGATATTTTCCTGTAGTTTTCTCATAATGACTTTGACTGGCTTTGCTCTCGGTGTAATGCCAGCCTCATAGAATGAATTAGAAATTGTTCCTCCTTCTTCAAAATTTTTTGGGGATAGTTTTTTTGTTTGTTTGTTTTGTTTTTGTGGGTACCGGGGGTTGACCTCAGGACCTCGCGCGCCAGCAGGTGCCCGTGCCGCTGAGCGATATCACCAGCCCTTTTTTCGTATGTGGGATCCGGGAGTCGAACTCGGGTCCTCCTGCTTGCCAGGCAGGCACTTATGCTGCTGAGTTATCTCACTGGCCCCTTGGGGATAGTTTGAAAATTGTTAAGTGTTCTTTATTTTTTTTTTTTTATTTTTTTTTTTGTGGGTACCGGGGGGTCGACCTCAGGACCTCGCGCGCCAACAGGCACCCGTGCCACTGAGCGATATCACCGGCCCCTTTTTCGTATGTGGGATCCGGGAGTTGAACTCGGGCCCTCGCGCTTGCAAGGCAGGCGCTTATGCCGCTGAGCCATCTCACCGGCCCTGTTAAGTGTTCTTTAAATGTTTGGTAGAATTTACCAGTAAAGTCATCAAGTCTGGCTTTTTGTTTTGTCATGAGCTTTTTGTTTATTGATTCGATCTCCTTACTAGTTATAAGTCTATTTAGATTTTCTATTTCTTCATAATTTGGTCTTGGTTGGTTATGCATCTTTTAGGAACTTGTCCATTTCACTGAAATTATCTAACTGGTTGCCATACAACTGTTCGCATAGAATCCTGCTTCTGTAGAATTGGTAGTAATATCCCCACTTTCACATCTTATTTTAGTAATTTGAATCTTCTCTTTTTTTCTTAATCCATCTAGCTGATGGTTTGTCAATTTCTTAATCTTTCCAAAGAAACGACTTTTGGCTTTTCTTTCTTATTTTTCTATTTTATAACTTCATTTACTCCTCTAATCATTATCTGTCTATTATCTTCTGGTAGCTGTAAGGTTTAGTTTGCTCTTCTCTTTCTCGTTTCTTAAGTTGCAAAGTTAGGTTGCCGATTTGAGATCTTTTTTACTTTTTTAATGCAAGACTTGTATTAGTCAGCTTGCCTACTGCTGACACCCACAACTTAGAGGAGGAGAGGAGTATTTGGCTCACAGTTTCCAATGGGTTCAGTCCATGGTTGGCTGGTTCCAAGGCAGAAACAGCATGGTGGAAGGGCATGCCAGAGGACAGCTGCTCACCCATGGCTCCTAGGAAGCAGAGAAAGAGAAGGAGAATCCAGGGACAAGAATACAGCCTTCCAGTGACCACCTTTAAGCAGGCCCTTTCTCCTAACAGCAATTCAGCTATGAACTCATCAGCAGACTAATCCACTGATGAAAATAGCCCCCCTATTATTCAGTCAGCTTCCAAACACATGAGACTTTGGGGGACATTTTAGATTTAAACCATAACAGTATTTATATCTATGAATTTTGCCTTAGCACTGATTCTGTTGTGTCCCATAAATTTTGATATGTTGCGTTTTCAATTTCATTCATCTCTAAGTATTACAGTTTTTCTTGTGACTTCTTTTCTAATGAATTGGTTACGAGTGCATTTAATTTCCACAAATTTATGCTTTTTCCAGTTTTACTTCTGTTACTGATTTCTAACTTCATTCTGTTGAGGTTGGAGGAGATACTTTGTATGAAATATATCTTTTTTATTGAGATTTTTATTGAGACTTAATTTGTGGCCTAACATGTGGTCCACTCTAGAAGTTGTCTGTGTGGACATGAGAAGAACGTGCCTGCTGCTATTGTTGGATAGAGTGCTCTGTACGAGAGTTGAGTCTGTAAGATCTAGTCAACTTACGATGTTGTTTAGGTCCTCTATTTCTTTATCTCTGTCTGGCTGTTTCATCCATTATTGAGAATGGGAAACTGAGGTCTCCAACTATTATAGAACTATTTACTTTTCTTTTTAATTCTTCTGGGTTTTGCTTCATATGTTTTGAGGGTCTATCATTAGCTTCATAATTGTATCTTCTTGCTGTTTTGAGCCTCATATTGATATATCCTTCTCTGTCACTTGTACTCTTTTTTACTTAATTAAAATCTACTTTATCTAATATTAATATAGCCACTTCTCTTTTTGATTAGTATTTGCATGTTATATCTTTTATTCATCCTTTCACTTTCAGTCTATTTGTGACTGGATTTAAAATGAGTCTCTTGTGGATAGCATATAGCTGGATCATTCTACCAATCTCTGCCTTTGATTGGAGAGTTTAATCCATTTACATTTAAAGTAATTACTGATGAGGAAGGATATCTTTGATTTTGCTATATGCTTTTTATATTTCTCATTACTTTTTTCATTCCTTATTTCCTGCATTACTATCTTCATTTGTGTAATGAATTTCTGGAGTAAAACATCTAAACTCTGTTCTTGTTTCTTTTGTGTATATTCTACAGTTATTTTATTTCTGATTATCAAAGGAGTTATATCAAAGCTGTAACACTCTAACCTGAACTTATAACAGCTTATTTTCAGTAACATACAAAAACTCTGCTCCTTTAACAGCTCAGTCCCCACCTCTTTTGGTTGTTGATGTTTCCAAAGTGTGTTTTTATATACTGTATGCCTAAGAACATAAACTAATAATTCTTTTAAACCTATTAGTGTTTTAAGTTGTGTAGAAAACAGAATGTAGAGTTGTGAACCAAAGTATAGTCATACATTTACAATTGCCCATGTATTTATCCAAGTCACTACCTGGTGTCCTTTCATTTCACACTGCAATACTGCTTACGCATTTGTCATGTGTATTATTTTTTTCTTTTAGTGTTTTTAATTTATTGGCCCACTATTTTCTGGTCTTCTAAGCTCCTGATGGGAAAACTGCTGATGGTGTCATTGAGTATGACTCCTATGTGATGCATTGCTTTTCTCTTGCTGCTTTCTAGATTCTAGTCTTTTGAAAGTTTGATTATGTCTTGCTGTTGTTACTCTTTGTGAGTTCATCTTGCTTGGAGTTCCCTGCACTTCTTGGGTGTTTGTGTTAGGACTTCCTTTAATTTTGGAGAGTTTTCAGCAATTATTATTATTTTTCTTTTGAGACAAGTTATCGCTATAGTTCTGGCTGACCTTGACATCACTAGCACAGGCTGGCCTCAAACTCATAGCAATCCTCCTAAGTGCTGAGATTACAGGTATGTGCCACCACGCCTGGCTTCAGCAACTATTTTTAAAAATATTCTCACTGCCCTTCTTTTTCTTTTCATTTTCTGTGATTCCCATAATGCAGACATTGGTCAGCTTGACAGTGTCCCCCAGTTCCTTTATTTCTGTTCTGTGTTCGTCAATTTTTTCCTTGTTATTTCTTAGACTTGATAATTTCTCTTGCCCTATCTTCGAGTTCACTGATTCTTTCTTCTGCCTGCTCAAAAGAGTCCTTAAATCCCAGTGGAGAACATCTTCCTCCCTCTGGAGAACTTTCATTTGCTATATTCTTCGGTTTTAGAATTTAGTTTTGGTTTCTCTTGGGTATTTTCTCTATCTTTATTAGTATTTCCATAGTGTTCATCAGTTCATAAGTTTAACTTTCTCCACATCTTCTTTTAGTTCTTTAAGCATCTTTAAGACAGTTATTTAAGTCTTTGTCTACTAGATCTGTTATCAGGTCTTTTTCAAGCACAGTTTCTGTTTTATTTTTCCCTTTGAATGAACCACACTTTCTTATTTCTCCATGTGCTTTTGTGATCTCCTTGTTGAAAACTGAACATTTGAATCTAATAATCAATAACTCTGCAAATTAGAGTTTCCTTCCTCAGGGTTTTCCTGATTTTTGTTAGCATTTTTTGTCATTGAAGACTGTCCCTGTGCCAACAATCAGGCTGAGGTGTAAATTTAGATCTCCTAGAATCTTTTTTCTGAGTCTATGTCTTCCCGTGGATATGCACAGTCACGTTCCAGTTTTCTTATACATGTAGTTGTTTTTGAATGTCCTAGCTTCTAATGTCTGATTCCCCAAAAGGGGAAAAGACAAAAGTGAAAGGAGGGAAGGGCTTTGGCCCATTAAGTCCCCTGAAAGTCACCTCAGCAGGCCATGGGGAATCACAACAATGGCGGGAGGTGTGACAACAATGGCTCTTTGTCTGCACTTCTTTGATCTGAAAAAAACAATCAGGATCAGACCATAAGATGGGAACACAGATTCCCCTTATTTGGAGGACAGGATCTTTATTGCCACCTGGCTCCCAGGAGCCATGCGCAGATGGATCTAGGAGCCTGTTGGGCACAGCTGCCTGCCATGTGGCCCAGGGCTGGGGGCATGTGTGGTTGCCACCGCACCCAGAGTTGAAGTTGACAAAATTAACTGCACTTTACAGTCCAAGCCTTTCCCTGGGAGTTGCAAGCCGTCAACAGACTCCAGAGCTCCGGAACAATTACATCGGGCAGATTCCGCCAGATTGTTGCTCTCTCTGTGGGAAGACAGAGTCCCGGTGCCTCAAACTCTGTCATCCCTCCAGAATTTTCGTAGATGATCCCTTTTTTTTCCTGATCAGTGAAAACATAACAATGAGGTAGATTTTTGCTTTTACTAAGAAAAAAATAAGTCAAAGTATATGTTTATCTTTTTGGTAAAATTTGCCCTAAGAAATTTCTTCTAATGTATCATGATGAGTAGTGCCTTTCGGAAAAGACGGTTTCTCTATGTTATGTTTTCCTATTTTCAGAGAATAGGTGATAATACTTAAGAGTATGAAAGCACTCCTGTAAGTCTGAGGTCAAAGCTTATTTGCTGAGATGGAATATTTCTTACTTTGCCAGGATTCAGTAATTCTGACAGTGGGCAATGTCGACTCCTACGACAGCACCAGATGTGTGGAACCATCGGCCCTCACCTCATAAGCTTGAGAATAGATTGGTAATAGGAAAAGGCAGCGTGCCAAGTATTCTGTTGAAATCAGGGAAGAATTTCCTCCCTTGAGCAAATAATTTCTTAAAAGTGGCAGCAAGGAAGCAGTGAAAAGGTCCTAAAATTAGGATGTGGAAGTCTTGCATCCCAGCGTGTGATGTGAAGCAGTGTCAGAAGGACGCCATTCTGACATACCAGGAAATGGGTTCACAGGTCAGTAGATCCAAATGGTGCTATGTTTATTCTTGACTAGTTATTGGAGGATTATAACCACTGTGCTATTGTTCAGTGAAAGGCAAATTTCCTAAAATGACACACACCAGGTTTATACTATCTGACCTCTGCTTCTGCTCTTTCTTCTTGGTCCTTCCCCAGCTACAATAGCCGCTGTGCTGTTCCTTGAACATAATATGCACGTGTACTCCTGCCACAGGGCCTTGGCACTGGCTTTCCCAGTGCTGAAAACAAAGATCCTGCCCATCCAACCTACAGTACTCACTCTCCCTTCCTGCCGTTCTTTGCTGAGTGTCATCACCTCCGTGAGTTTTCTCCAGCCTGTATTCAAAACTAACCAGGGCCTCCCAGCTCCTGTGCAGCTTCTGTCCCCATAGCATTTATTGCCATCTAATACTCGATATATATTTAATTCATCCCCAAAAAAGGAATGTAATTTTCAAAACAACAGGAGTTTGTCTGCTCTGTCTTGTTTTTTTTTTTTTTTTTGTGTGTGTGTGTGTGTGTGGGTACCAGGAGTTGAACTCAAGACCTCGTGCTTGCCAGGCAGGTGCTTATGTCACTGAGCTATCTCACCGGCCCTTGTCTTGTTTTTAATGTGTTATTATATTCTTATTTTTTAGACTTGTTCACACCGCATGGAAGGCACCTAAAAAGTACTTCTTGAATAAAATATATGAGGAAAAGTGAGAATCTTGATTCTCTAATTTCTCACTTAAATTATTGGCATTTGTCTAGGATTGATATTAGCCTTAGGAGATAGAGGTTTTTTTCCATTTCAGGTTTAAGATGCTCTAATTTTTAAATTTCTTTTTCTTGCCTGTGGCCTCACCTGCTCATACATAAAAATAAAATCACTAGAATAAGTGTGTCTTCGAGAGAGATGCAGATCATTTGGAGCAATTCTGGGGAGGAAGAAGAAGCATATTCAGGGAAATGTTCAAGACTTGGAGAAACGCCCCAAGTGCACTTCACTAATGTAAATAGGCCTAGGCATGGATCTGAATAACACCTCGCATGTCTATTCCTTCGTCTGAGCTGTGTTGATACGAGGCACTGTATAACATGAGGGCTTGCCACGGACGAATGTAACCCTCAAAGTGTATGTGTTGGAAGCTTAATCCCCAGTGCAGCAGTGTTGAGAGATGTGGCCTTCAGAATGTGATTAGGTGTCAGGGCTCTGCCCTCATTAATGGATCAATCTCCTCACCATGGGTGTGCCTCAGTCATCATGGGTATGGTCCTGCTCTATCACATGCATGGGCTCATGTCCTTCTGCCATGGATGATGCAGCCGAAATGCCCTAAGCCTTCCCAGCCTCCAGAACTATAAGGGAGAAACCTTAGCTTAATACATCCAGTCTCAGGTATTCTGTTATAGTAGCACAGAACAGACTAATACAGAAACTGTGACAAAAACATGGCTATCGCTGTAACAAATAAATAAGTAAGGGGCACATTTCTAAAAATGTGGCTTTTGGGAGTGGCTTTGGCACTAGGTAATGAATGAGTGGAAGAACTTGAAGGAGAAGGCTAGAAAAATATTTTGTTAGTGGAGTTTTAAGGGCAATTCTGGTGAGGACTCAGAGGACAGGAGCTGTAGGGAAAGCCTGTACTGTATTTGGGATTAGAGTCATACACCACATAATGATGTTTTAGTCAGTGACGGACTGAGCATATGATGGCAGTGCCCCATGTTACAGTGGGGCTGAATATTCACATCACCGGGTGACATGGTGCCATAGGCTGTAGCACAACACATCACTCACGTGTTTGTGGCATTGCTGGTGTTGACCGACTTACTGCACTGCCAGTCATATTATGTACAGTACCTGGAACAAGAAAATGACAATACATGACTCGGTTACTGGTTTACGTTCCTACTGTGCTATACACTATCATTTTATAGCTTGTATCTGTTCATTAAAAAATGTTTACTGAGAAACACTCTGCTGTGTTGTGCCGGAAGCATCCTCAGCATTCTCGTGCTTACCAGGTCTCTGGACATGCCCAGCCCAAGAGGCCCCGGGGTGAGTGACTTTGCCATCTAGGTTTGTATACAGGCCCTCTGTGACGGTCACGCAGTAACATGGCCTGATGATGTATTTCTCCAAGGGTATATCTGCTGTCAGATGATGTGTGACTGTATTCAAGCGGTCATGGTCGAAATGTCAGTAGAATTCAGAAATATGGACTAAAAAGGCCATTCTGATGAGGTTTCACACAGACATGAGGGAAAAGGCATTGGAAACAGGAGTAAAGACCGTCCTTCTTACACGGTTGCAAAGGACTTGTTGGAATTCTGTGTGGGTCCTAGGACTTCATAGAAGGCAGAACCTTAGAGCAATGAACTAAGCGATCTGACAAAAGAAATATCTAAGCCACAAAGTATTCAAGGCACTTCATGGCTTCTTTTGATCACTTACAGTAAAACAAGAAAAAAAGAATGATTTAAAAGTGGAATTTATAATTAAGAGGAAAGCCGAATGGAAAGATTTAGGAAACTCTCGGTGTGGCCATGTAAAGAATAAAAAGGATGCTTGGAAGAGAATACTAAGGCTGGGTCCAAATGGCTGCTGGCTAAGGAGGCTCATCTGGATAGAAGAAAGCCCGGTTCTGTTCATCAGGTCAATGGGAGAAGGTGCTGAGGCCATGGTTCCCAGAGCAGTGCCCCATAGGACAGTGGTGACAAATCTATGGCATGCGTGCCACAGCCGGCTGTTTCTTAATGCTGAAAGCTCTAAAAGGTTCGCCATCACTGCCTTAGGACCTCAGCACTCACTGCCCTGCATCTCAGGACTCTTCTCCCCCGGTTCTGGCACGGTGCCCCTCTGCTGTCCTGGCTGTGGCTCAGGTGGGCCCCAGTATGCCTCAGCCCACTGCTCTGGAAGGTATAAATCATAAACCCTCCTTCCCCTGCTAGATCCCCCATTTGCAAAAGGTCTATCTCCCTATATCCCGTTATCTACCTTTTATTTTACTCTTTATTTATACTTTGAAATGAAGTATCCATTTATTTCAATTTCCCACTTTATTGGGTCTTTAATTTGGGGGCGTCTAGCTTTTTTGAGTTCTTTATATATTCTAGACATTAGTCCTCTGTCCAAGGAGTAGCTGGCAGAATTGTTTTCATTTTGTCCACTATCTCTTCACTGGGTAGGTGTTTTCCTTTGCTTTGCAGCTTCTCAATTTAATATAATCCCATTTATTGATCCTTGGTGTTATTTATTGTATAATTGGGGTTCTGTTCAGAAAGTCCTTGCCTGTGCCTCTGTCTTCAAGAGTTCCACCTCTTTTATCTTCCAGACGATACAGTGTATCTGCTTTAATATTTAGGTCTTTGATTTATTTTTATTTTATTTTAGTGCATGGTAAGAGATGTGTGCCTAGATTCAATGATGTTTTGCATGTGGATACCCAGTTTTCCCAGAACCATTTGCTATCTTTTCTCCAGCTCGTGTTTTTGGCTCCTTTTCAAAGACCGGATATCTATGTGCCTGGGGTTCTTTCTGCATCCTCTCTTCTGTTCCATTGATTCGCACGTCCATTTTTGTGTATACAATGCTGGTTTTATCACTTACAGCTCTGTAATATAGTTTGTATGGCTACTCTATTTCACTAAGCATTATGGCCTCACAGTGCATCTATTTTCCTACAAATGACTCAAATTTATCCTTTTTATGGCAGAATAGTATTCCATTTCTTTTTCTGTTCATCTGTTGATGGATATATAGGTGGCAATATAGGAGATCTAGGATTATGATGCCTCCTGCTTGGCTCCTGAGGCCTAGGATTGCTTTTGCTATTCTGGGTTTCTTCTGGTTCCATATAAATTTTTTGATTGCTTTTATAGTTTTGTGAGGAATGCTATTGGTATTTTGATTGGGGTTCCATTAAATCTATAAATCTATAAAGCCTGGTAATGTGGCCATTTTGGCAGCATTAATTCTGCCTAGCCAGGAATAGGAAATGTCTTTCCATTTTTCTGGTATCCTTTTCAATCTCCCTCTTCAGAGTGCTGAAGTTTTCATTGTAGAGTTTTTCACTTCTTGGTTAAAGTGATACTTCGGCATCCAACATTTTTAAAGCTTTTGTGAATGGTATTCTTTTCTCGATTTTTTTCTCAGTATGTTCATTGTTGGGGTACAGGAACACTATTGATATTCATGTACTGATTTGTGTTCTGGTACTTTGCTGAATTTTTAGGAGTCTTTTGGTGGATTTTTGGGGGGCTTTCTATGTACAGAATCATATCCTCTGCAAATAATGATAGTTTGACTTCTTTCATTCTTATATATATCATTTTATTTCTTTCTCTTGCCTGATAATTTTGGCTAAAGTTTCCAGTACTACAGTGGTACCTCTGTTCACGAACTTAATTCTTTCCGTGATTCTGGTTGCAAACCAAATAGTACTGGAACTAAATCAAATTTTCCCTTAGGTCAACATTGAACCTAACCATTGAATGTGGTTCAGTTCTTATCCAGTTTGGTTTGCAACCAGAGTCACGGAAAGAATTAAGTTCATGAGCCGAAGTACCACTGTATATTGAACAGGAGTGGTGAGGGTTGACGATCTTGTCTTGTCCCTGATTTTAGGGGGAAAGCTTTCATTTTTTTCCCATTTAGTATAATGTTTGCCTTTGGTTTGTCACAGGTGGCTTTTGTCATATTGAGATAAAGTTCTTCTGTGCCTATTTTTGTCATGAATTTTTAAAAATTTTATTTATTTATTAATACACGTTTGTAGTACATAATGTTTACATTTCTTGTGGAGAGTTGGTACATTTTTGATCCCTTTCCCTTTTGAGAAAGATCTATCTCCCTGCTTCCTGTTATCTATCTTTTATTTTGTCCTTTATCAACACTTTGGGTTTCTCATATAAGAGAAACCATGCAACATTTAAGCTTGTGTGTCTGATTTATTTCACTTAACATTATGGTCTCAAGGTGCATCATTTTCCTGCAAATGACTCAAGTTTATCTTTATGTCAGGGTGGTACTCCATTGTTTCGTCAGTGTTTTTATTATGAATGGATATTGGATTTTGTCAGTAGCTTTGTCTGCATCTACTGAAATGGTTATGTAGTTTTGGTCTTTGTTTCTGTTTATGAAATGTATTACATTTATTGATTTACGTACATTGAACCATCCTTGTATCCCTGGGATGAAGCCTACTTGATCATGATGTATGACATTTTTAATGTTTTGTTACATTCTGTTTGCCAGTGTCATTTTGAGGATTTTTGCATTTATGTTCCTTAAAGAGATTGGTGTAGTTCTCTCTCTCTCTCTCTCTCTCTCCTCTGTTTCTTAAATCCTTGTCAGACTGGTATTAGGGTAATGCTAGCTTCCAGTAATGAGTTTGATGGTGCTCTTTCCCTTTCAATTGCATTGAAAAGTTTGAAGAGTACTGGTGCTAGATCTTGCCTGAAGTTCTTACAGAATTCAGTGGCGAATCTGTTGGTTACTGGGCTTTTCTTGCTAGGTTTTTAATTACTGCTTCTATTTCGTGGAGTGTTGAGTATTTTTACATCTTCTTGGCTCAGTTTTGGTAATTTGTACGTGTCTAGAAATCTGTCCATTTCTTCTAGGTTCTCCAACTTATTGGAGTACATATTTTCAAAGCAGTTATTTATAATCTTCAGGATTTGGGGGTGTCTATTTTGGTCTCTCTTTTCGTCAATCTAATTGCATTGATATAGATGTTTTTTTTTCTTCTTTTAGTAAGTTTGTCTAAGAGTTTTTCTGTTTTGTTTATCCCCTCAAAGAACCAGCTTTTTGATTCTTTTTATAGTTTTTTAGTCATAATTTAATTTCTACACCGATCTTTATAATTTTCTTCTTTTAAATAATTTTGGATTTGGATTGTTCTTGTTTCTCTAGGTCCCTGAGGGCATAATTAGATTATTTACTTGGGACTGCTGTTTTTTTGATGTGGACATTCACAGCTATAAATTTCCCTCTTTTTTTTTTTTTTTTTTTGTGTGTGTGTGGTGCTGGGATCAAACCCAGGACGTTGGGCATGCAAGGCAAGAACTCTGCCACTGAGCCACATCCCCAGCCCTAAACCTCCCCCTTGGGATAGCTTTCTTTATATTCCATAGGTTCTGGCATGTTCTGGCCTGCTAGGAAGTATTTGATGTCTTTGTTCTCTTCTGTGACCTATTGATTACCCAAGATTGTAATGTTTAATCTTCACGTGTTTACATAATTTCTGTAGTTTCTCTTGCCGCTGATTTCTAGCTTAATTGCACTATGATTTGATAATATGTATGGGATTTTAAGAATTCTCTTATATTTATCTAAGCAAGGTTTGTGACCTAGTATGTGGTCTATTTTGGAGAAAGTTCCATGTGCTGCTGAGAAGAATGTATTGCTGGGTTAAACACTCTACAGGTCGATTACATCCTTTTGTTTGAAGGTATGGTTCAGTTCTGATATTTCCTTGTTGATTTTTGTCTAGTTGATCTATTTGTGAAAGCGGGGTGTTGAGGTCCCCCGTCATGATTTTGTTGATGCTTATCTGATCTTTCGTGTCTTGCAGTATTTGTTTTATGAAGTTGCATATGCTGGTGTTTGGTACATACACATTTACAATTGTTATTTCTTCTCGTTGAACTGTTCCCTTTACTAGTATATAATGACATTCTTTGTCTCATCTGATCAGTTTTGGCTTGACATTTACTTTGCTGAAAATAGGATAGCTATTCCTGCTTTACTTTTGGTCTCCTGTTGTGTGAAAAATTGTTTTTCATCCTTTGATTTTTAATCTATGAGCTTCTTTAAAGGTCAAGCAGCCTACCATTGGTTTTCATTTTTTATCCATTCTTGCCGATCTGTGTCTCTTGATAGGGGACTTGCAGCCATTTGCATCAAGAATACTACCGAAATGTATTAACTGACTCATGTCATAGTGTTGCTTTATGTTGCTGACTTCTTTATTTTTCCCTTTTGCTTAACTGCTCACCCTACTTGCTGTATTATTCCAATAAACCCTGTGGCAATTGTGAACATTGTCTTCATTGTCTCCAAGATATCCCTGAGTATTTTTTGTAGTGCTAGTTTGATAGTCATGAATTTCTTAAGGTGCTTTTTGTCAAGGAAGGTCCTAATTTCTCCACTGAGTCTGAAAGGTACTTTTATAAGATACAGTAAATTGGGTTGAAATTATTTTCATTTGTGGCTTGAAGAACTTGCCTCCAAGGTCTCCTTGCCTTTAAGGTCTGTGTTGAGAAATTACCTCTAAACTACTTTATAGGTAATCTATAAAGGTTGTTTGTCTCTAACTGCTTTTAAAAATCTGTCCTTATATTAGACTTCTGGGATTTTTGCCTATGATATGACGCGGGGAAGTTCTTTTCTCATTATGGCTGTTTGAGGTTCTATATGCCTAACTTACTTGTGTGTTGAATTCTTTCCCCATACTTGGAAATTTTTCTGGTATGATTTTGTAAAAAGATTTTTTATGCAATTTGTGCCATCTTCTACTTTCTCTCTCTTTCTCCACCTTTAGTCTTCTTGGCATCATCTAACAGCTGTTGGATTCATTTCCCATGAGCTCTCGTTGTTTTTAAGATATCACTGAGTATATAGTCACTGGCATCAGCCCTATGTTCTAATTCTGACACTCTGTCCTCACATTCATCATTTCTGCTGCCCATACTTTCCACAGAATATTTTATCACCTGGATTACCGTTTGGTACCTTTCACGAACTCTAATTCTTTGCTAAATTGGTCATTCATATTTTGTATCATTTGGGTTAGCTCAGCTAGCCTTTATTTGTATATTCTTTAAACTCATTGAAAGAATATTCAACTCTTTTTTTATTAGTACATAGTGGTAGTATATAATATTAACAAGCCTTGTGTGGAGTTGGTACATGTATGTAACGCATTTTAATTCCTTTTTTCATCCTCTTTCCTTCCCTTCCCTCCCTCCTCCTTCCATCTCTCGATTTCCTTCCCATATGAGAAAAATCTATCTCCCCACTTCCTATTATCCATCTTTTATTTTGCTCTTTATTTATAATTTTGGTTTTTCATGTAAGAGAAACCATGCAGTATTTAAGCTTGTGTGTCTGATTTATTTCACTTAACATTATGGTCTCAAGGTACATCTATTTTCCTACAAGTCACTCAAGTCTATTATTAAGGGATAGTACTCCACTGTCTATGAATACTACATGTTCTTTATCCATTCATCTGTTGATGGACACATAGGCTGCTGCCAAGATTTAGCTATTATGAATTGTGCTGCTATAAACATGGGTATGCATGCATCTCTGTGACATGATGTCTTTAGCTCTTTGGGAAGATACCTAGAAGGGAAAGAGCTGGGTCAAATGGGGTTTCTAGTTTTTCTTTTTGAAGAGTCTGCATACTGATTTCCATAGTGGTGCTATACTCATTTACATTCCCACCAACAACGTAGAAGCCTTCCTTTTCTCCTGTAGATTTGCCAGCATTTTTTATTTGATTTCTTGATGATGGTTGTTCTTTCCAGGTAAGATGGAATCTCAGTATTAATTTAATTTTCATTTCTGTAATGGCCAGTGATGTTGAGCCTTTCTTCATGTATTTATTTTTAAGTCCATTATCTGTTTAGTTATATCATCTTTGAGCTCCTGGAACACCTTGTAGATCTGGTTTGTTGTTATTGTTTATTTGTTTCTTTTTTCACTTTATATAAATCAGCCATTTGGTTTTTTATTTCCTCCCCATCAATACCCATTGGATCAGTTTTGGGATACTTTAGAGTTTTTGAAGGAATTTTGTTGCCTTGTTTTCTCATGTTTCTAGTGTTCTCTCTCTCTCTCTTTCTCAGTGTGTGTGTGTGTGTGTGCACGCATGCCGAGGGATTCAACTAGAGTGGAAAAAGTTTATTGCTAGTGTGGACATCTCCTGTTAGTGTGATCTTGACTTTGGCTGCATTTTGGTATTTATCTACCTCTTTGACCTACTCAGTTTAATAGGATTGGACCCCATCACTGCGTTGCAAGGAAAGTTTCCTTACTGGTTATATCAATGTCAGTAGATCCAACCATACATCAGTCATGTACATTAAAACTTGTTTTAGCAATGTCTCCCTTTGTCAGTGTCCCCTGTAGACTGTACTATACTGCTAATAACAGGTAGCCTGGAATGTAATGAGAAGGGGGATGGAAAAAGGAAGAGAGAAAGGAGGAGAGGGTTAAATCAGTAAGAATAGGGAAGAAAAATATCCATAGGTGAAAAACAGACCAGAAATCTGCCTCCGTTGGAATTACTTTTATAGCTGGAGTAAAGCACTAGTAGTGAGGGGCTCTGAGAAAATATTTGTGGGAGTACGAGAAAGGATGCAGAGGGAGGGAAGTGTCCAGTAACTGGAGATTGAGGGAAGCTGTGAGAATGTCAGAATCTGTTAATATGTTGATAGTTAGCTTACTTTTAGATCCTCTTTACACATTTCTGGTGATATCACACTGATATGCCCATGAAAGGTACTACAGTATTTAGAGTAAAGCACTAGTTAATTCTCATTTTCTTTTGAACATATACAGATATTTCCTATATATATATGCTAGATGAAAGGAAGAACAGAACAAAGACAATAGGAAAAGAAAGAGAGGAAAGGGAGGAAAAAAAGACAGAGGAAGTAAAAAAGAAACCACAACCAAACCAAAACAAAACAAAACAAATCCCCACACCGTTGAAACAAAATTAAAGCATCTTTGCAGTCCTGTTTATATTAGTCTGAGTTCCACTAGTGCTCTGAAAACATATGGTTTGTTTGGCCAAAGAATAAAAAAGAACTGAGGTGCAAGGAGAAATTTAAATTGGTATGGAAGAGAGAGCCACGAATGTTAGGCGGGGACCTAGACCGCATACGAGTCACCCCGAAGAAAGTGCCACATCCTCTGGCATCTGTGTGACAAATACCTTTGTGAACCGAGCTGTTATTATGGCTGAGGAGCTTGTTGTTTCTGGCCACTTTAAGTTAGCCTGCCAAGAATTTTTCCAGGAAATAGCATTTTAAAAAATTACTTAAGAATTCATGCTTACTCTGAAAAATATTGGGAAATGGAGGGGAAGGTATAAAGATCATACATCATTCTACCACCCTAACCACTGTCATCAATTTTTTTTCTTTTATAAATTATCTATCCATACTCTTTCTTTGTCCTTCATCCCTTCTATCAGTGTTAGAGTCAGATTCCATGTGTAGTTATGCATCCTGGTTTTTTCTTAACCTAACATTCTATTTCCCTATGGCAGAAGAATTTCTTTGAAAATATAGCATCATATCATGAGTACAATGTAACTCATTTAGCTGTTTTCTTAATGTTGAACAGATAATTGCCTCTACTTTTTTGTTGTATTAAGCAAGCCCCTTGTTCATGCACAATGGTCCCTACTTACATTGTACACTCTTCCAAGAGCTTCATGGATGAACTCATTTAATCCTCACAACAGCATGAGGAGGTCAATGTATATTTATATCCCTATTTTACAGATGAGGAAATCATAGAGAGGTTAAGCAACTTGGACAAGCAATGTAACTGGAAGCAGCAGAGCATTTCCCCAAAGCTTTCTCTGCTTTGGGAAATCTGGGTCCAAACATAGAGATATACATGAGGAAATTGTTTCAGGAAAAAGTGTGACTCTTCTTGCAGTCCCACAAGGCTCTAGCACTAAGGTTTTCACTTAGCAAGTGTTACGGCTTCTATCTAGATAACCCCACAAAGCCTCACGTACTCATAGGTGGGGCTTTGGGGCAGTAACTAGATCATGGGTGTGTCATACTGGATCAGTCTACTGATTGGCTTAGCATAGTTCTGGGTGTGGGTGGCACTAACCAATACACTTGTAGTCTGGACGGAATAATAAGGGAAAGAAGGAGGAATGCTTGTGTCTCCTCCCTGCACTGCTATGACTGTTTCTCCTCTGCCATGCCCCTCTGCCATGCTGCCCGGCCTTGGAACCCACTATGGACTGAAACCTCCACAAAATGTGAGCTAAAGTAAACCATTCCTCCTTTAACTTGTGGGTGTCAGGTGTTTTGTCCCACAATGAGAAAGTAATGAAGACAGCAAGTTACTGGTGACTGTTCTCTTGAGGGTTTTGTGTGAGAGCAACTAATACACTGGGAACATGTGACCACCAAGTTCCTTCTCTGCATCTTTATGCAGAAAGAAAAGCTACTGTGAAAGTGTACTTCTAGGATCTATGCCTGTGTTGCTCTGGAGAGTTAGTAAATTGCCTTTTAGAGCTTTTGCTTTTATAAAGTCAAGCATTTACCTGCCCTAGCATCCCTTCTTTACCTAATTGAGTTGTGCAGCAAATGTAATGAGGCTCAAAGTGTCCACTGCTGATTCTTTGGCAGAGGGAAAACCTGTGTTATCTTTGAGTGAAACAAACACCAAATGTTCTTTTATTCTCATAACCTTTAGCTTTTTAATTTATAATTTCTTTGTTGCTACCTCTTTATAAAACACGGAATGTTAAGAAGGAGGCCTCCAGAACAGAGGGAACTTGTTTCTTTCTACAAAGAACTGCTTTTCTGAGAATCCTTCCCAATCATGTGGTCAAAACCAGACCACAGTACGAGTGTGCTCGTATCTACAGACTCCTGTATCTCCATACCTCACAGTGCTGCTGCCCAACGGCCAAGAATACTGTTTACAAAATGAGTTCACTGTGACATACACAATCCCTGGGAGGGAAGGCAACTTATGTTCCATCAGGCTTATCAGACGCTTTCTGGTATGAGAGCTGGCAAAGAATCATGAAGACGTGAAATACTCAGTGTACATTTTGAAAACTGGGACAGGAGTGGGGAAGGATGTTGAGGTCATATTGTATAAATACTGGGTCACTTGAGGTGGCAGTGTGAATCCACGGGTAAACGAAGAGCTACAGGGCAGTGGGGAAAATCACCTGAGAGGGTCCTTGTTTTCCTTATTATTTGTCCCAAGCTGGAGAGTGAGTATTCATCTATAGCTATACAAACAAAGCAAAACAAGCAAAAAGAAGGAAAAACAAAGTTGGAATCCAATGTGAGGATTTCACAATCATACCCACCCCCCCGGGAATGGGAATGTTCTGCTTCGACATAACAAGAAATCTGTTTATGTTTGCAAAGGATCAGCCATGGACTCTGCTTCTGGAGCAAACAGACAAGGATTTAGTAAATCTTCTAAAAAAGATTAACTCCTAAAAGCCAGGTAAGCAAATAAAAAAATCCCACTCCTAATGCAGGTTCTGCTGACCATGTAATATGCAGGTGCAGTTACTAAACCTTTGACAGAAAGGATCCATAGTTGGCAAACCTTGAATTGGAGTATCAAAATATATGCTCTTAAAACTGTCTTGTTAATGCGGCATGGTGGTCACATCTGCAGTCCCAGCACTCTAGGAGGCTGAGGCGGGAGGATTGGATATTCAAACCCAGTCTGGGCAATTTATCAATTTAGCAAGAGCCTGTCTTGAATAGAAAGAAAGAAAGAAAAAGAGGAATGAAAAGAAAGGCTGGTGGATACAACTCAGTACAAAGGCCCCAGGCTCAATCTCCAGTACCACAAAAAGAAAAAAATTGTTTTGTTAAACATACATTTTGAAAAGATGTTTAGTTTTCGATTCTTAATAGGAAAAGGGAATGATTCCTCACCCTTGAAGTTCCTGCCTTGTCCCTTTTTCCACCACACCACCTCCGGGATAGCTGTGTGAGACTCTGAATTGTTTGTGAAGCAAGTATTGAACTAAGGAGGCCGGTTTTCTAACATTCTCAGTGCAGAAACAGTGAAGTTCTAAAGCAGTGGCTTTTCTTTCTCCTTTCAGGCTGACTCCCTGAAACCCTGCAGCTGGGTAGCCCTACCCAGGAATTCCATCTCAGGGAAGGGTAGAGCGGAAGTGTCAGCCTTTTCCAGCCACCACTCCAGTTTTCCTCCTTATTTACTACTTGTCAAAACAAAATTATTAAATACATCAACCTTCTATTTATGTTGTCTGATTTAATGTCTGATTTAAAGATTCATCTGAAGTGTTTCTTTTTAATATTGGACATTTCATATGCATTTAGGGGCAATGTTGCTCCGATATTTGAAACTTTTTGTGAAATGTTCATTGGAGTACTAGCATTATTTACTTAGGAACATTGAATTTTAACCAGCTTTCATCTATATAAAATAATCTATGAAACAAAGGGGACAAAAACATACACTGGCAGAAAGACAGCCTTTTTAATAAATGGTGCTTGGAAAATTGAATATCCACATGAAGAAGACTAAATCTAGACCTATATATCTCACCATGTACTAAACTAATATCAAAATGGACCAAAGAAATAAATACTAAAACAAACAATCTGCTGGAAGAGAAACTAGGTTAAAAGTCTTGAAGATATATATCGGTGTAGGAAGGACTTTCTGAACAGAACCCCAATGGCACAAGAAGTAGTACCAAAAATCAACAAATGGGATTGTATCAAATTAAAAAGCTTATACACAGCAAAAGAAACAGCCAACAGAGTGAAGAAACAGCCTACAGAAGGGGAAAAAATATTGTAACTATTCCACAAACAGAGGACTAACATCTAGACCATATAAAGAACTTAAAAAAAATTAGACCCACCCCAAAATAAAAGGCCCAATCAAAAAATGGGCAACTGAAATGAATAGACATAGTACAGAAGAAGTACACATTGCCAATAAATACATGAAAAAATGTTCAACATCACTGCCCATAAGAGAAATGCAAATTAAAACTACATTGAGATACCATCTTACCCTAGAAAGAATGGCTATCATAAAAAAAACAAAAACAAAAAACATCAAATAAGAAATGCTGGTGAGAATGTGGGGAAAAACGAACTCTTACACATTGTTGGTGGGAATGTAAACTAGTACAACCACTGTGGAAATCAGTATGAAGAATACTCAAAAACTAAAAACGGAAATTCCATGTGACTCAGCTCTCCCCCTTCAAGGTATCTTCCCAAAAGAGTTAAAAATCACCCGGGCTGGTGAGATAGCTCAGCGGCATAAGCGCCTGCCTGGCAAGCGCGAGGTCCTGAGTTCGACTCCCAGTGCCCACATACGAAAAAAGGGCCGGAGATATCACTCAGTGGCATGGGCACCTGCTGGTGCGTGCGGTCCTGAGTTCGACACCTGGTACCCACAAAAAAAAAGAGTTAAAATCATCATATTACGGGGATACATGCTGTTTATAACAGCACAATTTTTAATAGCTAGATCTTGGAAACAGCATATATGTCATCAATAGATGAATGGATAAAATATGTGGGGTCGGTGAGATGGCTCAGCAGCATACGCGCCTGCCTGGCAAGTGTGAGGGCCCGAGTTTGACTCCGGGAACCCACATACGAAAAAAGGGCCAGTGATATTGTTCAGCGGCACGGGTGCCTGCTGGCGCGCGAGGTCCTGAGGTCGACTCCTGGTACCCACAAAAAAAAAAAAAAAAAAAAAATCATAGTATTTATACAGAATGGTGTGCCACTCTGCCATAAAGAAAGATAAGTTTGAAGGACTCATAGGCAAATGGATGCAACTTGAGACCAAAATGTTAAGTGAAATAAATCAGACACAAAAGCTTAAATATCACGTGGTTTCTCTTATATGAGAAACCCAGAGTAAAAATAAAGAACAAAATGAACAATAAGTAATAGGAAGTAGGGAGATATTTCTCAAAAGGGAAGAAATAGAGATCAAGAGATAGAGGGAGGGCAGAAGGAAGGATGGGATAAAGGATGAAAAAAATAGATTTGGGATCCTTTATGTACGTGTACCAACTCCACACAAGGAATGTAAATATTATGTACTGCAAACATGTACAAAAAATAAATAAAAGAAGGGATGGGTAGAGGAGGGAGTAAGGGAGGGGAAAGGGAATGAAAAAGGAATTAAAATATGTTATATATGTATTATGGCTTGTATCTAGATGTCCCCCCAAAGCCTCATGTGCTCATAGGTGGAGCTTTTCAGAGGTGGCTGGATCAAAGGTGTGTAAAAATGGATTAAGGGTATACAATAACTAAATTAGTCCAGTGATTGTTTTAGCATAGTTCTGGGTGTGGATGATGGGAAGGCCCACCCTGAGTGTGGCTGGCACCATCCAATAGGCTTGTAGCCTGAATGGAATAAAAGGGAAAGGGAGGCTTGCTGCTTTGTTGCTTTCTGCCTGCTCTGCCATGGACTGTTTCTCCTCTGCCACACCTCTGTACCACGCTGCCCTGCCTTGGAGCCAGCTGACTATTTTCTGAAAGCTCTACAAACTATGAGCTAAAATATACCTCTCCTTTAACTTATGGGTGTCAGGTATTTTGTCTCAGCAATGAGGAAGTAACTAAGACAATATATGCACCAGCTTCCCATGTGTACATACTATACACATGTACTAATGAACTAAAATATTTTTAAAGTATATTCTTAATATATTGTGGGGGATTTTTGCATTTTTTTTGGTACCGCGAATTGAACTCATGACCTCATGCTTGCCAGGCAGGCGGCTGTGCCACTGAAGTATATCCACTGCTATATTCTTAATATATATGCTAATTTGTTTCATTTATACTAGTTTTTCTTAGTCTATTGAAGAGAGAGTTTTGTGCTTTTCTTATTTCTTCTTTTTAACAATGAGTCTGTTTTGTCTGTGACTTGTACTCTGAGTAACATTTTGGCCATTCTTTTAAGATTATGATACACAGTGTATTGACTACTGTTATTCTCTATTATGCTATGAAATTGTTTTTTTCATAGAAGAGTGCTTTTTATATTTTATTAATATTACTAGTATTACATTAAAATAAGCTGTGAAATCCCAGCTTTGATATTCGCAAATAAATATTAAGCCGTTATTAGTGACTATTCCTATTGTCAGTGTTGCCGCACATAGAATGGTCTCACAGAGGTGAGTGTCACAGATCATATGTTTTGGAGGATACCTGACGTGGAGGGAGAAAGCTTACAGAAACCTCTCATGCTGGGGAGAATGTGCTGAGGGCCTCAGTCATTTACCTAGCACGGCCTAAACATGAGCTGCCTGTTCATTTCTTCACCATTGGTGTACACCAGTGATGGCGAACCTTTTAGAGCTTTCAGTGATAACAAACAGCCTGCTGTGGCACACGTGCCAATAGGTTTGCCCCCACTGGTGTACACAGCTGTTGGGAGGTGGTGAGTCAATTCGTCCTTCTCTCTGCCATCGGAAAGGTGAATAAACTTCTTTTTGTAGAGTCATTTATACAGAGCTCATACTTTTTAGTGCAAAACCTTTTTCTTAATCAGAAACTGTAACTGGGAACATTAAGCCATGTTGCCTGTCTAAATTTCAGTAAGAGAATCGCATGCTGAAATCCACAGAACTCATCCGAAACTCTTGTGACCTGTATTTTGGGGACCAGATGCCATTGTTTTATGCGCAGGAAAGTCAGGTCTGTATTCTGGAACTAAAGGCTGTGTTAAGCCATGCAGGAGTACGTGTGCCCCTCGCCCGCTGTCCTGGAAGACTAGGACCTTACCCTGGGAGACTCCCTTCTGCCCCATCGAAGGAGGGGAGATGGGTAGCAATGTGGACACCCAGAGCAGCGGGTTCCTTCCAGGGAGCTGCGCTATCTCACGTGGTCTCATTTTCTCCCTAAATGGTCGTTGAAGACTCTGGTCTGTCTGACAGTTGGATCTTGTAGTTCAAGCTTCGCTGGGTCAATTTCTCGTGCTTCAGCTCAGCCCCAAGTCTCTGCCCGTGCAGCCTGGTGACCTTGGTTTCTCAATAGGTAGGATGTATCGATAGGACTCTTGGAAATGCAAATCAACTCAGGGCTTTTCTCAACCCACCCTCACCCTACTTAGAGTTAAAAACAAACAGCCCTGTCAGATTGATGGGCCACCGTACTTTCTAAAGAAATTCCAATAATGAATAAGTACATTTCTAATTTGTACTAGGACTTAAAAGTAAACATTAGTGTAAAACTAGATCATGGTGGCCAAGAGTAGATAGTATTCTGACTTATATACATCAGAAATACATTGTGTAATATTATAGGACTCAGAATTTTATGCATTATTTTTAAAATTAAGTTCTTAGCATTTTGAATTTAATTGAGGCATATAAGCCTTAAACCATAATGGTTGCACTCAAAAAGCAGTTTCTAGGTCACACTAGTTTTTGTGGGGACAGTGATGACCAGGAGGGGGCATGAGGGAGCCGGGAACGTTTTTCTAATTTCTGAGTGTAGCTAATTGTCAACAGGCAATAGCTATATGAAAAACTGATCCAGTCAGGTTGCAAGATATGTAAAGTTTATTATATGTAAATATATGTTTATGGAAAAAAAGCCTCTAAAAACAAAAGACAAAGACTGTAAAAAGGTTTTACACTTTTAAAAACTCATTAACAAGATACCAATTTCAGAAGATAGATTACACATACAGTTACATTGCAAAATTCTCTTTGAAAAAAACTAATAATGACTTAACTGATGAATTACAAATATATCTATTAGCAATTAAAAACAATACTTAGGAATTTAAGCAGCTTGAGTAGTTAAGCTAGGCAAAGAAAATTCTTGTTTTATATATATATATATTTAATTCCAGTAATATTCTCTTAAATTCCTGTTAAAAATATAATCAATATTATAGTCAGCAAAATGCCTTTGACTGACGCCTGGATTACTTTACCACTTTACCTGGTTACACAGTGATTTTTTTTTTTTTTTTCTGTCAGATGTAACTGACATCAGTTTTGTCTTTAAGATAAATGAAGTGATAACTCACATTGCAGCATCATGTGGAAAATATTTAAACTACATTTAAAATGCTTTTTTCTTTTTAAATGGAGAAATCTATTGTCCCACAAAGGGTTGTTTCTGTAAAACTACAGGTGGCTATGGTAATAGTAACTAAACTACATCCAACCCTGAAGGTAGAAAAGTCCCTGAAAAGAAATACACAGCCTAGTTACAATATGCCATATAAAGGTTATATTCTTATTTTTAAAATGTCTTCTAACGTGGAGAAACCCAAATGCTTCCATGGTTCCCTTACTGGGCAGAGACACATAAAGTTATTTAGTTAACATTATTATGATCATGGCTTACAATTAAATTCAATATGACAAACACACATAGCAGCCGTGGTTTTGGATGTTGATTATGACCATATTTGCAGTTCGATTAAAGAACACGCACTTGTTAAATTTGGTACAAAGCTTGAACACTCAGGACACATTGGCACAATACATGCGGTTAGAGAATTTTCTCAAGTCAGACATCACCAAATAAGCCATCGTCCTAGTCCTGTTTCCCAAATCTTCCTTCGTATTACAAATGATATTTAATTAAAATGCTTCTGAAAACATCTTCCAGAGTAAGGAAAAAAAGGAAAAAAAGAAAAAAGAAAAAAAAAAAAAAAAAAAAAAAGAATACGCTTCCAAAAGCTAGCTAATTATCTGAAGGCGTGATGGAAATGAGGCAGGATGGCGGTGCTGGTGCCAGCCGTGAACACGTGCGGGACGGGGGGCAGGGGGAGCTGGCCCAGACTCACGGTGCCCACGCCGCCCATGGCCAAGGGGGGCTCTTGCTGCTGCTGCTGCTGCCCCAGGCAGCTGAGCCGATGGGGCAGAGGCTCCGCGGGCCCCAGGCCGAGAGGGCCGTTCCCGAAGGCGTTCTGGGCAGCAGGAGGAGGCAGCTGCCAGAAGCTCAGCAGAGAGGAGAGGTCCAGAGAGGCGGGGATGGTCAGGTTCACAGCATCCGCGGGCAGCTCCTTAGGCACGCTAACCTTCCCGGGCCCCGCCTTGGCCAGCTCGAAGCCGGGGTTGAGCTTGTGAGGTGACTGAGGCTCTTGCAGCAGCAAGTCCTCGAACAAATTGACATTGCAAAACCCTTTCGCATCTGCTTTGAGGGGCAGGCTCGCCAGGGCGGGGTATGAGGTAGAACTGGTGTTGTACTTGTGATTCGGAAGGGTCGGGGGAGGAGAGCTGGGGGCCACTGCGGGGTGCAGGGCGGCCAGGGGCTCTGGCAGCGGCGGTGGCACGGGCTGGGCGCTTTGCTCCGGGGGACTCAGGGTCAGGCTGTGGACCTCGGCCGGCAGGCTGGCTGCAAGCCCGTTCTGGGCAGGTGGCCCCAGAGGGTAGGGAGACAGAGGCGCAGCCTTCAGCGGGAACGAAGGCGACATGGGGTGGAAGGGGCTCAGGAGGTCCCCGCCCTGCAGACTCTCCTTCAGCAGCTCCTGCGAGTGCGTCTTCTTCGTGTGCCGGGTGAGGTGGTCCTTGCGCCCGAACCTCTGCGCGCAGAACTGGCACAGGAAGTCCTTGCATCCTGTGTGGACCACCAGGTGGCGCCGCACGTCCTTCCGGGTGTAGAAGCATCTCTCGCAGTGGTCGCACTGGTGCTTCTTCTCCTTGGCTCCGCTGGGCGGCTTTTCCTCCGCGTGAGCTTTCAGGTGGTCCAGCAGCACCTCGGTGCTCCCCAGCTCCAGGGCGCAGACGCCACAGGTGAGGTCCCCGCTGCTGGCCGCGTGCAGGGCCAGGTGCCGCTTGTAGCCCAGCAGGGTGTTGTACTTCTTGCCACACTCCTCGCACCCGAAGGCCATCTTGTTGGGGTCGTGCGTCTGGAGGTGGTTCTTCAGGTGGTCCTTCCGGTTGAACGTCTTCTCGCAGTGGGCACAGCGGTGAGATTTCTGGGGAGAGTGGGTAGCCATGTGCCTGGGGTGGAAGCAACATTGCACAACAGGAGTTGGAGAAGGGTGTAGAAATAATAGCACCCAGGAATGTTAATAGTTCCGTACATTTCAGTTTAAAATTACCTTTCCATATTTTCCAAATACATAAAATTTTATCATTAAAAACCGAAAATTACCTAGGCATCGTGGCATATGCCTGTAATACCAGCACTCTGGGAGGCTGAGGCAGGAAGATCACAAGTTTGAGCCCAGCAGTAAGACCCTGTCTCAAAAATAAAAAGGGCTGGGGATATAGATCAGTGTGAAGGCCCTGGGTTCAATCCCCAGTACTGAAGGAAAAAAACCCAACAACAAACCCAAGGACTACTAAAAGCATAATGCAATTTTCATACCCAGAAGAAATGTTTTTTGAGAAGATACTGTATCCCTATAATGTATATAGATTTCTAAGCAAATACAAGTTTTAAAAGTTATGTGATGAAAAACACTTTTCAGGAGGAGGTTAAATAGGTATTTGATGCTCTTTGAAAATTCCTGAATTTCCAAGTGACCCAATATACCTTCTACTCATGTAAAACCCCTGAGCCCCATTTTTAGATTGTTGTTCCGAATATAATTTGTGTGTGGTCTCTATTGATTGAGATACAAAGTTCAGACCAGACACATAAGATGGGTCAGGAGCTTTTTAAAAAGTCTACCCTTAGCCAGGAGAGGTGGCAAATGCCTGTCATTCCCATTAAAACATTCCCTGGTTCAGTTTCCAATACTGGAAGTAACAACAACAAAACCCTATCCTTAACTTTGGAGAAAGTATATAATTGGAACCCAGTTTTTAAAAACTGTCACTTTAAGCTATAAAAGGCTTACTTTAATAACTGAAACACCAAATACTGTATATGAGTATTTCTTATAAAACAGAATTCTTTCCTTGCACCTTGCAGTTACCAGGTAAGCTGCTTTATCCCTTACGGCAATTGCCTCCTTTACAATCTCTTCAGAGGCTTAACTTGTCTTACTAACAATTTTAGTGCAATTGTATCCTCTGAGCTTGTGACTTTGGATACAAAAGAATTTCTAACAACTCATTCTATAAAAAAGATACACTCTCTTTCAGACTGTATGTTTAACTCAGAAGTGCACTTAATTATACTTTTTACCCAACTGCCTACTCTATCTTACCCATTCCCGACAAGTGGTCGCTAACAGCCGGGATTTAGAAGACAGTGGTCCCACCAAGAGTCAGACTGGAAGCCACTTGGAAAATTATAGAGCTGAGCTGGATCACTGTCTTAGAAATAAAGCAAAACCTTGTACACCTCCATCCTCTCTTAAACAAGAGTAACCTGCCATGTGCACAGAATAAAAGGTTGGCATGAATATCATGCTGGGTGCTGAGGGTGAAGAACCAGTACAACAGGCATTTGAGAAATCAAATATGCCGCTGTCTCCACATTCCAGGTGCACTTAGATACATCCACAGGTTGCACAAAGGGTTTTTAAAAGCATGTGGACAGGGGAAGTAGCCATCTTGTTTTAAAGATACCCATATATATGGTAAGAGGGATTAGTATGGGGTGGGACTGATGTACCAACTTAGTATTTACACTCTTTCAATCTGACTTAGTAATAATAAATAGTGCTGCAAAGGTCTGTCCTGGGTCTTCTATCATTTCCTTTCTCCCCCTCTTTCTTTGTAGAGGATTTTAATCTGGCTTGATTTCATCTATCATCCATGGGCAAATCAACTTGAGGCTAATAACTCTACATCTTGTATTTCCTACCCACTCTTGCCTGTCCTGTCCTTGTGCTGTTTCTGGAGCCCAGGTTGGTACTAGCAGCTGAGCAATACCATCGCCTTTCAAGTTTCACCACTTTCCATCCCTTAGTTTTATCAGTTTTTCCTTTGCCTAAGATCCAATTCTTCCCCTTTTAACTTTCCCCTTACTTCCTCATGCAACAGTCCCAGTCTAGAACATTATCATGTTGAAAGTGCTTCAACAACTTGTTTCCTTCTCAACTTTTCTTCTTAGCTCACAATCCATGAAACTTCCAGTTTTAGCATGACCTGTAGGGGATACCCAATGCCACCATCTTTGGCTGTCAACTGAATCCGGTCAGTGCCGTTAGAGGACTTCATGGGTGATCCGTCACAGTAAGACTTCCAATCTTGGACTTGAATCTGCCCTGTCAGATCATTTCTTCTCTCCCTTTGCTGTCTCCACCTAACTGGTTTCATTGCTTGCTGTACTTGAACCTATGTTCTCTTTTCTGGTTAAGCAAGTCAGTTATTTTCTCCTTCAATTACTGCTCATAAAATAGAACTCCAGTTGCAACTGTTGAGAAATGGGATGGAATGCTGCCCTATCACCTTTTCTTTTTTTACAGCCAAACCTGCCATCTCACCACTCTCATTCCTTTAGGAGTGTGGCCAGATGAGAAACCTCGGGGCTGGGGTAGGGATCACAGTGCTTGCATAAAAGCACACAGTTTTGGGGCCGGTGAGATGGCTCAGCGGTGTAAGCGCCTACCTGGCAAGCGCGAGGGCTCAAGTTCGACTCCCGGAACCCACATACGAAAAAAGGGCCGGTGATATCGCTCAGCGGCATGGGCGCCTGCTGGCACGCGAGGTCCTGAGGTCGACCCCCGGTACCCACAAAAAAAAAAAAAGCACACAGTTTCCTTTTTTTGCTTACTTCACACCCTTAACTGGACAAGTCATTTCCCTTGAGGTACTCCAGTAGTGCTTAGGACATCTTCAGTGTGGTTTAACCACATAACGCCAACGGATTCTACTCCTTCCAATCATCTGCTTGCTCTGCTGTCTTTTCCAGGTATTTCTCTCCTGCACATGTCTCATGGACTTTATCCTCCTGCAGCTCAGCTGAACCCCAGGTTGCCTTGGGTGTTGGGGTGGTGATGTCTCGATGCAGAAGGGGGAGCCACCGCGATGACAGTGGTGTGCATGGTACACACTCAGACCGCTACTATGACAACTACAGTGGCCTGTGTACAGCAGGAAATGCTTGAATTTTAAAATGCCCACGCATTTACAGGCTTAATTTTAAAAATCAACTTATAGCATAATACAGCATCTGTAATGGTATGCTTAAGGCCAGGAACATAATTTACATTTTCGTTCACTTCATTCAAGCGGCTTCCCCAGGGCACTCTGAGATTGAATGATAATGAGGTCCCTGTTAATACCACTCAGATGGAAAGGCATGCTTGCTAATGCTGACTCTCACCTGTGCATTTCTATGTGCACATCAGAAAGCTGAAGCCTATAGACATGGGGGGAGCACATTTCCCCTAAGCAAGCAGCAAAAGCAACACCCATTAGTGGGAATCTTCGCGTGTGGCTCTGTGGGCACCATAAACATCATGCACACAGCCTTCACTATCAATCAGACTATTGTCTGGCTGCGTATTTTACCCTCTCTGTATTACCAGAATCCCTTGGAAACAGAAGCTGTATGTCATGTATCATTTCCTTCATGGCATGGAGTGCCTAACAGCTCTCAAGAAGTAATTCAGATTAAATACATATTTCTTTAAAATAGGCTCATCTGCTAAAGCAGCGGGTTTTATCCTTTGATAGATCATCACGGGTGCCTCTAAAATTGTGCCGAATGCACACACTGCGCATCTCTACGCCCAGTGGAGCCCCACTGTGCGGGTGCCTTTTCCATGCAAGGTGACTAGCTGCTCCAAAAGCCTGCACCTGTAGGCGTCTCGTGCTCTCCACCTTCCATCGAGGGACTTGGATAAGCCCTTGCACTTTGTGCCTGGACTCTCGCAACAGGTCACAAACTGGTCTCCTTTCCCCTCCTCTACATTGCCATCGGAGGTATATTCCTAACACCCTACTCAATCGCTAGAAACAACCCTTCCAGGCAGTAGGTAGGGCCCAGTGTGCGCTGCCTCCTCCTCCTGATGCTCCCAGCCTCACCCCACTGCTCCTCCAGCCCCTTCTGTGCACGGTGCTTTAGAGCTGAGGCTCTCAGCCTCCCAAGAGCCTCCTCCCTGCCCACCTCCTACCCATGCTTGCCATCACAGCTGGGAACTGTGCCCTTCTGAGATGCCACTGTCTCCTTGGGCAGTGAAGGGCAGAGCCGTGGAAGCAGGGGGCTGTGTTTAATGGTGTCTGTGTGCTGCCTCTTCAGCTGCCTTTAGGCCTGAAGGAATGAACTGATACTGCACAGCCAAACCACCAGACAGGACCAAAATGATTCCTGGAGAGACAGTTTTAGGGAATGGCTAAAAGGCTACCGCACATCCCTTTCCCCTTGGAACGAGCTGTCTGAGAGCTGGAAGAGCCTTCCTAGCATCTCTCACCTCATCAATTTGTATCTGGAAACGAAGGCTTTGCCACAGTCAGTCTGCAAGCACTTGTATGGCCGCTCCCTGGAGTGGGAATAATTGTGGATAGTGAACTTCTCCAGGGTGAGGAATGTCTTGCCGCACAGCTGGCAGGGGAACGTGGCCATGGGCTTTGCTTCTCACACCTTTCTCTTCAGATGTGCTGATCCAATGCTGTGCCATTTAAGCACAGACAGAAAGAAGGTGCCGAGTACATCAGCAGAGTCACTTCAGCTGGGCTCCAGAGCCGAGCAGAGGCAGCATCACTGCCTGGCCCTACCCAGACGTGGTGCTCTTGGACGCGCCAGGTTTGCTTTCTGCTTCCCCACGTGCTGGTTTACATGCAGCCTTGAGATCTAGGTGCAGGAAGGGGGTCTGCATTGCTACCGCTGGGCGGGGTCCTGCATCGCCAGACTGTCTGTGGAGATAAGAAGTGCCTCAGGTCAGCCCATGGGACAGCCTTGCTTCTCCTCCCTGCCACTTCAGAAACAACCACCCACACTTGGCTTGTCTTCTAAATGGCTCTAATTGGCACAATTCTCCCTGTGCGCTTCAAGAGGCCCTTCTGCACGGAAATCTGCCCATCTGCTTCTCCCAAGTGGTGCGCCATCAAGCAGGCGGCCCACGCTCAGGAATGATGGGGCATACTCCTTAGAGACAAGGACAACTCTTCCCATGGATTCAGCCTCAGCCTCAGCCACTGCATGGCTTTAGGTCACTGTGAGGCTTGGGTGACAAAACACAAAAAGAAAAACCTGCCTTAGTGTGCTGGAATGTTTGGTCATAAACAAAACTTCCCCCCTTCCTATTCAAACCATGGGCTTTCCTTCTGCATACACTGTTAGCGTAAGATAAGTTGTTTATGACACCTGTTTAAACTTCCAGATGATGAGAAGAAATCATTTGTATATGTCTAAGGCAATTTGTTTGTAAGATCACTGGGCACAAGGACTGCTGTAAATATGAGTAAAGCCGGGAAGCCGCACTGATGTGTGAGGGGAAGAGAGAATGTTTCCGTGGAAACAAGACTGATGGCTGCTCCGAGAATGCAGGCCGCACTGACGCTTGTAGCACCATCCTCTAGAAAGCTGTGCTGACCATCTCTGCCCCTGTTGTTACTAAGAAATTTCCTCATTCTTCAGCTGGCCCTGGGTAGGGCATTTCTAGGAACTGTGCCTGCTGCCTCTTCAAACTCAGCCACTGAACTCCAAACTCTTTTTTCTCTCTCTACCAATGGACTCATTTGAGGACTCATAAGTGTCTAAGGCGCCATCGTGAGTAACACAGCCCATGAATAATGCAGTCAATCCTGCTGCCTTGTGCTATTTGAGAGTCATTCTTAGGTGGGTGGAGGCTAACCTTTCAGAGTACAGGGTGAATGTACCAGATCTGAAAAATCTGGAATCCTCCAAAATCTGACATCTTTGGAGTATCAACCTGCCACCACAACTGGAAAATTCCATGCCTGACTTCATATGATGGGTTAGTTAAAACACAGACACACTAGAAATGTATAAAACTACCACAGGTTATGGTTAAGGTGTTTATGAAATGCAAGTGAAATGTGTGTTTAGACTTGGGATATATACATATATGTATATATTCCAAAATCCGAACAGCTCTGAAGACCAAAACACTTCTGGTTCCAAACACTTTGGATAAGGAATATTCAACCTGTCCTATATGCTTACACCAAACACACTTGAGTAGCTCTCGTATGTAGGCCAGCCTTTTCTCAGTGCTAACCAGGGCAAGTCTCTAAAGCTCTGTTCCCTGCAGTTGTTCATTTATGGCTATGGCTAAGTTTTTCAAGTTGTTCTTTATTGATACAAGTTTATTTTTACTTACTTTTCAGTTACTTTCAGGTTGGAAACCTAGATATAACTTTATTTTAATACTAGTTTAAGTACTTTTAAATACTAGTACATGTACAAACATCCATTCCTCTTCTAATTGGCAAAAATTATAGGAAATTCATAGCATTCCTCATCTTCCATCACAGATGTTTTTAGTGCCTGGGTGGAAGTCACAGCAAAGACAAATACCCCTCATGGCCCTGCCCCTCCAACTTGGAGCCTACAGAACTGACTTGGGTGCACTGACCTGAAAGTTTGGCACTAATCCAAAATTGGGGACACACAGGAATCCTCTGCCAGCATCTTGGTACCAAACCCCCTTTCCGATTCCTATTCTCCTTTCTGATTCTGTGTGTGCAACTTTAGCTGGACTTCTGTCCCAGTTGTGCTCAACACCCTTTCCCCCAACCGCTCATTCCCTTCCAATATCTGAGCTCTGCCTGAGCCCCTCCCCCGTGGCCACCCCAACAACCCTGGCCACAGAGCCCTTCTAGGAATTCTATTGCATGTGCTGCCAGCTCTTGTGGTCTGACCTCCCCCTCACACAGCCTAAGTCTGGCCACAATACTGGGCCGGCTATAAAATACACTCATTCACTTGAAATTGCTCTGTGTGCTTTCCAGATCTATTTTTAAAAGAATAAAACATATACAGATTATAAAACCTGAAATGCATGTTTTCCTCCTTTCTTTTGTAGTTAAAACTCACAATACACTTTTCACTTTGGAGGAGTTGGTTTGGTGGGAAGGGTTCTATATTTCTCTCACCTACTTACCAATTCCAGGAACATAAATACTTTTCAATTTATCTCAGTAAATTTATTCTCCCTGACTCTTGCTTTATGAGATGACCAATAAGTCTAACAGAACTTTCTGCGATGATGGCAACGCTATGTGTATCTTGGCTCCTAAACACTCGAAATGTGCCACTGAGAAACAGGGAATTATTTTGTTTTATTTTAATAGCCACATATAGCTAACCGTAGCTGTGTGGCATAGTACAGGTAGATGCTTAGATTCTCTGGCAGGACAGATATGGGCAAGGCTGGTTTTCCTTGGACATAA
Organism: Erethizon dorsatum; assembly: GCA_028451465.1. Classification (NCBI taxonomy): domain Eukaryota; kingdom Metazoa; phylum Chordata; class Mammalia; order Rodentia; family Erethizontidae; genus Erethizon; species Erethizon dorsatum. The sequence continues at coordinate 148,236,693 of CM051823.1, forward strand.
CTTGTGCTACTGATTTGCTCTCAGGTGTTTTTCCTGGAGTGTGGGAGGAATTTCTATCATTTGTTTTATAAACATAGTGCAAAGATTTCCCAGTTCAAATTCCAGCTTACCCATGTAGGCTATATCCCAAGTTTCTGTTTCCTCCTTTATGATAGTCACCTGATTGTATGTAAGAGGGGTGTTGGGGACAATTGACTGAAAGAAAATGATCTGGAAGCAAATTTTAATCTAAAAAACTGCCATAGACATGTAATATTTATGAAACAATGAGATTAAAGTAGAACCATGTGTCCATGTACAACTAATGGTTTCTAACAACTCAACAATAGATATGGTGGGGAAAAGACACATAATCTTCCCCTGTGTATACACCATCAATTACTCCTGCTGGGACGAGCCAGTGTAGACAAGACACATGCAGAAAGAACATAAGAGATGGAAAGTAATGAGCCTGTATACTTTGTTTCTCAGCAGATGTAAACCTCCACTGATTGCTTACCAAAATAACAGGAGTACAAAGGAAAATCAGATATATTCAATTTTAAAAACTGCCCTTTGAATAAAGTTTTTTCAGATCCACTTTCTGTCACTTCATCCCTAGATTCACAAGCTCAACAGTCATGCACATCGGCCATGCTCTTCCCCTCTGGCATCCCAAGATGGTGACTCTAATGAGATCGTGTTAGACATGGCCATGTTTTATTTAGGAGCAAGGCACATTTCCTCTACTTCAGATTCCCAAATCTTCCCTCAAAAACAAAGTCTTTCACATTTTTTATACATACCTAACTTGTTTTATGAATGTTCTTCCCAAGACCTTATCTTGTGAGTTGTAGGTTTGTGTTAAATATACCCAACCTAACACTAAGTGTAAAGTTGGTCCTCAAATGTTGAGCTGAATTAAGTATATGATAGTGGACACACTTTAATTTCTTTTTGAAATCTTTAGTGATTGACTCAAATTCATAGAGTTATAAAATTCTAGTCACCATAACTACGTATTTCACAAATATGGACCTTAGACTACAAATGTTTGTACTGTTTTCAATATATAATCACAAATGCCTATAAACTGTCTTTCCCAATAGACCACACATTGTTTGTGACTGAGGATCAAAGCTTAGCGATTAAAAAAATAAACTGTGTGGATATATGCAACATTTTTCATCCCCAGGCACTCAATGGTGCTGGCTGTATATGGATGATTCTGAACTTTGGTTGAAACCTGATGCACTTTCTAGCCACAACCTTGAAAAAGATTTATGATTCTTTCCTATTATCTGGCCCAGCCCCAGCAGTCCTAAGAAAACTGACAAAGTGCTGGTCTTAATGAGGGTCAGTCTGTCCTACGCCTTGACACACGGATTGCATTTGAATTTGAACTACGGTACTATTTCAACACCTGTCACCCTGGAAAGATAGTAAGTCTTCCCCCAAAACATCTCAGGGCATAATTTTCAGTCCCCTTGATTCTAAAAATACTGAGTAAGTGATACAGATCTGCCAGGATGCCGAAGAAGGCTTGTGCCATCTGCTTCATTCTGTTCATGCTGATTATTTTAGGGATGAGAGAGGATCAGACGGGAATAAGAACATATATATATATGGCAACAGCCAGGAAAGACTGTGTTCCCTAGGGGCTGGGGGAAACGGCGGTGAAGGGGGAGGTCAGAGCACAAGTGTAGTTCTAGGACTTTCCTGGTGCTGCGTGACACAATCACCTAACGGGGGACAACTGTTTTACAGCATTCTCAAAATAAACCATGACTTCTGGCTTCTACTTCCATTGTTCCCAGTAATACAAAGCAAGGCCCATTTCTCAGGGGAAAATGAATTTCCATTGTGGGTCTTCCAGGATGGATGCTCTCAGTTTTTGTTTTCACACCACTCATCACTACTTCTTATGGATAAAAAAGTTCTACTCCAGATCTCTCCCCCACGCTCCCAAGACCCAGATATAAATAATGCTAAGGCCAATTTTAAAAGACCTCTAACAAAGCTGTTTTTTCTTATAGTCATGAATTAAGAAGCAGCCAATCCTGGAACAGAAAAGGTAGAAATTCTTTGCTTGTCTGGTCCAAGGAAGCATGTAGAGTACTTTTCTTTTTTCTCTTTTTTTTTTTTTTTGTGGGTACCGGGGGTCGACCTTAGGACCTCGCGCGCCAGCAGGCGCCCGTGCCGCTGAGCGATATCACCGGCCCTTTTTTTTTTCGTATGTGGGTTCCGGGAGTCAAACTCAGGACCTCGTGCTTGCCAGGCAGGTGCTTATGCCGCTGAGCCATCTCACCAGCCCCCAAGAGTACTTTTCTTAATATCAGTTTTCTGAAGGACTTGGATAGCAGGAGAAAGAGGAGGAGGCCTGGAACCCCCAGGTAGTTGTTTCTGGTTATTTTTCATTCTGTGCATGCGTCATAAAATCTATTGAGTGCTGTGTTCAAGAGAATGCAGTGTCAGAGGAGGTGGGCTTCTATGACTGATCCTCAGAAAAAGGCGCTCAGGGTGCATGACCTCACAATGTCATTGATATTTCCTAGTCCACAGGCCACATGTTTTGTGTCTGCCTTTTATGGAGTTAAAATGAAAAGTTGTATGATATTGCTTTTCTGGAATTCAAGCAGTAAAACAACTTGCACAAATTTCCTTTCAAATGTAGGTAGAAATGATCATTTCACAGGTCCTGTCCCGAGACAGACCTACCTTACAACTAGGCAATAAGATGCTCTCAAGCCATAGGGATTCATTTGTCAGCATCTTATTAAAAAAAGTCCTCCATGAAGCTTGAAGATATTATCATTGAGACCCATCAACATTTGAGCTGACATCACTGGGAACAAGGCACTGCCCAGGATAGGCTCACAGGGCCCGTCACCCTGACGTGTCTGCGGATCTCTCTCCCATGGTTGCACAGAGGCAGTCAAAGCCACAGGTCAGTCCCCTTGCTATTCATGGGCTACATTCTCTCATGCAAATGTGCATCCCCTCCTGGAATGCCTGCCATCCTGCTCCACCTGGCAGACTCTTCTCCTGTCACTCCCGGACAGAGGAATGAGTTCCTCTTGCAGGCTGTGGGGTTCACTCGACAGTCCTGCAGACATGTCCGCCACACCTGTCTGAAGCCGTTTCACCCCAGGGTGTCTCGCTGGCGGGGAGCCCGGCTGCCCCTGTCCCCTGTCCTGCTCTGGGAGGGCCAACCCCACAGTGTGCTGGACAGTCAGGTTTGCTGCCTACAGATTTCTTAAACCGTTGCCTTGAGAGAATATTGTTATGCTAGCAACTAAACTCTTTTGTTAAAAATGAGGCCTCACATAAGCAAGAATGCCAAAGTGAAGTGTTTATGTAATATTCAGAGAGAAAAAGAGAGCTCTCCAGTGCATTATAGCACTGCTTTAAAACATTAGATCTATGTGCTAGCCATGAAATTTGAAAAAGGACGGGTGCTTTCTGTTTGCAAACAGCATGAGTTGTATCTACTTAAAGATGGTAGAGTGAATAAAAGTATGTTGCTCCAGTCTTCCCAGAAACTCTTCTAAAGACAAGGGGGGAGGGCGAGTTGCCTCAAGGACCTGAGGCATTACCTGACAATGACAACCGCAACGACAACCACAACGAGGCCCTTGTTGACAAAGCCCTGTCTAAGCACACACGAGGAGCCTCCTCAGCTCTTTAATGGCTCTCCACTTCTACCTCAGTAGACAGTCAAGGATTACCAGGAAACGGGAGACAGCGTCTAAGAGGAAAAATCAATGCAAAACTTAGAGAAAAAAGCAGCTAGGATGGGGAAGAGAGAACACAGAAGAAAAATTTAAAAGCTACCATTGTTAATATCCTGAAGGGGGTAGGAGAGATACTTAAAAGATGACCAGGGTATTAAGAGAACAGGATTTTTAAGAGAACCACAATAACAAAAATGGCAGTGATAAGTGTAAGACTCCAGGGACAGGGACAGGTACTGGAGGCAAGCTTGCTAGGAGAGCATCTCAGAATCTGTGGTGTTAGTTAATTTTCCTGATGATTCCTAGCCACCTTTAAGTTAGACAATACAGCTTACTTAGAGCGTACCTGATGTTTGCCATGTGAGCTGCTCCTGCCGCTCACTAGTGATTCACCCACAAAGCAACTCAGCGAATACAATCCGGAGACTAACAGTAAAACCACTTACAAATACAATGGTTAAAATATGAATAGTTAGACCAAGAACCTGGAATTACCTTTAGGTTAACAAAATAGTTTACAACTTTTACTACATGACAAATTACCTATTAAATATTCCTTTATTGTACTAGAAGCTGTGGATCACAGAATAAGGCAATAAACAGAAATAAAAGATGTAAATTTAAAATAAACCTTTCATTACCTGCAGATCAGGGTCTACATAGAAGACACCAAAGAACTCATACCAGAAGATTGGCATTACAAAGTTTGTCAGTGTTTAGCTATAAAAATCAAACTACAAAAATCAACTGCATTTCTAAATACCAGCAAACAGTGATATAATTTGAAATGCCATATATATTAGCCACAAAACAAAGATACCTAAGTAAAGCCCAGCAAAAGAAAAAGAGGCAGTCTATCAACTGGAGTCACAGACAGGATGTGTGTATTCAAAGATGTTCATGCTTTGGAATCAGCAGATATAATATGATCCAATTGCTCATGGAAAAGCGATAAATCATAGTGAAAACAATTAGCAAGGTAGATAGGAATTTGGTTGTCTAGGGAGCAAGCAGCTGTCGCTTGGGAAATCAAGGTAAGTTTCAAGGAGGAGTCAAAGATGAAGACGAGCTTACAAGTTTAGCAGGTGTTCAAGGGGGAGCTGGTCCACTCCAGGCCAAGGTACCATTTGTACATGTGACATCTGAAAACAAGTAGTTTAGCAGGCCTGGAACAAAGGCTCAAATACAAGGCAGAGCAGTGAAGCAGGCTGCAGAGGCAAGTAGAGACCACATCAGGAAGGGTCCACTGTAGCTAGGGAAGCATACATTCGCTGTACAGTCTTAGCTGACTCACTTATTTGCTTAGTCAAGACAGCTCCAGCTCCAGCGGAGCAAGAGGGTGGGGAGAGAGAAGGTAATCGTAGCTAGAGACTGCAGTAAGACCCTGTCTCAGCACTGGGAAGCAGCTGTGGAGAAAGCTAAACCCATGACTGTGAGCCTCAGAGGGTCACAGAGAACTGAGAGAAGCCAAACTCCCCAGAAGAAAGGATGCCCCAGGCAAAGAGGACCCAAGAGCCAGTTATACGAATCCACTATAAGCAACAGCCTAGTCATCAGACGCCACTTTCCGATGCAAAGCCTGGCAGGAATGAGTGACACAGGCCTGGCGCAGACCACTTAGACTTCTACCCTGTCGCAAAAGAGGTAAAGCGCCCTGTACAAGGAGAAAAAAGGCAGGTCTAAGTGACACTGTGGAAGTGGACTAGTTAGAACAGGACTTAGGATCCCCAAAAGAGGTGACAATAGTGGCAGAGATGGAAAGTCCCAGATGAAAACTCCAGCAAAAAATAGGAGTTAGGAATTCGGTTTTAGACATGTTGAGTTTAATGGTGCTTGATGCCATTCAGGCCAGTAAGGAGATGCCTAGCATGGAGTTGCTAAACTCCTCTTCTAAGAAACAGTTAGCAGGCCTGGCGTGGTGGCGCACACCTGTAATCCCAGCACTAGGAGAAGCTGAGCAGGAATCCAAGTTTGGACCCAGCCTGGGCAACTTAGAGAGATCCTGTCTCAAAATAAAAATAAAAAAGAGGGTTAGGAATGTAGCTTGGTGTGAAGGCTGTGGGTTCAGTGCCCAGTACTGGGAGGGAGGGAGGGAGAAGTGGACAAACGGACAGACAGACAGACAAATGGTGAATGGCACCCTTTGGCTTCAGGGAAGAGGACACCGTCCTGAATTCTGAGCACTGCTTATCCAGGTGACTTTATAAATGGCTCTGAGCTCTCCGTGGGTGGCCCAGGATCCTGACAGGAAGCTCACATGACCGACTTTGATCACCAGTGTTTCTCCCCAGAGTAGTTTAGTGAAGTGGGTTAGCCCTGGGCCAAGGAAGATTTTGTTTTCTTTCTGGCAGGCCACAGCTAGACTAATCCTCCCAGGGATCCGTACTCTGCAGGCGGAGTGCGTGGCAGGCCTGCGGGGGCACGCAGTTCTCAGCGCTGCCATCACAGAGCGAGCCTCCGCCTGGGAACTCCCCACCGCTCTGTGGTGCGAGCCACAGCAAATGGGAGCTGATTTTTGGTTCAAAGCTTGACAAGATCTGCTAAGTAAGTCCTGTGCGGTGACAGTACAGACAAGTCCCAAGCAGTTTTAAAAAGTCTTTGGTTGCCGGTCCACAGCTGGGGTCTCTCTTTGTTCTGCTCTGTTTAGCACTGAAGATGGTAGCTAACTTAGCAGAGATGGTCACTAATGGGAGAAAAGCAGCGGCAGCAGACAGCGAGTGCCCGTGATGCTGTCTCACCCAGAGTGGGGAGCAGCCCTGAGGAGCACTAAACCCATGGATGTGAGCTCCAAAGAGCACAGGTGCCAAACCGCAGAGGAGAGAGGACACCTCTATGGTCCAGGGCCCTGGGACATGTCACCATCAATGCACGTCCTGACTCCCAGGCCTGTGACCGCCCGCCAGCTGCCCTTCCTCATCCTGCAGAGGACAAGCAGGGCTGGCTCACTGGTTCATTGTGGCAGCGCCACAGCCACCTAGGGGATGGTTGTGTCCAGAAAGGCAAGTGTTAAGTCCAGAATTGGCTCTCAAGTGGAGACGGATTGTGCTTGTTTTAAGACGACTATTTATTGATGGAGATTCTAGGTAGCCTGGATGGGGCGAGGGGTGACAAAAGGCTTTGGTATTAGGAGCAGATTTCCTAATCATTAAAGTCAGGGATGGGGACTGGTCCTTTGTGACAGCTGAAAATATATCCCCCTCCTCCCTCCCTATAAATCCTCGCCGACTGGCCTTTAGACCCTTTTAGGGTCTGCTTCTATAGCTGATGGCATAATCTCTTTTCCTGGATGCTAAGTGTAGGTCATGGAGGAACCAAAACTCCAATTAACAGCAGGGTCTATTGTCCCAACAGGGCCCCCGTTTAGGGGAAAGAAAAGCCTGGCTGCTTCTCAGGAAGTGTGAGGTGCAGTCTCACACTGAGAAAAGAGGCGAGGAAGGCATCCCAGCCACGCTGACCAGGGGAAGCCGGACTCATGAGTTTAAACTGGAAGGAAACTTTTAATCTATGCTAGCCAGAAAGGATGCTCAAGGCTTGGGTGGTTTGTTTGACCCTAAGACGACAATATTACTAAACAGAAAGAAGACAAGCAGAGCTGGGCATGACGTGGTGGCACACACCTGTAGTCCCAGCACCTGGGAGGCTGAGGCAGGAGGATCACCATGAGTTCAAAGTCAGCCTGGGCTAAACAGTGAGTTCAGTGCCACCCTGAACTACAAAGTGAGCCCGTCTCAAAAAAAAAAAAAAAAAAAAAATTCAGTATGTCAGCAGAATTTGACTGGGTAATGGGACAAGATGATATATAATTTTTCTTTTTCCTTTCTGAGTATCTGCACTGCCTAAATTTTGATTACAACTACTTAGGCTGAGTCCTGAAGTACCATCAGCTGGACAGAAGAAGAAGGCGACTGCAGGCAGAGGGAAGAACGTGGAAAATCAGCGCAGGGAATTTTGGAGCTTGTGGGCCAGGCTGGCTGGGAGGTGGGGGAGGGGTGGAGGGAGTCGGCCGGGGGCCAGGCCCAGGAAGGTGAGCTTATCGTGCTGGGAACCGCGAGCGGGCGAGGTTCCATGGTCTCCTCAGCAGACTGCGTTCCAGAGGAGACCTCAGAGGCCAGTCGTCCCTCCCCCACGCCACTGAGTTATCTGGAGAGAACAGTAACCACAAAGTACTGCTCCGAATGAAGATCCAGACCCTTTGCCCCATGCCAGTCAAGCCCAGGCCCAATCTGATGACCCCAGACACAAATGTGATGGGTGCTTTTAAAATGACAAAGCGCACTTTTTTTCAAGCTCTGTCAGTGGATGAATATCCAGAACTTAAACTGTGCACGTGGATGACTGTGAGAAAAGTCAGACTGCTGCGTCCATGCCTGACAAATTGTTCACCCAGAAATAAATCTGAAATATACAAATATTTATCAATGGTCCTTTAAGATTATCTGGGTTTCATTGTTTTTTACCACCGCCCCCCCAAACTGCTAAACATTTCATTGGGTTTCTGTTTCAAAACCAAGTAGCACTGAAGACACAAGGTGACTTTTCTAAGCTCCTGCACTGGCTTCTCGGAAAGAGCGGGGAAGGAATGTTAAGGAAATGGGGAGAAAGCTGAAAAAGAGTGGAATACTTGCAAGCCAGCCCCCTCTGCTTTTCACCTTATGTCTTTTTCTTCCCTCATTCACAGCTTTCAGCCCTTTGTTTGTTTAACAGACCATTACAATCACACCGAGTTCAATGGAGGAGGAACGTGAGCTCAGAAGTAGCTGTCCCTGCGGTGCACATGTGTGGTCCTCCCCTGCCCAGGCAGCGTGCTCCCAGCACCCTGGAGGCCAGCACCTTGCTCACGAGAAGCCCGACACCCTGCGAGCCATACCTGCTGTTCCTTCTCAGGAGCCTATAGCAATGTCTCAAGTTGCCCTTCATCCTTGCTGGCCTCACCATCGTAGCTCCTGAGACAGACATGGCCTGGCATGCTGGCCACCCCTGTCTGACTCCCACCTGTGCGCTCACTCTGAAAACTGCAGACCCCTAACAGGACCTTCCTGAGACTCCTCCTCCCTGACTCTCAAACCCGTCAGACTTCCTAGTACCTTTCTCAGTTCCTGGTAGATACATTCAGCCCCACTGGGATGAATTTCAATCCCTTGGTGAACAGATCAAAATAATATTCACTAGCAATATATTTCCATGAGAATCAAAATAATACTATATTTAGTACAATGATAAAAGTATTTCAGTGGAGCTCATAAAGCCCACCCATGCTAGTTTGTCTAATAATTTCTATCTCGAGGCCTTGTGAGATAGCTACAAAGACATCACTGCCCCCATTAGGGCTCAGCAGACTTAAGTTCTTCACCCATAAGCACTGACCGTGAAACTGCAAGTGATGTAGAACGCTAAGAAAAGGGCCTGATCCACAGTGAGTGCCCAAGAAGTATCAGCCACCGGGGTGCAGCCTCTGTTCCTCCTCACCAGTGACACTGATGGGGGCTAACACAGTCCATCATTGGCAATCTCTTCCCACTTCTGCCCAGCCACACTGTCTGTAGGAGCAGAGACCTTCAGCAAGAGCTCTTACTGAATTTCCAGAGAAAGCCTCGGAATGGGTAGCAGGCCCCCTGGAGCAGCTGCACTGTGACTGGTCCCCTCCCCAGGGTGACCCCTCAGCTTCTAGGAGCAGGCAACCTTGACACATCTTAAGGCACACAAGTAAGGCTGACCATAGAGGCAGTTTTCAAGCTTCTGTATTGACAAGGTTGTCAGCAGAGAATTCCACAGACCTGCAGTGTTCCTGGGGCTATGGATGGAGGTCAGCAGATAAGTCACACACAGCTTCATCAGATTCCTTGAAATGCAGAGTACACTGCTGCTTTAACAAAAGAAAAGCAAAAGAAGCTTGTCCTAAAATATTTTGCAGTTGGAGGAGGAAAAGGGAGAAAAGTCTACTTATTCTCCACTAGAACCTTCTTGATGTACCCTTGCCTCTATCTGCTGTGTCTCCAAGCAATTATTCATACCCACGGCGAACTAGAAATGATTTTAAAGCTTGCGCACCTCCTGGGTGACAGGAACCGTCGCTGTGAGGTGGGTATGGAGTCCTCCCAGCAGTCTGAAGATCCAAATCTGTAAAAGACAGCTTGCACACCATCAGTCAATGAGGTTAGAGAAACATTTTCCCCACTGTGCTGTAACCTGAGGAGTACACATACGTGTACCCCACTGCAGTGTAAGAGATTTTCCACTGCTTTTTCGTGCCTTTTGGTGGGTGATCTTTACTTATATCCTTTGTCCTACTGCAACTGAATTAAAACAACTCTCCAGTTTTTCCCTGCCTTTTCTGCAAGGAGAAAAAAAGAACACGTGAAATTGCTTCCATAAAACATTCAAAACAGCACTGAGAGGAAATGGTATTCCTTTTAAACCAACAGAATTAAAATACCATACACAGGCATGCAAATCTATGCAGTAATGGAACCTGAAATTATGAACTAAAAGAAAGTCAGTAATGACCGGTCAACACTTTCAACAAAAGCTTCTGATAAACATTGTGATTTATCAAATAAGCAAGGTCAAAACGCTGACATCTCCAAATTGAATATTCAATTTAGTAACGACTAAATCTGGTTGTGCAGTAGAAAATCTTTTTAAAAGGATAGATTCCTAGACCACAGGTTAGGCCAGCACAGACTGAAACATGTTGGGCGCCCTGAGAATTTATGTTTCTACCAAGTCCTCAGGAACCAAGTCTGCTGCTGGCTTTGTACCGCCAAACCTTGATGAGCATTTCAAAACCAGTATCTCCGCTCACCAGTGAGCTTCTTCCCACTAAAACCATTCCAACCAACAGATCCTCTTAGTGGGAAAGCTGCACAGGATTTTCTTCCCGGTACAAAGGTAAATCGATTATGAAATAAAGCCATTATAACTCACCTAAGTGATTTAATCACTGGCTGCCTGCTTCTCTTAATTTGATCAGAAGGGCCATGTCCCTTTATTCTGTATAGAACATCCTTGTAAGTTAAAAATGGAGAAATTAAAACTTTTTCAGACAACTAAAGCTTAAAAATAAACTGACACAGCTCAGGAGGCAACTAGAGGTGAATGGGTTATTTGTCTGAGTCACTCAGTCTGTGTTCAATCTCTTCCTTATTTTGCATGTATAAACACTTTGCAAATCATCTGCATGGTCCGCTTCTCATCTTGAAATGCTCAATGTCTATCATGGTGGTTTAAATGGGTGGTCCCCAAAAGTCTGTATTGAATTCTCCCCACCAGAGCTTTAAAAAAACACTAAGGCAAAAGAATCAAATTCTTCTGGATGATTCTTTGTACTTGTTCATCTCATAAGTGGACAATATCAACTTATGTGTTCAGAGAGGCGGGAGCGGTCTTCTCCTTCCCAGGAAAGGGTACCCCGAACATGAGAGATACAAGCCAGCCAGCAGTAGCTTAGCTTCATTGTCAGAATATTCAAATTATCACCAAAAAAAAAAAAAAAAGAAAAAAAAAGCAATTCCTTTCTGAATTCAACAATACCCCTTGGCCTCCAAAGGCTCACACAGGAGCTTATTCTTAAGCTGTTCAGTGTGAGCGGCACTAGTGAAAGAGGAGCGCTCTGGCAGGGAGGAGATCAAGTCCCGCAGCCGTTCCCACCTGCCGTCTCAGCACCAGGCTCCCGTGGTCACAGCTAACAATGCAATGGGAAACCTAACATAGGCCTGGATGACAATTTAATACAGTGGAGAAGAGACCACCAGGAAAAATAACACATCTCGGTATGATAGGATGCGACTTGCAGGTCTGGATTTAGGTTTCAAAAGCAGAAGTTTTCAGATGGCAATTTCTTTTTATATATGTAGTAAAAATGACCCCATAAAATTAATCCTAAAGATCAAAGTTTCTGAGTCCCAGAGTGGCCCAAAATATCATGCTTTCCTAGGAAGGGAGATTAGCACATGATAACCAGATTTGTTAACTGTTTTCAATGAATGGGAAATATTTTTAGGAAGCCTTTCATTGACAACAAAAAGGGAAAATTCTGTAAATCTAGAGTGTATGATTTCTAGAATGCCTTTCTGCTGGGACAATGTGTTTTCTAGGTGTCTGATTCTGAGTACAGAATTTAGGAACATGCTTATTCTCAGATAATAAATGGGGTTAGCTGCCTGCTGAGGATTTGCTGAAACCCAAATTGAACAAAAAGATTTCTTCCAGTTTTAGCTCATTCACTTCTCATGACTTCTGGTTTTACTTAAGCAAACTCTCCAAACTGGCTTTTTTTTTTTTGTAAACTTCTAATGATTTGAGCAGAAAAGAACTGGGCAACCCCAACCCTGGAAAGTCTGTCTTTGTTTTCAGTGGAAGAATCCTTTAGACTGAAGATTTGCCAGGTTTGTTTTTGTAAAGCCTCTCAAATGTTTAACTTTCTTTCTAAAGACCGCAACTCCAGATGGAAAGAGACCCACCTGATTTGGCAGATTGATGACAACTAAACATTACTACAGCGAGATGGATCAATCATGATGAACAATGAATTCTGTCTTTCCAGAGGAGACCCTAAGTGGGATACTCAGATTCATCTCCAGACAATGACGTCATTTTAAAGACACCCCAGGAGGGGCATGTTGTTAAAGGGTCCCATGAAATTTGAACACATTTGTGAGCCTAACGCTGGACCCCCTCCACCTTCTCCCATTATAGGTACTCCCTGGGAGACCTCATTCACACCCCAAGGTTTCAACTACTTCCTGAGGTCAGAAGCCTTCCAAATATCTTCAAAATCGAACTTTTAATTAATTTATTTTTCAATACCTGGCGCCTTGCACTGCAAGCAGTCTACCACTGAGCTACATTCCCAGCCCTTTCCATTTTGTAAACTTTCAGACAGGGTCTCACCAAGTTGCCCAGGCTGGGCTCCGACTCATCATAACACTTCTGCCTCTGTTTCCCCAGTAGCTGGGGCTGCAGGCATGCATCACCATGCCTGGCTCAACCCTGAACTTCCTCTCAAATTCCAGCCTCGGGCATCTACCTCTTTCCTGTACTTCTCAGGGTGTACTACCTCGCAGTGCCCCTCCTGGTCACGTCTTTTAAGTGGAGGTTTCACACTCCAGGTCACAAGCTGGCTCCTCCCAGCACTACCTGAGTTGGCTGAGGGCGCCACTGTGCAGTGAATGCTATCAGTTCTTGGTTGCTCAGAGGTGATCACTACAGTTTGGTACTTAACACCCTCAATAACCCTCTGAAGTAGGTAATGGTAGCCCTATTTTACTATGGGAAAACCAAGGCTTAGAAGTTGTGCTAATTTGCCTGATTCTACAATCAGCGAGCAGCTCAGCTGCGATGTGAATCTGGAGTGCATGATTTGAAATTCAGCCCCTTCACTTTAACTTCCCAGCCACCACAAAGTCAGAAACTCTGGAGTCATAACTAGATTTTTCCCTCAGATTAAGGTGTACAGATTCCATGGGTTTACTGTCTCTCAAATCTGTTTCCTCCTCCCAGCTCCCATAGTTACCTACTCTTTGGGTGCCATCTGCCTTTATTTTGGCCTGAAATTCAGCATGGTGGGACATTTTACTTTGCCCCACCCCCTTTCGCTTTCTAGCTCATTTAGAACAATTGGTGGGTTCATTATTCCTTGTGTTTTAGCCCAGCCAAAGCCAGAAATGGCCTGAAGAAGTCTGTTAACATCTCAACCCAATGAAATACTGCTGGGCTTCTGAGAGTGGAGGAGGGATGTATAAAAAGGTGGGGGGAAAAAAAGACACTCTCCTCCCTTCCATCCCACACCCCCAAGCCTGGAAAGAGAAAGGAAAAGGAGATCTGCCAGCCCCCAGCATGCGGGCCCTTGCCTTGTGTGCGTGGTTCTTACGGCACAGGCAGAATCCTCGAGAGGACAGCTGGGTGCTCCTGCCCTTGTTCCTGATGGAGGCCAGGCCTTAAGCAGGAGGTTTAGGGCCGCCATTCCTGTTCTGAGCAGACAGCTCCAAGACTGGAAGACATTACTGCTATGATATATGGTAGGTCTGAGGCAGTTCTTTGCCTTCCAGGAGCTATGGAAATCTCTAGGTTCTAGTTTTCCCAGTAGGGAAAGAGGAGGCACCTAAAACTCACTAGATGAATTACATGGGAAGGATGGAGGCTGGAGTCCAAACAAAGATGGTTATGGGGAATAACCTTGCGCAGTGAGAGTCTGATCCACGGTCCCTCAGGAAGGTACTACAAAACCTACTTAGAACCCCGCCTTGCAGGGATGGAGACTTAGCTACAGCTGCCGGGTACTGGAGCCTGTTTTTCATAAAAAGGCCACCACCAGTCCACAGAGAGGTCTGTGAAGGTGCCTGTGCCTTAGATCCTGGGTCGGACAGAGCAAGAAGGAAGGAAACCAGGGCAGATGGTAGAGCACACTCACAGATAATGCCTCTGATTCATACACAAATATCTAGAAAGTGAGACACCTTTAAGCTCTGGATTGCTAAAAACACACAAAAAAGGAAAAGCGGGGAATCTGCTTTGAAGCAGAAAGGGGAGCCAGAGTAGCTGGCATCTTGGGTCCGGGACACCCCTGTTCCCTAAGCCTGGGTGTCCCTCCCAGGCCAGTGTTCAGGGAAGGGAACAGGACTTGATTTCCATAAGATGGAAATGATGGTGTCCAGGAAACTGAGGTGATTGTGGAAGGGAGAAAGGGTACAGATCCTTGTGACAAATGGGTTGAGTCCCATTCTCCAAGGAAATTCCACTTCAGTTCTGTAGCTGAACGTCTGCCCCCTTCAGAAGAGGCTTTCTAAAGGCCCTGGTGAAGTCGGAAAAGGATTTTGGACATGCCAAGATAGATCAGCTATCGTGCAGAAATCAGAACTTTGAGTGCAGAGAGTGGTGGCCGGCAGATCTTCAGACAGGGAGCATCGGGGAGCAGAGAAGCTTATTTTCTTGCCAAATGGGCACACCATTAAATCCGAAGGGTGGCCGGGGTGTGCAGCTACAAGGGCAATCATCTACAGGAGGCTCCGTTCCCATCTGTGATGCCTTTGAGAGGGCGGGGAGGGACACAGAGAAGGGAGGGCCATCCATTCCCCTGGTGCAGACTGAGCTCTTATCTAGCTTCTTTCAGATGCCCAGCAGCCTAGTGAGGAGTCTGCAGCCAGGTCCGTGGAAAGCGTGGCTTCCGCACGCTGGACACTGAGAGCCACACTTCTACCCCAGGCTCTCTGGTTTTGAACTGGCTCCCTTCATTCAGTCAAAAAACTGCTGTCAGTGTGATTCCTCTAACATGCAAATATGTTCCTGCCACTGCCTGTTTGGAATTCTTCAATGGTCCCATTCATTTCTGTCAACTGCAACCAAGAGACCTGTCTAATCGGAACTGAGTTTTCAATCACAGAGCACTGTGTTCGGGCTTGTGTTATAGAAAGAGACTTCGGACAGTAGACATAGAGGTGATTCTTCTGGATGTATCAATTACATACCTTAAAATGGGCAAATAGATAAGTCGTGTACAAAGTCCCTATGATGAAAGTGATCATTATGTATATTTAAAATGTACCAATAAAACTTAATTAAAAAAAAAAAAAGATGCCTGCCTGGCAAGCGCAAAGTCCTGAGTTCGATTCCCGGTACCAAAATAAATAAATAAATAAATAAATAAAATGGGCAAATAGTAATTCCCATAGCAAAAATCAAACCAAGCAACAAGACTGCTCGAAAGAATAAATGCTATCACTGAACTCCCAAGTTTCTCCATAAAACCATTCACAGAGTTATACTTCTCCCCTGAATCAGAACTAGCAACATTTATGCACTTTGACTTGAATAGCTGAGACAAATGAGAACCATTTTAGGGAAACAAAATAAAAAGACTGTGATCTTAATGTGGTTCAAATTTACACAGTGGTTGTGTGTGTTTTATGAATCACTTTTCATTCCTGCTGCTGAAACAAAAAGAAAAAATATTACCTTGGTAAATTCTACAAAACGGATCAAGTAAGTTATTCCCCAAATAGAGTATACTTTCTTGTAGCATAAACATATATAGTTTCCAGCATTTTAAACCCAGAGGAATATACTTTATTTGTGAATTTTGAGAATTATATCTAATACTTTCCTCTATTAAGATCCCAATTGCCTTCATTTTCAATTTTATTTATTTATTCTCCATGAAGAAGGGAACTAAGTTTTAATAATACTCCCTAGATAATAACTTTTCTTATCTGAAAGTGGTACATAACACGCTCTATTCTTGCTCCTTCATTCTGAGGGATGCATGCTCTACTCAATACTGTATCATGCTATGTTCCTATGGTTAAAGAACTAACCCAAGGACAGTATTCTTCTAGATACAACCTAAGACAGATGGAGTGGAAAGAAAACTAGCCTTGGAGTTGGATGGTTCTAGATTTTAATGCTGGTTCTGCTACTTGGAAGGTATGTGACCTCCACCAAGTTGCATAATTTCTTCTCTAAGCCTGAGTCTCCTCTGCCGTAAGATGGGGATATCTATCTTATGGAGCTGTTATAAGAAGATACACTATATGGATACATATAGTAGCATAACGATGGGTACAGAGTCCAAAATAGATGTACACAGTAGGTGTGGCCTGTAAGTAAGAAGTAGCAAGAGTGATTTTATTTACACAATGGATTAGCTTATAACAAGGAAACTTTAATATTGTTAATAAACACAATTTATTTTGGAACCCAAAACATGCAACAGAAAGAGTACACATGAATGATCCACTTTAATCCTCTTTCTTTAATGTGGATCATCATCTTACTTCCTAACATATGCTTATAAGAGAAATTTCTATTATTATCTATTTGCTTTAACAGTGTATGTTAAAGTGTACTGAAAGATTACTAAATTCGTAAGTAGGGCAATACAGTTTACTGTGCTATTGATGCAAGACTGAGTTTGATGACAGAAAACAATTACAAATGGGCCTGGCATGAACTGGTCTTACGAATGTCACAAAGTTACCCAAAAGATGAAGCCACTCATGCATTTTTGGATTCTGCTAAATCTTTCCTTCTAAATGTGTTGTTGGGGCAGTAGACCAATTTCCATTAGAATTATCTGGAGATTATGTACATGTACCAATCTCCGAGGTGAATATAAACTTCACATACTGCAAACATGTACTAATAAATGAAAAAGCACTATTAATATTCAATGTTAAAAAAGGATCATCTGGAGAGCAGAAAGTATGTGGGCACGCCTGATACCCCACCTGAGACAGCTGGAAATCAGCCTCAAGATCACAAAAGAAGCCGAGAAGTGGTTTATCTCAGGAAAATCGGGGGGGATGTCAGACATAAAAATAGATTATAAGCTTACAAAATTTACAAAAACCACTGGAATAAAAAAAAATTATGGAATCTCAGTAAAGGACATTTTGCATAAAAATATGTGGAAAGAAGCCAAGAGTTATGGTTAAGCAACAGCGTAAAAGCTGCAAAACAAGGGAAGGGTTGCTTTAGGGTGAAACAGGCTTGGACAGAGAACTAACACATGCTATGGGGAAAAACCACAAAAATGTTGGATAGGAAATTTAAGGCTAGAATTAAGGACCATTATCTTGAAATGAGTGGTTAAAACAAACCATTATCTTTGTAAGAATGGTGAAAAATAATAAAAACTTTTGATATGTAACAGGGACCCTGCACCACAGATACCTTCAAATAAACTCTGGACCTACCTACTGCATAACTTCAGAAAATTTGGATAGAAATGCACGTAAATGGACAATCGCCCCACATTATGATTTAGGGACGATGATTTAGAGGCTCTGAGTTATACGTTACATAGCAGATGTGTGATTCTAAATGGAGGATAACACCATTTCCTAGTATTTTCTTTGTTTTTGTTTTTTTTTAAGGTAAAACAACTTTAAAACATCTTTTTAAAATAAAAGGGAAGGTAATCATAAATGTTCTAGTAAGGAAATCATGACACACGAAAATCAGTACCCATTGTTTCCAATTTAGTATGGACAGTGACAATGTTCTTAGTAAATTTTCTTGGCTTTTTTTAAAGATAGGGTTTTGTAAATTCCCAACCTTTATCCCTCAATCCTATTGTTCCCTCAGGGCCTGAAGTTCCTCAAATGCAAACTCTCTGGCACTGAGGTTTGTGGAAATGCTGTAACTCTTCTACTGTGCAAGAGGCTTTGGTGTGGGTTCCACTGCAGGGAGAAGATGCACTTAGCACTGGCCGCGGGGAGATGAGTGGGCAGGCGTCCGAGGGCTTAGCAAGACATGCTTACCTTCCTATTCGAGGTACAGGTGAGTTTTACATGTGACCCAAAGTGAGGCCGCATCAGATGTGAGAGCAAACCTGAGGGAAAAACATAAGAAAAAGGTGTAAAAAGCACAAAGACAAACCACACTGGTGCCTCATATGGAGACATTTACCTATGCAGAATATGAAGTAGGAGGTGTCAGCATCGAAAATCTCTCCCCATCACACTCGTGCCATTACATCATTGTGTCACAGTGCAACATTCCCTTAAGTCCTGAAAGAATACATATGTATGTATATATTTATTTACTGATTTTGAGACACGGACTTGCTAAGTTGCCCAGGCTGGTCTTAAACTCATGATCCTCTTGCCTCAGCCTCCCCAGTAGCTGGGATTAGAGACAGCTTGCCGCTATACTTGAGTTTTTTTTTTTTTTTTTGGTGAGTACCGAGGGTTGACCTCAGGACCTCGCGCGCCAGTAGGCGCCCATGCCACTGAGCGATATCACCGGCCCTTTTTTCGTATGTGGGTTCCGGGAGTCAAACTCAGGACCTCGCGCTTGCCAGGCAGGCGCTTATGCCGCTGAGCTATCTCACCGGCCCATATACTTGGTTTTAAAGGGTTTTTCATTTGAAAAAGGCAACACAGTGATGTAGTTAACAGCACGGCTATGGTGTCAGAAGGCAGAGATTCAAATCCTAGCGCTAACAGGATCTACCCAAGAACTTCATCCAATTTGTTTGATTTCTCTACCTCAGCTTCTTTACCCATAAACTGGAGATACTGTAATGATGCCCCTGAAGCCCAAGATTCTTTGGAGATTAAATGAGTTGATAGGAGTAAAGTGCTTAACACTGTTTCTGGTGAGTAGGAAGCACTCAGACACTTCCAATTATTTTTCAGGGACCTGAAGTATCAATACCTCACAGCTTGAAGTGGAAACAAGAAGATAATTAGAACCTTTTTAAAGAGTCAACTAAGGGCCGGTGAGATGGCTCAGCGGCTTAAGCGCCTGCCCGGCAAGCGCGAGGGCCCGAGTTCGACTCCCGGAACCCACACACGAAAAAGGGGCCGGTGATATCGCTCAGCGGCACGGGCGCCTGCTGGCGCGCGAGGTCCTGAGGTCGACCCCCCGGTACCCACAAAAAAAAAAAAAAAAAAAAGAGTCAACTAAGCCAGGCAAGGTGGCACAAATCAGTAATCCCAGCCACTCTGGAGGGTAAGGCAGGATTGCAAATTTGAGGTCAGCCTGGACAATTTAGTGAGACCCTTAAAAACAAAACAAAACAAACAAAAAAGGATGGGGGCTATAGCTCAGCAGTAGAGTGTAGAGCACTTGCCCAGCATGCTCGAGGCCCTGGGTTCAATGCCCAGCACCAGGGAAAAAAATAAGAGTGTCAACCAAGAATATGATCGTGAGTAGGGCTGTGAGGAAGGGTCCTGGCAGAGGGGTGGGGGGCTCCTCAGGGGTAAGGAAAGGCCACCAAAAGGTGAACTATCAAAAACAGAACACTCTACCTCTGCAAAACTCCATTTCTTTTCCAAAGACAAGACTGCCCTGAGGAGAGTCCTGGGGTGCAGGACTTGACCCTGAGCACACCCAGGGATTGACCTTGAGAGAAGTAAAAGAACAGAAACAGGATGGTGACGGAAGGGAAGGCAGCAGTGGGATTTTTAAAGACTAAAAAAGATTTGAGTATACTTTTCCATGAAAAGAATGAAGACAGGAAGTACATCATAATAACTCAGAGCCACCAGGCCTCCCTTCCACAGAAACAAACTCTTTCCTGACCAGCCGTCCAGTCCAACTGGGTGAATACTTGAGCACGCAGCAGCCTCCTTCTGTAGTTGGTCCACATTGACGCACTGACTAGAAAGGCTGGGAGTTTCTTCCCCCTAATAGCAAAACCTTATTAATCTCAATTCTACTCATCTACAGGAGTAATAACTTAGGCTCTGAGCTGAGTTGGTTCTTTTCCCTTTGAGCTGGGGGTCTTTCCTTGCTGAAAAATGTCTCACTAAAGGAGACAATAAGCAATGTTGCACACACTTAGTTATACATATACTAAGTATTTAACATCCTTGTGAATATATGGAACATTAATTACAAATAGGTAATGAGTTATTACAGAAAATCTTTATACTGTAACATTTGGCTTCATATACACCTTACATATAATTTTAAATAATCTTAATATTTCAGGATAGCCTCTCCTGCAATTCAATCTAGTGGGTAAAGAGGCTGTCTCATTGTCAATGACTACATGAGTCTTGGGGGGGCACTACTGGGAATTGAATGCAGGGCCTTTGCACTGAGCTATATCCCCAGCCCTTTTTATTTTTTATTTTGTGGCAGGTCTTGCTAAGTTGCCCAGGCTGGAATCAAACTGTGATCCTCTTACCTCAGCTTCTCAAAGTGCTGGGATTACAGGTATGCCACCATCCTGGGATTACATGAGCCTTTTTAAGGCCACTTTATTTATTCAATGTGGACGGATGGAAAGCTAAGAGGGGAGAATCTGGTATCTTTCTACTAGAATGTTTGGTTAGGCAGATTAACAAAGATGTAAGCTCAGAGATCAAATACATATTGATCCCCAAACCTGTTTTGAGGGGCTGACTCTTAAATTACTTGAAATTGTCATTTCAGCCTTTGTGCTAAAAAAAAAAAAAAATGACTCTTTTATGGAGGATACCACGGTTGAAGTTATCTGATTCTATAAACATAGCAAGCACACAGTTTCTGGTGGCAGCCACTTCCTTGGCCTGCATGTAGATAAAGCAATGCAGATAAAGATAAGCTTTACCATTGAAAGTTGCACTATCACATGGGAAAGTCCAACTTGGTTTCCTACTTTTTCCTCTATTCTTCACCCCTCCCTACTGCGGAAGGATTGAACAGTCAAGCTATAAAACTGAAGAGTTATTCATAATGCTTTCTTATCTACAAGTGAATACTCAGGGAGATGAGTCCACCAATGATCAAAGGCATGGTAAGTTTCCTGTTTCAGAAGAAATCTATAATCTCAGCGTCAAGATAACCTGTGGAATCTATCATATTTGTACAACCCATGCAGACACCCATTCCTCTACAGGATTCCTACCATGGCCCACAAATCTGTAAACCTCTGTTTCAAATTTCACCCTTACCTTTTAATCAAAACAGAAATCCAAGTAGATTTCTTTAAAAATAACGGTAGTGGTAAAAATAAAAATGAGAGTCAAATGTTAGCCAGTTTCTGTGATTTTATGCTTACTCCTCTATCCTCTATAATTTCTCAAAAGTTTTCGTTATGATTTTAAGAAGTTATTTTTCCAAAGAATGTTGAGAACTATTTCCTGCTTAAATAAAGCTCAGGCTTAAAAAAGAAATAGATTGTAACTTGAGAATAGCTCAGAAATTGGGTTTGTCTTGGGGTCCTGTGAAATCAGTCCTCAAACCTTCAGAATCAAAGTTTCCCTTTCACTTTTCACTGAGAACTGAAGGTGTTTGCTTCCTCTGATAAAGGATTCATAATAGAGAGAGGTAGTTAACCTGGCGAAGGAAATTGTTAAAGGATCCATTGTTTGCATTATTTAACATTTCATCATACAATTAAATCATATAAAGTGGAAGCTGCATCCATCTCAGCCACTAATTTTGGTTAGGTGAAAGCCTACAAAATTCTTAATTAAAAGCTTTTTCGTCTTAATGGCAATAGCAAAACATCACCTTGAGGTTTATTTTTAGGAAAGAATAATAGAGCAGATTAATGCCTCCTCCTGCAGCCTGGTGGGCTGCCCAATGAACCTGCCAAAGCAAAAACGTGTTTACTAATTCTCTATAAAGAAAAGATTTCTAAAAGCTATAGCACCAATCAGGTAACAGCAGACCAATCAGGTTTTTCCTAAAATTTACAATTCACTGTTGAAGGCTGGATAAGTAATTACATTCAAAGGAATGTTTAGGGAGCCAGAAATCCTCATTCATTCAGCTGCATTTACTGAGCCAAGTGCTTTGCTAGGCTTGGAGATATCAAAATGAATACAACACAGCTGCTTTACTTCCAGCTAGCAGAATACACCTAAACAAAGGACTTTGGGGCAATGTGTTAAGTACTATAATTGAGGTGTGCACAAAGGACTGGGGGCCAAAGGAAGAAGCCATAAATTCTTCCAGGGGTGGGGGCAGCAGGCAAGAAAGGATGATGACATTTCCTTGTGGCAAGCACAAGACTTTTTCTTTACTATGTTCTAAAAAGGGACGTGGTAGTTTTAAAATCTATGAACTATGGTAATTTTAGGTGCTATTTTGGCCTATTAGCCAGTTTCATGTATGTTCGACACCGACTTTCAGTTACAAAATCCCAGGAGTACATATTTTAAAAAATAAATGTATTATAATATTCCCCATGAAACACACACACAGTGCAGAATGGCATGAATGACCAGCATGAGTAAAACTTAGATCCCAATTTCGAAGGTGTTTTGAAACCTAAGTGAATAAAAGACACACAAGAAAATTCATATATAATACTCTAACTTTAAATATCACTTTTTTCTTTTCTTCTGAAGGCAAAAATAAAAGTATCACCTTATTATAGTGTGGTATTTGCCTTTCTCTACATCTGTGTTTTTAAAAAGGAGGGTGTTGAATCAACTTCTACTTACAATCATTTATTATGCATACCATATTCCTACTTATAACATAGTTGTGACAAAACCTCCATTGTTCATTACACACTACCCCCAAACTTGAGTCATTCTAATGTAAGCATGAGAAACTCCCGTCTCCTTTGGGGTGAATTTCCAAATTCCTCTGTGTTAAATTGAGGTCTAATTTTCCTTGTGCCTGGTTTTCACAAGAAGGTCCATTCCACCCCATGTGCTCCTTTTCAGCTGTCAATAAACAGAAGCAGTGAATTCCCCACGGCTTCACAAAGCTAGTTAGGCAGAGCCATTCAGTCCTTCAGGAAAACAGGGCATTGATTTCAGCGAGTTCCCAGGGAGCAGCTGCAACAAAGAGATCAAAGGCCCACCTCTCTCTCCCTCCATTGCTCTCATTAGGCCCAGCCCAGACGAACAGCGACAGGTCTCCTTGAGACTAGGAGAGGGCCTTGCAGACCACCTCATGGTTCAATTCAAATTCATCCATTTCCTACATTCCGGTGACAGTCCCGAATGCTAACCGTGACAAACCGGCACAATCGCCCGGCATAATATACTGCTCGCTAGTTCATCCAAGGTCAGAGGGAGAAAACAAGCGCGGAGGGAAGTCTGCTGCTTCTGGGCCTGCTGGGCCTCGATGGCCCCTGACAGTCCATAAATAAACTTCTCCCTCTCACTCTCCCTTTCTGCCTCCTCCTGCAAGCCCACAAGTGATGGTCTCACTTAACTGCAGCTTCTTTCACGTCACCAAACCCAAACTCTTAGGAAACTTTATTCCCAATCTGACACTTGTCCCGGTCCTAGGGTCTGGCTGTGTGTGCAGCTCTTCACGGCTCACTCCTGTGTGTTAAAGCTCATCTGTTACACGCAGACAGCCACTGCCTCGTGAAGAGCTAAGGGCGACGGCTAGCAAAGGCCACACCACTTCAAGAGTTAGTGTGCATAAAGTCTGTTTGCAAAACAAAAATGTAAGCAGAGATGAATGAGACGCGAGGTTTTTTACTGACCTAGGGATTCACCCAAGCTCCTGGATGACAGTGTGTGTGTGAATGACTTGTGTGTGTGTGTGTGTGTGTGTGTGTGTGTGTAAGCAGGGGGAGGGTTAGCAAGAGAGAATCTGAAAGAAATCGAATCATCCCCATTGGTTACCTACATGGAACAAATGTAAGTGAAAGGTTTCTGAACTCGCCATTGGATTCAGAACTGCTTCTTTGACACAACCATCATGAGAGCCTGTAACGAAACGCATTCGTTTTATTCATTCCATTTCTGCCACTCATTCTGAGCAAACATGGGAATAAATGGGTTAAGTTTCAAAATTCCCAAACCGAAAAGAAAATAAACAATATTGGAATGAAAGGTATGGAGAACTCATTCCTTGATGCAGAACACAACCTTCCCGCATGCCTACTGAGAGGCTGTAGCGAGGACCCTGGGGACCACCGAAGACCTCCAGAGTCCACTGTCCTCCACTGTCCCTCCTTGCTTGCCCAAGGTGCTGCTCTGCAGAGTGCACTGAACAGCCGGCGGGGAGAAAAAGACTTGCTTGTTTTCAAGTTGGGACAGAAATGAGTTGGAAAATACAGAACTCTAAAGTGGACAGGAAAGACAGCCTGGGACCAAGGCAATGCGGCCACTAAATTAGAAACCTTAAAGCTAACTCCAGCACTGACTCACTTTGGGCTTTGAGGACACATTTAGCCTCTGTTTTCTATTCTTCCAAGATGCAGACTGAAATATACGACAGGAATTCCTTTACGAGGTACTGCGAAATGAGCATTCCTCCAAAACGGTGCAGCTCCTTGAAGAAGGCTGGACTTCTGAGTGGAACTTCTTTATATAGTTACAGGCCACCTGATTCAACAGAGGGTCTCTGGAAACTCACTAAGTTCCTGTAAATCAAATTATTCTTAAAAGCACTCCGAAAACTTACTACTTTAAAGAAAGGGTAGAGCAAGTGACCACGTATACCCATCAATCCATTTTTGTATCATTCAGAAGCATTTACAAAGCATTTAGGAATAGTATCAATTTGCTCTTTCCCACAACCCCCAAGACAGGTGGTTTTTCATCTATTTTTGAATGAGGAGAAAATAGGCTCAAGACAGGTAAACGGATTTGCCAAAGTCACCTAGTTACCTAGCAAAGTTAAAATTTCAAATTCAAGTACTCTGCCTCTAACCTACATGCTGTTTAGATTACAGCCAACCACCATGTACTGTGACTACAATTACTCACTAAAGCTGTCTTGCTCTAACTAAAGTAATAATCGTAATCAACTTTGTTTTTTCAGTGCTGGGAATTGAACCCATGGTCTTTTGCACGCTACATGAGTGTTCTTCCACTGAACTATATCCCCATCCCTTTTTATTTTTATTTTGAGACACAGTCTCACTAAGTTGCCCAGGCTGACCTCTAACTTGTGATCCTCCTGCCTCAGCCTCCCAAGTGCTGGGATTATAGGTGTCTGCCACTACACTCGGCTATCATAATCAATTTTTAAATCCAATCCATCATCTCACTTTCATTCAGTGAGGAAGTGTTTAAGAGTGTGGCCTTGAGTCAGATCCACATTTAAATTTTACTGTCACCTTTTAGTAATTTAAAATGAAGAAATCAGCAATATTTTCAGTAGCTCAGTTTCCCCATCTATAGGAGAGGATAACGATACTTTCACAGGATTTGTAGAGGATCAAATTGGACAACTTGTATAAAGCATCCACGTCCCTGTTAGCATACAATAAATGAGCAGTAATGGTAATGATTATCATCAATATTGAAAATTAAATCAATGTAGAATCTGTTTTTCCTTTCCAATAAAAAAAATCTTTTCAATAAAAATAGATAATCATAAAATTTAACTTTCAGCCTCTAGATTACACTTAGCCCCCCCCACCCCAGCACTAAGTTTAGTTTAATCTCAAAGCTGGGATTTTTATGGAGACCAAATAATGAACCAAGATCAAACTGTTATAAAAGATAAAAAAAAAAGCTACTTTACAAAATAGAAACAAAACTAATTGAAGCAAACCCTTTGCTATAAAACAACAATGTGGTTTTTTCTGTACAGTTCAGCTTTAGTTCTTGTCATTCAGCCTTTTCAAGAAGGAATGTATTGATCACAGGAACAAATCACAGACTTAGGCATGAAGGGAAAAATACATGCAGGGTGTTTGTCGCATGTAGGTAATGCTTTAGTCTTCGGAAAGAACGAGCACATGTGTTACTTCACCTGATCCTCGCATTACTAAGAGACAACGGATTAGCTTTCCAGCACAAGAAAAGACTGCAGTGGTAGACGGCAAGCTTCACATTTCGCTCCTTTCTGTAACACTCCGTGAGGAAGGATAGCACGGAGATGTGAGGGTACAGGGTGTACAGAAGGCTGTGAGAAGACAGAGAGACGGGACACCACACCTGGGAGAGCCAGGAAAAGCTCTCAGGGGGAGGTGACATTTATACACCAACCTCTGGCTAATACAGACATACTTCTGGAATATTCCTGATTGTTCCTCAGCTTAAAATGTTTCTGTGACTCCCAAACTCGTCATTCAGTGATTTAGTTCTTTACCACTGCTACTCATTTGCAGACTTAGTGGATCCTTCCTTCCCTTTTAAAAGTCCATCTAAGGCATTGATACTAAAGAAGCAGGGAGTTGAGGGCACCGTTGTGTGACTAACCGTCACAAGTGCCTTCTTCATCTGCAGTTCTGTGACTTTTTTTTTTTTTTTTTTTTTTTTTTTTTTTTGTGGGTACCGGGGGGACGACCTCAGGACCTCACGCGCCAACAGGCACCCGTGCCACTGAGCGATATCACCGGCCCCTTTTTCGTATGTGGGTTCCGGGAGTTGAACTCGGGCCTTCGCGCTTGCAAGGCAGGCGCTTAAGCCGCTGAGCCATCTCACCGGCCAGTTCTGTGACTTTTTTAAAAAGTTGCTATTCGTTCTTCTAGTACATTATCTAGTCTGCAGTAGTACATCGTTTACAACATATCATTTTAAGTGTGCGTGTTAATCTATAGACTATTAATATTGATAAATATTTTTTCTTTACTGTTATTTACCTCCGAATTAATAGTTGGAAAGAACTCTAAAGCATATTTGAAACAGCCAGGAGTGGTGGTACACCTTGGTAATCCCAGCACTGTGGGAGGCTGAGCAGGAGAGCAAAAGTTTGAGCATAGCCCAGGCAACTTAATAATTAGTAAGACTCTGTCTCCGGAAAAAACAAAAACAAAAACAAAGACTGGGGATACAGCTCAGCGCAAAAGCCCTGGGTCCAATCCCCAGTACTGAAAAAAATTACATATTCATATATATGGAAGAACAGGTCTCACCAAAGAAACTTAGCCCATAGCTGGGGAAGTCTAATGACTTTCTCTCCTATCAAGAGCTGACAGTCACCTTTTTGTCCCCACTCCTGATTCTGACTTCTCTAGCAACAGGAAACAAACATTTTTTAAAAGAAAGGCATTCAGAGACTTGACATCTGCAATAGTCCCGTACAATGAGTCATTAAGGTCACTGTTTTCTAGCTAATTTTTATTTAGCTCCAAATGCTAATTTCCCTTTGGATTTGCAAAATACTTTTCAGAGCAGTTTTAGGTTCGTAGCAAAGTTGGCCGGGAGCACAGAGAGCTTCTGCTTATCCCTGTCTTCACACATCTCTAGTCTCCTGCATTACCCACGTCCACCACCGGGTTAGTACATTTCTTACGAGTGATGAATTCACATGAACACATCATCGTCACCGAGAGTCCACGGTTTACATTATGACTCACTCTTGATGCACATTCTATGAGTTGGGACAAATTTATGACAGGTAGCCATCATTGTAGCATACAAAGAAGTTTTGCTACCCTAAAAATCCTATGGTCCACGTATCATCCATAACAACCCCTGAGTTTTTCGCTCTCTCCACCATTTTGCCTTTTTAGAATGTTAATCTTACGGCCACATCACTATAATACGTAGCCTTTCCAGACTGCCTTCTTTCACTTATCAACAGGTTCCTGCTGGCTTGAACCATCAGTGGCACACACGTGACAGTCCCATTGGGTGCCACAAGCTGCCCAGCAGAGACGCATGAATTTACGGCCCTGTCATGAACGTGTTAATATGCATTTACGTTTCTTCTAGTTATTTACATGGCTCGATAGCTCATTTTGGTGCTAGTTCATTTCTTTTTTGTACCATGGGTTATTTGGTGTTTTTGTTTTTTGTCCCATGGCTTGGTGTTTTCTGGAAGGTATTTTATTCTTACTGTAATTTGATTTCTTACATAGATGTGGCCTATTCAGGCTATTTCTCCTTGACTGAGTTTTGGTAGTACATACGTGGATTTCAAGGAACTGGTCCATTTTGTCTAATTTACCAAATTTGTTGGCAATGATTGTAGTATTCCTTTATCAATCCTATAATCAGTGATGTTAACTACTCTTTCATAACTAATATGGATAATTTGTGTATTTTTTCCTTGGTTGTCTAGTTAGAGGGTTATGATTTTACAGTATTGATCTTCTCAAGGAACTGTCTTTTCATTTTACTGATTTTTTCCATTGCTTTCCTGTTTAAATTTTGTTGACTTCTGCTCTAATTTCTATTATTTACTTTTTTTTGCTTGTTTTAGGTTTAATTTGTTCTTCTTTTGCTAATTTCCCAAGGTGGAAACAGATTGGTTTTAGTTCTTATATGTATTAAATGTATATTTTTATTAATTAATTTTTCATTTTCAATTAATTTAAAGTATTTTCAAAATTCCCCTTGGACTTCTTCTTTGACCCTAGATTATTTAGTAGCATGCTAATTTCCAAACACTTAAGAATTTTTTAGCTTTTTCTTTTATTGACATCTAGTTTAATTCTGATTGTAGTCTGAGAATATATTTTGAATGATTGACTTTCTTTAAATTTGTTTAGATGCATGATTCAGAAAATGTTCTCAGGTTATTTGAAAGTATAATGTTCAGCTAAAAGATACCTTTTTCAGATTCCTCTCTATTCTACTTTGATTCAATTATGGCCAGAGAACACTTCATCCTTTTGAATTCATTGATTTATTTTCTTCCCCAGAATGTAGTCTATCTTGGTAAATGCTCTGAGTATACTTGTTAGGTACAGTGTTCTATAAAAGTCAATTATGTCAAACTGGTTGATAGTCCTGTTATTCAAGTCCTCTGTATCTCTACTGATTTTCTATGTACTTTTTTTTTTTTTAGACAGGGTCTTGTTAAGTCATTAAATTGCCCAGGCTGAGCTTGAACTTGCAATCTTCTTGCCTCAGCCTCCCAAAATTCTGGGATCACAGGTGTGCACCACCACAGCCATCCTAACTAGCTACTTGATCTGTCATTTATTGAAAGAAAGGTGTTGAAATCTGACCATAATTATAGATTTGTCTATTTCTCCTTACCTACATTAAAATTCTTTTTTAGATGTATAAACAGTTAAGATCATATCTGCGTGATGAATTTACCACTTTATCACTATGAAATAATCCTCTTTATCTCCAGTAATATACTTTGCTATAATTTTTGCTTTGATATGAATACAGCCACTGTAGGATTTTCGAAATGAATTCTAACATGGTAGTTATTTTCCATCTTTCAGATTATAACCTCTTCTGTGTCTGTACATATGAAATGCGTTTTCATGGGTAGCACAGAGTTACTTGCTTTTTAAAAAAATCTAAACTGACATTCTTTGACTTTTAATTAGTGTATTTAGACCACCGTACTTAATGTCATTACTGATAGGGTTAGGCTTAAATGTAGCATCTTGCTATTTGTTTTCTAATTGCCCCAACTGTTCTCCTTTTTTCTTTTACTGCTTCCTTTAGAATTGAATATACTTTTCTGATTTCCTTGTATCTCCATCTTATAACGCTGCTTTGATATTTTAGTGGGTGCTTTTTTTTTGTGGGTACCGGGGGGTCGACCTCAGGACCTCACGCGCCAGCAGGCACCCGTGCCACTGAGCGATATCACCGGCCCCTTTTTCGTATGTGGGTTCCGGGAGTCGAACTCGGGCCCTCGCGCTTGCCGGGCAGGCGCTTACACCACTGAGCCATCTCACCGGCCCAGTGGGTGAGTTTAGAATTTTATCTTTAATTATCACAGTGTGTCTTCAAAAATATACCATTTCACATATAGTATAAAAACTTTATGATTAGGTGTTTCTATTTTTTCCTTTTTAACTTTTGTGTAATTATTGTTGTACCTTTTACATGTTATATATCTCATACTATATTGCTATTTCTGTTTAAAAAATTAAAATTTAAAAATATTTTAGTAAATTCTATACGTTTACCCCAGTGGCTACCATCTCTGGTGATCTTTACTTCCATCTGGTATTATTTTCCCTCTTTCTTCAGGAGCTCCTTTAACATTTTGTTGCACAATGGTTCTATGTATTCTTTTAGATTTTCTATGCTCGAAGGCCTTCATTTCACCTTGTTTTTTGAAAGTATTTTCAGAGCTATAAATTTCTAAGTTGATAGTTTTAGTTATAGTACTTTAAAGATGCTGCTCCACTGTCTTCTGGATTGCATTACCTTTGAGGAGAAGTCTGCTATCATTCTTATCTTTCTTCCTCCTGTGTACTGTCTTTTTTCTCTATTTAAAACCCTTTTTCTAAAAACAAAACAAAAACAAAATCCTTTTTCTAATACGGGTTTTAAACTATTGGATTGTAGTGTACTTTGGTGTAGTTTTCTTTTGTATTTGACATTCACTGAGATTCTTAGATTTGTGGGCTATTTTCATCAGATTTGGCAAGTTTTCAACTATTATTTCCTTAAATACTCTTTCTGTCCCCTCCCCTTCCACTGGAGATGCCAAACATACACATATTCAGTCATTTGAGGCTGTCTCATAGTTCACTGATACTATGTTCACTGATACATAGCTCATTTTTTTCATTTTCCCTCAAGCTTCATTTTGAATAATTTCTATTGTTATGTCAAGTTCATAAAATCTTTGATCTGTGATGTCTAGCCTGTGATTACTTCTACCCAAGATGTTTTATCTTATATGTTTATAACATCTCTAGAAGCATAAAAGTTCTAGTTAGGTATTTTTCTATGCTTCTTTAAAAAGTTTATACTTTCCTCTAACATCTTGAAGATATGAAACATAGTTATAACAACTATTTTAGTATCCTTACTAAATTTGCTTATTGAATTTTCATTAAATAATGGAATAAATCTGTTTAAATTTATGTTAGTATCTTCACTTATTAAATCTGCCATTTCTCTATTGATTGACTTTCCTCTTCACTATTGAATTTGTTTCTTTACATGTCTAGTAAACTTTGATCAAATGCTAGACATTGTATACTTTGACTATTTCATATTTCTTTAAGTATCCTTGAGCTTGGTTCTGAGATGCTACTAGAAACAAGTTTATTCTTTAAACCAAGAGTCTGCAAATTGACCAAATCTGGTCCACTGCCTATCTCTATAAATAAAACTGTATTGGAATACAGCCACCCCCATTCATTTACATACCATCTATGGCCAATTTCACACTACAGTGGCAGAACCGAGTAATTATAACAGTGACCACATGGCCCACAAAGCCTGAAATATTTTCCATCTGGCCTTCATATACGCAAAAAAAAAAAAAAAAAAAAATTCTGACTCCTCTTTAATGGCTTACTTTTAGGCAGGACCAGAGCAGCCTGTATTCTACAGCTAAGTGTTCCTCAGTATGGAGGCACTGTTTTGAGTACTCTACCTAATGCCCCTTACATTACAAAGTTTTTCCACTCTTATAGAGGGGAGACACACTCTTCTCAGCCCTATGTATGAGTTACTTTTTCTTTCCAGTGGATCTTTTCTCAGCCTTGGGTAGTTATCTTACATGTACACATTAATCAGCACTCAGCTGAAGATTCCAAGGAAATCCTCAAAATATCACTGGAACCTACTGTTCATGCAACTCTCTCTTCTCTGTAACTCTGGCCTTCAAATTTTCTCTGCCTCAGCCTCCCTGAATTGCTAACTCTACCACTTCAACTCAGAATGACCATGAGGCTGTATGAAACCCCTTTTCTTACACCACAGTCTGGGCCAAATCATTTGTTTTCCTTCTCTCAGCACTCACTGTCTTTTGCCACTTGGCCAGTGTCTGAACACCTTTTCCCCATTTCAGGCAGGAAAATAAATCCAGTTCTTTTATTCAAAGTAGAAACCCCTCAGTAGAAGTCCTGATCTCTTACATTTGCATGAATGCTTTATATGTAAGAAAAGAAGCTGCTCTAGTTTGAATCATTTTCCAACAAAAGACAGGCGTATTAGGCAAAGTCAGTAACTACTAAATCCTTTCCCCCTTCCAGCCTTCCCATCTCTGTGGGATATATATTGGGAAATGGAAGCCAAATTGTAGTAAGTT
The DNA here is from genome assembly GCA_028451465.1 of Erethizon dorsatum. Taxonomy (NCBI): domain Eukaryota; kingdom Metazoa; phylum Chordata; class Mammalia; order Rodentia; family Erethizontidae; genus Erethizon; species Erethizon dorsatum. The sequence continues at coordinate 148,268,675 of CM051823.1, forward strand.
TTATTTAATATTTGTTTCTCATACAAACAGTATTTATTGAGGAGCTATTTGTCCGGCAATGGTCTAGGAGTTGGGATTCACCAGTGTGAACAAAATACACAAGAATTCCTACCACTGTAGAGCTTCACTTTGAGTGAAAGGGACACAAACAAAATATATGATATCAGATGGTGAAAAATGAAGGGATAGGAAGTGCTAGGAAAGTAAGGTTGGGAAAATGGTACCTATTTAAAATGAGCTGGCCAGGGAAGCCTGGGAGAAAAAAATGATAATTTAGGGAAGAAGTAAAAATTCAGGGATGATCTGAAGCAGATAAAGAAACCAGTCATGTGGTTATTTGTGTGAATAGTAACTGCAAAACTGGGTACAGGGATAAGAAAATATATGTATTGAAAGGAGCAAGTGAAGGGGAGCAGTAAAAGATTAGGCCAGAGGCAACAGGGCCCGTAGCACACAGGTGCTGAGAAGCCTCCTAAGTGAGATAGGGAGGCCCTAGAGACACTGCAGCAGGAGAGTAACATGAGCAGACTTAAACTTTTAAATAATTTATCCGGCTGCTGTTTGGAAAATGAGTTAGAGGAGACAAAGTATCAAAGTGGAGACCATTTACAAGGTATTACAATAAATGGAGGATGAAGGCTGGCACCAGTGCTGTAGCAGAAGAGTGGGGGAGAAGTGGTCACCTTCTGGATATGTGCGAGGTGGACTTGACAGCATCTCCTGACAGCCGGACGTATAGAGAGCAGGATAAAGAAGAGATGAGAATGGTGACAGGGCCTCTGGCCTGAGCAACTGGAAGATTAGTTGCCATTTACTAAGAGGAAGAGGATGGGGGAAGAGGAAAGTGTGGTTGGGAGTAGAGAATTTAGGAGCCCAGTTGAAGGCTTGGTAGGTTTGAGGATCAGCATCAGGAGTTGAATATTTCAATCTGGAATCCAAAGGGAGAAGTTCACACTGAGGATGAGCAGTGTCCAGTACATATGTGTAGTTAAATCCAGAAAAATGAATGAGATCAGCTGGGGGTGAGCACAGAGAGAAGAAATGACCGAGACACCCAGCATTTGGCAGCCAGGGAGCACAGTGGTCATGCAGATGAGGAGGTATCTGCAGGAGAGACGGAACAGAGCGGTCATGGCCACAGGAAGGCAGTTGGGAAGTGCAGTGACTCAGAAGACAAGGGAAGAAAGTACTTCACTGAGCGGCGCAATCAGTTGGGTCAAAGTAAGAAGGCAGAACTAGCTGACAGAACTGCATTATGGAGGTCACTGGTGATGCTTTGAGAGTTTTGATGGAATGGTGGGAACCAAAGTCTGATCAAACTGGCAGAATAAGCCACATGTGGTGGTGCAGGCCCATAATCTCAGCATTCTTGGGAGGCTGAGGCAGGAAGACTAAAAGTTCCAGCCCAGCCTAGGCAACTTAGCAAGACCTCATTTTTAAAATGAAAGAAGTTAAAAAGAACTGCGATGTACCTCAGTGCGAAGGTCCTGGTTCCAAGCCACGGTACTTAAAAAACAAAAAAAACAAAAGCAAAAACAAAAGCAAAAACAAAAAAACCCAAAAACAGGGGTGGGGGAGACAAAATGGGAAGAAAGCTTGGGAAATTGTGTAAACAAAAGTAGAGAAAGTAAATGGAGTGGCAGCTTGAGAGGAATGGGTGTTAATTTTCTAAGTAAAATGGAGAGAGAAGAGACAACTATTGTAGCAATACCCCTGAATAGACAAAAGAGGATGGAAACTAAGAATGCAAGTACAGGTATAAGATTTAGATTGGATTAAATCATTCATGAAAAAGGAAGGGGAGAGGTAGAACGCAGGGACAGATGCAGTTGGCTGTGTGGACATGGTGATGGGAGTTTATGGAGATTCTCTTTCAGGCATTTCTGTGTTCTTAGTGAAAAGGGAAATAGGGTCATCAGTTGAGAGGGAGAAATCCAGAAGAGGATTTGGAATTTTATGTAAAAAGAAGTTTCAAATAGTTCTCTAGGAATTAATTGCCCAAATTACCAGAAAACATTAGGAGCCCACTTGAAGTTATCAATCAAAGTTAGGCCAGTGAGCACGGCCAGGTGCTTTCTTCCAGCTCGATTCTGCTTCATAGCTGCAGGCATGGACCAGGCAGATGGAGGCACTGGGATCCTTACAGCAAATTACAACAAACCACGAGGGAAGGATGAGCGAGGAGAGTGTATGGGTGATTTTAACATTAGGGTCAGCTATTTATGTTGAGTTAGGAGGGATGTGAGATATAAGGGAAGTGTGGTGCACTGTAAATGGAGGATGCCTAGGTGGAGGTAAAAATGTGCTCAAGTAGGGGTACTGGTGGAATGGAATTCTGGGGCTCAAGATCATGGAGGGAAAGCAGCTATTATTAGTGACTTAGGTCCACAATATACCCATGGGAGGAAATGGCAGAAGTAGTTTGCAGGTCAAGCTCACTGAAGGAGAGGAAGTCAAGGAACCGAGAAGCCTGGGTACTAGAAGGATTCTACATAACTTTAAAATCACTGACAACTGGAATACATTGGTCTTGAAGAGAATGATGTTGACCCAGGAACTGAATAATCAAGGATTAAGTAAGGAACAATAATATGGGAATAGATGACTACAACAAGGAAGAATATACCATATATTTTACTTTTTAGATTTTAAGTTTTTATGTTGCTTTAAAAACTATATTTATGATAATTATTTAGGCATGGCTCTGTCAGCAGATCAATGGTCCTTTTATACTACAATTTCCTCTGTTTTTCTGAATGTCATTTTTCTTTGCTCTCATTGTGAAAAAAAGTACAACTGATCCTGTCAACTATACCAGTTGCCTAAATTTTAAAACAATATTTCCTCCCAAATATTTCCTGGAGCACCAGTCCTATGATATATTTGATGACATGGATCACAAGGTCAAATATGTTTGAGGAACACCATAAACCAAAGCCACTTTTAGAAAAATCAGTTTTTGGAAATAAACTAGTTTAATTTTAACTCAGTTTTTCCACCAGATTAGTGACCACAGTGTCATTTCCCATATAATATCAATTAACATGCCAAGGAATGAACATTCAAAGGCATGGACTTTGGGAAAGATTGTATTAGAGGTGTGTCTCTTTGGCAGTGTTATGGTTTGTGTCTAGATGTCCCCCCAAAGCCTCATGCACTTTTAGATGGGGCTTTTTCAGAGGTAGCTGAACGTAGAGTTTGTGATTGATTCGTAATACGATGCTGGGATTAAGGGTACTGGGATTAGGGTGAATGATTGCTGATCAGTCCACTGATTAGATTGGCATCGCCCTAATCCCAGCAGTCTGAATAAGATAAAAGGGGCTTGTTTCCCCCTTTTGCTCTTGTTGCTTTTCCTGTCTTCTACCATCATGAATGGTTGCCCCTCTACCATGTGCCACCCTGCCTTAGAGCCAGCTGACTATGGACTGAAACCTCCAAAAACTGAGCTAAATAAACCTTTCTGCCTTTAACTTTGGGTGTCAGCTATTTTGTCTTAGCAATGAGAAAAGTAACTAAGACAGAATTTGGTACCAGGAGTGGGGTCATTGCTGTGACTATACCTGACCATGTGGTTCAGGAGCCTTTGGAATGGCTTGTGAGAAGAGATTGGAAAGGTTCAGAGATACTGGCTGAAAAAGCAGAGTTGGAACACCTTAGGCTGTTCTGTATGGGAGATTCTGGTCATAGCTCAGAAGACCAGAAGGCTGATAGAAATCCTGCCAGTAAAGTCCAGGCTCAGGAGTTTTCTTCTGGGAAGAAGGACTGTATTGGCTGTTGGACTCCAGACGATGTGTGTTATGGTTTGGCAGAAAGATTGTCTGCATTTTTCTCGTGTCCAGAGACTTTGCCTGAGACTGAGATTAAGGGTGGCAGACTAATTAATCTGGCAGAAGAAATTTCAAGGCAGTCAAATGTTAAGGCAGTGGCATGGCTTCTGTTGGGGGCTTTTAGCCAGATTTATGTTGAGAATCAAGAGCAAAGAGCCCAGCACAATCATTTAAAACATTGTGAGTTTGGCCAGAAAGGAAGCTCCAGTAAAGCTGTGGACTGCAAAGATAGAGCAAAGGAGATTTTGATTGCTGAAAAGGAACAGAATAGAAAAGATGGCCTGAGGGCATCACAAGAAGGAGCAGGACTCCACCCTTTGCAGCCTTGAAATTGGAAAAGTGAAAGACTTTGCTTTGAAGAGATATCCCCAGAGCACCATGCTCCACAATGGCGGCAGCCGCACCATGTTCCAAAATGGCAGCAGCCTAGAGAATTCGTTCCTCAGAATTGGATTCAGAGTGCTCAGCAATCCAGACACTCGACCCCTAAAGCCAAGGGAGAGAAAAGCCTGGCTACTGCTCCAGCTGGCACCAGACCTTGGCATCATCCATGTGGTGCTGGTTTTAGGTGCATGCAGAATGCAAGAGTCGTGGGGTTAGGAAGGCTTCCACCCTGATTTCAGAAGGCCTGGGAGGCCAGGCAGTGTGCCCCTGAGAGGGCAGTGTGTGAAGCTGTGAGTGTGAAGCCAAAGGTGCAGTGGAGACCCCAGAAGTTTGGAGAAGCCAGGTACGTGGATTGTCTGAGGAAACCTGCAAGGAGGGAGCAAAGCAGGCCCAAGAGAGAAGCCATGGGAGCTACAAGCTACGAGCAGTGCCATAGGGATGGAGCCAGACAAGCCCTTTGAAGTTTACAACTTGCCACAGGTTGCCTCGGATGCTGCACATGGAACTACAGGACTTAATGTTTACCCTGCTGGATTTTGGACTTGCTTTAGTCCCTTTCCTTTGTATCCCCCTGTATGTAACTTTTGGAATGGAAATATTCATCTTGTGCCATTGAATGTTGGAAGTGTTTAACTTTCTTTTCATTTGTACATGGGCTCACAGCTATGAGTTTGCGTTAAATCTCAGAGGAGACTGGACTTGGACTTTTCAGCAATGCTGAAACTCTTAGGACCTTGGCAACTCTTAGAGATGGACTAAATGCATTTTGCATAAAGGGATGTGCATGAGTCTTGGGGGACCAGGGGTGGAATGTTATGGTTTTTCCCCCCAAAGCTTCATGCACTTTTAGATGGGGCTTTTTTGGAGGTAGCTGAATCTAGAGTTTTCTGATGGATTCATAATGTGATGCTAGGATTAAGGGTGAGTGATTACTGGATTTGTCCACTGATTGGATTGGCACTGCTCTAATTCCAGCAGTCTGGACAAGATAAAAAGGGCAGAAAGAGTCTTGTTTCCCCATTTTGCTCTTGTTGCTTTTGCTACCTTTTGCCACTCCACCATGAATGTTTGCCCCTCAGCCACACCACCCTGCCTTAGAGCCAGCTGATTATGGACTGAAACCCCCACAAACTGTGAGCTAAATAAACTTTCCCCCCTTTAACTTTGTGTGTCGGGTATTTTGTCCAAGCAACAAGAAAAGTAACTAAAACAGGCAGCCTCAAAATAGGTGAAACAGAACCTGCTAGAACAAGATTCAGGGTAGATGTTGAGGAACTCTCAGAGAGTGCAAACCTTCATTACATTACTTTGTAACAGTAGTCCCTTGTATTGCTAAGATGATGAAAAACAGTCATCTTCGAACAGTGAAAGTTCTTAAAGATGTCTTTAAAACTGGTTTAGCATATTTTAATCCCTCTGCATCTGTTATGGCTTGTATTTAGGTGTCCCCTCAAAGTCTCATGCTTTCATAGGTGGGACTTTTCGGAGGTGGCTGGATCCAGGATGTATGCTGCTGGGATCAAGGATGTGATGGTGGGACTGATTTGTAGTGCAATGCTAGGATTAAGGGTGCCTTACCCTGGGTGTGAGTGCTACCACTCCTAAGTGTGGGTAGCCTGGATAAAATGTAAAGGACAGAAAGAGTGTCACTGCTTGTTGCTTGCTTCCTTTCTACTTTGCTGTTTTGCTGTCTTCCTGCCTTTTATCCACCATGAACTGGTTCTCCTCTGCAATGCCCCTCTGCCATGCCACCCTGCCTTGGAGCCAGCCAATTATGAATTGAAACCTCTACGAACTGTGAACTATAGTAAACCTTTCATCCTTTAACTTTGGGTGTTGGATATTTTGTCTCAGCAATGAAAAAAGTGACTAAGACAGAATCAAAATCAAAGATGCCACAAAGATGATTTGGATGAAGACTGTGATAGCCAACAGATAGGAAGCATATAAAACCTGAGCTCTGCAGGTGATCCTTTGTCCTCACCTAGTATAAACCCAGAAGGAAGTCATTCAAGAAACAGATACTGCTGAGCATGGTGGCGTACACCTATAACCCCAGAGTTTGAGAGGCTGACACAGGAGGATCGCTGAGTTTGAGGCCAGCCTGGGCTACATGAGTTCAAGGTCAGCCCAAACTACATAGTAAGACCCTGTCCCCAAAAAACAAACAGAAAAAAGAAACAGATACTCCTAGCCCAAGTTGGGTAGACCAAACTTTTTCAAAATAACTATTATCTACTAGTATCAGAAAAGTGAAACAGGTCTTAATGTAACAATATAAGAGCCAAATAATAACGTTTTACTCCTCCTGTTGCTCCAGGACCCCCCAAAATGTACTCTGTGATTAGAGAAGACAAAGTGCTGGGAAGAAGGATAAAAAATTGAAATGTCAACTTACAAAGGCCAATGGCACTGTGCATGAATTGGGCAGGGATGATCTAAAAACAAACAAAAATTATTAATTAGTTTTATACAGTAGTTACACATTCATCTGTTAATTGTAATTTTAAGATTGGTGTAGATTCATACACAGTTTTAAGAGAGCTTTTATTCACTTTCCTCCAACAGCAACATTTTGCAAAACTACAACATAACCAGTATATTATATTAACACAACTCGCAAGTCTTTTGAGATCTCCCACCTTGTCTATGTATATTTTGTTCTATACGATTTTTACCGCACGTAGAGGCTCACATCTCCACCACCACAGTCAAGGTACCAAACAGCTGCAGAGCCATGAGGGTCCCTCACGCTGCTCTGACCACGTGCCCAGCCCCTCACCACCACCCCCTTGGGTCCCTGATCTCATGAGCTCTATCGTTAATATTAAAATAATAACATGCATTTATATGTATTTTACTCATAGCCTGTAAGAGACTACTATTGAGCTATATATCAAATTATGAATAAAGAATTTTGCTTTGCTGCACTAAAGACTATGCCTTAGTTTAAGGAACAAATTTTTCTAAAAAAAAAGTTTCTTCTCATTGTTATCATAGCTCTGACAATTCTCTTCAAAAATCAAAAGGTGTAAGGTAAGACAGCTAGATGTGCTGTCTGAACTCATTCTCTGTATTTTCAGTACTTCTGCAGCAAGAAATCTGTCAGTGCTTACTGTGGGACAACCAAGGTACTTTATATACATCAAATCCTCACAACCCTCTGATACATACAGCACTATCATCTTTGCTTGATCCAGGGGCAAACAAAGTCGCTGAGATGTTTAATACGTTACTTAGTCACACAACTAGCAAAAAGCAGATTTCAGCACCTGGGACCAGATTTTTAGCATCCAGAAGAATCTATACCTCAAGAAACCAATGAAAATGAAATCAAACTACTTTGTGTTATTACCACAAATCAACTTCATTTTAATATACAGAAACTGAATAAGGAAAATGCCCAAAACAATGATTAGTAAAATGGAAAAAGTGCTTTATTCAAACATGAAATGATGGAAAATTGTCAAAAACAAAGGGCGGAACACACCGGCAGCACTACGTTAGAGCAACAGATAGCTCACCAGCCCTGAAATGCGAGGATTCAACATACGCCGCAGACTGTCAGGCAGCAGTTTACACAGAGCTGTGATTGCTCTCGAAAAAATGTATTGAATTGGGCAAAGATGACAATAGGAAAATTGGAATTTTCAGAGACAGATAAAAGCTGCACAAAATTAGGCTCCTTAGCCAATAGCCATCTACAGGTCCAGAGATGATGTCCAGTTAAGAACAGCAGACACCTATCGTGAGGAACATCCCGCGGGTCTGTTAGCTTAACGATACAGCATTATTACTGAGGATTAGCAGATATTTTTTCTGTGAAACCACATAACGCATTTATGATTAGCTGTGGCATTTCTAGCAATCATTCAACAATGCTTGAAAGGTGCCCATTTGGCGAGCTGTCGATGTGCTGCCCCAATACTCTGGCTAGGCTTTCTTCACAGTGCTAATTTCACACACATCTCCTAGATGATCTAAGGTCAGGAGGTAGACAGGGCAGAGAACACATTATTAGCATTGTTTGGTGTCCATGTAACAGAGTTATACACAGGAACTAGGGAAATGGAGCACTGAAGCACCTCTTCTGCATGAAGCCACATACTAAGTGTCGTTCCTGACTCTAAGGGATGAAATAAACTCATAATCTCATTAACATGCAAACCTAGCAAAAACTTTAAAATGCTTATATGTTATGCAATTTCTTCAAACCACAATTTCGTTAATTTATTGTAACTACACTATATAATCTGTCCTAGTTATTCAGAACTCACATTTTGTTAAGGATGGGAAAATAGAGGGTGAAAGTGAAGGGTCCGGTTCTGCCTGTTCAGACAACACCGCACGGTACCCGCTCGCTGTCCCTTGCTGAGAAGCCAGACACTGAGGACGGGCCAGAATGGTGGCACTGGAACATACCGGATACAGCTCCCCTTTCAGTGATCCCTAAAGCCCATGTTTTTGTAAGCATCATAATTTCAGGAATGCTCTTGTCTTCTTGGGTAAGTATAAGGCAGGTGGCAAACCATTTTTTTCTGAACACTCTATCTCTAAAAAATGGGACAAAACAGATTTCAAAGTTCGAAGAGAAGAAAAACTGGAATTCCTTCATCAGTCACCTTTATGTCCATTTCTTTTCACAGGGAGACATATTTAGTACCTTGTTTTCAATTTAACATGATTTGTTTCTCTTACCACTCTTTCTAAAAGCACATTCTTTGTTTAGAACAGTCTTTCTCCACACACACAGCATAAAAACTCAGAACTTCTTTTTCCCATTCCCATAGGCATTCTCCCAAGAAGCCTTGGTAAGCAATAGTGACTATGCTTAAACTCTGTGTCCTTCTTACTCTATTGCTAAGCAGTCATCCAGTGACAACACAGTATAAGCATAGTACTTGTGTGGCTCTTCATTTTAAAACATTCTCCAAAATTAACTGAATTTTTCATGTTCGTTTATTTGTATGTCCCCTTAGCTACAATGTTTATGTCACTGTTTTTCTTTTTTCTTTCCTTTCTTTTTTTTTTTTTTTTTTTTTTTTTTTTTTGTGTGTGTGGTGCAAGAGATTGAATCCAGGGCCTCATACATGCTAGCCAAGTACTCTTGCAGCCCCTGTTTAAATTTATTTTGGGATACATATCACTAAGTTTTCAAACTTACAATCCTCCTGCCTCAGCCTACTGTTCGGTTGTGATGACATGCATGTGCCATGATGACATGCCCAGCCCACTGTCTTTCCTAAATTGTTAAACTCTTAGAGGTCAGGAGCCGTATCTATAAAACTAAGTTTACAAAGAACAGCCAGCCTTGCACAAACATCCCACAAATGTTTTTGGTAGTGATGATCACAATCACCGTAACGATAATGGTGGGTTTGCTCAACTTAACCAAAAGTTCTGGTTTCCATCAACCTGGGCCTGACGTGAGGGAGTAACTGAGACCTTCACTGAGAAGCAGGACCCAGCATCAGAGGCCCCTGTGGACACTTTCCTTTGAATTCCATTATCTGCCAGCAAGATAAGAGCCCTTCTTCATCCTCCTTAAAGGGTTTTCAAACTCCGGGACATAAAAGGCTGACCACGGCCGTCTCAGTCACTTCAGGCTGCAGTAACGAAGGACCGCAGACAGGTGACAGGCACAGCTTCCCCTCCTCACGGCTCTGGAGACTGGGAGTCTCGGACACGGTGCTGCCAGGGTCGCATTCCGATGAGGACCCTCTCCTGGGCGGCAGACTGCAGGCTCTCGTGTGTCCGCACACAGAGCAAGCCCGCTCAAGGCCTCTTCTCACAAGGGCACTAACGCCACTCATGAGGGCTTCATCCTCAAGATCTAACTGCTTCTCAATGACCACCTCAGAATGTCGCCATGCAGACCAGCACTCACAAATGTCTGCCAGGTCTGTGACCCTCCGCTCCAACAGCTGAGCCACTGAGGGGCGCACTGGACCCGAACATTCCTTCCTCCGCGACAGCTTTACGGAAGCACGAAGGTGGTTCAGCAGTTTTGACATACCCCATAGTCTGCACAATTTCACATCAAAAATACCACACTAATTCAGCCAGCTAAGACCCATTTGGATTCTAGAGACTGCCCAACCACTTTGCAGCATTTCCTCACTCCGTGTCATCTCACGCCTTGTCTCTTAGTTTCCGGTCGCCCTCCCCACCCCCAGTCCTCATACACAGGTCCCTGCCTCTGCGAACATCCTTGCCTCATGCTTCGCTGAGAAAGCAGAAGCACTGATAAGCATCTCATCCTTCCAGTGCTAAACCCCCAAATTCCCTACACCCATGGGAGGATGCACCCTTTCTCGAACTGGAGGCCAATCCCATCTCTCCTCAAAATTTCTTCTACTTTATCATCCTCGCTCTTTCTACTGGAGATACTCACCCCCAATGTACAACCATGCTCTAGTATTTCCCAATTAAAAAAAAAATGCATTATCTTCCAATTGCCCCCCGGCTCCTACTTCATCCGCACCCTTTCTCACTCAAACTTCTGAGAAGACCTGAAAAGCTAGACAACCTGCATTTCCTCAGGCCCACTTGTGTTCCAACCCATTCCCCTGGCTCTTATCTCAACCACTCTATCAAAGGATCCTTATCAAGGTCGCCAAAGCAATTCTGAGTATCCTCATTTTTAAAATCAGGACACGGGGCTCAAGAGAGAGATTACTGGGTTGAGATAGTAAAAAGAAATCTTCCCTTAGAGATACACAGAAGCTAGGGCTGCCTTGAAGTGTTCTTTCCCAGATTTCAGACCAAGGACTTCATCTTCCAGGGACTCTACGTCCCTCTTTGCTTATATCATCCCCTCTGCATTAACTCTCAGACCTCCACCTTGGAATATCATTGATTTTCATGACTTTCAATTGAGAAAGGACCTTATCTGCCTATGAATGTTTTCTATGTTGACCTCTTGGTGTAAATTATTTAATTGTCTCAACAACTTGAGAATGGGTGGTTTTAATCCCTATATACAAACACAATCTTGGCTGAGAGGAAATAAAAGCTTTCCTAATATGCCACATTAATAATCAGGACAGCAAGCGTCTGACTTCTGAGCCCGCTGGAGTCCTCAGCCAGCTGCCTGTCCTTTGAGATGGGGACACCTCATTGTTTTTTAGTTGTTCTCATTACATGGTGACATGATGGGGCATCACTCAGCAATGTGTCTCGGTTCCATCACCTCACAAGGTCAGAAAACTAGAACTGAGCAAACACATCGGAAACTGATTTTTATATAATGGGACTTCATGAGAATTTTAACTGTCAGAACATGACACTCAGCTTTGGTGACTGGAGCATTTTCCCTCCTAGTTCTACCTCAGAGGCTGGCTTCTAAGCATGAGCTGTGACAGAGACCTGCGACCCCCACATCCCATTCTGGTTTTCTAGATGCACAGACACTGAGCTTGCTCAGAACAGCTGCGAAACCCGCACAAGAGTGACTCTGCCTCGAGACCCGAGCTTCGTTCTGGCCCTCACCCAGCTACACCACTCCTGCTGAAGGGTGTGCTAGACCATGCTTCAGGTGCTGAGAACCACGGGGTTCCTGCAGGAATTCCACGGCATGACCTTCCCAGAGCCTGCTTTTGAAGGCAGACTGTGGCCCTGGTGGGCCTGATATAGGAGACAGTGCGGGTCAAAGCTGGCTAGGGAAATGCAGGGGACCTGTCAATTACAAGATCCCAGGACGGCACCAAATAATTCGCTGGACTCAGACACCACAAGGAGCCCACTCTCATGACTTCCCACAATAGCCCACACTGCGTTTTCCAGACGCACCGTGTACTTTTATTTCTGCTTTCGCCTTCTTTTTCTCTTGTTCTGCCCAAGTTCACTCTGCAGAGCTGGTTTCTCCCATACCCATTCATCCCCCACTTTTCAAATAAACTTGGTACCGTTTTTGGCTTGTCTCATCCAATTCTTTGAGGCAAGAAGGACCTGGAATAATTTTGGCCGGCGAGCCATTTCTAAAAGAACTACCTGATAACAGGCCCTAGGGGTAGTCAAGGGGTGGCTGTTTGCTGAGGGTGTAGACACAACTCTGATGTGTGCCCTTCGTGGCACAGAACAAGACACAGAACGGAAAGAGAAGGGAAGATGGCTCAGGGCACCAGCTTGCCCCACATGGTCATGTTCTGGAGTTGTCTCTTCTAAGATTCCATATTCAAACATGGTTTTCCAGGCCATATGGAGGTAATACTGAGATATATAGTAAAAGATTGTTTATATTTTTATGTGAGCTTCATTCCTTATCACAAGGTAGGGCCACGTGACTAGCTCTAGGCTGTTAATAAACAGTTAATTACAAGACTGTGATGGTTCAGAACTTGATATCCACTCAAAACCTCATGTACTCAGAGGTGGGGGAGAGTGCTTGTGGAAGGTGATTGGATTATGGGGTGCTACAGCTGGCCTGGTGTTGGCAAGTAGGGTCTGCTCCAAAGAGGCACATCACTGGGGGTGTGGCCTGGAAGGGCATCTCCTTCCCAGGCTCCTCCCTTCTCTCTCTGCTTCCTGTCTGCCATGAGGTGAGTGGCACTCCTCCGTCAGGCCCTTCCCCCATGCCTCTTCTACCCTGGAACTAGCCTACTATGGACTGAAACCTCTCCAAATTGTGAGTCAAAATGAACTTATCTGCTTTTGATTTGTGGGTGTTGGGTATTTTGTCTCAGTGACAAGAAAATGAATAAGACAAAGACCATTCAATATTCTCGTCTCCTATGATAGCAACCAAGACAGCTAAGTGTCTCAGATAATAATTATCTTGTTTGACTACAAGACGGCGGTACATCCATCGGCTTGAGTCTCTAGGTTGAGCAGTGCCTCTTGAAAACCCACCGTGAATATTTAGTATGAGCAAATATTTAGTATTTTGGAATGAGCTTTGGCGTGAGCCCTTGAGCTTTGGGAATGGCCTGTTAGCATACCACAACATTAGCCCATCCCGAGTAGGTAACAATTGGTACCCAAAGTAGGACTTTGCTTTGGCAAAACCCTAATATACATAACCTTGGTTTAGTGGTCAGGAAGCAGTGAAGAAACTCATGTTCCTCAGAAAAATGATGCTATATTTTATACAGTGGCTACTTATTTGGTAAAACATTTGCCTCTGGTACCTCAGGAGGCAGAAGTCCCACCTTAATGAACTTATAGCCTTAGGAGAAGAGGTAAGAACATACCACTTTGGAAGTATACATGGGCCATTACTGGCTTCATCTGGCAAAGTATTTCAAGAAAGAGATGAGCTCAGAAAAGAATTACCACATTTCCCAAAATAAGTGAAGGAGAATGGAGAGATTCCAGACATTTCAGCTTTCACAGTTAGAAGAACTGACTCTTCAACCCCCACACTCAAGAGAAGACTTTGGAGGACGGAAGCCCAGGAAAATGTTGCTGTTGTTATTGTTGTTAAATCAAATTGCTTCAGGGCAAAGACAGAGAGTGCACCCATTAAGTCATTTCATGTGGATAAATGACAGAGGGGAAAGATCAGATTAAGGGTAAAGCTTTCCAATAAAGGCCAGAGAGTCCCTGATAACTTTCCACAGGTCCAGAAAGAGGGCTACGGTCCACAGGTCCAGAAAGAGGGCTACGGGAGTGAGAAAGCAAATGAATGTACCAGATCTGACAACCAAGTCTTGACAAAAAATTAAAATTCAGGGGTATGTTTATTTGCACATAGAATTGCCTGGAAATAATAGGACACATTCCAAATTTTGGAGAGTATTGTGCTGTCAAAGACAAAAGCCTCGCAGTTGAAGTGTCAAAGTGAACCTTCTCTATGCAGGCAGTGGGCGAAAGAATGGTTCAGATCCCAAGTGGACCAAATTTTCTGCTGCCACTTTGAGTGTGGCTAAGAAGGAAAAAAGAATCCTCAGAGGGCAGAAATAGTGCCTCTTAAAGCAATGAACAAAAAGGTAGAATCAAGAAACATTTTGCTTCCCCATAGGGACCTGATTTCAGAATTGCTATGGATCACTTGATCTCTCTCTTAAGGCATGCTGGTGAAATTTAGGAAGACTAGGTTTGAGTCAGTAGTTTCTTAATAATTCCAGAGAGATGTCTGAAAGATCAATAATTATCCTACACATCACAGATTTTAAAACCTCAGTGAACAGCATGCCACTGTGTTCCACATCGTGCCCTCTGAGAATATGCACATCTTCTCTCAGCTTTTTAAAAGCCATTTTCTAGATTGCAGCTTAATACATCACTTTCAAAGTGATAGGTATTACGCTGAAAGCATATGACACCGACAGCACACCGCACACAAGTGTAGACAGATTCAACAAAACAGCTCTGCATTTGAGAAGCTCTCAGAATCTCACGCAGAAGCTACACTAGAGGCATTAGAAATACAGCTCACATTATTCTTCGAACACATATGGCAGAGGACGAGGGAGTATCATGGACGCTAAGGCTGCTTACATTCAGTGAAGATATTTTCCTGCTCATTTCTAGAAAACCCACTTTTACAAACTGAATTGTATCTACCAACTCCAATATGACTGTATTTGGAGACAGGACCAAGAGAGGTAATTGAGATCATAAGGGTAGGGCCCTAACCCAATGGATGGGTGCCTCGTAAGCAGAAAAAGAGCTGAAAAACTGTGCCCTCTGTTCACATGCCACTGAGGACAGGCCCTGTGGGGCACATGAGAAGGGGCCACCAGTGACCAGAAAGAGCCCTCAACAGAAAGGGAATATTTCAACACCTCAAACCTCTAGAATGGTGAGAAAATTTCTGTTGTTGAACCACCCAGTCTGTGGTATTATTATGACAGCTCTACTCGATGAAGACACCCACCATACAATTTCCCTTAGGGATGAGGCCGTAATAGAGGGCTGAACTCCTAACCAAGGATTTAGACTCAAATTGATAAATAACGGTGACATACAAAAACAGGAAACAGTCCCAGTTTCTATGTTAACTCCAAGGGTAATATTCAAGTAAATGCTTATCAATTGTGAGTACAAGTAATCTATTAAACAGTATTCAACTACAAGAGGAGCCTTCCATTTTTTATTATAAACGTAACTCATAAAACCAATCCAAAATAAATACACTAACATTTGCAAACCTTTTTAGAACTTTTGAAATTTGTTTTTGTTTTTTGGAGACAGGGTCTCACTATGTATTCCAGGCTGGCCTTGAATTCACTATGTAGTCCAGCCTGGGCCTCAAACTCAAGGTGATCCTGCCTCAGCCTCCTGAATGCTAGGATTATAGGTGTGCACCACCACATGTGGTGTTGAAAGTCTTTTACAAATGAATTATAATGCAGAGTTCAAGCACACAGCTAAAGGAACTGAACATTTTTAAGGGCCTAGTGTGATAGCCAATCCTCATGAACTCACTCACCCACAAGTTATTCTAACTTCATATTTAATAATTATTTCACTTCTTGCATTATAGCTGAGCACTTTGCTAGTGATTTGGTTGACAAAAATATCTCATTTTCAAGGAAGTCTTCCTTCTCACTAGACATGATCTGAATATTAACGAAAAGAAGACTTGCAATTGTATGACTTCAAATAAATGTAGACACAAGGGGATGCCAGTCAGAATCACCGTCTCTTCTTACCTTTTGATGTAATGGTAAAAGTACCATGATCTGATGGCTTCATGTTGTATCTTTACTTTCAAACACATCAAGGCATACACATCAGTTACCCGCAGCTCTTGTACATCCATCAGACCTCGGGTTTTTTTTAAGTATCATGATCATAATACATACATATTTTTAGCCAAAGGCCTACAAAACCTGGAATAGCACTCCGTCAGATCAAAGCATCACCACACAAAGCCAGTAACGACACCAGAGCGCTTTGTCCTAACCCACACAGCCTCGTCAGTAGTGGCGAAGTCATGGCACGCATGCCACAGCTGGCTGTTTCTATCATTGAAAGCTCTCAAAGGTTTGCCATCACTGGCCTCGATGATTCTTTAGTGATCAGGCATCAGCATGTCACTCTTCAGAAAAAAGTGACAAATATTAGGTTATCAGCACCAACTAAATAACCCATTCAAAACAGCTCTGCTAAGAAACACTAAAGCAAAGACACAGAAAAATAGAAATAAGAGAGGAAAGTCACGATTAAGAAAATTGACCGGGGCCGGTGAGATAGCTCAGCGGCATAAACGCCTGCCTGGCAAGTGCAAGGTCCTGAGTTCGACTCCCGGTACCCACATAAAGGAAAAAAAAAGGGCCGGTGATATCGCTCAGTAGCACAAGCGCCTGCTGGCAAGCACGAGGTCCTGAGGTGGACTCCCGGTACCCACGTTAAAAAAAAAAAAAGAAAGAAAAGAAAATTGACCATCACTTATCCAGATGCTTGGGGCCAAAAGTGTTTTGGATTTTGGAATATTTGTATAATGAGGTATCTCGGGGATGGGGCCCAAGCCTGAGCACAAAATTCATTCATATCTCACTATCTGTCTATCTATCTATCTATCTATCTATCTATCTATCTATCTATCTATCTGTCTGTCTGTCTGTCTATCTGCCTATCTGTCTGTCTATCTAGGTAATCTCATACACGTTTGGAGCACCTATGTTTTAACTGCAATCCCCTCATATGAGATCTAGTACGTAATTTCTACTTGTAGTGTCATTTGGATGCTCAAAAAGTTTTCCACTTTAGAGCATTTCAGATTTTAGATTTTCTGATTAGAGGTGTTCAGCCTACTCTGGTTAAGAGGTATATGAGGGAATTTTCTCCTTCTGGATGGATGTAATATCGACGTAGGGTGTGGTTCCACAGGTATACATATATACCTAAAAATTCAGCAAGCTGCATACTTAAGACAGGCAGTCTTTACTTGCTTTTTCCTCCAAGTATTTTATATTGCAACAGAAAGAGGATATATACTTTACAAAAGAGAACCAGACTCTGTCTAATAACCTAGTAAAGGTTATTAGGCAAATGGAAAATGTTCTACTTAAGCACCAAAGTGTGATTAAGTTTCTGTTTGACTCCCCCCCACATAAGCCAAAATTAGCATATTTAAACTTTATCTACAAGTAAAAATAACTTAGAAGGAGGATCCAAAGGAAGGAGCCCGCTAGTTAGTTGTAGCACCAACATGGTCACTGAAGTGAGGATTCCAAGCAGCATATTAGCAATGAACACAAAACAATTCCAGTGTGCACTGTACCATAAATACTTCCATCCAGTATTTCATTTACTTAACTATTTATTTTTAGCACCAAGGCACTATGGCACAAATGCGTGAGAATTTTGAATTAGACAAACTAGTTTTGCCACTTACTAAGTATATGGAGTTGGGTAAGTTTCTTAATCTCTTTGATAGCAAATTTCTTCACAATTTCAAACAGAGATAAGACTTACTTTGCAAAATTGTAGCACAATTATAGGAGGTACTTAATAGTAGTAGCTATTTAGCAATAGCTCTTTTGTATGCGAAGTATCATGCTAGGCACTCGAACCCCATCTCTAAGAACCTGACCATCTGGAAATGACATTTAGATAAAAAGATGGGTGATGAAAGCTTAAGAATTTAACAAGGGCTATAGATTACAAATTACAGGGTTCTGATCTAGCTAGGAAGATTGTAGAGTATCTTCTGAACAGGCTTGAAAGTTTTTGGTTGAAAATCAGTTTGGATGAATACATTTAAGGTTTAAGAAATGCGTGAATAAAAACATAGCCACGGACACAGCAGAGCGAATCTTCTGGGACTGACACACGGTTAGGACCGTCTGCCCCCTGGACTAGTCCTAAGTAGTAACAGACTAGAAGGCCAGTAAAACAAACTGGGATGGACTATTGTCTGGCTGAGAACCCAAGGTGTGCGTGTGCACGCCTGTGTGTGTGTGTGTGTGTGTGTAACTGGTGGTTGGGGCTCCTAAGGCAGCTTGCTGAGACCTGAGCCACATTTTGACACTTCCTAGTTGTTCTTGCTTTACAAATTCTGATCACTATCCACTTAGATGATTTCACAACTCATAAAAATGAGCTTGTGAGGCCAGTGAGATAGCTCAGTGGCGCAAGCGCCTGCCTGGCAAGCGCGAGGTCCTGAGTTCCACTCCCAGAGCCCACATAAAGGAAAAAAAGGGCCAGTGATATCGCTCAGCGGCAACAGCGCCTGCTGGCGCGCGAGGTCCTGAGGTCGACTCCGGGTACCCATTAAAAAAAAAACAAAAAAAAACAAAAAAGAGCTTGTGTTGAAAGCATCATTCTAGAAGACAAATAGGTAGGCAGGGGACTGCTGGGCCAGGGAACACAGACGGCAGATGCCATCAAAATTTCCTGATAGTAACTTTTAAATAAATATCCCTATCTATGAGTATATAAACTCACCGTTACTTCATTTTAGAGCGAAAGCCATGACACAGGAAAACATTGTATCTTTCTGTTGTTATTAAACAGTATTAATCACTTACCATGTGCTAAGTAAGTACTCACTGGCCCCGGAGCAAGACGGACCGATTCATATGGGAAGGACCGGCAGGGGAAAGGAAGGACTTGGGGGACCAGGACCTCAGGAAAGCCTCAGAAAGTCACAGGAGTCCCTGGGGTCCTACTGTGAGGGAGGGCTTAGAAAAGGATTCCTGGAAGAAGGAGGACCTAAGCTGGGTGTTTTTACTTTTAATTTTTATTGGTTGACTAAAACATAAAAGTAATTCATTTCCTAGGAAAAAAATTTTTTTTCAAAATTTCAAGAGTATATTCAGTATACAACAAGAAGTCCCACTGCGTCCTTAAAGTTAGATTCGGAGACCAAGTAACCGAAGTTCTCATCCACTATCCCAATCTAGGACCTTTTCAGGAGCCCGCTAAAAATTCAAGAGTTCGGCTGACAGAGTCCGTCGTATTAAAGCATCCAAATAGTCCGATTCCCCAAAATGGATGCAAACGCACACGCTCACGGTCTACGCGTCGCTACTTTCCCGCGGACCCCTTCGCCGTGGCCCTCCGGCCAGCGCCCACGGCGGCGCCTCCTTGCCGCACGCACCTCTGCGCGGGGTCTGCGCGGCAGGCAGGACCGGGCGGCCGGCGCCGCGGGGCCGGTCCGTGGAGTTTCGCACCTCGCCCGCCGCGCCGACCCGGGGCCACCGCACGCCCCGTGCGCCCTCCCCCGGGTGCCGCGGCCGCGAGCGGCACCGTCCTCGTCCTGCGGCAGCGCCACGGCCCGGGTCCCCGTCACCCACCCCGCAGCCACGCGCTCCGCAGCCACGCGCCGGCAGCCACGCGCCCGCAGCCACCTACCCTCGGCTCCAGCCCGGCTCAGGGGACGCCGCCCCGGCTCGTCCCCTCCGCGGCCATGACGGAGACCGAGCGCCCCGGCCGCGCTGCGCGTCCGTCCAGAGTGAGGCCGGGGACGCCCCAGGCGCGCCTAAATCAAGGCTCGGGGCGGTCCCGCGGGCTGAATGACAAATGGCAGATGCTGTGGGTTCTGCCGCCCGCCGGCCAAGAGGACTGCTGAGCCCAGGGGCCGCGCGCAGGCGGAGCTGCGCCGGAGCAGAGCGCGGCCGCGGAGAGGAGGGAGGGAGGAGAGGGGGGACAGGCGGGGAGAGCAGGGAATAGGAGGGGACAGGAGGGCAGAGCAGGGGACAGGAGGGGAGAGGAGGGGAGAGCAGGGGAGAGGAGGGGACAGGAGGGGAGAGCAGGGGACAGGAGGGGAGAGGAGGGGACAGGAGGGGAGAGCAGGGGAGAGGAGGGGAGAGGAGGGGACAGGATGGGAGAGGAGGGGAGAGGAGGGGACAGGATGGGAGAGGAGGGGAGAGGAGGGGACAGGAGGGGAGAGCAGGGGAGAGGAGGGGAGAGGAGGGGACAGAATGGGAGAGGAGGGGACAGGAGGGGAGAGGAGGGGAGAGCAGGGGAGAGGAGGGGACAGGAGGGGACAGGATGGGAGAGGAGGGGAGAGGAGGGGACAGGATGGGAGAGGAGGGGACAGGAGGGGAGAGCAGGGGAGAGGAGGGGAGAGGAGGGGACAGGATGGGAGAGGAGGGGACAGGAGGGGAGAGCAGGGGAGAGGAGGGGACAGGAGGGGCGAGGAGGGGCGAGGAGGGGAGAGGAAGGGACAGGAGGGGAGAGCAGGGGACAGGAGGGGAGAGGCAGGGATGGGAGGGGATGGGAGGGGAGAGCAGGGCGCAGCCCCCGCAGGCGTCGCGCGGCTGGGGACGCCGCACAGGGAGCAGGGCGCTAGGTCGGCGGACCCCCACCCCCCGTGGCCACAGCGGGCGCCCAGGCACGGCGGGCACAGCAGAGCCGGGCAGCCCAGCCGCGGCCGCACGCTGTCCCGTCGGGCCCCCACGACGCGTGTCCCCGAGTTCAGTTCCAAGCGAGCAGCACGACGGACGCAACGCGCTCCTCCCACGCCGGGCTCAGTGCGGGCCGCGGGGCGAGCGTACCCTGGGCCGGACACGTCCAGCCCCACGACGGCTGCTGCCACTGGACAGAGACTCGGAAAGATGGGACAGAAGCGATTGCGGGCTCGTACTAGGTAGGCTTCCACTTCGAAATGTCTCCACGTCACTCGGTGTCAGGGACGGGAGACTGTCTTCATCTTCACCGCTGGTCCCACGATCCTCAGAAGGCCCGTGAGCACTGCCTAGGACGGCGACGAAAGGTACACGGCGTGCACAGTCTCAGCGCTCTGAGAGAGATCAATTAGCATCTTACATTTCCACCCACCTCCTCCTCCACCGCTCAATTTCCACTTATTAGCAACTAGAACATTCCCAACTGCTCCATCTTAATTCTGTATTTAAATGAATGTGATGGTCACCACCAGGCACCCGCTCCCGTGTCCTTTATTTTTATCTGGGGCCTGATACACTACCTTCTTTTACAAGCCATTTTCATACACAGGGCTTGCACATGAGGGTCACGTTAGACAAAATCTGCTTTTTTTCCCTTCTCTATATATCAATAAAAACTAAGCTGAGTAAAATATTTTGAATTCACAGCTTCCTTCAAAACCTCATAGGACAAGACGACAACCGCTTCGCTGATTTCTGACACGAGAGGCTTCTGTGGAGAGATCCGAATCATCCCGGGCGACTGCTTCGTGGCTGTCTGAAGAATTCCTTGTCGTTGAGGCGCTCTTCCCTGTCTGCGTCTGGGCCAAGACTCGAGGTCAGTTGCATCGCATTCCCGCAGCACGGAGTAAGATCTTTCACTCCGCGGCTTCCATGCTTGTTTTCCGAGTGTAATACCCCACGCGCACTGGAGATCTGGGGCAGCTTCCGTTTCAGCGCTGAGTGGTGTTGCTGTCTACTTTTCTGTGCACTGAAGGATGCCGGACCATGCAGGTGAAGGAAGGGAGCCTGTGACCCGCTGAGACCGAGTGCAGTGCAGCCCGGGGCCTCGTCACCCGAGGAAATATTCCTGTCTATGAGGGGTGCTGCAACAGCACAGTTCCCAGGGAGCGGCGCGATTTCCTGTCCTGGCAAGAAGCAGCAGTCACACGTAATAGTTCACAGGATGCCACTGACTTCTTTCCACAGTGCAGGGTGACTGGGAGAGTCCTCAGGGCTTGGTCCCATCATCCTTTTCCTCCACAGGTCTTGTGGGGAAGGAAGGAGGCTTAGGGCAGATACAGGCTCTGGGGACACTTCAATGGCATCTTTGCTTTGCCATCACTTCTCAAATTTTACATTATAAAGTTATATTTTTCCTTCTTTGGTTATAGCAGATTTTTTTTCCCTGCTGCTTTCTTTCTTTTGGGTGGCTTAGACACTTAGTTTTGATTTTTTTTTTTTTTTCATGTTTCGTTATCTGGAGACAGTCTGCCCCTCTCACAGGTAATGAATTGTGGGAAAATCCTTCTCTTGTCTTTAGGCCATTTCCACAGAGCTCACTTTGAACGTGAGTATGTTCTTTGGTGGCTGTGATACCCTCCCTTCCCCTAAGCCTTCCCTCGCCAACACATGCCTTGGCATAAAGATGCGCCCCAATGAGGACCACAAACCTCTACCACCCCCAAAGCACCGAGGAACAGGACTGTGATAAAGTGACAAGAACACTCCTTCGGTAAGGAACAGACATCGGATAGCTCATGCCAGAGGCTGCCATGTTGGAATTCAGCGCGGTGTTCTCAAATCTGTATAATTTTCAAGAGGAGTAGGATTTCTAATGCTTTTATGTGAAATCTCCTAATTTTGGAAACAATACAGGGGTCAAATGAAGTACCTCTCAAGGCCAAACCGGACCAGGGCTACCAGTGTGGGCTCTGTTACAGAAAGAACCACTCAGAAGAAATTCCACAACCATTCTTTTAATCTCCTAAATATTTCTGACATATTATTTTGCTCCACACACTGGTCAATGTCTTCTGACAACTGCTTTATCAAATACACAGAGAGAAGATTGACTCTGACATATATACAATCTGATAAAATGAGTCAGGACCCTACACTACTGGGGACAGCTTTTACTAAAGGTAACAGCTATTACGGGGCTAAAATGCATACCAGGTGGGCTGGCAACTGATACACGTCATGAATAAATTAATAAAATACTAGGGGAAAATATTTTTTCAGTTGAGGCAGGAAAGACATTTGCTAAAAATCTAACATTCACTCTTAAAAACAAAAACTAGGACTAGAATGGGACTTGCTCCCTCTGCTAATGGTTGTATTTGTTTTCTATAACTGCCATAATAAATTACCACAAATTGGTGGCTTGAAACAAGAAATTCAGTTTCTCACATTCCTTAGAGGACATTAGAAAGCAAGGTTGTCAGCAAAGGCCGCGTGCGCCCTCTGGTGGCTATAGAGCAGAACCCTTCCTCGCCTCTTCCAGCCTTTGGTGGCTGTTAGCGTTCCTTGACTTCCGCGGCTCCCCTCTGTGTGTCTATCTTGTAAGGATACCTGTCATTTTATTCAGGACCCACCCGAATAACCGAGTGATTTCATTTCATTATCCTTAAATTACCTGCATCTGCAAAGACCTTCTAATTTTTTATCAAACAAACAAAAAAACCATTCACAGTTTCCGGGGATTAAGACCCAGAGCTCTCATTTGCGAGGCCATCTTCCAGTCCACCACAGAAAGTAAAATACATGTCGGCTTTGTTGTTGAAACTGCCAGGCTGATCCTAAACTTTATATGGAAATGAGAAGAACCTAGAGGAAAACATATAACCACAAAAAAGAAAAACAAAGTTGGAAGGCTTATGCAACCTGTTACAAGGCCTACTATAAAGCTAGAGCAATTAAGACAGTGTGGTACTGGCCTAAGAAGGAAAATGAAAGGCTATATTAAGTCCACAAATAGACACACACATAGGATTTACTGATGATTGAGAGGGGTGCAATATAAGTCAACTGGGAGGAGAAATAATGGTATGGAAACTGTTTTTTTCTATGGGGGGACAAACTTCTACCTGCTTTGCATACTATACATGAAAATTACAACAAATTAGATCACAGTCCCAAAGAAAAAACAAGAAGTATAAAACTTCTAGGCTTGTGCTATTTAATACCATAGCCTTTAGCCACGTGTGGCTACTGGGTACTTGGACTGTGGCTAATCTGCACTGAAATTCAGTGCAACTTAAAAACATACTCTGGCTTTCAGAGGCTCAGGATAAAGAAAAAGAATGTGAAATATCTCATTAATAATTTTATATTGATTACATGTTAAAATGATTATATATGTATATATATTTTAAATAAAATATATGGTTTAAACTAACTGGAGCTGTTTCTACTTTAGTGTGACTACCAGAAAATTTAAAACTACATATGATGTTTCCATTTGACAATACCCATCTAGAAGAAAACCTAGTGCTTGATGGAGATCAGTTGGTGGGAGACATAAAGCAATGATGATAAGAGAATAAACGAATAATTGCATCCACTTAAAATAAAACCTCCTATTCTTCAGGAAAGTCCGTTAAGTTGAGCCACATACTGAGAGAAAATATTCACAATACATATCTGACACAGGGGTTGTATCAAAACATTCAAAAAACTCACACAATTCTGTAAGATACACAATGCAATTAAAAAAAAAAAAAAAACAGGCAACACACTTCAGAAGAACTTCCCCAAAGAGGATATATGAATATGCAGCAAACACATAAATGACATTTAACCTCATTTCTTCAATGACTAATGCAAATTAAAACTACGATGAAATGCCAATACATAGCCACTTAAAGAGCTAAAATTAAAAGACTAACATAGTAAGAGTCGACAACAATGTGGAAAAACTGAAACTCTCACTGCTGGAGGGAAGATAAATTGCTATCATTTGAAAGTTCTTTGGAAGATAAGCATCTTAAGTGATCCAGCAATCGCAAGAGGTATTTCTCCCAGAGAAGCCATACGTCTACACACAGACTCACAAGCAAATAGTCATGTTAGTCCCAAACAAGAAACACCCCAAATGTCGGTAATAAAATGAGCTCGCTGCTGATCCAAAGAATACTGTGCTGAGCCAAAGAAATCATACATAAAAGATGACAACCTGTAGGGTCATGTTTCAGAAAGACAAGTTTTCACGTGAAAATTTCATACAAAGTTTTAGAAAGACTAATCCACAGGGACAAAAAGCAGATTTCCTCGGGTGGATGTAGTCAGAACCATCCCATATTCTGACGATGAGAAGATCACTGGGTCAATATATTTGTCACACCATGCTGAGTGACAGACTTACAATACGCACGTGATCACCCATAAACCTCGATGAAGTTAATTTTTTCTATTACTTTCATAGAATGAGAAGAAAAAATAATACACTTTTTGTCTTCATCCTCCGCACTTTGAATTAGAATTTCCCTTCTTTTGGTTGCAAACTTTCTCATCCACACTCCCTAATACCCTCGCAGTTCATTTTCTCATCTGTGAGCCGCACATGGCACTGACAAAACTCAAAGCCAGGCCTTTCCTCTCGCCCCAACCAAAGCCGGCGGCCTCGGGGAGCAATCACATTGCACAGGTTATGTTCGGCGAACCAGATTTTAAGCCATAACTACTGGGGAAAAAAATCTTTTAGTGCATTCAGCTCAACAAATATCCAGTAAGTGCCTCGATTTAATTTTCTCTAACCGAACTAGAAGTGACACTTGAAAACCTCTAAGAACCTGTAGTTCTTTGTAGTTCTGGCCAAACCACCTCTCCCCGGCCGTATGCTGGCCTCTCTCCTTTTTATGAGACTGTCAGCCAGCACACAAAATTCCGGCCCCCTTTCCTTCTCTTGCCACTACCTGCAGCGACTTCTCCATTCAGGTATCACTTCCTCAAGCCCCCCATGAGAACATTTTGAAAAATTATTCCCTAAGCAAGACTAATGTCCATTTCTGTCTTCAACGAATTGATTTTTGACCCCCAAGGCGAAGTCTGGTGTGAACAGCTCCTCTACTGAAATCTCTCACTTCAGCTCCTACACTGTCTCCATCCTCCATGCCCCAGAGAAAGTGCCATGAGAAATGACTACTAGTTAACTATATACCTAGCACCACGAGGTGCGCGGCAGAACGGAGTAGCTTGTTCTCCCCACCAGAAGCGTGAGGCTGCCCTGCGGCTCTGAGGACCTGTCTTCCATTTTTGCAATACAATATATTCATGGGACTGAAATTATACAAAATGGAGATAGGAACTTTGAAGTTTTAGTAAGAGAAAATTCAGTGTCTAGCTTGAAACTAAAATACCACATTTTGGGCCGGTGAGATGGCTCAGCGGCATAAGCGCCTGCCTGGCAAGCGCGAGGGCCCGAGTTCGACTCCCGGATCCCACATACGAAAAAGGGGCCGGTGATATCGCTCAGCGGCACGGGCGCCTGCTGGCGCGCAAGGTCCTGAGGTCGACCCCCGGTACCCACACACAAAAAAAATAATAAAATAAAATAAAATAAAATACCACATTAAAAATAAGAAAAAAAAAAAGTCCCACTTCACCTTTTATTAGCAAGCTAGCAGAACTAGTGAGAAGTAATTTCAAGTAGAATCAATAGCATCAATTTTCATTCCTATTTTGTGTGGCACGAAAAAAAAAAAAAGCAAGTTGACAATGACCGACCAAGCACTGGCCTTTGCAGCAAAGAAACCAAAATTATTTCCAGATATCAAATATTGATATTTATTTTTTATTATAATTAAAATGTCATCACAAAATTCACCATCAACAGGCAAGATGACACCAGACAAAGGGAGAAGTGGTGAAGGCTTTTCGTAATGCAGGAGGACCAGCTGTTTTCTGTTTGGTTTGGTTTGTTTTTGCAGTGCTGGGGATAGAACCCAAGGCCTTACACATTAGCAAATGTTCTACTACTGAGCCAAAAGTCAGCCCTTCCATGGCAGACCCCTATAATCCCAGCTACTCAGGAGGCTGAGGCAGGAGGATTCCAAATTCAAGGTCAGCCTGGGCAACATAGGAAAAATAAAATTAAAAGGGCTGGGGGTGCATATCAGTGGTAGAGCACTTGTCTAGCATATGTGAGAGCCCAGGTTCAATCCCCAGTACCATGAATGAATAAATAGAAAAGAGAAAGGCAGGTAGGCAAAAAAAAAAAAATATATATATATATTTTTTTTTTCACTGCTGGAAAGTTAATATTATATATATATAATATTAACTTATATATATATAAGTTAATATATAATATAGTTATAATATTATAACTATATTATATATATTATATATATATATATATTACCCACATCCCACGTGGTGGGTGAGGAATGGTGTCCAGCGAGCCCTCAACACTGGCAGAGCCCGAAGAGACAGCACTGTTTTTATTCTCTAACCGCACGTCTACATCATTGTTCTCTCGCTTATCTGTGAGTTCTGGCTCCTCCACCCATGCCCTTGTTTCTGTCACCCACAGACCCATTATGGATCCTGCTCAATGGAGGACTTTGGCTTGACAAGCTAAGTGTCCCCATCATCCTGGGGTAACTCAGCATTCCTGTGGATGATTTATTCAATACCATGGCCTTAGAATGCCTTCACTTCCTCCTAATAAAAACCTCTCACCCAAACAGTTCTCTGACTCCATGGTGACCCTCAAGTCCTCCAAAGCCAGGAACTGTTCTACCGTGGAAACCTCATACTCCAAAATCCCCACCTCTGACCCTAACTTCCTGCCCCTCCAGTACACTCGCTCTTACTGGCAGGATCTTTGCTGACTGAAGGAGACACCCGCCCCATCCTGCCTCCTTCACTCGATGCCCTTCTTGTTTCTGTTTCTCCCCAGCCACCCCGGACTGCACCCTCATTCCTGTAGTCACGCTCTCACCTCTGACCTCAGATCACCACATTCTGTCCTTGCACAGAACCGAACTCCAAAGTGCATGCCAAGTCAATTAGTAAGCTTAAAAGGAATCATTTAGAAAAGCTGTATTTTGCGGCACAGTGCCTGTCTGGCAAGCACGAGGTCGTGAGTTCAATTCCTGGTACCAAGAAAAGAAAAGAAAAGGTGTATTTTGTAAGCATCATAGTAATAATCGATCTGTGCAGGTAAGCTGGAGAACAGGATATTTCCACAATTCATATAGTCTCAAAGGATCTATCTCTTTGCAAGTTGTATCATTACACAGTTACAAGGAGGTGTGACAGTAACTTTATGGTGACGAAACCTGGCGGATACTACAGTGATGAAAGTTAATATTGCCACACTTTTGGGTGTATATCTAAAGAAAGGGAAATCTCAAAACATCTGTGTCTTCAGAGCACAGAATTACAAAGTTATAAAAAGGTGAAAACAGTAACTTTACAGGGATGAGACCCAGCAGGTTCTCTCTTAACCACGTGATTACAGTTAGGGCCATCGCCACCCTTGGGCACGTATCCAAAGGCTGTAAGGTCAGTGTGTCAGAGAAGAGCCCGCACACACACGTCCACTGCAGCATGATACACACAGGCGAGACATGGAAATGCAGTATACAGACGAGAGAAAATATTATTTTGTCTTTTATTTTATTTATTTATTTATTTATTTATTTATTTTTTTGTGGGTACCGGGGGTCAAACTCAGGACCTTGCGCGCCAGCAGGCGCCCGCGCCGCTGAGCGATATCACCGGCCCTTTTTTCGTATGTGGGTACCAGGAGTCGAACTCAGGACCTCGCGCTTGCCAGGCAGGCGCTTACGCCACTGAGCCATCTCGCCGGCCCTATTTTGTCTTTTAAAAAATGAAAACTTATCATCTGTGATGAACTCGGAGGACATTATTACATGAGATAGCAGGGGCAGAAAGACAGGTACTATGTGACTTCACTCATACGTGAAGTGTAAAAAAGTCAAACTCACAAGCGTGGAGACTAACCCGGTGTTACCAGGGAGCTATCGGGTCTGAGACTGGGAAGATAAATTCACCAAAGGACAAAACTTTTAGTAGTTCAGGAGGAATAACTTCAGGAGTCTCAGTGTACAGGACAGTGGCTACAGGTGGTGGACGATATACCTGAAAACCGCCGAGAGCACATTTCAAAGTATTCTCACCACACACACAAAAATGGGAGGTGAGGCAAGGCATGTGTTACGTAGCTTAATATAGCCATACTATAAAATACATACATCAAAGTGTCATGTCACGCACAACAATTTTATGTTTTTGTTTTTGGGTTTTCTTCCCTCTTTGGTGGTAGTGGGATTGAACACAGGGCCTTCACACTGAGCTACATCCCCAGCTCTCCTCTCTGCTTTCCCTAGCCGTTTTGTTTTGTTTTGTTTTTGAGACAGGGGCTAAGGTGTCCAGGCTTGAGTTCAAACTTGTGATCTTTCTGCTCAGCCTTCCTGAGTGCTGGGATTACAGGCATGCACCACCATACCTGGCTATGATTTTTGTCAATTTAAAAAATAAATAAAATTAAAATATTCTAATGGTGATTTAAATCCCCTCAGTAATACATTGTTTAAAAAAGCATACCAATAATGGCACACCTGGACATGTGCCTCCGATGTGACATACTGAGAAAGACACAATATCAATTACGCAGTGTCCTGCCAAAAACACATGACTCTAATCTTAAAATAATGGAATAGGGCCGGTGAGATGGCTCAGCGGCTTAAGCACCTGCCCGGCAAGCGCGAGGGCCCGAGTTCGACTCACGGAACCCACATACAAAAAAGGGGCCGGTGATATCGCTCAGCGGCACGGGCGCCTGCTGGCACGTGAGGTCCTGAGGTCGACCCCCGGTACCCACAAAAAAAATAAAAAAATAAAATAATGGAATAAACAGACAAGCCAAAATTGAGAGATATTAGAAAAAAAGATTATCTTGCAAAGAGATCAGCATTATAAAGAGAAAGACTAAGATTCCAGAGTAAACGAGATCAAAAAGATTAAACTGAATCCAATGCTTCATCCAAAATGCTTCCTGGCTTTTTGTTTAATGCTATAAAGACATGGAAACAACTGGACAAGCTTGCAAATGAACTGGACATTGCACAACAATATTGCATCAAGGTTAAATTTCCCAATTATAATAATTATACTATGGTGATGTAGGGGAAATGTCATTGCCCCTACAAGATAAATGCTAACATATTTAACTTTAAACAAAGCTAACTTACCCCCAACCAGTTCACCAAAATGAACAGACATTACATTGCTACTGAGTCTAAGTGAAGGGTAAGAGAGTTCACTGTATTATCCTTCCTGCTTTTCATTTTGAAAAATTTCAAAACCACAGAAAAGTTATAAAAAATGGAAAAAACAGAAAACAAAAACACTCCAGATCATATTAAACCATCTGATGAAGATATTCTTTAACTGTGCTGAGTGATGCTGAAGTGCCCAAAACTCCACTGAATGTCTGTTTCCCCCGACAAATCCGAACATGGAAACACTGATCCCCAGCTGGTGGCATCTGTGAGGTGATGAAGTCAGGAGAGGAGGACAGCCCTCATGACCAGGTGTGTGTCCCTTAGACAGGGACCCACAGAGCCAGCTCCCTCTCTCCACCACCACCTGCAAACCAGAAAGTGACCCCACCAAACCTGGCAGCACGCTGACCCTGTACCTCCCAGCCTCCAGAGCTGTGAGAGAAGCATTTTCATTGTTTAGCCTCCAGTCTGCTTATAGGTCACAGCATCCTGAGCTGACATGGGGAACGTGAGGAAACAGTCCCAGGAGGTTAAGGAACCTTTTGAAAGTTTCTCAGGTAGTAAGCGATCAAATTAAAAATCTCTTTCTAAGCCAGGTACAGTGGCACATGCCTGTAATCCCAGTACTCTGGGAAGCTGAGGCCGGAAGACTGCAACTTCAAGGCCAGCCTGGGCTACTTAGCAAGATCCTGTCTCAAAATAAAATTGGAAAAGCTGGGGATGTAGTTCAGCAATGGGGTGCTAGCATGCACAAGATTCTGGGATCAATCCCCAGTATCACAAACAAAACCAAACAAAACCTCCTCTGATTCCAGAGTCTTTGCTATGTTACTCCCATAATATCATGAACACAACATGGGCATCATGGTGAAGATAGAAACAGAAACTAAATGGGCTACTGGTGATTCTGCCTATGGGGTTTGAATGAGTTCATAATGCATTGTGTTAACTGAGGTTGAAAGAGGATTTCAGGGCCGGTGAGATAGCTCAGTGGCATAAGTGCCTGCCTGGCAAGCGCAAGGTCCTGAGTTTGATTCCCAGTACCCACATTAAAAAAAAAAAAAAAAAGAAAGAGGACTTCATACTCTGAATCTAATAACATTACATACAGAGTAAGGTAAAAGCCTCTATAGGTTCAATTTTGTCAGGAAACTTTAGCAAGCATTACTGCGCTTTTGTTATTGTTCTAACTAAGGTTTTATTAATATCTTTAAAAATTATTCCATCTAGAGATCATCTTCAACACCTTTTTATGAGCCAAGTTTCCCTAATATCTTGCAGTAGCTTTGCTGTTCTGCCCATCAGGGGACTTATTGCAGGGAGAAAAACAACTTCTATAGAAAAAAGCTTACTGATGATGGAAGGATGTAGAGATTCTAAAGGGCCACACTGTTTCCTCACCTGCTGACATATGTACAAAGTTTGCAACACACAGTGAACACAAAGGTCACTGCCGCGAACAGCACCTCTGAGACATGATCCAGTAGACTCTTGTCCTATTGTGGTTTTTAAAGTTACTGACAGATTTATTTCGCTCTGGTGTGCCATCATAACCACTGATCTTTTAGGTAGAGGGAGTAATAAAATTCCACAAGGAAATTAAAACCTCTCAGTGTCTGGATCATGCAGTTCTTTTCCTTTGTGAAAGCAATTAAAAAAGGTAAGAAGATCCAACTGTATATTGGTAGCATTCCAGGAAGGTTTCAAAAGCTCAGGTGGTAACAGCGCCACCGAACACAACATTGAAAAGCAGCTGCTCCCAGGCAGGTAACTTAATATTCTGATGTCACAGACGAGGCCGTCAAGACTCAGAGACTGAGCAGAGAGCAACAGACAGAGAGGAGAGAGCAGCTGGAGAAGAGGTGAGCGACCTACCCTTCCTATCTCGAGCAGATCTGGAGTTCTGAACCAGAGTTTCAGAATCGCCCAAAGAACTTTTTAAAGACCCATAGGACAAAGACAAACCTCAGACTGGGAGAAAATATATGAAAAATCACAGATCTGATAAAGGGCTTCTATCCAGATAAAGAACACTTGAAACAACGGAAACCCAAACAATCCAGTTTAAAAATGAGCGAAAGACAGAACATGCAGAACACTTGCCGAAGGAGATACATTAGTGGTATACAAGCACGGGAAAAGATGGTCACCACCTTTCCTTTGGGAAAATACATATTAAAACAACAAGCTACTACTCTACCCTGATGAGGATGGCTAACATCCAAAATTCTGACAATGCCAAATGTGAGCAAGGATGCAAAGCAAAAACGGATCACTGATGGTGAGACCACAAAAGGGTGAAGCAACTTCACAAGACATTTGGCAGCCTGGTGCAAATCTAAATAGCCTCATGATACTATCCAGCAATTGTATTCCTTGGAATCTGCCCACTTGATTTGAGGCCTCCTGGCAGAAAATAGCAGAAAACCGGGTGCTAAGCTAATCACACTGCACCCTCCCCTCCTCAAGTAACAGTGGGCCAGGCCCAGAGTGCGGCTTGCAGCAGGGAGGCAGCTCAGAGGGTGTCAGGGTCAACAAGCCTTGCCTCTCGCAGGCAGGCAGGCGGGAGGGCAGGCGGGCAGGTTGCAGAGGGGGGCCAGCTCCAAGACTCCAGTAGCAGGCAGCATGCTGTGGTGTGTGAAGGGAGAGGGGAAGAAGTGATCACGGTGATGCTCTGAGGAGGGCAGGGAGGTGGGACAGAGTCAGGCCCAGGGGGTTCTGCTGGTTCCCCACTACAGGTCAAAGCTTCTCCATGTGCGGACATGGCGGAGAGCTCACTAGCTGAATTCAGACTGCGATATAAATAGGACTGTAGAATACTTTCATTTTGTGTCTTTGTCACAGAGTGGGTTTTTCTTTTACTGTTGTTGTTTCTTCCTCTCTCCCTTTTTCTTGTTTCTCCTTTCTTGTTCCTTCATCCCCCTTCTTCCTTTCCTCTAGCACGTGGAGGAGGTGTCTACACATACGCAAAGGAGAATAAGAATTAACCAGTGCTTTCATCTAATTAGGACCTTGGACAAGCCAGTTAGGGTAACCCTCACCAAAACTGCATCTAGAGGATCCAAACGCAAGCTAACTACAAACTTATTAACCGGTTCTGACATTTTCTCAGCTTCCCTCAGTCTCCCTCTGCAGCTCTTCCCCACTCCCACAAGTAATTTCCCAAACCCCTCAACACCAGCCCTCGACTCTCCTGTCTGATTTCCTAAGTTTCACCTAGTGACATCTATTCATAGTTCTCTTCTCACCGATTTATCCCCTTTTCTCATCTTTCATCCATCCCCCACCCATTAGTAGCCATACTCTACAGTCTGTGCGGGGCACTGGTAATAGGGAGAAATTGTTAAACAAGTTTTATTGTACATAACTGATATATGCTTGGATCTGTAAACATTGATATAATGGGTACAGAGATTCTCTGCTGGCAACACAGTGACCAAGACTGATCCTATTAAACTGAGTAGGTTTAAAAGAAAAGATGGATAAACACCAATATGCAACTAAAGTCAAGATCCTATCACTGGGAAGCAAACCCGAACTAAAGAGATCCCCGTACAGCAGTAAAGTGTTTCTACTCTAATTGATCATCAACTCTTGGTGCAAAGAAACAACAGAAACACAAGAAAACAAGGCAAGAAAATGCCTCCAAAAACTACAACTCCCCCAATTCTGATCCACTGGGCATTGATAGGGAGGAAATGAAAAACCAAACAGTTGAATTATACAAAATGATAAAAAAGGAAACAAACACCACAAGAAAAACAGATCAACAAGGTCTTCAGTGAGCTCAAAGATGATATAACGAAACATATAACAGACTTAACAAAAATAAAGATCAGTGAGCATAAGACAAAAAAAAAAAAAGCTAGCTTAGTTAGCCAAAACAATATAAAATATAAATGACCAGCTTAGCAAGAAAAAAGTAGGTCCCATACAATGATACCAAACATAAATCTAGGAGATTTTTAAAAATTCTCTTCAAAGTATGGGCAACAGAAATGACTAATGTGAGAAAAGAGTCAGAACTAGAAGACAGGGCTGATACAGGTGACCATATACTCAGATATATCTTAAAAACAATAAGAGATCATAGGAAATGATCTAACAGCTGCTAAATGATGCAAATATATTCTAAGAATAAATGGAATTAGAGAAGAATTAGAAGATGCCATGAATGGCATTAAAAAATCTGTTTATAGAAATCATAGCAGAAAACTTTCCATGTATGGGGAAAGAATTCAACACAGATATAAGTAAGACATATAAAAACCCAAATAGCCACAACCAGAAGAGAACCTCTCTATGACATATCATAGTCAAAATCCCAGAAGTCCAACACAAGGATAGAATTTTAAAAGCTGTTAGAAAAAAGTAAATCATCTATAAAGGTAAAACTATTTGAATTTTACAGATTTCCCCACACAAACCTTAAAAGCCAGAAGAGGATGGAGGGAAGTTGTTCAAGCCCTCAAACAAAACAACTTGCAACCCAGATTATTATATCCTGCAAAATTATCTTTCAAAATTATGGAGAAATTATGACCTTCCATGACCAACAGCAACTTAAGAAATTCATGACCACCAAACCAGCACTACAAAAAGGTACTCAAGGATATCCTAGACATAATCAATGAAGACATCAAATCCAAAGGGCCCACTGGAATGAATACAGCAAACAGGGAGAGCAGTTGTGCAAGAGGGAAAAATAAAGAAATCAGCAACAGAGAAACACCACAATGGCAGGACTCAGTCAATACCTTTCAGTAATAACTCAATTCAAATGGTCTCAACTCTCCCATTAAGAGACACAGATTGGCAGAATAGATACAAACACAAAACCCAATGATATGCTGCATACAAGAAACATAATATTTAAAGAAACCCATAAATTAAAAATCAGAGGATGGAAAACAATTCTTCATGCAGCAGAAGACTAAAAGCAAGCAGGAGCAGCTATCCAATTTTCAGCAAAGTGGACTTCACGCCAAAATTAATCAGAAGAGGCAAAGATGGTCACTCTATGAAAGTAAAGGAAAAAATTCAACAGGAGGAAATAACAATTATAAACATATACGCACCAAGCATTGGTGCCCCAACTTCATAAAACAAATACTACTGGACATAAAAGATCAGATAAACAACACAATCCTAGTGAAGGACCTCAACACCCCACTTCCACAAACTGATCAACCAGACAAAAAAATCAACCAAGAAATATCAGAGTCGAGCCACACCTTCAAAAAAATGGACTTAATAGATATCTATAGAGTGTTCAACCCAACAAAAACAGAATATTCATTCCTTTCAGCAGCACATGGAACTTTCTCCAAAACAGACCACCTACTAGGCCATAAAATTTGCCTAAATAAATACAAAAGAATAGAGATAATCCCATGTACACTATCAAATCATAGTGGAATGAAACTAGAAATCAGTGGCAAGAGAAACCACAGAAATAACGTAAACACAGAAGGATTAAACAATACACTCTTGAATAATCAGTGGGTTACAGAAGAAATCTAAGAAGAAATCAAACATTTCCCAGCACAAAGAATAATGCCAGTGCAACATACCAGAACCTATAAGGCACAATGAAAGTAGTTCTAAGAGGAAAGTATATAGCTATGAATGCTCACATCAGAAAAGCACAGGAATTCCAAATAAATAACCTAATTATACAGCTCGAGGTTCTGGAAAAACAAGGACAATACAAATTCAAAACTAGTATAAGGAAGGAAATAATAAAGATGAGTGAAAACTAATGAAATTGAGACAAAAATGCAAATAATTAATGAAGAGCTGGTTCTCTGAAAGGATAAATAAAATAGCCAAACCCTTAACTATATCAATGCAATTAGAAACAAAAAAGGTGAAATCACAATTGACATTCCTGAAATCCACAGGATTAGAAGTAAATAGTTTGAAAACCTGTTCTCCAATATATTGGTCAATTTAGAAGAAATGAGACTTCTGGGAGGATGATGGAGTGGTGAGCAGCAGAGAAAAGCCTCTCCAGGATTTGGTGTCCAGACACTGGAATATAGAAATGTGAGGAAGAGAAGAATGAGGGAAGTGGGTCCCCTGGATCCAGGAAGGATCTGAAGCAAGAGTTGAAGCCCACGGGGAGAGCAAAGAGAGAAACTTCAACAAAGAAGAAGGCGGTAGCAGGCAGCGCCTTCTCCCTGAGCCTGGACTCACTAGTGGGAGGGGGCGCTCAAACCTGCAGACACATGGTGACTGCTGGCCACCCCAGAGGCCTCCACAGAAAGATGCAACAGTGGAAGGGAGCAGTGGGATGTGGAGGACTGCAGTGGCTGGTGAGTGGTGCGGAGGTTCAGATGGCCCACAGGAGAGAAATGGACAGATTTCTAGACACATAAGAACTACCAAAACTGAACCAAGAAAGAGATATAAAAATAATAAATAGTCCAATAACAGGCAACAAAATTGAGGCAGTAATAAAAAACCTACCAACTAAGAAAAGCCCAGGACCTGATGGGTTCAAAGCTGAATGCTACAAGAACTTCTGAAAAAAATCTTATGCCAATATTCCAAAAACTACTCAATGAAATTAAAAGGGAAGGAATACTATCAAACTTGTTCCTGGAAGCTAGCATTATCCTGATACCAAAACCAGACTAGGACTGAACAAAAAAAGAAAATTGCAAGCCAATCATCTTAATGAACATAGATGCAAAAATCCTCAACAAGATGCTGGTAAACAGCATGCAACAAATCACTAAAAAGATCATACATCAGGGCCAAGACCAAGCTGATTTCATTCCAGGAATGCAAAGACTGATCAAATATACATTAAGTTAATAAATGTAATGCACCACATAAACAGAAACAAGGACAAAATCTACACGATTATCTCAACAGACACAGAAAAAAGCCACTGACAAAATCCAATATAATTCATGATTTAAAAAAACCCTGATGAAAACAGGCACAGGAGGACTTTATCACAATCTGATAAAAAGCCATTTATGACAAACCTACTGCCAACATCATAATAAATGGGGAAAAACTGAAAGCTTTCCCCCAAAAATCAGGAACAAAACAAGGTTTTCTACTTTCACCAATCTTGTTCAATATAGTCAGAACTATCAGGCAAGAGAAAGAAATAAAAGGAATCCATATAGGAAAGGACAAAGTCAAATGATCCTTATTTCCAGATGACACAATCCTGTACACAGAAGACACAAAAAACCTCCAGAAAAAGACTCCAAGAACTAATAAAAGATTCAGCAAAGGAGCCAGACACAAAATCAACGTGAAAAAAATCAGTAGTGTTCCTGTACCCCCACAATGAACACCCAGAGAAAGAAATCAAAAAAACAGTATCACTCATAATAGCTTCAAAACAATTAAATATCTAGGTATTAATGTGATCAAGAAAATTAAAGATCTCTACCATGAAAACTACAGTTCTCTAAAAAAGAAGTGAAGAGGTCACCAGAACATCCACTGTTCCTGGACAGGCAGAACCAGAATTGTCAAATTGGCCATTTTAGCAAAACTGATACACAGATCTAATGCAATTCAACCAAAACACAAACAGCAATTCTCACAGGAAAAAAATCCTAAAATTTATATGGAACTAGAAGATACCCAAAAGCAATTCTGCGCAACAAGAGCAAAGAGGAGCAACACAATGCTGGATCTCAAGCCACATGACAAAGCTGCAGGGATAACAGCAGCATGGCACAGCCACAAAGAATCAATGGAAAGAAGAGAGGTTGTAGAAACAAACACAGGCACACTTAGCCGTCTGATCTTTGACAAACAGGCCACAACATACACCAGAGAAAAGACAGCCTTTTTAACAAATGGTGCTGGGAAAACTGGTTATCCACATGCAGAGAACTGAATCTAGCACATATCTGTCAGCATGCACTAAAGTAATATCAAATCAAAGACCTAGATAGTAAAATAGAAACAATCTGCTGGAAAATAAACTAGGTAAAACCCTTAAATACATAAGCATAGGCAAGGACTTTCTGAACAGAACCCCAGTAACTCACAATAGCTAAATCTTGGAAGTAGTCAATATGTCTATCAAGAGATGAATGGATAATGAAAATGTAGTACATATACACAATGGAGTACTACTCAGGTAAAAAGGAGGATAAATTTGAGTCATTTGTAGGAAAATAGATGTACCTTGAGATCATAATGCTTAGTAAAATAAACCAGATACAGAAGTTTAAATATTTTATGATTTATCTCATATGAGAAACCCAAAGTATAATTTAAAGAGTGAAATAAAAGATAGATAATAGGAAACAGAGAGACCTTTTGCAAGTGGAAGGGGATCTATAGATGTAGAGAGGTAAGGGGGAAGAGTAAACAAAATGTAGTGTGTACATATAGCATCTCACCATGATGAATGTATACATTATGCATCACAAATGTACTAGTAAAAAAAAAAATTTAAAGGGCTGGGATATAGCTCAGTGTGAAGCCTCAGGGTTCGATCCTATATCCCAAAACCTGGGAGCAACCACAAAGTCTTTTGATGGATGAATGAATAAACTATGGGATGAGATGTGCCTGAAAAATAGTGTCTAGATTTTTAAAAATTTATTATAGTAAAAGATATACTGCTATTAATAACCATCAAGATACTCACCCTTACCTCAAACACATTTATCCCCTTATTACTGCCACTTTCTGGAGCAGTTCTGGAACTGCTCTTTCATGAGTGTCTTGAGTTGCACTGTCGTGGCTGCCTCAGTGTCCTGAATTGATTCAAATGTTTACCATCCACAATTGTTTGGCTTTAGGGAAAA
Source organism: Erethizon dorsatum (assembly GCA_028451465.1). Lineage (NCBI taxonomy): Eukaryota > Metazoa > Chordata > Mammalia > Rodentia > Erethizontidae > Erethizon > Erethizon dorsatum. The sequence goes on from CM051823.1 coordinate 148,307,221, forward strand.
GCCAGAAGTTGCACAGTGCCAGATCTGGTGAAAGCCTGGATGAGAACACATCATAATGTTTTTAAGAGCTTGCCTCCCCACTGGGTGACACGCAGCAGCAGCAGCATTCACTGTATTTTTTTTTTTTATCATATTTCATGAAGATACGAAAGAGGACTTGCAGAACTGCTTCAGAAAGTGGCAAGAACAATGGGATAAATGTGTTTGAAGAGAAAGGAAGTATTTTGAGGGGAGATGACAGCTATATGTGTTTTACTATAACGTATTTTTAACTTTAAACATTAACCATATATTTTTACTGCATTTCATATATCCATGATTTGGAAAATTATTCAGAATCAAAAGGACTGAGCTAGAAATTCATGCAACAACATGGAAGAACCATAATGAATATTGCTAAGTAAAAAGAGCTATTTGAAAAGACTACACGCTGTGTGTTTTTCATTCATGTAACATTTTGAAAAAGGAATACTATAAAGATGAAAAACAGAGCAAATTCACCAGGTGTTGGGGAGAGATGATTGATGAGGTATACACAGGGATTTGTTTTTAGGTTAGTGAAGTTATTCTTACAGTAATTGTGTGGTGAATACATAATATTATGCATTTGAAAAAAAAGACATAGAATTGCACTGCACAAAGAATAAATCTTAATGTACACAAATGTTGTGACAGATTTAAAATGGCCCCCAAAGCCTCATGTGTTTGGAAGGTGACGGGGCTGTGGAGTTGTTCTGGCTGACTTGCAGTTAGAAGAGGGGATCTGGTAGGACGAGGCGGGTCACTGTGCGTGTGTGTGACCTAGAAGGGTGCATCTCCCTTCACTCTTTGCTTCCTGCCCACCATGCAGTGAGCAGCTATTCTTTCACCATGTCCCTGTGCCATGCTGTCCTGCCTTGGAGCCAGCCAATCATGTAGGGACCGAGACTACTGAAATGCGAGCCAAAATAAACCTCTCCTCCTTTATTTTTTTATTTTATTTTTTTATGTGGATACCAGAAGTTGAACTCAGGACCTTGTGCTTGTCAGCAGGCGCTTGTGCCGCTGAGCGATATCACCGGCCCTTTTTTTCCTTTATGTGGGTACCGGAAGTCGAACTCAGGACCTCGCGCTTGCCAGGCAGGTGCTCATGCTGCTGAGCCATCTCACCAGCCCCTCTCCTCCTTTAAGTTGTGCGTGTCAGACACCATGTCCCAGTGATGAGAAAGTGACTAAGACAGCAAATTTTAAAAAATTCAACCAAGAGGTCACAGGATCCCAAGATGGTAAACAGAGTGTGACAAAAGGATCTAACAGGTATTACTAACACATGGGAGGGGGTCAGAGAAAAAAGGTGCTGACTTAAGTAGCTTTGAAAATGACTAAAGACAAAGGGTATTACACTTGAGGCAATCACTGCACCCTGGTTGGTAAAGTTGTTTCCCAAGGGAGTTCAAATTAACAGTTCTCAAAACCCTGTCCATATGCTCTGAGGATGTACAAATAAGTAAACAGGTGGTGAAAATGCTCAAAAACAACAAAATAATGGTGTACAGCAAAGGGACACAGAAACCAACTGGAAAGAGCCCCAAAGGAGCAAAACTGGAACAATCTGAATGTCTTGGTGACTTTCTCTTTGCTGAGACACAATGCCTGACACCCACAACTGAAAAGGAAAGGTTTATTTAGCTCACAGTTTGCAGAGGTTTCAGTCCACAGTCGGCTGGCTCCAAGGCAGGGTGGCATGGCAGAGGAGGTTTGGTTATAGCATGGCAGTGGGAAACAGAGAAATCAAGCAAGGAGGGGGACAGATAGACCCCACAAGGCCAATGCCCCAGTGACCACCTCCTTCACTAGGCTTCACCTCTCAACGTCACATTTAGCTATAAACTCATCAGTGGACTCTTCCACTGCAGAGTACATGCCCCCATGATCCAGTCACCTCCAAAGGCCCCACCTATGAGTGCAAGAGACTTTGGGGGGGACATCTAGATATCTCATAACACCAAGCAACCAAATAATTCATATAGTATTCAATTATAGCCCAAAGTATAAAATATTCATTTTTTATCAGTATAAGTCCATGCTGGTATGAATAACTGAAGAAATTAATGAAGAAGAGACAAACCCTATATAGGAGAATTCCAGATAATATCTGTAACTCCCCGCTCCCTAAGGGTGGACCGCGCATAGTGACTTCCTCCCAAAGAGCACAGTCTGGAAGCAGGGACCAAAAAAGAAAACATAACTTTTCACGTAGAAATCTTAGCATCAACAGTGATAAGACAAACTCAGAACACGCACCCTTTTCCTTTACTTCTATGATCTTCTTCCCCCAAACGCCAAACTTACCTAACAATGAGAAAAATATTAGACAACCCCAAATTTAGAGACATCCTACAAAACACATGATCAGCATTGAAAACCATCAAAGTCATCAAAGAAAGAAAGGAAGGAAGGAAGGGAAGGAGGGAGGGAGGGAGGGAGGGAGGGAGGAAGAAAGAAAGAAAAAGAAAGAAAGAAAAGAAAAAGAAAGAAAGAAAGAAAGAAAGAAAGAAAGAAAGAAAGAGAAAGAAAGAAAGAAAGAAAGAGGGGCCGGTGAGATGGCTCAGTGGCTTAAGCGCCTGCCCAGCAAGCGCGAGGGCCCGAGTTCGACTCCCGGATCCCACATACGAAAAAGGGGCTGGTGATATCGCTCAGCGGCAGGGGCGCCTCCTGGCGCGCGAGGTCCTGAGGTCGACCCCCTGGTAAGAAAGAAAGGAAGAAAGGAAGAAAGAAAAGAGAAAGAAAGAAAGAAAGAAAGAAAGAAAGAAAGAAAGAAAGAAAGAAAGAAAGAAAGAAAGAAAAATAAATATATGAGAGGTTGTTGTAGCCAATAGATCCCTGAGAAGATATAACTAAATGTCATGGGGTATCCTGGATGGGACCCTGGAATAGAAAGTGGACATTAGGGGAAGATAAATGAAATCCCAATAAATTATGTAGTTAATAATACTGTATCGTTATTGGCTCATTAATTGTAACAGATGTACCATAAAAATATAAGATGTTAACAGTGGGGTAAACTGTGCTGCACATGTCAGAGCTCTCTGTATTATTTTTACTCAGCATTATCTTTCCAACTATTATTTTTTAAAAATCCAAAAGTATCCTTAAAAAGTATATTTAAAAAGCTGGGTGTAAAGAGCCACGCCTGTAATCGCAGCACTCTGGGGAGCTGAGGCAGGAGGATCTAAAGTTTAAGCCCATCCTGGGCAACTTAGCAACTTTGTGAGATCTTGTCCCAAAATAAAAAATTAAAAAGGGGCTAAGGATGTAGCTTAGGATGTAGCGCTGAGTTGAAAATCAGTATGGAGACACTCAAAAAACTAAAAGTAGAAGTTCCATTTGAACCAGCTACGTCTCTTTTGAGTATCTTCCCAATAGCGTAAAAGACATCATATAACGGTGATACATGCAATACCCATGTTTATAGCAGCACAATTCACAGTAGCTAAATCTTGGAAGCAGCTTTTATGTCCATCAGCAGATGAATGGATAAAGAAAATGTGGTATTACACACAATGGAGTCCTACTCTGCCATAAAGAAAGATAAATTTGAGTCTCTTATAGGAAAATGGATGCACCTTAAGATCATAATGCTAAGCAAAATAAATCAAACACAGAGGTTAAATATCACATGGTTTCTCTTATATGGGAAGTCAAAAGTAAAAATAACTTAAAGTACAAAATAAAAGATAAATGACAGGAAACAGGAATGTACAACTTTGGCAGATGGGATGGGGATATAAGGATGGGGGGAGATGAAGTAAAAAGGAGTATGAAGTGATGTGAGTATGGACCAAATTCTGGTGATGAATGTAGTCTTTATGTATCATAAAATGTACTAAAATAATAAAAATATCAGAATGCAACTAACAATATGGTTTTGGAAAATTATCTTGTCTATGTGTATCTCCTGAATTATGACATGAAATGCATTTCTTAAAGTTAAAGCCAAAAGAATTTGAAAGATGATGTAATAAACTATAGCCCTGGCTTCAGGATGCTCAAATTTAGCAAAGAAAAAAAGACAACTAAGTCTTGGGGGAAAAAAATGGTTTTCTTTAACTATGGTATAATGAAACTACTTTCTATGATTTATACAAAAATAATACTACAGTAACCCATTCACACAATCTTTTCCTCAAAAGAGCAAATGCATATTTATAATTATTTACCTATAATTTATTCTACCACATCTCCAAGAAGAATTTAAGGCAACTGTCTAACTGATAGTCATTATGCTATGAAATTTAGAGACCCGGTACTCAACTACTGCACAAATTTTCTCTGCAAATACCCTAATAAGTTTCTGATGGTATGTTTTTACTGAAATCTTTATTTCCATCAATTTCCAATAATTCAACTATACGCAAGCCCCTGACTTGTCCAAATGTCTTTTGCTGTTATCTCAAATTAAAATGAACATTTATTTTTAAGCTTCAGATTACTTTTACATGAACATAGAAATGCTCAAGATTAGTTAGCGTTTAATGCTTGGGTGCCCTCTAAGTCACTATAATGCACGCAAAGCAGATGGAGAAGTGGCAGAAGATGTCCCAGCACTCCAGGACGCTGAGGCAGGAAGACTGCAGGTTTGAGCCTGGCCTGGGCAACTTAGTGAGTCAGCAAGAAATTGTCTTGAAATTAAACACTATTAAAAGACTGGGGAGGTAGCACAGTGGGAAGGCCCTGGGTTCAATCCTCAGTGCCATCCAAAAAAAGAAGAAGAAAAAAAGAGATCGAAAATATAATTTTGCAATTTAAGATTTCCAAGTTGGATCAATTTGCTCAGGCTTCCCAATACAAATTAAGTATATTAATGAAACTCAACATTATTTGAAATACATGGTCTTTAAGATGTTAAATCTGTAAGCATTCAGAATGAAAAGCAAAATTGTGAGTGAAGGTCTTCTTATTTTCTGCAAATTCCAAAAGAAAAGGGGAGGAAGACAGATCAGGACAAAGGAGTAGGCAGAAACAGGAGAGAAACAGTTCCTAGGAGGAAAATACAGCAGGAGGCGCAAGCCATTCAAAGGGCAGGAGAAGAACAAAAGCCCCCCAAATGACAAGGCTGACCCGGCCCTCACCAATCCCCAGCACCAACTATGGTGCTAAAGTACCACCAGCAAACTCTGCGATTGTGCAAACAGCTTCTTTACTGGGAAACACTTAGTTCTATGGGGGAATCTTATCCATGTTTGCTGAATTTATTACATATTTGGATTCTTTCTAACAGTCTCAATTTCTCTAGTCTTGCTAATATATGCACAGACTCACACATAAGATCCTGAAGAACGGACTTTGCAGAGGTTCCCCCAATACCTCAGAGTGTCGTTAATTTTGATATGACAATAAACAGATGCCTTGCCGCATCTTAAGAAAGCAAGAAGACAAATGTAAAGAAATCAAAACCCCCAAATGCATAGAAGTGTCCCTTTGAAGTCTCAGCACCTCAAGGAACCCAACTTATGGCTTATATGGTTCTTCACCACTTCTACTTATTATAATTTCATGCTATAACCAAAGCAGAGCTCCTTTGAGTAGTTAATTATTTAACTACATACAGTTATTGTATAAACCATTAACTTTTGAAATTTATGTCTTTTGAATACTCTATCTAAAATTAACTGTTACCCTTGTGAATGTTCCAAGTATGTTAGAATAAAATGCATTATATCTTTTGAATTATATTTTTAAAAAGTCAGATCTCTGCACTCTCCTGATGAAAGTCGTCTATCTTAATAGTGGTGACAGCTTCAAGGAAAAACACATTTGTCAAAACTCAAGCTGTACACTGAGTTTGATTGTTTTTGTTTTTGTTTTTTTATGCAATGGTGTTTACGCACTCCAGGCATTGTGGGTACCGGCGGTCGAACTCAGGACCTCGCGCTTGCCAGCAAGTGCTTGTGCCACTGAGCAATATCACCGGCCCTTTTTTTCCTTTATGTGGGTACCGGGAGTTGAACTCAGGACCTCGTGTTTGCCAGGCAGGCGCTTATGCTGCTGAGCTATCTCACCAGCCCTGAGTTAGATTGTTTTATTGCTTGTAAACTGTAACTCAAAGTTGGTAAGGAAACAAAAGATCCTACCACGTGCAATGAAGATGGGGTGGGTACTGAGGGAGGGAGGGAGGGACAGAGAGAGAATGAACTTTTAAAAAAGACCAGTATTAGGAGGAAGAATTTAAAAGAATATTAAAATTCACTATGCAGTGGTAATTTTAGGACACCACTGTAATTTGAGCTGCACCTTTCTCTACAGTGAAACACATAAAAAAGAATATTCCGAGATGCTGATGTCTGGCTATAAAAGAAGAAAATCTGGATAAACTAGCTTCAATTCTGGACAAACAGCCATTGGTGTTCTTTGGCCCACTTTTGGGCTGCCAGCATTTGGAGGCTGTCAAGTGTCCAGAGCAGGAGTCCTTTACAAATGCACGTCACATTCATGTGGGGACAACAACGGCATCTACATTGTTGCATTTTTTTCTTATTATAAGATGTGTTTGTTACAGACGTTTATGACAAACAGGAAAACATCTTAAATAATAAAATAACATCTCACCAGGTATGGTGGTACACTCCAGTAACCCCAGTGCTCTGGGAGGCTGAGGCAAGAGGACCATAAGTTCAAGTCCAGCCTAGACTACTTAGCAAGACCCTGGCTCAAAACAAAAAATAAATAAATGGCTTGGGATATAGCTCAGTGTGAAGGCCTTGGGTTCAATCATTTAATTTTTAAAATTTAAAAAATAAATACTCGCACTATCCAATTATAATTATTAATTTGCCTTCCATTTTTTCTATTCCCATTTTTTATATAACTGAAGCAACCTGGAACCGATATGGTTTGATTCTGACCTCAGCCAAAACAAACATATTGCCATACTTTTATTTGTAAACATATTATTCCTATGTGTTTAAGAAACTGCCTGTTGTTATTTATACAGATTCCAAAATAAACCATTACATAGTGATATCACAATTAAAAGCACCATTCTTTAATGATCAGACTTCTGTACTGTCAATTTTTAAATTTACAAATGATGCAGTGAACACCTTTATAAATAAATCTTTTTTAAAAAATTATTTCTTTAGGTGAGCAAGGCATTTTTAAGTTTGACACAAACTCCGAAAGCCACAAAAGACAAAAATGATAAATTCCACCACATAACACAATCAAATTTTCTGCATGACAAAAGACCATAAATAAAACCAAAAGACAATAGGCTGAGGTGTGAGGGGGAGAGAGCTGTTACTTAGGATAAAGGCCTAATTTCCTTAACCTAGAGAAAAGTCCTACAGAACAGTAAGGGAGAGACCAATAACTCAATAAATGAATGAATGAAGTTTATGAACAGATATAGCTCATTTAGTGAGCAATAAAGAAAGAGCTCTTAAATCTATTAGAAATGTTCTTCATTGTAAGGGAAATGCAAATTAAAGCTATGCTGAGATTTTTTTTTCATTTATCAGATTGGCAAAGATCCAAAATTTTTAACATGTACAGTGCTGTCACGGGTTTGGAGAAAGGCACTCTCTCTTGCGTGTATTGTTGGAGGGAGCCTTTGGAAGTCCACTGGGCAATAACTATCCAAAGGATGAATGTACGTTCTTTGAGCTCACCGTTCTACATTTAAGAATATACCTGTAGATAAACTAACATGCGCAACATGACATATGCACAAGCATTATTTATAATAGTAAATGTCCAATAATAGAAAACATAATACAGTATACGTCCACACCACAGTGTAAGATGCAGCTGTTAAAAAAGAAGTTCTTGGGCCGGTGAGATGGCTCAGCGGCGTAAGCGCCTGCCTTGCAAGCGCGAGGGCCCGAGTTCGACTCCCGGAACCCACATACGAAAAAGGGGCCGGTGATATCGCTCAGTGGCACGGGTGCCTGTTGGCATGCGAGGTCCTGAGGTCGTCCCCCTGGTACCCACAAAAAAAAAAAAAAAAAAAAAAAAAAAAAGAAGTTCTTCATGCGCAGACAGGTAACAGTCTCCAAGATACTATGTAAAAAACCACAATGAAGTCCAGTTTATATAGCAAGTCACCATTTGTGTAAAACTGGTGTGTAAGAAGGGAGATGGTACACGCACACACACACACACACACGCACACATGCATGTACACAGGGATTTGGATAAATGATACCTGTTACGGCTTGTGTCTAGATGTCCCCTCAAAGCCTCATGTGGTCATAGGTGGGACTTTTTCAGAGGTGGCTGGATCTAGAGTATGTGATGCTGGGATGTAGCATTAAGGGTGCGAGTGCTTCCCCCACTTAGGGCAGGTAGCCCGGATAAATTATGAGACAGAAAGAGGGCTGCTGTATTTGCTTGTTGCTTGCTGCTTGCTGCCTCCTCTGCAATACCTCTCTGTCATGCCACCCTGCGTTGGGAGCCAGCCAACTATGGACTGAAACCTCTACAAACTGTGAGTCAAACAAACCTTTCCTCCTTTAACTTTGGGTGTTGGGTATTTTGTCTCAGCAATAAGAAAAGTAACTAAGGCCATACCCAGTTAAATTTTCAGAAGAAACATATCAGAATAGTCTGAAGTTCGTGATGACAAGCACATATGTGAAGAATGTTGAGAGCAAACCTGCTTGCAGAACTGAACCGGCCAACGGGGCTATAGCTCAGTGGCACAAGCGCCTGCCTGGCAAGCGTAAGGTCCTGAGTTCAATTCCCAGTACCAAAAAAAAGAAGTGAAATAGCCAAACGTCCATCTATAAGAAAATCAACTGTGGCACATAACAGCATTCTTTACGCCAACAAAAATGAATGAAATTATAGTCAGGTTCAAAAAAAGTAAACCTTCAAATATGTATCACTTACTTCAGCTTTTACAGTTGAACAAGTGAAACTAAATATAACAAATGCTAGGTAAAACTAAGAAGAAGATAACAGAATGATTAACATAAAAATCTCCATTGTGATAAAACACCTACGAGGAAATGCAGAAGCGATGGCTCAGAGAGGATCTCACAAAGTTAGTGGTAATAGACACGTGGACTTCTAAAGTACTTGCTATGGGCCAGGTGTGGTGGTGCACACCTGTAATTCCAGCTCCTTGGGCAGCTAAGGCAGGAGGATCACAGCCTGGGAACAGAGCAAAGCACGGTCTCAAAAGTGAAACGGGGGCTAGGGATGTAGCTCAATGGTAGGGCACTCTCCTAGCATGCACAAGGCCCTGGGTTCAATCTCCAGCACTGCCAAAGGAAAAACAAAATACTTGCCATGGTTTGGACATGGCTTGAGTGTGACCCCAAAGGTTCATGTACAAGAAGTGGCAATGTTGAGGGTGTAGAACCCACAGGATGTGTGACCTTGTGGAAGGTGACTAGGTCGTGGGGCACCACCCTTGGAAGGGACTAATGCAGATATCCTGGGACCGGATTAGTTCCCTCAAGAACGGAACCTAGATCCCTCTTCTGCGTGTGCTGCTCACCGCCCTCATGCACTCGCCACTGTGACGCCATCCACAAGCCAAGCAGATGATGGGACTGTGCTCTTGAACCTCCAGAACTGGGAGCTAAATAAAGCTCCTTGTAAAGCACCCAGCCTCAAGTATTTTATCGTAGCAACAGAAAATAAACTAACTCTGTACTCAAAACATAAAATATTTATAAATTATTTAGTCAATATCTTATTTAAAACAATGTCTAAAAAGGAAAAAAAAGCTAATAGGACGTGAAGTAGTAGAGACAACCAACCTTGAATAATCTTTACAATATCTGGGTGGGAAGAAGAGAGAATATAATAATTAGAAGGAGACAGGAGCTTTTTTCTATTTCAGAATAGCAAATGCTTCACGGACAGTAGACGGCTGAAGGTGTAGCAATCAGCAGCGATTCGGACACTCACCCGTTGATGGTAGTAGTAGTGGGAACAGCACAAGCAAGCAGCTGAAGACAGCTGGTGCCGGACACTGGCTCAGTGCCGCGCGCCTAACTCATAGCACCTCACAGCACTACACGGCAAACTCTGTCCCATTCTTCAAATGGAAAACTGAGGCACAGGAAGGTTTGCAACACGCCTGCGGCTTAATGTGCGTAGAAAATACAAAATCATGACCAGAGCACTGAGTCTGACCCTGTGCTGTCTGCCTTCTGGTCGAGGGTGAGAGGGTTCACCTCAGAGGCAGCCAGGTCTCCGAGCACAGGAGACAGGCCCGGACTAAAGAAGGACACGTCAGACACTGGAAAAGAGGACGAAAGGAACGGAGCATAGGTGTCTAAACCAACCAATGGCAGGTGTGGGGATGGATGAATAGGAAGGAAGCATCTGCTTTTGTTTTGTGATGCTGGGGATTAAATCCAGGGTTCCATCACACTGAGCGGCATCCCCAGCCATTTTTTAAAAACTGATTGTATTGTATTGTATCGTATTGAATCATATTGCATTTTGAGACAGGGTCTCACAAAGTCTCTAAGTTGCTCAGGCTGGGCTTGAACTTGCAATCTTCTTGCCTCGGCCCCCCCACAGTGCTGGGATTATAGAGGTGTGCCACCACATCTGGCTGATTTGTTTTTTTACTGAGACAGGAGGTCAGGTTTTTCCTGAGAGCAAGTGAGAGTACAGGCTGAATTGAACCAAAATATTTATGTATCTGGTGAGAGCTGAATGGAATCAACCAAGGGAACAACAGATCCACATTGCCCATGACAAACTCATTCTGGAACACACACCTTGTAATACTTTGTTCTTTTTTTTTTTTTTTTTTTTTCTTCTCTGTACCTTGATTGGTTGAACTCGAATAAATTAAATGTGTCCACAACACAATGCCACCATAAAGTATACCAGCGACTAGGGCTTGTTCAGCTTCCCTGCACAGAACACTTCTCTGGACATTTTTAACTTCTGTACATTACCCCTCTACCCTGTGAGAAGAGAAAAATACTTCTACACTCCTGTAAGGCTGGCCTTTCTTCTATATTTATGTATCCATAATTAGATTATAAACTCATTCCAGGGAATAAATATATCTTATTCATGCCTTGCAAGACTAAGCATATAATATTTAAACACATCTCTGTTTTGGTCATCTCAATAATTGAGATTCTACACATACCTTTGAATTAAATTATAACATAGAAAGTAGATTTTTCTTTCATGCTTCCAAAAATGTACTTGTACATAGATTTAAAACTCTTACTATTCACACAGGTCATTTTTTGGATAACAAGCTCTTGTCTCTTCAGGGTATCAGTCCAACTGCTGATCAAATTTTCACAAATTCCAAATGAATTATGTTTTTCTATAGTCTATTAAAAACTCCAATTTAGAGAACTGTGTCTGTCATTCTTTTATTACAAACAGTATCTTCAGGCAAAATCCACTGACAAACATTTACAGATTAGACTTAAAAAGATCTTAAATTATCTTTATACGTAACAACATATTAAAATCTAAACAGCTGTGGACTTGACTATAATCAGATATGGTCTAGGAAATCACCTCAGTTACTTTTTTTCCAAAAGTTTCTCTGTATATCACACACTTAAGTTACAAAATAAGTGAATTTCAAAAAATAATACAATCAGTCAGTACAGGAAACTACCATAAGCCAAAGCATGGAACAGGGAAACCAGTAGCTACAACACATATGTTAAATGCAAAGAGACCTACTCTGCACTGTGTCAGCCTTCCCTTTGCTGGGACACGATACCTGACACCCACAATTTAAAGGAGGAAAGGTTTAAATTAGCTCACATTGCAGAGGATTCAGTCCATGGTCAGCTGGCTCCCAACAAGGAACATTGTGGCAGAAGGGAGTGGCAGAGCAAAGCTGCTTAGTTCAGGGACTGGGAAGCAAGGCAGTATAAGAAAGCAAGGGGCCGGGGACTATATACAGCACCAGGCCATGCCTCCATGACACACCCACACACACCCGGAAGTGTGATCCTCCAATCCCCCAGGCGGATCCCAAAGCCAATCAAGTTGACACCACCCTAACTGCCACAGGCGCATGTTCAGATGCCAAATCATTTCTACTAGTATTTTTGTCACACAAATTCTACTTCACTGCTTTGAACCCTTTCAGTAAATGACGCATACACGCACACACACACGCACGAGGGCACACACACACGCACGAGGGCACACACATACTCAAATGATAGCTAAGGATAATCTTTTAGCTTTTATCCACAAACAATATCTTACCTGATGCCCTTTAAACCAATGTTTCAAATGTTTCCAGCCACAACCAATAGCAAGAAAAATAAGTTGCAAACTGATTCAAATACATATCCATGAAGTTTTATGTAACAATGTCTAACTTAGTAATCACGACACACTCACAAATTTTTTTTATTCTTTACAATGCCAGTTTCATTCTACCAAAAATGAAACTCAACAGTTTGAAAATACTCCTCCAATAACTTTACTCGAATTGTTTTAAATGACATGATCCCAAATTGTTATTTGGAAAATGAATGCAATTTGCCCTAGAACCAGAAAGATCCCCGGACAGTATCTTTCTCCTTTACATACAGATGGATTCCAACTTAGGATAGCTCAACTTGTGACTTTACCATGGTACAAAAATGAAATGTATTCAGTACAAACTGGACCTTGAATTTCAGTGTTTTCCTGGGCTACTTAGCTGTGGCACAATCTCTCCTGATCCTGGGCAGCAGCGGCTCCCAGTGAGCCACGCAATCCTGAGGGGAAACACGTGACAGCCACACAGCACTGTGTGGCTCAGCCAGGACGTGCAGTAGGTGTGGGGTACTCAGTGCATTTCAACTTACGCTATTTTTATTATGAGTATATATTTGTGATATGTAAGGATACATTCATCTTGGTACATACACATATTGAAATACAGTCCTTTCGGTTTCTCCTTCCCTTCGCATATCTTCCCCTTCCCTCTCCCCCTAGATCCCCTTTCCTTCACCAAAAGGTCTGCTTCCCTGTTTCCTTTTATTTTGCTTTTTAATTTATTTATACTTTGGGTTTCTCATATAAGAAAAACCATACAATATTTAACATTTCTGATTTATTTTACTTAGCAGTGTGGTCTCAAGGTGCAGCCATTTTCCTACAAATTGCTTAAATTTATCTGTCTTTATGGCAGAGTAGTATTCCATGTATACCACATTTTCTTTGTCAGTTCATCCAATGATGGACATATAGGCTGTTTCCTAGATTTAGCTATTGTGAGTTGTACTCTTATAAACATAAGTACTATATACTGTATACTGTAATGTGATGTCTTTAACTCTTTTGGGAAGATACCCAAAATAGGTATAGCTGGTTCAAATGGAATTTCTATTTTTAGTTTGTTGAGCAATCTACATACTGATTCCAGTCATGGTTGTAGTAGTTTACATTCCCACCAACAATGTAAAAATGGCTCTTTTTTCCCTTTCAATCTTGTCAGCTTTTGTTGTTTTTTGAGTTCTTAGCGATAGCCACTTTCTGGGCTAAGATGGAATCTCAGTGTTGTTTTACTTTGCATTTCTCTTATGGCCAAAGATGCTGAATTCTTTTTCATGTATTTATTGGCCACTTGTACTTCTTCTAAGATGTGTCTATTCATTTTATTTTTTATTTTTTTATTTGTGTCTATTCATTTTAATTGCCCATTTTTTGACTGGGTCTTTAGTATTGTGGGTTCTAATTTTTTCAAGTTCTTTATATATTCTAGATATTAGTCCTCTATCTGGGGAGTAGCTGGCAAAAGATTTTTTCCCATTGTGTAGCTTGTGTAAGTCTGTTGGCTGTCTTGCTGTGCCAAAGCTTTTTAATTTGATATAATTTCATTTGTTGATTCTTGGTGATATTTCTTGTGAAACTGGGTTTCTATTCACGAAGTCCTTGCCCATGCCCATGGCTTCAAAAGTTTTACCCATTTTATCTCCCAGCATATTGTTTCAGTTTTAATATGTATGTCTTTGATCTGTTTTGATTTTAGTGCACGGTAAGAGACATGGGTCTAGATTCAATCTTCTGCACACAGATAACCAGTTTTCCCAGCACCATTTGTTAAAGAGGCTGTCTTTTCTTGATATATTAAATGTACGATGGATTGATCAGGATGCACCCCCATCATAAGCCACAGACCTTGTTCATATGTAGGACAGACACTGTCCAATGGGGAGAGATACTATCCATGGGGATCCCTTACACATTTCTGGGGCCTAGAGCAAATCATATTCCTTTTCTGGGGTAGCAAACTAGGATCACGTCATTAAAAGAACACGTGAGGAAAGTCAAGGGGGGCCGTCCGGGAGCATCTGTGCATCCCAACTGCCCCCCCGGGAGAGGGGAAGGAAAAGGAGAGGAGCTGTTCTGCAGATATTCAGCCAGGGAACTCCAGGATTCTGTGTGCCAGCGTGGTTGGGAGGATAGAACACTGAATCTGAAATCTGGGTACTTAGTTCAAGTCATAATTCTACTACTTTGGGCGAGACACTTTGCAGATATAATCTTTTTATCTGTGACAGATGACGAAGCAGGGGCTCTGTCTCTTATCTACCACTCTATTCCCAGAGCCCAGACTATTGACAAATAGCAAGTGCTCGGTGGATATTAGTAAAGAAATAAATGGATGGATTCTATCATGTTCAGATGGTTGCAAGCATGATGCCATGCCAATGGGTAATTTTTATTTTAAAATTCAGTCTGAAATAACTGGAGACCCATTTTGCTGGCAGCTTCACAGTACTGTATGATGAAATGCTTTTCTTTTTCCACACTTCCAAGACTAACAGTTGGGGAGGCACTGATTTCCAGCAATTTTCCATTTCTAGTCACTATTTCTTGAGAAAAGAAAGAAGATATTAACCCTTCTCTCCATATCCCCAGAATATATGCAACATGTGTGTTCTGAGACCAAAAATGCAAACATTGAGCCACTCTTTTCTCATGCATTTAAGTCATTTAACTCCATCTTGGTATCATGAACTGAGGTGACTGAAGGGAGTCACAGAAGGAAATTATAATCATAGTATCTAAGTTTGTATCTTACTAGTAATACTAGTAAAAGAAAGATAAACTTATTTTAACTGATCCACAATTATACTGGATCATCTTTGCTATCTTGTTATGGTTTAGATCTAAAATGTCCCCCATGCTGGCACGTAGCTCAGTCGTAGACAGCTTTCCCCAGCAAGCATGAGGCTTTAGGTTTGATTCCCAGCACCCCAGATAAAATAAAAACATAAAATGTGCCCCAAAAGTCTCATATGTGTGGAAAGTGACTAGATCTTCGGGGTGCTATACTCTTCAGTGGATTTATGCATTCATGAGTTCAGTAGCTAAATGTGCTGTTAGGAGGGGGGCTTGCTTGAGGGGAGTCATTAGGGGTATGACCTGGGAGGGTATATTCTTGTCCCCAGTTACTTCCTTTACTCTGTGTGTCCCAGCCACCATGATATGAACAGCTTTCCTCCACCAGATTCTTCTACCATGCAATTTCTGCCTTAGAACCAGGCAACCACAGACTGAGCCCCCCAAAACCATGAGCCAAAATAAATCTATCCTACTTTAAGTTGTGGGTTTTAAGTATTTTGTCCCAGTGATGGGAAAGTGACTAATATATACCTATAACTAGACATTGACAAAATAGATGAATAGATGAATCAGCCCTATATGCAATGGTCATTAGTTCTTTAGTTCATTCAGGTGCAGTATCTTGCTAAGTCTATGAGGGACACAAATGACCATCTTAACCTGATTTATCATGAAACTATTGAATAACTCTGCAAAATACTATCTGATTATATATAATAAATAATACAGACATGAATTCCTTAAGAAAGTTGGATAAAAAACAACAATTGACCTTCATAAAGAAACTTATCACCTAAAAGTCTAGGCTTTAGGGATGGCAAATAATCAGCTATTTTCCCCATCTTCTAGTACGTATATACAGCCAATTACTAACTGTGGTATTCTTGCCCTGTAAACACAGGTAGGACCTCAAGGTCCCTCTGAACACATCCGTTTAGACAACCACAACCGAATATGATAAAACTTGATGGTCATCTCTCAGTCTGTAACGGTTGATACATTGTGTCCACTTGAGAAGTTTAGCAGTTTAACAGAGCGACTCAGCAGGGAGCCAGGGGCCTCACTTTGGAACATCCTTATCCTGTGCAAGAGGAGGGCGGGGAGATGGCGTGAGTGCTACACCAGCCCTAGGGCGGGTAGCCTGCTTACAATATAAGGGAGAAGAGGCTTGTTCCCCATTTTTGGCTCTTGTTGCTTCTGCTGCCTTCTGCCGTCTTCTGCCACCTTGAACCGTTGCCCCTGTGCCATGCCACCCTGCCTTGGAGCCAGTTGGTTATGGACTGAAACCTCCACAAACTGTGAGCTAAATAAACCTTTCCTTCCTTAATTTTGGGTGTCAAGTATTTTGTCTCAGCAACAAGAGAAAAGTAACTAAGACACAGTCTCAACCTCTTTTAGCTGGACAAAAGTATTTGCGTACTTCAACTATCACATGAATCAAATGCTGACCAAGAACACACCAAAATGAACACGTTCAACTCCAAAAATTCATCCAAATTGATGTGGTCTAATGAAATATTATTTAACTACAGGTCTTAAGTTACTTAAGCTACGTGATGATTGAATTTTAAATTCCAATAAATTACTTTATAATTATGAAGAATTATCCTACAAGAAATCACAGGAATTAAATTATAAAATTAACATATGTACATTGTAACAAAAAATACAAAAATTATATAAAGTAAGAATTGGAAGTTTACCAACCCTTCTATAGTCCATTCCCCAGAGTTAGCCAAGATTAAGTTTGGTAAATGTCTTGCAAACTTCTTTATTTCTCATTCACTCATTTATTATGGTACTGGGTATTAAGCACAGAGCTTTTGCACTGAGCTACATCCAAAGCCCCTTTCTAAAATTTTTTGAGTTGCTCAGCCTGGGCTCAAATTTGCAACTTTCCTGCCTCAGCTTCCCACAATGCTAGGATTATAGATACATGCCACCAGCCCTGGCTCCAAACTTCCTTTATATTTATGCAAGGAAGAAGGGGTGTGTGTGTGTGTGTGTGTGTGTGTATTCATGTGCGAGGAATACTAATGGCATTTTTTGTTACAAAAGTATTTCCAGCAAATTTTAAATTTGTAGAAGGAATGTACTATTAGTAGCTGAACAATAATGCAAAATTTAATGACATTTTATTTTGTGTTTCCCACAGCTGAGAGTCTGAACGTGTACAAAATGAAACATGGGGGAACATGCACTAACATAGCACTTTCCCTTTCAATTAATCTAGGAGTTTGTTTAAAGTGAAAATGAAAGTGCTCAAATTCCTTAAATATAAACCCAGCTCTTTTTTTAACATGATTGACTTTTTTTTTTTTTAAAGAATCCATCCAAGTTTTGTTGAAACTCAAAAAACAGAACTTTCTGTTGAAAAGCATCCTTTACACGTGGCGCTTCCACAAATGTCGAAAATGAAGTCTACTGCACACGGATCGGCGCGCATCCTCAGAGTCTCATCTCCACAGATATTCCTGAAAATACACTTCCCCAGAAACACGGGGTGGTCGTCAAGAAGAAAGCGCACCCAGCGCTCAGTCCACACTTCCATTTCACGGGAAAGCGGACTCTTACGAACCGTGGCAGCACAGCCACGCCCACGTCTCCTGTAGTGCTCCCTGCACGAAAGCACGCTGCCTCCTGGCACTCTTTCACCCTAGGAATTTTATTCTCCAGGCAGGTTCTTACATGGTGTCAACACGAGTTTTTATCTGTACTAAGCGGTCTCTGTCCCCAAATCTAACTCCTTAGTGCCTGCATGCCTCTGTCCCTGGTCACCCAGCTACCCTAGAGCCTTTAATTCCTTCCCCCCACTGCAGGCTCAGTTCCGGACTTGCCCATCCACCACACTCCTGCTGGTCATCTCCACTCTGCCCCGACTCCGCCCTTCACAGTCATGCTGAGCACAGTCCTGAGGCTCCATGAAGGGAAAAGCATGCATGCACATTTCCAGATATGGAGCTACCAGTTGTCAGAGATACAGATCATACCTATAAGTACTTTAAGGATAGCAAAAGGTATGATTACCTTATTAATAATAACAAGATAGTGTATGGAAGGACAGAAGGTTAGCACTTCCCCTGACAAGGATGGAGCAGAACCTTGGGTCGGACAATAGCATACAGTTAAGGAACTGCCATCTACTTGGTGGCATCTAACCATCGTTTTTAAGATAGGTAACAGGAAGCAGGGAGATATTTTTCAAATGGCAAGGGGAACAAGTGATCAAGAGAGGATGGAAGAGGGGAGAGAAAGGGGATTTTTTTTTTAATTGAAGAAAAAAATTGAAATAGTGCTTTTGAAAATGGGAAGGGGACCAAGAGCTGGAAGTAGCAGGGAGGGATGGGAGGTAGGAGATGAAAAAAGAATTCAGATGTGTTACTTATATGTACAACTCCCCATAATAAATGTAATCATTATGTACTGCAAACATGCACTAATAAAAATAAGTACATAAATAAACAAACAAACAAAGACTGGTAGGAAGAATCCGATCCTCACAAATGATGACACAGCCACTGTCTTATTTGGGTACTATACTCACATGGGGATAGATACATGTTCCAAGCACGTAGTTATCCCTATCACCGGTGAAAAATCAACCTTTGAAAGCTGACATTCAAATGACGCTCTTAATTTTGAAAATAACAATCATAATGATATATCAGAAGTTCAACAAAGATAAAAGTACAAGAGACGAGTTGAAGAAATATGGTAAAAGATTCTTTGCTTTTGTTTTCCCTCATTCTGTCTTTCAGGTCACATCCACTTTTTGGCACCTCTGAGGAATCGTACAACTGTGAAGAATCACTTTGAGAATTACTATTTGCTACACATTGACACTGTCACTTTAAAAAAATAGACTTCACAAGTTAAAGCAGGGTCAACCTTAGAGAAATATGGAGCAGAAGGTAGAGTTCCTATATATTCCCCATCCCCACACATGACTACCACTTTTGTCAATATGCCCCTGAAGTGGTATACTTCTTGTATCTGAGGAACTGACATTGACATATCATTCTCACCCAGAGACCAGAGTTCACACTGGTGTTCATTCTTGGGGTTGCACATTTTATGGGGTGGACAGACCCATGACATGAATCCACCAAGACAGTAGCATATAGAGTAGTTTCACTGTCTTTAAGTCTTTTTCTCTACGTATTTGTCACTCACTCACTCCCAACCACTGACAACCACTACCTTTTTACTGTCTCCATAGTTTTCCTTTTCTAGCTTGTTATACAGTTGAAGTCTTACAGTTTGTAGCCTTACCAGATTGGTTTATTTCACTTGGTAACATGCACCTAAGGTTCTGCCCTTTCTTCCCACGGTTTGAGTGCTTTTTGTTTTTTAGAACTCAATAATCTACCATGGTCTAGATGCGCAAGTTTGTTTACCCACTGAAGGACATTCTAGTTGCAACCAAATTTGGGCGATTATGAATAAAGCACCTATAAACATCCTAGAGTAGATTTTTGTGTGAACATAAATTTTGAACTTTCTTGGGTAAATACTAAGGAATGCAATCACTGATTATATGGTAAGAGTATATACAGTTTTATTTAAAAAAAAACTGCCAAACTTCCTTTCAAAGATACATTCACTTTAATTAAACAGTGTCGAGACCTATATAAAGGCAGAGTGAATGACACTTTACACACTGTAAATTGATAATAATGGGTAGTGTTCTATTTTATTTATCTCTTGCTTCTTAGAAGCTGCATATTTGCACTTCTCCCAAACATTAACAAGATGTTTTATAAATAATGTTGTTTTGTATTTGGATTAATATGTATATGTAAAATCAAAGGTAGGTGTGGTGGCAAACACCTGTAATCCCAGTTACTCAAAAGGCTAAGTCAGGAGGATCATAAGTATGAGACCAACCTGGACAACTTAGCAACACCATCTCAAAAATAAAACAAAAGAGGCTGGAGATGTAGCTCAGTGGTTCCTGGGTTCGATCCCCAGTAATTTTTTTAAAAAGGGTTTTTTCCTTCTGATCACAGAGGCCCCTAGCTATACACCTGGGCAACAGCTAGCCCAGCAGTGGCAGGAGGATGTACACCAGCTCTACTGTGAAAAGTATGGGTTTTCCTGTCCCAGGTGCCAACTCTCAATGCACCCCAAAGGTCCCAATCCCCCCTACGCTGCTAAAGATAGTATATTCCCTTCAATCCTCCTTCAAAAATGCCACAAAAGTGGCTTCCTCAGCTCATAACTCTAGCCTTTCTCCTGGGAAGCCAAGTCTGGGAAATTGGGCCCTCAAAGAAGGGGCACTGGAGGGGCTGCCAAATGGATCTTGCTAAGGTTCTCCACCAACTGGGCAGGATTCAAGGGCCTGCTGCATTAGTTAACAAAGGCCCCAAAGTCCTCTTGGGACACCTCCTTTCCAATTCCTCCTTCCAGGCACCATGTGGCTTCCTGCTCTGTAAGTCCTCTTTCCAATAATAGGGAAGGATCACTTATATTTTGATAAACATAGGTTGAATATCCATTATCAGAATACTTGAGACCAGAAGTGTTTGGAATGTTTTTTTTTTTTTTTTTTTCCAGAACATCTGCATGTAACTGATGAACTGTCTTGGGGGAAAGGACTCAAGTCTAACCACAAAATTCATTCTATCTCAGGTACACCTTCTTCACACAGCTTGAAGGTAATTTTATCCAATATTTTCAGTGTATCTGCACTTTGGCTGTGACATCACATGAGACCAGGTGTAAAATTTTCCATTCGTGTACCTTGTTGGCACTCAAAAACTTCCATATTTTGGGGCATCTGGGATTTTGTATTGTCAGATCAGGGATGCTCAAATCTGTACCCTTCATAGCCTTTACCCCAACTGTAGCTCTAACTTTCCCAGCTATTTCTAATATACTTAGCAAATGTATTCAGCAAATACCTACCATGAATCACAGCTGCTCTTTAAGTCTTTATCACCTGCTATGAATTGGAGGGAGCCTTGTTATTGGTTGGACAAGCTCTGTCATTAATACCTTCCTATCCCAAGGCTACTCCTGGGGCCATCTTGAGAGTTCAGCTTCAAGTTCTCTGGTTATTACTACCTTTACTCTTTTATTTCTCTATTCCCCAATGCCACAAATCTGGCTTAGTCATTTACTCATCACAATATGCAACACCACAACTTAAAGGAAAAGAGGTTTATTTTGGCTCATATTTTCAGTCTGTAGTCAGCTGGCTCCAAGGCAAGAAGACATGGCAAAAGTCCATAGCAGAGGAAAAGCTGCTCACATCATGGCAGCCAGAAAACAGAGCGAAGGAAGGAATCGGGGAGGAAGTCATACTCTACAGGTGACCCACCTCTTCTGACCAGGCCTCAGTTCCTAACATCACATTTAGCTATAGTTCACCGGGATTCAATCACCTTTCAAAAGCCCCACCTTTGAGCACATGAGGCTTCAGAGGGCATCCAGATAGTAACCATAACGTTCCACCCGACCCCCAAAAGACTCATGCACATCTCTTTATGCAAATGCACTTAGTCCACCTCTAAGAGTTGCCAAAGTCTTAGCAGTTTCAGCATTGCTGAGAAGTCCAAGTCCAAAGTCTCCTCTGAGACTTAAGGGAAACTCTCGGCTATAAGCCCCTACAAAGATCAAAAAGAAAGTTAAACATTGCCAATATACAATGGCATGGGGTAAACATTCCCATTCCAAAAGGGAGGAATATGTGAATGGAAAGAATTCAGCCCAAAGAGACTGAAACCCAGCAAGGCAAACACTAAATCCTGTTGCTCAGTGTCCAGGGCAAAGACACCAGCTCCAAACAGCTTGGGAGTCCCCACCCCAGGGCACTGCTGGTAGCTGTAGCCCTTGTGGTTTCTCTTAGGATGGCATGGCTCACTCAGACATTCCATGTTCCTTGCTTCTCCAACTTCTTGGGGGTCTCCACTGCACTTTTGGCTTCACTCTCACAGCTTCACACACTGCCCTCTCAGGAGCACACTGACTGGCCATCTTCTGAAATCTGGGTGGAAGCCTCCCTGACCCCACAACTCTTGCATTCTACATGCCTATAAAACCAAGACTAAGTGGATGATGCCAAAATCGGCTGCCACCTCAACCAGTAGCTGGGCCTTCTTGTATCATAGCTACAGAGGCCTCTCAGTGCCCAGATGGTAGAGCACTGTGAACCGTATCCTAGGAAATCAATTTCCTAAGTGGCATTTGTGAGCAGGGTGCCCTGGGGTTCTCCTCTCAAAGCAAAGTCTTCACTTTCACATCTTTTTACCCCGAGGAAGATAGGATCTTTCTGATTCCCTGGATGCCCTCAAGGCATACTTCCTATTGTCCTGATACAAAGTACTTGGCCTCATTTTCATCTTTTCAGCAACCTTGCTCTCCAAGTCACCACCTTTGCAGGTACTTCCTTTATGGCCCTGTTGAAAACTTTTCAATGGGCATTTTGCTCTTGTTTCTCAGAGTAGGTCTCACTAAAAGCAGCAAGTAGTAACCACACTACAGCTTGAATGTTGGGCTGCCTTGAAAATTCCTCAACCAGATTGATTGGTCCACAGCCTAATCTTAGTCTCTAGCAACATCTCAGGACATGAGCAAAATGTAGACACATTTTCTGCCAGAGCATAATATATACATGGTCTCTAGCTCAACTGCCAATGGAGTCCTTGATCTCAACTGAAAGGTCCTGAGCCTGGTCTTCTCTGTCTGCATTGCTATCACCATTCTGATCTTCTTAGCTCTAACCAGAATCTCCAATCAAGCTCAGTTTATAGCATTCTAAGGCTGCTCTTCCAGCCAGCATCTCCAAATGTTCCCAAACTCTTCTTGCAAGCCAGTCCCAAAGGCTTCTAAACCACAGGGTCAGGTAGTCACAGCAATGACACCACTCTTCTGGTACTAAATCTCTCTTAGTCACTTTCTTTTTACTGGGACACAACACCTGACACCACAATTTAAAGGAAAAGAGGTTTACTTTGGTTCACATTTTCAGAAGTTTCAGTCCTGTATGGTCAGCGGCATGGTGGAAGGGCCTGGGCAGAGGAAAGCTGCTCATATCATGGCATCCAGAAAGCAGAGTGAAGGGAGGAACCGGGAGGGAGATGCACCCTTCCAGGCCATGCCTCCAGTGACCTACATCTTTTGACCAGGCCTCACTTCCTAACATCACATTTAGCTACAGTGCACCCATAATTCAATCACATTTCAAAAAGCTCTGCCTTTGGGCACATGAGTCCAGATATAAACCATAAAAGCCACCTGACTATCCCTCAATCCCCAGGCAATGAAGCATTCAAAAGATCATTCTAACCCTTCTAGAAAAGACGAGTACCTCTCCTCTTCCATGAAGCTCAAACTTATGAGAGCCTTCTGATCCCTTCTTTTTGGGAGAATTTGTCACACCACTTAGCATTGACATTTATGTACATTAAAACAACTGGGTTTCTTCATTGCTTTTTGGCTAAATGCTGCCTTTCTACCTTCATGTATAATTTCTACTACCCAACGTTTTCGTAGGCACGTTTGGTGTGCAATACCCTTTTTGACTACTTGATTTCAAAGATTAAAAATGCTAAATTGAAAGACATGCATATAAAATTAGAAAGGTGATCCCTGAAGATTAAGGATGCTCCTTCTAAGAAAAAACTGACCAGCACTGGGAACTAGTCTCAAAAACAGCCTTTCTTTATACTTTTCGGTGTCCTTATTTTAATGAAGAGATTCTTGGTCATATTTTTCCATTCCAAGTTCCCCATTATCCTTGGTAAAATCCAACTCACATCCATGAGTTGTTTGTACATGGTCTCCTCCCCAACTGATCCAGGGACCAGACATATGTGAAAGTAGCTGTGCCAGGAAATAGGGTTTCTGACACTAAACTACCAGCTGCAGATGAGAACAGTTAAGTTGCTGAGCAAAAAAGCTACTTTTCAAATAATATTACAACACATTACTGGAAGTTGGAGAGAGGGGTTCCTTCCTTTTACAACTCTTCCATATATGACTTTTTAACAACTTTCCCTCATATCCTCCTCAGGAGTTGACTCACACCCATTAGCTTCCAAAAGAAAAAATATAAAGATTTTTAAAGAAATCAATGAGGCTGGGCAAGGTGGCACATGTCTGTAATCCTAGCATTCAGAAGGCACAAGTTCAAGGCCAGCCTGAACTACATAGTGAGACCCTGTCTCAAAAAATAAGAAAGGAAAAAAGAGAGGAAGGGAAGGAAGAAGGGGAGGAGGAAGAGAGGGAAGGAGGGAGGGAAGAAAGAAAAAGGAGAGAGAGAGAGAGAGAGAGAGAGAAAGATAGATAAGATAGACAAATAAAAAATTAGAAAGGTGGTAGGTGGTGGTGAGCAGAACTGTTAACAGACACCCAGGATTACAGCCTTTGCCCTGTGCCTCCAGGCCTAGAAAACACCCAAAGTAGGGTCATGTGTAGTGTCACCAGCCAGGGCATGGAGCAGATGAACACGGAGGACTAAATTTCCAAAGACAAGGCCCACTACCTATGGGCTCCAGGGCTTTATCCAGCCAGCCTCTCCCTACTCCAGTTTCTTTCTACAGCTGTAAGAGGAGGACAACACTGTCTGCACAGCCTACCACTGACTGTCTCCACCAGGATCATACAAGGTGAGCCAGGATCAAGGTCAGCAGCCCCTCCCCACCACAGCCCACCACAGCCACATGCCTGCAGGTCCTCATGGCTGTTCATCTTCACTAGTCACACCGCCCCCCTAGATTACCTGGTTATCCACATTTTACAGATGAGCGGACACAGGTGGTCAGAGGCCCTGTCGAAGGTCACCAGCTAGTAAGTTATTCCACTTCATCCTTTAACCACCACTTCATACCGCCTCCCTCTACACGATGTGTAGAAATAACTTTTGGGACTAAAAATCTGTACACGTTTAGTAAAAAAAATATATAAGTCACCAAGAAGCTGGCTACCAGGTTTGATTTACTCATTTCTTTTTCTCCCACCTTCAATTCCATCAAAGTCCTTTCCCCCCACTTCCCTTTAGTCCTCTTACCTTCATTGTAGTGTCGTTTTTAAGCTTTTGTTATTAACACATTGAGAACAACAACAATAACAAAAAATGAAAGCAACTTTCAAAAGTGCACTCACCAAAATGACTTGTCTGAATACTATTTTAAGTGGAACTAAACAGTAAGAATACAGGGCACACTTCGAGTTTTTCTCTTTAACAACCCCTTTCTTAACTTTTGACAGAGCTGAGACCTCTATAAATATAAAATGACAGTGCTTAGTAAAAAGACAGAATTCCCCAGTAAATTTTAAACAGTCACCATGAAACCAAAAGTCACTTCCATTTGAGACCATCAGTACATAATTACACTTGAATTTTATCAGATTAGGAAAAAAAAAAAAAAAGAACACAGAAATCTAAATGCTACATACAGCTTTCACAGAAGTGGGCTATTTACCCCCAAAACTTAATAAGAGGCTCCTCTCCCTGGGCCACACAACACGTTGTTCGTCTCCTCTCTTTATCGTCATCCCCAGGTTATACTGTGGCCTGTTTTCACATTCGTCTCCCCCACTAGATGGAGAGGGCTGGGGGAAAAAACAACATTTTATTCATCTTCGAATTCCGAGAATGCCCGGGTACATGAAGATCCTTGACACAGGTCTGTTGAATAATGGAACAGAAATTCACATTTAGCAGGAAAACACGCGGCTTTCAGGCAAACTGGGGTTACCAGAGGGCAGAACATTGGTGATGACTGGCTCACGATTTGCCTAAAGAAAATGATTCTCAAGCTTTCAGTTCTTGAGAAGAAAAACTAGACGTGGTATATTTTTCAAACCATCCTCCACAGACTGGAGGGGGCTCGCTTTCTGTTGGGATGATATGGACTTTCTGAGTTAGAAGTTACACCATCACTGTCACAGATCTGAGCCCTTGAAAAGCAACCCTCCTTTCCTTCTCCCGCAGCTCGCCTCACTTGGCCCCAACATCGCCAGCAGAACCAAAGCATGAGCCTGTTTATTGCCACCTGCACCCGAATTTTTTGTCCTTATTCCTCCTTTGCCCACACTTTCCTACACCCCATACTATTTCACCTCTAACAACACAGTCTTTGAGGTCACCTCACATATGAGAAAACCTTGTGTTGAGTCACACTGAGAGGGCCCCCGTTTTGCTACCTCCTGTCCTAACCAGGACCCCCACCCCCACCCCAAAACCTTCCATCAAAACGCACATGCCCAGGGCTTAGGCCCCTGTGCTTAGGCGGGCAACAGGTGGCTTTGAAAAGCTCTCCATGAGGCGAGGCAGCCCTGCGACACTAGCACCAGGGGACCGCTCCTCCTTGGCGCAGTCCCCGCAGCGCGCCGCCCGAGTGGCCGCCACCGCGGCGGGAAGCGGGTCCCGCGCCTGCAGACAAGAGCACCCCGCCCCCACCGCGCTCTGCGCGCCGCCCGGCGCCTCGGGGCGCCCCGGCCCGGGTCCCTTTTTCTCCCGAAGTCTGCGGGGACTTCCCTCGCCGCCACCAGGCCACTTTCTTCCCATCAACTCAGTCTCTCAAGGGACCTGCGACGCTAGAACTTGAAATTCTCACGTTCGGGCGGTTGAGAAATGACTACCCTCGGCCAGCCGGACACCCTGCCCCCGCACCCCCGCCCGGGCGCGCGGCCTCCCCCGACGGCAGCACACGCCCCCGCGCGGGACGCCGCGGACCCGGGGCGGCGCTAGGTGGCGGCTCCCGCTCCCGCGTCACCCGCCCCGCCCCCCGCGGGACCCGAGCCGCGGGCGCCGGGGAAAAGGGAAGCGCGCCCCGGACGTGCACAAAGGCTGCCGCCCGCCGGGGTCCGCCGCGCCCGCCTCCCGCCTCCCGCCGTCCCGGGCGCCGAGGCCGGACGCGCGCACCGCCCGGGCCAGGCGGCCTCGAGGGCCTGCGGCGGCGGCGCGCACACGTGGGCACCTGCGGCCCCGCGCACGCACCTGAGCGCGCCCCCGCCCCCGCGCCTACCTGTTCCCGCGCGCCACGCGCCGCCGAGGTCTCGCGGCCGGAAAGTTGTCGCGCGGAGTCCGCGGGGCGGCGAGGGGTGCGGGCGGCCGCCGGGCGCGCTGCGCGGCTGCGACTCGGCGGCGCGGAAAAGGAGAAGGGGAAGGGGAGGAAGGGGCGGGCGCGGCGGCGCGGGTGAGCCCCCTCCGACCCCGGCTGCTCGCCCGGGGACTTCTGCGCTACTTTCATCCGCCCCCGCGTTGGCGACTTGCCTGTCCCGCGAGACCCTGGTCGTCGCCTCGGCGGTGGCGCGTGTGGGCCCCGGACTCAGGTCCCCCCGCGCGCTGCAGGGCTCGCGCCTCCGCTCAGAAGGGCGAGCTCTTGGGCAACGTAACTTTACCCCTCTGCAAAAGGAGGGAAGTGGTAAAGCCGAGCCCGGGCGAACCCACGTGTTGTAGGGCTGGAAACTTAAAACAGCTTGGGGGAGAAGGGCTTCAAAAAAAAGACGGAGTCCGGTTCTGGGTTTTGGAAGGCTTCCATGCAAAGCGGGCCCAAGAGTTTGAAGTCCAGTAGCTTCACGTGCAAGCTGCTGCTGTAACCTCGTAGGAGTATTGTGAGAATTAATAAGGTGAGCCCGGAGGGGCCTGCCTAGTGCCCGGCGCACACCAAAGGCGCTATTTAGGGGATACAGATCCCTGGAACCGGTCAGAGAGACCTGAGAGAGGAAATCACACTGATTGCCAGCTATGTGCCAGGTGTTCGAAATGCCCGGTGTGCTAAATTTACACACAAACGTGTGCGTGAGCAGTATGCCGATGTTATCGCTCCAAAAAGTAAGGCTCGGAGAAGTCTTGTAACTTGCTCAGTGTCTCACAAACTTCTGCCGTATTACAAGTACCCAGTTTTTCCACAGTTCCATGTCACAAATATTAATATGTAAATTATCACTCTTAACTTCTTGTTGGGACAACAGAAAAAAAGAAATTCCCCGTGAGAGAACAAAGTGCCTCAGAATACCTACTCATGAATTTTTACTGCAAAATTTCCCCACCTCAGAACAAAAGCAAATGAAATGTTTTCCTGCAGGTGAAATGCCCTGCTGCAAAATCAAGAAATGGCTTTACTGATGCGTGTGCAGCTCGCACATTTTCTCTGGTAGCACACTATGTTTACTTTTCCTATCATTTATCCATACTACTGCAGTTCAAATTAATGGATTTATAATCTACCCTGAAGAGGCTTATAAATAACAAATGAAAAAAACTCTTTTGTGCAAGACACTTCACATACTTTTTCTGTGAATTTCCACATCTCTTTGTTGTAGTTATAATTACCATTAGCAGGTGAAAGTTGGAAAGTATGTTAATTACTACAGATAGTCAGAATTTGAACCCAGTTGTGCCTGGATCCTAAACCGTGGCTCTTTTTTCTACACCTAGGCGAGAAAAGAACAAACTATTAAAATACATTAAGTCATTTATTTTGTGCAAAGTAGGGGGAAAGGATATGTCAAATTATGATAGCTATTTTCTTAAACTAAGTTTCTATAATGGGATAATTAAACATAAAGCCCATATCCACAGTGTAGTGTTCTAAGGCGAGGAAAGGAGAGTGCCCATTACAGTATCAGGAATAGAGAGCATCTGTGGAGTGAATTCATTCATAAATACTGTAATCAGTAAAATGGTAGTTACTAGGAGCTCTGTGCATGTGTGTGTGTGTTTGTGTGTGTGTGTTGCCAAGAATGAACCCAGGGTGTTGCATATGCCAGACAAGTGCTCAACCACTGAGCTACATCCCAGCCCAGTGGTCCCCCTTAAGTTACAACCTTTCAATAGAATTATTCTTGTGAAATGACAATGTAACGAAGGACCTCCCCGCGTTGGCTTATAAACTGGCAAGTTAAATTTTAAAAGGGAACGAAAAGAGTAGAAGAAAAGACGCTGGGCACAGTGGTGCACACCTGTAATCCCAGCTATGTGGGAGGCTGAGGTAGGAGGATCCAAAGTTTGAGCCTGGGTAATTTAGCAAGACCCAGAATCAAGATTTTAAAAAACCAGGTGGGCTGGAGATGTAGCTCAGTGGAAGAACACTTGATTAGCATGCACAAGGCTCTGGGTCCAATCTCCAGTACTGTAACAGTGGGGAATTAAAGGACCACAGGGGAGAGGAAAGGGGGAGTGAGGGGAGACATCTTTTCCTTTGCCTGCTTCTCAGAGGGAAAAGACTTTATACTTCAGAAAAAAACCACAGAGGTGCATTGCATTTTCTATCTGAGAAATGGGAGCCCTAGTTTGACTTTTATTGTATCGGTGTAAAACTGGTATTTTTTAAAGATGGAAATCAAACCTGCACCTGTGCCTTCCCTCCTCAACACATCAGTCCCTCGGAGGCTTTGGATGTGGGGGATGGGGGTTGCATGTTTAATAAAGAAGGCCCCTTTGCTACTTCTCCCTCTGGCAGGGAAGCATTCATGCAGGAAGTGGACTTTCAAAGACTCTCAAAAACAAATTCAATAAAGGAAGTGAGAGGGGCACACATACAACTTTCAAGGAATTTTTCAGGGAGTCAGAGAGAGAGTTGAAATGGGGGATCTAATCAATGGAGGAATGGCTCCTTTTAGCTTTTATCCAGGCAGACTCACCCCAAAGCCCATGATCCTTAGCCGATGCTGCTAACGGCTTTGCAAAAGAGCACCTCAGCCCCTCTGGTCTAGACACTGCAAGCGGCAAAGTAGAAAGGGAAGGAAGAAAAAGGGACTCTATGCTTTCTTAAATGAGCTGCAGAAGAAATGAGGGGCTTTAGCCTGAAGCTGCAAGCAAATTGATTCCCCAGTCCCAGGTGGAGACCAGAGCTCCCCTTGGTCACACACCTGTTAGCACAACCCTCATGTGCGAGTGTCACTAGCAGGGCCAGCAGTGAGTCAGTTTTAAAGTGCAGGATCTGTCCTTGTGTACAGTCTGCAGAGCTGCACACCACATAACTACTCTTCATACACTGATTTCCACTTGGGGTCACCATCTGCAAAGAGAGGACTCCAGCTACCATGCCAGGTGCTGCTCTCAGCTACTTACCCAAAGCAGCAAAGGTTGCTGGGGGCTTGAGGCTGCAATGCCCATGCCCACCGTGCGGAAGAGCCACCATCTTTGACCTCCACCTCTCCTTAGATGCCCCCATGAGGCAGATTGGAGACCATGTCCCAGTAGCCAGAACTTTCTCCGCTGGTGCAGAAGTGGGGATATTCCAGTTCTGCAGACAGCTTTAACTCAGGAGGCACTAACACAATCAGGTCCACTGTAGGGGTAGAGACTAAAGACCCCAGTCCCCTGCCCTGTCCCAACTACACAGCCTGGCATGATGCTGGTAGTCAGTTTAATCCTTGCAGATACCTGGGGTGGGGGAGGCCACCAGTCTCTCTCCCCTGGGCCATAAAGAGGAATTTTGTGATCATCTTTTTCAAATACTGAGAAGCCTTTGTAGTATCTATGATTTTTTTTTCTTATGCGTTTACTTTTTGTTTCTTGTTTATTTTGTGGTACTGAGGATCAAACTCAGGGGCACTCTACTACTGAGTTACTTCCCCAGCCCTTTTTATTTTTGTCTGAGACAAAGTCTCACTAAACTGCCCAGGTGCGACTCAATGTTCCATTTCCTTTTAGGACTCCCCCTGCTCCGTTCTGCTGTGGTGGTTGTTACTTTCCCAAGTTGTTCCACATTACTGGGGCATCAAAAGAATATTTGTAGGTGGGAACTGCTGTGTTTCCCTCCTTTAAGTTCATATATTGAATCCTAACCCCTGAAGCGATAGTATCAAGAGGTGGGGAGATTTGGGAGGTATGGTTATTAATCCTGATGTGTCAACTTCATTGGATTATAGAAAGGCCTAGCCGATTAGTAAAGCACGCTTTTGGGTATGTTGAGTGGGTGTGGAAGTGTGACCTGTGGTGCTATATATGGCCTTTACCCATTCCTCTCTGACACTGTTCCCTTGCTCTGCTTCCCAACCTCCATTAACAAATTATCTTTGCTCCACCATGCCCTTCCACTGTGCTGTTTCTGCCTTAGAGCCAGCCGACCATGGACCAAATTCCCTGAATACATGAGCCAAATTAAACCTGTCCTCCTTTAAATTGGGGGGTTGGGTATTGTGTCTCAGCAGTGGGAAAGCTGATGAAAACAGATGATTAGGTGATGAAGGTAAACCACAGATTGGTTTAGTGCCTTTACAAAAGGGGCCTCAAAAATGCTTTTGCTCTCTTTCCTCCCTGTGAGGATACAGTATGACTGTAGTCTACAAAGCAGAAGAGGGCCTTCCCTAGAACCCACACATATTGACACACTAGTCTTGGGATTCCAGGCTCCAGGTCTATAAGAAATAAATTTCTGTTGTTTATAAACCAATCAGTCTGTTATTTTGTTCTAGTAGTCTGAACTAAGACAGAATGTATATAAAGTACTCTCCCTATTTCCTATCTGTGCGCTTGCTGAGGGAAGGGGGTAAATACAGTAAATAGCCCCAAGGAAATATCTTACATCTCTAAATAAAGGCAAAGCAATTATCAAGAAACTGCAGGAAATCCTACCAAAATTACCTTTCCATTCAGAGCTGTTATCTCTACACTGAAGAAAGTATGCCTTGGTGGAAAACAATTCTCTTAGCTTTTGTGATTCTGTATCTACTGGTTCTCCTAACACCCACATGTACTTGTTTGGTTCCATCTTTTTTCTCCTTTCCTAAACGTAGTGACCCTTCAGTATTCTAGCCTCAGACCTTATTTGTTATCTTCTCTTATTCTTGTTCCACCTGTGTCCTTAATAAGCACATTGTAAATCACTTAAAGGCCGGTAGATCCAAATCCGCAGCACTGGGAGATCCTGAGTTAATAGATGTCTATTTTTCACTTCCTGCTGAATATCTTCCCTGCAACGTCCATCAGCCCACTCAGCGTTCTAAACTGACTTCAACATCTCAGCACAATAACTAGTTTCATTGTTCAATTTTCTTAATTTCAAAAGCACCACCATTCTCCCAAACACTCAAATTTGACGGCTGGGAACCTCTTTGCTTCTTCTCTGTCCTTCTCTCCCTGTAGCATGCCTCCCAAATTCTATCCAAAAATGCACTTAAAGTAAGTTTGGTGTACTTATTCTCACAATGTCTGTCTTGTTTTGTCTTGAAATATAGGATGTGGGTGTTTCTTATAGGCTTTTATTTTCCAGTACTGGGGGTTGAACCCAGGGTTTCACACATGCTAGGCAAACACTCCCCACTGAGCTATATCTCAAGCCCTAAGATGTGACAGTTTTAAGGAAAGTCTTTAAAAATAAATTTAAACAGCAATATATAGATATTTAGGTCAATTTCAATGATAGTATTTTTCAGTCTCCAAAAAAATTATTTTTGACAAAAAGGAGATATAAAATCCAACATCTACCTCAAATAATTAAGCAGCCTAAAATTATGTACAGTTATGTTTGCCTACTATAAGAAAATAGTAATATTTTGAAACAATACGTTGATCATTTTGAGAAGAGATTTTATTTTATGATGAAAAATTTAAACATAAAAGATAAAATAGTAAAATAATCCCCCATACAACCATTGCCCAGATACCAAGTTTTGCCACATGAGTAAAATATATGCTTTCTCTTCTTTCCTTTGTTGGCATATTTAAAGCAATCTTCAGATACCAGCTTATTTCACCCCTACTTTCTTCACTATGCCATTATAATTGTATTTTACAAAAGGAACACATAAGCTTCTTCAAAGAAGCACATAAATTATAGAAGCATATACCAGTGTTACAACGCCATTTTACCACCAGCAAAAATGAGTTATAATTTGGTACTGCATAATTCTCAGTCCACATTCAAATTTTCTCTATTGTGTCAAAAATGTGTTTTCCAACTTTTTTGGTATTGTTTTGTATTAATTAGGAAACACACAAATTCTGCCCATTGCATTTGGTCATGTCTCCAAAGTTCTTTTTCATCTTCTTCCTGTTCCACGCCATTGACCTGTAGAAGAGACCAGGTCCCCAATGTCTGAATGTCTGACAATCTGCTTTTTTTTTTTTTTAACTGGGAGTCGAACTCAGGACCTTGTGCTTGCCAGGCAGGTGCTGTGCTGCTAAGCTATATCCCTGGCCCTGACATTCTGCTTTTGTCTGCTTACTTCTTTCTTTGAACAATTTGTTCATCTATTCTCATATTTCCTGTAAGCTTGTGCAAATCATTTTGTTTTCTCTATTTTGTGTCTTTCCCCCTACCTTTTGGTCACACATAAAAAAATACATGTCTTTCAGCAACACCTGTTTTATTGGGTTCAGCTTAGTTGGTTCATGGCATTCTCCTAGGTACCCGTTGGGGTGAATTAGTCATATTCTAGTGGTTTCCTTAAGAGTAGACGGATGACGTAATGCAGGATTGAAAGTCACATAAATGGGTTAAACAAAATAAAACTATTGTAGAAGAAATCCAGGAAACGATTATCATGATTTTATACAGCTATATTCTTTGATTCAGTGGTCTCCACTGGAAGAACACTCTCTTTTTAAAAAATTATTTATTGGAAGAAAAAATACCTCTACATGTCAATTACCATTTTAAACTATGAGAGCTAGGATATAAAGTTTTTAGATGTAAAGAATAATTTATTTTAAAATAGCTGGAGGGGTCTACTGTATGTCTGGGCTGACATGTTATATTTCATAGGGTATGTGAGGAGTCTTGTATTTTATAAGTTAAAAACTGGGGCTCTGTGAGGTGCTAACTTTCTCAAGAATATATTGATAGTCTAGTCATATTTGTATCATAAATATATGTAACTTTTCCATTAAGATGTAGTTTCTAAATATTTTCCCTAGATTTATAGATAATTTTCCAACACAAAGAAATTTCAAAAAGGATATGGCATAATTATTACGATTAGTTAGGTTCATTGGGTACCTATAATGTGCCAGGTATTTGTTTACACTACATAGTAAGCCCCTTAGATGTCACAAAACTCCCATGAACTAGGTTCTAGAGTTAGACCATTTAATGAAGAACCAGTGGTAGAAATCAATTAGGTGCCTTTCCCAGGGTCTTTCAGAACCAGGACATGCGTCCAGATAGCTTTAGCCACCAATAACTTCCATGCCATGCAAACCTTCCTTTAAAAATGGCCTTCATGCAGAGGTGGATGGAGGCATCTCTACAGTTCTCAGCCTGTGTGGGTTACTGGCTTCTTCCACAGTGGGTCCAGGGCACTTCTTCAGTTACAGAAGAGCTTCGGGAATCCCCATCCAAACAGAGCAGTGTGGGACAGATCTGAAGATGCTGTTGGTGAGCAGTGGAAAGCCCCTGTCACTGGGAGACTTGAATGAGTCCAGCATCTTCCCTTCTCGTCCCTGCCTTCTGACAGTACTAGTTAGTTCACAGTAACTGCACAGGTCAAGAAAGAAGAGGATGTAAGTGCCCTAGGGGGCAATCTGTACCAACCCCAAGGCCACATTGCCTCGGTTTCCCCTACCTTTCGAGAACGCAGCTGATGGCGGAGTTTCCATTTTGAAGGTCAGCTCAGAGGAAAATCACTTAGGTGAAAGTTGCTCATGACACACGAATAGTTCACTGTAGATTTTCAGAGATTTCTGTAAAGAAAGTCTTCTTGTACACTAAGAAGTCATTGTATAAAAATTGCATTTGGACTTCTTGGATTTTGCTTCATTTTGTTGCAAAAACATCTCTGTGTCTACAACCACACTGCACTGCCTGAAAACTAAGACAATCGCATTAGTGGGTTAGGGCTTCTAAAACAAAGTACCAAACAGAGATTCATAGTTCTGGACCAAGGTGTCAACAGAGTTGAATCCTTCTACAGCTTGTGAGGGACAATCTGTTCCACACCCATGTTACCGCTTTGGTGGGTTGCTGGTGATCTTTGGCGTTCCTCGGCTTTCACTCTCATCTCTCTCCCCATCCCCACACAGTGTTCTCCCTGTGAGTGTCAGTTTCTGGGGCCAGATTTCCCCATTTTATAGGCACCAGTTGTATTGCATTAGGGCCCACCCTAATGACCTCAATTTAAACTTGATTGCCTCTATAAAGACCTCATTTCCAAATAAAGTTACCCTCTAAGGTACTGTTAGGACTTCAACATACATTTTTAGGCATACACAATCCAACCTATAACAATATTTTTATTAAAATTAATGTCTTGCTTTTTTTGTTTCCTTCTGTTCTTTGTTTGTTTTGTAGTACTGGAAATTTAACACAGGACTTCACACAAGTGCTTTACCAGTGAGCTACATCCCTAGCCCTTTTAATTTTATTTTGAAACAGATTTACTAAATTGTCCAGGCTAGTCTTAAACTCAATCATCCTCCTGCCTCAGCCTCCCACATAGCTAGGATTGCAGGTGGGTGCCACCATGCCTTGCTCCTTCTATCATTTTTATTCCTATTTTTTTTTTCAGGTTATTTCCCCTGCTTTTATTCCCTGATGACAGACATTTCTACTTCTTCATTCTGTTGCCTGTCCTCTCCACCACCCAATTTTTTTTTTTTAGCACGCTGATTCCTGGTTAGACTTCTAGCATAACTTTGAACAAGGAAATCTTGGCATGGAAATTTCCATTCTTTTTCCATTTTGTTTACTTGAGTTGCCCCCTACTTAAATGTTGCATTCAAGATACACTTCTTGGGCCGGTGAGATGGCTCAGTGGTGTAAGCGCCTGCCTTGCAAGCGCGAGGGCCCGAGTTCGACTCCCGGATCCCATATACGAAAAAAAGGGGGCCGGTGATATCGCTCAGTGGCACGGGTGCCTGTTGGCGCGCGAGGTCCTGAGGTCGACCCCCCGGTACCCACAACAAAAAAAAAAGATACACTTCTTTCAGAAGAGGGTCCCTCGTTGATGCTAAGCAAGCACTCTACCACTGAGCTACACATAGCCCTTTATTTATTTTTAATCCTTCCAGCCCTGATACCCATCAAGTGCCTTATTTCTTAGTATATAAACTGCTGTCAGATTAGGATGTGACATTGTTCTATCACGAGGACCATGTGGCTTCTCAACCTGCTTTCTTATATCATCCTCTGCGCAATCAGAATATTAATAGATGTGGCGTTTCTTAAAAGACTCCACAAAATAACTGAGAGCTACTGGTTCTGGGCTCTTAAGCTGACTTTGCAGGCACACAGAGAAAATCTCTTTCGTCTCCAGCTTCAGGAATGTTGATAAACATACCAGATTCTCCACTTCTCCCCAGCGTGAGGGTCATGAGAGCTAAGCAAATACTCCAGTGTGTGTCTCTGGATTTTTTCCCATGCTGCTGATGCCCATTCAGCTAAGTTTTGATGTGGGAGTGTTTGACATTTGGGTTTGCACTGTCATAGCCCTATCATCAGACCAACAGTGATTACATGATACAAACTGATTTCAGGGATATAAAAATGGGAAGCAAAAAATGATGTACCTTAAATGAAAGGCAGTGTGCAGCAGCATGTGAAGCAGCATGTAGTTAACCGATTGAATGTTTAACAAACAGTATAAGGCACAGTGAGGGCTTGTTTTGTCCTGGGTCCATACAGTCTTCCCCTGATTACTGTCCTCCTGGTCATCCCGATGGATCCACCCTCCTATTTCCTGGGCCTCAGGTACTTCTGGAGGTGTGGACTGCACTGAGATCCAGGGATGGACCATGCCCCTGGACAGAATGATTGGTCCAGAGATAGTCCAGAAGTTGAACCTGGATGGATATATCTCCTCGTGGCTTTCAGGAGACAGAGCCAATACTGAAGAATCAGAAATAAGAAATAAAGAGAGAAAAATGAAGTTTGGGGCACTTACTTGAATTCCGGGTTTTGAAGCACCAAAGCTGAGGTCCCTGAGCTGGTTGGTGAATGAGCCTGTAAGATTTAGCTACTGTGAATCTTAATATCCTTGTTTTGCAATTTAAATCACCCAGACTCAGAATAAGGAAGATCAACCTAGGCATAGAGACACATTCAACAAATATTTATTGCATGCCTACAACTTACAAGCCCCGGGCTAAACTCTGGACTATAAAGTGGAGAAAACTGTCCCTCTATTCAAGATCCTTGGAGGTCAGAAGAGAAATCCTCCAGCAGCCATGACTAGTTCAGTTTGACGCCCTGCTTGAACTCCTTTGTACTCCTCCAACATAATAAAGATTAATTTTGTATAAGTGGTTTTCTCAGGAGGCATTTCTGAAGTATGCTGTGTAATGGATATAATTTGGACTTCTATTAACCACATATTTGTGATAAATTCCATCTTCGTAGCCATAATCCCTTGTTATAAAAAATTAAGACATGACACCAATGGAGAACACAGATTTCACATTATCTTTTGCAACCAGCTTGCTGTTTCAAAGGAGCCCTTACTAAGGGTACCCAAGAAAAGCAGAGGGTAGTTTGGATTAAATCCTTTTTAGGTTTATGTGCTGTGCACTACTGATGTTCAAGGTTCAGTTATTGGAGGAAATCTGGAGCAGAAAATACTCAGCAGATTAGGCTGAAGATTAAAGAAAAGATGTACAGCACTTGCTATACAAATAAATACCGTATTCACGTCAGTGCTTAATGTGGCAGAGATAAGCCAACCGATGTTGATTATTAACATGCTGCACATATGAAATTGCACTTCAGCGTTTCCATACTCTGGCACCAAAAGATTTCAATCATTTAGGCCTAGTCAGAAGAAATTATATGACTTTAAGCTCATAAAAATCAGTATTCTTGAGTGCATACTTGGAAAAAATAAGCTAGATATTATTATCACTGATTTGAATTTCAAACAATTAAACATTAAGTGGAAACAAGGTTTCAGTAGGAATCTATATATATATCATTATTTGAAACTTAAAAATAGACACACAGGGCCAGTGATACAGCTCAGCGGCATAAGCGCCTGCCTGGCAAGCGCGAGGTCCTGAGTTGGACTCCCAGTACCCGCATATTTAGGAAAAGAAAAAAAAGAATAGACACACAGTGAGAGCCAATTTTTACTATGTTAATTGTCTAAGATGTGTCTGAGGCAAAAATAGGCTTTTATTTCATTAGAAATTAAATATTTGAATTGAAAGGGGCCTTATAAGGATCTTTAATATGTAGATGTGGCGAAAACTCATTTAGAGAGGAAGGCAAATTGAATGTATCCAAACAGAGTAGTACTTCGGTTCACAAACTTTATTTGTTCTATGATTCTGGAGAAGATGGCCATATTAGTGTTCACGCAGGGAAGATGCCTCAGTCGTATTCGTCACACGACGCAGAGTTCATTAATGGAAGCAAAATTTTGCGTAACGTTTCTGTTCAGAAACAGAACTGTTCACGAACATAAGTGTTCATGAACCGAGGTACAGTATTACTGTACACTTTTCATGAAAGCATGAGATAGCCATAATCAGACAATGTGCAAATTTATGATAATTTTATAGATTTTGAATATGAAACTTTCTGTATGATGATATCTACCATATATTACATGTATTTTTCAAAAAATGAAATAATTCTTCCTGAAATACAACAATACAAGCACCACCTCCAAAACTGACTTTATAAAGAATGAGTGGTAGAGCACATGCCTAGCATATCCAGAGCCCTGGGTTCAATCTTCAGCACTGCAAAAGAAAAAACAAAAAAAAACTCTAAAAAGTATTAGGAGACAGCTCTGGCCTCATACAGGGCACAAGATGTCTTCAGGGAATTTCGGTATCTGACTTAATTTCTGTAACAGTATCCGGACACTTTCATCTCGCTTCCCACTACGAGTATTCTGAGAGTCCTGGCCTGGACTGGGATAAAGTTTATATCACATTGTGGATTTTGTAGTGTGCAAAGTTACTGGCTTAAACAGTGAATAAACCCACAACTATGGAGTCCTTCAGAAAATACTTATTAAATAAATTCATTATCTTTAGATTTTTTCCTTATTTTTTGGTATAGAAGCATAAATAACCAGTTCAAATGTAATTCATATACTAAACATACTCCAGCGCTCCTATGACAAATGGAGAACTCCTATACCCTTCTTCTACCACACCCATAAGAACATACAAACGTTGTGTGTCATTCAATTTTCCATCAATAATGGTATTTTATGAAAATCAATTTGTGTTATCAAACCATGGAATTCTTCATGAAATCCTTAAAAATTCCAGTCTGTATGTACAGACTTCGGGAGTAAATGGCCTTTAATTAACATTGTCTGTCTTAAATTCTAAAGATGCTCTAGGGCAGAAATGGGTTGAAGATGCATTGGCTTCATTTTATCTGTGATGCTTTTCTTTGATTTTTAATTTTTTGTTTGATTTTGGGGACAGGGTCCCACTATGTAGTCCAGGCTGGCCTTGAATTTATGCCAATTCTGCTGCCTCACCTCCCGAGTACCACCATGCCCAGTGCTTTTTTAAAAAAATGGGCATATATACATATAAGTTGCAAAATTCTTTTTAAAAATATAAAAATATTTGAGAAAAGATAAA
Organism: Erethizon dorsatum; assembly: GCA_028451465.1. Taxonomy (NCBI): domain Eukaryota; kingdom Metazoa; phylum Chordata; class Mammalia; order Rodentia; family Erethizontidae; genus Erethizon; species Erethizon dorsatum. The sequence continues at coordinate 148,346,717 of CM051823.1, forward strand.
ACAGTTGTTAATGTGAAGGTAGGAGGACTATCCATGTTACACTGTTATTTGTACCTTTTTAATTTTTTGTAATGGAAAAAGACAGCTTTTTCAGAGAGGACTATCATTTGATCCTCTCATCAAAACTGATGAAGGAGATAGGATAGCAGTGACATTGTTTTAAAGGACAGAATTATGGAGCCGTTCACAGTGGATCAGAGCCCGAGACCAGGGCAGACCACAGGCAGTTTGTTAGCAAAGGGCTTGGAAGTGAGGGGAAGAGGGCTCAGGAAGGGAGATCCCAGATTCTGCGATGCCGCACCAGGCCCGAGGACTGGCCCCTGGATTCTCCCCAGCCCCGCGTTCCGTGTTAGAAGATGCTTCTGCTTGTTTTCGTGAGAAAACAGGAGGAAGCAGGGATAAGGGCCTTTGAAAGGAAGGCTAGAGCGATAAGAGGGGAGGGAGGGACGAGATAACAGCTGAGACGTGGCTGGGAGATGAGGGAAGCAGAGAAAGCAAGGATTCTGTGGTAGCCCGGATTAAAGAGCAGCGCATTTCAAAGGGCCGTCTGCAGCAGGCCCCTGAGGCTGTAGGGGGAGACGATTCTTCAGGGCTTGGTCTCCACCAGCGCCCCTCCCCCGGGGCAGCTTTCTGCTGTTTTAGGACGAAGTGACAGAGTGACAATGAGTGACTGCGAAGGCGGGCATCACAATGACGACGTGTGTATGCAGTGTCTGGAAGGAAGATGCAGGATATGCAGGATCTGGAAGACACGTAGGCTGAGAGAGAAAAAGCCAATTAAATTAAGAACAAATTGTCATCTCCCCGAAGTGTACCAACTGTTAGCTGCCAGATCACTTCCTCCTGATGCTTCATCAATGTACATCTCCCAGACACTGACGGAGTAAGTGAACACAAATATCTAGATTCCTCAGGAACATTGCTTTTTCTGTTTTCTTACTCTTGTCCTGGCAAAAGAATGAACTTTAGATAAGAGCATAACTAACGTGTACAATAGAATTCTCTTTTCTCTCCAACATCTCTAAGTTGCTAGTCTCAGAGAGCTAACGACAAAAACTTCCATTCACAAACGTTCTTACTTTCAAGTAACAGACTACCACCCTAGGAAAAGAAACTTATCTGAGGTTGGCCTCGGCTTTCATACATTATTTTCTATTCCAAAATTTTTTCATTACCCAAATCAGTAACCCTCAAATACATTCTCAGTTTTATCATGGTCATTATTTCTTAAGAAAAGTATTCTAAGGTCAGATACATTTAGGAAATGATGGATTAACATTTCTTTCTGTAAAACGTTAAATGATCTGAAACATCTCCAAATGTGTGACATTTCTGAAACGAATTTAAGCAATACTGCCCTCATAGCATTTCCTAAAAAGCATAAACAACTCCTTGCCTCCCCCACAAGCTACCAATAATTTTTCAAAGTGTTAGACTTCTGTAAACCACAGTTTTAAAAACCCTGACCTATGAGAAACCTGGATGCTGGAAAGAGACCTGAAGGACACTTACTTGCTGACTGATATTAGGCAAACACTTTAATTCTCCCTCTATGTTAGCTTATTGGTGTAATAGGATAACAACTCTCTCAAGTTTCTTGTGAAGATTGAGATAGTGTATGTAAGTCTTAACACACAGTGAGCATTCAGTAAAAGTAACACATATTATTATCATCCTAGGACTTGGAGCTTGGTTTTCTAGCCTTATGACAGCAGGGGACAAAGACAGGGAGATGCTGTACACCGTGAGAAGTTATTAGAAGTAATAGAATGGTTTCTCGATAGGGAAGAGTGATTTGAATTCTCCTGCCCTTCTGGGGTAACGTTAATGCCCCAGAGGCTCACAGTGCTCTGCCCTTGTCCTGATACCCGTACCTTCTATTTTATTATGCAAGGTCCTGCTCAGAGCTTTGGTCAACCATGTCGTCTTTCACCCCTCCCTGCAGTTTGTGATCATTGCTTCCTGAAAACTCCTACCGCCTTTCTGTCGCAATCTTTCTTTAGCACTTAGCACTTGCTGCTGCATTTAAGTGCTGCTGCCTTTATTTTGCCTTGCATCGTCTCCAGGGCAGAGTCCATATCTTGTTGTATCCTGGTAAGCATGATGCAGTGATGTGTAAAAGGATCGCTACAAATTTATCAAACGAAGAAAACACCTATTACTGTATAGTTTTCCAAGTGGCTTCTTAATTGCGACATGCATGTGAATGAATATGAAAACAGCTGATTTCTTTCTGAAGTTGGCAGGAATCTACACTTGTAAAGCTGTTTCCCAAAGTAATTTCTCTCAGGGGATCATCTGCTGCCCTCCTGTGTCTGATACAGATATCATTACCCTACACCAGAAGAGCAATGAAAACAATGGCTGCGCGATTACATTTATTTGGACTGCACTTTACTTTCAGATACCTGAATGGAAGTTTTTCCACACAAGATTATTCTTCCTTCTATGCTTATCTTTATTCAACATATTTCAAGTTAGCATTTTTTAGTTATATGAGGTCTCTTATATTCCTTCCTATATTATTTATACTGAAAAAATATCAATATATAAATATAAATGTATTGATATATTTACTGATATTTCTTCAGTATAAATAATCTGCTAAGCTTTTAACATTTCCACTTTAAAAATCTGAGACTATATCTGGCATCGACTTATTATTCTAGTATTATTTCTATATATCTGACCTACTTGAGGCAGTGGGATATTTGGGATTTTGTACTATGAAACTAGACAGACCTGGTTCAAATACAAGCTTAGAAAACAAACTGTGTGATTTTTTTTTTGTACCGGGAATTGAACTCAGGACCTTGCGCTTGCCAGGCAGGCGCTGTGCCGCTGAGCTATATCCCTGACCCCCAAGCTGTGTGATTTTGCAAATTAATTTTTCTGAATCTGTTTCACCTGTAAAATAAACATGGTACTTCCCAAAGGTTAAATAAGATAAAATGCTTAGATATTACTACTATGATAGGAAGCGTGTCTTCAAATATCTCTTTTCTTTGTTATTATCTATCTTAACACAGTTGATAGACCTGTGTTACACGTGTGGAAAACACAGTGCTGGGAGTTTCTTGGTTTCTCGATTGTGTAAGACCTTCCTGATGAAACAGGGGTAATATTGATGAATTTGACTTTTTCACATTTACAAAGAAATAATCAACACAAGTTGAAGACTGCCTGTGTACATGAATTAGCAATGTAATATCTAGATTAAGCTCTATCTTCCTATATCCAACGGGATGTGTCAGACACTTAAGATGCATCAATTAACAGGTGAAAATCTTTGCCCTTGTGTAAGGTAACAATATAAATTCTAGCTAATTGGAGGTCTCAGTTACTAACATCCTTCTCAATTGTTGCAATTTTTAATATAAACACTACTCAATTTTCACATATGCCATCCCATACTATAGATCTTTTTCTCTTTATCTACAGTGCAAGACATCATCTTTTCTGGTCTGTTTGGTACAGCCTTTTAGGGACAGGGGCTCACTGTAATGACACTTTGTATACCTTTATCAAGTTTCATGAGAATGGTGATTTATAGTTGAACTCTTTAAGGTGAAGGGGGAAACAGCATTAATGTTGACACTTTAATTGCTAACAATTAAAATAGCTTCTTTTATGTTACCTGTCTATTCTCCACACAGCAGTAAGAAGGATCCTCTGAAACAATTCAGCTGGTTTTCTGAAAGTGACAGCCCATTTCATTCAAGAAAATGTCTGCTAAATAGGTGTAAATAACTATAATCTATCACTCATTCTTCCAAGTAAAAATGGTAGGAAAGGAATTTCAGGGAATCTGTTAAGTCAAAACTACTTGTATACTAATACCATGATTTTATTTGCCCTTTCCATTATTAATTTGCACAAATGGTAGAAAAGCAGGTGGTACAATTACTAATACTTACGTATCAAGGGAGTGGCACAAAACTGTACTAGTAATCATTGTATTCTGTCATGTCCTCTCAATAAAAACAGCTAAATCAAGACAAACCTACCTCAGTGTCACTTAAGAACATCAACGAAGCTGTAAAGATTACTAACTTTAGGAAATCGTACCCCTGGAAGACCTGTCTTTTACTACTTTGTGTGATGAAATTGGCAGTACACATGAAGTGTTCCTGCCACCCACAAAACGTGGATTTCTCAGGGAAAAGCACTCATGCTTGAGTTGCAAACTGAACTGCTGTCTTTCAAGGACACATCAGTTTTACATGAAAGAACTATAGTTTTCAGACTTGGGTATTTGGTAGAAATGCCCATATTCTTGAAAACAAATTAAGTGGGCCTGTCACTTAATTTGATTACTGTTTTCTACCGGTAATCAAACTGAAGCTTTCAAGCAAAAACTTAACACCTGTACAAAACATAGTGCTGGGAATTTGTGTTTCTTGATACTGTAAGACCTTCCTGATGAAATAGGGCTATTAATGAATTTGACTTTTTCACGTGTACAGAGAAGTATTCAACATTCACGAGACCTGTATTATTCAATGAGCTAACGCTCTCCAATCCAAATGAACGAGGCTTGATGTTCCAAATCATTTCTGAGTAAGAGATCCATCCGAAGTTCAAGATAGGTCAAGGAATTTTAATGTGAAACTCACAAAATTTGAAGCTCATTGACCTAGCTTCGGATTCCATGTTGTAATTTCAGAAACTACCACTGGTTTTTGCGTAAATGCAAAGAACACACACATTTGAAAGGGCTGAAAAGTCTTCCCAAACTACATATTTATTAAAAGTAGATTCTCATACTTCAACCACAACTTTTTATCCCAACAGTATGAATGCAGAAAATGAGAACCCAATCATCTATTAAGCCAAGTGTCAAAGACATCTCCAAAAAAAAAAAATTTTTTTTAAAGCCATTCTTCTCACTAAATTGTTCTGGAAGTTATTTTTCATAAAACTGCTTTTATTATGTAATGTTATTTTTACAAGAATTGCTGCATATTTTCAAATTTCCTGCTTTAATTTCTGCTGTAAATATTAACAAGTACATATTTAAAATATACAATTCACATCAACGTATATTTATTGGGCTCTTTAACAATTTTTAAAAGTATAATGGAGTCCAAATGTCAAAATGTTTTAAGGACCACAGAGTAAAAATGTCAGAGGCAGCAAACCTATAATCCCAGCACTAGCTCTTAAAATTTCAGCCCCGACTGGACCTTAGCAAGAGCTTGTCTCAAAAAAAAAAAGAAAAGAAAAAAAGGCAGGGGCTAGGGATGTAGTTCCGTGGTAGAGTGCTTGGCCTAATATGCATAAGACCCTGGTGTGATCCCCAGCACCACTAAATAAAACTGCCAGCTCACTTCTCTGCTTAAAAACCCTCCAGTGGTTCTGTTCTTACCTCCCTCGGATGTCCTTGTCTTTGCCTACAAGGATCTACTCTCGGGTCTCCCCTTAAGACAGTATCGGTCACTGTATTATTCCCTTTCTTCACTCTCTCCAGCCACACTTGTTTCTGCTGTTCCTCTAATTCGCCAAACACTCCCAGCTGTGGGGCCATGCCCTGGCGATTTCCTCTACATGAAAGGCAATTCCTCCAGTTTTCTGCAGGGCTATTTCCTTCAATTCTTCAGTCTTTTCTCAAATACGATCATCTCAATAACCTGAGCATCTCATTTAAAATTGTAACCTTACCAGCTATCCCCATCTCCCAGCATTTTCTAACACTTGCTGAGTCTAGTTTCTTTGGCCTCCCTCTCCCCGACTAGCACAATGAAGCCTCAAAAGCCCGAAGAAACGCCTGGTATGTAGAACTCAACACATATTTGTTCAGTGTTGAATGAACGAAAGAACTCATTTGCCAGCTCGTCATCTCTGAAGTCACAGATTTCCAAGAAAGAGCATTCAATTTACAATAGGTCAATGACAGCAAAAACTTTTGAAATGGGAGTCAGAGTGGGATAAATATTTTCAAAACTTGGAAGGCACTGTGAGCCTGAAAACAACACTCGTGGAAGATACCGGGGTGGAGTAATATAAAAGTGCGGATGGTGATTACAGGCCTGGCAATGAACGCTGGCCCCATCCCCCCATTTCCTACTCTTACTTCTCACCAGACCGTGGTCCCAGCGTCCTCCCCAAACCCCTCCACCAGACACAAGCAGTCCACACCAAGACACTGGGCAATTTCTAAACTTTATGGAAAAACAGCAACAACGGCAATCAACAAGCCCCAAACGAGCCTCCGTCTCAGTCCAGCGCAGCCTTCCCCAACGCTTCCCGAATCTAGGACTTCTCCACCCGCACAGTTCTCAGGGTCCCGACAGTCTCTCAGTGCCATGTCCAAAGGGCACACGAAGGCAGGTCAGGGGACACCCCTGGAAACGCACGTCCACACACGCAAAGCTTGGGAAGCCGTCCGTGGAGGCAGGAGACGCCGGAAAGACGGCAGCCGACGAAGGCCAGGCGGGGCGGGTCTCAGTTCTCCTCGGGCTTGTCGGCGGGCGGCCCGCAAGGCTGCAGCATCTTCTCCATCAAGTTGAAGCGGACTCGCGCTTTGCTCTCGTTCTCGGCAATGGCGAAGTAGTTGAGGAGGTCGAAGTGGCCCATGTAGGAGCAGTACGAGTCGCGGTGCTGGTTCACCAGCCACTCCCACTTGGTGGTGTCGGCGTGGCCCGTGCCGATGTACTTGGACTGGAGATGCTCCAGCTGGCTGTGGATGGTGTAGCGGTCCGTCATCTTGCCGCTTTTCCTTCTGCTGCCAGATCAGAGGCCGAAGAGAAGTAGCCGCTCTGGGGTTTCCCGCCGGAGAGAAGCCGCCACCGTTTCCTCTGCAGTCACGCAGTCGCAGCAAAATGGCGTCACGACGACGAGACTGCGCAGACTCTCGGCCAGAGGCGGAAGCGGAAGTGCATTCTGTCACGCAATTGGAGTTGCCTAAGCGACCCAGCAGTTGTGCCGCCCCTCGCGGAGCTCCGCCTCATCGGAAATCGTGGCCCGTGGTCCACTCAGCGGCGCTATCCTAACTCCAGCCTTGCATTTTGGGGCTTGTAGTCTGGGAGTTCGCGCCCGCAGGCCACAGGAAACCCGCGTATTTTTTTTGTTCCCTCCCTGCGTCTTTCTTTCCTTCTTCTTTCCTTCTTCCCTCCCTTTTGGAGATAGAACCCAGGAGCTTCGCACTGAGCTACATCCTCAGGCTTTTTGAGGACAGAATCTCGCTCAGTTGCTAGAATGGGCTTGAACTCTCGATCCTCCTGCCTCAGCCTCCCGGAGTGCTGGGATTACAGGTGTGCCCCACCACATTCCGCTGCCCCTCGCATTTTAAGAGGTCTTGGGCTGCCTAAGGGAAGAGGGTGTTGGGGAGGCGGCTTGGGGCTGCGGGAATGGGAAACGCCAGGTAGGACAGGGCTAGGAGCACCCATGAAGATGCATTAGTGGTGTAGGCGGCAGGTCGTTCCTTGACTGTCAAGGGTGGGTCACCCTGAGGTCAGTCAACCTGGGGTCTGGTCCTAACTCTTGTCGCTTGCGCGTTGTGTAGGGTGAGAAAGTTATTTCAGCCCCAGCAGAGCCGCGGTTTCCAGCTGGGTGTCCACAATACAGCGAGAGTTCCGACTCTTCTGCTCCGCACACCGGGCTCCTCCTCCCAGTCTGCGTCTGGTTTCCATGCTCGCTCCAGCCCCTCACCCCACCTGGGCGGCCCAGTCCACACCATCCACATTCAGGGCTGTGCGCCCCCAGGCCCCTCTGCACCGAGCTCCGAAGGCCTTCGTCCCCTTGGCGAATGCCAGGGCCCCGGCGCCTTCTCCAGGCGGGCTGCGGCGGCTCCGGACCGGAGGGGCCTCTCCTCGCATCTGGGCATCCCTTCGCCTCTTCATAACTCCCTTCTATCCTGCTCCTTGTTGCAAGCTCTCCCTCACGCGAGTAGAAACTACTTGAGAAAAAGAGCCTTTGCTTCTGTGATCTCCTGCAATGCCATCTGTATAGCCTGGAGGAGATAAAATTCTCAAGAACGTCTGATGAATGCATGGAGAACGATGACAGCCAGAGAAGAAACTGGGAGAGAGAGAGACGCTGCTTAAACTTTGTCATAATAAAAGTTTCATTCCTGACCTGGAGAGAGTATTGTAACACGTACTTGTGCCTTGGCCATCTAGATGTACCGCACCGTGCTTTTTTGCCCTTGTTGTGGTTTCAGACTTTGTCGTTTTGTTTTTAAACGAATAAAACAGTGCAAATAAACTTGACGTTTTGTCCATTTCCTAATCTTGCCACTTCCGGGTACTATGCTGAATTTAATCATTCCTGACCTGGTTCTTGAATTGTTGAATGTTTGTGTATCCATAAGCCATAGGCGTTATTATCATGCATGTTAAAAAGTTTATATTAGTAACTCTTTGGGTATATTGTTATAAAAGTTGCTTTTCCCTTAGTCACTGTACTAATTTTAGCTGATACATGTAACTTTAGTTCATCTTTATTGCTGTATGTCACTGAATTAATATCCCATAATTTTGGGGTAGTTTCTTTAGAAATGGCTCGCCAATTAAACGAGGTCCTTCTGGCCTCGAACAAAGAATTGAACGAGACAAGCCAAAAAAACAGTGCCAAAAGTTTATTTGAAAAGCGAGCAGTGGAGGGGTAAGGGAAAAATGGCTCTGCAGAGTGAACTTGGGCCAAACGAAAGAGGACAAGAGAAAAAGCAAAAATAAAAGCACACCCTGGTCTAGAAGACACAGTGGGCTACCAGGAAGAGTCACTAGGGAGCTCCTGGCGTCTGTGTCCTTATGCCTCCTCCACATCTCTGGGAGCCCAGGAGAAGCTCCACAGAATTACTTGGTGTTGTCCTGGGATCTTGTAATTAACAGGTCCCACTTATTTCCCCAGCCAGCTTTGCCACACCCTACCTCCTATCTCAGTAACACATCCCTTCTCTCAATAATGAATGTTTATTTCCAATTTTTGCTATAGAAACAATGCAGCAAATACTGCTCTGTATTTTTTATACATGTGAAAGGTTCCTGTGGGGCAAACACATAGGAACAAGTTGCTGAGACACAGAGAGGAGCATCTTCAAGGTTTGCTAGACGTTGCCAAATTGCTCTCCGTTATGGTTACTCTGATTGAGTCTCCCGCCTGTGCATTTTTTGCTCCATGTACTTCTCAATACACAGTGTCACCAGATATTTTAAACATGCATGACATTTTCGCACCAAATTTAAATTAAAATTTTGCATTTTTTACTCCACAGCTCTGTGGCACCAGGATTTGTTTTCCTGCTCCATGGGCTTTAGAGGCCACTGCACTACCAACTGCCCTGTGCTCTTGAGGCGTGGGTTGGACGTGTTCTCTTCGCTTGGAAGTTCTTGCAGCTTCAGGGGCTTGATTCCTTTGTTGTTGTTGTTGTTTAAAATAGGGCCTCACTGTGTAGGTTAGGCTGGTTTCAAAGTCACTATGTGGCTCAAACTGGCCCCGAACTCCCAGCAATCCTCCTGCCTCAGCCTCCCTTGTGCTGGGATTACAGGCAGGCACCACCCTACCCTGCTTGGGGGCTTGATTCTTATCAAATGTTTAACTGCTTTCAGTTTTGTATTCACTGAAGGGATGTTCTTTTGAACTTGAGGAGTACACGCTTTTTCTAACCCAAGCATCTCCATTGTGTCTTTTTCCCAGAATGCACATCTTTTGTAATTTTTGTTCTGGTAGGAACATGCAGTTTTATCAGGGTGCTGTGGATTTTCATGATCTTCAAGTGAACACTAAAACACTTTGTCTGGAATTCTGGATTTGGTAAATTTGTGACGAATCCAGTCTGTACTGATGAGAGATTCCATACCACGTGTCACCACCTGTAGGCTGCTCTGGGCCTCAACTCCTGAGCATGAGATCCCTGCCGTAGATGCAGTTACTGTTACACTTCACAGGCTGCGCCCGATCGCGTTCAGCCTGAACTTCCCCATAAATTATGTTTTGGCCCATCTACTTTTTTTTTTTTTTTTTGTGGGTACCGGGGGGTCGACCTCAGGACCTCGCGCGCCAACAGGCACCCGTGCCGCTGAGCGATATCACCGGCCCCTTTTTCGTATGTGGGATCCGGGAGTCGAACTCGGGCCCTCGCGCTTGCAAGGCAGGCGCTTATGCCGCTGAGCCATCTCACCGGCCCGGCCCATCTACTTTTTAAAGCAAAGGCTTTCTTGTCCTTCTGGACCTTTTGTGAAAGGCTTTAATTTTTTTAAAAAATTAGTTTAATGTTTTGAATAATCAAAGCAAAATTCAAAAATAAAGAACCATGCTGAGGAGTTCATTATCCAACATCTACCTGTTTTCCACCCCATCATCAATAAGTAACCGCATGATATTAGTTTCTTATGTATCCTTCGAGAGATTGCTATCATGGATGTATGAGCAGATCCAAATATATATGATTATTATCAAATATATGTGATTATTTTCACATGATTGCTATCCCTTTTTGAAGTTCAAATGGTAGCAAAATACTATAGCTCTCTACCTTTGTTTTTTATTTTGTTTGATTCTTTTTTATGTTATCTGATACATAATGGAAATCATCCTATATGAGCGCCTTAAGTATTTCTTCCTTTTTTATCTTGTTTTACGGGTACACAATACTCCATTGGGCATCATTCTTTAAATCACCACCCTTTTATTGCCTGACATTTATGCTGCTTCCGACGCCATAATAAACAATCTTGCCGCAATGACTGATTTTGTACTTAGCATTATTTTTCACAGGCACAAATATATTTGTAGGGCAAGTTGCTGGAGTGGAATTAGCACATTATATAAAATAACTGTTATGAGTACCCTGAAGGCATTCTCGAGTTTTTAACCATAGTGATTCTCAGTGATTTTCAACTGTCTTGTGCTTCTAGAAATTGCATCAAAATTTTATTATGACTTCAGAAAAATGTGAACTTTACATGGTAATTAATTACTCGTATTTTCTTTGGTAAAAATTATTTTAGACTTCGGTTTTTTACTGTAAATATGAAAGGGACTTTCAGTAAGTACAAGTGTTGAAATCATGTTTCACACTAGGGGTCACCAAAACAGTATTTAAGAGAACGCTTTTGTGAGTCGCCCTGGAACTGCTCAGGACACAGGCAAGGTGCCTCTAGATGCTGAAGATGACTAAGACTGGTAACTTAGGAGGTAGATGAGCAATGATTTCCTTGTCATCATCTGGATTTTACTTTGGAATTTTATATTTAGCTAGACTAAGTGGTGATGTAGAACTTTGCTGACACAGAATGTAAAGACTTTTTAAAAGAATTTCATAGCTGTGATTTTACTTTTCTGTGGTTAAAAGTATCTTCAGCTTCTGTTTTTTTTTTCCCCCAGCCATCAAGGGTTTCATGTATCCTAGCAGATCTAAAACTCTGTTTTGGGAGGGCTTTGTACATGTCCCATTTGTTGCATTAATATGAAATTTACTTTTACAGCAGGATTTTCAGGGCAACAGCAATGTCTTAGCTCAATTGCTATAACAAAGTACCATAGGCTGGATAGCTCAATACCACAGAAATTGATTTCTCAGAATAATGAAGGCTTGGAAGTCCAAGGTAAAGGTGACAGCAGGTTGGCGTCTGGTGAGGGCCTGCTTTCTAGCACACAGACACTTGTTTTTGCACTGTGTCTTCACACAGTAGAAGGGGAACGGAGGTTCTCTTAGGCTTATTTTATAACGGCACAGGTCCCATTTAGAATGGTTCCGCCTTTACAATGTAGTTACCTGCCCAGGGCTCCACCTCCACCGAGGGGCTAGAATTTCAACCTATGAATTTAGAGAGGAGGTACACTACCATTTAGACCATAGCACTGTTAAGAGTCGTAGTTTGTCACTTTCATATTTTTCCTAAGAGAAGAAGATCACCATCAAATGCACAGTAAAAAGAGGTTCCAGGTGTAAAATTTGACCATTTCTAACTTCAGTGAAGGGAATAAACAGGGTGCTATGACAGAGATTAATGAAGATGGGGAATAAGAGGCATGGAGGGGAGGGTGATAGTCTTAGTTACTTTCCCCTTGTTGCTGAGACAAAATACCCGACACCCAAAGTTAAAAGGAGGAAAGGTTTATTTAGCTCACAGTTTGCAGAGGTTTCAGTCCATAATCAGATGGCTCCAAGGCAGGGTGGCATGGCAGATGGGAGAAGGAGAGAGGGAGAGAAAGAGAAAGAGAAAGAGAGAGAGAGAGAGAGAGGCCTCTTTTTGTCCCTTATATTATATCCAGTCTACTGGGATTAGGGCGGAGCAATCACCCACCCTTAATCCCAGCATTAAATCAATTAAACCACGAATCAATCACACACTCTAGATTCAGCTACCTCCAAAAAACCCTATGACTACATGAGGCTTTGCGGGGACATCTAGACACAAACCATAACAGTGGTTAAGATAGACCACTCTGGAAGGTGACATTTACACATGTCCTGCAGGTGAGAACAAGCTAGCTATGCCGGGAACTCTGGAAGAGCATTCCAGGCATAGAACCAAGGCCCTGGAGTGGGGAGACTCTTGAAGCGTAGGAGCTAGGAGAGGGTTGGAGCATGGTGACAGGGAGACAGAGTGGCACTAGTTGAGGTTGGAGATGACAGCAGTGGCCAAATAATGCAAGGTCTTGTGGGAGTTTATGCCTTAGTGGGAAGCAAAGGAAGGGTGTCGAGCCAGGGGAGCTCTGTGAAATCCCATTGCAGAAAGGGGGCTTTAGAAGTGAAGAAGTGAGGTAGCTAGGTCCAGCTAAAGTCATCATCTGTATGCAGCTGTGTGTATGAGAACGTTCTGTAATTCCTTCCGACTCCTAATCCGCACGAGCTGGCAGCATGTTTCTACAGAGTCTTCTTGTTTCTTCTGCCTAAGTGCTCTTTCCCAACATGTCCGTGTGGTCAGGGGCCTCGTTTCATTTAGGCTTCGCTTACAATGTCACCTTCCTTAGTGAGTTCACTTCTGGTCGATTTACTTCAAGTTGCAATCCTGTCTCTGCCAAAGTTTTCAACCCCCATTTTTCTTTATTTTCCCTTTAGCACTTAGGACTAACATATATGTTTAGCTACACGTTAATACATTCATAATATGTTCTACTTATCTTGCTTATTATCCATCTTCCTAACTGAGTGTAAAGTCCATGAAGTCAAGGACTTTGTGTTTTGGGTCCCTGCTCTGTCCCCAGGACCAAGTTTAATGATTGACATAAGTACTACGTTAATATTTATTGAATGAATGAATGACTGTTTGTGACAGTCCCCTGGGTATAGCAAAGGATTAGAAACAATTTGAATGCCAACAGTAAAGAAATAGTTACATAAATGTGCAGTTGTTACCTGTAGGACTGTAATTGCAGTCTGTATGTTTTTAGAGACTCTCATGGTTCCTATAGTATCTAGATGCCCCCTTGAGCCTCATGTGATCACAGGCCAGAGCTCTGCAAGGTGATTGTAGCTGACGCACTGGTAGGAGGAGGGGCCTGGTAGGAAGAGGCGGTCACTGTGGGTGTGACCTGGAAGGTTGCATCTCCTTTCCTGCTCCTCCCTTGATGCTCTTTGCTTCCTGCATGGCCTGACGTGAGTAGCTCTCCTCTGTTGAGGCCTTAAGCCACGGTGCTGACCATGCAAGGACTGAAATTTCTAAAATGTGACCCAAAACAAACCTCTCCTCCTTTGAGTTGTGGAGTCAGCTATTCTGTCCCAACAATGAGTGAGTGACTAAGACAGAGATGCATAACTATATACAAATAAACACAAAAATATGGTCACTTTGTATTAAGTGGGAAGTGGAAGTTATAGAAAATATAAATTATATGATCCCATTTTTAAGACACACACCCTGCTCTGGGCTCTGCATAGGAAGAGGATTATGGGTACTATTAACAAAGTCCCTGGGGGAAGGAGGTGGGATGATTGAGGGGTTTACACATTTTTTTCAATCAGCTTGCATTAATGTTGAAATAAAAAAGAAAAATACATGGAATTTTATTTAAAACAAAACAAAAAGGTGTGAATTTCTCTCCACACCTACTAGAATGGATTAAAACTCAAAACAAAATTTTTTTTTTTGTTGGTACCAGGGTCGACCTCAGGACCTTGTGTGCCAGCAGGCACCCGTGCTGCTGAGTGATATCACCGGCCCTTTTTTCATATGTGGGTTCCAGGAGTCGAACTCGGGCCCTCACGCTTGCCAGGCAGGCACTTATGCTGCTGAGCCATCTCACCGGCCCAAAATATTGATGATATCACATGTTGGGAAACATATAGAGCAACTGGAATCCTCACATAACTGGGAAAAACTTTTTTACATTATCTTTTAAAGCCAAAGTGTGTGTGCTAAACAGAAATGCATTTAAATGTGCACAAATATCCAAAAAGTGCAAGCAACACTATTTGCAGCATAGTGTGAGTGCCAAAATAAATACAACCCAAATGTCTGTGAACAGTGAGAAGGTGAGGTCGTAGTACATCCAAACAATGGGATGCCATGCAGTAACGGCAATAAACTAACTTTACTATGGCTACTTCCAATAACAAGGTTGAATTTCATAAATAATGTGTAGCAAAAGTAGCTGGATACATCAGAGCACATACTATATTGCTTAATGCATATAAACTTTAAAAATTAACCAAAATTAATCTAAGGAGATAGAATTCAGGACACCAGTTACTTTCAGTGGACGGCCTGGGTGATTTGGTCACAAGATGAGCGGCAGACCCTGGTGATGCTGTGCTTCTTGATCTGGCTTTGGGTACACTGATGCCATCTTCAGCACGTGAACATTCATCAAACACTTAGAATGTGTGCGCTCTTCTGTATGCATACCATACTTCTATTTAAAATTACAATGAAAGAATGAACAAATGGAATTATTTCTTTTTTTCCACACAAAACTTCCAGTATTTTTCTTATAAGCGTAATCTGATTTGAGAAAAGCCTGTTAAAATTCTAGGCCCAACTTTATTGCTTCACTTCCCATTGAAGAGTTGCCTGGTTTCTCTCATCTCTCCCCTTAGCTTGTTTCGACCATTTTCTGGATGTGGATGACATATTGCTTATTCGAATGCAAATTCTTTTGAAATATGAAACTGTGTTCTCCCTTATATCAGCACACTGATTTATCCATGCAGGTACTCAATAAAAACTTGTGAATTAGAACATTCCTTTCTCAGTGGATTAGGCTGGAAGATAATCCCAATCTCAAAGCATCCCCCAGGAGCTGGGATTTGTCACCTCAAAGTCTTAACAATACTGTATTCAAAGCCTAAGAAATGTGGATTTTAAGGGGACAATTTTTTTCTTCCATGACAAGGCTTTACAAGATTCAGAGCACAGTAAATTACAATTGTTGCAGAGTTGCTCCTGTGAGTTAATCTAGATTGTATGAAACATATTTCCTGCTAAGTCAGTGTGGCTGAGATCCTTGCATGGTTGTAATCAACAGTGAGAGCACAGAATGTGAGAAGAAGAAGGAAATGGATAGGACTGACCTGCAGTGCAAATCTTGACCATTTCAGTGATGCAGTTAACAGATAACAGGTCAATTGTTATCAGTCTACCGAGGGCAAAAGTTTAGAAAATGAATGCCACTCAGGGAACTTGCTTCACTTTTACTTTTTAGAACAGACATGTATTTAGGAGAGAAGTAGACAGATACAACAGATACATCCTTATTGAAGTGTGCACTCGTGTTTTACAGCTTCACTTTCATAAAACAACCATGTTTTAAAATCTCCCCATGTATTTTTGTGATTTTATTTCTTTTATTCTATTACCCTCACGTGTCATCTGTGTTTCCTAACTTACAATCCTTCAAAGGATCGGGTTTAATATGCTGTCTTCAGTGGCCCAAAAAGACAATGAGACAGAAGCAAGTTTAATATTGTTAATGCTGTACAGCTGTTTGTGGTAGCTTACAGCCAAAAAAGAATTTGGGGCTAGAAACGATCAGCTCACATAGCTATGTATAAGTGGCACTGGTGCCATTTCTCCACTCATTCCTTGCACCTTTTATTTAGCTGATGTGAACCTCTATGCAAAGTAGTTTCACTCTCCCTACTTCTGAGTAGATTTATGCCTCTTAGTCTGTCTAATTAAGACATTCTGGCATTACGCTGGAGAGGAATGCTTGAACAATAAATTTCAGTGAGGCACTGCTTTCATTATCTGAAGAGCTGATTTATTGTTAGAGATACAAAAATATTTCCAGTCAGAGCCCCATCTCTGGGGTGCCAAAGATAACCAAATTCTGCTTTGGCACACCCTTTTATCTCTACTTTTGTGTCTCTTAATTTGCTTAGACGATCTCTGTACTTGGCTTGACTCTTTTACTTGGAAAGATAAGAAGAGCACCTGTCACCCTGCTCCACTTTCAGTGGAAGTCTTTCCTAAGGTCAGGCAAGCACAGGTCTTGCTGTGCTATGGCTCCCCTCTAGTTCATCCCCCTACAGGACATGCCCTCTTAGGTCCACCCCTCCCTGCTCCCCAATTCCGAACTACTGGCTCCAACACATGCAGACACCCTTGAAACACAGATTCTTAGTCACAAAACCACTTCTACGTCCGTGCAGGCTGCTTCTCTAGGTCTTCTGCCTCCAGTGGATGCTTTGGGGCTGGTGTTCACACCTGCAACTTCAGGGAGCTGAGGAACTACTGTTGGCAAAGTGTCTAACTAGTGAGCTCAGAAAGGCAGGCTGAGAAGCTTTATCTGAACAGTTTGGGCTTAGAGCTCCCTCTTAATTTAGAGATGATTTTCTTATAGGACTCAGATGTCTACCTGTTGTTCAGAAAAGATGCCTCTGTACCTAAGCTTTCCTCCTCTTGCTATCTCAGTGCCAAGCTTCTTACTGGTAAGTAATCTTATGGTCATAAATTGTAGACTTAGTAACATTAATTTCTGTTTCCGTGAAATGGAACTTCTGATGAACTGAGATGTTAAAGCTACTTTTTTTGGTTTTGGGTTTGGGTTTTTTTTTGAGACAGAGTCTCGCTATGTAGTTCAGGCTAGCCTTGAACTCATTATGTAGCCCAGGTTGGCCTTGAACTCACAGCAGTTCTCCTGCCTCAGCCTCCCAAGTGCTGGGATTACAGGCATGTATCACCACACCAAGGGTTAAAGCTACTTCTTTGAGTAGGTGAGTATTTTATAATCAGGGGAAGATTTATAATTAATTATATCTTAAGATGGTAGAATAAATCATATCACTAGTATTAATACTTGCATATTAGGTTTGGGAATAATCTGTTTATGTTTTAAAGTGTTCAAAATATTTAAAAGATAGGCATAGTAGACTGACAGACATGATTTTATTTATTTAAAAATGTAATTGAGTTCCAGAGTAAAAAAGAATGTGAACAAGTGTGTAATTGGCATACAAATTTTTAAGAGAAATGAATTTACCAAATTTATAAATATAAGTTTAGATTTATGAGCCTTTAAAATGCTTTGGAAGGTTTTTCTTATTAAGATCATGTGTTTGCTTAATCAGGCATTTGAAATGCTGAAAGTAAGTTGAATATTTTAAACCTATCAATGCAGTTTAAAATATTTAAGGGTGGTTTCCAGATAAAAAATCAATATGAGCAAGTAATACTATTTCCCTATTTCAGCAACAAGAAAATAAAGTAGGCCACACATAAATGGATACCTGCTATATGACCAAGGTACTCTACAGGACAGCAGAGAAAAAACTCTTTCCAATAATTGGCACTAGAACAATTGTGTACCACTGGGAAAAAGACAAAATTGGACTCCTCATTCATACCATACAAAAAGTCAATCTCAGATGGATATGAGATCTAATATGCTATATATTATAAAGCTATTCAGTGGTTAATCTAAGAGGATGTCTTCATGACCTAGGGGCAGAGAGGATTTCTTAAGTGAGATACAAAAAGCACTAACTATAAAAGTAAAGATAGTACATTTAATTGTATTAAGATAAAATGCTGTGGTTTGGATGGCAAATGTTCTCCTAAAGGACTCCCGCTCTCTTTAGGGCTATGGGAGGTGACTGAATCACGAGGCTGATATAGCTGGCCTGCTGTTAGGAGGTGGGTTCTAGTCGTGGGAGAGAAAAGGTGCCAGGGGTGTGACCTTGAGTATATATCTCCTTCCCAGGCTCCTCTCTTTGCTGTCTACTTCCTGGCCACCATGATGTGAGCAGCGTTTCTTCTGTTATCCACTTCTACCGTGCCACTTCTGCCTGGGAGCTGGCTGACCATGGACTGTGAGCCAAAATAAACCTCTCCTCCTTTAAGTTTCAGGTGCATATATTGTGTCACAGTGACAAGAAAGCAACTAAGACAAAAATTTGGCACTAGAGAGTAGAATTGTTTTTACGATAATACCTAACCATGTGGTTTCAGAGTCTTTGGCACTGATGTGTGGGAGGAGTTTGGAAAGGTTTTGAGATCCTGGCTAGAGAAGCCCTAGAATGCTGTAAGCTGAGCTTGATGGGAGATTCTGATCAGACTCGTTCTGGTCAGACTCAGAAGTCCAGAATGGAAATAGAAATGCAGTCAGTAAAGGCCAGGCTAACAAGGTTTAAGCTGAAAATGAAGACTCCATGGGCAGTTGGACTGAAGAGCATTTATATTATACTCTGGCAGAAAATTTCTCTACATTTTGTTCAAGTCTGGAGACTTTGCAAGAGACTTTGGGTTTGAGGGTGGCAGACTAACTAATCTGGTGGAAAAAGTTTCAAGGCAGTTCAGTGTTCATGCTGTGGCATGAATACTTCTGGTGTCTTTTAGCCAGGTTTATAATAAGAATCAGGAGCAAAGAGCCTGCTTAAAACGTTTTCAGTTTTGTCAGAAAGGTAGTTTCTGTAAAGTTAGCACAGGGTTCATCTTGGTTGGTGAAAAGATTAGCATTAAAAAGAAATCAAGTACTTTGTATTAGGACAACAGGAAGAATGTCTTGAGGGCATCCTGGGAATCAGCAAGACTCCACATAAAGCAAACTCAAGGGTGCAAAAGTGACTTTGCTTTGAGAAAAGAGCCCCAGGGAACCCTGCTTGAGAAGGGCCACTAGGGAATCGGTTTGCTGGGATTTGTTTTATAGATCTCAACCATTCAGGTACTCAGAGGCTGCTGGAGGCATGAATCAAGAAAGCCTGGTTACTGCTGGAGCTGGCAGCAGACAGGTGTTATCTATGTGGTGCTGGTTTTACAGGCATGCAGAATGAAGGAGTTATGGGGGTCATGTAGGCTTCCACCCAGATTTCAGAAGGAGGCCTGGGAGGCAGTGTGTTCCTGAGAGGGCAGTGCATGAAGCTGTGAGAGTGAAGCTGAAAGTGCTGTGAAGACTCCAGGAAGTTAAAGATGGCAGGAACATAGACTGTCTGCTGAGTAAGGCCACAGCCAGTGAGCCGAGTTACCCTGAGAGAGAGGCCATGGGAGCTATAACTGTCAATGCCATAGGGGTGGGGCCTTCCAAGCCCACGAGAACTCACAGATGACCACAACTTACTCCAGGTGCTGGATGTGGAGCTATGGAATATAATGTTTACCCTGCTGGATTTCAGTATTACTTTGGTCCCATTCTTTTCTGTCTATTTCTCCCTTTTGAAATGAGAACATTTACCTCATGCCGTTGTATGTCAGAAATGTTTAACTTTCTTTTTGATTTTGATAGGGGCTCTTAGCTAAGAATCTGCCTTGAATATCAGAGGAGACTTTGGACTTGGCCTTTTTAGGAATGCTAAAATTTAAGACTTTGGCAATTCTTAGAGATGAACTAAATACATTTGGCATAAAGAGGTACACATGAGTCTTTTGGGATCCAGGGGCAAAATGTTATGGTTTGGATGAAGAATGTCTCCCCAAAACCTCATGTGCTTATAGGTAGGGATTTTGGGAGGCAACTGAATCATGGGTGTGATAGCTGACTTGCTGTTAGGAGGTAGAGTCTAGGTGGAAGAGGTGAGTCACTGGGAGTGAGACCTGGAAGGGCATATCTCCCTCCCAAGCTCCTTCTTTCACTCTCTACCTCCTGGTGGTCATGACTTGAGTGGCTTTCCCACTTTTGCTTTGGAGCCAGCTGCCCCTTGACTGTAACCATGAGCCAAAATAAGCCTCTCATAATTCAAATTGTAGGTATCAGGTATTGTGACTCAGTGATGACAAAGTAAGTAATACACTCAACAAATACTAAAAGACAAGCAATAGACTGGGAGAAAATACTTCTATCCTACGTAAGCAACTAACCACACACACACAGACATACACACACAACTTGTTTCCAAATATATAAGGAATTCCTCAAATCTGGTAAGAAAAAAGGCAGAAAAACTAATAGAAAAATAAGGAAATAAATAATTATGCATTTCAAAATAGAGGAAATCCAAATGACTAATAAGTATTGAAGTGTTCTTAACATAATTAGAGAGATGCTAATTAAAACAGTGCACTGCTATTGTATGCTCATAATATTACCAACTTTAAAATGTTTCATAAATCCAGATGTGGTGGTGCACACCTGTAATCTCAGCACTTGGGATGCTGAGGCAGGAGGATTGCTGCAAATTCAAGGGAAGGCTGGCCTCCATGGTGACTTCAAGGCTATTTTGAACTACATAGTGAGACCATTTTCAAAAAACTGTTTTATAATATCAAATACTGGTGAAGAATTCTAATTTCTCATGGGAAGGTATTATAAGTTGTATGGTCACTTTGGAAAACAGTTTGGGATTATCTTACTCTGTTGCTAGGTAGAACCAGGACCTTTAGACACACGGAGCCTAGAGTTGTGAAAATTAGAAGCATCATTTCCCCAACGGCTCAGTGGAGGTGGTGGTGGGACTATTCATACATTAGTTCTCAGCCCCAGGTATTTTATGCTGGGAATGTAGCCCCTATAGTGGGTAATGGCTGAAGGTCTATTCTACATTCCACAGGATAGGGCCTTGTCCTTGGAATGGCATCATCTTCAAGCTAGTGCCATGGCTGCACCTTCAAGAAGTTATTTCATGCTGGGGCTGGTGGCAGACACCTGTAATCTCAGCACTTTGGGAGGCTGAGGCAGGAGGATTGCAAGTTCAGACCAGCCTGGGAAACTTGGTGACTTAGGAAGACCCTACCTCAAAATAAAAAATGGAAAAAGGCTGGGGATATAATTCATTGCCAAAGCCCTGGGTTCAATCCCCAGTACTCCCACTCCCCCAAAAAGCAACCTTGGTGCCTCTTCAGGCTGGCAGTTGCTGGATGGTGCATGATCAAAATCCCATGGGCTATGATTTGAAGATTTCTCTCAAAGTTCATGGGTTGGAAACTTAATCCCCAGTGAACAGTGTTAAAAGAACTGTTATGAGGTGATACAATCATGATGGTTCTGCCTTCATGAATTAATTAATGCTGTCATTATGAAACTGGGCTAGTTACCATACCAGTGGGTTGTTACAAAAGCAAATTGGCTCCGTCTTGCTCACTTGTTCTCTTCCCCCACCTCTTTCCCTCTACTGTCTTTCTCCCTTCCACAGAGCATGCAGCAGGAAGGCCCTCAGATGTGACCCCTCAACCTAAGATTTACCAGCTTCTAGAACTGTAAGAAATAAATTTAATTTCTTTATAGATTACCAAGTCTCAGGTATTCTATTATGGCACAAAATGGACAAAGACAACGGGCCCAGTGTCATACCTCCTTTGCCACGAAGGAGTTCCTTTGTCCTGAAAACAGTGGTAGGCGTGTTCCCCAGACATCACATCACAGACTTCGTGAGCCTGCGCACAGTGGTGATAGCTGAGGCGCTACGGGCAGAAGGGGCTGACTCACGCCTGGTGTAAGTGTGAGTCTGATTCACATAGGTTGTTTTCTTTTTCCGGAGTGAAAGGGGAGTGCTACTAAAAAGAACATGCCATCAAGTGACTGGCTATTTACCTCAAAGAATGATACCAATAAGACGAATGAATTCTGGGGCTCTAATGTTCAGTAGAGTGACTGTAATTGACACTGTATTCTATTTGAAATTTACTAAAAGAGTAGATCCTAAATGTTCTTAGCACACACGCAGTAACTGAGGAATGATAGATATATTAATTCTTGAATGTGGTAATTGTTTCACCATGTAAATACATATCAAATAGTCATGTTTAGTGTTAATTGTGTACATTTTTGTCAATTATAGTTCTTTAAAGCTGGGGTGAAAATGAAGGGATTCAGGAATAGTCTGTGTTGCTGGAAGGTTAGACATTCAGCAGCAGCAGTAGCAGCAGCAGCAGCAAGTAGATGAGGCCTGGTGAGAGGAATTTTATAGAGCTGACCCGGTCACCAGAGTTGCCTGTAACACAGCTGGAACCTGCTTCAAAGTCCCTTTCTTTCTTGGTCCAACTCAAACCCAGCGATTTTCCAAATTATTCCATCAGTGGATTGGGGCAACATTCCCAAATATGGTATATTTTGCTTTCAAAGCAAAAAAATAGCCTCTAAAGCAAGATATAAAATGCAACACCCTGCCCTTTAACTCTGGCAGGGACGACTTGGCGTAGTCTAGAGTGTTGACATTTACAAGATTTATTCAAGTATCAGGCTACTGAATCTTTGTAGATAATACATCTTAACAAGGCATTCTGTGTAATTTTATGTCACCACTTTTACGTCACCCATTTAGTGACCCCAAATGAAATTCTGTGGACAGTTCAGATGGCCCAGAAGCATTTGGACCATTACGGCTAGAGAACTAGAGAACTAAGGAACTGGCATAGCTGTTACCCATCCATGTGCTTTTGGTCCTACTTCTGATAGATACTGAAAAGAAAGCAGATCAATAGCCACAAAACCGCACATCAAAAGCTGTGCTCTTTTGCTAAATATACCACATCTACTACAGCAGATGTAATTGAGTTGCTACTTGAAGAAGTTTGTATTGTTCAATATCGTGCTCCTGATTCATTTGATTTTGTAGGACCAGGTGGTTAATTACATGTGGATATGATGAGACCCACATATGTTTCTGTGTGCAAATTTTCCTCTTATAGAGATACTAGCTATCAGATTTAGGGCCCACCCTAATCAAGTTTTACCTCATCTTAACTATTTACATCTATAATAATTCTATTTTCAGATAAGGTCTGGGGTTAAGACTTGGATATGTATTTTTGAGGATACGATTCTACAATTCTACTACAAGGCTCAGAGGAAAAATTAAGTAATTGTAGAAATGTATTTAATGCTTACATCAACCGTGATTTCTCATTTTTTATAGGAAGAAACTAAAACTGAGACAGGATAAGTGACTATGCAGGGTCATGCCGTCACGAAGAGACTGAGCGAGGATTGGAACACCGCTGTCATGCTCCACAATGCACATACATAACCCTTACACTGTAGTTTCAGGATCCAATTAGGTTTCGACCATTTCTCTGCCCATGTAATGACATCAGGTTGAACCTCTCAATGGCCTTGAGCTTGAGGAAGGGGTGTCAATTTCAGGAGTGGGGTTTGGATCTCCTGGACCAGGCTACTTCCTCTAAAGGAGAGAGGGGAGGCCAGGATGTGGTCTCAGCCGGAGGTTTGCTTCTGACTGATCCTGCGGGAGAGCAGGAGCACTGTCCCGCCTTGTGACAAGGGACTCAGCATTTAGCACCCCGGTGTTAGACACTGACTGTGACCTGCCCCAGAGGGTTATAAATTCTGGGATGAAGGGGCTTTTATTCTACTGGGATGATTTTCTGAAAAAAAAGAATGTAATGTGGAAGCAAACAATAATTAAACAATTTGGCAGGGTGAGGCAGCCTGAGAAAAGTGTCACGGGTGGGTGGATCCTGAAAACTTCCAAGCATTCTTTTTTGTTTTTTATCTATAAAATCAGGATATCAATGATGTCAGTACATAGTTCATGGCTTTATATAAAGTAAATGAGGTTGAAGGATTGGCAACTTGAACCGAGTGGAATTCAGACACACCAGGATTAGCACACAGCCTGTCAGAAGCCTGTTCGCAGGAGAATAGGGCCTTCCTGGGAGGGGACTCAGCCAGTGTCTGCAGAAATCCACTCACTGACTCCCTCACAAATATTTATCCAAATGCCATAGTTCTTGCTATGGTTTTCTCCAAAATGCGTACGTTGAAACTCAGTCCCCCATGTGATGGAATGAAGAGGTGGGACCTCTGGGAGGTGCTTGGATCATGAAGGAAGGGCCCTGATGAATGGGAACAGTGCCGTACAAAAGAGGCCTGAGAGCAACCTTGCCCCTGTGGTCAGGTGTGGACAGAGCAAGAAGGCGCCAACCATCAGAAAAGAGGTCCTCACCAGACACCAAATCTGCTGGTGCCTTGATCTTGAGCTTCCAGCTTCAGAACAGAGAGCAGTAAATTCCTATTGTGTGCAAGCCACCTAGTGAGAGATATTTTGTTAGAGCAGCTTGAGGGGACTGAGACAGTGTGTCACTCTGTGCTAGGCTGTGAGCATGCTGCCTGGCTTTAGCATGTGCAAGCAGAGGGATGACCTATCCAGAGTCTTTTCCTCTAGGAGCTGGGAAGCATTTGGGAAGAGAACTCATGCCAAGAAGCCCTGAATCAGTCATGATGACCTTGACCATCTGAGACTATTGAAGACTTGGGGCAATATATAAAAGCAAAGAGTATTTAATAAAAGCTCTAATGCACTTGAAATGAGGCACTCAGCTCTGAAACTCTTCTAACAAAATCTTTGATATGAATGCGAGTGGGGTTTGGGGCAGTTTTCCCCTTGGGACACAGAACATTAACGGCTTTGCCACCTTGAGGGGATCACTGTCCTCACTGTGCTGGGGACAGCTCCTCAGTAGGTAACACTGGGACTCTGCAGGAAAGGGCACAGGTGAAAACATTCCATAAATTTGCAAAAATTCTCCAGGACCCTGTCCTTAGTATCAGACCAGTAAAACTTGGGGATTCTTGGGTACAATGCCACCATTCCTGGACCATCCAGCAGGGTACAAAGCTCCTAGCAGATGCTCACCTCATTACCACCCCCCCAGTTCTGCACTTCAGTCATTAGGAGACCACCTTAAATACAATTTTTGGTGATAGAGCTAGAACCCAAAATATCAGGCTTATCATTGATTTTCATTCCGCCTATATACAATCAGAAATCACGACTGACAGGGATATGTTTTGAGAAATGGGTCCGTAGGTGATTATGTCACTGAGTAAACATTATGAGTGTCCTTACACAAACTTAGATGGCACAGACCATACTGCACTCCTAGGTTATATGGCATTTGTGTGATACAGACTATAGCTCGTAAGACCACGATGAACAAAAGAATATGAGATTAAATCAACCCCGAGAGAAAATGATGCAATCAAGTTGAGCATAGTGAGGCAGAAGGATCCCAATACTCTTGGAGGCTGAGGCAAAAGGATCATGAGTTTGAGCTCAGCATGGACAACTTAACAACTTAGCGAGACCCTGTCTCAAAATAGAAAGATACAAGGGTCTGGGGATGTCGTTCATTGTGAAGGCTCTGAGTTTAGTCCCCAGTACTGAGGAAAAAAAAACAAAACACAAAAAAAGAGTTTCCATAAACAAAAGATGGATGAGGCTGCTACTGGGATAGCAGGGCACAGTGCTTTATTATGAACTCTAAGATAGTGATAAAGAGTACAGTACAGTAAATACATAAACCAGTAACATAGTCATTTTTATCATTATCAAGAATCATGTACTGGATGCAGTCATATGTTGTACTGGTTGGGGTTCTCTAGAAGAACAGAATTGATAGGAAATATATATGTAATTAGGTATGGAGATTTGTTAGATAGCTTATAGGATGAAGGTGGGAGAGTCCACAGTGACATCTGCACATTGGAGAGCTGGAGGATCCAGCTGTGGCTCAGCCCAAGACCTTGGATGCTGCAGAATAAGAGGGATCAAGGATGCAGCACTGGTCTGAGACCGAAGGCCTGGGATGTAGGACGCACTGGAAGGCTGAAGAAACTGGAGTCTAATACCCATACACGACAGCAGCAGCAAAAGACATGCCACTCAAGTAGCATGGGGCTTCCAAAACACGCAGCAGACTTCCTCTTTCTTCCCTTTCATTGCACTTGGTGCCACCCATAATCAAGGCAGGTCCCCCCTCAGTTTGCTGGCCCACGTGCCAATCATATCTGGAAACCTCCCACAGAGACATCCAGAAGTATGCTTCACAAATCTCCTAGGTATTTCTTGATCCATTCAACTTGACAAATCAGGGTCACATATGGACTACACTTTCTGTATTGTGTTTTATGTGACTGGTGGCATAATGGTATGTTTACACCAGCATCACCATAAACATGAGAGTAATGCATTGTGCTATGACCAGCTATGAGGTCATGAGGCAATAAGCACTTTACAGCTCCATTATAATTTTATGGCAATGCCATTGCCTGAAATGTCCCTGTGTGACACATGACCAGGCTTCCTGAAGGCTTCTGCTAACTCAGGATTCAGGGGAGCAGTGTAAGCTCCAGAGCCCTGACCAGTGTTCCAATTCTTCCCATACAACCAAGGTCAATGCTAAGTGGAAGAGAGAGAGATACTAGGCTCAGAACAAAGAAGTATGGCTGTAACAAGAGGTCAGAGAGGGCCCAGAAGAGGGATTGCCTAAGGGACAAGGGACATATCCTTCCTTACAAAAGGGTTAATGTGAAATTCAATTTTTCAGGAAGAGGTGTCCTTATGAGGCCAATGTAGGATTCATTTTCAGATAACTTCTTAATCTTAATTAGGAGTTTATTACTTATTTCAAATACTATAGCCACATGTCCCCATCTGAACTTAATAAAGAGCTAGTGAAATGGGTCACTGTGGGGAAAAGATGAATATGAAAAAGGCTGGGGAGAGGGAGAAGACCATGTTGAGGGCGGGAGAACGGTGAAAGGATACGATCACTGCATGATGTGTGCACACGTGGAAACTTCACAATGAATCCCATTAATTCATACAACTCATATGTGCAAATAGCCACAATAGTAATAAAAATGTGAAAAGGGGTTGCTGCCATATTTTAACACAAGGCAATTCAACATTGCAACTATTTTCATTTCTTCCTTCTGTCACAAGAAAATTAGCAGCAATCAAAACTATATTTTTCTTTTTTCCATATAGACCTGAAAGGTTAAAATAGAAAGCTAAATAACATAAGTGACATACTTAATGTCTCAGCAAGTGTTTGACTGAGATAAGTTTTAACACTTCTGCAAAAAATTCAAAAACTGTCACTTCCGTGTTAAAGCTGAAAATAGCTTACAAGTTGCTCTTTCTGATGTGAATCCTTATTATGCTTTGTGTTATTAACACAAATCAACCAAAATAATTCCAAATGAGTGTGTGTAGACTTAGAGAGAATTGTGTAATGAATGATGCTAGATTGTTGATAGAGCACTTAATCCATTTTAAATGAATGTTTTATCCAAAGAGAGCTGGTTCAAATTTTTCTTTTTCCTCGTATAAATTCACATGTTACATACCAATCCCATTTAATAAGTACATGTTATGCAGCTTTTAGTAAGAATTCAGGGACCTGGTACCATCAGGACCACAAAGATGAATAAAGATGTAATGAATACTAAGGAAAGGATAATACAATTGTGATTATGAATATGAAAATGTTACAATTTATTATAACAGGAGGCAGCATAAAACAGTGACTATTTAGAGCAAGGGTAGATTGCTTTTAATACATGGGATTTGAAATGGCATTTATAAAAGAAATGACCTAAGATAGGCTTAGATATCAACAGTTGGTGATGTCCTTTTAGGGAGAAAATTCTTGTAGGGGACCTATCATGAGAAAAGTCATGGAAATCTACTGAAATCTACTACCATGAAATCTACTGAATCTACTGAAAATCTACTGAAATCTACTGAAATCTACTACCATGTTCAGTGAAAGGCAGGTGTTATAGCTTAGATCTAAAATGTCCCCCAAAAGTCTTGTGTGTTCAGATGTGCGGCTTTTGAAAGGTGATTAAATCATGCAGATGCTATATTTAACAGTGGTTTAACCAGTTGATTTCATAGGTGAATATGCTGTTAGGAGGTGGGGTCTGCTTGGAGGTGGGTCACTAGAGGTGTGACCTGAAAGATGTAATTCTTGGTCACAGCTGCTCCCTGTTCTCTCTGCTTCCTGGCTGCTGTGGGTTGAGCAGCTCTCCTGTGCCATGACCTTCCACCATGCTGTTTCTGCCTTGGAGCCAACCAACCATGGACTGAATCTTCTGAAACCTTGAGCCAAATAAACCTCTTCCTTTACATTGTGGGTGTCATGTATCTTGTACCAGCAACAGAAAAATGACTAACACAGCAAGGTAGGAAGGAAGATGGATATCAAGTTGAAATGCTATTGTGGATTATTTTAATTCATGTTAGCAAAAGGGGAGGGGCTCAATCTGTAAGTGAAAGAGATTCATTGAAGATTGTGAGATAGGATAGTAACTAATTAAATATGTGTATTAAATTTATAAATGATGATACTGACTCAGGAGAATTAGTAAATGTAGACAGAGAGATTAATTAGGTGGTCATGGAAACAGTTTAAGTAGGAGATAAGGTCACATTTCAAAGGCCTCTGAAGCTTTGGGTCCCAGTGGCAAGAGAACTTCTTGTTCCTCAGTGTACATGTGACGGTTAATTTTGATTGTCAAATGGATTGATTTGAGAAACACCAGGAGATTAGTAAAGCACACTTTTGGTTGTGTCTGTATGTGCATCTGGTCCTTGGCTCCTTTCTCTCTGCCTCTTTCTTGCCCGCTCTGCTTCCTGCCTACTGTGAGGGGAGCAGCATTCCTCCACCATGACCTTCTGCCGTGATGTTTCTGCCTTGAAACCAGGCAGCCATGGACTGACTTTTGAAACCAGGCACCCCAATAGACCTCTTCTCCTTTAAGTTGTGTATGTCGGATATTTGATCCGGCAGTGAAAAGTGACTAAAACAGTACATTTCCCCTCTTCACTCTTTTACTTAGAAATCCCCCACCGACAGCTAGGCACATGTCAATTTGAAAGACATTAATCCCTGCTCCCCGCACTGCAGTTCATGGGGTCATGTGTTTAAGTCTGGCCAATGGATATAAACAGAAACATGCCTGTGCAGCTTCTGTGGAATAACGGTGAGGAAGATTCGTTTTTCTTTATTGTTTCTCCTTTCTGATGGTTGAAGAGTAGACAGGATGGCTAGAACCAGAGCAGCCACCTTGGCCAAGCACAGGAGGCTTGAAAGAGCCAGAGAGGTCTCAGGCCTTTGGCAGAGACACCTTAGGGGGTCAGAGCTGCACTGTGGCTTGATGGGATCTGAGCTGAAATGGAGCAGTAGAGATGAAAACGACGCCATGCTGGACACCATTCCCCAAAGAGGCCCACAGCCCTTTCACAATTTCTATGCTTTTACTTTTATGATTATTTTCTTATTGGAAATACCTCACCTTCAAGACCTGCCTCATCTTGTGAATATTCTCATGTGGACTTGTGTTTTCCTACAAAATTTTGCCCACTCATTTATTTGTTCCTGCTGTTGATGCCCTTTCAAACACATAGATGAAACAGTGGTGTCTTTCCTGCTTATTCTGGGCAGTTTGTTGAGCCCTTTCTATGTATGATCTCACTGAGTCCTCTAAACAACCCTGTGACAGGAATGACCCTAGATTCCCCATAAGCAACTCTCCCCTGCCTGTTTTGCAATGGAGGTGATGTGTGTGGTATGTTTTTTTCTGTATTAGAGCCTCTCAGGAGATCGCTGAGGAGGTGGCTGCCCTCAGAGCTAAAGGAGCTCAGTAAAGAGAATGGGGGAGTGGTTAACACCTGTTATCTTCAGCCTTCTGCACCAGCCACAATCCTCAACAACACAGAAACGCCAAGCCTTTCAAATATTTAAAGCACCTATCACTTACAAATATTTATTATTTATTTTAAAAACCACATTCTACAATTTTTTTGGTGAACAAAATTAAAACTAACACAGTTTTATTTTATTATACATAGACTAGCCAGTTATCTTAACACCATTTGCTGAGAGAATAATTGTACATATCTCCCCCATCTAAAATACCATGTTAATCATTTACCATAAATTAATTTTGAGTGTGTGTGTGTGTGTGTGTGTGTGTGTGTGTGTGTGTGTAATTGCATTTTGTAAGCTCAAATTTAGTAGTTACTCCTTGGTATATAACTTTGTTTTCTTAGTCACTTCCTTGTCCCCGGGACAAATACAAGAAACCCACAACTTAAAGGAGGAGAGCTTTGTTTGGGCTCCTGTTTGTAGTCCATGGTCAGCCAACACCCAAGCAGAAACAGCCTGGCAGAGAAGCACGGTGGGCCAAAACCTGCTCATGTCAAGGTGGCCAGGAAGCAGAGAGAGAAGGGAGCCACGGGAGGAGATATATCCTTCCAGTTCATGCCTGCAGCAATCTGCCCCTTCCCAAAAGGCCCCATCTCCTAACAGAAAGTCAGCTATAGCCCCCCACGATCCAATCCTCTTCCAAAAGCCCTGCTTACGAGCACATAGGGCTCTTGGGGGAATGTTTAGATATAAACCACAACACTTGTAATTGTGTTTTCCTGTTAACTTTTTAAAAGTAATTATAGACTCAAAGGAAGTTACACGTATACCTCAGAGTCCCATGTGCTCTCCTCCTAAATGTGACACCTTATATAAATGTACAATATCAAAGCCAGGAAATTGACATTGGTAAGTTATTGTTAACTAAACTATAGCTAGTCACATTTTCACCATTTAAAAAACTTTTGTTCACTATTGTATGTGTTTATAGTTCTATGTAATTTTATTCCATATATGGATTCCTGTAACCACCACTATAATGAAGAAACAGAATGATTTTATTACCTACTGCTTTGTATTTGTATTACTCCTCCTCTTCTCCCATCCCTCCACCCCCTACTAATCTATCTCTGTCTCTATCATTTTGTCATTTCAGGATGCCTTATAAATGGAATCATTACTCTACGTAAACTTTTTTTTTGTACGTTTTAGATACACATAATGATAACATTCATTCCTGGAAGCAAACATTACCCTGATACCCAAACCAGAGAAGGACCCAACCAAAAAAGAGAACTGCAGGCTGATCTCTCTAATGAACATAGATGTAAAAATCCTCAATAAGATACTGACAAACAGGTTGCAACAAATCATCAATGACCAAGTAGGATTCATCCCAGGGATGCCGAGGTGGTTCAATATATACAAAACAATAAATGTAATACGCCATATTAACAGAACCAAAGACAAAAATCTCATGATCATCTCAATAGACACAGAAAAAGCATTTGACAAAGTCCAACACCCATTCATGATTAAAAAAAAACCCTACAGAAAATTGGAATATAGTCTTTATCTCAATCTGAAGAAAGCCATAAATGACAAACCAACACCCAACATCATACTAAATGGACAAAAACTGAAAGCTTTCACTCTAAAATCAGGAGCAAGACAAGGATGTCCACTATCACCACTCTTATTCAATATAGTTCTGGAAACATTAGCCAGAACAATTAGACAAGAGAAAGAAAAAAAAGAAGGAAGAAGGATAGGAAAGGAAGAAGTTAAATTATCATTATTTGCAGATGACATGATACTCTAGGTAGAAGACCCCAAAAATTCCACCAAAAGACTTCTAGATTTAATAACCGAATTCAGTGGTGTTGCTGGATACAAATTCAACACTCAAAAATCAATAGCATTCCTGAACACAAATAACAAACTCACTGAAAGAGAAATTCGGGAAACAACACCCCTCACAATAGCATCCAAAAAAATGAAATACCTAGGACCCAATCTAATGAAGGAATTAAAGACCTTTACATTGAAAACTACAGTACTCTGAAAAAGGAGATTGAAGAGGATATCAGAAAATGGAAAGATATCACTTATTCTTGAGTAGGAAGAACCAATATCATGAAAATGGCCATACTTCCAAAATAGTTATACAGATTTAATGTAGGGTGGATCAAAACACCAATAGCATATCTCACAGAATTAGAGAAAACAACCCTAAAATATATTTGAGACCAGAAAAGACCTAGAATAGCAACAGCAGTTCTGGGCAACAAAGGCAAGGCAGAGGGCATCACAATCCTTGACTTGAAATTATACTGTGTAACATTTTGAGTGACATTTTCATTGGGCATGTTGCCTTTGAGGTCCATCTGATGGTTTCATGTATCAATAGTTCTTTTGTTGCATTTTCCATTGTATGGATGTACTAGTTTGTTCAACCATTCACCCAGGGAAGGATGTATGGGCTATTTGCGGTATTTTGCTATTATGTATAAAATTGTTATGAACATTTGTGTAATGTTTTGTTTCTTTAGAGTAAATTCCTAAGACTGCAACTGCTGGGTTATATGGTAAGGACCTTTTCTTTTATCAGACATTGCCAAATTATTTTCCAGAGTAACTAAACCATTTTATATCCTCACAAGCAATGAGTAAAAGATACAGTTCCTCTGTATCTTTGCCAACATTTCGTGTTACCATTATTTTTTAAATTGTGACATAATTCACACAATAAAATTAACCCTCTCAAAGGGCAGAATCCCGTCGCTTTTAGTTTTTGTGATTTTTTTTTTTTTTTTTTTTTTTTTGGTACCGGGGATTGAACTCAGGATCTTGGGCTTGCTAGGCAGGCGCTGTGCCACTGAGCTATATCCCCAGCCCCAGTAGCTTTTAGTATACACACAAATCTGAAATCTGGAAAATTTTAATTATCCTCAGAAAAAAAGCCTCATATCCATTAGCAGTTATTCCCCCTTTCCCACTCCACACCCTCAGGCTCTAGCAACCACCAACCTACATTTTGTATTTATGGATTTCCCTATTCTGGACACTTTACATTCATGGAATCGTAACATGTAGTCTTTTATGTCAACACTATTTTTAATTCTCAGCACATGCTGATATTTCATTGTGGTTTTAATTTGTATTCCTTAATGTCTAGTAATACTGAACATCTTTTCATGTGCTTATATGTCACTGCTATTTCCTTGCAATATTGTTCATATTCTTTGTTTTATAACTGGATTGTTTGCAATTGAATTTTGAGAGTTCTTTATATATCCTGGATCAAAGGTTTTTGTCAGATCCATGTAAGCATTTTCTCCCATTCTGTAACTTGTATTTTCATTCCGGTTTACTAGATCTTTCCCTGCAGGAAAGTTTTAAATTTTGATGTTATTAATTTTCTGTTTTATAGATCACACTTTTGGTGACATGTCTAAGAGCTCCTTGCCTAGCCCCATCCCAGAGAATAGGAGAATCATAAAGGAGCGAAGAAAAAGGTCCATTAATCCAAAAGGAACAGAGTAAGAACATCATATTCAAGCCAATGACTTACAGAATACAGGAAAACTGAATGACATTTTTAAAGTCTTGAAAGGGAAGGCCCAAAAGATCCATTAATATTTTTCCTCTCTCCCTCTCCTCTCTCTCTGTCTCTCTCTTGTGCACATGTGCACGCACACACACCATTGGAGACTGAACATATGCACTTGGAGAGCAGGCTAACTCTGTCACACTATCATCCTTGTGGCTGATGCTGGCATTTGAGGTCTAGAGGACAGGCAGACAGGGAAGGAAGATGGAAATAAAGGGGGGAGAACAAGAACAAGCTAGAACTCACAGGACAGACTGAAGGCTGTCATCAGCTCCCACTGCCTCAGCTCTTGGTGGCACCTATGTGTCCTGCAGAATCTGAGGCCCTTCAAGACTGAGTTACACACGCCTGGCCCAGGTGTGGGAGAAGGTGAAAGAGGGCTCTGGGGAGGGAGTGGCAGCTGAAGGTCTAATTGCTGCCTCACACAGCAACATGATCCAGACCATGTGTGTGAGCTACAAAACTATCACTGCTTTATTTCCTGCAAATCTCCTGCCAAAATCTCTCCTGAGCCCCTCCCTCAATCAGCAATGTGCAGAAAAGGGAAATGCAATCAAGCCCTGCCATGGCATCTGATAGTCCTATTTATTCTAGTAAATTTTTAACAAAGTGGATATGGTGATAGAGATGTCTAAAACCATCTGGAAAAAGTAGCATGTGAGTCAAATGGATTTCGATGGTGTTTACTGTGGGATCCACATCCCAAGAAGAGTTTCATGGACTTTGCTGTCTGGGGAATACATCTGGCTGAAAAGAAGTCCTTCGCAGGTGGGATTTTAAGGAGAGTTTATTAAACGTACACATGCGGGGGCACAGTGAAGCAAACCAAGAAGGAAAACTGGTGCATGCAGAAGAAGTAATAGTAGGAAGTCTTCATCCCAGAGCTCCATGCAGCCCGGAGCCAAAAGCCACTGGAGTGGCTAGGGACACAGCTTGTGTCAGAAACTGGTGTCACTTGGGAGAAGTAGCGGATATCCTGAGCGGGCTTCCTCCCGCCCTCTGCTGTCCTGCCACTGCCTCCTGGGGCTCAGAGCAGCACACGTGGACCTGGAGGACAGAGAACAGCGAGTGCAGAGTCCTGTCCAATTCGCTGAACTTCTTACCACGTCACAACAGAACCTGAAAGAGTCATGAAGAAAAACAATCTGGCGTAGGGTTTACGTATTCTGGAGAACTTATTCTTTTTCATGAACATTGGCTTACATTCATCATCATTTTGACAAATACCATTACTTTTCACTTTTTTTCCCCAATGGAACTCTAGCATATAAATTATTTTCATAGTAAAGACTGACTCAACTTTCAATAAAAGTGAAATATGGAAATCTGCCATAGTCTCACTTCATCATTCATAAATTTTCTGCGTGTTAGTCAACTTCCTTAAGTATTCTGAGTCCCAGTAACTCATGGGCAGCTACTGAAAGTGCATGTCAGCTGTTCTAAAGTTGAAAGCGTGTAACGGATTAATATGTTATTTAAGTAGCAACACCAGAAAGCAGGAGCTCAACACAGTCAAAGCCCTAAATGCACTTAGTTCAAAAGTTGACGGATTTAAACTCGTAAAGTCAGTGTCATAACAAAACACTGCCAAGTGCATTCTTGCCCTTAAGTATAACTTTAAAGGGTCAAACATTAATCTGGCTATTTGGAGTACACTTGGGCTTCATCCCTCCCTTTCTTGCTGCCTCCCTCCCTTCTCCCCTCCCCTCCTTCCTTCTCTTCATTTCAAAGCACTTTTGGGTCCTGTTTCATTTCATCTTGAACAGAATGCAGAGGATGCTAGTGGGGGCCAGGGAGGTGAAAGACTTGCCTACTCTAGCTATAAATTGAAAGCAGAGCGTCTGCTTCCCTACTTTTCTTACTTTGACAAAATACATCACAATACCTTACAAGACTATTTACTCACTTCCCAGTTATGTAGTCTATACTTTCTATAAACTATTAATTTTTTTAAAGGTAAAGAGGTTTTAGGTTTACTAAAGTAGCAAAAGAGACATGCTCTGCAGAGCAAGTGTGGGCCAATCAAAAGTAGGAAAAGTAGTGCATCACAGGACAAGAGTGGCCACTGTGAAAAGGAGAGCACAGCGGTGGCCATCTTGTGTATCCTCCACTCCTCAGGCTGACTTCAGCTCTAGGTCGTTCTATCAAAGACCTGCTTGAATTCTTGCCCAAAGAATGAAAAATAGCACTTTCTGATTGTTTCCAGGCATAGGGCTTTGGGAACTATTTGTGTGTGTGTGTGTGTGTGTGTGTGTGTGTGCATTTCCTAGATTTCCATGATTAGACCTGTCAATCCTAAAAATCAATATTCTGATTTCACTCCTATGAATCCTCTGTCTTGCTAAGTGGAATGTGTCAACCCAGCCTTATAGAACAGCCATTTTAATATTTAAGTTATTAAAGCAGAGCTACAGTGATATAAAACAAATAGCAGAACAATAAATACAGAGGTGATATGTGGGAGTATCACCTCTAAGCCACTCTTCAGGTCAAGAGGTAATAGATTGGCTACAGGGACAGAAGTCACTGAATCACCAGAAACATGCCTATGGAGCTCCTAAATCAGCTCAGGAGTCTTGCTGTCTTAGTTTTCTTGTTGCTGAGACAAAATACCTGACCCCCAAAGTTAAAGGAGGAAAGTATTATTTGTTTTATAGTTCGTAGAGGTTTCAATCCACAGTTGGCTGGCTCCAAGGCAGAGTGGCACGGCAGGGGGGCATCACAGAGCAGAAACAGTCCATGGCAAAGCAGGGAAGGCAGAAGGCAGCAAGCAGCAAGCAAATGACAAGCCACAAACACAGCAGCTCTTTCTGTCCTTTATATGTTATCCAGGCGACCTGCCCTTAAGGTAGCATTCACACCCTTAATCCTAGCACTGGTGAATCAATCCCAACATCACATCCTTGATTCCAGCAGCTCACACCCTAACTCCAGCCACCTCTGAAAAGCCCCACCTATGACCACATGAGGCTTTGAGGGGACATCTAGATACAAGCCATGACACCTGCCAACAGTCTGTCTGTCTAATTGTGTTTATCAAGCATTGGAGAACATGGGTGCAGAGGAAGATTTCTTTGACACACACTTTCAAGACAGCCTTCTCTCAATATTATTTTCCCTCCATTCACAATAATAATTACGACCGTATTTATTGACCTTTTACTACTTGCCAAGCACTGTTTTCAGGTCTTTACATAGTGGGCACACTTAGTCTTCATATGACCCTATAGGACGGTGTTCTTATTCCCTCGATTTTACAGGTAAAGAAACAGGAGGAAGAAGGCCTGGTCACCCAGTGAGTATCACCCAGCAGGGCCAGGCTCTGTCTCAGGCAGCCTGACAGCCTGGTCCCACTGAGATGTGCCCCATTCACCCGTGACTTTGCAGACAGGAGCCACTTGGCCCAGCAGAATGCCCCATACTGTACACGCTCAGAGAAGTGCACCGAATGATTAAATGATCAAATGAACGGGGGAGGAAGGAAGATGAGAGAATGAATATACAAACAGGCGCTCGGAAGGGCCAGAGATTGTTTCATGGTAAATAGGAGTAAGAAGGAAAGGTTATATCAAGGTCCCTTGAATAATGGTAGGATTCCAATGAGCAGGGGTGAAACAAAGGTAATTTTAGGTGGACAATTTATATACATAAAGTCAGAGAAATGCAAGAGCTTAGGGATACACTCAGAGAACGAGAAGTCACCCAACTTGGCAGTGGCTTAGTCTTGGGCTACATCAAGGGAAGTCAGGGAGAGAAGCTAATGGGTAAAGTGAATGGAGATTGCTGAATCCTTGAAATGTAAGCTGAAGGAATTATGGGGTAAAAAAATGGAGGTCACCGCAGGAGTCTGAAGGCAGAGGTGGGAGGGTGACAATCAGCACTGTGCATCAGGGCACCTAAGTGGGGGTAACACGCAGAAATTCAGAGCAGAGACTGCTGCCTTGCATGGATGGGGTCCTCCGGGGTTTTAGGAGTGAGGAGTTTTAGGGAGTCTGTGACCTCTGAAAAGGTACCCAGCATTTCGTCCGTATCTGTGCATGTGCAAGTGTCTACTGAGAACACCCACGGTCTCACTGATTCTCAACAGCTGTGCCCTCAGCAGAGGCCCGCCTCAAGCCAAGGCCAGAAGGAAGCCCATCTTCACACAGCTGAATACTGTCACACTATGAAAGGCACCGAGAAACTGTAAATACAGGATGCTCTTCATTCTGCCTCAACAAACAGAACCTCCGAATCAGAAAACTGAGAAATAGGTTGACTCAGTATCAGCAAAATATAAAAGATGGCTAAATTTAATTATTACTGAGCATGATTTGGGTATTGATGGACCAATATTTCAATGAGTACAAAACTCAACATAATTCATACATTATGGCACTTTTAGAGTGTTTATTTATCTATTTTTGTAGTGCTAGTGATTGAACTCAGGGCCTCACACATACAAAGTGCTCACTGAGCTACACCTGAACCCATAAATTTGTTTTTCTTGCCTTCTTTAAGCAAAATGTTATGTTGTTATGAGATTTCACATAATTTTGTTTATCAGTAATCATTATCTAAATGATTTTATTTTATTTATTTATTTATTTTTGGTACTGGGAATCGATCTCAGGACCCTGTGCTTACCAGGCAGGCCCTTGTGCCACTGAGCTATATCCCTGGCCCTAAATGACTTTAAAAGGAATAGTAATGATATTCAGAATTTATCAAAAATCAAAATTTATCAAAATATAAGGTAAATATGTCAGATAATATTAAAATTATCATTAAAATTAAAAGACAAAATAACAATGAGAGACTACTGCACACCCATCAAGATGGCTAAAATCCAAAGCACCGGAACACCAAATGCTGACAAAGATGTAAAACATCAGGAACTTTTGTT
Organism: Erethizon dorsatum; assembly: GCA_028451465.1. Lineage (NCBI taxonomy): Eukaryota > Metazoa > Chordata > Mammalia > Rodentia > Erethizontidae > Erethizon > Erethizon dorsatum. Next base: position 148,384,926 of record CM051823.1, read on the forward strand.
TGTTGCTGGTGGGAATACAAAATGGTCCAGCGACTTTTGGAAGACAGTTTGGCAGTTTCTTACAAAATCAAACACAGTCTTACCATACGATTTGACAACCACCCTCCTCGGTGTCTTACCAAATGAGTACAAAGCTTATGTTCATGCAAAAACCTGCACACAAATGTTTATACCAGTCTTACTCATAATTGCTAAAACTTGGAAGCAACCAAGATGTCCTTGAAAAGATGAATGGATGAACAAAGTGTGGAACTTTTGCACAATGGAGTATTATTATTTGTTAACCCACAGTGAAAGGTTTTGGCTATTGGAAATAAGTCAGAAAGTGATCATGCTGATAGTGGCTTACTGCTTTCTAGGCACCACTCTAAACTGTCTCCATGAGCTATTAGCATACTGATTCTCATAACTTCTCTATATAATAGTCTATGCTACAGTTTTTCACATTTTGACATTTCCGAAGTCAAGAGGCATTTTCCACTGCTGGCATAGGCAGTAGTTGTTAATCTGAATTGAAGTTTGTTTAATATTTTCAGAGGTATGGCTTTATTTCAGCCAGTCACCTACAGGCATAATCAATGCAACTGCACTAAAAATTAAAATATCTCCTGGAGGTTCTCTGTCTCACCTGAGTAATGTGAATGTAGACTTCAAATTTCCATGACTTCCAACCTTATGCAGCTGCTCAGGCGAGATTTTTCTCCCTCTCTTTTGTGTCAAGATTGAGACCCAAGTCTTGCATTCTAGAAAGAGTTTCTCTTCAGAATATCTTTTTTGCACTTCAACTGATTCATGATGGCAGTAGCAACAGTAAAATGAATGAAATCAAACAGAATTGTCTTGAAGTTTTCCATAAAGCCACGGAACTTTTCTTCCAGGTGACTATAAGTTCCAAGTAGAACGTGCTTCGACATCCGATGGCAGGACGATATTATTGTGTCAGCCTTCAGTGGGTACTCCATGGGAACATACAAAACCTATCCCTCAGGATGAAGAAACTCATTACCAGATGCTGCAAACCAGGTTATAAGGAAAATGTGAACACTGTGAGCAAGAATCCTGATAGACCAACTTCACAGCATGTTCTTTACTACTGTGCACCATTGGTATCATTGTGGTCAGTATCACAGCCCAAGGAAATGGAATCCACCAGAAACACATGATTTTTCAAAAAGATTTTTCTCTTTTTTTATTGATTAAGTTTATTTGTACATTTTAGATATACGTAATGATCACATTCATCATAGGGAGTTTGTACCTGTACATGATATATCTTGATTCTTGTTTATTTTCCAATTCACAAATTTTCCCTTCAACCCCACTTCCCCTTTTTTTTTTGTGGGTACCGGGGGGTCGACCTCAGGACCTCGCACGCCAGCAGACGCCCGTGCCGCTGAGCAATATCACCAGCCCCTTTTTCCTATGTGGGTTCCGGGAGTCGAACTCAGGCCCTTGCGCTTGCCGGGCAGGCACTTAAGCCGCTGAGCCATCTCACCGGCCCCCCTCTTCCCCTTTTTTACAAAAGCTTTATTTCCATTTTTCCCCTTCTTTTCTCCTTTTATTTTTTCCCTTTCTTCCTTCCTCCCTTCTTAGTTCCCCTCTCCATTTGAGTATTTTCTTCCTTTTTGATAATGTCTAATATATATTTTGGTCCTTATTTCTCACACCAGAGAAATAATGTGACACTTGCACATGTGTGTTTGATTTATTTCACTTCAGAGTATGGTCTCAAGATGCATCCATTTACCTAGAAAAGTCTCAAATTTATCTTTCTTTATAGCTGAGTAGAACTCCATTGTATAAAAAAACCACATCGTCTTTATCCATTCATCAGTTTATGGGCATTTGGGATTTTCCAGGATTTAGCTATTACAAACTGTGCTGCTATAAATATGGGTGTGCATATATCGCTGTGGTATGATGTTTTTAATTCTTTTGGGAAGATACCAAGAAGGGGAATAGCTGGGTCAAATGAAACCTTTAGTTTTAGTTTTTTGAGGAATCTCTATGCTGATTTCCACAGTGGTTGCACCAGTCTACACTCCCATCAAGAGTGGAAAAGGGTTTCTTTATCCCCACAGCCCTTCCTGTATTTGTTATTGGTTGATTACCTGATAATTGCCATTCTTTCTGGAGTGAGATGGAATCTCAGTGTTTCTTTACATTTTTCATATATTTATTTGCTATTTCTACTTCTTCATCTAAGAATTGTCTATTTCAGATGCTCATTTTTGGATTGGGTCTTTAAATTTGGGGGTATGATTTTTTTTTAGTTTTTTACATATTCTGGATTACTAGTCCTTTGAGGAACAGCTGGCAAAATGTTTTTTCACACACTGCCAGTTGTGTCTTCACTCTGTTCATGGTTTATTTTGCTGTGCAAAAGTTTTTAATAGGATGAGGCCCTAGATGTAATGTTAGTATGATGTTGGGTGTTGGTTTCTTATAGATGGCTTTTATCAGATTGAGATAAAGACCATCTATTCCAATTTTCTGTAGGGCTTTTATCATGAATGGTGTTGGACTTTGTCAATGCTTTTTCTGTGTCTATTGAGATGATCATGTGGTTTTTGTCTTTGGCTCTGTTAATATGGTGTATTACATTTATTGATCTGCATTTGTTGAACCATTCCTGCATCCCTAGGATGAATCCTACTTGGTCATGATGTATAATCTTCTTGATGATTTGCTGCATTCTGTTTGCCAGTATCTTATTGAGGATTTTTACATCTATGTTCATTAGGGAGATTGGCCTGTAGTTCTCTTTTTTGGTTGGATCTTCCTCTGGTTTTGCTATCAGGGTAACACTTTCTTTCAGGAATGACTTTGGGAGTATTGCTTCCCTTTCAACTTCATCAAAGAGTTTGAGGAGTATTGACATTAGATCTTCTTTAAACTTCTTGTAGAGGGGCTGGTGAGATAACTCAGTGGCATAAGTGCCTGCCTCGCAAGCGCGAGGCCCTGAGTTCGACTCCTGGAACCCACATATGAGAAAAAGGGCCGGTGATATCGCTCAGTGGCACAGGCGCTGGCACGCGAGGTCTTGAGGTCAACCCCGATACCCACACACACAAAAAAATTTCTTATAGAATTCAGCAGTGAACCCATCAGGACCTGGGCTTTTCTTTGCAGGTAGGTTTTTAATTACATCTTCAATTTCATTGACTGATATTGGTTTATTTAGAAATTTTTTTTTTTTTTTTAAATATGGAACGCTTCACGAATTTGCGTGTCATCCTTGCGCAGGGGCCATGCTAATCTTCTCTGTATCATTCCAATTTTAGTATATGTGCTGCCGAAGCAAGCACTATTTAGAAATTTTATGTGTTCTTGATTCAGCTTTGGTAATTCATGTGTATCTAGGAATCTGTCCATTTCTCCTGTGTTTTCCATCTTATTAGAATAAAGGAGGTTCTCAAAGTAAGTATTGATGATCTGGATTTCTGAAGAATCTGTTGTGACTTCACCCTTTTCATTCCTTATTGCATGCATTTGAGTCTTTTCTTTCCTTTTTTTGATAAAGTTGGCTAAGGGTTTATCAATTTTGTGTAATCTTTCCAAGAGCCAACTCTTTGATTCATTGATTATTTGTATTGTTTTCTTAGTCTCCATTGCATTGATTTCTGCTCTGATCTTTATAATTTCTTCCCTCTTACAAGCTTTGTGTTTGAGTTTCCTCTTTTTCTAGAAGTTTGAGACTCAACACTAGGTTGCTTATTTGAGCTCACTCTGCTTTCCTGATGTGAGAGTTCATCGCTATAAATTTCCCTGTTAGGACTTCTTTCACTGTGTCCCTCAAGTTCCAGTATGTTGTAACAGCATTATCATTTAATTGTAGATATTGTTTAATTTCTTCTTTAATTTCATCTGTGAGCCATTGGTTGTTCAGGAGGGTGTTATTTAATTTCCATGTGAGTATGGAGTTTTTGTGGTTTCTATTGCCATTGATTTCCAATTTCATTGTACTATGGTCTGATAATATGCATGGGATAATTTCAATTCCTTCGCATTTAGTTAAGCATGTTGTATGGGCTAGTATGTGGTCTATTTTGGAGACTGTACCATATGCAGCTGAGAGGAATGTGTATTCTCATGTCGTGGGGTGGAACACTTTGTAGACATCTACTAAGTCCATTTTTTCACAAATTTGGTTCAGTTCTGATATTTCTTTGTTGATTTTTTTGTCTAGTTTATCTATTTGTGACAGTGGGGCACTGAGGTCCCTTATTACAGTTGTGTTAGTGCTTATTTGATTTTTCATGACCATTAATATTTGTTTTATATAGTTGGGTGTGCTGGTATTTTGTGCATATGTATTTATGATTGTTACCTCTTCCTTTTGAAGTTTTCCTTTATTATGTATTGACCTTCTTTATCTCTTTTGATCATCTTAGCTTGAAGTTCACTTTGCCTGCAAATAGCATAGCTACCTTTGCTTTTTTCTGTGTTCCTTATCAATATTGGCTTATCCTTATCATATTATTTTCCTATTGTTGGCTCCCTCTTTTCCCCCTCTGTTTAATTGCTTGCATTGTCTGGTAGCTTCTTTCTGTTGGTGTTCTTGGAATTGCAGTCTTTGTTATCTTTTTGTAAAACATCCTTCAGAATATTTTGTAGAGCTGGTTTGTTGGTCATGAATTTCTTCAGTTGTTCTTTGTCATGGAAATATCTTATTTCTCCATTGATTTTGAAAGATAGTTTTGCAGGGTATATCAATCTGGGTTTGAGTTTGTTTTCTATCAGGACTTGAAATACTTTATTCCAAGCTCTCCTTGACCTAAGGGTTTGTGTTGAGAAGTCTGCTGTGATTCTGATGGGCTTTTCTTTATAGATGATTTGTTTCTTTTCTCTAACAGCTTTTATTCTGTTCTTGTGCTGAATTTCTGGAATCTTGATTATTACATGCCTTGATGTAGATTTATTTTGGTCATAGCTAATTGGAGTTCTATATGCCTCACCTGTCTTTATGTCAAGTTCTTTTTCCATGCTTGGGAAGTTTTCTGCCATTGCTTCTGTGAACAGGTTGTTTATGGTATTTGTGCTGTCTCCTGCTTTCTCATTGACTCCAATCAAACTTATGTTGTTCTTCTTTGCATCATCTTGCATCTGTTGGATTGATTTTTCATGGTCTCTTGGTATTTTTTTTTTTTCTTTATGTGGGTACCAGGAACCGAACACAGGATGTTGCGCTTGCCAGGCAAGTGCTTTTGCCACTGAGCTATATCACTGGCCCAGGTCCCTTGGTATTTTTAAGAAATTTTTCTTTTTGTGATCACTAACCACAATCCTGTCTTCTAGATCTGATACTCTATTTCACCTTGGTTCAATCAGCAGCATATCCTTTCAATGGAATTTTTAATCTCCTGTATATCTGTTAGAAACTGTTTCATGGATTGCATTTCCTTCCTATGTTGGGCATTCATGGTTTCTATCATTTTCCTAAGCTCTTCTATTTTTTTAAATCTGTGTCTACTCTAGATTCACTGAGCAAGTCTTCATTTTGATCATCCTCTCTTTTTTTTTTTACCTGAGAGATTATTTCTGATTTGATTTTCTTTATAGCCTCATTCAACTATTTTTTTTTACTTCTGCTCCTGCTGCTTCAGAAAATTCAGTTAGGTGACTACTGATTTCCTCTATCTCATTGTCCTTTGGACTTGTCCTGGGTGGGATGCAGGTCTGGGGTTGCATTTTTGCTTCTGTGTGTTGTCATTTTCTATTTCCTATTTTTTAATTTTAATTTGTTTTCTGTGTTGATGCTTGTAAATTTCTTATGGTAGGTAGCTTTATTACTAGTATCAAAGTTTCCCTAGGCAATGTCTATTCCTCAGAGATGTCCTCTAGGTGGCTCTTGGTCTTTGTGTCTGGCGCAAGATCCTACCTTCCCAATTTATAAGGGATGAGAAGTTGCTATTTGGCTCAGCACCCAGTCCTTTGGTACTAGACTATGGTGATGGTTATGACCCCAGACAATCATAGTGTTGTCATACAAGGGAGAACAACTGATTACAGCAGGTATGACATCCTGGCTAAAGCAGTACAATTAGCAATAACAATAGCATCAAGCACAGCCTAGAAACTGACAAACTGTGGTAACTATTAATTTGGTCCCTTTGATCATAGGAGCAAGATCTACAGTTATATAACAAAATCCAACATAAACCAGGAACTCATATGCTGTGAGTTTCCCCTTAGTAGAGGGATTCTAACCTCTGTGTGTGTGTGGGGGGTTGAATTTAAGAGGGACAGAGGACAAAACAGAGAGATCAATGAAGAGAAATATAGTGGAAGCAAGGCTGAAGGACAAAAGATGATCACCTAAGCTTTGGGAAACTGGAGATGAGGACAGGAGAGAAAGCAGAAGAATATCAAAGCAAACTGGAAAGACTAGAGACAATGTTCACTCACATGAAAATATCAAAAAATCAAGAAAGATATTTGGGGAAAGAGGAAAAAAAAAACCAACAAAACAAAACAAACAGTAAAAGTAAAAACCTAAACAATAAAAAAAAGACAGAAAAAGTAAAATGAGACAAAGAAAGAAGAAAGGAAGAAAGAAAGGAAGAAAGAAAGGAAGAAAGAAAGGAAGAAAGAAAAGAAAGAAAGAAAGAAAGAAAGAAAGAAAAAGAGAAAGAAAGAAAAGAAAGAAAGAAAGAAAGAAAGAAAGAAAGAAAGAAAGAAAGAAAGAAAGAAAGAAAGAAAGAAAGAAAGAAAGAAAGAAAGAAAGAGAAAGAAAAAGTTCCTCTGGTGTTAGTGTCCAAGTCAGAGCCTGAATCTGTGCTGGGTAACCCTGCAAGTCTGCAGCAGCATTGTTCTGGGTGCAGGGCTGATCTTGGCCTCTGGATGTGGGGGCTGGGGCCAGTCTTCCACCAGCAACTTTTTCTATGCCCCTTGGTGGCCCATCCACATCCCCTTACCCCTTTTGTACCAACTCTCCCAGTTGCTGTATCACCCTCAGAGACAGCCCGAGGCTGCTCCCAGTCCTATGTACGGTGCGCCCCTCCTGGCCCTTGCACAGTCTTCTCTGTTCCGCTCTGCCGCGTCTCTCTCCTCTCACAGCGCTGGGCATGGGCAGCGGGGAGTGCTGTTGGCTGACTCACTGCCCCTGCTGTCTCCTGTTTTATGCCAGCTGGGATCCAGGCGGGGCAAGTGCTGACTTCCCACTCATTGCCATGACATGGCTTAAGGCTGCTTAAGTCAGGCACCACTGGGGGCAGGGCAGGAGGGGTGGTGCTGTTCTACTCATTGCCTTCCCCGCTGCCTCTGGGGTCCCCCAAAACAGATGACTCTGAGGTTCTTGGAGATAAGAGAAAGGTTATCCTTCGTCATTTGAGAGAATGCAATCTGGTGTATTCACAAATGTTACTTAGTAAAAAACAAGAACATGTCTTTTCATGTTAAAGTAAAGATCGAAACAGCAAGTTTTCTTAGTAGCCTTTACTGTATGTAGAATGGGTCTATCTCTTTACCCTCAAATCAGCTTTGTATGGAGGTCTTCTGTTAGAGCAGGTTTTTTCTTTCTTAATGCCACATAAAATTAATCATACAACCAAATATATATCATAGTAAATAAAATACATTACTATTTCTATTTGACAGATTAGGAAATTAAGGTACATAGACATTGGTTAACTTGGCCAAATTCAAACAACAAAATATTGGGGCGTCTAAGTCACTTTCTCGTTACTGAGACATAGTATGAGACACCCAGAATTTAAAGGAGGAGGAGTTTATTCTGGCTCACAGCTCGTAGAGGTTTCAGTCTACAGTCTGCTGGCTCCAGGGGAGGGTGGCATGGCAGAGGGGCATGGAGGAGGAGAGCTGCTCATGGCATGGCGAACAGGAAGCAGGGAATCAAGGGAGGAGCCAGGGAGGGAAATAAAACCTTCTTGGTGACTCCCATCTCCTAAGAGCAAGTTAGCTGGAAAACCCCTATAATCCAGTCACTTTCCCAACGTCCTACCTCTGATCTCCTGAGGCTTCAGGGGGTCATCTCGATATAAACCATAACAAGTGGTACTGCAGATTGGCTTCTCCAGAAGCATTTGCAGAGACAGTATATGGAGTGCAAATGCTCACTAGGGATCCACACTCAGGAGGGTATTGGAAGCAGGGTTGGACAGAGGAAGAATTCAAACTGTGATGCAGACCTGACAAAGCTTCAGCTAACTCAGCTGACTCTGGAACAGTGCTCACCAAACCGTCCTGCAAGAAGCTGAACGCTTCTGACTTTTCTTCCAGCATGGGACACATGCTGCCTGGGGTTCAGTGTGGAGGACCACCTGGATGCCTCTTCTTAAAAGGAGAACAATTATCTCCATTTTGGCTAAACCTGGCCCTATTTCCATGTACTGATATGTACAGAGCTGGCTAGGACTTTTCCTTATCCCTTCAATTGGCTTTAAGCAATGCAAATCTGTCCAGCCGAGGTGCTGATGTGTAGTCTTTAAAGCAAGTGACAGGTCAGTGTTTCCCCGCCCCTGTAGCTCCCAAAACATACGGTTGAGCCTGGCGGGATGGAGAGCCGTGCTCCATACTGTCGGCTGGGATCGAACCTCGAGAAAGAGGCTATGACTTCCCAGGGCATAGAAGATTACACATCAGCGCTGAAGCACCGACTCCAAAACATTAGATACTATCTTGAATTGTGTTATTCAGATTACTCCTTCTGCATATCCTTCCCTCTGAACATTGCAAAGGTGATTTCAGGACACCTACCCAGCCCAGCTCACAGTACTCACAGACTTCCTGCCATTCTCACAGTCACACATCCCGAGCCACTCCTCTCCTTGAGAATTAATAAAACCTGGGTTTGGCCCTAGGTTGAGGCCTTTGTTCCAGTAACCACCATCTTGGCTGGACTTAGGACCCCTTGGCTGCCTACAACTATAAATATGCCTTAGTGTGTTTATTCTCGCTGTGGGTTGCACTGGAAGTGGTAGATTGAAATTAACTCGCTGGAATTCCAATAACTTTTCCATGGAATCACAAATATAAACTTCCCGGACTGTGACGAGGACCGAGAAGGGCTCTCTATAGTTCAGCATAATCTCAGGGGAAACAGCCCTCTCTGCAGCTGAGACAGACTGGGGGTGCACTAACGGGGGGGGGGGCTACCTGCTGACTGTGTTTCCAGCACCTGGGCATCCAGGCTTTCCTGAGAGAAGAATTTAAGGGCAGCACATGGGCAGTCTAGCTCCAGAGCTAACATTCCTAACTGCTAGGATGTCCTTTCTCCCTGACAGATACAGCGGGGTTAGACCACGGTGGGCCTGGTACACCAGGCTAAGGACTCAGACATCTATTGCTGTCTCTTTCTTTTACACCTTACTTTCCTATGTAGCTCAGCCATAAAATAAGCTTGTGTTTCCAGTTAGTATTGATGTTTGTAGAGGTCCAGCTGCTCTACAGAATTGAATTTTCATTTTGATGACAGTATCAACAATTATATTTCAGGATTACCAGTATAGTCAAGTTTGTAAATATATGGTCGCACCATTAGCATCTGGTTGACAACTGGGTGGCAGCCAAACCAAACCTGACCCCAGGTAAAGCTCACATGGTGGCAGGGTGATCTGTTGCTCTACAGAAAAGTGGGAGGAGAGCCAAGCTATCACCCAGCACTTAGCAGTACAGGTGCCCAACGTGAAAATCTGGAGAACCCGCCTTCAGCGCTATAGCACTCACTGTGCCGCATTCACCATGCTGCATCCACGTTTGGGCAGAGATGGAAGACACTCGTTGCTTCAGGTAATTAGCACTAGATAGGATCATAACTACTCAGTAAAGACACTTTCATTAGAATAAATTCATACACTGGCTGTGGTGGATTGACAACTTGTGATCAACTTGTAACACCCAGCTGAACTGAATCAGCATGGTGCTGGGTGTGGAAGGCCACCCAAGGATTGTTGCCAACAACATAAAAAGAGAACTGGAGAGGAAGAGGTGGCGCTGTTGAATCTCTTGGAGAAGTGGGTCGTGCTGGTTTTCCTGATATGAACTCGGCTGTTCTCATCTTTGGAGGAGCTTGGGACCTCATTGTCGCTGAGGATGGCTGCGGTTCACTTTGGGGAGTTTCATCCTTACTTTGAGCATCGCTTCCTGGCTCCAGTGCAGATCCCTCAGCCTGCTGGCACAGATCCTTCATCCCACTGGTGCAGACTTTCTAGCTTCCACCACTGACCTTTGGGCTTTCCCAGTCCAGATCCTTAATACACACTTGCATGAGACATTGTTGCTCTAGGCCTCCAGTTGGACTCGTGGAGGACATTGCCATGGGCTCTAGGCCCTCAGCTGGACTCATGCAGGACATTGCCATGGGATCCAGGCCCTCAGCTGAATTCTTTGGGTCTCTAGTGTGTGGACAGATCTCCCTCACTCTTTTTGCATTTGACTCTTTGGGTGATTATTATAAAATAATTCTATAAATTATGTGTCCTATATTAATTCCTTTCTCTTGCAAACCCTGACTACAACACTGGCATTTTGTTATTTTAGGGACTCTTTTAGGTTGATTGACCCATTAATGCATCGTGGATGGATGAGTCAGGATGAATGTGTTGTTTAAAAGGAAAAATCATAATAGTGTTAATGGGGGAGCACTGAAATAAGTTCCTACTGTATTCAGAGTAGAGGCCCATGTAGATAATAAGTGAAAAATAAAACAACAGATGCCATTTTCTACATTCAGAACAAAGCTTTGTGGTTTTGTGTTATCAAAATGACATTAAGTAAATGCAGTTTATTTGAGTATTATAAATCTCATAGTTTTAATGTGTGGGTTGATTTGGATCTTGCAGTTTTTTAAAAGACTGTGTAACCAAAAGGAATTTATCATGTTTAAGAGACACTGTATTTATATTATATTCAAGCAACATAATAGTAGACATAGTTGGGCCGGTGAGATAGTTCAGTGGCATAAGCGCCTGCCTAGCAAGTGCGAAGTCCTGAGTTTGACTCCCGGTACCCACATACGAAAAAAGGGCCGGTGATATCGCTCAGCGGCACAAGCGCTTGCTGACAAGCGCGAGGTCCTGAGGTCGACTCCTGGTACCTGCATTAAAAAAAAAAAAAAATAGTAGACATAGTTGATCAGCACAGGGTGCCATATTTTTCTCCTTTAAGAAGAGTCCACTCGTTAATCTGGAGAGATGCTGCACCAGGCCATGGAAGAAGTAAGGCATGAATAAGTTATGAGCAGCAACCACCTCTGCATTGTAATCTGCTATGAATTCTGATTTGCATGGGAGCATGTATTTTGTAAATGTTTTTTGTGACCAGGGATGCAGAATGGTGGCAAAAGTTCCTGTTTCCTAATTCACCTTTGTCCATCAACAACGTGCAGCCACCAAGTTCATCATGTTTAAGGCAATCTGCTGCAGCAGGCTGCTTTCAACATGCAGCACTAGTGGTGCAAGACCATGCGGCCCCTACGCAGAGTCCTTCTCCCATTTGGGGCAAGGAGCCTCAGAATGAGGGAATCATCTCCCTGTCCCTGATGTCTCTTCAAGATGGTCATCAGCCGGCGGCAAATGTCCTCAAGGGAAGACTCTGTCCTTTGAATGTGTGAGTTCATTACTCAGACTGCCATCTGTTTTCATTAATGTCACTTTTAATCAGTTCCTCTTTTGAAACACTTTTATTTTTGTGGTGTCTATATTGTACTTTTAAGCTTTTTAGGGTCGTGGAAGGATGCGCTGCAGGCTGTGGACTTACAGAAATTATAAACCATCAGCAGAGAAGAGATCAGTCCATCTAAGGAGTGTGTGAAGGGAAAAGTAAGAGGAATATGGAACCAGAGCAAGGAAATGAAATGGATGAAAAGGAGGAAGAAGAGATGAAAACCAGGTCTCAACCTCAAAGTAAGGTTTTTTGGTGCATATGTGCACCCTTTCTAAATAGGTATCATAAGTGTATCTCAATGCACAAGAGGATGTAAAAATGTTTAACCTATTTGTGTTTAACCTATTCATTATTCCAATTTCAAATCAATATTTAAAGGCTGAAGGGTGAATGCTTTTTTTTCTGTATAAGTCATGGCTTATTGGTTACTTGGTTTATGCTTTTCTGTTTCACTTTTATAGTTCTGCATAGGAGGACATGGTGCAAAAAAGAGGTTACCAGAAATGAGTATTGAGTAACAGTCTCGCCTTAAAATACTTTAGCAACTTGTTATGCAAAATCATAGTTGCAGAAAAATAGGTTTCCATCAAGAAGCATTAAGCAGATCAACTATATTCTCTCTAGATCAGATGTTTTTTAAACCCATTCTTACCAGAGAGAACTCTTGTTCTATTTGCATGCATAGAGTAGCCAGAGTATATAAAACTTCAGCCTCTGATAGTAGATATACACATATATTGAGGAAAGTTTTTACTTAATTGAAATTTGGGTTAAAATAAAATACAACAGTGTCATTTCAAAAATTGTAGTCAGGGATGAAATTTAAAACCACATTAGTACAATCTCTGCCTCTCATTTTCTAACCCTCTTTGTGTATCATGCATGGAAAAATAAACGAGCTTATGGAACAAGAAGAAATTTGCTTTCCTATGAGTTATACTGTATGTTGCACTTTTTCTCTTTTTTTAAAGTAAATTTTCTAAGCTCAGAGTTTCATGTTGCTTTTTGATATAGATAACAAGATGAAAGAAATCATTTGTTTGGGAAGCTCTTATGTTTTGGTTCTTCTGTGGTCTTCGATGTTGTTCTTGGATTCTTCATTAATGGTTTAAAACAGGGACTTTTGTGCCAGACCCTAGGATTTAAATCTAGGGTCTTCTGTATGATGGTGCTTGGATGGTGGACAAGACACTTTAAGGCTGTTTACTCCTCTGTTGAGTTGTGCACACTTCCAAAATTTGTGATGAGAATTAAATGAAATATTACATTGCTTAACACATTACAGTGCTTTGCCTGTGAATCTAAGAATATTTTTCTAGTCCAAATGTACTGGAGAAAAGTTTATGATGTGTAATATGGTTGAACTAAGTGTGTAATAATATCATCAGGGAATATTTTTGTAAAGATTGTAGTTATACAGTTTTTAGGGGTGGGATTAGGTACTATAATCTTGCTACTCAGTAAGGATGTCCTATCAGTTAGGACCCTACAGGGAAACAATGGCACATTCAAATTAGGATACTTCAAGCAGGGTTTATAAATATAAAGTGACTATTATAAAGATATGGACAGGGTAGACAGAATTGAAGTGGAATCCTATGCTGAGAAGCATGAGTAGGGAGAAGTACCTGGAACTAGGATGGGGAGTCATAGAAAGATCACCTTAGAGGAACCATGCCCTTCTGTTTGGAATAAATTCCCCAAGCTCAGGCCCTCTTCTCCTTTGTTGCCAGAGCTCCCTCCAGCCAAGCCCAAGGGAAGCCATGGGCCCAGGTGCCTGTTGTACAAACCATCAGCTCCCAAGGTAGATAGCAGAGTGGCGGGAGCAGAGAAGTGGATTTAGAGGGGGAAGCAAGGCTACATGCTGACATTATAAAAACCCAAGATATATTTTTCTCATTATAGTCACAGTTGACAAGTATTTATAAAAGAGAGTTGCAGGGCCGGTAAGATGGCTCAGCGGCATAAGCACCTGCCCGGCAAGCGCGAGGTCCCAAGTTCAACTCCCATGAACCCACATAAAGGGAAAAAAAAGGGCCAGTGATATCGCTCAGCGGCACAAGTGCTTGCTGGCAAGCGCAAGGTCCTGAGGTCGACTCCCGGTACCTGCCGCAGTCCAGCTGCTGCAAGGTCGGGGAAGTCCCGAAGGTGGGCGGAAGAGTCGGCGCAGTAAGAAGGAGACACCACACTAGTTGTCCTCCTGTTATGCGTGCTTTATTCTTTGGTTATATCTCTCCATCCTATTCTTTTAAGCTGGGATATATATTCTACTTTTGTTGACGAAAATGTAGGCATGACTACGAAAGCTTGTTGACGAAAATGTAGGCATAACTACGGAAGTTTGTTGATGAAAATGTAGGCATAACTACGGAAGCTTGTTGATGAAAATGTAGGCATAACTACGGAAGCTTGTTGACAAAGATGTAGGCATGGAAGCAGGAATCTTGGCAGACAGTATGAGGTTTGAAAGATGGTTACATAGTAACTGATATCAAGAAGGGACTGTACCTTTCTGTTGTTTCTATAACTACAGGCCTGTTTTTAAGAATATGATGGACCAAGGTTAATGAGGCGTCTCACACCTGTTTTTTCTCAATAATGTGGTTTGTTTAAAATCAGTGGGAATATTATAACCTGATAAGGCCATTGTAGCCATCAAAACAGAAACTACCATTTTAACAATAGTTAAGTTTCTGTTTTTTATAATAAGTTTTGGTCTCCCCACCTCAGGGTAAATTTCTGTAAATTATGTGATTCTTGGTTTTGTAGTGGGCATTGTTGTTATTTGTGAGAGTAATATCTGTTCTCTCCACCAGTCATCAGAAACTTCCAATCTTTGTAATTTTATTGTTTGGGAAATGATTTTATACAAAAGTACTCTTAGTAATATACTCAGGAAAAGAAGCCTTATGAGAAATCCTCCCACTATCCAAGCATAGAGGAGTGTGCCACGTCGCCTCCGAGAAAGCAGTCTTCCTTGAAGCCGTGCATTTCCCTCTTCCCTGACCGTGTCAAAGGGCCGAGGTGGCAGGGGACGTGGCAGGTACCCACAAAATAAATAAAATAAATAAATAAATAAAAGAGAGTTGCAACATTATAACAATGCACTAAACAAGATCCTTGTAGGAATTAAGTTTTTTTTTTTTTTTAATGTGGGTACCGGGGGTCGAACTCAGGACCTCGCATTTGCCAGCAGGTGCTTGTGCTGCTGAGTGATATCACCGGCCCTTTTTTCCTTTTCATGTGGGTACTGGGAGTTGAACTCAGAACCTCACACCTGCCAGGAAGGCGCTCATGCTGCTGAGCTATCTCACCGGCCCAGGAATTAAGTTTTAGGTTTTTTTTTTTTTGGTTTTTTTTTCTTTTTGAACCACAGGGAAAGACCATTGGGAGAGCATAAGAGTTTAAAATCTATGTTCTATAAAAATAAAAGAAATATATTTGCTATAGGAGAGCTAGAGAGAGGTTTCTAAATCTCATTCTGTCTGAGGTCCTATCTCAAGGCCCTGAGCTCAGTGTTTACTTAGGTCATGCATCCACTCCTCTTTCAACAAATCTTTATTAAGTGTCTCAATGTGCTGGGTATTGCATTAGGCTCTGAGTGAAATTAGTGAAGAAGGGCCGGGGATATAGCTCAGCAGCACAGCACTTGCCTGGCAAGTGTGAGGTCTTGAGTTCGATTCCCGGTACCAGAAAAAAAAGAAACTAGTGAAGCGGGCATAACGCTGTCTATTTGAAGCCTACCGTCTAAGAGGTGAGGTAGGGAAAGACTTAGATAATTTCCTAGGTTTGCATTCATGAAGATCGTCATTGAGAGCTATAGAACCACTGTGTGTTGAAGTATAACATTTACACAGGAAAATGAGAAAGCCTGCAGTGTAGGCATCGATAGGTAAAAAAGCCATAGATTTTTAAGCAACCTATTTTCCCCACGCCCCAAAGAAAGATCTCCAACCTAAATTTTAACCTATCCAGCTCTGGAAAAGCTTAGCCAAGTATTATTTGTGAGTCAAGGTAGAGGTAGCCATCAGGATCTAGAAAACCACCCAGTGCAACAGCCAAAGAACTGTCTACGTAACATAAACGTTCCGCTCTGCGCTCTCCGACGTAGGAGCCACTCACGACGGGGACTGTTAAGTGCTTGGAGTGCAGCTAATGAGACTGGGGGCTGAATTTTAAATTTGTTTAATGTTAACTAAATTTAATTAGCCACATGTGGCTTTGGTAAGGCATAATGCAGATCGAGGACAAGGTGTGTGAGCTGGGACTAGCTGAGCTCCAGCTGCTTCAGTTAACCTCATTTCTGCGTTCAACGGTGTTAATAACAGGCATTCATTTTTTTTCACACATCACCATGTGCCCTACAGGGTATCGAATGGGGAGGAATGGAAGACAGGCTGTGAAATGAACAGGCGCTAGAGGTGGGTGGAGGAACTGGAATCTTTGTGCCCTGCTGGTATGAATGCAAACTAGTGCAGTGGAAAATGCTCTGGTGATTCTATGAAAAATTAAACATACAATCACATGATCCAGTAATTTCACCTCTGGGTGTATACTCAGAAGAAATGAAAGCAGGGGCCCAGAGAGATATGTTTGCACCCATGTTCTTAGCAGCATTATTCACAACAGCTAAAGGGCGAAAGTACCACAAGCATCCACTGACAGATGGGCGGATAAACAAAATCTGATATATATAGACAGTGGAACACTATCATTATAATATTAAAAAGGAAGGAAATTCTGACACGTGCTATAATGTGGATGAAGATTAAAGACATTATATTAACTAAGCCAGTCACAGAAGGATACATAGTCTATGATGCCACTTATATGAGGTGCTGAGAGTAATAAATTCATAGAGACAATGGAATGGCAGTTGTCACAGGTCCGGGGGAGAGGAGAGGAGCGGAGATGAGAGGAGACAAGAGGAGAAGAGGGGAGGGGAGGGAGGGGAGAGAAGTGGGGTTGCTGAATGCCGCTCAGATGGGTTGGGTTAAATGACCTTCCACCCCTGAGAGTCAGTGGGTTTTTAAGCCCTCAAAATTAGGAAAACCAGTCGTGTCCAGATGGTGCCGCTGCTGGCAAGCCCTCTCCCAGCAGTCACAACCTTCTCCAAGTGCTGACCTTGTTTTATCTGAGCTTTGCCCAAAGGTCCCTGTCAGTCCCCATCTCTCTAAAAGTCGAACCAGACTGAAGGTGAGAGCTGACCTGCAGGAATAACTTACAAAACCAGAAGACCAACCTGGGGCCTCGGCAGCGGCTGGGCTGATCAATTGTAGAGAGGAATTCAGATTGGCCATACTCTAAACTTTGTCATTATCATACCTGTACGCTTTCATATTCCCAGCTCAAATAGCCCACTCAATGATAACCATCTCACATTTTCCCAAAGGAATCTCTCCCCACAGCTGCAACAATTTCTTCATCCCCCGGAACATCCAATCCGTTGACCCTCTAATACCTTTGCATTTCACCTCAACACTGTCATTTATGTCCTCTCTTAGCAGGCCTAGATGATATCTTTTATTAGGATCATTTTCTTTCTTTTTTTTTTTCTTTATGTGGGTACCGGGAACCGAACTCAAGGCCTTATGCTTGCCAGGCAGGTGCTTATGCCGCTGAGCTATATCACTGGCCCAGGATTATTTTCTTACATACATCCCCAATCATCTCTTTTCCTTATCAGCCTGGCAACTTCAAATGTTGGTTGTTCTAGACCAGTGGTGGTGAACCTACGGCACACGCGCCACAGCGGGCTGTTTGCATCACTGAAAGCTCTAAAAGGTTTGCCATCACTGTTCTAGACTCTCACCTAGTTTTATTTGCACCCAAGTAAATAAATGAGGCTGTGGAGAACACACAGCTGGCCACACCAGCTGGCCTCCTGTTAGATTCATGATCCCTGCCCTCCCACAAGCTCTTGTTAACACCCAACAATGCATTCTATTTTCAAAGTTCATTTCCTTTCCCACTGTCCTAGACAATTATTTCATGCTTTTCCTCACTTTTCAAACATCCTCCCCCCTCCTCACTCTTGGCTAGTGGCCTGGTTTCATATTCTATTGCTGAAATAGGTTCCTGCCTCCACATGACCTGTCTGTGCCCCGATGCAGTTCGCCTCCCCTCCTGCTGAAACTGACCTGCGCGCTGTGCGCTGGAGCCAGCCCGGCTCGACTGCTGAAGAACTTCGTTCCAGCGAGTATCGCTCATGTCCCCCGAGTCGTCGCTCTTTCCTTCCCTTCTGCTTCACACCCAGGAGCATACAATCACTAATAGCTTCTTCAAACATCTCTCCTTTGCTTCCTTCTAGCTACTGCTCCATTTCTTGGTCTCCATTCACTCTCTTTTTGTTCTCTCTGGGCCTACGCCAAATAGGCTTTGGTCACTCCACCACTCAAACTCTTATCAAGAAATTTGATAAGCCAATTGTTCCATTTTCAGTTCTAACTTTTTTCCCTTTAAGAGCATTTAATAGAGTGAATCACTGTTTTTTCCCTCCCTTCCCCCTTCTTTCTCTCTTTTTCTTTCAGTACTGAAGATTGAACTCAAAGCCTTCACACTAAGCTACGTTCCCAGCCCTTTTTTATTTTTATTTTTTGTGGGTACTGGGGGTCGAACTGAGGACCTCTCGTGCTAGCAGGTGCCCGTGCCGCTGAGCTATCTCACCAGCCCCCTTTTTTAATTTTGAGAAAGGGTTTTGCTAAGTTTTCCAGGATGGGCTCCAACCTGGGATCCTCCTCCCTCAGCCTCCTGAATGATAGGATTACAGGATTGTACCACACACCCAGCAAATTCTTTCCTGAAACTTGTTTTCATTTGGCCTCTGGAACCTCATTGTCTTGGTTTGCCTCTTTCCTCACTAAGCATGCCTTCTCATTCTCCTTTCTTTATTATTTTATCTTCCCGACCTCTGGACTATAGACTGCTCTGGGGCTCAGACTTCAGGCCTATCAGTTTTAGTTGCACACCATCTATGTGCTGAACACTTCCAAATTTATATCAGCATCCCAGACTCACCTAGCCAGCTGCTTTTTGACAATGACAAGTACAAACAGAAAATGTCAAAATATGAAACTCACCAGATGCCCCACCATACACACTGTCTCTTATTTCTCAGGGAGTCCCCCCACCCCAGCATAAGGGGCGGCTCTTATTTAGTTGCTCTGGGTGAAACCTTGCTCCTTGACTCCTGTTTCTCTCTCATGTTCTCCCTCCCTTTCATCAGCGATTCCTGCCAGTCTTTGCTTGTGGACACGTGTAGAACCTGACTGTCCTTGCCATCTTCACTGCTACGGCTTCTATTAGTCGAGATTCTCCAGAGAAACAGAACAATAGGGTGGGTAGATATCCAATGTATGTGCAGTATACATCACAAGGAATTGGCTCCTACAGTTACGGAGGCTGAGAAGTCCCAAGATGCGCAGCCAGCCAGCTGGAGACCCAGAAGAGCTGAGTCCAAGATCAAAGATAACACAGCACTGATGACTTGTTCAAAGATAGGCAGAGAGAGAATGAATGCTTCCTTACCCTGCCTTTTTGTTCTACTCAGGCCTTCACTGGGTTGGATGAGGCCAGCGCCTTCTCTCGTGCACCGAGAAGGGCAAACTGTTTTACTCACCCTTCCAGTTCAACTGCTAATCTCATCCAGAAGCACCTTCCTAGGCCCACAGAGAGCAACGTTGAACCAAATATTTGGAAACTCTGTGGGAGTCAAGTTGACATACACGATTGTCACAGCCGCCTAATTTGTTGACCCTCTTCCATCTTTATCCCTTAATTTAGCCCCAACACAGCAGGGGGGGGGGAGCACATCATGGTGCTTTTCTGCTGAGAATTCTTCAAAGTGTCCCATCTAAAGGTGAAATTTAAGAACTATTGTGACCGCTAAGGCCCTGCTTGCTCTACTACGCATGAGTAGCTTCACCCTTATTCCTCTTCCCCCACTCTCCCTACACCACCCGCAGATGTTTCTCCAAGAAGCCGAGCACGCCTGGCCTTTATCTGCACACCCTAGGCTTGACGTGGTCCTAATCCACATACCCACATTGCTTCCTCCCTCAATGGTTTTCCTATCTGACAGGCCTTTGCTGTAAACCCATTTTAAAAATGCCATCCCTCATCCCTCTTACTTACATTTTTTAAAGATAATTTTAAGAACAGTTTTAGATTTACAAAAAAAATTTTTTGCAGAGATGGCACAGAGAATTTCCATAAACCCAGTTCCCAGGACCCTCATTTATTACCATCTTATAGCACCATGGTTCATTCATCACGAGCAACCAATCTCGATACTTCATTACCAAAGAGAGTTCATACTTATTCAGCTTTCCTTAGTTTTGACTTAATCGTCCTTTGTCTGTCCTAAAGTCCCATCCTGGATATTTCATTACATTTGGTTTTCAGGTTCCCTTAGGAGTCCCTAGGCTGCGGTAAGTTTTCAGAGTTTCCTTGTTTTTGATGACCTTGACAGCGTTGAGGAATGTTGGTCAGATACGTTAAAGGATTTGCCAGTACTGAAATTTGTCTGATACTTTTCTGATGGGAAGACTCGGGATTACGGGTTTTGCGGAGGACTGCCGCAGAGGAAGGTGCCATTTCCACCACCATGCGAAAGGTTCGGGGTAACAGTGTAACATATGACTGCTGATGGTGACCTTGAGCTCTTGGATGAGGTCACGACTGTGGCCTCACCCACTGTAAAACTCCTCTTTCTCCTTTCAGCACTCTACTTTCTTGAAGGCAGTCACTATGTATACACAACCCACACGCAGAGAGTAGCGTGTGCATTTTTAATTATTGTGTATTTTTATTAGTATGGTACTGCAGAGCATACTGACTACATTGGTCGGGGGTGGTACTATCTAATTATTTGGCACTCTATGTGGAACTTTCACCTCTTCCCCATGCAATCATTTGTTCCTATCACTATAGACTCATGGATATGTCTTAGTTTGAGTTGTAATTTACACTACTTTGCTCCTTAAATTATTGTAGCTTTGGGCATTGGGAGCTCTTTCGCTTGGCTGATTTCTTTCATATTCCCCCATCGCTGTGGGGTAGTCTTTCCCCCCTTTTTTGTACACTTCCTTACTTTTAAGGCTTAGCCTTGTTTTCCAAGACATACCCCCACTTCACATAATACACGCTTTCTCTGTTAGGGCCTCGAGAGCAAGGTCTTGGGGATAGTTTCCGTCGTGGGGCCGCCCGGGCCAGGGTGGCCTTGGATGCAGACGACCTTCTCCGGCAGGACTTTCCACGGGGCGCGGTGGCGGCGGCGTTCGCACTCCAGTGGACGCTGAACCGACAGCCGGTGGGCGAAAGCACGGGGCGGGCGGAGGTCACCTGGGAGGGTGGGTCGGGCTGACTTCTGGCAAGGCGGCGCGCACCGGCCTCGCCTCGCGGGTCCCTGCGCCGCGGCCACACCCACGCCGGCGACAGCTGCGGGCGTCCTGGCCGCGGAAGCGCCCGGGACTGAAATGTCCCCGCGCAGCGTGCTTTCCCCGGGGAAGTCCGGCGCCTCGGGGGGCGAGGAGGGCGCAGAGGCCGCGCCCCGGGCGGCGAACGCCCCTCCGCCGGGGCCGTCCCCGGCCGCGCCCCAGGGCGCACAGGCTCGCGCGGCCCCCGCGGGGCCCCGGTCCCGGGCGCAGCCGTCCCGGGGCGGGGCCTGGCCCGGCGGCGCCCAGATGCGGCCGCGGCGGCGCGGAGCTGCGACGGTGGCGCAGGAGCCCGCGCTCGGCCGCTGGGGGCCTCGGGTTTCCGTGCGCATCGCGGGACGCGCGCCCGGGACGGAGCCGACGGACGCCTGGCCTCGCACGCCGCTCGCGCCGGTGCCGGTTCGTTTTCCTCTGCGCGCTCTCCGGTTCTCTCCCGGTCTGCCCCGGGGCGGGCGCCGGCCACCCGCGGACCCGAGGCTGAGCCCTGCGGGCTGCCGCTGCCCGGTCCTCACGCCGCCTCTGCGGGCTCGCTGCGGCGCCGGGTTTCTGGTGGAGGGCGGCGGCCTTCAGTGTTAGTTTTGAATATTAGAGGGCATGGGACTTAGGATTTAGGATTTCACGGCAATTATTATAGAGCTACCTGTTGATAAACTGCCTTTATAAAGTATCCGCCTAAGACCACTTTTGTTTTTCTCCTCTTCCTTTTTCTTATCTTTTTTTTCTTTTTGCTGCTTGCCGTTGAACCTTGGGCCTTGCACACGATAGGCAAGCGCTCAAGCACTGAGCTACATCTCCAACCCATTTCTTTACCGTATTTTATTTTACTTCTGAGACAAGATCTCGCTAAATTGGCCAGGCTGGCCTAGAACTTGTTATCCACCTGCCTCAGCCTCCCCAGCAACTGGGAAGACAGGCGTGCATTACCGCGCCCAGGTCACTTGTTTTGTGTGTGTGCGTGTGCGTGTGCGTGTGTGTGTTTGGTTTGATTTGGTTTGGTTTGGTTTTTAAATGGGGCTGTATTTCAGCTTGATCGTCTCTTCACTTCCTATTAGGGCGCACTTTCTCACAAACACCAGAATGGGTGCTTCTTAACCTGCCCTCCACAGTGACTCAGGAGCCAGGAAGCGGAGACATCAGTACCGCCTTGAAACAGTTCCCACGATTTCAGTTTCTTTTCTTTCCTTCTTTCTTGCCTCTTTTTTCTTTTTTCAAAGAAGACTAGAGAGAAGCGCCAAGGAGAACCGTCCTACCCCAGCAGGGAGTTCTCTCATCTGCTCTCCAGTGACTTCCTGTCGTTCTGGAGGCACTGTTTCAGCCGTTTCTCAGCAAAGGGAGGAGTTGTTATTTCCACACGGGTATCCAAAAATGAGTCACAGGGCTGCTTTCTTAATTGTGAGACTTTGCTAATCAACTTTTGAAAAGCAAGGTTTGCTGACTTTGTATTTCAAATAAGACTTTAGGTGGGAAGGTGACCTGGGCTGCCCAACTGGAGTAGGGCTGTGGGAAGTAACAGTTCAAGTTTTTAGTTTCCTGACGTGCCCGATGGGGTCACTAGGCTGATCTCAGATAATAACCCTGAAAATCTTAGTTTTGCTACAGAAAACCAAGAGAAAATTAACTTCATCGTTCAATAACCATTTTGCGGTTATTTTCACTGTGTGGTAGAAATATGTCAGTTCACGTAGTAAGTTGCTCTCTGAAACTGAAATATTTTGGGGAGTTTGTCTTACTGAATTGGTGCTAAAACCACTTGAAAAGCTCTTGAAGAAAGTGGGTGCCTGTTGGGGCCAAGAAGCTGGAATGTTTGAGCAGACAGCCGCCACTGTGGCTGGATCGGGACAGTGGCGAGGGGACAGCGTCTGTCCGGAGCTGAGTTCAGCCCAGGCAGCCGGTGCCCGCTACCTTCCTGTGCCGGCCTCGCCACTGAGCTCCGTTACACGGCCGGGAACAAGGAAGGGTGCTGCCCACGAGGGCCTTAGAGACTTGGGGAAGGCCTGCAGCTGCACAGCAAACCCCACTGTAACGGGGTGGGGCCGTGATGAGTCTGCACCCCGCGTGGAATTTCTGTCCCAGTTTGACTGATGTTTCTGCTCATCTGGGATTTGGAATGCGCAGGATCAGTGCTGAAAGAGCCTGTCTTTGTGGGCGCCCTATTCTTCCTCTCATAGTCACTTAAAAATATTTTAAAGAGACATACTTTTAAGATGTTTGGTTAGCCATATTTCATATTATTTAATGACCATGTACAAATAAACCCAGGCTATTATCAACCATAGCCAATTGCAGGTGCTTTTACCTATGTGCTGTTTGAAAACATAGATCGACTAAGTAGTGGTTTATAACTTTATAACTTTATAACTTGAACGATACTCAAGCAACTTTGGGCTCACTGTTTTTATTCAGTAGACCTCCTTATCCAAGGTTTGCTTTCCATGACTTCATCTACCAAGGTCAACTGAGGTTCAAAATATTAAATGGACATTCTACAAATAAAAAATAAGGCATTTCCAGAGAAAAAGACCATGTTCACGTAACTTTTACTATACCATATTGTTAACATTCTTCAATTTTGTTATTAGTTGTTATTACTCTGTTACTATGCCTAATTTGTAAGTTAAACTTCATTGCAGATATGTGTGTATAAAAATGCAGTGTGTATAGGGTTCAGTACTATACAGTTTTAGATATCCCCTGGGGGTCCTGGACTGAACCGCCCCAAAATAAAAGAGCACTACTGCATATTAAATTTTCCCAATTATCTAAGAAATCCAACTAGCAAAGGAACTAGTGCTAAATTTGAAACAAATCTTAGTGTCCCTATTTTGTTTCTTCTTCAAGAGCTTCAGTTACTTGCTGTGTGAGAAAGGAAGGGTGGGGTGGGTCATTCGGTAGTGTATTCCCCGAGCTTGTCATAGGCCTGACTCTGACAGGTGTCAGGGCGTATTCAGTGATGAGAGAACGACCTTTAACAGAGGAGGAGGAGTTGTCCGGGGACGGAGAGGTAGGTGACCCAGCAGAGAGGACAGCACACATGGAGGAGCGGAACAGCAGTGCGTGGTCAGGAAACTGCAGCCTCGTGTGCGCAGGAAAGGAGGAACGGGGAGGCTGGAGAGACAGGCAGGGCCAGCCACAAAGGCCTGGTGCCACACGTGAGCTGTGGCTTTATCCTCGAGAAGCCTTTGAGCGAATGAGTACTGTCAGTGCATGATCTTTGAAAACTTGGAATAGAGAAATCGTAGGCTAAATTAGATGAGCATGGCATTGCCCTTAGGGAGTTACTGTCACGTCTGAGAGGAGACGTTAAAGAAGGCTGGAGTCAGGCAGCAGCAGTGAGCAGTGGAAAAAAGGGAAGTGGTTGCCAAGTATGCAGGAGGCAGAGCCCAGCTGCAGATTTGGAAGTGGGCCTTTGGGAAGAGGGCAGAGGGAAGATGATGCCCGTGTGTCTCCTTGATGACTGGGATGAGATTATCTGCCAGGTGGAAGGGTAGATTTAGGCAAAAGAATGATGAAGATTTCACATAGTACTTGGCTTATAATCAGTGCTCATTAAAATTTTTTCACTGAATAATAATAATAGCTAGAAGTTGTTGAGTGCCCATGATGTGCCACTACACGAGTTGCCTCTTACTCGTGCAGTCCTGTGACATAGGTGCTCTAGTGAGCTAATCTGGCAGGTGAAGAATGGCGGTGTTAGGGACTGACACCTGGCCCCTGACCACGTATTTTGAACTGGGTTACTGTGATACGCTGTCTCAGTGAACGAATGAATGAATGATGTTTTGAACTTTGTGGAAACTCCAGTTGGGGTTACTCTCCTGATCCCAACAATTTCTCTCAGCCAGGAAGTAGCCCCAAGACATCAGATAGACCCCCAGTGACCCTGATTTTGCTATCTGACACCCTTCCCCCCACTTTCACTCCAAGAAATACTTGATTGACCTAGGAATAAACCTGGAATTATCAGAAATTTTCCTGGGAATTTAACATTCTAACGGAGACTCACAGAACTTCAAGCATTGCGCCCACCGCATTGTTTTGGTTGTCACCCTTTCCAAGTACCAAATGCTCAGCAATTCATATTTCTTAGATGTGCTTTGCTGCCAAGATTTTCCACAGGGGAGCAAAAAGGTTGGCAGGAGTTGATGTACACATGGGGGCCCCACGGTGGAGGAATCCCTAGTAAATGCAGGGACATACATGTAGCTGCAGATTGTGTGCTCATGGCTCACGTTCTGCATATCGGGGCCTGTTTTCTTCTGGTTTCACCCTAAAGCGGGCAGTTTACCTGCCTCTCTTGCTTCTGATTTCCAGAATCTTATTAAGTGAACTGGACCTAAGTCCAGTGTCCTTAGTCGCTTGATTTTGGCTGGGCAAAATGGATCAAGCATCTTGGGTTCGCACGCTGCTTTCTGTTAGGACATCTAGGTAGATTCTTTGTCCCTACAAAGGTATTTTGATCAATGGTCCTGTCCCCCTTAAAAAAAAATTCTAGCCCAACTCTTTATGACTGTTATTGTTTGATAATTCAGCCTTCCCCGACTTTAGTTAATACCTTGATTTTTGTTCAGCAAGCTGGAACTGAGTATTTTTTCCTCAAAGATTTCTACTTTGGACCACTTGAGAATTATAAGCACTGAGTTAAAGCTGTGCCCAAAATGAATCAGCAAAGTCAGTTGAAGTTTGAAGCTTTAAGATGTCCAAATGTGTAAAAATTGACTTTTAAAATGCTTTCTCCACATTGGAAGTGAATGTTTCACTTCGCTTTTCTTCAGCTTTGCAGGATATCACAATGTTGATAGTTGCCCATTGTGTGAAAGCAATGTGACGCTTTCTGGGGTGACCCAGCCCACGTGTTTGTCCTTTGGTTTTTATTCCTGTCTGTGATCCAGTCTGTGACCAATAACAAGAAAGAGAAAGGTTTGGGTTAATAGCTTGCGTGGGTGGCCTTGCTTCCTCAGTTCTGCGGGGTTTCCCGTGGGACAGGAAGTGCGGAGCGGCGCTGCACAGTTGGGCGCGCCTCCTGGTCTCTGGAACTCCTTCCCGATCTAACCAGTCTGGGGCTTTTGTTGATGGTGAAGCCACCTGTGAGTGTCAGCATTAGTGGGCCCCTCTTTCTGAGCCTATGGGTGGTGGACATTAGTTATGTATCTGATTCAAGCTCTTCATAAGTTTTAATCAGTTGGTAATTTCTAGTATGAATCAGTTTTAGAGTTGATAATTTCAGTTATCTTGGAGATAATGAAATGTGCTTTTTAGCTTAAGCTGTATTTGTTTTTCTTGTTTTTTGTTTGTTTGTTTTGTTTTTTTAGACAGGGTCTTGCTATGTATTTCAGGCTGGCCTTAAACTCACTATGTAGCCCAGGCTGGCCTCAAGCTCACAGCGATCCTCCGGACTCAGCCTCCCGAGTGCTGGGGTTACAGGAGTGCACCACCACGCCCAGCTCAAAATCTTGTGTGTCTATCATCTCTTTTAATTTTCATAGCAGCCCGGAAGAGTAGAGACAATTATTATTATGGTTGTAGTTGCTGTTGGTGCTGCTGTGGATTTCCGCGGTGGAGGTTTTGAGCGGGACGTCCCCGGGCACCGCACGGAGCGGGGGAAGGAAGCAGGGTCACTGAGAGGGAGAAAGTGAACTGCGCCTGCCGAGCAGCACAGCTGCAGCCTTCAGGCCCGCGTCTCCCCCGCGGCAGGGGCCTGGGCGTTTGGACCCCGCGCCCACCGTCACTCCCTGGGGGCTGCGCCTGGCAGGGGTCACGGTCTGGAAGCCGCGGCCCCCTTCCGTCAAACGCGGTTCTCTGAGCTGCGAGCCCCAGCCCTGCAGAGCGTGGGCCACCACCTGTCCTCGCGGTGGCCTCGCCGCACCCACCAAGTTGGCATCTTGTCCCAGACCTCTTAAGGACTCAGAATTAATGCCTAGACAGTGGGAAGATGAAGTAGCCTTAGTCCTGCGAAGGTGTGGGAGGGGAGCCGGTGGGAGTCCGCTATCAGCACCTAACAAAGAGGGCTGCCAGCATGGTGGCTTGTTGCCTGTAATCCCAGCACTCTGGGAGGCTGAGGCAGGAGGATCGCCAAGTTTGAGCCTAGCCTGGATAATTTAACAGCTTAGTGAGATTCTGTCTCGAAGGAAAATAAATAAATAAATAAATAAATGGCTGGGGATGTAGCTCAGTGCGAAGGGCCTGGGTTCGGTCCTCAGTACTGCAGAAAACCCAAACAAACAGAAACAAAGAGGGCTCAACTGGTATCCATGGCTCACAGCCGCCCATGGCTGTTCAGACTTAGAACAGAACCATAACACACACTATCCTTTGTACAATTCTAGGCTGTCACAAAGCTACATTGGAAACAGTTTTGTGATTGCCAGACAACTAAGCCTAAGTTCTGAGAAATGTGTTAGGTGACGTTGCTTCGTGAGGGTCCGTACATAAACCCGGGTGCTGCAGCCTCTCATATCCTTAGGCTCCGCTCTGTGGCATAACCTGAAACTCCCCGGCCACAAACCAGTGTAGCAGGTAACTGGACTGAATACTGTAGGCAGCTGTAACACTGTGGTACGTATCTGTGCGTCTAAACAGAAAAGGCCCAGGAAAAGTGCTGTGTGGAAGATAAATGACAGCAGGGAGCCCGCAGGACTGGGCCTGGCTCCAGGTGAGTCGGAGTGAGTGAGGAGTGGATGTAGGCGCCTATCCTTGCTCTGGCGTCCTCCTGCCCAGGGCTCTTCCTGAGATGCTTTTACTCTTTTCAGAAATATATCCATGGTGGCTTGCTTAGTTTGTTTCTTTTCTTCGTCGTAGATGTCCTTGTAAGCCGATATTCCACTGTGAACAGTCCTGTTCAGGAAATCTTTGGGTGTTGGATCTGTGTTTTCAGAGTTTTTAAGGAGCCTGCCAAGTTCTACAGAATCTCTGCTGCACCCCTTACTGTGGGTTTTCTTGGGGATTCTTGTTCTTTCTCTTCTCCTGCAGTCTTTCTCTTTCTTCTGGCCGAGTGTTCTCTGAGTCATAGGAATGCTTAGCTCTGCTGAAATCTTACGGGGCCACCGCCCGTGTGCTTGTACGTCTTCCCTGCTGTTGACTGAACCATCGTTCTGTATGCAGTGTATGATTTTATTAGGATGCAGTTCCCGCCCCGCCCTCTTTTCTAAAGCCTTGAAAGCCCCAAACCTGTTCAGCGAATCTCAGTGTGTGCAGCCTATAAATCCTAAGCATCAGAATAACCTAGCTTATTTCAAAACGAAAAACAAACAGGGAAGAGAAATCTAGAGCCGCATTCTAGACCGACTGGAGCAGATTCTAGGCGCGGACACTAATGGGCGTTCCGGTGCGTCTTCTTCAGGTGCTCTTGCTCCGTGCTTCTGTAGTCTGAGGAGTCTTACCCTAGACCTGTGTCTGTGATGGTCACCAAGCTTGTTGGGATTCTTCAGATCTTACCAGGAAGCTGAGATCTGCGCAGCAACAGAGGAGCACCTGAGCCTGTCCCGCAGGCTGGGTAGTGTGAGTCACAGCTTTGCTTTTCACTTAAATTCCTGATGTGGCCACAGGGAACCCAGTCCACATTCCTTGGCTGGCTGCTGACGGAGATTGCTGGGGGTGGTTAGGCTGCTGGTCTGTGGCTTTGCCTTTTCTTGTCTTAGACGACGGGGCAAGAGATGCCAAATTCCATGAATAGTAATTCAAGGAGGGGAATCGGTGAGCTTAGAGGAATCCCTACACTTTCCAGGAGAAAAAGAAGGTTCCAGGAAATCTTCTTCCAGGTGAAGCTTTGAGGTGCTTTCTTAGAAGTCTAATGACCATCTAATAAGATGAGAGCGACACCTTTGGAGGGAAGCTTAACATTCATAAATGCAAGAGAATATATTGTCTGATACGCTGAGATGGGCAATAATTTTTCTTAAAGGGGAAAGCACTTTTAAGCCTGTCGATTTTGAGACAAATTTTCGGAGGAAATGTTAGTCACCTAAAGAATAATCTAGTAAACTCCTGGGCACTTTGATATGTTTTCTTCACTCCTGTGACAAGTTGCTGTAGCTCCAGGCCTCACATGTTCATTCCTCCACTCAGGTTATCACCGTCTGGGTCCCTTCCCCACCTCCCAGCAGCGACGGAACAGCAAAGCACTTAGGATTGGAAGCCTTTCCTTCTCCTCTCCCCTACTGAGCTTGGCGTCCATTGTCACCGAGCTGTCCAAGTGCTCCTTATTCTCTCTATTGTCGCATCTGGGGGATGAGCGCCCCCTGCTCTGTAGTCCCAGCAGCCTACCGGGATGGTTAATGGGGCCCCAGTGATAAATTAGAGGGACCAAGTTTAACAAAAGGAAGACATTTTATTTGTAAAGAAGAAAAGGAAGGGGGAGAAAGGAGAAGATAGATGGCTACCCTGATAAGAAAGAATCAGGGTGGGGGCTCAGGAAAAATGGAGGACCCCTGGGCCCTTTGTTCTCAGCTGTTTTTATGCGGGGGTGGCTCTTTCCCCTGCACCCAGAACTCGCCACAGCTGGATTGGCTTCGGGGCATCTCTGCCTGACGTCGTTTCTTCTGGTGGTCTGTGTGCAGCTTCTTTCTTTTCGTTTATTTGTCCTCAACGTAGCTTTTAAGGCCTTATCTTTGGGGTGGCGGCTAGTTGGCAAGGGGTGCCTTATTTTTGGTTAGCTTAGAGTTAGTAAGGGGGCCTGTGGATATCTACTGTACTCTACAATGACCCTGGAGGGACTCATATAGAGCGAATACACATGTATATAAGTGTATATGTCAGTGTATAGTGTGAGTACATCCTGCCTTCAAATTAGTCAGCCCCCTCTTTGCTTTCCCTATATCCTGTTGTGGGGGGAGCTTATCATTTGTGGACTTGGCCTTCTCTCTGTGTCTTGCCTGTCAGCTCTTTTTTTGGTCTCTTGGTGCGAGCCCCAAGGCCACTGGGTGCCTTTCTTTACCTGTTGTTTTTTGTTTTTGTTTTTGTTTTTCCTTTTTCTACCCATCTTTGACTGCTTTCCAGGGCAATCTCTCTATTAGTAAAAGTTTGCTTTTAACCCTTAGTCAGGATTAGCTAGGCCTCAGGAGGCTCCTATTTTATTTTCTCACCTACAGACCCCTGTCCCCATGTCTATTATTGCATTTATGGTCAGTGTTCTCCCTACCAGCCTGTGAGGGCAAGGACTGTCTTTTCCACCTTTGTGTACAAAGAGAACGAGCTTCATCAGAAATGACTGAAAGTAACCATTCCAGTGAGCATATTTACTCAGCACATATTTATGAAGGATTTCCTAGACTCCCTAAGATCTCTGGAATGCATGGCAAACATACCAGGTACAGCCTATGACTCCCCCAGAGCATAGAGGCAAGCATGAGATAAACAGTTGACAAGAAACTGTGTTGTGAAAGGGTCAGTAACAGAACATGACGAGTCCCTGGAAAGAGGAAGCACCAGAAATGTCATTTCTCAGAGCTGGAACCCAGCTTGTCTAAGTCCCTCCTCAGGAAGCATGAGTTACATCAAAGCAGAGGTTGGGAGGCTGGGACCTCTTTTTAACAAAGGCAGATCTTTTGGCCCACTCAGTTCAGAGTCATTTGTGTTTGTGTCTGATATGTGAGTACACACATTGGCAAAACAGAACAAGGGAATGCGTTCTTAGTTTATGGAGGGAAATAGATAGCAAGGAACAAAGAAGGACGCCTCTGTGCATCGCGTTCACAGGCCTTCGCTAGAAGCGAGTTATGATTTTCATATGTAATATGCAGTGGAAGAAAATAAACTGACACCTGTGAAAATCTCCAACTTACATCAGAGCCTTTAAAAAATAAATTTAAGAATCTGATTGTTATGTCCTAGAGGGGTACCTGCCAGACTAGTCGCTGGGCTTGGACGTGGGGACCACAGGGAGTGCATGTACTTAGAGGGCCGGGCCTGCTCTGACTTCTTATCTACCACTTGGCTTTCAGCGCCTGGTGAGAGAGGTCACAATACCAGTGCTGCAGTTTGTGGCCTCCACTTAGCAGGGTCCTTTTCCTCTTTTTCTGGCCAGTTCTTGTAATCATCATCATCATCATCATCATCATCATCATCATCACTTGCTTGTGTCCTCCATAAATTATAAGTTTAGTTGAGGTCAAGAATTATGACTTCCTGACTTTTTTAACTTTTAGGATTTCATTTTTTTAATTAAAAATGATTTAAATATTATTTTCAAGTTCTGTTTGTGCACTGATGGGGTCTCATGTGATATTTTGATATATGTACAGGTGTATCTTCATGCACACACAACGTGGCATGAGTCAATCAAGCTAATCTACCCATCACTTTGTCTGTTTGTCATTTTCATAGTGAGACATCTGAAATTTTCTGCCTTATTTGGAAATACACAATGCGTTATTATTGATCATAGTCACCCTGCTTTTTGTCTACGTGAAACTTTATACTTTTTGTCCGAAACTCCTCATTTCCTCCTCCCACGCGTTCAGCTTTATTGGATTCCACATAGGAGGGAGAATGTGCAGTATTCATCTTTCTGTGCCTGGCTTACTTCACTTAACCTAATGTCCTGTGGGTCCATCCTCGCTGTCACAAATGACAGAATTCCCTCCCTTTTAAAGGCTGAATACTATTACATGGTGAATATTTTCCTTATTCTTAGTTTTTTAACATTTTTAATTTCTTACTTTTTTAACATTTGCATACTTGCACAATTTTTTTATTTACATTTACCAAGTTAAATAAATAAATCCTTTAGATTTAGTATCTAAATTCATGGGCAGTTGTTAGATCGAGAGAGAAACCACAATGTATCCTCAGCGAGAACCTATTTCTTGTGTGACCTGACATCACAAGTATGCCAAGTGCTAACATGCATATTCAGCCTCTGAACGGCTCCCATAATGACTTAGCATACCACGCAGTGGACTGATTGCAAGGAGGAAGGATTATATCACCATAAAGCAGCACTTAACCAGATGTAGGTAAAGGTGTGTAATGTTCTGCTGTGACCCACCGAAGTCAGCTGAAACATCCATACCATCCAACACAAATACCAAGAAGAACCGAAACCTTGAGTCATTTGCAGGAAAATGGATGCGTCTTGAATGGATAATGTTAAGTAAAATAAATAAGACACACAAACTTAAATATCACCTCGTTTCTCTTATGAGAAACCCAAAATAAAGCTAAAAAGATAGATAAAAGGAAATAGGGGGATAGATCTTTTGCATATGGGAAGGGGACCAAGAGATGGTGGGAGAGGGGAGGGAGGGGAGGAGAAGGAGATGAAAAAAGAATTCAGATGTGTTGTGCACATGCGCCAACTCCCCACAAGGAATGTAAACATCATGTGTTGCAAACATGTACTAAATAAATAAATAAATAAATAAATAAATAAATAAATATGAAGAAATACCAATAACAGAAAGGGTTCAAAACCCTAGCCCAGGTGGATATGTAAATCAGGCTTAGGGATGACCGTGAGTGATGGGACGGTGGTATCCTGTGAGACCTTTTGCTACGGACTCTTACCTCTTTCCTCCCATCCCTGGTTTATTTCAAGTATAACTTATGTTCTCATTGTGGTCTTGTTTTTCTGTAATTATTATAGCAAAGGAGCATTCAAATGCTCCTGGACCTTCGTTCCTCTACTTTCTCTTTTGTATAGGTCCATTGCTGGAGTACAGGTAATGAGTTTAGCCGCTGTGACTCCAGTCGAATACTTGATTAATTGTAGATTAGTTCTACATTTATATTGTCACTAGGGATTTGAAATTTTCAATAAAAACTTAGGGCGTTCAAGTGGAATCTTTTCTCTTTTCGAAAATGCAGGACTTTTTAGAGGACGAAGCTTGTTTCCTAAAGGAATCGTATTATAGTAGCGTCGACTCCTCTGAAAAGATTAACAGCTAGCGGAGCCAAGTCCTGCATAGTCAGCATATTTTTGTTGTTTAATTGGAAGATTTTCTCCAATTAATTGCCCTTTGCTAAACTTTGAGTGGTATGGACATTTCTCTTCACCTTGACACCTAGATCTCTACACCCATCACTGTTAACACAATAAATATTTTTATTACATCAATTTAGTCCCAGCAACTAAAGCATAAATAAATCTTGTATTCTTGTCATTTCTCTAATTTTTGGCTACAGTAGTAAGTCTAAACTGGTATCCTATTTTTAATTTGTATTTATTTGCTAAAGAGCAAATAATATTCTTTCATATTTTTATCAAGAATATCTTATCTCATAAATTGTCTTTCTATATATTTTACCTACATTTTATTATCATGTTATTTTCTTATTAGTTGAGATTACCTTTTTACACAGAAGTGACTATCTATATAATGTGTATTTTGTTGCAAATATTTTCTTTCAATTTCTTGCTTTAATCCTTAATATTAGTTATTCTTTTTATTGTACACAGATTTCAAATTTGTGCAAATATCTCTTTCTTTTTGGGATTTCTTCCACAGGCTCAGATTTTATCAAAAGAATATATAAATATTCTATACAGAATATATACATATTCAGCTTTATTTTCTATTAGTGTTTCTGTTACTGATTTTTCATTTTTAAGTGTTTGATGGCTGGGGTTAAAGAGAATTAAAATTTTGCTAGCCTGATTTCTTAAAACCTTTCTACCTAATTATTTTCTGATGGCTTCTTGTTCATATATTAACATTTTGTATGTAATCAATTTCTTCATGTTTTCTTCATGTCCATTTGTCTATATTTTTATAAAGTGTCAGTCTCTTATTATTGTCTTATGATAGTTATCAATGTTTGCTAGTACTTTCCCCGATACCATTGCTATGTTCTTTTCAATTTATAAAAAATAATCGTTTATTTGAGATTTATTTTAGGATCATTTTCTTTGTTGGATTTTTAACTTAAACCCTGGTAGGAATTGTGGATTTAGTTCAGCCAACAAATTAACTTGGGGAGAGTTTCAGATTCTGCTTGTAAGTGTCCTTTCTAAAGTGGGATCTGTAGGCAGTGTTAACCCGTGCGGCCATGCCTGGCAGCAATAGATCCCCGAGAGTTCTTAGTTGCCTAAGCTGGGTGTCCCACACTGCACTTTTGATTAGAGGTTTAGATTTCCAGAAAACCTTTTTGTTCTTTTTTGTTGGTTTCATTTTTTTTTCCCCGCCATGTTTAATTTTATCAAACTTTTATTTGGGTAGTTAGTTCTATAAAACTATTAGCAAAAAATGAAAATCTCATGAAAAAGTCAGTCTTCTTCTCTTCCATTTCTCCCTCACCAAAGCAACCACTTTCAACCGTTTTTGATATTTATCTTTATATCTCTAAATAGCACACATATTACTATTTCTTGATTTTTTTAGTTGTAGGCATCACTATTGACTTCTCCATATGAAAGATGGTGACTTAGCTCCTCCCCCAGATATGTACCCTTCCTTTCCTCTTTGTCCCCAATACAACCACATCACAATTTAAATTGTGCCAATATTCAGTGATTATGTTTTTATGATTATGAAAAAAATAATCACAGCTGAGCCATGCATTATACCATGATCAGTTTCTTTTAACCACATAATTTTTTTCTTTTTTTTCTCTCCTGGAAGTTAATTACCTGAGAATTTTGTTGTTGTTAGCATTGTTTTCTTATAATATGTTCAACTCCATATTATCTAAATCCGCTCTCAAGAAATGTTGGCCCATCAGGAATTGTATCAGTTTCATCTTTCCGAACAAATCTGGAGCCCTCTCCCAATCTAGACAGACGGTCTTTTGGAGCCAGTGCAAAGCTGCCATCTTGGAGTTTCCCGAGATGCCTCTTGCCTCTCTCCTCTCTTGAGGCTCATGTTAACATTCCATATCCTGCATCTTTTTAGTTTCACTTCCTCGTTTTGTTGAGCTCTTTCTGAATATCTTTCTGAGAAAAAAAAAGTACAAATTTTTGAGACTGTGAATCAGAAACAGTTTTTATTCTGCCTTCATATTTGCTTCATAACTTGACTGAGTATAAAATCCTGGGTTGGAAATTCTTTTTTCTTGAAAGTTTGAAAGCATTGTCAAACCTTTTTTTTTTTTTTTTTAAGTTTCCAGTGTTGTATGTAAGTCCAAAGGCATTTCGGCTCCTGTTTGTGAAATAGTCCTTCTGTCTTTACCTCACCCCTCTCTCTCTCTCTCTGTCTCTTTTCTTATTTCCCCATCTCTGTAAGCTTACGGGATAGCCTTCTGGAATTTCTGTCATTCAGAATGTAAATGTAAAGGACTAGACCTTTAAGTTCCCTGTGTTTACTGTGTATTTTTTATCCCTTTTTCTTTTTTCTTTCTTTTCTTTCCTTTTTTTTTTTTTTTTTTTTAAAAGTAATTCTTTTTTGATCTCCCATTTCCCTACCTGTCACTGTGCTGGAAAAGCAGATGAAGGAAGCAGGTGCGGATGTCCACAGCCCACATAGAAACACTCACTCCCCTCCCCTGAGTCCTTTCTCCCTGTACTCACCTTTACCCCATTGTCTTTTGCCACATTCAGAGTGGAGTCTCTTCTTAGGACATGGACAGAGGATGGCAAATATTCCTACTTTTAGAAAAACCTTCTAAGCAAATCCAATTTGATGTTACCCCACCATCGCCCCCTTTCCCATAGGAACTTAGCCTTTAATTCAGATTCCTGACCCTTGGGTATTCATGTAATGGTGTAACTTTGATATTTCTTGGCATTTTTCTGCTCCTGGCTGAGGATCAACTTTTTTTTTTTTTTTTTTTTTTTTTGAGACAGGGTCTTGCTGTGTAATTCAGGCTGGCCTTGAACTCACTATGTAGCCCAGGCTGGCCTCCAACTTGCAGCGATCCTTCTGCCTCAGCCTCCCGAGTGCTGGGATGACAGGTGTGCGCCACCACGCCCAGCTGGGGTCAACTTTCTTAAATCCGTTAGACAAGTTATCAATTGTTTGTTTGCTTTACCACTTCCAAAATTGTGTTGCTGCTTTCTTCTCTCCTAATCTTTGTCCTGGTTGGCTTATGCCTTTTAGAACGTTCTTTTAGTGGAGATTTGGTTGGGAGCAAAAGTAATATTCAAACTGCCATTTCACCCAGAATATAGAAAGCATCTTTAAAAACACAAATTTGTTTTCCGGGTGGAGTACTATATTAGCTCATAAGAGCACATAGCTTCATAAAATAGCTGTTGACATTCTTAAAACATAAAGGATGGGACATAGGACTGGGCCCATGAGGTGGGCAGGATTAAATTTGGGTAGAGGATAGGGGAGGTCTGATAGGAGGACACTTCAGAAGAAAAGCAGGATGAGATGGGCAGGAAGTGAGAAATAAATAACTCAACTGTCATTTACAGATTTTCCTGTGGATGTTCATGGAGAGTGTGTATGTTTGCCAACATGAGTAGAAACGTAAGCAGTATATAAAAAGTACCTGCGTTTGTGGAGAATTCATTCACTGTGTATTGGGCACTGTGGGCAGCTTTAGAGGTCGATAGTGTTACTCTGACTTGCCCAGAGTGAGGAGCTCCAGGCGGGGTTATTGGACTTTGCAGCCTCATTAAACACTAAACTGTTAAATCTTTGTGTCATAGCTGACACCGAGGATGGAAATTAAGAAATTTATTATAAATATACAGAAAACTGAAAACGTGTCCCGTTATGATCTTCAGTGCTTCGTCTTTGGATGTGTTGCAATCCTCTACCAGAAAGTTAGCAATGGGGAAGTTACATAAGGCAGTTTTAGTTTCAGCTGTGTCTATATTTTAAATATTTTAGTAATCTTACCTTATTTCAAAATTCCTGCATTCTCATTTCCACTTTTATAGATAAAGCTTACATTTTTATCTCTAGGCTGTGGTATATTTTTAGCTAATAGAATTGAGACATTTTAATAATATCTTAAAGTCTGATTATAAAGAATGCTCAGCAGTAAGCAAAAATGAATTCTAGTGTTTCAAGCTGTATCCATTTGTAATGGCTGG
Organism: Erethizon dorsatum; assembly: GCA_028451465.1. NCBI lineage: Eukaryota > Metazoa > Chordata > Mammalia > Rodentia > Erethizontidae > Erethizon > Erethizon dorsatum. Next base: position 148,421,901 of record CM051823.1, read on the forward strand.
GAATTATTCTCCATGGATAACAATAGTCTGTACGTGAGAGAACTCATTCCTTACAGAAATGCCTGTGCTTTTGTGTGGACAGAAAGTTATTTACTGATTCCTACTATAAACATCACCAATTCTCCTGCAAACATGCAACATCCCCTTTAACCAAAATAGAGGCGCTCGTGTAAGAGGAAATGAAATGATGTTAGTATTAAAAAGTGTATCTTTTCAGTACCTATGGTTGCTGATGATGTATCTTTAGACAGCACAGTTGCTACATGGAACCTGTTCTATTCAGGTAACAGGTAAAAAAATTTCATCTGCTATTGCATTTTAGTGTATTAGTTTTGTTTTACAAAGAGTAATTTATTTGTCTCCTTTGATAGGTATAATGTGAGGTAATCACTTTGCAGTAAGAATATTCATTATGATAAGTGAGTTTGTTTTCTTGGCTCTCATCTTGTTTTGAAACAGGTTTCATCATGTAGCCCAGGATGGCCCTGAACTTGCCACCCTCCTGTGTCAGCCTCCCAAGAAGCTGCAATTGCAGTCATGGACCTCAGCACTCAGTTTTGGCCCTGTTTTATACAGTACATAGCAGGCATCTAACTCATACTTCTTTGAGGGTTTTACTGAATGTAGAGTACTAATATCCTATGACTTGGGTTACAGGAGTAATACAGAAACTGATAATAGAATAATGATTTGGTTTTATAGGGTCATTTGAGATCACATGGTGTGCACTTACTTTCAAAGGAATAGTACTTGTAGTATGTATCATGAATACACCACCTGGTGAAAAGAAACTGATTATCGATGGCAGTAGTTCAGAATATAGATATTCCTTGACTTCCTGTGGGATTTTGTTCCTTTAAATCCATTGTAAGTTGGAAATACCAGGAGTTTAAAATACGCTTCATGCATCTAACCTTCTGAACATTGAGCAGCGTAGCAACACCAGAGCCTGGAGTATGGGTTGTTTCCCTTCATGCTCGTGTGGCTGGTGGGTACTGTGGCTCCCTGCTGCTGCCCTATGTTGTGATAGAGGACGGCACTTGGTAGTGCTGGCCTGGGAGAAGATCAAAATTCAAATTTTGAAGTACAGTTTCTACTGACTATGTGTTGCTTTCACCCCATCTACAACCACTAACAACAGAACCTTATTAGCTAGATGGGGGGGACTCTCACCTTTATGAGACAGAGGGAGATGTTTGATGCTGCAGGTTGAATTAAAAATGTTGATCTGCTCTCAAAAGAAAACCTAGCCAGACTTCATAAACACAAAGTCACGAAAATATCATTCTGAAGACTGACCTAGGCACTTCGAGATTCTTCCATAGTCTCCGAGGTGTGTGGAATTGGGGGAGCCACCTTCAGATTCTTAAATATAAAACTCACGTGGGCATTCTCTTCCTTTCTAGGATTTCTTTTCTTTTCCTTGCCCTGGGTGTGCTTTTTATTTGATGGCTTCTGTAATAATAATTTTGTTGGTGGACAGTTCCGTGCGACGTGTCCCATGGCTGTGCATCTCTGAGGGATGCCCCTGCCAAGAAGAAATCCCGGGGTTTCTCGGAAAATGTCCTATATTTCACAAGAACAGGGTCAGTTCCTCTAAATGCTATCTCTTAAGTGTTCACTAACTTGTGATACAGAAAAGAATCTTCAAGGATGTAGGACATTTTTATCATTGGTTGTTTTGTAGGGTTATATGTAGTTATATTAGATGGTGGGAAATGTTTACTGTTTATGTCAAACATTTCTGTAGTATTTGATTTTTGAATTATTTTTATGAAGAGCAAGGATTGTTTTCATAATCAGAAAAAGAGAGATTTTACAATAAAATAATTGGAAAAGAAGTATGTAGAACCTTAAATAATATATTAACCATAGGTATTTGCTCACTTAGGATCCCAGCGGAGACAGCTAATAAACCTTTAGCAGTACGTTATCAAATGCACTATTTACATGACCGAATTGCATGAATAAATGAGAATAAGTAGTATCTACAGAGGGTTTACCCTCTGGCAGGTGCTAATCAGAGAATTTATGTGGCTTATCTCACGCAGTCCTCACCGCAGTCCTGTGAGGTAGGTAACCCTGCACAGGCAGGACAAGGTTTAGAGAAGGTGGTTTACAAAGAAATGCGACATAGGCAGAGGCCCGGGAAGCGCTAGCATCCTAGGAATCGCACTCATCTGTTGGGATTTGCATTTATTGCTGCAGCTTTGAAGCCGGTGAGAAAGCCCAGCAGCAAGAGATGGCATCTAAATGTGACTGCGTCCCGGGAGGCACCCTTCGCTCTCTCTTCTTCCCTAGTAGACGTGGAATTCTTGGCCCATCCCACAGCTCTGAAGAGGAGCATTCTGATGCCTTTGGGGTGAGGAAGGCCGTAGCCAATTTCTGATTTCCTTAGACGCCTAGTTCGCATCCCACTCATTTTTATGCTTTTTTTGAACGGTGGCTAGAGTCTTTGATGACAGTGTGCAGTCGAGCCTCATTCTCTACAAAGTCACACCACACCTGCCCACTGCTCTTTATTTTGGTGATCTGAACAGGAGGTTTGTGGTACACTTGAAACTATCCACTTCCATTTCAAGACTGGCTCTTCAAGTTCTCAAAACCTCTCGTCAGCCTGAACCTCAGCCAAGGTTAAAACTGCCAAGTATCTGTGTGCTGTCCTGACCTCACGCCCCAGGACTCTGCGTCACATACTGATTGTCACAGAGCTTTGGAAAACCGTTCTGTGGAGGCTGCTTGTCTGTGAGGTCATCATTTTTTTAGCATCTTTTTTCCCCCTCCTCATCATGATTAATCATAATCCACAAAGGAAAAGGCTGTCCTCAGATCTCTTAAGAAATGTGTACTTTAAAAAAAAAAGTGTATGCTTTGTATTAACTTTTGCATAGGCTATGACTAGAATATCATAAGTATATACTGAATTAAAATCAAGATATATCATTTAAGCCATAATCATCAAGTAGACGATATACGTCATTGGGACAGTTCTTTGGTACAGGCTGCTTACGTTGGCATTTTAGAATTATACCAAAAAGTTCTGTTTTAAGTGCATGAGAGTTTACTTTCTAAAAATTACATTTCTTCAAGATTCATGGCAGCCCCCTAAGCTGTGTATAAAGAAGAATACATATTAGGGAGCACAGAGAAACCCAAAGAAAGGTGTATCAGTCAGCTTCTTCTGTATAACAAACCACCCCAAATAACGATGTGTTGCTCATCATGGCTGTGAGGGATGAATGAAGTAATCCCTGTGGGGCTTCTCCAGTAGCACCTGGCAGATACTGAGCTCAGCCTCCCGAGGGCTGGGATTAGAGGTGTGCGCCAAACTAGGGTTAGGGTTAGGGTATCTGAGGGGTTTCATCCGCATCTGGTGCAGACCAGAAATAACTCTCTAGACTTAGAGGCCAATGCTATGCACATACAAGATTATGGGAATGAGCATGTTTTCCTCATGGGAGAAATGCAAGTAATTTTTGCCCAAGGTAGACTACACATGATATAATATGCAGACACAAGTTCTTAGCAGTACAGTAGTCCTCACGGGTAAGTGGGGGATGCATTTCAAGACGTTCTTTGGATGCCTACACTCGTGGATAGTACCAGGCCCTCTAAGTACTATGTTTATTCCTATGCATACATACCTGTGATAAAGTTTAATTTAAAAATGAGGCAAAGAAAAAAACTTGACAACAATAACTAACAAAAAAATAGAACATTTATAGCAATGTACTGCGGTAGTTATTTAAAACTGAGCAATAGCTTGCTTCTAGAATTTTCCATTTAATATTTCTGGACCACAACTGAAATTATGGAAGGAAAAACTGCAGACTGTGTGTGTGTGTGTGTGTGCATGTGCACGCACACGCTATTGTACCTCCCATCAAGAAATAGGGTCTCTACCCTTTGAATTTGGACATGGCCACGAGACCCCCAAGAGAGTGCAGCAGGTGGTAGAACACATGTTACAGGCACTGAAATGGCACAGCGCACTGGGGTTTGTCCCCTCAGACTACGGGACTGGGAACACTGAGAAAGCCCCGGGTGGCCATGAGTTGGAGGCCAACCTGGGCTATGTAGTGAGTTCAAGGCCAGCCTGCACTGCACAGTGAGACCCTGTCTCAAAAAAGCAAAACAAAACAAAACAAAACAAAAAACAGATATGAGTCCTCTTTATTCTAAGACAATGAATTAGAAAGATGGGCTCTTTCCCCCTCACATGCAGAGTACAGTGATGAGATTGGGAAAGGTTGGCCAAAAGAAACACTGCATTTTAAAAACAAGTAACCAAAGCCTGACCAGGATGCAGAAACCGTCGCGGGGCCACAGGAGTTCTGTGTGGGTACGTGGTGCCAGTCCCCTCCTCCTCGGCCAGGATTTGTTCCTTGATTGGGACCCAGGTTTGGAACTTGGAAGTGGCTCCTTGGTTTAAATTCTCCACAGCTCTTTTTTTTTTTATGTGGGTACCGGGAGTCGAACTCAGGACCTTGCTCTTGCCAGCAGGTGCTTGTGCCACTGAGCGATATCACCGGCCCTTTTTTTCCTTTATGTGGGTACCAGGAATCGAACTCAGGACCTTGTGCTTGCCAAGCAGGCGCTTATGCCGCTGAGCTATATCACCGGCCCTCTCCACAGCTCTTGACTCTACCTCCACACACTCTTCCTCTCCCGGAAGAGATGGTCAACTGTTGCTTCAAAACAGCTTTCCTGGCCTAGTTTCTTCCCATAGAGAGCTGGGGGCCAGAGCCCTCTGTCCCTTTGAAAGGTTTCCGTTTTTTTTAGGCCAAGCTTTTGCATTTGTTAGTAAAACTTAAAAACTCTGTGTGTTTCTTACAAATCTGATTTGAGTCCATGCCCATACTACCCACGTCTATGACTTGTTTCAAGTCAGACCTCTGTTTACTTCGGGCTGAGGGTCAGGCTGCTCTGTAAGCCCTTTCATCTGACTACTGACTGCTACAGTCTATGAGGCACTGCACTGAGCTTTACAAATTTTTCACTCTGACACCTTTTCTTATTTTGAGAATCTTCCTGCTGAAAAGCCTGGAAAGGTAGAAAGGTTTTATTTTCCATTCTGTTGAGTTTGAGCTCCTCTCTGTGTTCTCTAAATAGCATTTATGAGCTAGACAGTGCAATTTTTAGCTTTCCTCTCTGTTGCAGAACTTCATGTGTAGCTAGAAGCACTCAGCTAACATTTCACTATTCTGTCTGGAGATCTTTGCAGCCTGATCTAAAATTATTACGTGCATTTGTGCCTTTTCAGTTCTACACGCTGCCACAGGCACTCACCTCGCCAGTTGTTTCATTCCTCTGTAACACGGGTGGCCTTTTCTGTGACTGCTCCAATCGTTTCCTCACTCCTCCAGCCTTCTCTATCACTTTGCGTGTCATCTTCCCAGTATTTGCTGACAGTTACCTCACTGCATTTCTCCAGCTTCCTAGACTCAAAGCCGGTGGTGAATATTTTAGATTTTTGTTCTGGAAGCATGAACTTCTAGGTACCAACTGCAGCACTGGTTAGCTTTTGCTGTATAAGAAACTGCCACAAATCGAAAAGCAATGATTCATTACTTCTCACAGCTGTGCACTGGCTGAGCAGTTTTGTGTTGGTCTCTCCCCGCCTCATTCGTGCTCAGTTGCCTGGTGGGAGACCTGGGGCTTCTTCAGTTGTGTCTTGGTGCTGAGTAACAAGTACTTCTACACAGTGCCATTCCGATCGCTGCATCGCACTTGCTAAAGTCTCATTGGCCAAAGTTAACCCGTCTCAAGCCAAATTGGAGGAGTTGAAAATTAGCGTGTACCTCTTGATCAGAGGAGCTGCAGCCTTTCACAAAGAGTGTGTACAGATGTGGAGGGTGCGGAAGAGTGGGGGTTTTGGAAATTAGCTTAAGAAGGGAGGACGTGAATGGTCTTCCAACCTTCAGATCCTGGAAATAAGCTAACAATTTTTGGCCTTAGTAGTTTGGAGACTATCTAGGAATAAAATAGTGAAATTAATAGCTCTCATATATTGGAATCATACTATATGCCATGCTCATAAAATGCTTTATACATATTCAGATTGTATTACTATAAATGGAAATGTCTAGTCCATAAAAATTTCCCCCATAATTTAAGATATTGAAACACGTAGGCTGTTTTCACTAATAATCTTCTTCCCATCATTCTTGGCAGGTTACTTAAATATAGTGAGTGTCTCTTGCCTCATTTTAAAATTAAGTCACTGTGCATGATAATGTGGTAGCATCTTTCTGCTCTTACTGATTTTACTTAATGTCTTTATCTTCCTTATAAGGTTAAGCAGATGGTTGATGGACTGCAGGTTGATTGTCCAGTGCAATGACTAGTTCATAGTGGACACTCAGTGTGTCACTGACATTAGTTTTTCACTCCTTGCTTTACTTAGCAAGCTTGCTTCTTGAGGGACGCTAGTTCACACTTCACTTACCGTTACTCAATGCTTGGTTAATGTGTTAGCCTGCTGCAATCCATGAGGAAAGCAAGGAGGTAGCTGGCAGTGGTTTGTGGAGATTTATGGGTGAGGCTTAACGTTTTAACCCCAAAGGAAGAGAAACATACTAAAGCAAATAAAACATCATTCAAAGATGTTTCTAGTGACATCAGAGTCACCAATACAGTGTGTCAGTGTCCCCTCTGAGGAAGCAGTGAAGTGTGGCAGTGTATTTCAGAAGAGGGTTTCCAGTGAAGATCAGAGAATACCTCTGACACACGGGAAACTTCAGCGATTGTTACAGTCACTCGTGTGGAAGAACGTCAGGCACTGATGGTGTTGGACAATGCAGATGTTTCTGTACCTCTAATCATCTTTTTTTGGTTACAAATAGTTTAAAAATTAGTATAAAATTAGGGCCTAAGAGATAGATCTAGGAAATCTGGAAATTAGAACATAGTCCTGATGCAAAAATCCTTAATAAGATACTGGCAAACAGAATCCAACAAATCATCAAGAAGATTATACACCATGACCAAGTTGGATTCATCCCTGGGATGCAGGGATGGTTCAACATACGTAAATCAATAAATGTAATACACCATATCAACAGAACCAAAGACAAAAATCACATGATCATCTCAATAGATGCAGAAAAAGCTTTTGACAAAGTCCAGCACCTTTTCATGATAAAAACCCTACAGAAAATTGGAATAGAGGGTCTTTATCTCAACCTGGTAAAAGCTATCTATGACAAACCAACAGCCAATATTATACTAAATGGCCAAAAACTGAAAGCCTTCCCTCTAAAATCAGGAACAAGACAAGGATGTCCACTGTCCCCACTCTTATTCAACATAGTTCTGGAAACTTTAGCCAGAGCAATTAGACAAGAGAAAGAAATAAAGGGAATAATGATTGGAAAGGAAGAAGTTAAATTATCATTATTTGCAGATGACATGATACTCTACACAGAAGACCCCAAAAACTCCACTAAAAAACTGCTAGATTTAATAAGCAAATTCAGTAGTGTAGCTGGATACAAAGTCAATACTCAAAAGTCAATAGCCTTCCTGTACACAAATAACAAACTTACTGAAAGAGAAATTAGGGAAACAATACCTTTCACAATAACATCCAAAAAAATGAAATACCTAGGAATCAACCTCACAAAGGATGTAAAAGACTACACTGAAAACTGCAGTACTCTGAAAAAGGAGATTGAAGAGGATATCAGAAAATGGAAAGATATCCCTTGCTCCTGGATAGGAAGAACCAATATAGTGAAAATGGCCATACTTCCAAAATTGTTATACAGATTTAATGCAATTCCAATCAAAATTCCAACAGCATATCTCACAGAATTAGGGAAAACAATCCTAAAATTCATTTGGAATCAGAAGAGACCTAGAATAGCAAAGGCAATTCTGGGCAACAAAGGCAAGGCAGGGGGCATCAAAATCCCCGACTTGAAATTATACTATAAAGCTACTGTGATAAAAACAGTGTGGTACTGGCAAAAAAACAGACCTCAAGATCAATGGAACAGATTAGAAGATGCTGAAACAACTCCAGACATACTAAGCCACCTTGTCTTTGACAAAGGTGCCAAACACATTCGCTGGAAGAAAGATAGCCTCTTTAATAAATGGTGCTGGAAAAACTGGCTCTACACATGCTGAAGATTAAAACTAGACCCATATCTTTCACCATGCACTAAACTAAATTCAAAATGGATCAGAGATCTAAATATTAAAACAGAAACATTAAATCTGCTGGAAGGTAGGATAGGTAAAACCCTTGAAGACATTGGTATAGGCAAAGACTTTATGAATAAAAACTCAATCACACGGGAACTATCCCAAAGAATCAATAACTGGAATCTCATCTTATTAAAAAGCTTTTGCACAGCAAGAGAAACCACCAACAGAGTGAAAAGACAACCCACAACGTGGGAAAAATGTTTGCCAGCTGTTCCTCAGACAAAGGATTACTATCGAGAACATATAAAGAACTCAAAAAAATCAGACCTCCCAAATTTAAAGACCCACTCCAAAAATGGGCATCTGAGATGAATACACATTTCTCAGATGAAGAAATACTAATGGCAAATAAATATACAAAAAAATGTGCAACATCACTAGTCATTCGAGAGATGCAAATTAAAACAACACTGAGATACCATCTCACCCCAGAAAGAATGGCTACTATAAAGAAATCAACTAATAACAAATGCTGGAGGGGCTGTGGGGAAAAAAGGAACCCTTCTTCACTGTCGGTGGGAGTGTCGCCTGGTACAACCACTGTGGAAGTCTGTGTGGAGATTCCTCAAAAAACTAGGGTTGGAGGTCCCATTTGACCCAGCTATTGCCCTTCTGGGCATCTTCCCAGAAGAATTAAAAACATCGTACCACAGTGATATATGTGCACCCATGTTTATGCAGCACAATTTGTAATAGCCAGATCTTGGAAACAACCCAAATACCCATCAACTGAGGAATGGATAAGAAAGATGTGGTATTTTTATACAATGGAGTACTATTCAGCCATAAAGAAGGATAAACTGGAGACTTTTATAGGTAAATGGATGCAACTTGAGAAAATACTCATAAGTGAAATAAACCGGACGCACATGTGTAAGCATCGTATTGTCTCTCTAGTGTGAGAAACTGAAAGAGTAAATAAGATCCAAAATGTACAATAGACACGGTGAATCAAAAAGAAATTGGTCAATAGGAAAGAGAGACTGGAATAGGGAAGAGAAAGAAGGGAAAGGGAGGGCCGGTGAGATGGCTCAGCGGCATAAGCGCCTGCCTTGCAAGCGCGAGGGCCCGAGTTCGACTCCCGGATCCCACATACGAAAAAGGGGCTGGTGATATTGCTCAGCGGCACGGGTGCCTGTTGGTGCGCGAGGTCCTGAGGTCAACACCCCGGTACCCACAAAAAAAAAAAAAAAAAAAACAAAGAAGGGAAAGGGAAAAAAAATTTGTATATATATATATAAGATGGTTAAGATAGATACACTTCCAGTTTTACTTAGTTCATTGAAGAGTAAGGTTTGAGCCAATAATGTTTGGACAATTGAATGCTAATGTCTGGTATCCTGAATAACTAACTTAAAGATAATAATACGTAATGCATTGACCATTGTTACCCTCATATTATGTTGTTTTGAAAATTTGTTCTTTTTTTGATTTGTTTTGTTTTTTCTTCTCTTTAAAAGAAAAAAAAAAAAAAAGAACATAGTCCTATTAGAAAGTCCACATTTGGGGCATACAGCATATCTTGGGCCCAAGATCTTCTTTGCTTCCTACATAGCTGAATATTATATGCAAAACTTGTGTGTGTCTATGTAAATGTGTACCTTCGTTCCTCTCAAGACAACAACCTTCTAAACTTATGTTAAAGCAAACTGAAGTCTAAAACACCTTTTATCATAAGTACAGATAAGAGGGTCCTTGCACACTTCTGGATTTGTATTCCTCCTGTAATCTTCAAGTTGATCTCTTAATAAACCTCACATGATTCAACTTATACTTTGCTCTGCTTTACATTGTGTAAAGCAGTTTCTCATTACTTAAAAAAATACCTTAATATGTTTCTGGGGAACCTTTTGTTTCTTGGAATTAGGCAAAATTTGCTTAACGGATGTATTGCTTGGCTAAGGCTGCCCTAACAAAGGACCTCGGCCTGGATGGCTTCCACAGCAGAACAGTCCTGGAGGCTGGACACCCAAGACCCCCGCGTGGCAGGGCGGGTTCCTGCCGTCCGAGGCAGCGCTCCTTGTCTTGAAGACGGCTGCTTGGTATGGCCCTTCCTCTGTGCACGCACACACTTCTGTCCAAATGCCCTCCTACTGGATTCCTCTTATTTCGCTGCTCATACTGGGTTAGGGCTGCCCTCTGAAGACTTCATTGTGATTTAATTACCTCCTTACAGACCTCAGCTCCAAACACCGTAACATTCTGAGATACAGGTCGAGGGCTCCTGCACATGAGTGGGTGTGGCAGGTAGGGGGATGGAGGGACACACGTTAGCCCATAACAATATATGAACGTTTTTTTCTTGTTCCTCCATAGTAAGTAGGCACAAAATCTCTCCTTTATGGAGGAGATATGACTGTACATTGTGTTTATAAAAAGTTCATTAGGAGCAAATTGGGAACATTAACTTTTGTGGTGGTTTTTTGTAGAATCCAGTGTATTCGTTATTTATGTGTGGAGTTAACATTCCCATTCATTTTCTTCTTTTTTCTGTGTGTGTGTGTGTGTGTGTGTGTGTGTGTGTGTATGTTGTGTTATTGGAGATCAAAGCCAGGGTTTCTCACATGTTAAACAAGCATCTTTCCTTCCTGATATGACAGAAAATCTCAAGATTTTATGTGCCAAATATGACAGGTTCTCCCCCTCGGGACTGAGGATCCCAGGGACCAGGATCTTTAGCTAACTGTTCACTGGAAATGCTGTCAGAGAATTTATTCATGAATTTTGAAGCTTGATCTTCTATTTTTAAAACATTTTCCTCTGGTCGGTGCTTTCAGTAATTATAATCATTCACCAAAAAGGAAGAGGTTGGAGTTAATGATCTCTAGCATTCTTGGCCTTTTGGGCTTCCATAGATTGTTTGTATGACTCACTAGACTGAGGGTGAGTTCTTAGTTGACTTTGACTTCTTCTCTGGCTCCCAGCCATCCCAAGGACTGGCAGGTAGTGCTTAGGAAAGCTACCAGCAGCTACCTGTTCCTTTTTCTATCAATTTGTTGCTCATTAAAACTGCCACCAAACTGAGGACCATTGAAGTTCTCCAGAACTGCAGGATTTTTATGAATAAAAAGTTGGCGTAACAGGTACCTATGGAATGGGTCACAATTGTGAGTGTGCATTAGAATTAAGTGGCCATCATCTTAAACCTACTGGATCAGAAGCTGTAGTGGCCTAGGAATCTGCAAGGTTTGAAGGTTTCCAGGTGAATCTTTTGCCTCCTAATGACTAAAAGCCACTTAGCTATCATCTCTTTGTTTCTTTTTTTTTTCCTCTCTCTCTTATGTAAGATTTTATTATTCAGTGAAAGAAGGCTTATGTAATTCTCCCTTCTTTCCCTGTAGGATTTGGTTTTCAGGACAGATTATATGCATGCCTAAAAGGAAAATTAGGAGAAGCAGATATGGTAGTTGGTTAAAGATTTTCCTTTGAATTCTTCATCTCTATGTGAATGAAAGCATGATTTATTTTAGCGCCTTTATGAATACAGTTTATTGAAGTTTTTTATATTACCCTTTGTCACAGTGAGATATGAAGGTCAGTGGTTTGATCTTTGTCACTTACCATGGTTCTTTTTTGGGCACTCACAGTACAGAATCAAGCTACTGGATGTGAAGGTTATTTTGATGGTCTTTTGGTGCCCTCTTCTATAGCTCGATATAACTTTAGCAAGGTATATATTTCTAAACTTTTGAGAGACATTCCTGGCTATGGGTGCCTCTTGGTTGACTTACTGTTGTAGTTTTCCCAGTGCTTGCTCCGCGCTAACCAGGAGACCTTCAGTGTGGGCGGGACCCACCTACTTGGGGCTGGGCTGGGCCAGGAAGAGTGGGCTGGAAGGCCGGAGGATTTTCACATCCTTGTGCCCTTCCTTTCTCTCTCCTCACCACACTATGGATCTAGGCCTTCAGATGATCTTAGGCCTTCACCTCATTGAGGACCTATAATAGTAGAGTGACTCTCCATAAAGGTCTTCCTTTTTTAAAAAAAATTAATTTATTGTACATTTTTGTATACATAATGATCACATTCATCATAGGATATAAAGATTTTTCAAAACTATTTTTTATTGTGTTTGACCTAAGCTTTGTTCTTTGTCTTGTGGATGAGATGATTGACCTAAATAGGGTTTTCATGGCTTCAGGGCCTGGGTAGGCGCGCCAGAATACCTACAGGCAGATCCCCAGTGTCCTGTGGGTGGCGGTGCCCCTTGATTACCCATTGCCTTCCTAGCAAGGTGGCACCTTGCCACCTTGGCCAAGATGCAAGAAAGGCACTTATCGTCTGTTCTTGCCTTGTCATCAAAATTCACCAATTTTCTTCCATCTACCTGTTGCATAGTAGACTATATGGGCTGCTAACCTAAGCAGATTTGGTTTTTTTTTTTTTTTTGTGGGTACCGGGGGGTCGACCTCAGGACCTCGCGCGCCAACAGGCACCCGTGCCGCTGAGCGATATCACCGGCCCCTTTTACGTATGTGGGATCCGGGAGTCAAACTCAGGCCCTTGCGCTTGCAAGGCAGGCGCTTACACCGTTGAGCCATCTCACCGGCCCACCTAAGCAGATTTGGATGCAGTTCAACTCCATGCAAGCCAGCTAGTGTCCGTTCCCCGGAAGCATAGTGTTAACTCTTCTCTCTGCCTACTTTTCCTACCTAGGAGAGTACTTACGATTTTCATGTCACTAGATAGCCTTCCAAACTCTGATTTATGTGGCAGCCAGTGCCTGATTGTGCATTGAAATCATTTCTGAAATTCTGTAAAAACAATATGGTGATGAAAATGTTTATAGCTATGAGCCTCGCATGTTTGTATATATCCTTACCGTAAATAGTCATAGATCAAAACAAATGCAATTTGGAAAGCTTTTGATATATATTTCTAAACTATCCCCTCGGAAGGTTCTATGAATTTACCCTCCTACCAGCATTTTAAAGAGTTCCCAGAATCCTTACCCATTTAAAAAAGATATTATTTTTTAAAAATCCTGCTAACTTGTTGAGAAAAGAAAGAGAAAACCCACGATTTAATTCGTATTTCTTTGTTTTATAGTGAAGCTCTTTACGGGTATGCCTTTATACATTTGCTAAAGATAATTTTGTGCATAGTTGATTGTCTTACTTTCCTAGTCGCTTGGCCAAAATACCCTCAGGAGGATAGGTTTATTTTGGCTCGGTTTCTACAGGTTTCAGCGCACACTCTGGTGGCTCCAAAGGCGGGCAGCAGGGCAGAGGAGTAGCTACTCGCTTCCAGACGCCCAGGAAGCAGGGCGTGAAGGGAGCAGCCAGGGAGGGGGATAAAGCGGTCCCGCCCAGGCCACGCCCAGCGACCCGCCTCTTCCAACCAGGCCCCACCTCCTAGCAGCGAGTCAGCTGTAGCCCCCACGTCCAGTCACCTTTCAGCACCCCAGCGCTGAGTGCATGAGGCTCGGGGGACATCTAGATACAAACCGGGACAGTGGTCAGGCGGGTGTATCCGGGAGACTGACTTTCCTCTTAGCGACCGGGGATACATTCCTTCATGTCCTTACGCCTGTGCCGGCCCTGAAAGCGGCAGTACCCGCTCCCTAGAGCCTGTGCGAAGTCTACAGAGAGCATTACATGAAAGGCGCCCACACAGCACCGGACATACAGCAAGCTCCGGAGACATATCGGGTCGCCCATGTTCTCTGTCGTGTATTCTTTTTATTGTCCTTGGGTGAGTGATGGTCTTTTTATTTTTTGTACTTTTTAAAAACACACACTGCACATATCAAAAAGCTAGAAGAAAGGACTTTGAAAGTTTTCACCATGAAGAAAATGAGAAATGTTTAAAGAGAGAAATCCACATAACTGGATTTATACATTATGAAATGTATACATGGATTGACTCATTACAAGGTACCTGTTATAACGAGCCCTTCGCAGTCCTTGTCGCGGTCCGGGAAGTTTATATTTGTGATCCCATGGAAAAGTTATTGGAATTCTAGCGACTTAATTCCAATCTACCACTTCCAGTGCAACCCATGGCGATAATAAAGACACTAAGGCATATTTATAGTTGTGGGGAGCCAAGGGGTCCTAAGTCCAGCCAAGATGGTGGCTACTGGAACAAAGGCCTCGACCCAGGGCCAAACCCGGGTTTTATTCTCGAGGAGGTGAGTGGCTCGGGGATGAGTGACTGTGAGAGTGGCGGGAAGTACTGAGTACCATGAGCGGGGCTAGGTAGGTGGCCTGAAATCACCTTTGCAATATGCAGAGGGAAGGATATGCAGAAGGAGTAATCTGCATAACACAATTCAAAATAGTATCTAATGTTTTGGGGTCGGTGCTTCAGCTCTGATGTGTAATCTTTTATGCCCTGGGAAGTCATAGCCTCTTTCTCGAGGCTCGATCCCAGCCGACAGCGTGGAGCACGGCTCTCCATCCCGCCAGGCTCAACCATGTATTGGGAGCAAAGGGGCGGGGAAACACTGGCCTGTCGCCTTGCTTCAGAGACTACGTATCAGGACCCCGACTGGACCAATTTGCATTGCTTAAAGCCAATTGAAGGGATAAAGAAAAGTCCTAGCCAGCTCTGTGCATCTCAATACTGGAAATAGGGCCAGGTTCAGTCAAGATGGAGATAATTGCTCTTCTTTCAAGGAGAGCCATTCAGATGGTCCTCCACACCTGTTAGTATATACAATTTCTATGCATCATTTAAAAATAAGTTTAAAATAATTGAAAATATAAACTAGCTTAACCCATCATCATATATTGTAACTTCTCCCCAAAATTCGGGCTTTAAATTTGTTCAAAGTGAGGAGATTTTTGAATATCAAGACACACAGGCCAGAAAAAGGTACGGTTTGGGTTCAGGCTGGATGTTTTTTTCTTGCCACTCAGTGATTCTGTTAGGAAAGTCACCTTCCCCATCATTGAGAAAGTCTGGTATTAATTGTAGTTGCCAGAGAGCATAAATGGCATTTTAAGCAGGAAAACTTTTATATTAAAAATCACTATGATGGAATAAAACATCTGCTTAAGTTATGTAAATAATGATGATGGTGGATAGGAGGCCATGGCTAATATTTCACTATTTTCCATCTATCACTAAATCCAGCTTGTCAGCATTGCGTTAGTGGTGCAGTATAAAATTAATTACCTCAACTTGAGAGAAGGTTTTAATTGGAGATCAAGATCCCTGGTAAGTTGTATAGTCATTAAGTGCTACTGCTTTCCCCTTCTTAAAAATAGTATCAGAAAGACTCTTTTTTGGCCATGAAATGTCATTATACATGTAAAATATTCTCTATATCAGCGTATATACATGCTACTAAAAATGAGAATTTTCGCCTCAATGGAAAGATGTGCATATAGAGAACATTATTTTGCCTTAGTAAGCAGGAAAATTATCAGAATCACCCTTAGAAAAACAAATTTTGCTTGAGCTGCCAACTTTATTTAAAAAGCTATTTAAAATGGGCATATATTCCTGCAGTATGGTAGATAAATGAGAGTGTGTTATATTACTGCTACATGGCTGTGATTGAAATTTCCGACATAAAAGTTTATTTAAAAAAAAACAGTTTTGTAAACAATGCTTACCATTAGGGAACGATATTGGGGAGAGGAGTAAAAAATCTCGACCTCTGACTTTTTTTTTTTTAACCAGTTTTCCTTGTTGTCCAGGCTGGGCTTGAAACCATAGGTTCAAGTGATCATCCTGCCTCAGCCTCCCGAGTAGCTGAGACTTACAGGAATCGGTCACTGCCTCTGGCTTCAACTTCCAAATTTTATAGTGTGCTTCCTTATTAGTTTTGTCTTTATTTTGTTATTGTTTTACTTCACACGTTTTTACTTTCACAGTATGTTAAAAAAAAAAAATCAAGCCATGCTTTCCATAGTGATTACCCAAGGAATTAAATGCATGGGCTGCACAGGGGACTTTAGAGTTGGGTCCAAAGCCTTGAAAATTGTCCTTTTTTTTTTTTAATGTGGGTATCAGGAGTCGACCTCAGGATCTCCCGCTTGCTGGGCAAGCGCTTGTGCCACTGAGTGATATCACTGGCCCTTTTTTTCCTTTATGTGGGTTCCGGGAGTCGAACTCAGGACCTCGCGCTTGCCAGGCAAGCGCTTATGCCGCTGAGCTATCTCACCGGCCCTGTGTGTGTGTATTTTGATTTGTGATGATTGGAAAAGTAAATCCAGAAAAAGATACTGTTTCCCAAAGCAATCTAAAATTTTAAATTGCTGGTTGAGTTCTGGGCAGTGGCTGTGATACTGAACTGTAGAAGCCCATGGGCCACAAAATACTGTAATAGTGGCTTTCAATCATATTATTTCTCTACTTGTAAGCAAAATGCCATAGAACATTCAGCTCCTTCATCAGCTACACCCAGGAATAAAGAACTAGGGGCACTGAGCGGAATGCTTCTCAATTTTAAGCTTCAACTCCCTTGAATGACTCTTCACTGGAGGACTTTAACCATTCTTTTTTTCAATTTTTATTTTTTATTAGTACATGTCTGCAGTGCATAATGATTTCATTCCTCACGTGGAGTTGGCGCATGGACATAGCACATCATCCCGTTCTCTCCTTCCCCTTCCCTCCATCTCTTTTTTTTTTTTGTGGGTACCGGGGGGTCGACCTCAGGACCTCGCGCGCCAACAGGCACCAGTGCCGCTGAGCGATATAACCGGCCCCTTTTTCGTATGTGGGTTCCGGGAGTCGAACTCGGGCCCTCGCTCTTGCAAGGCAGGCGCTTACGCCGCTGAGCCATCTCACCGGCCCTGCCTCCATCTCTTGGTCCCCTTCCCATCTGCAGAAGATCTATCTTCCTACTTCCTCTTTTATTTTGCTCTTTAATTTATTTATGCTTTGGGTTTCGCATGTAAGAGAAACCAGGCAATACTTAAGCTTGTGCGTCTGATTCATTTCACTTAACATTATGGCTTCAAGATGCATCCATTTGCCTACAAATGATTCAAATTCAAATGATTATCCTTTACACCAGAGCAGTACTCCGCTATGTATAAATACCACATTTTCTGTATCCACTGATCTGTTGGTGGACATGTAGGCCACTTCCAAGGTTTAGCTGTGATGAATCGTGTTGCTATCTATCCACAAGGGTATGCATGGATCACTGTAATATGATGTCGTTAACTCTTTTGGGAAGATGCTTAGAAGGAGAATAGCTAACTTTTCTATCTCCACTTGCAGCCAAAATGAGGGACCGGCTTGCAGAGCTCGTGGAGTTGTCCAAGAGCTACGACCAGCAGTTCCCAGATGGGGACGATGACTTAGACTCGCTCCAGGAGGACATCGTGTTCGAGACGGACCACCTCCTGGAGTCCCTGTACCGAGACATCCAGGACATCCAGGAGGACAACCAGCTGCTGGTGGCCGACGTGCGGCGGCTGGGCAAGCAGAACGCCCGCTTCCTCACGTCCATGCGGCGCCTCAGCAGCATCAAGCGCGACACCAACTCCATCGCCAAGGCCATCAAGGCGCGCGGCGAGGGCATCCACCGCAAGCTGCGAGCCATGAAGGAGCTGAGCGAGGCGGCCGAGGCCCAGCACGGCGCGCACTCGGCGGTGGCGCGCATCGCGCACGCGCAGTACAGCACGCTCACGCGCACCTTCCAGCAGGCCATGCACGAGTACAACCAGGCCGAGATGAAGCAGCGCGACAACTGCAAGATCCGCATCCAGCGCCAGCTGGAGATCATGGGCAAGGACGTCTCGGGCGAGCAGATCGAGGACATGTTCGAGCAGGGCAAGTGGGACGTGTTCTCCGAGAACCTGCTGGCCGACGTGAAGGGCGCGCGCGCGGCGCTCAGCGAGATCGAGAGCCGGCACCGCGAGCTGCTGCGCCTGGAGAGCCGCATCCGCGACGTGCACGAGCTCTTCCTGCAGATGGCCGTGCTGGTGGAGCAGCAGGCCGACACGCTGAACGTCATCGAGTTCAACGTGCAGCAGACGCTGGACTACACCGGCGAGGCCAAGGCGCAGGTGCGCAAGGCCGTACAGTACAAGAGGAAGAACCCGTGCCGGACCGTCTGCTGCTGCTGCTGCCCGTGCCTCAACTAGCAGCGGCCTCGTCATCCGTGCCCCCATCCGAAAAGCTCCTTGGCTCTGCTCGATTTAGAGTGAAATTGACCTTGGGAGAGAATGGACATTTTCATTTCTGATTCGTCATCTGATACGTGCGATGTGATTCCTGCCTAGATATAAACCTTTTTTTCCTCGTCTTCCCTACTTATTAAAATCGCCTCGAACACCTAATATTTTTCTTCTCTCTTTGACTTTTAATATCTTACACTAGAATACACTTGGGGATTATTTTTCTAAATATTTTTAAGCACTTGTACTCAAGTTGAGGAAGCAGTCACATTTTATGTATTTTTCACATCAATTATTTAAAATTTATCTTTTTACTCAATTGCATGTGCACATATATATGCACACATATATAATGTGCACACATATATAATAGTCACTAACGTGTGTACATAGTGACCAGTTGGCTTCGCTTTACTTTTGTAAATGTGCTATATAAATATCAAAAAAAAACACTTCTCCTGGCTTTTGGTTTGCCTATTTTGTATTTTATCTTGCTCTAGTCTGCTTGTCTATCGTCCAATTTGGCTCAAAACTTTATTTTTAACAATCCTGCATTGGTTATGTTAGGAAAGACAGGTGTCAAAGGCTGAAAATATGTATAGAACTAGAGATAATAAAATTATGTTCTTGGAAACAGGTTTTTTGTTTTTTGTTTTTTACTGGGACCATTCCTTTCACACATTAAGATGGAGTAGTTTTAAATGAAGTAATCCTATTAAGTAAGCTTAATAATAACATTATAAATATCCCTCTTATACATTTGTATCTTGCCCATTTCAATCGTGTTCAGTTTACTTTTTCAACTACTGTTAAAACTTTTTCTACCTAGGTACTTTGAGGCTACAACATCTGGCTGGAATTCTGAGCAAAAGGGGAAAATGATAAGCTCAAAGAATTCATATAAGGATGTTTTGCTTTCTCTCCTGAGCCATGATAGCTTAGCAAAATCATCACATTTTAGAGTTCTGGTTTGATTTGCCAACTTTGCGGTGGCCTAAGCTGCGTTTGTCTTGCTTCCTATCTTTCTTCTAAGCCAACTCTTAACTCTTTCTACCCCACACTTAATGCAAGAGCAACTTTTAGTCATATTTCTCAGGACCTCCAGAAGGTGAAAAAAATTTTTTTTTTAGTACGGGTACTGGGAGTCGAACTCAGGACCTCGTGCTTGCCAGGCAGGTGCTTATGCCACTGAGCTATCTCACTGGCCCAGAAGGTGAAATTTTAAAAGGAGAAAGAGGGCCGGTGAGATGGCTCAGCGGCGTAAGCGCCTGCCTTGCAAGTGCGAGGGCCTGAGTTCGACTCCCGGATCCCACATACGAAAAAGGGGCCGGTGATATCGCTCAGCGGCACGGGCGCCTGTTGGTGCGCGAGGTCCTGAGGTCGACCCCCCGGTACCCACAAAAAAATAAATAAATAAAAAAAATAAAATAAAATAAAAGGAGAAAGAGGAATTCGTGAACTCTTTGAGGCTCACCACTGGGCCTACTCATGACCAGGCAAATCTGGCCCCTACTTAA
The DNA here is from genome assembly GCA_028451465.1 of Erethizon dorsatum. NCBI lineage: Eukaryota > Metazoa > Chordata > Mammalia > Rodentia > Erethizontidae > Erethizon > Erethizon dorsatum. The sequence goes on from CM051823.1 coordinate 148,441,717, forward strand.
TTTGAATTTCACAGTACAACATGAAAACTGTGGAAAATGTGTCCCACCATGCTTTTTCAGATTTCTTCTGATTTCTTTCTCCAACTCCAGAAATGTCATAAATAAGAAAGGTTTTTGCCTAAGATGTTGGTGTCCAAGACACTACGTTAGAGTGTTTAAAAGGCTGATCATTAAAAATATTTGAATTGTGATATCATAGAAGTAATTTTATAGCCTTTGAACGTAATAACTTGGAAAAAGAATAGTGTTCTTTTCATACCAGTGCATTTATATTTATCTTAAAAATAGTACCTATACTTTATAGTTAAATGTCATGTGAAAGTATTTTAAAAACTGTACCATATATACTTAATATTTTGAAAGGAATCTACTGAAGATTGTGTATAGCTTAATAAGGTAATATAAAATAATAAAATATTAATAACCCTTAATAAAATAAGGGTTTTAGGGATAAGTCTCCTCATTCTATTTTCTCCCACCAGACATATTTTCTGTGAAATGTGCAAAGTATCTCCAACTGCAGCATGCAATTCATTCATTTGTAATCAAGATGATAGTTTGAAATATCCAATTGTCACCAGGGTAACAGTTGACTTGCTTCTGATAGCAGAACTGAAAATCACTGTGATTGATACAACAGAGCTGTTACAAATAGAAAATGAATAGGATTTAGAATGTAACTTCATCATAACATAAATGCTTGATGTCTTCATTACCAACACATGTTATGAAGAATGGACAAGTGTGCTTATACACTAGACGCATTTATTGCAAAGATTTTATGTTTACTGGTAAGAAAAATGTTTTCTGAGCTGGCTTTCTGAATGAGACTACAGAGGATGCTTTAAAACCAGTGACATCCTACACTATGAAAAGTGAGGAACAAGTTTCCAATGTTGTCAATTTTTTTAGCTCTTAATGTTTATTTATTTTCTTCAATCAGATTTTTTTGGTACATTTTATATATACGTAATGACCACATTCATCACAGAGAATTTGTACCTGTACATGATATAACTTGATTCTTTTTTCCCATTCCCCTACCCCCCTCAATACTCCCTCCACTCCCCATTTACAATAATGTTTATTTTAAAGTGTATTTTCCATCCTATTTTAATTTTAAGCATCTATCCAAGCCACTTCTTGAGCATCTTCTATTTTTCCTATACCTCAACATTTTCATGGTGCTACAGCCAGCTCCTGAGAGGTCCATTACTCTGAGTCCTAGCATCTAAAAATATTTGATATGGGTAAAAACAACAGGGCGTATCCAGCTGGGGCGAGGCTCAGGGCTGAGCACTTGCCTGGCATGCGGGAAGCCTGGGCTTAATCCCTAGCACCTCAAAGAATAAAAAAGAGCAGGACATGCAAAATTATGTATAAAAGGGGGGTTAACAATACAGTGAATGTTTAAATAATTACAATAAAACACAGAGTGTCATTAATCCTCCTCAAAATACCCTCCCTCACTTGGAACACACTCATCCCACCATTCTTGCCATTTTCTTTTTTTTTTTTTTTTTTTTGTGGGTACCGGGGGGTCGACCTCAGGACCTCGTGCACCCACAGGCACCTGTGCCGCTGAGCGATATCACCGGCCCCTTTTTCATATGTGGGATCCAGGAGTCGAACTCGGGCCCTCGTGCTTGCAAGGCAGGTGCTTACGCCGCTGAGCCATCTCACCGGCCCTCTTGCCATTTTCTGAAGCAGGTCTGGAAGTCCTTTTTTGTGAGTGTCTTTAGGAGGTGTGATTTAAAAAATTACAGTGAATGCTGCGGCGAGCGAGTGCCATCCGATGGAACGGCAGGCTCATAAAAGTATTGCAGTGCATCCTCATCCACCTTATTCAATGGGTTTGGCTCCATGCAACTTCTAGCTGTTCTCCAGAGTCAAAATAACATGGGGTGTCTCCTTTCAGGATGGCAGGGCTTCCTGGGAGCTGTAGCTCACTGCCTCTGCCCAGGGCATGAGAGAGGATGGCACTCCATATCCCTATCTGAGGAAAAGATCCAAATTCAAAATTTAAAGTATAATTTCTGTGGAAAGCAGATCACTTTCACAGCATTGTACAGCTGAAAAATCAAAAACTGAACCATGGTAAGTCAGAATCATCTGTATGCATTCAACAAGAGCTCCTCATCACCACAGCTTCCAGCAACCACTACTCTCCTTTCTCTCTACAGGAGTTTGACTATTCTTTTCGGAAGTGAAAGTTGTATTGTACTTGTCCTTTTTGTGTCTGGCTTGTTTCACTCAACAAAATGTCCTCAGGGGTTATTCGTGCTGTAGCAGATGTGTCTGAATTTCCTCCCTTTCTAAGGCTGAAGAACATTCCATTTTGTATGTATTCACCACATTTTGTTTGCCCACTCATCCATCATTGGACCCGTGACTGTTGGCAGTAGTACTATCATCGGCTTAGAGCTCTGGGGTGGCTGCCTCTTGTTGGGATAAAACCTCAGCTCCTTCAAGAGGTTGCTGCTGGCTTTCTGGCAGGTTGTTTCCCTCCTGGACCACTTCTGTCACTGGGCCCCTGTGCTCATGGAGATCTCCGGAGAAGCAGGCTCCAGGATGGGGTTCAGCAGGCAACAATTTTATGAAGGGAAATGCCTGTGAGAGAAATGGGGACCAGGTTGGGTTGAAAGGACTGTTCCACTCCAAGGCAAGCCTGCCCTAGTGAAGAGGAGAGAGGAGGAAGATACAGCAGAAATGACCCAGATGGCCACTGGGAAGTCTGTGAACCAGAAGTGACCATCACTCCATCTCCCAGGAGCAGGCCTGCCTTAGTACCGCAGCTGTGCTCAGCCACTGGCTGAGAGATGGTGGAAATGGGAGGGTTTCAGAGTACTGGAGCCCCATGAGGTGGCTTCCTATGCCTGGCATTGTCCCTCCTCATATTCCCTCCTCATATTCCCTCCTCATGATGTTTTGGCTCAGTTTCAGAGATTCCTGTCCATAGTCAGTGGGCTCCATTGCTTTTAGGCCCATGGTATGGTAGAAACCTCATGGTGGAAGGGCGTTTTGGAAGAAAGCTCCTCACTGCTTGGCAACCAAGAAGCAGGAAGGGAAAGAGCCAGAGAGAGAGAGAGAGAGAGAGAGAGAGAGAGAGAAAGAGAGAGAGAGAGAGAAAGGGGCCAAGGACAAGAATACACCCTTCAAGGTCCTCCAACCAGGCCCTGCCTTCTGACAGCACATTCAGCTATGAACTCCTCAGTGGGTCCATCTACTAGTGAGGTTGCACCCTCAATTCATGAGTCTTGGGGGAGCACCGGATAGTGAAACCGTAACAACGACCAGTAGCATCTTATTTGTTTTGGGGTCTTAGCTGTTTGCATAGCATCTTTTATGTAATATGCTTTCCAATGTTTGTGTTCTCAATACAGAAACAGACACTTGGAATTTGTCTTCTGTTGTGAGAGGTATTTTGTATGCCCTTGTGAAGGTGTGTTTTTACAACGCAAAGCACAATGTCAAGTCTGCCATAGAGGACCTGTGCCGTGATGCAGGGCCCAGCGTGGGAGGTAGTGTCCTGGGTGGTGCCCAAGGGTAGGACAGAGGGGAGACAGGGGATTAGAGACCCAGCTCCTTGGGGAAGGGCAGACTTAGTCTATTTTCTGTTGCCATACAGAATACCTGAGACTGGGTCATTTATAAAGGAAACAGATTTATTTAGCTCACAGTTCTGAAAGCTGGAGGTCCAAGATCAGTGCTGTCACCCGAGTGGCTTCTGAAGAGTGTTTTGTGCTGTTTCATGCATGGGAGAAAAATGGAAGGAGAGTGAGCATGTGCCAAGGGAGAGTGGGCAGAAGGGGCCATATGCTTTATAACAACCCATTCTCAATATCTAATCCAGCCTCAAGAGAGAACAAAGTCCTGCAAAAAAGGAATGAATCCATGATGGTACCGCCCATGACCCACGCTCCTCCCGCTAGGCCCCGCCTCCTAGCACTGCCTCCCTGGGCTCCAGTCCTCAGCATGACTTCTGGAGGGAACAGACGCAGCAAACCGGAGCAGAGAGGCCAGGAGGACAGAGGGCCGCAAAGGTTGAGCAGAGGGAGTGAAAAAGGCTGAGGCCGCAGCCCTGAAGCCAGCAGCCCTGGGAGCAAAGAGAAGCTGGGAGTAGATGCTGGCAGGCAGAGGCTGGAAGAAATATCTCAGGAGAGGGACAGACTCGGCTTGGATGAAAGCTGGAAAACTTAGTTCTCTCTGGAAGCAATTTTTCCATTCTATCCCTCCAATTAAAAAATAAGACCATGGGTCGGTGAGATGGCTCAGCAGCGTAAGCGCTTGCCTGGCAAGCGCGAGGGCCCGAGTTCGACTCCCGGAACCCACATACGAAAAAGGGCCGGTGATATCGCTCAGCGGCACGGGCACCTGCTGGTGCACGAGGTCCTGAGGTCGACCCCGGTACCCACAAAAAAAAAAAAGTAAGACCTATTTATTATTTTATTTTATTTTATTTATTTATTTTTGAGATTTGAGGTGCTAGGGACATAATTCAGTGATAGAGTGCATACTTAGTAGGTGAAAGGTCCTGGGGACAATCCCCAGTGCCAAAAACGAATAAAAGAATATTTGGGGGAAATGTGTCAGCTCGGGTTTGAGCAGGACTCAGTCCTCTCTGGCTGGCATCTACCAGGTAGTATGTGCGAAGAACGTAACTACCCGCTCCTCATCATAAGTGGCTGAATTCAGGACAGCTTTGGCCTTAGTACTACAATGTCCTCGATCATAAATTGGCATGTATGACAGTGGCCTGAGATGCCACAGCCATTCCTAAGTATGTCAGGGAACCCCCACCACCTTCCCCCAGACAGACCCCTTAGAAATCCATAATGCAAGCAGGATGTGGTGGTGCACATCTGTAATCCCAGCACTCTGGGAGGCTGAGGCAGGAGCCTCAGTTAGGGCCAGCTTTGACAATTTAGTGATTTAGCAAGACCCTGTCTCAAAATAAAAAAATAAAATAAAATAAAAAAGAGCCGGAGATACAGTCCTTAGTGTGAAGACCTTGGGTTCAATCTTGAATACTGCAAGAATCAAAAAAGATAGGGAGGAGGGAAGAGGAGGAGGAGACCCACAGTGTTTGTTCAGCCCAAAGATGCCTAACTGCCTGTGCATTGTGTGGAACAGTAGCTGCGAGGCATTCTCTCCCTGTGGGAGTTAAAGACCTGGGAGAGAAAGGAGGATGGGACTTGCCCTTGCTGGGGGCTGCAGGGCCCCCACATTCCTCTCATAAACCCGCAGGTACGCCTGGGCCAAGGTGCCTCTCCACAGCCGGCAGGCAGTGCAACTCCTTCAGAACCTGGGTTTGTCCGAAGCAAGCAGCTCTCCAGGGATAGAGAGCAAATCCGAGGAATGTCACCCTGAGATAAAAAGAAATTATTTAACCTGCGCCTAAGAAGGACAGGACTTTCGCTTGCCCCCAGGAATGTTTGACTAGTCATTCTTTTGCCTTGCCCTTTAGTTTACCCTGAGCTAATGCCCGGGTAAAGGCAGCGGAGATGAGGTAATGTGATCTCTCTTCCCTGACTCCTCCACACTTTGTAATCTGGTTTATGGGAGAAACCTGTCAAACAAGAAAGGCTGCCTGGTGGTAAGATGTTAGAACATGCATTTAAGAAGAGAGAGAGAAGTCTTCCTATGCTGCTACCCATGAAGAGGTAGCATCAATTCTCTCTGCATTGGCCCTTATCAACAGACAGTCCTCAATGACCAAATGCTGGTCCTGCGACCGGGTTGCTACATGAGAAATTGCATATAGTTGTACATTACAATATTCAGAATGAAGAAAACGGTCAAAGGAAACTCCAACTTGATGACTTAGCATTTATTTGCATAACTCTTACATGCAGTACTGTAATGTAGAACAGAACACAAAACTACTGTACTGTTCAATCAGCACAAATTACAGTACTGTATAAACCAGGTGTACTGTACAAAAAAGACTTTGAGGCTCTATACACAAGATGTACACAACTGTAAAAACTAAAGACAGGTCATAAGTCTGAGTGGCAGGTCATAAGTCTACACAGCATGCCTCAGTCGAGTTCGAACAGTTGTTAAACAGGTAAGTCATTAAACGAGGAACATCTGCATTTGAAGTAACTGCAACAAGTTGTTTTCAAAAGAAACCAGGGCCTTAGTAGAAAACGAGACCTCCCTTCTCCTCTAGATGGGTTTTGGTGCTAAGGTTACAAATGCACTAACGCTAGGCATGCCTGTGATTATACCCTCAGAGGCTGAAGCAGGAGGATTGCAAATTCAAGCCTAGTCCAGGCAATTTAGCAATTTAGTGAGAACTTGTCTCAAAATTTAATAAATAAATAAATATACGAAAAGGCTTAGAGAGGCAGCTCATTGCAAAGGCCCTGGCTTAAATCCCAGTACTGTACAAAAAAAAAAAAAAAAAAAAAAAAAAAGACTAGCAAGTGATGCACACCTGCAATCTCAGCAGGAGGATTGTGAGTTGGAGGCCTGCCTGGGCAATTCAGCAACACCCTGTCTCAAAATAAACTAATGCACACCTGCGATCCCACTATTTTGGAGGCTGAGGCAGGAAAGTTTGATGTCAGCCTGGGCAATGCAGCAAGACTCTGTCTCAAAATAAAAATAAACAAAGAAAATATATAAAAAGTGGGGGTGTGGGGCTGGGGATGTAGCTCAGTGATCCCTGGGTTCAATTCCCAGTCTTGCGGGGTGGGGGAAGGACTGGTAGCAGACCCTGACAAAGGGAAACCTTTCTCTTCCTGATGGGAGACAAAAAGACTTCAAATACATTTTGGGGGACCAGAATAAATAGTCCAGTGGTGTAAAGGCCTACGCATTTTCACAGTCTGATAAAATACAAATACCATTCCTCTTTGTATTCGCATTGCATTACTCTTTAATAGATGGGACTGATAGAATGGTGATATTAATTCCATTGAGTCCATTGTTTCTTTGCTTCGTCTGTTAGGGTCTTGCTATATAGCCTACGCTGGCCTTGAAGTCACTATATAGCCCAGGCTGGCCTCGAACTTGTGGTGATCCTCCTGCTTCAGCCTCCCCAATGCTGGGAGTACAGACGTGCGCCACCACACCCGGCAGAAGAAATTTTTGAAAACCTATTTTTTTTTTCCATTTTCAAAACTGTCGCAGAAGGGCGGGGCCGCGGCGGGCGCGAGGGTAACCGGCGAGCACCGTTAGCAGGGCCTGGCGCCCGCGCCCTTCCGGGGGCCCCGCCAGCGGCGTGTCGTCCCCTGTCCCCTGTCGAAGCTGGGGCCCCGCTGGCGCCCGAGCGGCTGGGAGAGCCGCCGAGTGAGGACGCGAGGAGGAGAGCTAGTCACTTGCAGCTGGGTCACCTAGAAAGTGACACTCTGAAGCAGCGAGAAGGAAGCGGCCCGCTCGGACCGATTGGCCCGGGATGGGGAACGGCCGGTCGCTGCCGCCGTCCGCGCGGCCCTACCACGCCGCCCTGCTGGGTCTGGACCACGCGGGGAAGACCACGGCCCTGTACCGCCTGCGGCTGGATGAGTTCGTCGAGGCCGCGCCGACCAAGGGCTTTAACACGGAGAAGGTCAGCGTGACCTTGGGGAACTCCGAAACGGTCACCTTTCGCTTCTGGGACGTGGGCGGCCGAGAGAAGCTGAGGCCCCTGTGGCGGGCCTACACCCGGCGCACAGACGGCATCGTGTTCGTCGTGGACTCCGTGGACGCGGAGAGGATGGAGGAAGCCAAGACCGAACTCCACAAAATAACCAGGATATCCGAAAACCAGGGCGTCCCTGTGCTCATCGCGGCCAACAAACGGGACCTGAGGAACTCGCTGCCCCTCGGGGAGCTCGCGCGGCGGCTGGCCGTCGGGGAGCTGAGCTCGTCCACGGTGTGGCGTCTGCAGCCGACCTGCGCCGTGGCCGGAGAGGGGCTCACGGAGGGACTCGAGAAACTGCACGACATGATCACGGCGAGGCGAAGGACGCTGCGGCGACAGAGGAAGAGAAGATGAACGCCGCCGGCGTGTCCGGGAGACACGGGCAGATGAAGAGGCCGGGGTCTCCAGCCCGGCTCGCCTGTTTGCCCTCCTGGATGCTGTTAGGAAAGCTTTGTTTTGCTGAATAATGGGCCCAGCTCTATCGCCTTGTGGAAGGTGCGTGAACTGCACCCTTCTCCCTACCCCACATAGCTTTTGGTGCTGCCATGCAGGGAAGGCAAAAAGGGTGGCAACCTGACCAGAGAACAGCTGTGGAAACCGGACCCAAAGTTAGTGAAATTAAACTTTGAAGACTTTCGGCCTGGTGTTTTGTGCTTCTGTCTTTTTTTTTTTTTTTTTTCAGGGTGGGGAGAGCCTTTGCAAAGAAACTGGCTACAAGGCTTTGTATGTTAGGATGAAATGCTGGCGAATGGAAATGTTAAGGTAGATTCTCTCTCTCTCTCTCGCTCTCTCTCTCTCTCTGTCTCTCTCTCTCTCTCTCTCTCTCTCTCTCTCTGTCTCTCTCTCTCTCTCTCTCACACACACACACACACACACACACACACACACACACAACACAAAGAGTGCCATTGATCTATGTTGATCCTGCTGGTACGAGGAGGAAGTGTTTGCTTTTTAAAGTTTTGGCCAGATGGTCTTTAACATTTTCTGGGCTCAGATTATTTGATGCTATCTCTTAATTCTAGACAATGTTTAGTTAAGTTGGTCTAATGTTAATAAAAATAAGAAATTTGGGGCATATTGAAGTGCATGGACGAGTTTGGACAAAGCATGTTTGGGTGTGTCGTTTACTTTTTAGAAATAGGTTTGTGCCTTTCTACACAGTTTTTTTTTTTTTGTGGGTACCGGGGGGGTCGACCTCAGGACCTCGCGCGCCAGCAGGCGCCCCTGCCACTGAGCGATATCACCGGCCCCTTTTTCCTATGTGGGTTCTGGGAGTTGAACTCGGGCCCTCACGCTTGCTGGGCAGGCACTTAAGCCTCTGAGACATCTCACCGGCCCTCTACACAGTTTTAAAACGACTTTGTTGGGATTGGGGGCTATTATAAAAATAGTTTGATAAAGCTGGGTGTGGTGGCGCACGCCTGTAATCCCAGCACTTGGGAGGCTGAGGCAGGAGGATCACCATCAGTTTGAGGCCAGCCTCAGCTACATAGTGAGTTTAAGGCCAGCCTGAACTATGCAGTGAGACCCCGTCTCAAAACAAAACAAAAATAAATAAAAATAAAAATATTTTGTTGTCAGAAGCACTTTCACATGAAGAACCTTAAAGAAGCTCTTTGACTCTTCTATAGCAAGCATGGGTAAGTAGACCGATTCTAACTGCAGAATACATATATGGATTTATAAAGAAAGCAATTGGTGAATTCAGTCAAGAGGGGAGAATTACAATAGATACGTGGTCTCTAAAATATTCTACTTAAAAGATATTTGTTAATGTTTGCTGGCTGAAAACAGGTGGTTTTTCGTGTATTTTTGTAGTGTTTTGGGAGGAGGAAAACTGTATAAATATCTGCTATGCTGTGGAATGAAAACGTCAGATGCCTACATGCATTCTGAGCTTTAATTTTTCTATTTACCAACTGAACAGTGTTACCAGGGCTGTCTAGTCCCGATAATGGGAAGAATATGATTATAGAAAATGAAGGGGAAAGTAGCAAAGCTACTTTTTCTCATAATTTATGAAAATTCTGTTTCTATTGTAATGAACATAAACCTGTAAAAAAAAAAAACCTGTCACAGAGTCTTAGAAACAAAAATTCTGTAGTTTATAATTCAAATGAAAACACAAGGAATTAAAGGCATAACAAAGAGCAGTGAGCAACTGAATTCTTCCTTAAACTTTATTGCAATAAACAAACAAAAGGAGACGTCCACACACTCAGCTTTACCTCAGCAGCACCTCTGATGCTCGGGAGAAAAGGGCTGTAGTGTGCCCGAGGTCCACACAGCTGTCGGCGGGCTCGGTCAGCAGTGCTGGGCGCGTCCCTAGCTGTACGACCTTCTCCACAGCGGTGAGTCATCAGACTGGTTAAGGTGGCTGAGAAAAGCAGGGAGGGACATCTATTGCTCCCCGGTGCTGAGTAGCATAAAAACACAGAGTTGCATCATATATGCATCACGGTGCTGGCCCAGTGAGTGTGCACACCCACAGGCATACCCACAGGACCCACAGGTCCAGAATCTCTCAACTCCTGCCTCTCTGTTTAGATGATCTCATCCACCCCATGGCTTTGCAGCTTCATAGTGGTAATTTCTAAACCTTGCTGGGGAGAAGACTGACGGTGATAAGCTCCGCAGCTCTCGTAGTTTGGCTGACAAGGAGCCAGGACAGTCTTGACCTCCCCCATGTACTGTCTGCATGCGTAGGAAACGCTCCTGAGCAGCTGGCACCACGCGAAGCTCGTTTTCCTCTGCCTGTGAGACGGCTCCCATTTGAAAAAGGCTGGTTTTGAGTAGTCGGGGTTAACTCACGTGGCATCCAGCCTGGCCCTATCCCGTGTCTTGGAATAATGAGAAGCCACGTGGACATCATACCGGATCAGTTGCCTGAGGGTCCAGCTTGTTCTGTGTGACGCCTGTGTCATCGCCCTGAGCCGTTCACCCAATAACCTTTATCGCAAGATCTAGGCTAAAGCCTAGGTTGCCTGAGCTCCAGACTTTTGTACCCCACTGTCTGCTTGTCCTCTTTTCTTGAGTGAAAGTGCTATGGGTTCCTCAGACTCACCACTCCGCTCTTCCTCCTTCAGTTAACGGGATTGTAGCAGAGAAGGGCGGGACACCGAGGCTTTTTCCAGGAAGTAGCTTTTATTTGTGCAGGCACAGGGCTCGGTGGGTTAACACTCAAAAGGCTGAGCCCCTAACCTGGTAGGGTTTTACCTTTTACACAATTTTTGTGTCTTTGTCTCCCATAAATAGTAACACACTCACATACTACAGCCTGATTGGTTATAATCTATGTCACAGAGCAGTGCTAGAACTATACATGTGTCTCTAGGAGCTGGGCCATGTGTGTGTTGTCTTTCTTGACTCTGAGAAGGCTCCCCATCCGCTGCACTCCTTTGAGAAAGGCCCAGCCACACTCCTGCAGGAAGGGTCCTCCCACAAAATCAGTATGCTGCCAGTTATCTAAAAGTTCAGAATCACCTGCAGTTCCATCCTCTCTGTCCACAACAAAATGAAATTAAATAATACCAAAAAATAAAATATTAATATCTGTTCATCATTGAGTGCTTAATATAATCTGAAATGAACACCAGGCACTTTAGCTGTAAAGGCAACACTTTCCTGTCTGGATTTGCCTAACTGACCCAATGAGAAAGTAGATCATACATCAGGGAATTGTATTTTGATTTACACTTAAATTTACATAATCCTTCATCTTAATGATTGTTCATTCAATAAATGTCTGTTATGTACACAGCTAATATTAATTAATTTTGGTCCTAAGTTGCAGACATATTCCATATACATCTGTAAGTTTGCCTGGACCAGCTTCTCTTAGGCCTGTGGTCCCTGAGTGGTTTTCAATTGTTCTCTTTTTCATTTTCAGAAGTGTCTATGTTTGGGAGATAAAATTATATGATTGCTATGGTTTATATCTAGTTGTCCTCCAAGAGCATCATGTACTCAATGGTAGGGATTTGGGAAGAGGACTGGACTCTGGGGATGCTACAGCTGACTTCCTGTTAGGAAGGTGGGGTCTGTTAGGAAGAGGTGGGTCATCCTGCTCATGACCCGGAAGGGTTTATCTTCCTCCAGGCTCCTTCCCTCTCTCTTTGCTTCCTGGTTGCCATGCTGTGACTGGCCTTCATCTATCCAGGCCCTTCTGCCACCCTGCTTCTGTGTTTAAGCCTGCTGAACATGGACTGAAACTTAGGAACTGTGAGCCGAAATAAAACTCTCCTCTCTTAAGTTGTGGATGTCGGGTATTTTGTAAGTTCATCCTGCCCATGATTAGCCAGTGTAGTCCGCACTCATCCTAAGTGGCTGTAGGAAGACCTCACCTTTTGCAAGATGCTCCCTCCTCACTGAGGAGCCCATGGGCACCATGGATGCGGGTTTGCTTCCTTGCCACTGCCCAAGGCTAGCTTTTCTTACTAGAGAAAAGCACAAAGCAAAATCAGTATTCTTAAGTAAGAAAGAAAAATGAAGAGTAAAGGCACATAAGGAATGGAGGAAATTTTAAAAAATGAAAATATTGAAGTTAAAATAGAAGGTTAAAATTTGTTAAAGTAGGAATAAAAAGTGAACTATTGCAAGAGAAAATAATTCGACTTAAGATTAAGGAAATAAAAAGCCACAAAATGGGGCTGAGAGCATAACTCGGTGCTAGTGCACTTGTGCCCAGCAGGGGTTGAGGGTTGGGTTTGATCCCCAGCACTGTATATAAAGCAAAAAACCCTACAAAATTTAAAATAAAATTTTAAAAATGAACCCAGATCAGGAACAAAAATTTTTTTTTTTTTTTTTTGTGGGTACCGGGGGGTCGACCTCAGGACCTCGCGCGCCAACAGGCGCCCGTGCCGCTGAGCGATATCACCGGCCCCTTTTTGGTATGTGGGATCCGGGAGTCGAACTCGGGCCCTCGCGCTTGCCGGGCAGGCGCTTAAGCCGCTGAGCCATCTCACCGGCCCAGGAACAAAAATTTTTAAACTGGACTAGGAATACATATCATTTTAAAAGAATGTAGAGGTAATATTGTTAAAGGAAATACAAATAAATGTGAATTAAGGAAAGATTGGGATGAAACACTTAATAAAGAACCAAAATTGACAACTGTGGATGTACAGTAGCTCAGAGGTAGTGCACTGTCTCAGCATATGAAAGGCCCTGGTTTCGATTCCCATGAAACAGAGGGAGACAGGGAGGGAGGGGGGAGAAAAGGGGAGAGGAGGAGGAAGAGGCAGGAAAGAAAGAAAATTAAAATTGAAATGGGGAAAATGAAATAAATCAAGATCACACATGTAAAATATCTCTCAGAGTTATGCTGAGACATTGCTGATTGGAAACAAAAGATGAGGGGAGAACAAGGGGAGAAGGGTATAAAGAGCCCTGCTGACACCAAGCTAAGAGTCCTTAGTAAAACTTCCACGTCGACTGTTCCGTACACTTGCACATCACTTACAGACCAGGACATGTACTGAGAAGTGCATTATTAGGTGCACTTGTTTTTGTGTGTACATCACAGAGTGCACGCACACAAACCTAAAAGGTGCAGGTGGGTCTGTCCCTCCATGTGGCCTTTTGCCGCAATCAAGAGACATATAGCACACATCAGACGGATGAGGCTGCTGGTGGCATATGATGGACTTGTGCAGTAAAATTTTTTTCTTATAAACAGAAGGAGTGCACTCTATAACAATAAAAAGTATACCAAATACATAAACCAGTAACACCATCATTCAGTAATCAAATATGATGTACAACACATGAATCATATGAGCTGTACTTTTATAGGACTGGCAGGCTGGTAGGTTTGTTTACACCAGCAAACACATGCATGACACTAGGATGGCTATGACATCACTAGGCCATAGGAATTTTTCAACTCCTTTATAATCTTACAGGACCACTGCTGTATATCCTGCCACCCCTGACTGAAATGTCATTGCGCAGAGCATAACCATAGTTGGGTCCTGGGTAGCTGAGAGGTGGGAGGCAAAGAGCAATAAAAAGCCTCTCTCTCCCCTGTCCCTTGTCCCGTGTCCCTGGCAATCTTGCATCTCTTTGAGGCATCTATCAGAGGGGACCCAGAGCTGTGTGAAAGAGCCTTGCCACAAACAGGATTGGTTGACTTCACAGGCTCAGCCACCAGCTCTATTCTTTGGAATCCAGAAGAATAGCATCGTTAGGTATTTAAATGTACACAGAAAGCAGTTGGCAGTTTGCCGTGTAAGCCAACAGATGGTGCTGGAAAAGCAGAATCAAGCCTCAAATAAAGTGCTTTTTTTTTTTTAATATGCAGGTACCAGGAATCGAACTCAGGTCCTTCCGCTTGCCAGGCAAGCGCTTATGCCACTGAGCTATATCACCAGCCCCAAAGTGCTTTTAATTGAATCTTCTAGTATTATAGATGTAGGCCAGTGCTGTATCATACCTCTGTGAATGGAAAATAAGTTTACCTGCTAGTAGCTAGTAGCCACCAGGTTTTATCAGATGTTTTTAATGATGCAACTCTAGAGTATTTCTTGTTCAGATGATGGTTAAGAAGCTAATTTAAAAATGGTGCTGGGTACTACAACAGTAACAGATCTTTGTTTTTTCTTTTTTTAAATTTTCTTTTTCTTCTTATATATATATATATATATATATATAATAAAATTCAATATATTTTAAAATTCAATACATATAATATACATTTTATATATATATATATTGAATTATGGGAAATTTTAGCTGTGCTGTCAACTTTGGAAAAAATATTCCAGTTTACCATGTTGAGTTGGTATAGATAGAAATTAACAACCATATCTGTAGGAAACCAGTCGATGAGTTTGTCTCTCACCAGAGGGTGAATGGGAATGAAAAACAAAAAGGCAAAGAATTAGTTTAGAAAGGGGCCAGGATGCTCTTGTCTCCCTTAGACATAGAGCCTGGAGCATTTGGCTCACCTCACTTTTATTTACTTAGACACAGAAGCAAGAAATCAGAGTAGCAGAAGATTCATCTGCCTCCTGTTATCTGTAGGATATGCCCAGGTAAACAATCAGATCTTAGCTGTGTTGACTCTTCCCTGGAACTTGCAATGTGCCAGCATGCCTGCCTGTTGCAGCCTTTATCCTTTGTGCTCACAGAGAAGGTCAATTAGGCCTCAATTTTCATACCTTGTCTCCTGCATCTCCCCCTTTTTGTTTTTGTAACAGCAGCAGTTGAATATCAATTACTGCATTGATCCATAGGGGAAGTATGTAGGAGTAGTCATTCTATCTTTTGTCTTAAGGTCTGGTGCCTCCACAGTAGTGTATCTGTACTGGCTCCTTTTGAGAGTCTAGCCCTGTCTGACTCCCTATAATATTTCTAACTTAGCTGTCCCTCCTACTTCGAAGAAGTACCCCTAACTGCCGTGAGGGGGCAAGGGGCAAAGACCATTCTGACTACTTCCATTGTCTTGACCTTACCTCAGCCCCAGCCACCATTGCAGTAGGACAAACTCAGCTCCAAGAATTACATTGTCACGCAATCCCATCCAAGGGCAGAAGAAACAGGAAAGCGAGTGACAGTGAGAAAGCCTTTTCTCTTCCCAAGGCTCTGATTTTAACAGAGGGAAAACCTTCTTCCTCAGAACCCCTGAAAAGATTTCCCTCATCTTTCATTGGCCATAACCGGACCAAGAGCCACTGTGTCCCACTCCCAACACCACCCCCATGCTGATAAAAAGGATGAGATGATAATAACTGGTATGGACTAATGATAGTTACTGGGGCTGGGGGAGGGGTCTACCTTCCCTGACCTCAGGGCTCTCTGCCCACTGCTGGTATGAAATAAGAATTCCTTTTGCTGGGAGAAAGGTGGAGAAGAGCTGTTGGATAAGCAACTGACATTGACTACCACAGGAGCCAACCCCATGCCAGGCACTGATATAGATACTTTCCACACAACATTTCACTCAATTCTTACACTTCTCTGAGGTAAGTATTACTATTCCCCTACCACAGAACATGAAACCGAGAGCCAAAGAGGTTAAGTAAATTTCCTCCTCAGCCAGGAAAAAAATTAGAATTTGAACTAAGTTTCAAATTGGACAGTTTAAACAATGGCTTTTTGTTATTATTATAGGAAGCTAGGTTACATAAAAATTAATAACACAGAGAGGGACTGGGCTCTCGAAGTCAGTGAAAGGTGGAATTAGAATTGTGGCTAAAGGTGCATCTGAAGAAGGCATGATCTTGGGATTAAAGTCACAATGGACAGATTTACATACTTCCCTAAGAGATGAATGGAAATTTGAGATTATACTGTAATTGGTACTACCCTTTTGGGATTTCCCATAGAAATAGACCATTATTGTATCTCACTAGCGGTGAACCATCCTCTCTCACCCACTAAGACTACTAAGACTAATGCTAAAGACAAGACGAAGACTACAGATTATTGAATTCCACAGATTTCTACCTCCCAAAATATGTTTTAAAAAATCCCCAGTTCCCAACTCTGTGTGCCTCACTCCTCTGAGCAAAGCATCCTATATCTCTCTTAAATCTTTTGCACTCTTAACCTCCACTGTTCCTTGGAATTCACTCTTCAATTTCAGGGAACACAAACTCAACACATGTGACATCTAGCAGGTTAAAAGTTATATTTCTCCTATATCACTATTACATATTGCTGCTTCTTGTTTTAACTACAGTTCAGAAAAATGATTACTATCATAATGCACAGTTATGGACAAAAAGACTAATTTACACTATCTTATGATATTGGATATGCATATACCAGGTTTTATAAAACTTGGGTAAAATTTAAATTCTATACACAAATAAAATATTCTGTCATCAAGAATGTATTTCTTGGTGGCACATGCCTATAGTCCAAGCACTTAGGAGCCTGAGACAAGAGGAACACAAGTTGGGGCTCAGCCTGGGCAATTTAGTGCCTTAGTGAGTTATCTCAAAAATAAAATATAAACCCGGCATGGTGGTGGATGCCTATGATTCCAGCACTTGGGAGGCTGAAGCAAGAGGATTGCCCCAAATTCAAGGCCAGCCTAGGCTACATAGTGAGTTTAAAGGCAGTCTGAAGTACATAGTGAGACTCTGTCTCAGAAAAACAAAAATAAAAATAAAAGGGCTGGAGATGTAGCTCAGTGCAAATGCATGCCCTGGGTTCAATCCCCAGTGCCGAAAAAAAAAGCTGTATGTCTAAAGATATTATATACCTTAATTTTTTTTTAATAAACAAGTCCACACAGTAAGAACACTAATGTGTACTTTTAAACTTCCCTAGTGTTGTACCCTCATATTTCTAAGAATAACTTATACTTAACTTTACAACTTTATATGTTGTGGGAAGATAGGATTTATGGGGGGACTTGGGGGAGTTAGGCAGAAAAAAGTAGGTATAGGAAAAACTGAGAGAAAGACAGAAAATGGTTCATTACCTTCAAGTGACGGGGGATCCCAATTTAGTATGACTGAGATTATAGGGAAGATTAGAGAGGTTATAGAAGAATATTTGTATTCTATATTGCTTGAACTGTATACAATTTTACAGGTTGAATCTGTTTTAGTAAAGATGTTTTCATGCTGAAAAGATACAATGGTAACAGTAGAAGCCAAGGAGCTCTCCCAAAGGTTGCTTGTGACAGAGCAGCTGTCTTCCTCCAAAGAGGATGATCCAAGAGAGAGCCACCAAGATGGTGGCAGGAGGGCCATTTTGTGACCAACTTTGCACACATTACCTCCCTTTTATTATGTTCTTTAGAACCAACTGCCACTCAAGGGTGAGGAATTAGCCTCCCCCTGTTCAAGAGAGGAGTAAGCTTTTACAGACACATTTTCTTACACCACCACACAACGTGTAAAGGATATCAGTGGCTCAAATAAGCACGCGCACAGTGAAGTGCAATTTAAACAGTGTGAAACTTATCTCTGCGAGAAGCATGTCAAAAGCAGTTTCTGAAACGAAGTCATTTGGATGTCACAAACTCTGTCTTAACATTGACATTTACTCTTAACAGTGTCAACAAGTACACAGGCCACTGCGCAGCACTTTTCATACTTTGTTTCCTCAAGGGAGTGTTGGTCCCGCCTTACGGTCGGCAGCATCTTTTGAACACTCCTTTCCCGTGTTGGGGTAATCACCTCCATCTTGCTTGGATCCTTAGGTCCTTGCACCTAGGACAAGGGCTGGGACTCCTGTTCTTCCATCCTTCCAGGCCCAGGGAAGGTGTAGATATGGAGGACAGCAGCGCGGCCAGAATCCAGTTTCCGGTCAGGATGATGTGATGGGTGCGACGCTGGTCTCCATCGCTGGGCTCCGCTTCCTTCCGGATAGCCTCTCTCTACCCAGTCCTCCTAATTCATCATCACAGTACCGGCTTATCACTCTCAGAACTTCCCTTACCCATTATTTCACGTAAACAGGCGCACACACAAAGTCAGTGGTGCAAAATGATAGTGATTTTATTAAGCGCACAGGTCCTGTGAACGAGATTGAAAAAGGGGACAACAGGGACAACTTGATGCGGTGTGACAGCTGGGTGCGGTGCTGGGCTGGACTCCTCTGTCGGCACATGCGGGGGTTAAAGCCGGTCACTGGTTGCAGGACAACTCTGGAACAACCACTGGGCTACCGGGCAGGTTCGGAGAGCAGGCGCCCGAGACAGAAGCACAGCACCTGTACGACTCAGCCCCGGAGGTCACATAGCGCCCCTGCAGCGCCTCCGGGATCCAGGAGGGAGAACGCGGACTGACCCACAGGCCCACCCAGCAATGGGCTCGGAGTCAGGCCCCCCGGGAAGACGGGAGCGTGGGAAGGCAATGCGGCATCGTTCTCCTCGGAAAAATAAAAGCCGCCACACCCCAGATCGCCACCGCCTCTCCCACAGCACCTACCTGGCACTCATTAGACTAATGCGTTTCGGGCCCATTCCTAGGCAGTAGTCAGGACTGTCGGGAGAACACTGAACGCAATCTGGAGGCCCCGAAGATGCACGTCTAAGGGGCGCCCCGGGAGGCGGCTGCGTTGCTCAGAACTGCCTCGCACGAGGAGCTTGTTGGAAGCTAAATCTGGGAGGAAACAAAATCTCACCCGAACCGTTACCGCCCAGTTCCACGAGATCGTGGAGGGCGGCGGAGGGACGGGCGGCGGAGCCTGCGGTCCTCCCTGAGATAGGGCAGCCGGACCCGGAGGCCTCTGCTCCTACGCGAGTCCGGAACGGGGCTCCTGCGTGCGGCCTGAACCTCCAGTCGAGGGCGTGCACCCCTCCTCTGCAGGCTCGGTGGACGAAATCAGCTAATACGAGTACAGAGCGCCCAGCATCGCTCGTCACACAGCGAGCACCCGAGGCCTGTCCTCCTTCCGTCACGAAGCCTTCGGGCCGGCTGCACGAAGTCCGGGCCCCCGGCTGCGGTGCTCGAAGCCGAGATGGTGGGTGGAGGGTGTGGGCCGCGTGTCATCGCACAGGGCGCCTCCAGGCCCCGCGCAGTTCACGTTCCCATTTCCCCCAGCCACCAGGGCGAGGCCTGCGAGTCTGTGCTTGTCCCGTTCTCGTGGGTTTCCCGTGGGGGGCGGGACCCACGCACAGAAGGACCATGCCTAGGGCGGCCAGGCCACCAACAGCCACGAAGTTGTGCGGCAGAGGGCGGGGCGCCCCACCGTGGCCGCCCCGGGCACCTCGGGGCTGGCGCGGGAACCAGGCTGAGGCGGGCGCCCACCCCGGCGATCAGGGCTGAGTCTCCGGAGATCAGAGGGGTGCAGGGGGCAGGCACAGCCCGGGGCTCGGACCGCGTGGCCAGTGCCGCCCGTGACGTGGCGCGAGTGTGCCATTTCCCGCCAGGTACAGTTCTCGGGACCCGGCCGTCCCGGCTCGTCCCCGGGCTGCCCCTGCACGACACCCAGGCCCTGGCTCCGGGGCAGAGTCGAGGTCCTGGGCGGTGGGCAGCGGCCACACGCTGAGAAGAGAAGCGGCCCCGCAGGTGCCCAGGCCGCAACTCCCCGCTCGCGGCGCTCCGGGTTCTGTCCCCGCGCCACTCGCCCAGCGCCGCGGACGCCGGCCCAGGAACCCGGAAGTCCGCTCGAGTGTTTGTTTGAGGCGCCCGCGCGCCTCGAAATCGAGAGCTGAACTGGCGGAGCCAGAGCCCTGCTCCGCGAGCCGCCCCGGCCGAGAGCGTCTTCGCCGCCGCCAAGCGGGCCCGGGGCAAGTGGGAGCCGGAGGAAAGGAGGGAGCTTCCCGGCCGGGGCAGGGAAGGCTGGGCGGCGCCTGGGATTCCTCCGGGAGGGAGCGAGGAGCGGGCAACCGCCTTGTAGGAAACGTTGTAGAAGAGGAGTTCGGCTGCACCAGGATGGCCGAGTGGTTAAGGCGTTGGACTTAAGATCCAATGGACGTATGTCCGCGTGGGTTCGAACCCCACTCCTGGTAGTTGTGTTTTCTTAACCGTAACAGCTGGTTCTCCGTCGTTTTTTTCAACCGAGCACACCGCTGGTGTTTTGTCGTTTTTTAAACCAAGCACACCATGCCCAGAAAAATTAGAATCTTTTTTTACTGGCAGAGACAAGCGCAGCCCTATGGTGCTCGGCTCTCACCGGAAAGAGCCCGGCGGGCGGCGGGCTGGGCTGGGCTGGGCTGGGCTGGGCTGGGAAGCGGGTGCAGTTTTTCGGGGTGCGGGGCGGGGGGCTCGTGGTCGGCCGCCTTGTTTTTACAACTGCCTGTGCCGGTGCTCAGCGAAGCCGCCTTCTCCTTGGGCTCCACACCTGCCCCCAGCGAACTCCTGCGGAGCAGAGCCTGCACCGCGGCTCTGGGATGCACTCCGCGCAGGCTTAGAGTTTTAATGCTGACAGCCTGGCTATTAGTATTCTCTTTTCTTACTTTATTTCTTCAAATAAATAAATAAATAAGTAAATAAATAAATGCGATCTGACTTCAAACAGAAGTTACATTAGCCGTGCAGAGAACCCCTCGCCCCTTGATAGTTTGGAGGACAGGAATGCGATGCTCCATGCAGCCTAGGATCAGGAAATTCACAGGCTGGTCCACTCCCTGCCCACCCTGGGCGCCTCAGTCTCTCGTGGCGCTGTAACAGTCTTCGTAGCAAAAATCTCGCGTTGAGAATAATGCATTTTATTTGCTCGTCTCCGCTGAGGATCGCAGCCTCGGTCTCTTTCAGGACCTTGAACTTCCGAAGTTTCTGTGTCATGATGGACAGGGTTGGTCTGTCTGTGCCCAAGCGGGAGGGCGTGCTGAAGGGGCAGGAAATATTTTGGGGGCGTTGTGGGAGGGGTTGCTTTATTCAGTCAATAACCAGTCTCTGAGGCCAGTCTCTCCGTCCTTAAAAACGCAGTGGTTATTTTTTTATTGAAAAGCAGACCTATTATATTAGATTCTTTACATTTTAAAAATTCTTAAAATATAAAATTAATATTTTGAAGTTAAATTTGAATCATTTGTAGGTATGCCACCCTTAAGCTTATGATTTTCTAAAAATTATTTTCCCACGAAAAGTTATTATTTTGAATTATAAATTGAGAGAGTGGATTGATGAATATTCTGTGGGTTTGAGTAAGTTGTAAACTGACTCAAAAGTGTTTATTTTCTATTGGACTTTTTTACGCACAACTCTAGGGAAAAACTGTTGCGGGTACATTTGATCAGCGACACCTACTGGTAAAATTGAGGCAAATTCATTTCTTAAATTTTGCTTTTTTTCCTGCTAAAATTCTGATGTTATTCCACGGTTACTGTGTTTAGGAGCAGATCAAGGCTATAAGTAGCCATGCCAGTAAGTTGACTTTTTTTTCTTGCAATCGTTCATGAAAAATCTGTCATTGAAAAGGATCCCAAGTCGCTGATAAAATGTGTACGAGCCATTGTTTTAATCACAGGAACAGAACCTTTATCTCATTGCATCATCTTTATTTCAACTTAAGGTTTTTTTTTTTTTTCAAACTCTAAACCTGGCTGTGAAGTTGGAAAGAAATGGATATCCGGATGATCCCTCATAGTTAAAACATAGAAATCGTGCTCAGTTTGAGAAATCCTGAACAAGTAGCTCAGTAGTATTTTGGAATTTGGTGCCTTTATTAATTTCTTCTGTTTTCATTTCAACTTTAAATACAATTCCACGTAGTCAGTGAACAGGGACCAAACTGAATACATGCTATGTACCTCGCCCATGTGCTACTTGGTCAAATGGGATAAAGTCAATCTTTCCCTTTCAAAGGTACCGTGCAAGAAGCAAAGAATGCATAGCTAAGTGTGATGGTGCATGCCTGTGATCTCGGCCCTCTGGGAGGCTGAGGCAGAAAGATCAGAATTCAAGCACAGCAACAGGAGACTTTATCTGCTTAGGAGAATCAAGATTCAGAAGTCCAAAGAGGCAAACCTTCAAATAGTTTTGGAGTCATCTCTATCTGGGTAGGCTACGCCATACACTTGTGCAATTCAAACCTCAAATTTACCTTTGGGTTTAGGTTGTATTTTTTCAGCCATTCTATTCATTGCCATTGTGCAGTCAGGCTACCAGTTACTGGAAGAGGTAACTTTTAAAATTGCACTGAAAAGATGAATTATTAAGAAGGGTGGTGAATATTTGCCTCAGTTCCACGATGTCCTTTGTATATAAGCACAGGAGGATGTGTGTTTGTGGACATGTCTAGCATAGGTACCATGAAGCAATACAGACTGTGATTAGGAATCAGCTAGCTTGGGTTCTTTTTCTTTTTCCTTTTTAAATATAAATCTATTTATTTATTTATTTTCGAGGTGGGGTTTCACTGTGTAGTGCATGCTGGCCTTGAATTTGCTTATGTAGCCCAGGCTGGCCTCAAACTGAGGGCAATCTTCCTGCCTCAGCCTCCTGAGTGCTGGGATTAGAGGAGTGCACCACCACACTTGGCGGTTCTTTTTCCATTTTTTTTTTTTTCCAGTACTGGAGATTGAACCCACGGCCTTCACACTAACCTACATCCTCAGCTGTTTTAAATTTTTGAAACAGGATCTAAATGGCCCAATTGCCCAGGCTGGGCGTGAACTTGGGACCCCGCTGCCTTAACCTCCCAAAGCCTTGAGATTACAGGTGTGCACTACAGTGCAGGTTTTAACTGTAGTTCTATTCCTTGTAGACTGTGTGGCTTTGGACTGGCTATTTAGCTTCTTTGAGTCTTTGTCTTCTCTCCTACCAAATGGGATTGATAGCCAGGCACGGTGATGCATTCCTGTAATCCCAGCATTTAGCCAGGCTGAGGCAGGAAGATCCCAAGTTCAGGTCCTGCCTGGGCAATTTAGCGAGACCCTATCTTTAAAAAAGAAGAAGAAGAAGGAGAAGGAGAAGGAGAAGGAGAGGAAGAGGAAGAGGAAGAGGAAGAGGAAGAAGAAGAAGAAGAAGAAGAAGAAGAAGAAGAAGAAGAAGAAGAAAAAAAAAAAAAACTTAAAAGGGCTAGGGACGTAGCTCAGTGGTAGAGCACCTCTAGGTTCAACCCCTGGAATCCCTCCCGCTGGAAATGATAGCAGTACCTATCCAACAACTTATTGTGGGAAATAAATGTGATGTCGATTAAGTGCTCAGAGAATGACTGACACGTGTTGTGATCAATGGATCAAACAAATGCACTTTAGTGATTCTTCTAAAGCAGTGATGGCGAACCTTTTAGAGACCAAGTGCCCAAGCTGCAACCCAAAACCCATTTATTTATTGCAAAGTGCCAACACTGCAGTTAAAGCTGAATACTGAGGTTTTGCTTGAGCCACCTGGCTTGTGCGCCAACAGAAAGGCCTCTGTGTGCCCGCTGTGGCACACAGCACCTACTGTGTCCCTCCACCGCCCCTGCTGTTCTGAAGTGTACCTGTGAACCGACCGTGAGCTCAGTTCCCCAACACCACCCAATGGCACAAGTTGTTCAGAGAATTGATTCTGTGGGATGTGTATTGTATTTGCTGTAAGAATTACAGAAATGTAAAATGAATAAATTAACAAAAGATTCAATTTCATCTGATTTGTTCGTTAAACTTTCTTTAAAAACTAAAAGTCCAGGCTGGTGATATAGCTCAGTGGCCTAAGCGCCTGCCTGGCAAGTGCGAGGTCCTGAGTTTGACTCCCAGTACCCACATAAAGGAAAAATACAAAAAAAAAAACCCCGAAAAGTCCTCAAATGCCAAATTTCCAGCCTCTTTTTAAACAAAACCTTGGGTAATTTAGAGTTCCAACCTCTAACTTTTCAAATACACAAAAACTGAATTTACTGTTCTCCCATGGGGGGTCACACCCACTGAGTTAGTCACAAATATTATATTAAGGATGTTGTTCACATTTTTTAAACACTAGCAATCCTGACCCACCCAGTTCAGCTTTTTTTTTTTCCCTTGGTACTGGGAATCGAACTCAGGACTTCGCACTTGCCAGGCAGTCACTTGTGCTGCTGAGCTGTATCCCCAGCCCAGTTCAGCTTTTTTTATTTTCTGTGGGTACCGGGGGTTGACCTCAGGACCTCACGTGTCAGCAGGCACCCGTGCCGCTGAGCGATATCACTGGCCATTTTTTCGTATATGAGTTCTGGGAGTCGAACTCAGGACCTCATGCTTGCCAGGCAGGCACTTATGCCGCTGAGCTATCTCACCGGCCCCCAGTTCAGCTTTTTATTTTTTTCTTTTTTTTTTTTTTTTTTTTTTTTGTGGGTACCGGGGGGTCGACCTCAGGACCTCGCGCACCAGCAGGCGCCCGTGCCTCTGAGCGATATCACCGGCCCCTTTTTCGTATGTGGGATCCGGGAGTCGAACTCGGGCCCTCGCGCTTGCAAGGCAGGCGCTTATGCCCCTGAGCCATCTCACCGGCCCTAGTTCAGCTTTTTAAATGCAGCCTGACTTCAATTTTTTTATTCCATGTAAGAAATTTCTCTCATTAGGAAGGTGTGCACAATAACACATAATATCCTGCTTCAAAGTGCAGCAAAGGGCCTCACAATGTATAGACCGGCACTGACGTCTTATTATTATGCACACAGTCTCTTTCTTGAGGACTCAATGTGATACCTAATCCTGTTAGAACATTACAAAGAATGTGTGGAAGTGTACTCTTACAACTGCAAATAACCAGTGAAAGCTAGAAGTGGCCTAATGAGCTGAAATGACCTTAACATGACACTAATTGGCTCCATCAGTCAGTTTCTTCAGTGTTGATTTTAGTCTTCTGGGAGTAATCCTCAGACAAAAGTTAAAATGGAGATGGACTTGGGTTACTATGGGTGGAGAAGCCCACTGGGTGTATCCAGGTAAAAAGTATCCCTCCCACTGGATTGCTCTGTAATAAAAATTATCATAGTAAAAGCCACACTGCCATTAAACCCCTTAACTTCTAACATACTTATCCACTGTTCTTGACACTTTCTGAAGTAGTTCTGGAAGTCCTCTTTCGTGAATGTCTTTAGAAGATGTGATCAGATTTGGTGAATGCTGCTGCCAAGTGCCATCCAACAGAAAGGTGTGATTTCATCCACCTTCCTCACCAGATCTGGCACCTTGTGACTTCTGGCTCTTCCCCAAAGTCAAAATAAACATGGGTGCCAGTGATACAGCTCAGCAGCACAAGTGCCTGCCTGGTAAGTGCGAGGTTCTGAGTTCGGTTCCCAGTACCCACATAAAAAATAAATAGATAAATAAATAAACATGAAAGGTAAATGTTTCGAATTGATTCAGGACCTCACGGTAACCACAATAACACAACCAAAGACATTCATGAAGGAGGACTTCCAGAACTGCTTCAGAAAATGTCAAGAACAATGGATACGTATGTTTGTTTGTTTTTAATGTGGGTTCTGGGAGTCAAATTCAGGACCTCACACTTGCCAGGCAGGCGCTTATGCCACTGAGCTATCTCACCAGCCCAGATACCTATGTTTGAAGTGAGGAGAGAAATTTGAGGGGGATTAATGGCAGCATGGCTTTTACTGTACATCAATAAATTTTTAAATTTAAATACACCATATTTTGATCACACCTAGTATGTACATATACATGTTATCTATATATTATCTATCTTTATATATGCATGTATATATACCTCCACATCCAATACAACTCCACAAAGTTCATCCTGAACTTTTCCCTCCTATATGTATACCTAACCTTCTCAAACAGTGAGAAGCCTCCCTCCCATTATTCTCAGTATAGCCACTTATTTACACAGTCCCCCAGTGGGCACCCAATTTCCAGTCGCATGGGCCATCTCATCTCCCACCTCTCCACACCTGCCAACCTCGTGGACCCAGACTGCTTGTTCTGCTCATGCACCTGAAACCAACCTGGGTCATGCCCACACCCCAAGTAGCTCTGAATCCCAGTGCTGAACTCGACAGAGCTCTTTTAACAACCTTTATTTAAGCTATCTTTTAGGTGATTGAGATTGTTTTGAATTTTATCACGTCATCCAGGGCATTTACTGCCACCCCTAGTTTTGGGCTACCCATGCATTCAATAGATTTTCTATTCAAACTGTGGATAAAATCTTGAACGCAATAGAGGCAAGACTTTCCTGTTATTAATGATATGCTTTCTAGGTGGAATTGATACATTAATACGCACTCTTTGTATGTTATTTTTCAACCTATTCCAAATTTACTTTTAATGATTATTCGGTTTATGTTTATCCATGGCGGGCGCAAAAAGAGCTAGAGATGTGTTCCCTAACACTGTACCAAAATTAAGATGCATTCCGTCTTAGTATAATGATTTTATTTAAAAATATTGTTAGGGTGACCCAAGATGTTATTAATGAACCCGTGTTGGTTTTATTGTTTTCTTTTTGGAGGGGTCAGGTAACTTGCTCAGGGTGCAGCTAATAAGGAAAGGCCTAGAATTGAGCCAGGATGGTGTAACCCTAAAGGCTTGCTCTTTCCACGGTGCCCCTGTCAGCTCACATGGCCACCAGGAAAGACCTCCCTCTTTCCGTTTTTACATCACGCTAATCTAATGAGACAGCGTCAGGTACAAATCTTGGCTGTGGGCACATTCAAGGCAGGACAAGGGTTAATCTGCCATGTGTCCCTAAGGTGTTCAGCCACTGCTCTTACCAGTTTCTTAAATCCCTACCAACACGTCCTACTGACTTGAAACCTGATTTAGAAAGTGAGGTGTGTGTCTTTGGTGAGGAGTGAAGTGTTTGAAAAACTCAACTATGAAATTAAATTATTTATACATGGTGTTATGATTTAACTATAAAGGGTTCCCTAAAAACTCAGGTATGGAGGGCTTGATTCCCAGTGCAGCAGTGTTCAGAGGCGGGGTGGAGAGAGGTGACTGACCTCTCATCACAAACCTCCTCAGCATGTTAACCCATTGTCAAGTCCGGAAACTACTGAATAAACTATGAGGTGGGGTGCAGCTGGAAAAAGCACACTGGGATTTGGCACCCTGCCTCTTCTTCTCTCTGGGTGTTTTCCAATCCTCTCTGCTTCCTGACTGCTGGGGTGAGCAACTTTCCTTTGCCATGCCACTCTGCCTTGGCGCCTCTGACCATGAACTAAAACCTCTGAAACCATGAGCCAAAATAATCTTTTTCTCTCGAAGTTGTATACACGAGGTGTTTTGTCCCAGCAACAGAAAAGCTGGTAATAACGTGAGAAATATCTACTCGACATTGCTTTTTTTCTCTCAGAATATCAGTATTTCAAGTATTCTGGGTTTCAGTGCAACTTTTTAGTTCTAGAAAGGTCTAGAAATTTTTTTTTTTATGCGAGTACTGGGAGTTGAACTCAGGACCTCGCGCTTGCCAGGCAGGTGTTTATGCCACTGAGTTATATCACCAGCCCTGTTGTTTTCTTTTTTAAAGAAGAAAGCTTTAATCTGAGGCTCACTGAGGCTTAAAAGTACCACAAAAGTCACTTAAAATGTAAATAAATATATACCTGATAAAGGTGTCTTTACTAGTTGACCAGGAGGAAGGGAGAGAGAGAGAGAGAGAGAATATGAACATGTCAAGCACTGCAGCTGTCCATGGGGCTGTTCTGCTGGATTTTGTAGGCTGCTGGGCATGGAGATCACATTCTTGAGGTTGTGGTCAAGTTGAAGGAGTCAGTGCGGAGGAAGAGGGACAATTCTGAACAAAGAAGATCTAAGTTCACAGGCGAGGAGCAAAATCCCCAGTGAGGAGTTGGTGACTTCAGGAGGGATCGTGGGAGCTGCACGAAGACACAGAGGCGCCTCTGTGGGGAGCCAGCTGGAGCTGGCAGCCACTCAGAAAAGTCTGCCCACCGTGCCCGCTGGCCACTTGGGGCTCTCTGGCACCCTGAGCACCCGGGTGAGGGCTTGTGGCTGCCGCCTCTCAGGAACGTGGTCCATGATGGCCCAGAGCTGAGCATGCACAAAGGCTCTCGGCAAGACCACTGTGAGCTCCTTCATGTTACCCAGAAAAATACATTGTTTCTGCACAAAATCTTCATCCTTAGCTAACATTTTCATGTCTGTCTTTATCAAATAAATCTAGACTAGTGGTTTTTGACTGTTCAGGAAACAGTGCTACCAGGACTGTTGCCTGGTCCCCTCCCACCACCTAGCCCCATTTCTTCTATAGAAATTGGAGCACAGTATGTAACTGGACACAGAGCTGCCAGGGATTAAGCACATATTATCTAGCTTTTCTTGGTTGCAAACAGCAATGTGAATAAGTTCTGGCTAGTGATTTCTAAATAGAAGCATTACTGGAAAGCTTCCAGGAAAACATTCTCAAAAGACTCTGTGTGTGTGCGTGTGCACACTTCAAGGAATGTGGACATGATGGCTGGTGTGTCGACCACCATATTGCATCATGAGGCTGGAACCCACAGGTTGAGTTTAGAGAAAAAGTGAACCTGGACTACCAAGCTTCATGTGTCCATGAAGACAGGAAATATCTGTTACTTGGCGGTTTCTTTCACCTGTGGCCATGGCTAGTCCCAGCTGATGTTAATATAATATTAGTATTAGTTATGGACTTTTGGGGGGTGCTGGGAATCAAATGCAGGGCCTGCACATGCTAGGTAAGTGCTTTACATTTAAGTCATGGGTGGGTAAAGAACCCCGTAACGGAGTCTGTGAAGAAGTCAGAGTTGCTAAAGGATGAAATCCCCCAGACATCATCACTGTCTCTTGTTGGCTGCGTGGTAAAGGGTGGTTCTTGTCATGGGGAAACGGGCTGACCCTCTGAAGCTGGCACCCACCTCATTGGCACAGAAGCGAGAGTGACGCATGGTCAGTGGCAGTGTGGGGAGTGCAGGGGGCACAGGCAGCTGTGGGGACAGGGACTGCAGCCCGGGTGTCCACAGCCAGGCCCAGCCGGCTCCCGCACTGGTTTGGCTCTGTGTTTTCATTTGCAAGCAATGGCAGCATCGGTTATGGCTGTGGTGTGGTTGATGGGCCTTGCGCGTCTTTTGAAGCAGATTAATGCTGCAGGCAAGCCCAGCCTGGGTTGGGGGAAAGAGAAGCCCGCAAGCTGCCTTTCTTGGATGGCAATCTCTTCTTTATATCAGACTCTGTGGTCCTGCCGGGCCCTTCTCATGGGCGACTGGGAAAGGTGGGGAAGCTGATGGTGGCTGGTAGCTGAATGCCCACCCTGGCCTTGGCCAGGAGGGCCTTAGCGATCTATGCTATTTGGTTTTTCTTTTCTTTCTGTTTTTTGGGGGGTGGGGTTGAGACAGGATCTTGGTATATAGTTCAGGCTGGCCTGAACTCTCTGAGATCCTCCTGCCTCAGCCTCCTTAGAGCTAGGATTACAGGCTTTCACCACCATGCTGGGCTTTACAACTGCTTTTTTGTATCCCAAATGGGGCATTTACCACATGAAGGGAGGCTGGGAAAGGGGACAGAAGAAAGTGCCTGCGAAACTTTCCTGCCTTTGGGGGCTAGAATCCGGATGGAAATTTAAAATTTGGAAGATTTAATGTTTCCCCCATCCTTATATTATCTATAGTTATTTCTTTTATTTTCTTCCGCTAAAACTCGGTATATTGTACAGTTCTTGAATCATGTTGAGACACTTTCTCCTTTTTATCTCTGTTTCGCAGTGCCATGTGATCTCTTGCTAAATATATTTCACCATCTTGTTTACTTTGGGGGAAGCACTGACACCATTACATCACCTTCTCCACACCCAGCACACAGACAAATCACTGTAATTATTTATTCTCCTGGAAAGCAGCCGGAGGTGTAAAAGCCAGGCTAATGTGCACCTTTAGCCCACCCCAGTGACACTTGGGAAACCGGTTGTGAGAAGCCTTAAATACACTCTGTATTTCCAGTTCTCCTAATTGTATAAAATAGTGGAGGTTCGTGGGATGAGTTGGAAATTTTTACTTATTTTTCAAAGACCACCAACCCCAGCTACACATTTCTGAGGATTTGTACTGAGGCCTGCAGCTCGGTCCTCAGGGCAGGGGAATTCGTCAGCACACTCAGAAACACAGAAACCTGGAGACAGGGAACATGGAGACCCTTTGAAGCTAGGGCTAGGGACATTTTTATTCGGTTGCTTTGATTTCTTTTTAGCAGGCAAATTTCTCCCATCTAACAATCTTCTTAAGGAACTTAAAATGTAATCATAATCACAAATACTTATCCTCTTCATTGAAAAAGGACAGGAGAAATAGAGGCTTGCTAAAAAGTATTTCTGATTCCAATAAGAGGCAGAAAGAAAAGTTTCTTCTGATAAATTTTTTTCCTTAAGGTGGATGGACAAAAAAAAAATGGGCCATATAAGTAGCCTGCGTCGATGTTGTAGACCTAATATGCATAAAAGCAGTCACTGTCTTCATTCAGGAAATGTACCAGCTTGGTTTTGTTTTTTTTTTTTTTGTGGGTACCGGGGGTCGACCTCAGGACCTCGCGCGCCAGCAGGCGCCCGTGCCACTGAGCAATATCACCGGCCCCTTTTTCGTATGTGGGTTCCGGGAGTCGAACTCAGGCCCTCGCGCTTGCCAGGCAGGCGCTTAAGCCACTGAGCCATCTCACCGGCCCCTAATGTACCAGCTTGGGGTCCTAATGTTTCATAAACCTCATCCTACCAAAACTGCTAAGTTGTGCTACAAAAGTACTTATTCTTCTGCAGCAGAAATGTTTTTGGTTCATTGTCAGGAAAGAGCCTGGCTGGTCACAGTGGCTCGTATTTAAACTTCTCCACTCCTGGCCTTTTTTATTTTGAATGCCCTCAAAATGCAATCTCCTAATCACAAACTGTGTAAGGAAATCTTTGTGGAAGACGTAACAGTCTAACTCATTTTCACGTAAGCAAATTTTTTAGATGATAAGAACTAACCATTCACAGAGGCCCTGAAAATAATTTGCAGAATTCTATCTTGTTGAAAGCCAGTTTTCCAAAAGCTAATTTATAGAAAAATCTGATAAATCAATTTTGCATGCAATCATAACATTTACTGGTAAGAAATTTAATAAGATTTTTAATTTCTACTAAAAATATGAAATTCAGTATTTGCTTTTACCAAAGATTCAACTTTTCCAAAATGTTAACATTCTCTATGGGGATCCTTCAAGTCATATCTTTTTTAAAAAGCATGGGATTGTTTTAACTGAACTCTGATTTATATTAGATGGTTTTTAATTAGAAATTAAAATTTAAACCTGATAGAGCAGTGAAAATATTTATGTCAGAGCTAATAAATGCATGAGTAAAATTGACAAATCTGCTAAGCTGGTTGTCTGGCAAATTTGCTTGATGCAAACTTGATGTGTGGTTGACTAGAAAGACTTGGCCCCCAGCATCACCTGGGGTGCACACTGCATACATCTAGGGGCGCCATCTGCAGGCCAGGACGTGAACGAGGTCCCCTGGAGTTGTACAACACGGTCTAGATCTCATCTGGATTACAAGGTGTCTGACCCCGGCTGGGTGGCATGTTGGGAGCTCCAGTAACCAGACCAGCAGTTCCAGTCTGATTTGGAGGAGCGTGTGTGTCCTAGCATGTATGCCAGATGACAGGCGGAAGGGGGGCCTACAAGACAACTTGTGGGCGATGTGCTATGGGCTAAATGCTTGTGTTCCCCCAGTGCCCAATGTGATAGTATTTGGAAATGAAGCCTTCAGGAGGTGATTAGATCATGAGAGTTGAGCCCTTATGCATGCGATTAGGGATTAGGACCTGCATACAAGAGGTTTGAGAGAGCGCCCTCACCCTTTCCACTACCTAAGAAGACAGCCGTCTAGGAACGAGGCAGTAAATCCTCACCAGACACTAATTTGGCCAGCAGATTGATTTTGGTCTTCCCAGCCTCCAGAATTGGGAAATGTAAATACCTGTTTTTAGAAATGCAGCACTGCCCTTTTTATGCAGCCCAATGGAACAAAACAGTGTTAAAATCACTTGAGGAAAATTTAAAAATCCCTAGACCAGGTTGCTCCCTAGACCAATTACATGAGAATTTTTTGGTGGGATCCACACATGGACATTTTAAAAAAGCTTTCTAAGTGACTGAAATATGCAACTGCCATATAGTAAAAATTTGACTGGCATTTGTCCCAGGTTCTTGAGAGGGAGACTTTAAATTTCTGAAATTCCCCCAGGGACAGGAAAGTCTTCATTATGTTTGGTGGGCCCTGGGACTATGGCTGAGTTCATGGTGAGGAGGTGAGTCAGAATGGGGACTGAATGAGCTGGAAAGACCAACCAGGTGATTAGGATACTGGGCCTTTGAGCCACAGTGATCTTAGCTCAGTATCCCAACTTCCAGGGAAAGGAAGCGGCTGCAGATTGAGTTCCATCAAATGGAAAACGACTCAATCATTCATGTCTATGTAATGAAAACCCAAAACTCTGGACGCTGAGCTTCAGGGAGCTTGTGCTGGGAGGGTGATGTATTTTGGCTCTGCAGGGAGAAGGCATTAAAACTCTGGATTTGGGACTGCGTTAGTCAACTTTTCATCACTGTGACAAAATATCTAAAAAAACAATTTGTAAGGAGGAAAGATTTGTCTTGGCTTACAGTTTCAGGGATTTCAGTCCATGGTTGCTTGGCCCTATTGCCTTTGGGTCTGTAATAAGGAAGTGCATCATGGTGGGGAGTGTGTGAGAGAGGAGACAGCTCATCTCATGGCAGTCAGGAAGCAAAAAGAGAGAGAAGAAGGGGCCAGGGTCCCAGCATCACCTTCAAGGATTTTCCCCTATGACTGGACTTGCTCCTTTTAGTTCCCCCATCTTTTTCTTTCTTTCTTTCTTTCTTTCTTTCTTTCTTTCTTTCTTTCTTTCTTTCTTTCTTTCTTTCTTTCTTTCTTTCTTTCTTTCTTTTTTCTGGTACCAGGAATCAAACTCAGGACCTTGCGCTTGCCAGGTAGGCACTTGTGCCACTGTAGTTCCCCCATCTTAAAGGTCCTACCACCTCCCAATATATCATGAGCTGTTGACCAAGCTTTTACCATATGGGCCACTGGGGAACATTTAAGATCCAAAGCATCACAGGGACCCCCAGGATCTCACTTTATATGTCTGTCTCTCCGGCTTGTCTTGATGTGTATCCTTTAAAATAACACTGTAATGCTAATTATAGCACTTCCTTGAATTCTGTAACTTATTCTGAAAAACTATTAGATCTGAAAGGAGTAGTAGGCACTCCCAAATTTGTAGGTGGCTAGAAGTGCAGGTGACCTGGGGACTCCTGAACTTGTAGCTGGCATCTGAAGCAAGGGAGGTCTTATTAGAAATGTTCCTTTAGGGGCCGGTGAGATGGCTCGGTGGCGTAAGGGCCTGCCTGGCAAGCACAAAGTCCTGAGTTGGACTCCTGGTACCCACAGAAAGGAAAAAAGGGGCCAGTGATATCGCTCAGTGGCACAAGCGCCTGCTGGCAAGTGCAAGGTCCTGAGTTCGACTCCCGGAACCCACATAAAAAAAAAAAAAAAAAAGAAATGTCCCTTTAGTGTTTACTATGGGTAGATGGCATCGGAGTTGAATTTTGCTATTACAGTAACCAGGTTTGAGAATCACTATTCTAGCAAATGGAAGCTTAGAGCAGCAAATGAGTGCCAAAATCAAAAGGTCCATCCAGGCTAGGCCAGGATACTATCAGAGTCCAGCCAGGATGAGGGGATCATGGAAGAAGGACAACAGACAGAAATGAGGCACAAAGGTTCAGTGTCAAAGTCCTCTAGGAAGAAGAGTAGAAATTATGAACTAGGATAGAGGGGCAGTGACTACATAGGTGGGATACCTCAGTCCTCAGACAGATATGCGCCACAGTTCCCGGGTACAGAGGGCTTGGGGACACTGGCTCGTTCTAGTATCACCACCACTAAAACCATCATAAGAACAAATTGGTCATACTACTAGGGTGGCACTGAGTCAGCTGGTGCTAGAATAATCATTGCTGTAGTGGATGAATCTGAGGCCAGGAAGTACCAGATACGGAGCACTTAGGTTCTTCCCGTAACAGCCTTATTAAATAATATAAACAGTTGCAACACAGTTTGGTGTCTTGGATTTCTTGACGTTGAAGCATAATAAGAATCTCTTTGCAAGATCGGCTGTCACCAGGAAAAGTGAGCTGGCTGGCTGGCTTCCCAGAGGTCTCCCAAGGTGACACTGATCCTGATGAATTCTCCACAGTTCACTGTCATGCCCAGCTTTCCAGGTGCATAACTCCCATCTCACTGCATTTTAGAACTGAGTTAACTTGGCCAGGCCAACTCACACTGAGTAAGCGCTGAGAGGCTGAAATACATAAGCCAGAAAATGTTTGTTCAGTTATAGTGTTCTAAAATTACGGAGTATTCTCTGTATACAAAACTAGTTGGGAAAGAAAACTTTATAAAAATGTTATATGGTGAACATGGAGCTAAAACAAATCTGTTACACTACATTGGTATAGTCCCAATGGTTATGTTCATTACAACGGGTTAATATGTTGCTACCCTCACCTCCAAGGTAACAGTACTACGAGAGAAAAGCTTTAGGATGTGATTAGGTCATGAGGGCGGAGTCCTCTGAATGGAGTTAGTGACCTTACAAAAGAGGCCTGAGAGCTGGGCATGGTGACATATTCCTACAATCCAACCAGTCAAGAGGCTGAGGCAGGAAGATTGCAGGTTTGAGTCCATTCTGGGCAAATTAGCGAGACTCTGTCTCAAAATAAAAATTTTTAATAGGCCCAGGGATATAGCTCATGGCTGGAAGTCCTACAAGAAGGGTGGCATCCATCTGTCTGCGCCATGAAAGCACAGTGCTGAGAGGCCTTCAGCCTCACTGCACGGCACCGGGTAAGCCCGGCTGTGCTCACCTCACATTCGCCCCTTGCTTCGCCTTCTTTACTGTTCAGTGCTCTCTGTGGACGGATTCTCCTTTCTTTAGAAGTATTATTAACTTTAATCAGGCAACTGCAGTGCTTACTAGCCCGAGATCATCTGCTATTTTCATCAGCGACTTTATGTAGCTCTCCTCCAGTCCATTATGTCATAGTTTCACGTTTTGCACTCAGAGAGTAATTTTAAAACTATCTTTATTGTTTTCTTTTTATTTAAAAACATTTTAATTTGTAAAGTATGGGAAATATAAAGAATGAAAAGCATTCATAATCTACCACGTAGATAAAATAAAATAGAAAAATCATTCAAACTTTACCATGTAGTTGGAACATAATTATATTTTCTTTACTTACAAAGTTTATTTCTGAGTGACTGTGAGTATTCTTTTTAAACATGGCTTTAGTGAAATTTAAATTACATATCATAAATCTCACCCGTTTGAAGTATACAATTCAGTGACTATCACTAAATATACAGAGTTGTGCAACCATTGCAACAATCTTATTCTAGGGCAGTTCTATCAATTTAAATTGATCCTTTATGCTTATTCCTCCAGCTCCAGGCAACCACCCATCTACTTTCTGTCCTTATAGATTTTCCTTTTCTGCACATTCCATCTGAATGGAATCACATGAATTTGGCCTCATGTGAATAGCTTCTTTCATAGCATAATATTTTTGAGACTCATCCATATTGGAGCGTGTACTGGGAATTACTTCATTTTTATTGCAGGATAGTCTTTTATTACATGGCTATAGCACATTTTATTGATTGATTCAATGTTTGATGTAAGATTAGATGGTTTCCATTTCTTCTCTATAACAAACAATAATGCTGTGATCATTTATGTGCAACTCTGGGCATAAGCTTTACTTTCCCTTTCATATATAACTAGAAGTAAAATTGCTGTATTGTAAGGTAGATTTATAACTTTTACAGAACAATGGTGCAGCTGTACCACTTGAAATCTTCACCAGGAAGATATGAGGATTCCATTTTCTTCCAGTATTGTCAACACTTCCTATTGTCCGAGACATTGACGGCAGTCATCCTTGTGGTTGCGAAGCAGTAACGCATTATGGTTTTAATTTTACATTTTCCTGATAGGTAATGATGTTGGCTATCTTTTTCTCTTCTTTTTTTTTTTTTTTTTTTTTTGGTGGGTACCGGGGGTCAACCTCAGGACTTTGCACGCCAGCAGGCGCCCGTGCCGCTGAGCGATATCAGTGGCCCTTTTTTCGTATGTGGGTTCCAGGAGTCAAACTCGGGCCCTCGCGCTTGCCAGGCAGGCACTTATGCCGCTGAGCCATCTCACCGGCCCTCTTTTTCTCTTCTTTGCTGAACTATCCACCAGTACTTCTGTCTGTTCCCTAAAATTTAGTTGTCCTTTTACTGTTGATTTGGAGTCCTTTAAATATTCTAGATAGTAATCATTTATCAGCTATATGGTTTGGAAATATTTTGTCCCATTCTGTGGCTTGTCTTTTCACTTTCTGTGTGGTGTCTTTTGACGTGCAAAAGGTTTTAATTTTGATGGAGTCCAATTTATCAATTTTTTTTCTTTTATGGGTCATGCTTTTACATATTTTCCTATGATCCATTTTCAATTAATTTTTGTGTATGGTATGAGGTAAAGATTTAAAGTCATATTTTGCACATGGATATCTAATTGCTCCTGCACCATTTGTTAAAAGACAACTCACATCGAATTACCTTGGCCCCCTTTTCAGAAATCAATTGACCCTAAATGCTCTGTTTATCTCTGGGCTCTCGGTATGCTCCATTGATTTATATGTCTTCTCATATCAATTCCACACTGCCTTGATTACTGTAGTTCTATTTTAAATTTTGAAACTGGGAACTGGGTTCATGCTTTTGGCAATTCTGGGTTTTGAGTTACAGCCACCATTTGATATGGCCTTTCTGTCTCCTGTCTTGCCCCAGACCTGGTGGCCATCAATGTGCCCAATACTGGCATAACAATGATGATGACTCCTCCCTCTCCTCCCTCCTCCTTTCATCCTCTTTTTCTTCTTGTCCTTCATCTCCCTTTTCTCAGCTCATTTTCATCACATGCTTTGATCTGCAAACAAAAAGCCAATGTCTCATGTTGGTGCAAGTCTCTCTACACCCCACCATGCATAGGCTTCCAGCAGAGGGAAGACTGGAAGTACCAGCAGCTGGCATAGTTTCAGAATGGAGAACACTGTCGCTCTCTCCCAGGCTGACATACAAAGTTCGTAATGAAAGAGGTGATTGATTGTGCAGGGAATACAGATTCCCTGCTCCTATCTCAGCCAGGGTCCTGAGTTCATATTTGGATATCACAATATGACTTTTTTTGAGCCTTTCCCTCTGGGACACCAACCCTTTTCCCATCAGAGGCTCTGTGCTGCTCCAAGGTTGTCTTTGCTACTTGCTTCTGGCCAATCCTTTGCCCTCTTTTAGAGGCAATGATTGGTTCAGGGAATAGCAGTTGATATATTCAGAGCTACTAAGATGCACTGAGACTTTTCCTAGGATTTCTGAAAGATGCCCACTCTTTTCTACTAGACTTAAAGGTGTAAGAAGGGAAGGCTTGAATTTTTTTCACCATCTTCCCACCCTGAGGGGAAAGCTTGCTTAGATCTAAACTCTTATTAGGAGAAAACAGAGCTGGAAGGGGAGGCAGTGCATCTGGATTCCTGGGGTTTTCTGAGAGCCCCTGTATCAGACCGTGCCTTCAGTGATGCTTACACTGGAGGGTTTTGTTTTTTTTCTGATATTGAGGACTAAACCCAAGGGCACTCTACCACTGAACTACAACTCTAGCTTTTTAAACTTTATTTTGAGACAGAGTTTCACTAAGTTGTCCAGGCTGGTTTTGAACTCAGGATTCTCTTGCATCAGCCTCCCAAGTAGTTGGAATTATAGGTATTTACCACCACACCCAGCTGGTGTGTTCAGTTATGCCTGGTACCTTGATCTAGGTTTTCTGCTCCACGTAACTAAAAATGTTAACTAAACCATATGGTTTAAGAGACCCACTGATAGATAAGAACAACCACAGAAAAGAATGGTCGGGAGGTGCTTGTGATCAGAGCTATGTCAGAGGAGAAGAAATCAAAAGTGTCCTTCTTGGGGAAAGAAGGTCTGGAGTGTACGCGTCCCAAAAGAAGTAGAACATTAAAAGTGCACAGTAGGCACTAAACGAGTGGTATCTACGTATATAAGAGATTTTTCCATTTAGAGGGTGATTAGATTTGTCCTATTGGGCTCCAGGGACATAAATTAGCATGCATGATAGGAAGATCCTGAAAAACGATTTCAACTCTTAAAATTTCAACAATTTAGCCTGTCCGAATATGGAATGAATCGCACTGATGTTTGCTACGTCTAGCAGGGTTTTAAGTGACTTATCAGATATAAAATGGATTTCAGCAACCCAGTGGATGGTGTTTTCTGGACGTCAATCACTTTAACACCATCATCACAATCTTTGCCATATGGCAAAGGCATGTTTTCCCACTCTTTGCTCAATATTTTCTTTGCACCAATTCCCTTTACTGTGCAAGTAAGTTTATTTTTAAATAAAACCTTAAATCTCACCTATAAATGAAAAACAAGAATCAATGACCAAAAATAAACTTACAAAAATAAAACATTGTTACTAAGTTCTGACCAGATGTTGTACAGCAAAATTTCCATGTCTGTGATCTTGTTTCTCTTTGTCAAAATGGAGATCAATAGTTGAAGTTATGATAACAACAAACGGATCATTTCTGTCTCTATTCAGAAAGACTGAAGGACAAGCAAAGGAGAAATGAATTTCTCACTAAACAATTCAATGTTTTTAATGTCATGCCTGTGTGTCACCTAAAAGAGTCAATCTATTCACACATGTGGAAGCCTCTGGTAAGGGCATGATTAACACGAAGGCTTCCCAGTCTTTTCACAACTCAGCACACATGGAGAGCAGTATTTGTTGGCACACTGGCCAAACCAAGACAGCTGCTTACCATGTGAGCCCATTGCCCGAGAGGAACGGACTCCAACCCAGACAGCACCCCCAGGGCCACCTGTGGCAAAGAAGGCAGCTATATCGGCACACCAGTACCTCTCCCAAGTCGCATCCATCAGCAGTTCTTTCTAGGATTCTGTCATCCTGTAGTACAGATACTCCTCGTTTAATGACCTACCTGTTTAACAACTGTTCAGACTTATAACCCTCCACTTGGACTTATGACCTGTCTTTTTTGGGTATAGTTCTGTATATCTTGTTTATAGAGCCTCGATATCTTCTTTTGTGCAGTACACCTGGTTTATATTGTACTGTAATTTTTGCTGATTGCATTATATAGTACAGTACTGTTGTTTTATGTGCTGTTATATATTACAGTACTGTAAGAGTTATGCAGATAAAAGCAAGTTATCAAGTTGGAGTTTCCCTTGACCATTTCTTTGTTCTGAATATTGTAATATACGTACTATATACAATTTCTCATTTAGCAACCAATTCAGTTAATAGTCGCGCGAACAGAACTTGGTTGTTAAACAAGGAATGTCTATATTCATTCCTTTCAGTTTCTGGAATCCCAGTATTCAACTTGAAGTAGTTATTTTTTGGATATATGTCTGCCAGCTCACAGGCTGGCTAAGGATCACTTCTGTACCTTCTGGAAAGTTCTATCATGGGACATTTGGCATCTCCCTTCAGACATATGACAGAGGAACAGTTCTGAAATCAAGTTACTATGTTAAACAGGAAAACAAATTCTCTTGCTCCCTGAACACAAAATGAAACCTAAGACAGCTTCTCTTCTTGGGTTTGTGCTACTCTTTTCTCAACAGACACACTGGAAAATCTGACTCAGTAAGAAAGCAGTGTGCATGTGTGTGCATGTGTGTGTATGTGTGTGTGCATGTGTGTTTACAGAACCCTTATTCACAATCCTAATCTTACATGTATGAATGCACTTTAGTTCTAAAAACAATCAGTTGGTTCATTCACAAGCAAATAGACAATCAGGTAAGACAAAATTGTCTTTAAGAGCAGTTGCTAGGGTTACCTTATTTGGAAAAATCTGGAATGTTGCTTGGGCTCTCTGTGGCTCAAAAACATCTGATACTAGTTTAGAGATTGAATGATTCATTAAAGGATTTTGGTTTACTCCTACTGCTTCCATCCCCTATCTTTATCCTAGAGATTTCCTACAACAGACTTTCGTATTTTCCCGAATGGATAGATTATTTCTCTGACTTGATTCATGTGTGTTTATGTGCCTGGTGTGGGACTTCTGAGTTCCTTTCTTGGGTGGGAGATGAGCTTTGGCTTCAGACCGGAATGTCCCCAAATAACTGCTCTTTAAATGACTCCTTGTGTGTTGCAATTTAAAGGACCTCTCTTGACTGAGGCTGAGTTCTGTCCATAGACACCAAAGATAGTAGGAGTATTTATATCCCTGATTTCTGCTCAAGGATTCCCATTATAGTGGTGCCTCTGTTCACGAACTTAATTCATTCCATGATTCTTGTTGCAAACTGACTTGGTCACAAACTAATTCAAATTTTCTCATAAGGTTCAATGTAAATAAGCTTAATCTGGTTGGAACCATATGCATTTTTTTAACCACAAAAATATGAAACAAAGTAAGTACAGGACTGTATGAAGAGAGAGAATACTAACTTTGCTTGAGGTGACTTCGGGCGTGGAGGACAGGAAGGTGGGTGGGGAGGAGGTTATTGTTTGGAGGGAAAGTCCCCCTCCATAAGGATATCAGGGAGATCTCCTTCAGGGTTTTCCTCTCTTCTTTGTCTCTTAGCTGCAGGGTCAATTTTGACAAAAATATCTGGTAATGTCACTTGTTCT
Source organism: Erethizon dorsatum (assembly GCA_028451465.1). Taxonomy (NCBI): domain Eukaryota; kingdom Metazoa; phylum Chordata; class Mammalia; order Rodentia; family Erethizontidae; genus Erethizon; species Erethizon dorsatum. Next base: position 148,482,461 of record CM051823.1, read on the forward strand.
TTCCTGCACTGGGTAACACCCTAGTAATGAGAGACAATGTTATCATTCATCAGATTCAACACTCTGTTTCTTAGTTATGTTGGGAGTTGCTTCTCCATGAAATCCTGGCACTCATTCCATTTTTCCATAGTGGATTTTATCACATCACTGCTCACCTCCTCCCTGTCTTCCTCTTCCTCAGTGGATGCCCTCGACAAGTGCCTTCTGTGGCTCACTCTGGAGTTCAGCAAATTCTTCCATCATCGGCTCCTCCTTATGGTCCTCATCAAGCTCCTCCGCGTCTGCACCATCAAGGTCCAGACCCATACTCTTGCCCATGGACACAATCTCCTCCACACCTGTGCATCAGGCCCCCCCAAAGTCACATTCAGTGACTCATTCTGGCCATTTCCTCCAGGCTGAGTTTAAGGTCCAGTACATGACATCTTCCAAGGCTTTGTTAATGAGGTTGATGCAGTGGAGGACATTGAAATGTTTCTTCCAGAACTCTTCCAGAGTCAAGGACATATCTTCAGTGACATTGAAACACCTGGTGAAGGGCGCCTCTGTGTACAGCTTTGTGAAGTTGCAGACCACTTTCTGGTCCATGGACCACAGAAGAGGTGTCATGTTGGGGCGCAGGGTCGGGGGCACTTGGCTCAGCGTCCACATCATACACCAAGGCCGGAGGGTGGGCTGGGGCACTGTCCATCAGAAGGCACCTTTCAGACTGTCAGTTGTCACAAAGGTATTTCTTAATGGTAGGTGTGAACAACTCGTGCAGCCGTTCCATGAACAACTGCCTTGTGACCCAAGCTTTCACACTGGCCCTCCACATGACAGGCAGCCTGACCTTGTTCACATTCCATTCCTTGAATGCACAAGGGCTCTGGCAATGGTCCACCAGCTGTGGCTTAACCTTTAGATTGATGCTTGGGTTCACACAGCAAAAGGGCCAATCTGTCCTTCATGGACTTGTGCTCTGGCAGTGCCTTTCCTCCTGTGTGATATAGGTTCCGTTCGGCATCTTCTTCCGGAAGAGCCCTGCTTCATCACCGTTGAGCACTTGTGGAACGACATAGCCTTCTGCCTTCATTAATTCTGAGAATTCTTTCTTGTTGGCTTCTGCAGAGCCTTATCAGAACTGAAAGTCTCACCTTGTCTTATCACACTGCGGATGCCATTTCTCTGGCAGAATTTATCAAACCACCCTCTACTGGCTTTAAATTCATCACCATTTGCACTTGTAGAGAGGTTTTCTTGCAGTCAATCACAGGGCAGTTTCCTGGCTTTTTCACAGATCATAGCTTCACTAACACTATCACCTGCCAGCTGTTTCTCATTCAACCACACTAACAAAAGTTTTTCCACCTCTTCCAGCACTGTGCCCTCTGCTTGGTTAACATCGTTACTCCTTTTGCCACATCAGCTCCTTTGATGGCATCTTCAGTCTTCAAAATAGTTGAAATTGTTGACTTCACCATCTTGTACTCTGAGGCCAGATCAGTCACGTGAATACCACACTCATGCTTTTCTACAATTTCCTTCTTCAATTCAATGGTTATTTTCTTCAAAACCTTCTTCTTAGCATTTTTGCTGTGCACTTTGTTGTTACTTTCATTCTCTGCACGTTCTTGTCACCTTCATTACCACTCTGCACTTTCTTTTTACCACCATGCTTGCTCTGCACTTTCTTTGGAGCCATGCTGGATTGAATAATACTGTACAGGACTATGTGTGCTACAAAGCACACAGAAAGCTTCACAGCTAGTGTGCACAGGTCTGTCTGCAACTGAGATCTTGACTTGAGGAAGCCACAGCCATGTGTCAGAGCGGGGAAGATGGCCATAGTTGTATTCCTCATCTGATGCGGAGTTCGCCAATGGAAGCAAAATATTGCCAAACGCTTTCATTTGTGAACCAAATTGTTTGTGAACAGAAGTGTGTGTGAACCAAGGCGTTACTATACATCATGTTTAGTCCAGTTCTTCATTGAAGCCTGCAAGAAGCATAGCTGTGTATAGCATCTGAAGACAGTATGATAAGAGGCAAGCTCTTGATCCCCAGGGCTTTTCAAACATTCAAATGCAGATTCTGAGCTCTGGATGGGGCCTGAGAAATTGCCTTTCAACAAATTCCCAGATGATGCCCAAGCTTAAAGGTACAGGTACCATACTTGGAGAACCAGGAGTCTGGAGTATTTCCCAAATGTTCCTGAAGGTAAAACTCCCTGGGGTGGCTACTGTATATGCAGCCAACCAAACCTTTGTGTCAGGAACTCTCATTCAGAGAAATCTGCCCTGAACCTATAGTCTACCTTGTCAAGAGCCCCTCCACGCTCTGATTCCAAGCCACTTCTCTGATCTGCTAGAACTCCTCCACTCTTCTATTCACTCATTCCCCTCTTCCTGTTTCCAATAAACATTTGTTGAACATCTCCTGTGCTCAGTGATAAGATACAGCTCTAAATAAGAAAGATAAATCCTGTCCTTGTCTAGTATGAGAAACAATAAATAAGAAAATAGGAAAATAAACAGGAGAATTATGATTTGTGATACATGCAGAGAAAAAATAAATAGGATGATGTGCTGGAGAAGAATGGGGAAGAGTAGGAAAGCATTACACCAAGGTGATAACAGGAGCTCTCTAAGGAAAATGGTTAAGCCTCTGTCCTAAGCCATGCTACTTGTAAATGCCCCTGTGTTTCGGGAGCACATTGCCTTCGGTCATACTGCGTCTTTCACTGTGGGAGCCTTCTCACCAATCACACCTGCTGATTATTTAAAAACCAACCTAAACATCCTCACCTTCACCCAGGGTCTCCCAGCCTAATGTGAAATCTCCCAAGTCTCTGATCTTTTTTTGAGTATTCTGCCTTAAATTGTAGTTGCTTTGTGATAATAATGGTTGCATTTTCTAAGTATGCATTATTCTATTATTTCCAATTAGCCAACAGCACTGGTAGGTAATGTTATTATCTCCATAATATTAAAAAAAAAAACTTGGGACAGCTTAGTAATTTGCTCAAAATTACCAACAATCAAAGGGTAGAGTTGAGATTCAAACTGACTTCCCAGTGGATCCATTTTATCTCCCATAGCAGACCTTAAGCAACATGAGACAGGAAACTATTTTGTCTTTGCATCCTTAAGTTAAAAAAAAAAAATTGAGGGCCGGTGAGATGGCTCAGCGGCATAAGCGCCTGCCTGGCAAGCGCGAGGGCCCGAGTTTGACTCCCGGAACCCACATACGAAAAAAGGGCTGGTGATATCGCTCAGTGGCACAGGCGCCTGCTGGCGCGCGAGGTCCTGAGGTCAACCCCCAGTACCCACAAAAAAAAAAAAAAAAAAAATTTGAGCTGCAGAAGAGTGCTAGCTCTTTGTGTGTTACAAAGGAAGAAAAACAAAATGAGAAAACACAACTGCCCTCCCAACTGTATGAGTGTGCTAGAGGTGCTGTAACAAAGTACACTCAGAGAAGCTTTAACAACAAAATGTGTTGTCGCACCATATGGAGGCTGGAAGTTGGAAATCAAGAGGTCAGCATGGCGTGATTTGTGCAAAGGTGCTGGGGAAGTAGCTGCTCTGTGTCTCTCTCTAGCTTCTAGCAGCTCATTGGTTTAGGGCAACATAAATCCAATTTCACACAGTTGTCCCTGTCTGTGAATCTCTGTGTCCAAATTTCCCCCATTTATGAAGATCCCAGTCATATTTGATCATACTTAAGATACTTCAGAATTTTTATCTCAAAATGTTAAGCTTAGAAAGTTTCATTAAGGTTTAGCACTAAAAGGAAATTAAATATTGTTACAGAGGAGGAGGAAGGGGTGGTGAGAAGTGACCTATACACAGTACTTCATAATGTAAAATATATTAAAATGCTGCCAAGCGAATTTTTAAAATAAAGTCCAACCAACCACAAAGCATAGGGCGTAAAAATGGTAAAAATATTCAATCGGCCAAGTATGGCTATTACTTAATAGGTTGCAAAATTCCTGAGGAGATTCTCCCATCTTATTCATCTTTGTATCCCCCCAAATGTCCAGGGTATTGCACGTAACAGGTCTTACATTAAACTGAATAAACTTTTTAGAAAAATGGCTTATCTGTCTTGACAGAGACAGGAAGCATTCAAAGATAAATGTAGGGAGTTAAAGAAAGATGGGTAATGTTTTACTGTACGCCATCCACTGTCCTAGGTACAACAGGAAATGAGGTAGATTCTGTTATCTCCATTTTAAAGATAAGCAACAGAGAAGTTAAAGAGCTCACACAACTAGAAAGTGGTGGCAGTGGGAATTTGCATCCAGGCTGTTGACATTTATGGTCCATGTTCTCAACCACTGTATAGCAGTAGCAGGTGACCCCACTGGTGAACAGCCAGAGCTTTGTAACCAAGCAGTCCTTCTATTAATATGTCTACTATCACCGGCTGATGTATTGCTGGGATTAGAATTCAAGAATACAAAGTAGGCATAAACGCTATAACTTTGGAGTTACTCTACACCTAAGTTCAACCCCTGACTTTGACCTAGCTTGGCTATGTAACCTTGTATACATTACAGAACTTCTCTAAGACTCAGTTTTGCCATCTGTAAAATAAGGCTGATTGCTACCTCATGGACTTGTGATGACTTGTTTAAAATATTCAGCACAGTGATTGGTACATAACAAAATCTCAGTAAATGATAGCTAAAAGTTGTCCTTATTTGGTAATATTTCATTGTATAGATATACACTATTTATTCACTTTGGTTAAACAAAAATTGTGGGAGGTCACTGTTTTCACCTGAGCTCCTGTACTAAGCCCAGACAGATCAGACCAAACCAAAATGGAATCACTCATGCTAAATGCCACATCATCAAACAGCAACTGCAAGGAAGCAAGTAGATCCCAAAACAGAGCCACTTTTCCTGAATATAGATTACATTCTACCGTGGTCACCAGAATAAAGAAGTGCCTTATGCTTTAACTCTTATCAAAAGGAACCCAAGGTACCCTGAAGTTAGCCTGATTTTTTTCATGTTGTTCAATTTTGTTCTTGCTACTTTGCAAATCCCATTGTTCAGTTATTGACCAATGGACCTTTTCATTCCATTTTATAAAATAAAGACTCTTCCTCTATTTATTTATTTATTTATTTATTTATTTATTTATTTATTTTGTGGGTACCGGGGGTCAACCTCAGGACCTTGCGTGCCAGCAGGCGCCCGTGCCGCTGAGCGATATCACCGGCCCTTTTTTCGTATGTGGGTTCCAGGAGTCGAACTTGGGCCCTCGCGCTTGCCAGGCAGGTGCTTATGCCGCTGAGCCATCTCACCGGCCCCCTTCCTCTGTTTATGAATAGCACCTAAAAGCTGATTTGAGCTACAATTAAATTTGTTACAGTTTTATCCTTTGACAATGTTGACATACATTTGGATCACTTCTATTTTTTGACCATTACCAATAAAGCTACGTTCTTGTACAAGTCTTTGTATAGACATATGCTTTCACTGGGTAAATACGTGGAGTAGAACGGGAGACATATGCTGTTTCCTAAGGAAGTTGTACCATTGTACTTTACCACTAGCAGTGTACCTCCTTGTCAACAGTTGGTGGGGTTCATTTTATTTATTTATCGTTAGCAATTTTTATCATCTTAACCATTGTTAAATGTATAGTTTGCTAGTATTAAGTGTATTCACTATGAAATATGTCTCCTGAGCATTTCTAGAAGTTCTGCAAGTGTTTGAAGCTCTGTACCTATGAAACAATATCTCCCATTTGCCACCCCCCACCAGCTTCTAGCAGCCACTATCCTACTTCCTGTTTCTGTAAATTGACCATTTCAGATACCTCACAGAAGTAGAATCACCTTTGCCCTTTTGTGGCTGGCTTATTTCATTTGGCATAATGTCCACCAAGGTTCATCCAAGTTATAGCACATGTTAGAATTTTCTCCCTTTTAAAAGGTGGCCTCTAGTATTCCATTACACTGCATTTTGCTTAACCATTCATCGTCAGCAGGCATCTGGGGTTCCTTCCACCTTTTGCCTGGTGTGAATAGTGCAGTTATGAAGATGTGCGTGCACGTATCTTTTTCAGATTCTGCTTTCAATTCTTTTGGGTATATAGCCGGGAGTGGGATTGCTGAATTGCATAGTAGTTCCATTGTTAATTTTTTTTTTTTTTTTTTGTGGGTACCGGGGGTCGACCTCAGGACCTCGCGTGCCAACAGACACCCGTGCCGCTGAGCGATATCACCGGCCCCTTTTTCGTATGTGGGATCCGGGAGTCGAACTCGGGCCCTCGCGCTTGCAAGGCAGGCGCTTACGCCGCTGAGCCATCTCACTGGCTCTGCCATACTGCTTTTGAAAGTGGCTGCACCATTTTAAATAAGGTGGTTCCAACTTCTTCATATTCCTGCTAAGGTGTCATTTTCTGATTTTTAAAAATAATAGCCACCATAATGAGTGTGGGGTGATATCTCAATGTGCTTTAATTTTCATTTCTCTAATGATTATTGATGTTGAGCAACTTTTCATATGCTTGTTGGCCATTTTGTATATCTTTGGAAAAAATGTCTATTCAAACTATTTGTTCTTATGTTATAAATGAGTTATTTGATTTTATGTTGAATTGTAGGAGTTCTTTATATATTCTGGCCATTAACCCTTTATCAGATATATGTTTTGCGTTCCACAGGTTTCCTTTACATACTGTTGATTGTGTCATTTAATGAATAAAATTCTTTAAGTTTGATGTACTCTTATTTGTCTATTTTTGCTTTTGTCACCAGTGCCAAGGCACCAAAAGGTGTCACATCCAAGGAATTATTACCAAATCCAAGGCCATAAAACTTTCTTCTTATATTTTGTCCTAAGAGTTTTATAGTTTTATGTACAGTAGTACTTCAGTTCACAAACTCAATTCTCTCCACAATTCTGGCTACAAATCGAACTGGATGAGAACTGAATCAAATTTCCCCATAAAGTCATCGTTGAACCTGACCATTGAATTTGATTCAGTTCTTATCCAACCCAGTTTGTGACTGGAATAGTGGAAAGAATAAAGTTCATGAACTGAGGTACCACCATATTACATTTAGGTCTTCACTCCATTTTGAGTTAATTTTTGTCTAAAATATAAGATAAGGGTCCAGTTTCATTTCTTCACATATGGATATAGTTTTTCCAACATTTCCCAACTGTGCTTTCCCCATTGAATGGTCTGGGCCCATCCTGTAAAATCGTTTCAGCGTATACACGAGGGTGTCTTTCTGGGCTCCCTAGTTCACTGGCCTAAATGTGTGTCTGTCGGCCTGTAACACTCACAAAGTTCAAACCCAGCCTGGGAAACTTAGTGAAATCCTGTTTCAAAATAAAAAATAAAAAGGCTGGAGATGCATCTTAGTGCAGTACCACACCCTCACCCACGCACCCACCCACCCACACACACACACACACACTCACACACTCATAACTCATTAAATTATATGCTTTACATATGTGTAGTTTATTGTATATCTCAGTAACGCTACCAACATGTGAATTTTCTAAGCCAAAAATTTAAGCTTGCAGGCATACATTCTTCCTGATTACCTTTATCCCTCATAATAGTCTATTAAAAATTCTTAAACCAAAAAGTCACTATGGGTAAATTTGTCTCCTTTACATGTTTACAGGTCTCCCAATCTTGATGCCGATCTGTTACCACAATTCTGTGTCAATTACTCGGTTTCCTTCCAACCTTATGGAGGGACTACAGTTTGACAAAGACATATGCTCTCAAACATTTCTCAACCTGACGCTTTCATCACTCTGTTTTCAGATATGCATCCCATCAAAAGCAATTCTATAAAATGTCATTGTTGTCTTGTTTTTTGAGAAGATAGTATTTATGTTATTGCAAATACTCATGTTTAACTTTACAGATTTATTTTCTAAGAGCTTTGTTTATCAATGATACAACTAGGAATGCTAAGAATGGATTTATGATGCTAACCATGTTGTTGAAATTATACCATTTAAGCCACAGATGTGACAACTTTTACACTAGTGCTTTAAAAAAAAAATAAAACAGCTGAGCATGGTGGAACATGCCTGAAACTCCAGAATTCTGGCAGGTTGAGGCAAGAGGGATGAAGGTTGATCACAGCCCAGGTAATTGAGAGATTTAGTGAGACCCTGTGTCAAAATAGAAAATAAAAAGATCAGGGGAATGTAGCTCAGTGTAGAGGGCCTGAGTTCAATTCCAGGTACCCCCACACACAAAAAAGTCAAAATTGATCTTTGTTAAAACAATACTATGAGCCGGGCCTGGTGGCACATGCCTGTAATCCCAGCACTCAGGAAGCTGAGGCAGGAGTAACACCAGGAGTTTGAGGCTAGCCCAGACTAGTGAGTTCAAGGCCAACCTGAACTACATAGTGAAATCCTGTCTCAAACAAACAAACAAAAAACCCAAAAAACAAACAAAAACCCAGTACTATATACTATGTAATAGATAAAAATATTTCAAGACAATAAAATCTATGGGCAATTTGACGCTTGACACTTTTCTCTTAGGTTCTTAATGATTACCAGTGTCAGAGTCTTCCCTGTTTTTGCCTTCAAAACTAGAAATTCCTCCTCATTTATCTAGTAATTAACTCTGTTATGAACTCTCATCTTGCGCAAACACAGCCGCTCCTACTCCATACAGTGGCTTCATCTGCAATTACAATCTCTGTGGCTCCCACCAACCCTGTTTGAAGGCTATGACTCCAGTGTAATTTATTCAACCTTTTATGCAAAAACTATTTATTAGACATCAAACTATGTGCCAGGCTTCTATGACAGAGACACAATAGTAAATAAGCAATGTAAAGCCCCTTCCGGGGAATGTGTAGTCAAGTTGGGAAGACAGTTAATGAACAAGCGATTACAAGACTGATAAGTGTCACAGTAAAGGAAGTACAGGACATTTACAGTGGGAACACTTCTTTTCCTTCTGGTCTTCAGCAGGAAAAAATCACTGGTTTAAAAAAAAAGAAGTAATTTTGTATTCCCGCCAATTTTCCAGTGTTAGCAACCCAAAGGAACGGTTCCACGTAGGGGGTATCAGTAGAGACAAATCCCTTTTTCTTCCTTTCTAGGAAAGTAGAAATCTTCCTGAGCAATAGGCGTATCTCCAGTTTAGCTGTTGACTGGGTAGGATGAGGTATTTATAGCAATTCTCTTGGTGGCTACAACTGTTCTCCACATTTTGTAAGCTATCCCTGCCTAGGAGACACTTAGAAATTATCCTTAAGAAATGAAGTTTTAGCCAGGCGTGGTGGTGCACACCTGTAACTCTAGCGCTTGAGAGGTGGGAAGATCGCTATGAAACGCTGTCTCGATAAGACAAAAAAAAATTACTTTATATTTTATTTTATTTATTTATTTATTTATTTTGAGACAGGGTCTTGCTATGTAGTTTAGGCTGGCCTTGAACTCACTATGTAGCCCAGGCTGGCCTCGAACTCTCAGCGATCCTCCTGCCTCAGCCTCCTGAGCGCTGGGATTACAGGAGTGTACCACCACGCCTGGCTTTCTTTTTATTTTTTGTGGAAAATAAGCTTAAAAATAACTGTTAAGAAAGCTTTTAGATCATATGTACTGGTTTAATGATGGCCTTGAAGAGATTTTTTTTGGTTTTCGATTTCTTCAAATATTGGGGAACTCTCACAGAGAAAAGACCACGTTTATGGCCACATGGAAGTCAACGGTACCCAAACACTATGAAACCATTTGGGGGTGTCAAGAAGTATAGCTAAGCTTGGTGAGGACTAAGTACAGGAATACCCGGGTCTCCTGAAGGGTGAATGTGCCAGCCTCAGCCGCAGTGTCAACAGCGACCCGGACACCGGGAAAGAAGGTCATATCTGCTTACAAATACAGAGGAGAGCTAAGGGGCTCATCGAGGGGTGAGCCAGAGCTAGCTTTCAACCAGGACGGCACCAAATGGGAAATAAATTGCATGTTTACGTGGACAACTCTAATTGCATTATGGTAGGCCCAGAGCCCAGGCCACTTGGTGACTTCCTTATTCTCCATTTGTCCCTCGAGTTCACACAAGAGGGGAGAGGGCTTTGGCACTTCCATCTTCCTTCTTCCCAAGCTACCCAACAGCCCTGGGGTGTGTGCATGTGTGTGGGGGGTGGGGGTGCTGCGAACTAATTCAACAGTTCTGCTGGGTCTATAATTCTCGGCTGACAGGCATACTTTCCCGGGGCTGGGAGTATAGCTCAGTGGTAAAGTGCATGCCTAGCACGTTGGAGGCCTGGGCTCCGTCCCCAGCACCGAGGGGGTAAATCGTCCTGGCAGGAGACCTGGAACAGTCAGGCAGTACGTCCAAGTGAAGGTAGCTCCTTACGCTAGGAAGAGCCCTGAACGGCGGGAAAATCAGGTAACCTTTCTGGCTCTCATTTGTGCTGCTTTTAAGTGGACTAGATTAGAGGTTCACAGGGCTGGATCACTGGGAGTACTTGCTAAAGGCTAAGATTTGTGGGCCCAGGAAGATTCTGACTTGTGGTCTGGCAAGGGAAGGGTGGGGTGGCGCCAAGCCTGGGGTGAGGGGCCCATCTTCTATGGAGATGCTGCTGAGTGACCGACCCATCAAGTTCTGCTCTACGTGCTCAGCAGTGGTTTCAGGAAAGAAGATTCACATCCATGAGTCGTGGACTAGTATTCTACTATGTAAACTCCTTCAACCTGTGCTGAAATACAATATTAGCTGCTCTCTCCTCTCATCTTCTAAAGAATAATTTGGGTCAATCCTGGGGTTATAACTAGTAATAATTATAAGATGAAGAAGGTTAAGAATGTAAAATACATATCACACCTATTTATAAGGTTTAAGAATTAAATCAGATGTTTATAAGCATTAGTTCAATCTCATAGTAAAACCAAAGGAAAACATTTTTAACAAGCCATATGCCAGGCACTTTCGAGAAAAGTCTAGAGAATAATGACAAGTTATTGAATGCTGTATTTTCAGAGCTGCTAAATGTGTTTATGCGTGGTAATTCTGATGCCCCAGTGGGACGAATGATGAAACAAGAACCTAGCAGTCCTGTCTCTTCCTCAATTCCACTCCCCTTTCGCCCAGCCTCCATTCTCCATGTCTATTGGTCCAGCGCCTCTCTAGGCCAATTTTGAGTGAAGAAACGTAGCTTTCACAGCATTGGCCGGAGGGCAGCATTCTTTTCCAGCTCTGGAATTCTTTAGCTTATGAGCTGTCACACAGCCCAAGCCTCTGATGACTCAAAGGGGTGTGGAAGCATTGCTCCTCTCTTCTGGACGATTCTTCTGTGACCTTTTCCACCTCCACCCAGTTCGTAGGCTGAACATCTCACTTCAACAAAGAAAAGCTGTGTTTTCAGGGAAACCAAGAAAGAAACTGGGACTGAGTTTCTTTTTGAAGAGAACTATCTGGATTTTTTTTAAAAAGTCGGTTCTACTTTTAATCTTTTAAATATATATTGGTCATGAAATTCTTGGCAAAGATAGAAAGTGGTATTAGAGTTTTCTGAAGAAACTGCAGTACCGTAATGAATCCTATACAACTGGCATGAAAGACAAAAGTCCTGACCCAAAGCTTCCTTTCTAACATAACCAGAAAAGTGAATGTAACTGCTGAATCCTTATTTGGCAGGATCCAAACGCTTGGCTTCCTCAAAGCAAGCATTGGAGAGGCTGCAGGTCAAGTCCAGGGAAGTGCCCCAGAGAAACCACACCATTCAACCAGCCAGCGGGAGACAGTTCATCAATCACAAGGACAGAAAAATGAACGACATGACTCTGGAATTTGGAGAGGTCAGTCCTGGGACTGCGGGCACTATTGCAATGACCCCGCAAGTTAATATTGGACAAACCACACTCAGCCTTCATTACCTGATCGTTATCTTGGGTAAGGAATACAACCCGAGGAGGATAATGAGGAAGTGTGGGGTTCTGACTTAGCTGTGGAGAACCATTTAATAGAATAGCTCCTGGAAAAATGTACCAGTGGTGGCCCGGTACACAAATACATTTGGTGATAATTAAATGATGATTTATTCACACCAAGAAATAAGTAAAATTTGACTCATTTTTTGGGTCTCGACTTTATATCTTTTCTTTCCAATCTATAATTTTTCTTCAATACAATGTTCCTCATCTCCTTACTGTTTAGTTTCAATTTTAGTTAATCTCTGTAAAAATTTGCTTACATCCCCTTGAGAAATCAGTAGGTCATTAAATAATTACATGCCAAGAGAACGATAGTAAGAAATCTTTTCTTTCTCTCTCTCCTTTTTTTTGGTGTTTTAAACAAAGATTAGTTGACAGTCTGATGATGTCAGTCCCGAAGTATTTGGCTTCAGCCTTTGTTCAGGGCCCCTGGTCAGCCCTGGTAGGCAAGTGATCTACAATTAAGATGACGACCCCCTCCCTCCTCTGCTTAACTTTGGATTTAGAAGTTGAACCTTTGTGATTTTACCACGTGCTACCACTCTTTTAAAGACTATTAATATTATTGCCTTTTTAGTTGACAAGTTTTGTAGTTATTTTAACTACCCTGAGCTAAAACACGAACTAGAGATTTTTAAAAACTCATACAAAAACTGTTACTTTGGAGAAAACAAAAAACAAAAACAAAAAACTCAGCTCTAGAAATAACCACTGGACACTATCTTTCCCCCGAAGAGGGAAAATTTTAAATATACATATATTTTAAAGGATTTGCAACTGTAATACAGACAAGAGTCTCATTGCTTCAAATCTGAAGTTAATATTTTTAAAAATCTTGCAAAGCTAATTAACGAGACCTATTTCCCCAGCACTCCTTGATGCTGTGACACCAAGGGAAGGAAACGCTGGAGGGAGGCTGGAAACGACCCGGAGGAGCGGTTGGCGCTTCCCAGTAAACCCGGGAGGCGACTGGCACAGGGTGCTGGTGGGGGCGACCGGCTTGGGCTTCCCGAAGGAGAGGCGCGCGGGGCGGGCACCAGCACAGCCCCCACAGCCGCAGCTGCCCCGTTTCCCAGACTTTACATCTGCAGGGCCGGGAGTGGAACAGGTTACGCTCACTTAGTGACTGGGCTTGCGAATCTGGGAGCGGGGCCAAGGGTTTTCTCCCACGGCTCCGCAGGTGGCCTGGGCTCCGCCGAGGTCTACGGCTTCGGGACCCCGCCCCGGGCCATCTTCCAGCGGCTCCATCCGCTCACTGGCCAGGCCAGGCCCGGAGGCTCGCAAAGTGGAGCAACTTGCCCAAGGTCACAGAATTGGCCTCCGGAAGAGCTGGGACTTGGACCCAGTGTTTTCTTCCAACTCATTCGTGTTTCATAAACCCTGTAGATAGTACATTAAAATTAACTGATATAATTTGAAGGTGTATAACATGCATTTTGATATATATATATATATATATATATATATATATATATATATTTGAATTTTAATTGTAGTAAAAATACATATAACAAATTTATCTTAATTTTTACATGTAAAGTTCAGCGGCATGAAGTGCCACATAATTTAGTAGCATCCATACTGTATATATTTTAGATAAATAGATACATAGATGCCAAGCATCTACATGGACATTGAAAAGGCCGATTAAGAATATTTTCTTGCCAGGCATGGTGGCACAGGCCTGTAATCCCAGCACTCGGGAGGCTGAGGCAGGAGGATTGCCGTGAGTTCAAGACCAGCCTGGCTACACAATGAGACTCTGTCTCAAAAAAACAAAACAAAACAAACAAACAAACAAACCCCCCCAAAACCCAGAATATTTTCTTATAAATCAAGTACTTAATGGACACACAATGTGCAGCCAACACCAGTTGAGATCAGACAGGCTCTGGGCCCCCCAAAACATATGATTTCTTCAAGAGACAAGATACATAAGTAGAATATAGCTAACTATAAAGGCAGTACGTAATATGTTTTAAAAACAGATAATAAGTGTTAAAGTGGGAATGATTAAGTTCATCAAAACATATGTTCTTCATGTACAAATAGAAAGATGGTAACTCAAAGGCAAATGTCAGGTTTGCTTTATAATAATGGAAAAGGAATTGGAGACATAAAAGTCTCTGACTATTGTACTCAAATGAAAATAATCCATGGAAAATTGAAAGTACAGCTAAAAAATTTAAGATTGTTTTGCATTAAGCTGTTGGTTTGGAACATTTCCACATAATGTTATCGCTATGTAATAAATTTAAAAATAGCAAGTAAAGTGGTTTTGTATTAACAACACAGGGATTGCTTCAAATAAAACTTTAATGTTTATAAAGTCATTTAATTTGCTATCGTTCCGACTTAGATACCCAAAGCAAAAAGAGCTTTGCTAACTTCATGATAAAGAGAAAGCCCTGCTCTCCTTGTTTTTACCTTTGCCAGGGAGGACTTACCATTAAGCCCAGCAGGCAATGTCTAGGGCCCAGGAGACTTCTGAGGGGCCCAGGAGATTTGATTAAGAAAAAAATGCCTGAGGAAAAAAATGATTTAAAGTTATATCAAGAATAAATTTTAATATTGATAGTACAGAAGGATGTGGCCATAAATTCAAAGTGCCTAAGACCCGCAACTGTCATGATGCAGACCTGCCTCCGGTGCTAAATCTAGGGCTCCGACTCTACCCATGAAACTGTTGCTTCTTGTGCTACGCTGCATGAACTTATGAATTCTGTGAGCTTGTCATTTTTTATTTTGTTTTAGAATTTTTATTAAAGTTATATATGTACATAATTTAAGAAATCACCTAGTTCTACAAAGTTGGCGAAGACAAATATCAGTCTCTCCTGCCCTTTCCCATCATCTTTTTCTCAGAAGTGTCTACTTTCAACTTGAAAGCTGCTTCCCCTGTTGTTTACCTCCCTACCTCTACCGTGCTCATAACGCTACTCCTTTTCTTCAGGTTTATCCATGATCTATCGACTTCTCGTCATAAAGATGAAGCCTTGGATATTCTTTCTCTTCCACCTCTAACAAGTGCAGTCATAAATACCCTTTAGCTGTTCATCCTCCTTATTTAGAATTCCTGCATTTTTTATTAACTCAGTGTTCAAGGTTCACACTATTATGATTCTTTAGGTGAGTGTTGAGTCATGTAGGAAACTACAATTACTTTTCTTTTACTGTATGATTTGTAGTTTTCCCTCAGTGAAGGGTTCTTGTGTTTTCTCCTTTGCCTACTTTTCTGTTTACTTATCATTAATGCATACTCTGTACGAGATCTTTAAATACCTTCCAGCTATTCACTCAGAGTATTTGATTAATTCACTCAGAGTATTTGATTAATCTTCTCGAGTCTTCTCAAGTCTCTTCCAGAGTATTTGAGCCTGCGTGGATCCATGGGTTGTTTCCATGCTTTGTTGCATCATCCTGAGTGTAGTGCTTTTTATATTTCTCATGTTGGATTTCTTGATATCCTGTAACTCATGTGTTCACTTTTCTCAACTTATTCCATCATTTTGTTGGTACACATCTGGTACACATCTGTTGGTACACATCTGGTACACATCTGTTGGTACACATCTGTTTTGTTGGTACACATCTATCTGTGTCTAGATGTCCCCCCAAGTCCTCATGTGGTCATAGAGTTTTTTCGGAGGTGGTTGAATCTAGAGTATGTGATTGATTGGTGATGCAATGCTGGCATTAAGGGTTCTGGGATTGAGGGTGGGTGATTGCTGGATCAGTCCACTGATTGGATTGGCACCGCCCTAATCCTGGTAGACTGAATACAGTATAAGGGACAGAAAGAGGCTTGTCCTCTCTCGCTGGTTGCTTTTGCTGTCTTCCACTGCCATGAACTGTTGCCCCTCTGCCATGTGCCACCCCACCTTGGAGCCAGCAGATTATGGACTGAAACCTCTTTAAACTGTGAGCTAAATACACATTTTCTCCTTTAACTTTGGGTGGAGGGTATTTTGTCTCAGCAATGAGAAAAGTAACTAAGACAACATCCTTCAGTAACTCCCTGAACATATGTATGTTGGGGGAGGGGGTTGTAAGGTTTTTGACCAAATGGCCTTTTTCTCTCACTCTTGCTTGGCATGTTGGCTAGACATTTAATACTAGTTGGAAATCATTTCCCTTGAGAATTTTGAGTGCATTACTTCATTTTTTTCTACCTTCCTGTTTTGCTATTGAGAAGTTCGGAGCCATTTTGACTTCTGATACCTTTTATGTGGTCCTTTTCCCCCCAACACTCTGGAAGCCTATAGAATCATTGACCCTCATTGTCTTCATCTGTTTCAGCTGCTGTAACAAATTACATTAGGCTGGGTGGATTATAAGCAACAGAATTTTTATTCCTCAGAGTTCTGGAGGCTAAAAATCCAAGATCAGAGTTCCAACATGGCTGGGTTCTGGGGAGGATCCTCTCATGGTCCTCTCACCACATCATCATTTGTCTGAAAGAGACTCCCATTCATGAGTAGTTATTTATTTATTTATTTATTTTTTTTTTGTGGGTACCGGGGGGTCGACCTCAGGACCTCGCACGCCAGCAGGCGCCCGTGCCGCTGAGCGATATCACCGGCCCCTTTTTCGTATGTGGGTTCCGGGAGTCGAACTTGGGCCCTTGTGCTTGCTGGGCAGGCGCTTAAGCTGTTGAGCCATCTCACCGGCCCATGAGTAGTTATGACCTAGTTATCTTCCAAAGGTGCCACATCCCAATGCCCAGTGCCATGCGGGATTTCAATAGATGGATTTGGAGGGACACAAATACGTGGTCAAATCACCTGTATTCCGAAATGTGCCCAATGTGTTTTGGTGTGGGTATATATTTCTTGCTAGACATTCAATGAGCCCTTTTACATCTGACACAGACGCTCTTCAACTTTAACAAATTTTAAATTATTTCAGTAATGAACTAATTGCTTTCTCTCAGTCTCTCTTTGAGGAACTTCTCCTGGACTGGACTTTTAATTTGCTAGCGCTTTCTTATTTTTCATTTATTTATCTTTCTTTCTGGAAGATTTCTTCAACCTTCTCTTCCAACCCATTTTCTCAATGTTCATTTCTACAACTATGTTTACATATTTTTCTGTAAGTTTATATTGTTGGTTTCCTATTCTTATTTCTTTATTTCTTTATTTTTTGAGACAGGGTCATGCCGTGTAGTTCAGGCTGGCCTGCACTCACTATGTAGCCCAAGCTGGCCTCGAACTCTCTGTGATCCTCCTGCCTCAGCCTCCTGAGTGCTTGGATTACAGGTGTGCACCACCACGCCTGGCTCCTATTCTTATTTCTGTAATTTCAAATCTTTTACTACCTGTCTACAGATATTAATATTAGCTTTAAATGTTTTTTCCTTCCAGCCTGATCTTTATTTCCTTGAAATTGTTTTGTTTTCTGTTTATATATTTTATTGCAACATTTGTGCAAGAGATTATCCTCAAATGTCTGATAATTCTTGTCTGTTCATGACTAAGGGTGTCAGAGTAAAAAGCTGAGCAAAAGCTCACCGTGCATGGACATATCAGGGTTCAGGAGAGGACCATTATATATATATAATATATAAGAATCATATTATATATAACATGATAGTTATCGTATACATTACATGAGTCATGTATATGATATAGAAAGAATTTACAAGGTAGGCTTACAATGGCTGCCTGCAAAAAGGCCATCTGCATGCCAGAGAGCAGGAGGATCCAGTCAAAAATTGAGTGCCCCAGCCGAGGATGGTGGCACACGCCTGTAATCCCAGCTCTCAGGAGGATTGCTGTGAGTTCCAGGCCAGCCTGGGCTACAAAGTGAGTTCATGGCCAGCCTGAACTGCTTGTCAAAACCCTGTCTCAGAAAAAAAAAAAAAAGTTGAATGCTTGGAGCTCACTGCAGAGTCCTCTCCAGTCTGTACCAGGAAACCAAGGGCCTGCACTGGAAGCCTGGAGACAGACATCCAAAGGTGATGGCGAAGACTAGAGCTTCTCCAAAGAAGCTAAAGGGGAGACCTTTTTTTCCCCTTTTTATTCCATCCAGGCTATAAGCCTATTGGTTGGAGCCACTCACACCCAGGGTGGGGCTTCCCTCTTCAGTAAATCAGCCATCCAGACACAAGCAGCCTGTGCTAAGCCGACCTGCTGGGCGTTTCTTTTTTTTTTTTTTTTTTTTTTTTGTGGGTACCGGGGGTCGACCTCAGGACCTCGCGCGCCAGCAGGCGCCCGTGCCGCTGAGCGATATCACCGGCCCTTTTTTCGTATGTGGGTTCTGGGAGTCGAACTCAGGCCCTCGCTCTTGCCAGGCAGGCACGTATGCCACTGAGCCATCTCACCTGCCCATGCTGGGCGTTTCTTATTCAAGTTGACACCACGATTACCTGTCGCAGTGGACCAACATTTTTTTAGATCGTCTGTCTTTAGGCATTTCTCCTTGGGCTGATCAGATTCCCTGCAGAACACGCTTCCGGTCTCCTGGGGGTCGGATGAAGCCTACCTGCCTGGATTCAGGCTGTGCTGGGACAGGAGGCTGATGATGTCAGCTTCAAGTATGCCGCTCCATCCTCCTTGGTTCTCATTCAGTTCCCCACCCTTGGCTTGGTTCCCAGGTCCAGAGATGCTCTAGTTTGCAAAAGTACATTTCACTCCAGGGTGGGCCAAAGAACGGAGCGATCTACACGCTGCTTTCAGCGGAACTCTTCATCCCTTCCTGTCCTCTCCACCGCCATCGTCGCTGGCGCCTTCAGTTCCTGGGCTTTCGGTCGACAGTTCAGTGGGAAGGAGATTTCTTCTCTGCTGTCCACTGCTGCTGATGAGCTGCAGGCTTTTACTGACCTGCAAAGTCTCTTTCTACTTGACCATCTCCTTTGCCGCCCCTAAGCACTGTTGTCATCGTCTGTCTCTCTCCTGGTGATTTTATGCCTTTAAAAATCCCTTTGGAAAAAACTCCCTTTGGTATAATTTCAGTGGACTGTGGGAAGAAGCAAGATTACAGGGTGTGTTTAAGCTCCATCTTTATCTTAAAGTCACCACAATTGAGGTTTTTACTGTAGTGAGTTTGAATTATTTACCTTTTTACACAAATACAATGACTTCTGGGGCTTTTGAACCTGTGGATAGTATTTAGTAAAGATCTGTGATCATACTTGCCAGTCTTAACATGGTTGTTGAATTAGCCTGATGTTTTGCAAACTTGAGTAATGTCCTAACTGTATTTATCTAAAGAAAAATAAAATGAACAGACCACTGAGGCAGAGTTACGTTATTTTCATTATAAGATTACTTAATGTATACAAATATAAGCATAGACTATGCTCATAGCTCTTGTCCATTTATATAAGGAAAAGCAAAAACCACTTAATTCAACAAAGTTGTGTATTTAATTTAAACTAACAACATACATTAAATGTGACAGATATTATTGTAACGGGGCTAAACTGCTGATCTAAATATGAATGTGGGACTTATCGCTGCATCATGGGTTCTTTTCATTCACTGTCCATGTGCTGCCAGTGTGACATGAAAAATAAATTCACCCATCTCTCTGAATTTGAAATACAGCGAAACCTCTTTTCAGAGAGCAAGGTTTGTTATTTTATAAGTATTATTTAGCAAGAATGAATCTTTTGCCTACAGAACCTGGCCTACCTCTGTTCTTTTTATTTTAGCTCCTCAAATAGTACTTGGTGATGATAAGGGGATCCAAAATGCATGACTTGCCCTTAATTTAATTTAGAAAAATTTTCTGAGGAGGGTCTCTGCTGCACATGTGAGCTGACTGACAACAGCCTTAGGTCTGTAGCTTCCTGGGAAGTCCCTTAGGGGGGAGGTGACAGTTTCATCAAAGCCTATACACAATCACAGAAATGACAAACAATTCTTCCTGGATTAACAGCAAATACATGAGTAAAGATGCTAGTTGGAGGAAGGGTGCGTTTTGCGTAGTTACGTGATTTTATTCCAGTGTAGATGGCCACTAGTTTGAAGTCTGTGGTGCTTGTAACTATACCTGTTAGGTGTGAATGTCCTCACCAACATGCCTGTTGAAATTTGATCCCTATTCTGAGGTATGGAGGTGGGACCAGGTGGGACCTTTAGAAGTGATTAGGTCTGCCTTTGGGAATGGATTAATCCACTGATGGATTAATGGATTAATGAGTTAATGAATTAATGAGTTAATGGGTTATTAGGAGAGTAGGCCTGCTATAAAGGCCATCCAGATTGTGTCTTTGTATGGGTCCCTCTCACCATGCCTCGGGACCCTGTAGAGTCCCCACCAGGAAGAAGACCCTCATCAGATCTGCTCCCCACCTTGGAATTCCCTGCCTCAAGAGCCATGAGCAGGACAAGGTTTTAACTTTTATAAATTACCCAGGCTGTGCATTCAAATTTTACTCAAAAGCATTTTACTCCAATATTTTGTAAAAGAAAACAATACAATTTGTCAAAATAATCAATGATTAAAATAACACCTAAATATTTTACCCCTTTACTGTGATTGAATTCTTGGGTTCTTCCTCAGGCTAACATTGCTGGAAATGCCCCATAATCATGAGGAGGAGCCTCTGGCTCATTCCCCTGGGGAGGAAATCCATGTGGCCTCCCTCCTAAGGCACTCGACCTATTGTGGGAAACCCCATGTACAGTATGCCTGTGCCAGTTCAGCGTGATAGTTTGACTGAGGTAGGGACTCCTGGAGAGGTGATTGGTTGATGAGGACACTCACCTCATCGATGGCTTAACCTCATCAATGAGTCAGATGTGATCTTGGAGATTATATCTGGACCAGGGCCCTTCTTTTCAGGCTCTTTCCCTGCTTGCTGGTTCCCTGGTGCTGAGTTGAGCAGCTTTCCTCCACCATGCTCTTCCATTGTACTGTTTCTGCCTTGGAGATAGCCAACCATGGACTGAGATCTCTGAAACCATGAGCCAAAATAAACCACTCCTTTTTTAAGTTGCAGGTGTCAGGTATTTTGCCTTGAAAACAGGAAATCTGACTAATCCAACATCTCCTAAGAGCAGAGTAAAAATGAATAAGAATCTGACATCTGTCTAAAATTTATGAGAGAGTTTTCTAGAAGGAAATAACAGTTGATAAAGGGCAGCTAGTTGGTGAAGGTCCTCACTTGGTCAGGGCCAGGTTTCAAATCATGTTGGCTGCCTGTGCCCAGTACAGAAAGGCAGCCCCAAAGTGGGGGATGCAGGGAAGCGGAGCCATGGGGACAATCTGGACTGTCCAGCAGCCCTTTGTGAATCAGTCAGCTGTGCAATTTAGTGCACGCCTTCCGGACGGGCGTCAGGGACAGCCGCTGACCTAGGCAGCCCTCCTGCCTGAAAAGCCACGCTGGAGTGGGAGCGGCACCTGGGCTGGTTCTCGACGCCACACTGGTCTACCTGGTCATAAGCTGACTCTGAGACTCTGACCAGGAACTTGAACCCTGCTTCTGGGTGAGGAAGCTGGCAGAGTCAGGCTGAGGGTCTGTGCCTGTGTTTGGATGTGCACGTGTCAGGGAGTCAGAGCGACAAAGAAGAACTTCAACAAAAGAAAGCGTTCCTGCGGGAGCCACCACCATTGGAACACTGTCCGCGCTCTTTCTTCGCTTCCAGCTTTCTCAGAGGTGTACTCTTCACCTGATTGATTTTTATGTTAGATGAGACCCTTTCGGTTACAAGTGACAAAATCCCAACACAAGTTAGCTTTCAGAGTAAGGGAGCAATAGAAAGGGTGCTGCCTGTGGGCATGGCAGCCAGGGCTCTCCCTTCCTCAGCCTCTTTCTTCGTATGTTTTCAGCGACCTGTGCAATGGTTTCATTTTCTCCTGTAAATCCGGAGCTCCAGCTGGTAGTGGGCACAGGAGGAGAGAAGCGTGGAGGGATGGTGAGAGAGTCTCGAGTTAGTGTTTATGCTGATTTACTAATTCTAAAGGGAAAAAGAGAACTCTCCTTCCTAACATTACTGTGAAGTCCTTGGAATGGACTCTGATTGGCCTTGCCTTAGCTTAATCTCTATGATTGGGGTTGGGACTCTAGGACTGGCTATTCCTGAATCATGAGCCAGGCTAGGAAGGGAAGTGATTGACAGACACACAATCCAACTGGAGCAGGACAGGAGCAATTCCCCTAAAGGAAGCAGTAAAGTTATTTTATAAAAAGGGAAAAAAGCTGGGCATGGTGGCACACATCTATAATCCTAGCACTCAGAAGGCTGAGGCAGGAGGATCACCCTCAGTTCAAGGCCAGCCTGGGCTACATAGTGAGTTCAAGGCCAGCCTGGACTGCATAGTGAGACCCCATCTCAACAACAACAACAAACCATGGAGAGGGGTTGGGACAGAAAGGGTTGGCTGGCTTAGTGGCACATGCCTGTAATCCTAGCACTTGGGAGGCTGAGACAAAAGGATCTCTGGTGAATTTGAGGCCATCCTGGGGTAAATAAGGAGTTCAAGACCAGCCTGAACTACATAGCGAGACCCTGTCTCAAAACACAAAAACAAACAAACAAACCAAAACCAACACAAAACAAAACAAACCTCAAAGTGGGATGGGTAGGTGCCAGGCAAAGGCAAGACAGTGGACATCTTTTACAAGTCCTAATCTTTTAAGGCTTGGCTCAGGCATCCCTTCCTGATGTCCCCATCCCTGCAGTGGGGGTAGGTGTCCCTCTGCAGGCTCACATTACCTCTTGGCCACACCACTGTGCTGTGCTAATTTCTAATTGTCTCTTCATGCGCGGGCTCTTTGAAGACAGCCACCGTGGCTTATTCCTATTTGCACAGTCAGTGTCTCAGCAAATACTGCGAGTTCCAGGAATGTTTGCAAGGCAGGACGAAGGTGATTCCCAAGTGACCGCAAATCCTCTTCAGAGAAAGAGGGAAGAACATCGTAAAAGTAAAAGGACCAGGCAAGGATAAGTACTTTGACTAGGTAACTGCTTTGATTCTCACAATGAGGACACTTGAGGGAGCATCATTCTTTGTATTTTATGGACCAGAAGTGAAAGGTTAAATTTTAAAATCTCATACAACTGATAACTGTCACCATCATGATTAGCACTTAGGTAACTGAACCATAGCCCAGTTCTCATTCACCCACCTTAAACTTGTGTCCCCTCTCCTATCCCACCTCCCTCTCTCCTTTCCTTAAAAATGAATTCTTTCATTTATTTGTTTATTTTTTGAAATAGATTCTCACTATGCAGTTCAGGCTGGGCTGGACCTCACTAGGGGGCCCAGGCTGGTCTCTAACTTGCTTTGATCCTCCTGCCTCATCCTCCTGCGTGCTGGGATTACAGATGCTCACCACCACGCCTGGCTGTCGATGAATTCTTGTAAGGATTCTCTTTCTACTTTTTAGTAGTTTGGACGCCCCCACCCCGTCGTTATTATTATTTAACTAAATGTAACCCTTAGTCTTTTTTTTTTTTTTTTTTAAATACATCAATGGAGCTTAAACCCAGGTTCTTCTGCAGGTAACACTAGCCACGCCCTCTCTCTGCTCCTAAGCTACATCACGGGCCATTTCCTGTCACCATTTCTGTGCCTTACATTTACTTCTTTATCTGTAAAATTAAAAGGCTGAAGGACAGACTATAAATCTTTTCCAACAGCAACACTGTAAGCGTATACAAAGCAAATGAAAGCAATCCAGTGATCGTGCACAGCCTGGCCAGCACGCTCTCGCGGCGGCTCCTCGGATTGCCCTGGCGCCGGCCCTGCGCCCCGGTCTCCGCGCTCCGCCTTCTCCTTCTCAGTCTCTTCCACTCTCCCTTTGGCTGCTTCGTGGATTTCATCCTCTCCCTCCGCATAGTCCGGTCCTTGCCCTGGGCTGCTTCCCGCCCTCTCCCGCCCAGGTGTGTCGACCGCAGCCACCAGGAGAGCTAAGGCTCGCAGGTGACCTGAGGGCGGCCTCACTCTGCACGAAACACTGGAATTCGCAGAGATAAAGCCAAGCACGGTACTCTGAAATTATGATCGGTCTGGTATGGATTTTCTTCTTTCCCTTGCAGGGCAATTTCTAGGGCCCTGCTCGCATCTAAAGTGGACCACCTGAGGCCAGCACCCCAGGGGACAGTGGCTGCCTGCATGGGTCCCCCACCAGCCTGAGGGAACCTTCCTGCGCTGTGTGTTGAAAAGGGAGCCCCCGCCCCATTAAATCAGAATTTCGGGGGATGGCAGGCAATCTGAATTTAAAATATGCTTCCCTGGCAACTTGGCAGCTCACTGAGGTGTGAGGAACTCTGTATTTGTGTTATTTATTCTTGAAAAGCTTCATGCATTATTGCTGTTGTCATTTTTATTTCCTTAACTCAATTACAAAGAATTTTATTTATAGTTATCTTCAACTTGTACAGGTACTAGATATTTAGCTGAAGAATTTAGTAATACATTTATTATACAATATTCCAGTACCTCTGATATACAAGCTGTAGATTTATATTTTCTTGACCTGAAAAAAAGAGGCCAATTCCCTAACCTTTCCCCACTCTTCTACATGGGGCTTTACACAGTCACCACCAAAGAGAGCGCGGAAGGAAGCTCTTGAGTTTCATACACTTCGCAATTCCCTATGTTTTTGCTGTGTAAAGAGAAACTGCGTTTATATATCTCGCACAAAGTTTAGCAGGTACCATTTTCTTTTTGGCTCTTCCGGATGAAGCTGCCTACGTATGAACAATACCTAAGTGAATCAGGCCTGCTTATTCTGACTGCTGCATGTACTTCTGCACGTATCTTTAAATGTGGATCTATAAATACACCACTCATACAGTTAGTTTCTCCTGCGTCAAAGGCTTTCTGTCCTACAGTGAGCCAATACAGGTCGCTTTAATTTTCACTGTTCTATGACGATTGGAGGGCAATTCTGACTTTGGTTTATTAGTAGCCAAAGGGCAACACCGTTGTCACTCTTTCCAAGTGCTCTCCAGCCCTCTTCATCTTCGTGAAGGGCAGATTGAACCTCACCAGGCTGTAGGCCAGTGTCCCTGCTGCATGGGCCTCGGGTGGGATGCTGCTTGCAGGTGACTGGATGCCCGGCTACACACACTTCCTGGAGGCCGCTTCCACTCCATTTTGAAGATGCGAGGGAAGATCATGCCCTCTGCTCCGTGGAAATAGAGATACCCTGCCAATGTGCTTTCTGTACTGAACAAAGGAGCAGGACCAACTGGGGACCTCTTGGTTATTCCATCAACAAGACTTTGTCTGGCCTCTCTGGCCTCCGGATTCCAAGATAAGTAGTCTCTAGAGAAGGGCTGGGAGGAGGTGGGGCACAAGTCCCCTGTAAGGCTCTCAGCCACTGAAGCTGATGGGGGGGTCCCTCTTGTGCAGAAGGTGACTCTTGTCCCTCCTGCCTCTTCCCTCCTAGCCTTTGGGGAAGAGTGAGTAAGCAACAGAGTTTAGAAACTCAAAAATGGCCGGGCATGGCATGGCAGTGCACGCCGGTAATCCCAGTACTTGGGAGGCTGAGGCATGAGGAGCATTAGGAGTTGCAGGCCAGCCTGGGCTACATAAGGAGACCTTGTCTCAAACAAACAAAAACCTCAGAAATGATAGGCCACAACACATCCAATGTTCAAAAGTTTTGAGTTGAATAAATATTTGTGCTGCATTTCACAATTTCTAAAGTACTTTGCACTGCATCGCTCAAACTGACAAAGTCATCAAACACCCCAACATGGCCTTGTTATCTATTTTAAAGGGGGAATCTAATTTCCATCAACTCCACCAGGATACAGAAAGAAACAGCTGCCAAAAGTGTCTATAGAATTATTAGGTAGCACCTGATCTGTTCTTTTCTTACGGCACTTACTGTGGTCCTTGTGTGTATTTGTTTACATACCGTATCTCACCTACTGGATTCTGCATTTTATTTATAAGGGCAAGATTTCTATCAGATTTTCCCTTCTTTTCTTTTTTCTTTCTTTGTTTCTTTTTGAGACATGGTCTGCCTATGTAGTCTAGGCTGGCCTCGAACTCACTATGTAGGCCAGGCTGACCTTGAACTCACAGCGATCCTCCTGCCTCAGCCTCCCAAGTGTTGGCATTACAGGCGTATGCCACCAAACCCCGCATTTATCTGATTTCTTGGAGTCCTCCACAATTGTCTGAAGAATCAGCAGGCTCACATTAGTGTTTGTTAGATGATGGAAGGAGTGAAGGTGAATGACTACGTCATACCCATTTTAAGTTAATGCTTTGGATTTTGTTTGGTTTATAGGAAGAAAATCTCCCAAAGGAAGGAACCTAAGCTAGAAACCTTATACGGAAGACTCTCAGGACCTGCCCCACTCCCAGCAGCTGGAGACAGGAAGCTTTTAACACGCAACCTGCAAAAGGCTAGCAAGTTCTTGCTGAAAAGTCCTCCACGGACCCTCGTGCTTTATGATTACCGAGTCAAAGTTCTCTTAAATATTGAGCCGGCAACAAGCCAGAGCTCCTTCATCAACCATCCGTTCCTCTACGTTTATGTGAACTAGTGTGGGCTTCAGAGTAAAACACATGCAAGGAAATGTGTGAATAAAAGAAATGCACTGAGTTGGGCGTGGTGTCACACGCCTGTATTCGCAGCACTGAGGAGGCTGAGGCAGGAGGATTGCTGTGAGTTTGAGGCCAGCCTGGGCTACATAGTGAGACCCTGCCTCAAAAAACAAAACAAAACAAAACAAAACAGAAATGTGCTGGGCGTGGTGGCATACGCCATAATCCCAGCACTTGAGAGGCTGAGGCAGGAGGATCACAAGTTCGGGACCAGCCTGGGCTACTGAACTACATAAGACCCTGTCTCAACAAACAAACAAACAAACAAACAAACCAAAACAAAACAAAAACGTACACACAATACAAGCTCATCTCTTCCCAGATATTTTTGGCCAACGCTTTAAACTTGGAACAGGTTCTGCGAACAGACGCGTGTTTGCATGCAAACTAGGAAAAGAGAAAAACGAGGTCAGTTCAAACATCATTTGTACATACGAATGAATGTACCACGAAATTTCACGTATTTTCTTCCCATTAAAAAGGATGCTTGGCCGGTGAGATGGCTCAGCGGCGTAAGCGCCTGCCTTGCAAGCGCGAGGGCCCGAGTTCAACTCCCGGATCCCACATACGAAAAAGGGGCCTGTGATATCGCTCAGTGGCACGGGTGCCTGTTGGCACGCGAGGTCCTGAGGTCGACCCCCCGGTACCCACAAAAAAAAAAAAAAAAAAAAAAAAAAAGGATGCTTAATGCTGGGCGTGGTGACGCACGCCTATAATCTCACTCGGGAGGCTGAGGCAGGAGGATCGCAGCGAGTTTGAGGCCAGCCTGGGATACATAGCGTGACTCTGTCTCAAAAAAACAAAACAAACAAAATTCAAGACACCAAATCCCCCCTCCAAAAAAAAACAATGCTATTGTTTGGATTCTAGGACCAAAAACAGCAATGTCAGCAAACTGGGACCGTGTGCGTTGGCGGAACAGCTCGACATTCACCTTGAAAATACAGACGGCCCTATCTGAGGGGAGGCGTGACTCCCCTTACGGGCCTGGGAGTAAGGACTGCAGTGCGTGCGGGAGCAACCCCCTCCCCGCCAGCCCGGCACGCACTGTTCGCCCCGGGGCCGCGCAGGGCTGCGGGCGGGGAGAGCGCGCAGGGCCGGCGCTGATTGACCGGGTGCACGGTCAGGTGACCCGGGGCGCCACGTTCCCGAAGCGGGGCAGCGGGCCGGGGCAGAGCCCGGAGCTGAGAGGGGCTGGGCTCCGGAAACAAAGTTGCCTGGGCGGCCGCCGCTACTGCTGCAGGGCGGGGCGGGGCGGGGAGCTGGGGCGTCGCGGTCGCGGGGACGCGAGCCCCTTCCCGGGGGCGGAGGTTGCGCGCCCCACCCGCCCTGCTCCGCCCGGGGCTCTGGGCTGCAACAAAGGGGCAGGTCCGGGCGGGGAGGAGCGGAGCCGGCGAGCGGAGGAGGAGCCTCGGCGGGAGCTTTCTCCGCGCGAAGTTGGGGCTCGCTGGGCCCGGAGCGGGCGCGGGAGCGGGCCGCACGCAGCCGGCCGCGGGTGTTCTCCCGCCCAGGGCGGAGGGGCCTCGGCCTCCCGCAGCCGACTGGGGAGTCCTGGGGAGCGCTGTCCCGCTTCTTTTGGGTCGTTTCTGCAGCCCTTAGTGTTTGGCAAACTTGCTGCCCGCGCTCCTGCCCTCGGTTTGCTCTTGACTGTTTTGTTTTTGTTTTTGGCGGAACTACCCGGCAGGAAGATTGAACAAGTCAGGGGCGTTTCCAGTCGGACGTCAGTTTTTTTTTTCCCCTTTCTTTTTGGTTTCTGTCCTGTTCTGCACGTTTCATTAAAAAAAGCAAAAAATCCCCAACAAAAACCCTCGCTCCACCAAAGTCACCCTCGCGCGCACCCCCGCGATCGCGGCGACCCCGAGCCGCGCCGAGGACCCGGGCGGAGGCGGCGGGCGCGCGTGGCCGCGGGCGAACAGGTAAGCAAGCCGGTGCGTTACGGAAGCCTGGGGCGGGTAACGTGACGCGGCCACCCGGGGACGGGGGCGGGGATGGGGCGGGAGGCTCACTTTCCCGTGGCTCTTCCGTCGGGATCGGCGTCCCCAAGTCCCGGCGTGGAAGCTGTAACTTTGGCGTGCGCTTTCCTGGAACCCTCAGATCGGCTCTGCGCGGAGAGAGCAGGCCGGCTGCGTGCAGTGCGCTTCGGCCACCAGGTCCTCGGAGTCGGTACGAGTTGCGAAGGACTCAAACTCCCTCGACTGGCTCGGTGTCGCCGCCTCCGACCCCATGCTGCTCCCCGCCGGCGATGAGGGTCGCGCGTCCGTGCCTTGTGTAGAAGGGGCGCAGGGCCAGTGGTTTCCGAGAGGGGACGTGGCTTCCTCGGAGAGCCTGTCACACTCGCCCCGGCCCAGGAAGGCGGGGCCCGGCGCTGTCCGCACGGCGAGGGTGGGGAGAGGTGGCGCGGTCCGCGGGCCGGGCAGCCCGGCCTCTGTGGCGGCCGCTCCCGAGGGTGGGGCTCCGGGTTCGGGGCGCGCTCGCCAGCTCCCGCCCGCGGCTCCCGGGAGGCGGACGGCACGGGTGCCTAGTGGGCGCGCGGTCCCGCGCAGTCGCCTGCTCGCCCGGTTTCTGGGCGTCTCTGGCTGCAGCTGACAAGGTAATCAATCCGTGTCCCCCTTTGGTCCGGGGTGCGAGGCTCTGGTCGCCCAAGGCCACTTAGAAAACCAACAAAGCGCTAATTGTAGGCTGTGCAACTTTCAGAAGGCACATTGTTAGGAGAAAATTTTCTTTCAAATCTCGGATTCCCATCAGGATTCGTTCTTGGGTTGTTTCAAGGGGAGGAGAAAAACTGCCCGACCTTCGAGAGCCCGGGGATCCGCACTTAAAAAAAAAAAAAAGAAAAATTGGAGAAGCTGGGTGTGATGACTCCACGGCCCGTGCGTTGGGGTATCCCGCAGACACCCCAGCCTGTCCCAGCTTTCAGGTCACCGGCGTCACCAGGGCCTCGCGGGTCAGTTCCCCATGGGGCGCACGGAAGGCTCAACGGACTGATCGCCGCGGCCAGAGCGCGCCGAGCTCCGGGTGAGGCCGGATCGCCTGGGCCCGGCCGGGCGGGGGCGGGAGCCGCATCCCCTCCCCTTGCGCGCACCGGGCCGTGGAAGCGGAGCTGGGTCCTCCCGGGCGGCTGCTGCGAGGCGCGGCGAAGGAGCCTGCGGATGAGTGGATCCGGGTCGGGCGCGAGCCCGAGGAATGCGAAGCTCGCGGGGACTTGCGGCTCCGTAGCAGGCGGCCAGGGCCGGGGTTTCCGCGGGGTCCCCCGCCCCCTCTTCACTGGCATTTACGGGACCGACGAGACAGCTCTTTAACCTTCCTTTGGCTGTTTACCTAAGTTTATTGCTCCTGTAAACAGTATTAATCACAGGGGCATTAACCTTCCCTGGAGCGCCTGCAGTGTGAATGGCAGCTCCTGGCACGCTGCGTTTCTTTTACTGTGTTGCACGCGGAGCGCAAACTTGTTCCCCGGGCTTCCCTTCCACTGTCTGCCAATCCTGGGGTTTGTTCCGAGGGAAAATGGTTTTGCCCTAGGTCTTAAAGCACGTGGCCATCATAATTGAACATTGCTGAATATTCCTCCATAATGGCACCTTGTTGAATGTTGCAAATTCTTACATGGCACAGTTCCTAAATGAAGAAAAAAATTACTTTTTCTTTAAGGCCATTCCCTGTCTTTTCACTTTGTTTTTGAGACTGGGTCTTGCTGTGTCCTTCAGGCTGGTCTTGAATTCACTCTGTAGCCCAGGTTGGCCTCCAGCTGACAAGGCTCCTCCTGCCTCAGCCTCCCCAGTGCTGGTATCACAGTGGTGTGCCATCATGCCCGGCTTTGTCTTTTCCCTTTAGGTTTATTGCTAAACACTCTTGTATTCTGGTCCATAGGACAGAAACACAGGAGCGGAGGGAATAGGTTTCAGTGGGATCGCTGGTCAAACTTTACAGAGTGTCATTTTGAGGGAGGGGAAGGCTGGGATCGAGGTAACAATGGATTACAATTGTGTAGGGCTGGCTCAGGGCTTCTAAAGCAACATCCCCCCAGTCATCTACTTTCTCACCTAGCTTTGTGTGGAGGGCAGCATTCCATCCATTCCTGGGATGTGGAAGGCAAGGGTCACATTGGGACACGTTAGTGGTGAAACTTGATTGTATCAACATTTTAAGATTTAGAGGAAGGCTGGGGCAGGAGGATGGCGGCAAGCTGTGGGCTAGCCTGGACTACATAGTGAGTTCAAGGCCAGCCTGAACTATGTATGAGACCCTTTCTCAAAAAAACCAAACCAAACCAAAACAAAAAGATTTAGATGTCATGTCCTTGGCCTCTGTGGCTCAAACTGAGCTCCTCTGGCCCTTAGTGGCAACAAGTGACCGTCACCAGTGATTACCTGTTTAAATGGCCTGTTACTCTCTTCCTTTCTCATTTTTTCCAGGTCCTTTGATCACTTTTCCTGCTATAATTTTGCAGTCTTTAAGAGATTTGCATTATATTATCAAGAAGAAATAATTTTTTTTTTTTTTTTTTTTTTTGAGACAGAGTCTCACTATGCTGTCCAGGTTGGTCTTGACTTCACTTTGAGCCCAGGCTGGGCTCAAACTCAAGGCCATTCCCTGTCTTTTCACTTTGTTTGTTTTTGAGACGGGGTCTTGCTATGTAGTTCAGGCTTGCCTTGAATTCACTCTGTAGCCAGGTTAGCCTCCAGCTAATGAGGCTCCTCCTGCCCCAGCCTCTCCAGTGCTGGGATTACAGGCGTGTGCCACGACACCCGGCTGGAATATTATTTTGGGAGGGCAAATTAAAACACTGTATTGAGGAAGTATTACTGGTTATATGAAAATAGAATAAAGTCCTGTGTAAACAGTTTTTTTTCCTCTATTTATTTTTGGTTTTTGAGACAGGTTATCACTGTGTATCCAGGGCTGGCCTTGATCTCACTATGTAGCACAGACTGGTCTTGACCTGGCAGCAATCCTCCTGCCTCAGTCTCTCCAGTGCTGGGATTACAGACGTGCACCACCATGCTAGGCAGTGCTTTTTTTCTCTTTTGTGGAGTGGGAAAAGTCTTGGCGTAGCATCGATATGGAGACCCTGGACAAGTCCAGTTGTGAAGGAGAGCAGTAGACTTACCTCTCAAAGGGACTAGTTCCTTCTAGGAAAGAAAATTATTCTTAGGGAAACCTGATTTTCCATAATAAAAATTTTGTACATTCTTCTGAACAAGGCTTTGGGTTCTTGAAAATACAAAATACACATAGGAATTTAGCAAATCCTATATAGTTTTATACCCGAAGAAAAGAACTTATTGACACAATAATCCATAAATTCTTAACAGTAGGAAGGGCATATAAAAATAAAGCTTTTTTATAGTCTCATAAGATCTGGCAGATTCTGATTATCCAATCCCCATATTCCAGAGATGAAATGGTTCTTAAGGTTTAACAGTTTTCATCTACCTCAACTGCTCTCACATTTAAAACTATTTTCTAGAATAATTTGCTTTTATTAGTAGAATACACCTTTTTCTTGACATGGTCAGAAAAAAAGGATTAGTGTTATATATTATGCATAGTACTGTATGGTATAATTCTTGAATTTCGTATTATGAAAAACAATGTATAAAATATTATATAAAGTAGTTTATTTTTTAGAATAGTAATGTCATATGATGTGTCCTTGAATTATATGATTGAGTTCTCCTATCCCGGTTAGCATTAAACCCTGATCCTGACATTTGTTTTAATATGTGAATTAATATACATTATCTGCAGATTAATGTTGGGATGCATTGACTGTTATATTCCCAATTAAATGATTAATTTACTTAATTGGCCTTTGGCCCCCCTCCCCGTTTTGGGTGATACCGGGGATTGAACCCAGAGCCTTCACAAAGAGCTACGTCGCCCGTCCTTTTTTAAATTTTGAGCAGGATCTTGCTCAATTGCCTCATTGCCCAGGCTGGACCCAAACCTGCAATCCTTCTGCCTCAGCCTCCCAAGGTATGCGCCATCATGCTGGCTTTGGGGTAGTCCTGAACGGGGCTGTTATCAGTAAAGACGCACAATGCTGACGTAAAATTGAATTCCGTTTCTGTTGTTGTGTGTCCCAGGAAGTACTGGGAACTTAGTACTCTAATCATGGGCATTATTTAAAAAATGTGGCACTGCCGGACAAAAATCTTCGCTTCTTTGGAGTCCAGAGATGCTTCCCAGTAGCTGCTGGTGATTGGGGTTATTTTCTTTGATGGGTACCCATGCTCCGCACAGCTCATGCACTAGGCCAGCCCAGGAGGGTTTGTGTCCGCGGTCGCAGCGTGGAGCTGTGTGGACTTAGATCTCTAACCCAGACGGCCCCGACATCCTCGTCCGGGTTTCCGCCTGCCCTTTCCCCTGCCCGCGGTCTCAGGAGGCCCCTCGCACTCAGCAAATCCAGACCCCACTCTTGATTTCTCCCTGCAGCGCGCCCTCGCCGGCGAAGGACTCACCTCTGCCTCGTCGCCCGGCCCGAATTGGGAGTCGTTCCGCGGGTTCCTGGCCTGGGCAGCTGATGTCCAGTCAGTTCCCGGGCCCTGCCCACCTCCCTCATTTAATATCTGAATATCCCACGTGACCACCCTTGTTGATGTCATAACATGTTTATGTCATAATCATGTCCTGTCTGTAACGTTAGCACAATAAATACCCAGGTGCCCTTTGACTGATTTCTCCACTTTACAATATGTCCTTCCTTCATCTGGCTCTGTGTGTGCATCTATACATATATATAGATATATGTGTACATATATATATACATACAGATATATGTATATATATATCTATATCTGATATATGTATACATATATCAGATACATATATATATATCGACATACATATATAGATAGATATATGGCATACATATATAGATAGATATAGACTTGCTGCCCTGTTGACATTAAATTGAAGATATTGTCACATTTCATTGCTAAATATTCATCAAGTGTCTCTTATAATCGAAGACATTCTCCCACATAGTCCTGCCATTAATTAATGTTAAAGAAATTTAACATTGCTACAATAACATGGCTTAATCTACAGTCCAAATTCACATTTTTGAAGTGATCTCCAGAATGTTTTAAACTTCTGCATTTAATCAAGGGTTGCATTTGGTCCTCATGTCTTTTTAGTATCCTTTGATCCACAAGGTTCGCCCTTCCCCAGGTAATTTGGGACTGTCTTGATGTTGAGCGTTCTGAAAAGACTAGGACATTTGTTTTGAAAGTCACCGGCAGCCCAGATTTTTCTGCTGGTGATAAGCTTCACGTTAAGTATTTTGGAAAGGATTCCGTATAGAGGATGGAGTTTATTTTCCATTGCATCCCGTGATACCCCTTGTGGGTTATGTAAAGTTTTTTTTTTTTTTTTAAATATGTGGGTACCAGGAGTTGAACTCAGGACCTCACGCTTGCCAGGCAGGTGCTTGTGCCGCTGAGCTATATCACCAGCCCATGTAAAGTTTGATCATTTGCCAAGTTTAGGAATTTGACCCCCAACATTATCATGAAAAAAATTTAAACATATAAAAGAGTTGAAAGAAATTTTCCCCGGGCGTGATGGTGCACACCTGTAATCCCAGCACTCAGGAGGCTGAGGCAGGGGGATCGCCATGAGTTTGAGGCCAGCCTAGGTTACATAGCTAGACCCTGTCTCAAAAACATCCATATTCAACATACATACACCCACGGCCTGGGTACTTTTATTAGCAATTTTCCGTATTCTGTCCTAGTATTCACTGGTTCCCTCTGTTACTATGACGCACCTGCAAGCCAAAATGTCTTTTAAAAGACCAATCTGATGCTTTTCCTTTCTGCTGAACACCATCTACTGGAGCTCCATTCCCTTCAGATAAAAACCTAGGGCCTTGATCTGGTCTCCAAGGCTGAAGCTCTGGTCCTGCCTCATTTCCTCACCTAGTTCCATAGATCCACCTGCTTTTTGGTTTTTTTCTCTCTGAAAACCCTGGCCTGGGCTCTGTTCTTTGGATGCTTCTGCTACTTCATACGAGAAACTCTTACTTTACTTTTTCCGCTTCCCTTTTTGGCTAATTAATTTCTTCTTATCCTTGAAGGCTGGGCTCAAATGTCTCCTCTTTAAGAAAGCCTTCTCGGTTGCCAGGGGCGGGTCAGATTCCTCCGTCATATGTGCTTATTACTCTACGCGTCTCCTTTGTAGACTTCAGGACTGTACTAGAATAATTCATTATGTGATGAATTGTTTAGTGTCTTCAGCTCCTTGATGGCGAGGCTGTGTATCTGGTTGTTAGTCAGATCTCTATTGCTTGGATCAGTGCCTCACACATGGTAGATGCTCGATACTGCACAACTATCCGTGGAATAGACGCGAATACAGTCGCTACTGTCTGTCACTGGTAGGTAATTATGTGCATATGTATGTACATAAAGTCAGTTCTTTCCTTTTCCTTTGTAGGATCGATGTCAAGGTGGGCCATTCTGCAAAGTTGAAAGTCTCACAAAGAGGATTTGGGAAAGTCTGGATTACACTGAAACTCAGCCAAGATGGCCAAATATGGAGACCATGAAACCAGGCCCGATGATGGGCAGAATGAATTCAGTGATATCATAAAGTCCCGATCTGGTAGGTGATGGACGCTCAGGATAATTATGAATCTTTATGTATCCACAGTCTAGAAGAAATAGGTTCCTGGGTCTGTTTTGCACTATTTGTATGAGGTCAACTTCTTTTGAGAAACTGAATTCTGACAAATGATCATTATTTTGTAGAAGCCAATATAACGTCTTGGAGTGTCCTGGCTTCATTTTTTTTTAATCGAGTTTTGTCTCGTCGTATGTTGACTGGCATTGATTGGGGAAATTGCTGCAAGTAGCTGGGTGCCGTTCAGTTATAAGACTACCCCATTAAAATACAAAAAGATTGCTGAGTAATTTCCCCCTATTTTCTGAAAATGGAAGGAGGCTTGATGTGGGAAACAGGAATCGCCATGCTCTCTGGCAGGAAGGATCCCTCGATGGGTCAGTTCCTTTATCATACACCTCCTGTCCCTCTGGGTGGGCAGCGCTAGAGCAGAACACCAGGCATCTTAACTTCACTCCTGTTGTTGAAACTTCTGAAGAACTTTCCCAAGGTACATTCGTACCCCGCTGCCATCGGATCCCCCAGACTAAGACCGATGCACGGTTTCCGCATGAATGTTTACACTGGGGATCTCAGGATACCCGCCTTCCCTGCGTGTTAGTGTACAACCCAGGGCCTTTCGCTGCTGGCTGCACAGGTGTCTCCCCTGGGGAGTTTTTACAAATGCAGATGCACTGGCTCCACTCCAGACCTACTGAATACAAATTTCTGTATTTTCAAAAAGCTTCCAGTACGATTCGGAGATGGGCTCCAGGGATAGATATTTTTGAGCAGGCAGGTCCTTTCTGAGCTTTGCAAATTACACAGAACTCTACTGTGGGTGTGAACACTATACTTAAGTAACTTTGAGAGTTACTTTGAGGTATAAAATTATATCTAGTGTCACTTTCAAAATGAGAAAGGATCTCAAATCCTGTTTTTGCTATGTGAACCCTTCATATATTATGGTAGGAGCTGATTTCTTCCATCTTTTCTTTTTGAGACAGGGTCTCCCTGTGTAGTTCAGGCTGGCTTGAATGCACTATAGAGCCCAGGCTGGCCTTGAACTCACAACGATCCTCCTGCCTCAGCCTCCCAAGTGCTGGTATTACAGGCATGTGCCACCATGCCCAGCTATTTCTTCTATTTGAAACTGCGGGAATATGCACTGAAACTAAGACCTAATGAACTATATTAGGATGCACATTTCCCTCTATGTTCCTGGGGTTTGCTGACTGGTAAAGATCTTGGATATTGTAGACTTGTCTGTAAATATGCAGTGGCTCTTTTGTAGGTTGTAGTAACTTTTGAGGTACAGCTCCATACCCTGTCGTTTGTGCACTTTAAAGTATGCTTTGAGGATGTTCTGTCCACCCCCCGCCCTCCGTCTACAGTTCAGGCTGGCCCTGGACTCACTGTGTAGCCCAGGCTGGCCTCGAACTCCCGACAACCCTCCTGCTTCAGTATAATGTGTTTTTAACAAGGGCATATCAATTGGCCAAGTAATTCTATTTCTAGAGATTCCCCCTAGGCAATACATAAAAATGTACATTCAAGAAGTTGACCACAGCATTATTCATAATAGAAAAAAGTTGGAAACACCCTAAAAATCCAGTAGTGAGGATTGGCTAGGTCGTTATTTCCCAAAGTACTTTGAAAGACTCACAAATTCTAAGATTGTTAATGGGTAATTAGAAAAGGTGCCATAGTCAAATAACTACAGGAAATAGTGGTGAACTTCCTTACTTTGTTGTAGAGCATCTGAACAGATTATATGGAACCTGAGCGGAGCTATTTAGTTAGGGTGTATTCACAAAGTAGAAGACTGCATTTATTTATAAAAAGGTGATATGGATGTGTATATATGTGGGTGTATGTGCACAAGCATATATATATATACATATATATATATATGTATATATATATATATATATATATATATATGTATCAATTTAAGAATATGTTCTTCCTTTTTTTTTGGTACAGTGAATCGAACTCAGGACCTTGTGCTTGTCAGGCAGGCGCTATGCCACTGAGCTACATCTCCGGCCCAAGAATATATTCTTGATAATAGTGTTAAGTTAAAAAAGGTGATATATAAAGCGATTTATGTGAAAAAGATCTTTTAGAAAAATGTAGTGGATATACACTAAACTGTTAACAGTGATAATCTCTGCATTGTGTTATTTTTTTTCTCTTTTTGTCCACATGTGTCATCTAAACCTCTTGTATTTTTAAGGACTCAAATTGCCTGTAGCGTTTTAATGGCAAGGTCATGACTATCACTGTGTTCTTCAGTGGCATCTATTTCAAAACACATTGCAGTTTTAGCTGTTGCGAAGCTGAGATGTGAATCACATTCTTTTGGCTGGATTATGTTATAGAAGCCTGTAGATAAAACTGGATTTGAATGGGGCTGTTAGCCTCAATCTTGCTTTCTGGAAAGTGCTTTTTAACTTGTTTAGAAAGGTAAATGGTTAATATATGGTGGTACTATCTTTAGGTACTCCAAAGCTTACATATTATGAAAGGATTTTGAGTTTAAATGAAGCCATCGACATTATCTGCATTCTTCCTATCAGTTATGTATGTATCCATCCGTTCATGATTATCTATCTATCTAATCATCCTTGAATATCTTCTATGCAGAATTTGTTGCTTTTTCATTTCTTAAGAAGGAATATTTCCCTACTGGAGAATTTTGGTCATTATCTGGTGCCCTAGGTTTCTTTCTTTTGAAAGATTGGATGAGGGAGGTGGGGCAGCGATTGGGAGGAAACACTGATGCTGAGAATATATCAGTCAATTAAATCTTTTGCTATACGGAGGTTCCTCTCCCCCAAATCCTCGAGTTTGAGCTGCCAAAAAAACTAGCATAATAAAATATATATGCATTCTCTGTTAATTATAGGGATTACTTATCGTCCTCCTTCAGTCTTAATTTGCTTTATGCTGTGTGTGTAAGTTTTTAATGTTTAAAAGCTATTTCCACCATCTAAACAGAAATACAAAGTTATCAAGTGTTCTGAGTAGAATAATTTCATGAGTATAAAAGCCGTACCCTTGTATTGTGGTTGCAGTATATTTGCCTTGGATTTGAGTAAGGTTTAGAAAAGAACTTGGTCTTTAATATCAAGGATTTGAGGCCGGGTAAAAGCAGACCTTTCTCTGTTTAACAGCGCATACATCAAGTTTGTCACCAGTGGCTGGGGTATTGACAGCCTTAATTTTAATAGGCTTCATAAATCTTATTAAGTTAGTAAAAAGTTTGAGACAGTAGGCCAAGAATAATAATTTTTTTTTTGTTTGTTTGTTTTTTGTGGGTACCGGGGGGTCGACCTCAGGACCTCGCATGCCAACAGGCACCCGTGCCGCTGAGCGATATCACCGGCTCCTTTTTCTTATGTGGGATCTGGGAGTCGAACTCGGGCCCTCGCGCTTGCCGGGCAGGCGCTTAAGCCACTGAGCCATCTCACCTGCCCAAGAATAATAATTTTTAAGTGAAATATCTTGCCAGTGGAGTATGTAATGTGTAAACTTCTGTCTGGAACATTGTAAAATATGAAACAATAGAATAGTTTAGGATGCGTATAAAATCGCAGAATATCCTCGCTGCTATTCCACTTGGTCAATAGCTAACCTGCTTGAAAGCTAGTAATGCAGGATGAGTCATCTTCCGCCGTTAGGCTCAGAGCTGTTGTGTTGAATTTCAGCCCAGAATCCCTTCAGAAGTGTGGACGTCAAGGCAAAGGCTGTGTCACCTAGTGACACGTAGAGCTCTTGACAGCGAGAGGATTAGAATCCTAGACTCTCAGGTGGAGAAGGGTCATTTGTTGGACTCTTCCTTCTTGGTAGACTCTTCCTTCTTGTATGACTCAGTCCTTTAAACCATGTTTTCTGTTGTTGTTGTTGTTTTGTTTTTCGAGACAGGGTTTTGCTATGTAGCCCAGGCTGGCCTTGAACTTGTGGTGATCCTCCTGCCTCAGCCTCCTGAGTGCTGGGATTACAGGTGTTTGCCACCATACCTGGCTTAAAAAACCATGGATAGGAAACCTGCATGTAACATTTTTGTCATTTCTTCACTTTCTGTGTTATTGTCTAGTCCTGGGATCTAATTGCTGAGGGAGCCATGGATGTCGTAGAAGTCTACGCCAGTGATGTGGTCATCTAGCCTCTCATGATGGGATCTTACTGATGATGATGATGATGATGATAATTTTAGTATTTCTGTTTATTTATTTATTTTTTTGTGGGTACCGGGGGTCGACCTCAGGACCTCGCACGCCAGCAGACGCCCGTGCCGCTGAGCGATATCACTGGCCCTTTTTTCGTATGTGGGTTCTGGGAGTCGAACTCGGGGCCCTTGCGCTTGCCAGGCAGGCGCTTACGCCACTGAGCCATCTCACCGGCCCTATTTATTTTTTATTTAGCATCTCATATGCACTGTCCGCATACTTTGAGCAAGTATGGTGCTGAGGTTAATCCTCACAATCACTGTTTAACAGATGAATAACCTGAGCCACGTAGAAGTCAGTGGCTGCACTACCTTCTTTCAGTTTTTTGGCAGTGCCCGCCCCAGGGCCTTTTTTTTTTTTTTGTGGGTACCGGGGGGTCGACCTCAGGACCTCGCGCGCCTGCAGGCGCCCGTGCCGCTGAGCGATATCACCGGCCCCTTTTTCGTATGTGGAATCCGGGAGTCGAACTCGGGCCCTCGCGCTTGTCAGGCAGGCGCTTATGCCGCTGAGCCATCTCACCGGCCCCGCCCCAGGGCCTTTGCACATCCTTCTTCATCTTTGCTTCATGGTTCTCATGTAGAGCTTAAGTTTAAGTATTAACTTCTCTGCAAGATCTTCCCTGCTGACTCTGGAAAGTCATGAGGCCAGTCACTCTTGCCTGCATCCTCTATTTGAGTTCCCTGTATTGGTCTTCTCACTGTCTGGTACTTTTCTTGTATTATCGGTCAATATCTTTCCCACTAGAATTTAACTTCACAAGAGCAGGGACCAGTACATCCTTGGTCCCGAGCCCAGTTCCAGCTCATAACTGCCGAGCAGGAAGTATTTGCTCAGAGAAGGGGCTCCAGGGCTTGAAGTTGCTAGGGCTGAGTGAGATTGGAAGCCAGATGCCCTGACTTCAGAAAGCCCACCCAGGACCTCTGCCTGGTGCCAAATGCAGTTCCTTCTGTTATTGTTGATGGTTCTTCATTTTTTGCCTAGTTGTGTCCCTTGCAAATTTCGCACTGTATCAGCGGCATCAATCCGCCTCTCCTGTGCAGTTACCAAGGCTGGGTCCTGGCTGAGAGCCAGGGCGTCTCTAGACGCGGGGTTGTCACCAGGGCCCTGCCAGGAGGCCAATGCTGGGAGACAGCGCCTGCAGCTGCTGGGCTGTGGCCGCCTCTGGGTTGTTGGCTCTGGTCTCTCATTCTGTGCTGAGAGTTGGCAAGGGGGAGAATACCAGAGGACAGAAAGTCCTTTGGGCAGAAGATAGAGATACAGATAATGGGTTTCTGACGTGAATTCTCGTTTCTCTTCCCCTCTGACTGCTGCTCATGGCTTTTAACTGGTCTGTGACAAAGGTAGTGGATTTCAGCGTCAGTGACATATGGCCCAGGTTCGGCCTGGTTGGAGGCCCGGATCTGTAACTGTGGTATTGAGAGAAGCGTGTGGGGGAGGGGAGAGAGTCCAGCGCAATGAAAATAAGACAGATTCCTGAACACAGACCACTGTGCCTGGTTACACGTGCGGCCAGGCTTCTGCAGACAGGCTCTGTTTGCATCATATTGCTGCCCAGATTCAGCATTGTGAAAATTAAGGTGGAAGAGAGGTGACCTTCCTTGTTGACCTTTCAGGGACCTTTGTTTAGCAGACAGTGGCTGTGCTGTATTTAGGGAACATTGATCTGCTTTTATCTCTTACATTTAAAGACAGATCTGTGAGGGGATTTTTCTAACCAGCTTAAGGGACTGTGAAAAATAGTTCATTTCTTCTACTGAAGCTTTACTTGGCTGGAATACCTGCGCTTTGAAGGGAAATCTTTGAGCAGCCTTGTTTTTTAATACGAGCCCTGGGGATTTGTTGCAAGGGAACGGACCCTGATGGAAACTGGACCCTGGGACCCTGGCAGAGGAGAGCAGCTCTTCTGGTAGCAGGCGTGAAATCTCGCCCGCGTGTTACCTCATTATGTCGAGCCATGGAGAGAAAGTTTTCTTTGTTCCTGGGACTCTCAGGACTTGTTTCTAAGGTTGTGAAGCTGCAGAGGGGATCCTTTCACCAACCGGAAACTGTGGACTGCTGAGAATAACTCTAAGCAAAGGAAGTGTGTTAACTATATGGACAGAATGGAAAACTCAATTTTATTGAACCTTCTTTGAACCCAGATGTTTGGACCACGGTAGATGCTGATCTGATGATTTCCTGGGAACAAAGAAACATGCAGGATCATTTCAGTTGTTGTACATATGAGTTAAAATTTAATCGAAAGCACTGAAGGAAGGGCGCACAGGGGGTTTCACACGTATTGGCTGGAGTTTTTTCCCCCTTACCCTGTGCATGGAGGCACAGACATTTACCGTGTTGTTATTTTTTATTTTATCTTTTTGTGTGCTTTAACTGCTTAGGGAGAAATACACTCAAGTCAATATTTGAAAATTGAGCCAGTGTGAGTTTTGAACATATGTTTACTCTCGAGATGATGACTTGGGGCCCCAGAAATGGGAAGCAGGTCTCAACCCTTTCACTTTTGCTTTCTCTGTTGTGCCTAGATTTGCATACATTAATTCCAGGGGGCGGGAGAAGCTCTGGTCTTTTGTGGGCCTCTGGACTCCGCACTTCTGCCTTTGGACCATGGAATATCTCGCATTTACTTGTATCCTGTGGGGCTTCTCTGTCAGAAGCTTGTTCTCTTGGTCCAGTTAGCAAGGGGAATTGTTTGTTTTTGCTTATCTGGCAGCTGAGGTTAAGGTTTGTGGTGGAAAACCTCTCATTAGCTTTGGGAATTCTATTGTAATGGTCAAGCAAAATGGCACCTGAGGCATTAAAAACAACACTTCATTAATGACTATTTTTTTTTCCTTTTGTGTGTGTGTTTTGGAGCACAGGCTGTTCTCAGACTTGAAGTGATCTTCCTGCCTCAGCTTCCTGAGTGCTAGGATTGTAGGTGTGCACCAGTATGCCCAGCTCATCAATGAATATTTTCAAAGGAACTTTTTTTTTGGGTGTATGGCTGGTTAACTGTCAATTATTATATATGTTTGGTTCAATAATTTAAACAATTATTTAACAACATTTTTTTTTCAACAAGTAGGGGAAAATGCCACACATACTAACATTTTTTGATGTAACAGAGAAATCCAGTAACAAAAAAATGACCGTGACCCTAAAATGATGCAACTTTGAAATACACTGCAGTTTCAAAAGCATTATCTCTGCATCTTCTCTAATTCCATAATCTGAACATTTGCAAATTTCTTCAGTTTTATTTTGTAATCAAGATTTTTGAGTCAGTGCTGCATACCTGTAATCCCAACTACTTAGGAGGCTGAGGCATGAGGATCACAAGTTTGAGGCTGGCCCAGGCCACTTAGGGTGACTGTGTTTGGAAATGAAGCATTTCAAAGGGCTGGGGATAAAAATTTCAAAGGGCTGGGGGTCGAGCACCCTCAAGGCCCTGCGTTGGACTCCCCAGTCCTTCCCCTCTCCCCATCAAGATTTCGGATGACAGCACTGATGAAGGTTGTAGGGCAGATGCATTTTTTTTTTTTTTTTTGGGTACCGGGGGGGTCGACCTCAGGACCTCGCGCGCCAGCAGGCGCCCGTGCCGCTGAGCGATATCACCGGCCCCTTTTTTCGTATGTGAGTTCTGGGAGTCGAACTCGGGCCCTCGCGCTTGCCAGGCAGGCGCTTAAGCCGCTGAGCCATCTCACCGGCCCTGGCAGATGCGTTTTGAGGCTGATTCTCTTGCCCCTCATAGGCTATGTGTGAATCATGCTGTTTAACATTAATTCTGTAATTACGTGCGTGTACGCGTGTGTGTTTGTTCTGAACATTGGGTATTGTGCTTGTCTCGTGCGGTGTCCCTAACTCAGGCTGTGGGTCCCGTCAGCTCTCCGGATTCCGAGTGAGGACGGTGAGGCTCCGGCATCGGGGGCTTGACCCAGCCGCTGGCTTCTTCTCACTGGTGCGCTTGGCTTACCTACCGCAAAGGGAGGGTTCAAGTCTGAAAACCAAGGTGAAAGTGCCTGCATTTCGCACGAGAGAGCTATAGTCAAATGGTTATGATCGTTTTTACCTTTCTTAAGCTTTGACAAAATTTTATTAGTACATGTTTGCAGTACATAATGACTACATTCATCGTGGGGATTTGGCACATGTACATAACACATCCTAATTCTTTTTACTTCCCCTCCCTTTCCTTTTCCAAATGTTTATGATTAATTTTACTCGTAAACACTTTCCTTTAAACAATTAAAATAGCGTGTCGTGATTGTGCGTGTGTGTGTGCGCGCCTTGCCCACGAGCACTCCATATTTTGAAGGGTTTGGTTTGTGCTCAGCCAAGGTGAAATCCCTCCCCACCTCTTCTTTTCTTTCCTGTACTGGGGATCGAACCTAGGACCTTTGCACTTGGCTACATCCCCAGCCCTTTTTTATTCTTTATTTTGAGCCAGGGTCTCACTAAGTCACTGAGTTGTGCAGGCTGAGCCTATACTTTGATTCTCCTGCCTCAGCCTCCCAGAATGCTAGGATTACAGGTGTGCACCATCATGCCCAGGCTCTAAAATATTTCTAAGACAGATGCGTTTGTGACTCATGGTAGGAAAAAGAATTCACTCATTTTCTGTGCTCAGTTGTCTTATCTTCTTTTTTCTTTTTTTATGTGGGTACAGGGAGTTGACCTCAGGACCTCGCGCTTCCCAGAAAGCGCTTGTGCCGCTGAGCGATATCACCAGCCCTTTTTTTTCCTTTATGTGGGTACTGGGAATCAAACTCAGGACCTAGAACTTGCCAGGCAGGCGCTTATGCCGCTGAGCTGTCTCACCGGCCCTGTCTTATCTTCTTTAAGAATGGAGAAAAGCATTACATTGGTATTTGCATCTGCGTTTTTTGAATTCTCAATAGGTGACATTTGGTACTTCTATTTAATATAGTTGTGCTTTCTTTTGGAATAAAACAGTTTACCTACCATTCTTTTAAAGCAAGTGAATTTAAAAAGATGAGTAATGATTTTTATGTCAAAGGTGAATTAAGGAGTTAAATGACTTAGGGGCCATATCGCAAGCTCCCTATGGATTTATGAAAACATCCCTGAGGTCTTGCGAGGTCCTTGTGTTCAATGGAACCGAACCACACCAAACCACACCACAAACCCCGAGTCTGTGTGAGTGCTTGGGTTGTTGGCAGGAATGTCTTTGCGCTTGAATCTTCCACTTCTTTGAATGTTTAGGGAGGGATTTTCAGTTCCTCATTGATTAAACAACCTTCAAGGTTTCAGTTCCTCATTGCTTCTCTGTGGCATTGTGTGGAATTTGACATCAGATCTCAGAATTTAGTGGGACTGTTCCTGAGGCAGTTCGAAGGCTTCGACCCAAAAGGGGGCTCTAGGTGAGGCCATGTGGGGTGTAATCTGTGTGGGCCTCGGCCTTGTTCCAGTTTGGGGTAAATCTTAATGAACCAGTTGGGAGGAAGCTTTTTCCGATTTATTTGAAGCAAAGGGACCACAAAATAAAACCAGCAAAATCTACCACCCGAGAAATAGACC
The DNA here is from genome assembly GCA_028451465.1 of Erethizon dorsatum. Taxonomy (NCBI): domain Eukaryota; kingdom Metazoa; phylum Chordata; class Mammalia; order Rodentia; family Erethizontidae; genus Erethizon; species Erethizon dorsatum. The sequence continues at coordinate 148,527,273 of CM051823.1, forward strand.
TAAGGATAAAGTTTGATTTCTAAACTGTGATGATGCCTTTTTTAAAGTTAATAGTTATGTTGCCAATTTTGAAATTATATTGTTTTTGAAAATTCAAAGTGCAAATATTGAGATGGGAGAGTGAATTTAACTCTTATTTGGCATTGAAAGCCTCTGGCTGGCCTCACCCCAAAGCCCAGCCTTTGGAGGTTTCATAAGTAAAACTCTGCATGTATTCTAGTTACTCTGTACGTGCCTGGTTTCCCTTGTTACCCCAGATAGTAGCTTTAAGTGTTGGATGCCTGTAATCCTAGCACTATGGGAAGCTGAGGCAGGAGGATCACAAGTTCGAGTCCATCCTGGGCAAGTTAGCAATTTAATGAAATCCTGTCTCAAAATAAAAATAGGTGCCGGGTGTGGTGGTGCACACCTGTAATCCCAGCACTTGGGAGGCTGAGGCAGGAGGCTCACTGTGAGTTCAAGGCCAGCCTGGGCTACAAAGTGAGTTCAAGGCTAATCTGAACTGCATAGCAAAACCCTCTCTCTCTCAAAAACAAAAAAACAAAAAATCAGGGATGTAGCTTAGCACAAAAATCCTGGGTTCAATCTCCAGTATAGAAAGAAAAGAATTCATCCTGCAGCACATAAAAATGCTAATGTCTGTGATTTTACATGTGGTATCAATGGTTAGTTCCATAGCTTGTAACCTATGTAACACATCTAACCCTTGATTGTACATAACTCCCACTTAGTACTGTTTGTATAGAAAAATCAGAGTGGACTTTAAGTGCTGGGACTTGCAGGTATATTGGCAAGAGATGTAATTTTTTTGCATTAGCAGAGTGTCATTCTTTTTTTTTTTTTTTTTGTGGGTACCGGGGGTCGACCTCAGGACCTCGCATGCCAGCAGGTGCCCGTGCCGCTGAGCAATATCACCGGCCCTTTTTTCGTATGTGGGTACCGGGAGTCGAACTCAGGACCCCGCGCTTGCCAGGCAGGCGCTTATGCCGCTGAGCTATCTCACTGGCCCCCTGAGTGTCATTCTTTAGAGAACATAATTATGTGTTGCTCTCTGTCTCAGGGTGGCCTTGCTGTGCACTTGGGGTAGGACAGGTCTTATTCTGGGCCACTTGGCACTGGGGCAGATAGATTGCTTGCCTGCGTGTTTAAATGAGATGTGTCCCAGCTGGGTGTAGTGGCTCATGCCTGTAACCCCAGCCCTTGGGAGGCTGAGGCAGGAGGATCGCTGTGAGTTCGAGGCCAGCCTGGGCTCCATAATGAGTTCAAGTCAGCTTGCACTACATAGTGAGACCCTGTCTCAAAAAAAAGAAAAAAAAAGAGAGATGTGTCCCAAAGTCTAGTGCCATCTTGCCTTTTACTCCACCCTGCCCTTCATCCCAGGTCACTGTCACCGAGGCAGATGGAGCCACGTGAAGACTCCCTTTCCCATTCTCTGCCTTTGCCTCTTGACTTGTTTTGGTTTCTGTGCAGGCTTGCTCTTACCTACAGTCTGAAGTTACGAAACAGTCATGCCTCAGTGTCAACAAACGCCCAAAGCACTCTTCTCTGTTCACTGTGCCAGCGTCGACTGCACCCTCTCATTCATTCTTCCTCTCTGCTTTTGGCTCCTGTAGCAGTGTGTACCCTCTCCCCTCATCGGCTTTTCTCATGCCAGCCTTTAGCTCAGTCTGCACGCATGGAAAGGGCTTAATAGCAGCTTCCTGTGCTCTTTCAGGCTTGCTTGCTTCCCTTATTCATTCTGCAAATGGTTCTGGCAGGGTCAGTGCTGCTGAGGGTTGGGCTGAAGTGAGCAGGTCACACCTCTCTTCTTAGCCTGCCCTCTGACTAGCAGGGACGAGCACATCCTTTTTAAATTGTTTAATCGCTTTAATGTGTACATAATGATACATACTCACAAAATTTACACGGCTTATGTCATACCCAAACTGGCATATTGTACACCTACAACATTTTAGCAGTTTGCCTGAAGTGTTAAGAAAATCCTTATAAGAGCATGAGGTTCTGTTACACATACTCTGTGCTGTAGGCATAAGCATCATCCTCTTTCAATCTCTTTATCCAAGGTAATAAAACAGAAGGTTCACCTGCTGTAGCGTCCTCCGGCAGTGCCTCACTTGGCTCACACGTCTGAGATCTTATCAGCTTTGTCATAGCACTTTCCTGGTCACTGACCACATCTTCATCCTCTTTCCTCCTGTCTCCTCTCCGTCCTCTGTTTTGGCAGTTGAAGTACGTCCTTCTCCCCTCTTACCGCACTCGTCAGACCCAAAGACCAGAAAAGGATGCTCTTGGCGGAACAAGGCCCCTGGTGGCTTGTGTGCTGTGTGCGTTGTTCTTTGCCAGTTCTTCCAGATGAAAGCCCTGTTCCCATCTGCGCAGTGTTCTCATGAACGTGTGGAGAACGAGTCCAGGGTGTAGGGCCTGGCGAGAGTCACTCAGAATGCGCTCGGACCATGGCAGCTCGGCAGCACTCACCATTTGGGCTTCCACCTTTTTGGTGCAGAACTCTAATTTGAGCAAGATTAGTAAAAAAATTCCAGTGACTCCTCATGGTCTGGGACAGTGTATTTTCGAGCTACCTGTCCTAGGCATCCTTGCACGAAAGCCAGTGCAGTGAATAAAAGGTAGATGGAGCATGAAGGAGAAGGCCAGGCTCTGGGCTGGGTGAGAGCAAGGGTAGGATGCCCTCACAGAGGGCCCTGCCCGGCGGAATTTGGGGTGTGTCTCAGAGAATGCACCAGAGGCAGCCACAGGGACAGTGGGAAGAACATTCCAGTCAGCCGGAAAAAGACTCCTCAGTGAGCTGGAATGTGTAGTTGGAGTTGAGTGTGGCTGCAGGGATGAGGGTGATGGGCGTGGTTGGGACCTGATTTTGAAAGCTCTTTAGAGCAGCCTGAGGGAGCCACAGAGGGATTTTAAGCGGGTGATTGACTGTCTCGGTCCTGTTTATCACAGTGTGAATGATGCGTTGAGAAGGGAACAGTATTTAAGTGTTGCCGTGGGTGATGGGGTCCCCGCCGGGCTTCTAGTAGATTCTTGTGTGCTACGAGCAAAGAATTGGACGTGGCACAAGACAGTAAGGAAAAAGCTGCCAAGTTTAATGAAGTAACCAGGTGATGGTGTGCTCAGAGTGAGGGGCCCGCGCCGGAGGACAGGAAAATGGCACAGTGCTGAATCTGTTGGGTGTTAGAATTTAAAATGTTGTGCCTGGTTGAGGGTGCTTCCCGCTGGGTCTTCCGGAGCATGACTGACAGTGTGACGGACTGGGCGCTGGGCCACGTCAGCTGTGTCGAATGCAAGTGTCCTTCCCCACAGTTCACTCTGTTATAACCCGGTGCATGAACCTCTAATGAGCTTCAAGTGAAGAAAGGTCGCCTAGGTCTTGCCTGCAGGTCTCGCAAGCGTCATCCTGGTTTGGTAATTGGGCATCTTGCAAGGTGGGCCCAGGGGTCTTTGTCTTTCTTATTTCTGCCTCTGGGTAGCAGACCTTAGGACAAAGGTTCAGGTTCAGGTGAGTGGAGGGGAGCAGTCTCAAGCCCCAGCTGTACTGGCTTCATTAGAACGGAGGCAGGGAGCAGGGAAGCGTTGTGAACAAAGTTGAAATTGGAGACTGTGGGTGTCAGGCAGAGCGATACAGGTGTAGGGGGTGTAGGGGAAGGGCTTAAAGGATGGCTAGAGGGTAGTAACAACATGTGGAAAGCCTCAGTGTCAGTTTCACCTTCATGACATTAACCACATATATAGTTTTTCAAATCATATTGTAGCTCAACTTTCAAAACTTTGGTTAATAACTCTTTCTCCAGGATAAATTTTCTTAACTTGATTAACTTCTTAATATTTTAGAGTTATTACTACTGCTTAGTCGACTGCTACTGTCTTTTTCCCATTGCATCTTTGTTATTGTTGTTGTTTGTTTTTTGTTTTTTTGAGACAGGGTCTTGCTTTTTAGTGCAGGCTGGCCTTGAACTCAGTGTGTAGGCCTGGCTGGCCTTGAAATTGTGGCGATACTCCTGCCTCAGCCTCTCGAGTGCTGGCACTACAGGTGTGTGCTACCACGCCTGGCTCCTCATCGCATCTTGGTCAGTTAGTGTAAGAAACTTCACATTGAATGAAGTTTCAATATCATTTTTATTTTTTTCTTATGTCTTCCGGAAGAGAGGCTATGCTTTAGGAAAAATTAGACAAATTAAAATGAGAAAAAGGAAAGTTTATTCATGTTCATGCAACACTCTGTAATCATTCCTTGAAAAGGTAGCAAAGAAAGGTAATATTAATCTCATTTTAAAGTGAGGATAATAGTCTTGGACAGCTAAAAGAAAATCTATATGCAAAAAAGAGCCTGGAAAACTATTTCAGTGCAACTTTAATTGAAGAGTAGAATGTTTAATGTGACTCTGTGAAGATAATGTCATCCGATATTACTGATTTCAGCTTCAACAGAAAGGACAGGGTAAAATGCAAATTAAAAATAAATTAAGAGCAGATGTTGAAAAATACCTTTCATTTAGGGAATAATTAAATCTTGGAAAGGTCATTGGAGTTTAGTCAATAAAGCTAGGATGCTTAGACATCATAATTATTCAGCAAACAGATGCTTTTCTTACTGTGATGCTCTGTGGTGGAGGTTTTAGGAATAGGAGAAAGAAGAGGCTGGTTTCATCATGCTGTTTGAAGTTTCTTTCTTCAGATCCTCATATTCAGCAGAGTAACTTCAAATCCATTGTGTAAGCTGGTATTCTGGAAGTGGTGATTCCCTTAACTTTTATTTTTTCTTTTTGAGACAGGGTCTCACTGTGTAGTTCAGGCTGGCCTTGAACTCACTGTAGCCTATGCTTTCTTGGGATTCACAGCAGTCCTCCTGCCTCAGCCTCCAAAGTGCTGAGAATATAGGTGAACACCACCATGCCTGGCTCATTCCTTAACATTTAAGAAAATACAAAGGATCTCATTTAAAAGCTCTTGCAAGAATTGTGTATTGGCAATGCCTAAGTTTTTGGTTTGGGATCCTGCTCTTACTGCATGGCAGGCATTTGGATCCATACAGTGTGAAAGAGACACAAGTCCAGTTATCAAATACGTGTTGCCTAGATAGGGTGGTTACACAGGACTTTAAGAGAAGAACGTAAGCGGACAGGTACCCAGTTTTAAAGTAGAGCAGCACAGGTTGCTTTCTGAGCTCATGGAAGGGTATATGATCCTGTATCTCTAGGAGCCTCAGGAAAGGCACCTTGGAAGAGGATTCTATGGACAGATCTGGGGAAGAGTACAAGGTAGAGAGAGGTGGGGAGCGCTGTTAGGACAGATGAAATCAATGGCATCTCAGAGTTTCGGAGGCAAGAATTACGATTTACTCTCTTTGGCAGTGCTGGAGAATTAAGCTGGGACCAGTTAGTGAAGAGCGGGGTGTTAGGAGTTTGGATTGTACTGGAAGGGTAATGAGGGACCCCCAAAAGGGTTGAGACATTGAAAAAAATTTCTTGTGTACAGGAAATATTATATCAGATACACATAATTCCCTCATTAGACAATTATGAGCTATTCATATTTTGATATGTTGCTTTAGACCACACTTTATTTTGGTTTAAAAATTTTTTTCTTTGAGCTTTTTGAGATAGGGTTACACTGTACAGTTCAGGATGGCCTTGAACTCACTTTATAGCCCAGACTAATCTTGAACTTGCAGAGATCCTCCTGCCTCAGCCTCCTGAGTGCTGGGATTACAGGTGTGTGCCACCATGCCCAGTTTAGACCATACTTTAAAAAGCTAATTGCAGCAACATAGATGAGTCTCAAAAACAATTTGAGAGCCAGACGTGGTGGTGTACACTTGAAATCCCAGCACACAGGGGGCTGAGGCAGGAGGATTGCCATGAGTTCCAGGACAGCCTGGTTAACATAGTGAGCTCAAGGCCAGCCTAACCGGTATAGTGAGGCCCTGACTCAAAAAACCAAAACCAAAACAAAACAATTTTGAGTAGAAACAAAACTCAAGTTGCATAATATATTGAATGTATCATATGTATGTAAAGTCCAAGTTCTCCGCTGAAATGACTCTGTGCTGCTTATATATGCATAAATGTATAGCAAAATATAAAAATTGCATGGAAATTATAGACACTGAATTAAAGAGCTCGAGGACTTCTCTAGAGATAGTGAGAAGAGAGAGGAGGGTCTTCCACCGAGTACATAATACTGAATTTCTCAATAAAAGTAAAAATAGTATCAGAAACAAACCAGAAAAAATGTTAATGTGTCAAAACTGGGTAATGACTGTTGTAAGCCAAATCCTTGGGAAAAGAATTGGAGAGCTGTGTGTGCTTGAGAAGTGTTCCTGAAGGGAGGAGGAGGAAGGATTGATAGAAAAGTAGAGGCTGACCGATTGGATTTGGTCCAGCTCTAGCATGGAGAGGGGAGGACTGAGTTTTGGTGCCGGAAGAGACGAGGCTGGGGTCATGGTTGGGTGCTGTTGGGCGGCTGTTGCAGCTGAAGAATGAGAGATACTGGAGCCCAAACCGAGCTAGTGGCAGTGGGGAAGGAGGGAGAGGGGAGAGTTGAGAACCGCTGTCTCAGAAGCATTCAGACAGAAGTCCCCACTGCTGGGCTTAGGGCGAGCAGGCACAAAGTTTTCTGAAGGACAAAATCTGTGATAATGTTTGACCCAGTTTTGCATATAATGAATTTTTATTTGTTGATGAATCTTTCCCTTTTGTTGCTAAAAGTGGAAAATAATCAGCCACAAATTACTAATTAACAATCTGGTTCAGATTTTATTTTTTAATTAATGGAACTTATGCTTCATCAAGCTCAGGTGGTATGGGTATCACAGTGCTTTCTTTTTTTCTGACATCAAAGGAAATTTCACCAAAAAATGCTGCTGTTCTTGGCGTAACCACCTTTCACGTGGCTTCTTTTCCCCAGCCCTCACAGTCCTGGGAAGGTGAGGCAGTGTCTCCTCGCGTCTCCTCCGTGTCCACACCAGAGCTCCCCTCTAACCAGCCTCTCTGTGAGGTGTCCCTTCCTTCCCCACCACTCTCTGTCCTTCCTTAGTGGCCTCAGCTCTTGCGTCATTGTCACTCTCCAGAGGTTGCTGTCGTCTCAGTAGAGATGTTGGTGAGCCCTCCAGCACTGTGCCATCTTCATTCCTGAGCTTTTCTTTCTCGTCATCTTGTCTTCCACTCTGTGGTTCCATCCTGTCCCAGACCATGCCATCATTTAGGACGACCGCCTCTTCATGATCTGCATTCCAGGTGTTCCACTTTCTGCCCACCGTGTCTTCTGTTTTTTTGCTCACTTCTTTTTGTAATTCCAGCAATCGCTGCCTCCACGGAGGTCTCTAATCCATTGATTCTATGACCATCGTGCTTTCTCTTTTTTCACGTCATGTCCTGTTTCGGCTCTTCCTTAGATTCCAGCGTCAATCACAGTCAGTCCATTGCACATGTCTTCAAATTCCTTGCCTTTCTAGTTGCATCAAAGCTGTGCCAAACTCCACGCCTGGTTAAGTCGCATCCTTCTCCCTGATCTGAGTTTCCTTGCAGAGGAACGGGGCTGTAGTGAAACACCCAGCCGTACCTCTCAGTACAGCTCATGATTGTGGGGAGACCTTCATGCTGCTGGACAGTACCCCTTGCTGTCACAGGCGATCCTTTCACACTGTCTCCTCTCTCCTGAAATACCCGCCCCTTCTTCCCCATCCTGACTCTCAGCCGATGAGATGCCTACTGTTGTCTGAAGAAAACTGAAGCAAACTGCAGTGGAACCTGTGTGCATCTATCTCAGCCAGACTGGATGCGAGGCCCCAGGGTCACCCAGCATGGTGGACGCGCTGTCCTATCCTCTTAGTTACGCAATAGTTTCCCTTCTCTCCTCTCCATCCCTGCTGTCTCCCCATTAGTAGATCCTCTTCCATCAGCGCCAAGGATGCTTTTGATTTTCTTCTTCTAAGAAAATTTCAGTCTTCATCTCTTGTCTCTGCAGCTACCACCTATTTTCTGCTTCCCTTAACGAAAGAGTTCCTCAAGTGTTTGATACGCCAACAATTGCAATTCCTCTCCTCTGCTCTCTCTTAAAAACACTCAAGTCAGGCGTAGCCCCTCCTGGTCCACCAAACCAGTCTCATCCAAGCTCCTCGAGATCTCCGTGTTGGAAATCGCCACACAGCTTACTTGAGCCCTTGGTAGATGGCCTGGGTTGATCACTCCCTCCCTCCAGGCACCCTTCCTTCCTTTGTCCTCTAGGTCACACCACATGCTCCTGCTTTCCCTCTTGCTTTCTGTTTTTGCTGTACGGGAGTTGAACACAGGCCTCAGGCATGCGAGGCAAGTGCTCTACTACTGAGCTTCACCCCCCGCCCCCGTTTACTTTTTACTGTGAGATAAGCTTTCACTATCTCAAAGGCTGGCCTTCAACTTGCAGTCCTCCAGTCTCAGCCTCCCAAGTAGCTAGGATGACAGGCGTGAGCCGCTGCTCTAGGTTAACTTCATTTTTTGCAGATTCTTCCTGTGGGTGTTGGAGGGCCAGGGCACTGTCCTTGGTCCTTGTCTGTTACCACCACTCACTTGCCCTGTCACCTCGCCCGTCTCCCAGTCTTCAGTACTATCTGAACGCTGGACTTAACGTTTCTCTCTGGTCCGGATTTCCCCCCTTGAACTGCATACTTACATTCCAGCTGTGCTCTCAGCCTCCCTGCTTGGAGGCCCAAATCTGGAAACATGAACTCTCAATCTCCCCTTCACCCAAAGCAGTCTTGCCTGTGTCTGATAGAGGCAACTTGATTCTTTCAACTGCTCAGGGCCCAAATTTCACAATCATTCTCCTGGTCTTTTCTTTCTCTTATACCCACATCTAGCCCATCAGCCAGACCTCCTGGCTCTATTTTCCAAATATTGTTTATGTAGCACCTGGGCACATTTTAACATCTCTACTGCTTCTGCCCTGGCCTGGGCCACCATCTCTGTTGCCTGGATTTCTGCATTTGTCTTTTAACTGGTTTCCCTGCTTCTGCCCTTGGCCAGTGCTGTCCTTTGGATATGCCCCCCAAATTTCATATGTTAGAAACCTAAGCCCTGAATTCACATGGGAGGTGATTTGGTCAGGAAGATTCTACCCTCGTGAATGGATTTATCCACTTCTGGGTTAGTGGAGTATGGAGGGAGTGGCTTTGTAATAGTGAGCTCACTTTGCACACTTTGTTTCTTTGAGCTCTGTTGGGCACATTTGCTCTGTCTCCAAAAATGATGCCCTATGCCATATTAGGATGTAGCAAGAAAGTCTAAACTGAATATTTTTTTCTTTATAAATTACCAAGACTCAGGCATTCTATGATAGCAGCAGAAAAGAGACTAGGACATCCCACCAAGACTGGTCTCAAGCCAGCTGTACAGTGATCTTTAAAGCAGAAGTAGACCGTACTACCTCAGGTTGGCCACTCTGTAACGACTCCCCACTGTACTTACAATGAAAGCTAAAGACCTTCAGTGGTCTGCAGGGGCAAGGTGATCCTGCCGGGCTTCCTCTCCTGCTTACTCCTGTGTGCCCATCGTGTCCCACAGGCATCTCCCAGGTTAGGGCTTTTGCCCGGGAGCTCTTCCAGCTGATACTCGTCCATGCGACTGATGCCTGTCTCTCGGAGACCTGCCTGACTACCTGGTCACAACAGCACCTTCCATCCACTGTGCATGGCTTTCTCTTTTTGCAAATCTCTTCCTCTCTGACAGCCTTGTTATTAATTTATTGCGCATGCTGCCGTCTCTTCCTGCTGGAATGTAAACTGCACGAGGGGGCAGGTATTTGGTCTGGGTTGAATCGTGAGTATTTAGAATGGTGCCTGGTACGCAGTGTGTGCTTGATAAATCTATGTTGAGTGAATAAACAAATGGCATTCTTTATTGCTTTCAACATGTATGCAATGCCTGAGGCAAATATCAGTTAAATCCTGATTGTGTCTTTATCGTATTGATTGATTTGCTCCATGCCAGTCTTTGACCATGTTTCCCTAACGCTGATGACAGATGCCTTGGTGTTATTTCAGCAGTCAGACACGAAACGAGAAGACTGAAGTCAGTGTAAAGCGTCTATATCTCAGTGTATGCTTGCCAACAGTCTTTACTTCTTCAAGATTGTCCTTTATTCTGCGACTGTATTAGGTTATTTTGGCATAAAAAATGCTCATTTAATGAGATGGTGATAATAGATGTGAGATAGATAAGAGAATTCTACTTGGGAAGCATTCTTCAAATAACTAAGTACTCAGAAAGGGAGTTAGATAGGGTCTTGAAAGATGTGACCACTTCCCTTTGTTACGTGATTTTTACTTTTAATTTTTTTTTTGCCTTGGAACGTCTTTCCCCAAATGAGGCTCATTTTAGGAAAGTGACAATCTGACAGGCAGAATGTGGCTTTCTAAACAGCAAGATTTGGGGGTGTTGACAGTGACAGGCAGGTGGTCCACCCCAGCTTGAGGGTCACTCATGTTTTTTGGGACATAATTTTTTTTTTTTTAATGTGGGTGTCAGGAGTGGACCTCATGACCTTGCGCTTGCCAGCAGGCACTAGTGCTGCTGAGCAATATCACCGGCCCTTTTTTCCTTTGTATGTGGGTACCGGGAGTCGAACTCAGGACCTCGTGCTTGCCGGGCAGGTGCTTATGCCGCTGAGCTATCTCACTGGCCCTGGGACATAGTTTATAATCACTGCTTCAGTTGCTAAGTTCTCAGAAACCTGGGTGTTCTATTAAAAAGAGTTTACCTTAACGTCAGAGAGGAGCCAGGTTCTCGGTTTGGCTCTGCAGAGAACGCCCAGTTGTGTGACCTTGGGTGAGTCACCCAGTCCCTCTGCACAGTTAGTGGAGTTGTTTGTTTGTGAGGTTAGGAGCAGGGAGCGGACGGCCGCACAATCTGGAAAGCCAGATTGCTGATGTGCAACTGTGAAAGCCATGTTTGGGAAGGGCTCGGTTTGGTTGCCTTCTTCCTCATCTCTGGAGCTCCTGTTTGGTCTGCAGTGATCTTGTAACCTTCCCAAGTATTCCACACACTTGGGATCTTGCCAGTGGAACTGCTATTGGGATTATAGAAGGGATTATATGATGGCATTTGGGATAAGCGTTATATCTCTAAATTGAGTTTGGTGTTGGGTACAACATATTATTTTACACATTATTGAAAAGGAAGAGTAAGAAAAGTCCTGCAGGAGCTCAGCAATTTTTTTTAGCACTGTCTTGTGAGGATACTGGAGGGAACGGCTCAGAGCAGTGTCAAGTGATGTGGGCTTGAATTCAGTCATGGCTGTGTCCCAGCTGTGTGAACTTGGGGCAGTTGCTTAGCTGCTCCATGCCCGAGCTGCCTATCAGTAAAGGGGGGATAGTAATAGTGCCTACATCTTACATTTTAAAAATTTAATGAATTGATATATGTAAAGCAATTTGGTGCCTAGAAGCACTTAATACATGTTAGCTGTTCCTGCCACACAAATACTTCCTATAATGTGGGTGTCCTTTCCAATTTTAAAATAAGCATGTAAAATTTTTTTGGTCATGTTGCACAAATAAAATTATGGGGTTTTGTTTTGTTTCTGCTTTTTCAATAAGAACTCCTTCTATTAAGCATTTTCAGGTCATTTCGTAGACTTTCAGGACATTTCATAGACTGTGATTCACATGTGGAATTCTTTTAATTTTCTTCTGTGTTACTTATTTATTTTTTGAGACAGGGTCTTGCTGTGTAGTTCAGGCTGGCTTTGAGCTCACTGTTTAGTCCAGGCTGGTCTCGAACTTGTGGATCCTCCTGCCTCAGCCTCTGGAGTGCTGGGATTACAGGCCTGTGCCACCATGCCCTGCTACTTCCGTATTATTTATTAATGAATTTTTTTCTGGTAGGAGTTTTGAAAATGTAACTGCATGATACAGTGTCTCTCCTCTCCTCCTCTCTCCTCTTTCTCCTTCTCCTCTTCTTTTTCCTCTCTCCTTCCCTCTCTCTCTCTCCCTCCCTCCTTGCCAAATATTTTCCACAAGCATTATCTTTGAATCATTTGTGCCTGTGTTAGAGAGAGGCTAAGCGGGTGTGCTAAAGAAACCTCAAAATACGGTGACCCAGATGCAGCCAAAGTTGATTTCTCTCGCACCTTACAGTTCAGAGTTGGCAGCTGCTGTAGAGTGGGTGAGTGGCTCTGGTCCACGTGGTCTCTCAGTGGATCTGAATTCAATCAAATGTGCCCAGCTTGCAGGCTCCCATTCGTCTCCCCATGCTGGCTGCACTCTGCACTGAGAAGGGCTTCGCACCTGGTCACCTGCTCAAACATCCCTGGTCTCCTTCCCTAACCCACTTGCAGCAGGGGCGGTCGGTCCTGGGGCTGGGAGCTCAGTGCTCATTTGATCACAGGTTAGAGATCCTGGGTCCCTGGGCCGTGCTGTAGAAGGAGCTGAATGGCTCTGGGCACGTTTGTCCCCGGATCCTGTGATCTCTCAAAGGTGGTGAGCAGGAGGTCCTCTCAGATGCAAGGGTTCAGACAGAGTCCTTTCTTGGCTAGGTCTAAGGGCGATCCTAGAAAGAGAACCATTATTACATGGATTCAGATCTCAACCTTTTTCACTTTCCCATGTTTCCACTTCATTAATATTCATCTGTACCATTCCTAATATACAGATCATATATTTAATTCACTCGGGGGAGAATATCTTTGAAACGAAATGGAGTGTCATTTTAGTGGATGCCAAGGGCGGGAAGGAACAGGGAAGAAGGCTGGAGAGTCTTCACTTATTTAGCTTAAGGTTTTCAACAGTTTAAAAAAGAAAACAAAACCTCCGAGTGGCCCTTGTGATTCCATGGCAGTGTGCCCGGACTCAGGGAGCCAGTATCTGGGAACGAACACTGCATTCACTCCAGTGAAATTGAGAAATAAAAAGTGACTGAACAAGTCCTGAGAGTGTGGCAAGTGAAGTCCTGTGGAGGGTGGGTTCGCGAGTATCCTTTCTGCTCAGCCAGCCTGGACCTGGGACACGGATTCTAAGCTGTCCCATGGGCAGAGCCACTGCCGCACTGAGAGATCCTGACAGTCTGCTGATAGCAAGTTTCCGAGGTACCTGAAAGTCTAGTGCGCACAACTCTCCTTGGTTGACCAGCAAGCGCTGCCTCTTTCAACTTGGATCATGATCCAAACTCTTAATCCTTTATCCAAAACTCTAGGAACCAGGGTTGGGGGTAGCTCAGGGGTAGAATGTTTGCCTGCATGTGCAAGGACCTGAGTTTGATCCCCAGCACCGAATAAACAAACACAGGGGTGGGGCATGGTGGTGCATGTGGAGGATCCCTGCAAGTTCAAGGCCAGCCCCGGCTACATAGTGAGACTGTCTCAAACAAAACAAAAACCTTGGAACCTCCTAGGGTTTTCTTTTTTCATTTCCAAAAAGTTATGATACATATTCCATACATTACGTAATACTGTATTTCCCTGGAGACTGTGGAGCACCACCCTGAAATTAAATATACTGCTATTTCTGCATGAAAATGTATGAGTATTTACACTAAGTGGGACACAAACAAGGTTATTATTAAAAAACTTCAGCTCAGATCGTGTTTTGCTGCCAAATGGGTTATGAAAAAAACCCCTTGGTTTCAAGAGCTCTTCAGACCCTGGCGCCGGGATGAGGGGTTGCGCATCTGTAGTGATAACTGTTTATTCAGCGTTTCCTCCATGCTGCTGTACATACGTTGCGTGATCAGACCCAGGAAGACCCAGGAAGAAGACACTTCATTATCCTTATTATCCTTACAACCTTTTTTTTTTTTTGATCTTTTGAGACAGGATCTCACTATGTAGTTTAGACTGGTCTTGAACTCACTATGTAGTTTAGACTGGCCTTGAACTCATGGCAATCTTCCTGCTTCAGCCTAGTACTGGGATTACAGGTGTGTGCCACCAGGTCTGGCCAATTTTTTTTTTTTTTTTTTAACAGATAAGGAAGCTGAATACTTAGTGGTAGAGGAAGGATCATGGAGCTATAAAGTGCCATGGGATGCGCTGTTTCTTAGGAGATGCAGGAGTCCTCTGCTTGCCTGTAGACTCCGCCTGCCTGCCTGTAGACTGCCCTCTTCCTACAGCTTCATGGTGCTGCCAGGCCTGGCAGAGGCAGTGGGTCAGGGTGCTGCTCCAGCACGGCTGGCAGCATGGGCAGCTGTGGGGTGAGGTGCAGGGAAGAGGGGAAGGGTCGTGTGCAGGGAGGGGAAGCTGGCTGTCGGCTGAGGTCTGCCCCGCAGCTGGTGCAGGGCCCAACTCCAGACGCTCGTCGCTGTTCTCCTGGGGCAGTTGCTGTTATGTGTTGCTGTTCTGTGCAGTATTTTGCTTTTGCGAGTATCAGGTGTGGCAGCCCCTTTGCGTGGACATGTGGACAAGGCGCCCCCACCTGAGGGGCAGTCATATGGGCACACTGCTTAGTGTTCTTTCCTCTGTGCCACTGTGGTGGCTGGATTGAGCCCTGTTTGCCACCATGGCTGGGGTAGTAGGACTCTACCTGTAAACCACTTTATACGAGGTGGAAGCCTTGGGGTCTGGGGGATTCTCGTTTGACAAATGAAGATGCTGGGGCTGTGTTAGCTGCTCAAGGTTGTCTGAAACAGTGGCTTGTGGCTCTATTGTTGTCCCTGGAGGCTGTGCCTTGTCTTCCCTCCTCTGAGAGGGAAGAGGCAGCAAGGGGATTTCTGGACATGTTTCCCCCAAGTATGTCGTTCTTTGTTATGTTCTCATCTGTGAATTATAATAAAAGTGGACAGACCAAGGCACCGTGGGGAGGGGTAAAAAAGTCATTCCCACCAGGGGCTGGGGTCTAGCTCGGTGGTCAAGTGAAGTGCTTGACTAGGTGGTGAGAGGTCTGGATTTAATCCCCAGCACCACACAGACACACAGACACACGCACACACGCACACACACACTAGACTGACAGTGGTTCCTAATTGGACATACATGGCATTTGGTGGCTCTTACTGGCTCCAGAACTCTCATTAGCTAAGTGGATGTGGCCTGTGTCACACTGGGCCCAGTGTGGTTGCCGTGTGAGTTGGGAAACACTCATGTTTAAAGAAAGCATCGGAAATTAGAAAGTCTGGGTGAATGTACTAGTCTACCAGTTGCTTTGTTTGCAGTATCTTCATTTACATTACCTCCACTTAAAATTAAACATAATCTGTTAAACTTTTACTTCAAGTAATGTACGGGTCCAGGAGCCTTAGCCAAAATCAATTTTTTTTTTTTTTTAACAGGAAGCATCTGGATGTACATTAACTTTTAAAATTGTAACCAGTTAATTACACCATAAAAACTAGCATTGTGTGAACTAATTGATTGCTTGCTAAACCCAGAGCACATGAGGAAAATTAATTTTAGATGGAGAAAATACTTCCTAAAAAAATCCAGAGGGAGGCAGAGCGCGAAGTGTGGTGTGAGCCTTTTCAGGTATTATATTTCTCCTGCTCCCAGCAGTACATCTGTAGGCGAGATACACTTGTTTCTGTTTCACAGATGACAGTGTGACTCAGTTTTTGTCATGTTTAGAAAATATACATCCCTTTCTGTTCCAAATTCTTATAGAAAGTCACATGAGAAGTCAGATTTTGGGGAAAAACGTTCAGAGAAGGAAAGAAGCACGTTGATTGCTGATGAAATTCTGCCCGCCTGACATAAGGCGCCCTGTCCGGTTGTTAACCTTGGGAGGCAAATGAGTCTCAAAGTGTGTCACCTTAGGCATAGCAATGAGAACAATGGTTAGTTACAAGGTTGACAGTGTCTGTAAATTTTCAAAAGTGCATTTGTTAAAGTTGAGGGACGTTTTTAAAAATTCCTGGTCTGGAAGTTCCTCGAAACCTTTTCCCTTAGAACCTCATAAATGGGACAAAGAACGACAGAGACAGGTACTTCATCAGCTGTAAGTGATATCAAGATTAGTAGAACTCTGACTTGTGGCAGAGTAAGCCAGGTGCAGATAAATGAAATCATTTAAAAAAAGTAGAGACCAGGAGGAGGTTCTCCAGTGGTTTGCTTTAATCTAGAAGCAAATTTAAACTTTTTTCCTAGTGTGTTGATAAATTGCCAGGTTTTTGTAATAGGATGATAAGACCTACTTTTACTTCTCATAAATTCACTTTCCAGAGTAGTTCTCACACTTTCCTATCAAGGAACCCTTTGATATTTGATCAGGTCTCACAGTACTTTTTCCATAGTGGTGTGTAAATTTCTCCTTGCGCTCTCGGTAAATCTTAATGTAGCATTCTTTTTGGGTTTTCTCTTTTCTGTCCTCTCTCTTCCTGGAAATAGTTTCCGGATGGGATGTTTTCTTTTCACAAACCTCAAATCTGTCTGTTACCATTTTTTGACCTATTATTTCTTTTCTATGCTTCATTTTGGCTCAGGTACTCTGCTTTTAGGATTTTTAAAAAATACCCTGTGATATATACAGAAAATTCTTGGCAGCCAATTAGGAGCTCGCTGGATAACACTGTTGAGGATAAATTGCTGTGGATTTCTCTCTGACGCCAAATTCTTTAAGGAAACATTTTCCTTCAGGGTATTCCTTCTTTCTTACTCTGTAATTTTATTTAGGGAACACCAAGTCATCAAGTATTGCTCTGTTTAGTTCCCTTATAATGTCTATTGAAAAAATACATAGGCTTGTTTTAAAAAACGTGTGAACTAAAATAAAACTTCATAATATGTACTTAGGCTTTTTTTTTTTTTTTTTTTTTACTACTCTTATCCTGGGTTGCATGAATTTCATCCTTTCAATGTCAGGGCCCCATGTCATGTGTCTGTCAGGCTGCTGGATTGTGGGTCGGCATTGTCCTTGGAATTCCCATTTTGGGGATGCCGGGATTTCAGTATTTGCCTGATGGCTTTTGCCAGAGACTTTGACACTTAGGGATTTTTGGACTTAGGTTATTGTCCCTTAGAATAACCTGGGTGACTACCTTCCTTCCATTTCCTGTCTTCATGATCACTTCTGTAAACAAGGGGGGCCAGCAGCTTTTCATGCAGAATTTTGTATACAGGATTTATTTGAAACCTGGAGTGTCTCTACCTTCAATTTTTGGTTCCAAGTTATTTAAAGTAAAAATTGAAGGTGTAAAATCTAGGGACCAAGTAGAATAAAAATAACAGGTGTTCTGTTTTGATGGACCTCTGGCGTTGTGAAGATTAAATGAGTTAAGTGTTTGACCTGTATTGTTAGAGGCTATTGCCTTTGTCCTTGTCATTACTATCATTATTTCTTTTTACCATTCCTGCTCTGTTTTCCCTTCTTTGTGTCATTTGCTCTTGACTTTCTGCAGGTTGTCAATGGGGACAGAGGGGATGTCTGACCCAAGTTACTGGGCCTGGCTGAATGGACTTGGACTTATGTTTTAGGCCACTATTTTTGCAAATAATAAAACAACAATGGATTACTAAAGTTATTTATAATTATTCTTAATTGTGATCAATCATCTTTGTAATTATTATGAAATAAATGATAAATTGGCTGGAATGTGCCTGTGCTTAGACAAACACAATTGGACATTCTAGTTAGATTTCACTGTGTGAAAGTAAGGGAACAACGGGGATTCTGTGGCAAAGGACTGCTTCTCCTAGGTAGGATTACAGATGTAGAATCATTAATCAAGGAAATTACTACTGTGCAAACTGCTCCCCACCCTTCTCTTCAGTCCTGGTGTGAGTTGTCTGCGATTGGATTGATGATGAACAAGCATACGTCTCATTTAACCCTGGAACATTGGCCCAAGTTGGCTTTTACAAATCTGTTGAGTACCTTCCCACCTCCCGCAAATCTTTCGGTGCCTTATTTATCAAATTCTCTTACTGCCTCTCCCTGCTCCTGGGGATGGGGTCGGGGACTGTGCTGCCTGGGTGCACGCAAATAAGCTGACTGTGCAGCTGAGGCTGGAGGGGTCCAGCTGTTTGGCATCCGCTGATAATTTTAATCATCCCCATCTCATCGTATTAAATGCATTTGCACATATTTTAACGCTTGCTTGATTTTTAACCTGAAACACTGTTATGGTTTGGATCTTAGGTATGGATCTCCCAAAGGCCCATCTGTTAAAGGTTTGGTTGCCAGCCTAAGGTGTTGTTGGGAGGTGGTGGAGCCTTTAGGAGGTGGGGCCTGGTGGGAGGAAGTAAGGTCATAGGGGGCGTGGTCTTGAAGGGCTTTTGGGACCTTGGTCCCTTCCTCCCAATCTCTTTGCTTCTTGGTCACTGTGAGGTGAGCAGCTTTGCTCCACCACACCCTCCTCACCAGCCATCACATTCTGCCTCACCGCTGGTCCCACAGTAGCAGTGGATGAGACCTATAAAACTATGAGCCAAAATAAACCTTTCCTCCTTTAAATCAATTATCCCAGGTATTTTGCCACAGTTCTGGAAAGCTCACCAACACAGAGATGATATGAAATAATCACATATGTAAGAAGTATTGCTGCAATAGGAAGCATAGCTTACTGATTTTTGCATGCTATGTTCATCACTGTTTTACTGCTTTACTGTTACACACCCCTTATACATACGTGTTTGTATACATATGCACATACACGCATATACCTATATGTATATAATGTGTATATGTACATAGTGCACACACACAAATTCACTTAATTATCACAGTAATCCTCAGAAAGAGGCACTCTTATTACCCTCATTTTACAGACAGGGAGCCGAGACACAGGCTAGTTAAATGGCTTACCTGGCGTACCTCAGTAGTGGGTGACAGATCTGGAATTTAAGCCCAGCTAGCCATGCCACCCTCTTTATCACTCCCCTGCAGTGCTTCTCAATGCTTAGTCTCTTAACTCCAAGCAAATAATGTAGTGAATATTACGAAAAAGGATAAGAATCAGAGGTACGAGCTCAACAGGACAGGTTTATTGCAGAAGAAACCTGAGAGGGACCGCTGTGGCACTGAGACCAGACGAGCTGCTCTCATACGGTCAATGGGGGCTTTTGTAGGGCCATGGGGAGGGAAGTTCAGTGAGGGGGGCTGTGGCTCCCTGTTGAGAACAAGGCTTACGGTCATGGTTGCCCAAGGAGGAGGCTTGGGGAAGCGCAGGAGTGGTGGCTCCTATCAGTAGCAGGGCTGACCTTGTTAGGAGTCCCCAGGTGCAGCTGTGCCAGGAGGGGGCGGTGTAAAGAGGTCTCTGACCAGGATGGTGGTGGTCAGGTTCCTTTTTTGTTTTTAACGTGGGTACCAGGGGTCGAACTCAGGAGCTGGCACTTGCCAGCATGCGCTTGTGCTGCTGAGCAATATCACTGCCCTTGTTTTCCTTTGTATGTGGGGACCAGGGGTCGAACTCAGGACCTTGCGCTTGCCAGCAGGCGCTTGTGCCACTGAGCCATCTCACCGGCCCTGATTCCTTTAGCAAATAAGCTTGCAGTTATTTTATTATGAGACGGACAAAAAAAATGGAACCTGGTCTCTGTTTCTCACCATATATGTGTTATTTCTCTTTTTTTGCATGTGGCTGTTTCTTTTTGTTAAAGATTTTGCTTCTCTGGATGTCTGCGTGATCTTGTTGGCTCCCTGCATAGTGCCTGGTGGTGCATCTGTGATATCTCCAGATCATGGGTGGCTTTTCACAAATGCTTTGCAGGTCACCTTAGGACCAGGCATTTATTTTCACCACTGAACCCCTCCCTTGCCTCATCACCAAGGGTTTCCATGTTTCCTTGATAGCTGTGGGAATTGAAGAAACTTGACTCAGAATGTCCACACAGGGTCCCACTAAAGGAGACTGACATTTCGGTGGGTCACATGGTGGAGAAGAAGTAAAAGTAGATTTCTTGGGCTATTTGAAGTCGCTGCCTCAAGCAGTTTTGGCACATAGGGACTCTGCGCCTGTACGAAGGATTAACGCACAGAGTACTCGAAGACAAGGATCTGTAGAATGTTGAGTTTGATCCTTTTCAAAGGCTAATCCTGTGTCCTGTTTAAATATGGAAAGTGGCACAATTCTGGCTTGCCTAGCGGTTCAAAATCTAGTGCCCACATTTCAGTAACAAAGATGTGTGCAGCTGTGCAGGATTACCTCGGCGATGGTATTTATTTATTTTACATTGGTAATTCTTAAATTTGGTGATTTGATTGATAATAGTTCCTCTGGGAGGCTATCAAATAGGCACAACCACTGTGTAAATTTTGAATTAAATAATATGTTATTTGTAAGTATTATAACATTATTCATCTCCATGCCTCTTATCAAGATTAATAGAGGGCCGGTGAGATGGCTCAGCGGCATAAGCGCCTGCCTGGCAAGCGTGAGGTCCTGAGTTCGACTCCCGGTACCCACATATAGAAAAAGGGCCGGTGATATTGCTCAGCAGCACGGGAGCCTGCTGGTAGGCGTGCGAGGTCCTGAGTTTGACCCCCGGTACCCACACACACACAAAAAAGATTAATTGAATATTACACTTAACAGAATTTTGTCATTTGAACATCACAACAGTATTCCCTCCCTCAAATTCGTGATGGGATAGAAAAAGGCGAGGAGACAGTTGTGTGATTATCTGTTTTGAATTTTAGGGGATATTAAATATTCTTGGGTTAGAATCCATGCAGCACAACATAAAATTTTTATTTTGCATTAAAGTTTTACATGACTTAGTGATCATTACCTTTGTTTTTTTCTGAAGCTTTCTCAGAAACTTTAAGGTTTAAAGAAAACAAAGGAAAGAACACCTTGTTAGTTTTTTTCTGTCATGTAGTATCGTTTTTGTAATATGTTATACATATTTTACGACATGTGCAAATTTTTTTTAAGTTTCTGTGACTTCTCGTGGGTTAATGAAATTGGTTGTATGTAAAGTCTAAACCAAGAAATTTGGGCGGTAGCTTGCAATTTTATGAATATGCTGGAAAACCTTACTTTGTTAGCTTGAGCAGTTTCCTCTCTCCTTAGGTAGCCATTAACAATTTCACTGGGTTTTATGGATGTTGTTAGTTTCTAACTGTGAAGCTCTTTCTAGTCTAAAAGTCAGTCTTGAGAAGTTTCTCCTTGTGAGCACCTTATTGTCAGAAATGCACGTGCTCCCTTTCACCAGGACGGGAAGTGCTTTTTGTTTTCGGTAATTGTAGGCAGGCCTTTCTGTGGGTCAGCAGGCTCTGTAGACCTTTACAGAAACTTCTGCTTTGAGTGTTTTTCCCTTTCATTCTTAATATTCTCAATATACTTACAAACATTTTTTTTTTTTTTTTTTTTTTTTTTTTATTTTAAAGAGAAGAAAAAACAAAACAAATCAAAAGAAGAACAAATTTTCAAAACAACATATTAGGAGGGTAATAATGGTTAATACATTACGTATTACTATCTTTAAGTTAGTTATTCAGGACACCAGACATTAGCATTCAATTGTCCAAACATTATTGGCACAAACCTTACTCTTCAATGAACTAAGTAAAAATGGTAGTGTATCTATCTTAACCATCTTATATATATATATATATACACAATTTTTTTCCCTTTCCCTTCTTTCTTTTCCCTATTCCAGTCTCTCTTTCCTTTTGACCAGTTTCTTTTTGATTCACCATGTCTATTGTACATTTTGGATCTTATTTACTCTTTCAGTTTCTCATACCAGAGAGATAATACGATGCTTACACATGTGCTTCTGGTTTATTTCACTTATGAGTATTTTCTCGAGTTGCATCCATTTACCTATAAAAGTCTCCAGTTTATCCTTCTTTATGGCTGAATAGTACTCCATTGTATAAAAATACCACATCTTTCTTATCCATTCCTCAGACATTTTTTTAATTTAGTAAATGTAGATGAACTTTGAGTTTCTGGGTTTATTTTAGCACACATTTTCAGAGATCAAATGTATTTAAAATTTTAATAAAGTTTTCACGCAGTTCAGGATTTTCAGTACATAAACTGAATCTGCATTGAGGTCCCAAGATAGCAGCTGTAATTTGACTGTATTGAATTACTAAGTGTAAAGTGAAACTTCACATTTGAAAATAGGGGAGAATAACTTTAGGCTGTAGCTATAAAATTTCCCTATATGTGAAATCACTGAAATCCTATTGTACATTGAAGTCAGATTTTAAATGGGACCTAATCATGCAGCAAATAATTAGCCAATAGTTACCAGCTAATGTTATTAACATGACTGTACAAAGTCTGGTTTTGGCCGTTAAATATTCGTCAAGGCCATCTTTTGGTTTTTGCAACCGTGAGAACCATGTCCTGCCTGCACACTGTCACCATGGAAATCAGTGCCAGGTCTGTAGCGATGGGACCATTTTTGGAGTCTTCCTGATTGTAAATTGAAGAGAGCAGAAGTTGTGACGAAGTAGTAGAGTGAGTTGTGTTTAACACTGCTTGTTGTCATACTGCTATGCTAACTGCAGTAAAAGAACAAGAGAATAAACTCGTGGCCAAAGGGAAGTGGAGTGGAGGTAACTGGTGGGAGAGGCATCGTGTGTTGGAAGACGCTGTAGCCGGAGCGTCCCCCAGGGTTCACTGTGATCGCAGGCTTGGTCTACAGGTGGCACTGTTGGGGGGTGGAGCCTTTGAGAGTGGGGCCTGCCACTGAGGACAAGGTAGTTGCTCTTTGAAGGCTGCTCTCATGTGATCCCTTGAGAGAGGGATGTTATAAAAGGAGCGAGTCTCGCTCCTGTCCTCTTTGCTCCTGGTTCGAGACGTAATCCCACACCCCCCGCCCCTGACCTGCTGTGTAGACCATGAGATGCTGCAGCCTGTATTGTGCTGTTTGGAGTCTGAACCTTCAAAGGTGTGAGCTAACGGAACCTTCTTTTCTTCATAAGCAGTGTGCCTCTGGTCTTTGTTAGAGCCCTGAAAAGCTAGTGGAGGATAATGGTGGCGTCCTAGCTGCTGGGAGGACCAGGGGAATGGTCACGGTGGCCTCCTGATGCACCTCACAGACTGCACGCTATTGGACTGAGTCCACAAAAATGTGAGAGAACTTTGGGGCTAGAAATTGGAGGTTTGGTTGAGAATCTCTAAATGGTGCATTCTGACTGCCAGGTCTTTCCCCTTCTACTCCACCTGCACTGGAGAACAGATGTTTATATGTTACCTGGAGAAATGGAACTCAAACTTGGGATTCCTGGCCAGAGAGGATAGCAAGGCTCTTATTTGACATCAGGAAGATGAAATGGCACCAGGATATCCCCAAATTCCTGAAGCTGTATGCCTCCCCTTGTCTACCATCCCTACTGATTGAAGTATGCTTTTGCTGGGAGTGTCAGTTACAGTGTGTAAACTGATCTTTCTCTTTGGAGCGCACCGGAGAGCAGGTGACACTGCGCCTGCTGGCCACTATGCCTGATGTGAAATGCTGGTGGCTGGCAGTTGTCACCAGATGTTTGATGAAAGCTTCTACCATTAATCTGGGGATGAGGGGGGACGGGAGGGAGGGGAGAAGGGAAGGGGAAGTACAATGATCTAGATGTGCAATGTATATGGACCAGTACCCCATGATGGCTATATTCATTATGTCTGGCAAACACACAAATTAAAAAAATTTTAAAAAGTACACCAAAAGAAACAGTAGCCATAAAGAACTTATGTAAGGCTCAACAGGCTTCATGGCTTTAGAAATCACCTAAATCATCACATTGTTCTTGTGGCTTATAAATAGCTCAATTATTTTTGAGGCAGCGTTCTCCCTTCACACAACAGCCACATCTTTTGCACATTGCTAGTGAGGGTGGCAATGTGGTATATTCCGCTCCTTAGTAATGGATCGCAACTGCGAGGACCTGAGACTCCTGAATGAGCAAGCTTTCAAGCTGAAATCACTGAAATCGTCTCTTTCCAGCATTTTCTGACTTATACACCACGTGGAGTAGTGAGTGGCCTCTTGCTCTTCACACATAACTGTGGATAGGGGCTGTGAGTCACAGAACTGCAAAGAATTTAGAGCTGGAAGCTGCGGGGAGGGACTGGTTGGCCCAATTCCTTTGCCTTACTGAGGAATTTCAGTCAGGGAGGGAGAAAATTACTTTCCTGAGATCAAACAGCTCCGCTTAGATGCCAAGAGTCCCAAAGTTAACATTCTTTCTGTGTCTTTGGGTTACCTGGACACAGGTACCTGGACACTTTTCGCATGCTTTCCCTGGTGTCTCGTGGATTTGTGCCTGAAAAGGATGATTTCACGACTCGTAGCAAGTGGTCTGTTGGGAGTGGGGAGGCGCGTGAAGTTCTCCAAGGAACCTGGGCTTCTGTCTACCGAGTGAAGTCGAGGGGTTTGGGATAGCCTGGAAGGGGTGAGACAACTTCCTGTGGATTAGAGCAGGCTGATCAGGACGACCTGGAGCTTGGAGTCTTAAGTTTTAGAGACAGTAAGACTGGGAGAGGGTGCGGGAGAGGGGAAATGGGGGAGGAGGGAGAGGAAGAGGAAGGATGCAAGGCTCATTTCCTTCCTGTTATTTTCTCTTTGGCTGGAGAGAGTGAGAAAGTTGCTGAATGGAACTGGAGCTGCTCAGCGGAACTGGCCGGTCCCTGCCCTAACTTTGTGTTAGAGAAATAATCCTAAAACTGCAACTGAGCCCATGGACTGCCATGGAGATTCGGCAGAGCTTGATTTTGGGATCTTCCCCAGCCTGTCCTCTGGATGGTGCCCTGCCTTCCGACTCCAGCCAGGCCTGGCCTCTTCCTTCTCAAGCCTCGTTTGTTGCTGGGGGCTGGGGGCATTAACTGTTGGCTGATCAGAGCAGCTGGCTGTCAGGTGTTAGTGATCCCTGTGTCCTCCTCCCCCTGTGGGTGTGTGCGGACACTCGGGACACCCACAGCCTTGGTACAGAAATAGCCTAGGCGAATCTCCCCTTGCTAGGCTGGAGCTGAGAAGGCACATGGTAGAGGTGGAAGTGTTACCTGTTTTGCAGCCTGTGTGTCTGGTATCCTCACTTTGCAAACCTGGGAGCGGGGTTCATTTCATGATTCAGCAAGGAGTCTTCAGATCTAAGTGGGTGGAGTTTATCGGGTCAAGACTCCTCTTAGGAGTGTCGGGCATATCCAGTAGTGGAGCAGTTCAGGCACAGTTAACCTTTCATGTCTCTTCTTGAGAATTATTTCTTTTAGAGTTTTGAATAAAAATGAATGATGTATTTTTATTTATTATAAAAATGGCCTTTTAATTTACTTATTTTGAATTACTTTTTTTTCCCTTTTTTTATGTCGGTACCGGAAGTCGAACTCAGGACCTTGCGCTTGCCAGCAGGCGCTTGTGCTGCTGAGCGATATCACTGGCCCTTTTTTCCTTTATGTGGGTACCAGGAGTCGCACTCAGGACCTTGCACTTGTCAGGCAGGCGCTTATGCCGCTGAGCTATCTCATCGGCCCTGAATTACCATTTTATAAGAATTTTTTTATTCCTTTTCACAGTGAGTAAAAAAAAAAAGTTCAGTCCAATGAAAACAAAATGTAAATGTTTCTTGATGTGTGTGATGTTTATATCTCATGATAGTGATGTAGGTTAAGGTTTTTATTCTTTATCCTTACTTATTCCCCCTCCCTTTGCCTACAGACCCCTTAGCAGTTGAATGAAGCCATACCAAAAATAAAAATTCTTTTTCTGGTAATGGTTATTCACACGGAGTTACATCCCCAGCCCGTTTTATTTGTTAAAAATTTTGATACAGGCTCTTGCTAAGTTGCCTGTGCTGAGCTCGAACTCGTGATCCTCCTACCAAAGCCTCCCATAGTGCTGCAGTCAGATATTTTTAAATGCATAAAATAAAATACATGTACTACTCAGGAAATCAGTTATACTGCCATGCAGTTATCAAAATACTTAAGCCTGTGATAGATAGTGTTTGCACTTTGTTGGTGCAGTCAGTAACAAGCTCTAGCGATTCTGACTGCTCTAAAGTGGCACAAGCCAAGTGATTTCTTCTGAGGTATCTGCTGTGACTGTAAGGCGACGTGAAAAAAGCTATGATTTTTGGTGGTGATACAGGCAAAGGGAGTATTACTCATGTGTTTGTGACCTACCTTCACAGTGGAAGAAGATACAAATTTCTGTTAGAAGTTGTTGAAAATATCTGATGGCTTTTTCTGACCAAGTTTATGGACTTCTTGCCTTGTAATAGCCCCAGATGAAGATACCAGCTTCAAGCCGTCATTTGTTCCTCAGAGCCTGGCGGTGTGTTACAAAGTATTTTAACAGAGATGATCATTTTAAGTGAAAACAATTCCCATACTGGGTATGATCAACAGAATTGATGAACACAACTGTTATGGTGTCTGGCTGTCTTAGTCACTTTCTCACTGCTGGGACACAATGCCTGACACCCACAATTTAGAGGAGGAGAGATTTATTTTAGCACACAGTTTGTAGAGGTTTCAGTCCATAACTGGTTGGTGGCAAGGTCAGGAGGCATGGAAGAAGGGCATGGAGGAGAAGAGCTGCTCAAGGCATGGAGGATAGGAAGCAGAAAGGGAAGGGAGCAGCAGGGAGGGAGATAAACCCTTGCAGGACACGCCTTCAGGCACCTACCTCTTCCAGCCAGACCCCACCTCCGAACGGCAAGTCAGCTAGAAGTCCTCATAATTCAGTCACCTTCCAGAAGCCTTGAGTTATGAGTGCGTGAGGTGGGGGAGACATCTAGATACAACACTGGTGCCTTGAATATGTACAGACTGGTAGAAGAGAGGGATCTACAGATAGTGGCCTACGGGGTTAGCATGCTGCCCTGCCATAATGGTGAATCCTGAGGGGACTTTGCTGGGGGGGACAGGTGGTGACCCTCCAAAAAGGTCTCCCGAAGGGGGCTATTGAGGTCAACACTTGGTGCAGGCCCTAGGCTAGCAGAGCTTGGCCCACAGGAAGCCTGGAAGAGCCCAGTAATTTTGGGAGGACGTGAGCAGAGGGCTGTGCTTGAGGCTGGCAGAAAGCTCATAGGATTTCTAATCTGGATCAAAGAGGCATCATTCACCTTTTAGTTTGAAAGCATATATTATTTAATACATTAATGGATGGATCCTTAAGAGCTTTAGGGATTCATCTGGAGTATATAGGGTTGAAAAAGTGATTGTAAAATTTGCAAGAACACACTCCTTTGCAAGAGGTGGAAATATTTCTTATTCTTCAGTTCCTTAGTTGATCCTCACCCAGGTTTTCATTTGGCGTGAGTGTGAGGCAAACCTAAGGAGGCATGAGCAAGTGCTCAGCTTCGCTGTTTGCCGAGCCATTGGAACAGTGTTATTTGTAGAAATGCACATCTTGCCATCTGGGCAGATGAGAGCTGTCACCAGGCTGGGTTTTTAGGGCCCCGTGCCTGGCAGGCCTCTAGGTGCAGACTGGGATTGGGCCATGCTGGGAGGCAGGAATGCGACCATTCTGGTCGGGGCGGTCGGGGAGGGACTCATCTCTCCGTGTTCCCCTACTGTTGGGCCCTGGTTTTCAGTTTGGCTTCATCCACACACATTTGCCAGCCGAGGGAGACGCTGGTGACTTCCGAAAGCATGTGCTGGTGGTTTGGGAATTCTCATCATACTTGGAGGACGAGCTGAGCCGAGGAGAAATGGAAGTGGCCCTGGAATCCACACATGTCGCCGGCAGAGAGTCACAGGCAGGTAAAGAAGACTGGCTCACGCTGTCGTGGTTACTTAGATGCTTGCTCATCTGCTTATTGGCAGGAAACTGAGGCAGGACTCTTTCAGCCAAGAACGAGCATGAGAATTCCTGAACAGCAGATTCTAAATGATTTGTCCTCTCAGCGATCTAGAAACTTAAAAAAAAAAAAAATGCATTATCTCTTAATAGTATTTTGGAATATGTTAGGGACATAAAAAGAATTAAGCTGGGCAGTCTTAAGGTTTTGGGGTCGTGATTTCCTCCACTTACTGGACTTGTGGCTCTTCCAGGGTGGGACACTGTCCCGGAACCTGGGCACTTTGTGTGTGTTTGTGGAATGTGACTGGGTTGGGCCCAGGGTCTAAGGATACCTGTGAAAATCATTCTGTTGCTTCTCTGTGATGGAAGAAGATTTGCCCCAAAGCCTCTGTGTGCTGAAAACCATATGGGGTTGGAAATCGTCCTGCTCCTTGAGCTGTTAGTGAGTAAAGAGCTGTAACCAGGGCACTGGTCCAGACCTCCGACGACTGAGTAATGAAGTAATGGCTCCTGTGTTCATTGAATCTGTCTGTTTCTCTCGGCTTGTTTGCTCGCTCACTTGTCATTTATTTCATCTCGCTGGTGCCGAGTTCTGTGATAGGCTGCTTGGAAACAGAGCAAGAGAGCAGGAGTTTCAGCACAGTGTGGTAAGAGGCAAGGCAGCCACACACACGAGGTGCTGGGGGTCACTGGAAGGCGTTAGCTCCTGGAGCTTTGCTCTTCCCGAGAGAGTCTGGGAGTGTGTCTTGGAGGGATTTTCAAGATGGCGGAGGAAGTGAGGGGAAAGTGTGTGTAAAGGCAGATGTTTAGAGAATCGCAGGTGAAGTGCTGGTTTTGTGTTTACAGTGCATACCCTCTCTGACTACCCATCGCTCCGCCCAGCTGCAGGCAGCCAGCTTTCTGCTCCAGCCTCTCTCAGCCTGGGTGCTGGCCCCAGCCCTCTGCCAGCTCCTTCCCCTTCCTCTTATTCTGAGATTGGGCATTTGATTAAATCGCACCTCCTTGGAGAAGCCTGGCCTGACATCCATCTAAAGTAGGGTTTGACCTGTTACCCTGCACTGCTGTTCGCTTAGGGACCCTTGTCACCATTGCTCATTGCTTTCTTGGCTCACATGTTTGTTACTTTAGTATCGAGAGGCCCCCGAGACCAGGTCTCCACCTGGGCAGGGACAAGATGGTCTCGCTCACGGTTGTGTCCCCATTGCCTGTGCAGTGCCCGTCCTGTAGGATGACACGTGCCCGGGGATGAAGGGGCAGGAAAGCTGCACATAAGCAAAAGCACTGGTAGGCGACTTGCTGTTCCTGTTTGTCTGCGAACACTTAGGCTCTTTGCTTCTCAGCTAAGAATGTTATTTAGGACCTTTGGGTGTTACCTCATGCATTTTGGCAGGAATAACTTGAAGAAATGTAAATTAAAAAAAATCAAATATATGGGGAAGAGAGAAGTTCTATGGAGAATACTTAAGTTATAAACAAAAGGGAAATTAACAAATTTAAATAAAATTAAACAGTGTCATTAAATGGAGTCATTCTCTATACTAATTTTAGAATGTCATTCACTGTACTGTATTTTCATTTGTCCTGGCCAGTTTTCTGAAACATCATGAGAATTTTGGTGATTTATCCTTATCTGTATTCCAAACACTTTATTCTGATGACTAGTATCATTACTATTTTTAATGTATTTAAACCTCTTATTTATATAATCACGTTCTTACACTAATATGAAATTTTTAGATTCATAGCCAGGTGTGGTGGTGCATGCCTGTAATCTCAGCACTCGGGAGGCTGAGGCAGGAGGATCACCAAGAGTTTGAGGCCAGCCTGGGTTACATAGTGAGTTCAAGGCTAGCCTGAACTGCATAATTAGACCCTGTCTCAACAAACCAAAAAAAAAAAAAAAAAAGAAAGGTAGGAAAATCTAAAGGTGGATAAAGATCTGGGGTTGACCTGTACCGGCCTGCACAGCAGAAGGTGTGGCAGGAGAGCTCTGTTTGTATTTACAGCCCCACCCCTCCCTACATTACAGCCAGAGATCTGCCTTCTGTCAGATCAGCAGCAGCATTAGATTCTCATAGGAGTGCGAACCCTACTGTGCTTTTGAGGGATTGAGGTTGCATGCTCCATATGAGAACCTAACGCCTGATCTGAGGGGGAGCTGAGGCGGTGATGCTAGCCCTGGGGAATGTAATTATTGTGTACCACAAGCATATACTAATAACAGAAAAGAAACTAACCTGTCTCCCCACATACCAGGAGGTAGAAAAATTGTCTTCCACAAAACTGGCCCCTGTGGTAGAAAGGTTGATGACTGCTGGCTTAGATGATTATGTGTCCTGTTTGTTTTCTCATGATGAGAATTCCCCATGTATAGATCTGTTAATCCCCAGGGATGGTAGACTGGCCTTCTCAGCTCTAGCTGGGATGAATATTTGGAACTTCCTGATGTGCAACTCACTAGTCTTTTTTGCCCTTGGCTTCTTTTTCTTTCTCTTTTTTTTCTTTTTGTCTTTTTGAGAAGGTTTCACTGTGCCGTTCAGGCTGGCCTTGAACTCACTTTGTAGCCCAGGCTGGCCTCAAACTTGCAGCAATCCTCCTGCCTCAGCCTCCCAAGTGCTGGGATTACAGGCATGTGCCACCAAAGCCCAGCTGCCCTTGGCTTCTGATTCCAACCTTTTGTTCTTAGAGAAGTGAGGAAAAATATGTTTACAGACTATCCTGAAGGTGGGACTTTTTGTTATCTTTATTTATGAAGAGAATTTTCTGTTTACTCTTTTTCATTAATTCATTAATTCATTCCCCATTCATTCATTCATTCATTCACTATTTATTCCCCATCTGCTATGTGCCAAGCACTGTGCTGGTCACTAAGCATTAAAAAATGTTATATGATGACCACCGCTTAAATTACTTTAGGGTCAACTATTTTGGAAGAAGGCTCTGTGAAAGAAGTTACTGGTCAGCAGAGAAACGCTTGTGGTCTGTTGTGTAATTTTTCTTTTGGTAACAGAATTCTGCTGGCTGGAGAATGATGACGTGTGCCCTTCTGACATCATTGTCTAATGTTAGGTTTCTGTGCTTGGCTCCCCGTGCTGCAGAGGCGTTTTCAGATTCTAAATTTCGCCGGAACGCAGCACCTGTTGCTGGCTATTCTTGCATATGAAATCCAGTACCTGTGAAATTCGCTTCCTTTTCCTCCCCCACCCTCTTTCCGGTGTGTGTGTGTGTGTATAGGGGTCAGATTAGTAAGGCATGTGAAGGGTAACCACCCTCCTCCAGCAGGGGCATGATGTTGACACCCTTGGAGTAGCATTGGCTCCCTTTGTCCTTCCCTCATAGGAAGGCTCGCATCTGAATGCTCTTGTCTGTGGCCTGTGTTTGTGCCACAGTTTGCTGGCATGGGGTGGCATGGGCTTGCAGCAGCTGCTGCTGCTACCTGAGCCCTGGAACCTTATTGCTATTGAGGAACATGTATTTCCACTTGGCATCATATGGTTTTTGGCTATGCCTCTGGGGAAGCGGAAGTATCGTATAGCATCATTTACTTTCCTAAAAATAACATTGGAGTCTCTCGGCTTCGTGAGGGTCCAGGCACTACTATCAGAAGGCACGGGTCTGGCAGAAGGAAGGGCTGTGGGTTGGCAGCCCCAAGTTGAGCTGAAGTCCACTCACTGCCTGAATTTGGTGTTTAGTTCAGTGTCATGAAACTCATTACCTCATGTTTCAAGATGCGAGTTGATATCCTGACACAGCTTAGCTTGTAAGAATGTTGCAAGCATAGGTAAAAGTAAGTGTGAAAAACTTTGATGGTCAGAGATCCTGAAAAGTGAAGACTTATACACTGAGGGCCAAAGAAGGGAATTGGTAATTCCAGCCTTCTACAGAACTGGCAGCCCGAGGGAATTATTTGAGCTCAACATTCCTAATTTAAAATTAACTTTGTGTTATATTTGTCTTCTTTATGGTTTTATAGATAGACTTATTCATGGAATTCTGTAGAGGAGAAACATTTATGGAAAGTGGGACTTTGTGTGAAATTGCACGTACGTAGTCCCAACTTGCAAGCTGTTTGCCATGGGGATCTGCCCTGGAATAAGAGGGCCTGGCTTTGTTTTTAATTTGAATTATTTTTTTGAGACAGGGTATCGCTGTGTAGTCTAGGCTGGGCTTGAACTGACTATGTATCCCAGGGTGTCCTCAAACTCTCGGCGATGCTCCTGTCTCAGCCTCCCGAGTGCTGGGATTACAGGCGTACAGTGCCACACCTGGCTTCTGTCTTTGTTTTTGCCTTGTTTCTGGATCACTGTTTTTTCTTGTACCTTCTGACATTGTTTCTGAGCCCTCTCCTCCCCTCTGCCTCCCTCTCTCTGCCTCCTAGGCTGGCTATGCGTATATTCCTTCCGGAGTACAAATCATGCCCTGTTTACTCAGCCTCTGGCTCTCCTTCCCCCTTGCAGGCTCTGGTCTGTGTCAGTACTTGAACCTGATCCGTGGGGGCACGATGCAGCATCACCTTGATATGCCCCTCTGTAGCACTGGTGCTGAGTCACTTGCCTGCCTGGGAACCAGTTCTCTTCAAGGCTAAACTTGGCGCAGTTGGGCGGAACAGTTGGTGCCCAAGAAACCTGTCAGTTAGTCCCCTCCCTGGGATTACGGCCTGGAAAACCTGCTGCTGAGCATCCTGGTTCAGCCTCCTGAGTGATAACCATTACTCGCTTTCTCTGCTCCTTACCCACTTACTTCTTGGGACTTCCCTGTATCATGTTAGAAATCTTGGAGCTGATGTCAGATAGGCCCAGCCAGTTCCTCAGGATTGGTTCTGCATATGCAGTTATTGCTGGATCCTTCAGATATCTCCCCCACCCCCGTTGCCCTTAATTTTTCACAAGTAGATGCTGTGCCTCATTCCCTAGGCGAGAGAGGACACAAGAGTCTGGGCGGGTGTGCCCATGGTGACACAGGGCCATCTTTGTGCGCCACAGCTGCAGGCTGGATCCACAGATGACTCACACAGGTCCCTGCTCACCTCTTCTGAGGGCCCAGCCTCCTCAGATTGCATGAGGGCAAATGTCATGCAAGAGATTGCGTGAGAAAAGAAACAATCCTGCGATCGGCTCTGAGATGTGTACCGATGTGTCTGAGGGACTGCAGTAGGTGGTGCTTGGTGAAGCCAGTTTGTACATAGGGACAGTACAGGGACAGTACCTGGATGTCATGGGAACTTGGAGCCAGAAGCCAGCCTGTCACTCCACAGGCAGTTGAGTGACAATATATAGTGGCCAGGACCTGGCAAAAGTCACCACACTTGGTTGTGGAGAGCCAGCAGGAAAACAGGCATTGTGGAGCTTGTGTTTTTGAGCCTGAGGCTGTTGCTCTGGGCATCTAAGGGTGCAAGTTATGAGTGACCCTGTCTGAATCTGTAGGCTGGTGGGTTCCACAGGACTCCTGGTCATTTCTCCCGCTGGATTTTATTACTGCTAGCAACCGTAGCAGTCTCTTCTTCATACCCAATGAGGAAGCCTGAGAGTTGTAGAATTCCCCAGGAACTAGCGAAGTTTCCCTCATAGTGCTAATGAATGTACTGCGGGAAAACTCACTTCTGTCCTTATTGCTCAGCCCAGCATGTTGCCCATGGATATAAAAATGGCAACATGTAGATAATTTAAAAAATCTCCTCCTCTTTCTTTTTTAAAAATAATATTGAAAAGTTCCTCTTTCAGCATATGCATTGTTTTATTTATGTCTTTTACTATCTTACTTTTGTTTTCTGAGACACGGTCTCGCTATGTAGTCCAGGCTGGCCTTGAACTCACTACTTAGCCCAGACTGGACTCACGCTTGCAGTGAGCCTCTTGCCTCAGCCTCCTGAGTTCTGGGATCACAGGCGTGTGCCACCATGCTCAGCTTTTACTCTCTTCATTAATAACTGGTCTTGCCTCCCTGAAGAGCCCTGGCAGTGACCTCCTTCTGCCACCGGAGTGAGGTTTTGCAGTTTGGACATCCCAGGGGTCCCGCCCTGAGCAGTTAGCTATTCGGTGTGCTTCCTTCGGCTCTGGCAGGTCGGATCTTCCTTCTGCAAAGCAGTGGCCTCACTTGGCGTCATGTAGCGATGGCCTGTTCTGCTGCAGGTCGCTGTCACCTGCTGGATGGCTTGGCTTGGGGGGTTCCGGGCAATTGGCATTTCCATGTCTGCCGTGAGAGCTGTCCTCACCTCTCTCGGTGGAGGGAGAGGAGGGGCTGTGCCTGCCTACCGTCTCTCTCCCCCTCATTAGGGGATTTGGTGGATTGTTGTCTACCTCTTAATCTCACTACTTTGACACAGCTTTCCTGAGATAATTGTGAGAAAGATTGTAATTTAAGAATTTTCCTTTAAATTCATTATTCTAAGTAAGTATCTTTGACATCAGAAAATAAAATTAATATTGAAATATGGTTTCTCCCTTTATTGGTGGGCTCCTTAAAGTCAGCGTTTGAGATCTGCCTTTATGGTTGTGGGTAATTTCTCAGCTTTTCAGTGGTGGGAACTTAGATTTGACTCTAACATAATTTTGTTGATTATAATGTCATTCAATTCCATTGGTATACTAATATGGAAATAAAGGCATGATTTTAAATTTTATTTATATCTTAGTGCTTTGGAAAAATAATCTCATGAGAAATCACTCAGCCTGTTAAATACCAATGTTGGCATACTTTTTTGGGTTCGCTTGTTTATAAAAAAGTTTTTCCGAGCTTTGGTTTATTTATTTATTTATTTAATAATTGTTTTAACCAATAACAACAGTAATACAATGAATATTTTTAGACGCGTATCGTTAAAATCATGCGAAAAGTTCTTTCCGTGTTAACATACAAGATTTTGTTAATGATCTTTACTGTGATCACGAACCAAGGTAGACTTTGCTAGCTAGATAGGAATGAATTAAAAATTCTGAGAAGACCTTTGAGTATTGGAAAAGTACAATTGGTCTCTCGTATCTGTGGGTTCCATATCTGTGGATTCAACTATCCATGAATCAAAAATATTTGAAAAATAATTACATCTGCAGTGAAGATGTATAGGCTTTTTTCTTGTCATTATTTCTTAAACAAGGTAGCAGAAGAACTATTTACACGTCATTGACATTCAGTAGATATTAGAAGTAATCTAGAGATGATGTAATGTAATGCTGTGTACGTGGCCGATCCAGCCAGGGGGGTGTGGTTCAGATTGTGGGGAGCCATAGGAACCTGGTAAAGGCCATCAGGCTCCATCTTGGCATGGGAAACCTTTAAGAATTTTGGAGCTAGGAAGTTGCAGATGTTGAGAAAGATCTGCAGGCCCTGTGGGGGTGAAGAGAACCTGGAACCAGAGGGGACATTGCTGGTGGCTTTTACCAAGAGACCAGGATGGAGATGTGGTAAGGGTGGGCTGGAGTTGGGAGAAGCTGCGGATTTTGCGGGACAGATCCACGATCCTTCCTCTGCAGTTTCAATATCCAAAAAGAGCTCTGAGACCCTAAGGGTATTTTCTTTGTAATTCATTTGACAGGTATACCTGAGCGTGGGCTGAACTTGATTGGTGGTGAAGCCTGACCTAAACTGTTGGGATTCGTTAAAAATCCTTTCTGATCTCTCTCACCGTTCATAAAACACATTTGTTGGAGAACTATTAGCGTGTTTGATTAGGGAGAATTGCAGTGGATTTTAATGTGATCTATGGCTTGTGCCCTAACTTTTCTCAAATGGGAAGAGATCTGGTTTGGCAAGACTTTGGCTGGGGCTTGGGGCGGGGATTGTGAAAGTGGCAAACCCATGTTTACAGGATGTGGTTGATAAGGTTGACAGATAAAACACGGAGAAAGAACTGTTCCAGCCTGAGAAACTGGGAGGTTAATGATGACACTACCTCATTAACATAAAGGGATGCAGAACTTCCGGTGTGTGTGTGTTGCGGGGGGGGGGGGGGGTTGGACACATTCATTCAATAGTCCACAATTTATTGAAAAGAATGTATCTTGCATATGCCAGTGGTGCTTGTATGTGGAATCTTGAATTCCCCAGCCATTGAAAAGATCTGAATCAAATATGTAGATCTAATGTTCTTGGAGAATCTGAATTCTAAAAATGCCAAGTTAAGTTTCAAAGTCAGGTCTACATCTTCTCTTCAACTTTTTGTTTTTAAGCCGATCTGGTTTGTGTCATAAGATTAACATTTTCTGATTTGAGAAAAAAGTTTTACAGTTTGAGTGCCTATAAAAGAGCCAGGAGCCAAGCAGGGCGTGCACACTTGCAATCCCAGCTACTCAGGAGGCTGAGTGAGGCAGGAGGATCGTAATTTTGAGGCCAGCCTGAGCAATTTAGCAAGACCCTCTCTCAAAATTTAAACAAAAAGCTGAGGCTGTAGCTCACTGGTAGAGTGCTTGCCTGAGTTCGCGGGGCTGAGTTTATCTCCAGTACAAAAAAAAAAAAGTGAGAAAAAGAAACGGGGTGTGTCTAGCAAGTTCACAGGAAGGCCATACCTCTTCCTCTCCTTCAGTCTCCCTGGTGTTGCAGGGTGAGGTTTGGCTGTAGCTTTTCTCTGCTGCTCTCAGAGTCAGGTTCATTAGTTTGGACTGACAGTTATCACACAAGAGGGTTTGCAGATAACAGGAAGAATGAGGAAGGTGTGTGCCTTCAATGGCCTCGCTGATGCTGATGCTCCGGCCATGTGTCCCCTGGGGGAGAGGGCATTAGACTCCTGGAGTTTCAGCTGATTTGTTGTGTAATTCTCTTTCCGCTCCACTCTTTCTTTCCTTTTTGATGAGAATGGACTGAGGCTGGCAGCCCAGCTGCTGCAGAGCTGTAATAGAGATGGTGGTATGTACCAAATTTGATTACTGCTCTCAGCACCAGGATTGAATAAGAAAGTGCATACTCCAGACAGATATGCGTACTGTAAATGGTCTATTGATTTTACAAGGACTAGAAATGAGGCCACCGTGTAATCGGGCAGAAGGACAGATCTGAGAAGAGTGGGTTCTGACATGACGGTACAGACGAGATCGAACAAATGCCTCCTGTTAGGTATTTTTAGAAGAACCTTCGGGGAACTTTTGGTAAACTGACGATGGTGTCTGATGTTCTTCACTGTCAGGGACTTAGAGAAAGCCCAGTGCAGCCTTTGCACTTGTGTCTGGGCAGGGGTTTCCTTTTCCTGCCCAGAAGCTAGTTTAGAAATTATGTTAGTTGATTCAGACCTTCTTGGTTCCTGAGCTAGGATGACATTTCCACTTAGCTCAATTATGAATGTTTTAGAAATTTCCCACAGTGGAAAGTTCTGTGTGACACCCGAAAGTTCAGTGGTCAGTTTCATAGCCAGCCATATGCCAAGAAAGAACTAAAACAATGGCTTGCGTAGAGCAGCCTTGGTACATGGAAAATTTTTAGAAGATGGGTGAATCATGCTGTTAATACATGTTGCAAGGCCTGAAGCCTTACATTGGAAAATAAAGAAAAAAGTTTATTTTTTAAAGCTAATGGTCATTTTGTTATCCTTTGTGTAAATTTTTGTTCTGTTTATTTTTTTTCTTTTTAAGGAATTAAAAAGTAAAATCCTAAAGTTTTAGGAAAGAGGTAATTAGCATAATTGTCCATGAATTTCCTCAAACATGGTAAAGTCTGAAAAGTTGATAATCCCTTTATCAAATTTTTGAAAAAAAATAATTACTATTCTTCCTATATCATGCTTTTAAAAGGAAAGGGAAAATTATTGTTATTGTCTAGATCCGGACTTATTATCCTCTTTAAGTCAACTTCAACATTTGTAAGATTCTCAATCTTAATTCACATCTGGTCTAAAATTTTTTCCTAAAAATAATTAGACCTGGTACTCTGGGAGGCTGAGGCAGGAGGATGGCAGGCTTGAGCTCAGCCTGGATAGTAACTGACTTAGCAAGATCCTGCCTTACAGGGGGCATCACAATTCCTGACTTGAAATTATACTACAAAGCTACAGTGATAAAAACAGCATGGTACTGGCAAGAAAATAGGCCAGAGGATCAACGGAACCCATTAGAAGATGCAGAAAGAACTCCAAACACAATCAGCCACCTCATCTTTGATAAATGGGCCAAACACCTTCACTGAGAGAAAAGGATAGCCTCTTTAATAACTAGCACTGGAAAAACTGGCTTCCACATGCCATAGACTGAACCTAGACCCATGTCTCTTACCATGCACTAAACTAAAATCAAAATGGATCAAAGATCTGAATATTAAAATAGAAACACTGAATCTGCTGGAAGATAGAACAGGTAGAACTCTTGAAGACATTAGTGTAGGCAAAGACTTTATGAATAAAACCCTGACCACACAGAAAATATCACAAAAAATCAACATCTGGGATCTCATCTTATTATTGTTATTTTTTAAATTTTATTTTAAAGAGAAAAAAATAAAAAATTCAAAACAATAGGAAAGTAACAATGGTTAATACACGGTATATTGTTATCTTTAAATTAGTTACTCAGAGTACAAGATATAGGCATTTAATTGTACAGACAATATTAGCACAAACTTTTCTTTTCAATGAACTAAGTGGGATCTCATCTTATTAAAAAGCCTTTGTACAGTGAAAGAAATCACCAACAGTGTGAAGAGACAACCCGCAGTGTAGGAAAAAAAAATTTTGCCAGCTGTTCTCAGACAAAGTACTAATAATCTAGAATATATGAAGAACTCAAAAAAATTGTACCCCCCAAATTTAAAGACCTAATCCAAAAATGGGCATCTGAAATGAACAGACACTTCTCAGATGAAGAAGTAGAAAGAGCAAATAAATATATGAAAAAATATTCAACATCACTGGTCATTTGAGAGATGCAGATTAAAACAATGCTGAGATTCCATCTCACTCCAGAAGGAATGGCTGTTATCAAGAAATCAACCAATAACAAATGCTGGAGGGGCTGTGGGGAAAAAGGAACACTTCTCCATTGTTGGTGGGAGTGTAGACTGGTGCAACCACTGTGGAAATCAGTGTGAAGATTCCTCAAAAATACTAAAACTAGAGATTCCCTTTCACTCAGCTATTCTTCTTTTTGGCATCTTCTAGAAAGAATTAAAAGCAGCATGTCACAGTGATATATGCACACCCATGCTTATAGCAGCACAGTTTGTAATAGCTAAATCTTAGAAACAGCCCAGATGCCCATCAACTGATGAATGGATAAAGAAGATGTGGTTTTCTTTATATAATGGAGTACTACTCTGCCATAAAGAAGGACAAACTTGAGACATTTCTAGGTAAATGGGTGCACCTTGAGACCATACTCTTAAATGAAATAAATTGGAAACACATGTGTAAATACTGCATATTTTCTCTGGTGTGAGAAACCAAAAATGTAATGAGGGCCAAAATGTATTATAGATATTGGGAAGTAGGAAGAAAATGTTCAAATGGGAAGAGGAATCGGGAGGGGGGAGGGAAAAGAAAAAATGAGAAAAGAAGGAAAAAATAGAAACTAAGCTTTTATAAATAAGAAGGAGAAGAGGGGCTGAAGGGAGGAGAGGGAAAGGGGAAAAATAATCAAGATATATCATGTACAGGTTCAAATCCATATATGAATGTTATCATTGTGTATATCTAGAATGTATCAATAAAATTAATTAAAATATAAGATCCTGCCTTAAAATAAAAAAGGAAAAAGGGCAGGCTGGGAGGTAGCTCAGTGTGAAGGCCCTGAGTTGAATCCTCAGTATTGCAACAAACAAACAAACAACCCAGGTAAAAAGAAAGGATTCATAAATGACTGAAATGTCGTATTTACCTTTAGAACTTCATTCTCTTACAAGATTTTGGAAACAACCCTGTAGTAGATGAAGGAAGTCCTGCTGCTACAGCAGCCTCTTACTGGAGATATAAATCCAAATGCCACCAATATTCAGCAAGTGGGAACTCATACAGTGGTGCCAATTAAATGCTAGAATTCTTTGATAATTGTTGGGAAACAACCCCCACCACACATGGACCTCTTGGGATCCTGCTTCAGCACTGTACTCAGTATCCATTCTGATTAGATGGGGATCACGCCCAGGGACTTGTTTTGTACTTTGAGTACTTAGCTCTGCCTATGGGAAGGGAGATAGTTTGGTTTACCTATAAAAATTGGGCTTTGCTAGCTGGCCACCCAGGAAATGCCAGTGAAACCACAGTGAGATGTCACTTCATCTCATCTAGGGTGGCTGTAATAAAAAGACAGATA
The DNA here is from genome assembly GCA_028451465.1 of Erethizon dorsatum. Taxonomy (NCBI): domain Eukaryota; kingdom Metazoa; phylum Chordata; class Mammalia; order Rodentia; family Erethizontidae; genus Erethizon; species Erethizon dorsatum. Next base: position 148,567,106 of record CM051823.1, read on the forward strand.
AGAACAAGTGTTGGTGAGGATGTGGAGCAACTGGAATGCTCAAACACCACTGGTGAGAATGTAAATGCTGCAGCCACATTGGAAAACAGGCTGTTTCTCAAAATATAAAGCATATAATTAGTATATGACCTAGCAGTCTGCTCCTGGAAATGAAAATATGTGTCCACAAAAAAAACCTTGGATACAAATGTTCAAAGCAGAAATAATCATAATAGCCAAAAGGTGGAAACTGTCCCAGTGTACCTGAACTGATGAATGTGTAGGTAAGTTATGATTTATCTATGCAGTGCAATATTATTCAACCATGAGAAATGAAATACTGATACATGCTACAACATGGGATCTTGAAAACATGCTAAGTGAAAGAAGCCAAAACAGTCCATATTATGATTTCTTTTACATAAAACATCCAGGACAGGCAAATCTGTGGAGATCAGAAGTAGATTTAAGTGGCTGCCTTGGGCCAGGCATGGGGAGAAGACACAGAGAGAGTTTTTTGGGGGTGATGAGAAAGGTTCTGCAGTCAATTTTGGTGATGATTGCACATTTCTGCAGAAGTACTGATGATCATCGAATCATACATTATGAATGGGTTAATTGCACACATTTGATTTATGCATCAATACGCCTGTTACTCATCCTGGGCTTTGTGTGACATAAATTGTGTCACTGCTTTTCCCTGTCTCCTTGCAGCAAGCCTAGGATAGGCCTGAGATGGGTGTCCCAGGTCACACCTGCGGAGAGCAAGGTGTACAGAGAATATTCTGCCAGTCGTACAGTTTCTAGTCAGCCTTCTCTCTTCTGAGCCTCAGCCGGTAGCAGGAAGAGAGATGCCTTTTCATCCAAACCTGTGTGTATTCCGATAGAGATACATATTCTATGACAATCTCAGCAATAAGGAGAAAATTTCCATTTCAAAGCAGGAAAGAAAAATAATTCAGTAAGACTAAGAGAGCAGGTGCGAGAAAATGAATACTAATTTTCTTTGCTTTTTGCGCGTGTGTGGCTAACATATACATAAATAATAGCAAGAGAGTAAGGCAAACACCCTAAATAGAGTAATCTGGAAAATATGAGTCAAAATGGTTACCTCTTATCTTATAAATCTGTGTGGTTAAGTTTTTTTTTTTTTTCCATAATAGCAGTTTCTAAGGGATTAAAAAGAAATCGTGTTGAGCTTTAGTTCCCCAAGGCATATATAGATACTAAAATGAAATAATAAGTGCAACTTATTCTTTGAAGTATAGTTAATATATAACCAAACTTTTTGCCCAGTCGTATACCCAGGGCAAACACCTTTACTGACACACGCATGGGGGCGGTGAGTGGCCCCTTGACGTCAGACACTGTCGCACAGGGAGGAGAGGGGTCGTTGCTCCGCAGTGCATCAGAAGCATTCGAAGGCTCTTAGTTGTGACTGTTAAAATAACAGAACAAAACAAAACTACCTCAGGAGATTTCCCTGACTGCAAAGCGGAACTTCCTGTCTGGTATTTAGGGGAGGTTGGGTCAGGTTTAGTCAGATTCTCTCGTGGGAAAAATAAAAGGCACCAAAAAAAAAGAAAAACACAGGACGTCCCAGCGTGCAGTTCGCAGGCCGCTTTTGTTGTTCACTTCCTCCGCATCTTCGCCTTCATCATTTTAGCAGCTGTAGGTGATGAGCAGCCCGGCAGCCACCACCTTAGACTGGAAAAGGTGCAGATTGGATTTGCCCGGGCAGGCGGCTCTCCAGGCTTGCAGGCGATTGCCAGGTGAGTTCGTCAGCTTGCGGACGTGCGGCTGGCCAGGGCGTCGGGGAGGCAGAGCTGTGTCCTCAGGCAGGCCCGGCGGTGTGATGGGCACGGACAGCCTGCTGTCCCCGACGCCGCGCCTGCTGCGGCCCCTGCCAGGTCCAGGCCAGCGCAGTCTGCTTCAGTTTGCTCTCGGGAAGGTGACCACTTGCGGTGTGGATGGCATCTTTGGAAAAAGTGCACCGAAACCACAAATGTGTTGTGACAGACGTGGCTCACTGTTGTCAAAGTAGCTTAGGTTGTGTGAGCTGCTCACTGTCAGGTAGAAAAGAAAGTTTTTTCCGTGGTGTACTGAACACAGACAGACCACATCCCATATTGTATTCCGGTTACTCTGTTGGCTGAAAAGCTGTTTTACTTTTTTGTAAAATATAAAGTTTAGAGGTGAGAAAGGGAAGAGTCAGATATTTATACTTTTGGGGGCAATATAAACGAGGTTTTGCAACATGCACGCTTGTCCCGGAGAACTGCGCAGGGTGGCGCTGTCATGGGTGACTTAGTTTTTCTGATCAGCTTGGACATCTGTATCGTGTTGAATGGATGGAAGTATGAGCCGGCCCTGAAATGATGTTTTGTCTGTCCACACATCTATGAATGAATTGTTACTATGGAAGAATCTTTGGGCTACATAGAGTTTCAAAAAAAATGTTTTTCTTTGCTTTAGAATCACTCTTTCCCTCTCAGTGTTTTCCTTCCTAGCTTCATGTGAATGAGGTGCCAAGTGCTTACTGTCAGTATCTGCTGTCTGAGAGCGAATTGAAAGTACGATGAATGGAGAAGCCTCTACTTTCTTAGTGAATTTGGCTTCTTGGCCGAGTTGTGTGATACCAGTGTGCTTACAGTGCTTTTCATTGGCTCTTGCTTTGCTGTCTTGTTGAATAGCTGTGGCCCCGCACAAAACCAAACTGTCTTTCAGGGACTTGAATTAAACTTCAGGCGTAGAAGCAGCCCTTGCAAACACCATTGCCTTCCCAGGTTTTTTGGACTCCCACTTAATCCTCTTTCTTTGCCTGGCCCGAATCATCTCTTAGTTAGCTTGTCTTTGTCTACTGTCTTATTACAGAGGGTCTGGGGTCACTGTAGTGGTTGAAATCAGAAGACAATCAGAAGAGAAATACAAACCTTTAAATAGTAAGTGAATTAAATGAGTAGACTGCAGCTTTAAATGTATTTAAGTGCTCTACTGGTTGAGTTCTGGTCTATTTAGATAGCATTCTTTCCTGCCCTTTGGCCAGTCAAAAGGTTTTAGGAACATAAAAACCTTTTTTTTAATGAAAAATATTTCAGGGCATGTTATTTTAATAAAAATAGAAAACTAATGTGTACATGACTTCAAATCCCACAGGGACCTAGCATCTCTCTTGTCAGTTGTTACTGAACTGAATTTTTTCTTATTTCTGTAGTACAGATTTCTTTAGTGAGCTTGTGAGAAGTAAAGACATTAAAATTATTATTAAAATTAACATTTTCACTGATTGTTAGCAGTATTCTATCTGGGGGAGACCAAAGTTAAAAAAGAAAGTCCAAAAATGAAAAAATTGTTTGGAGGCATCCTGGGGCATCTAGGTACCTATGAGCACCCAGATGATTTATGTGTGGAAGTTGCCCTGCTCAGGAAACTGCTTCTGGGAGGCCCTGCTTATCTTGCCTGCCTTCCTGCTTTTGGTGGCTGACAGAACTCCATGTTTGTGTCAGCCATTTCCTTTTTAGATAGATGGATTAAAGGATTCATGACCTCGGCTGCCCGTTAGAGTCACCAGGTTTCTGAAAACCTCCCGCTAGGGGTTCTGCTGGAGTTGCACTGAGGCCTTGACTGGGGAGCTTTGCAAAAGCTATCCAAGGGTGTCTCATGGTGAGTCTTGCGTTGGAGAGGCACAAGGGGGTACTCCTTGTCCCCCAGCGGACTGAGCTCCACAAGGAGAGAACCCCCACTTTGTGCCTGGCAGGCAGGAAAGGCTCAGCACCTACTGTGGAATGAATGAATGAGTTCATTGGGGGCAACAGGAGGGTTGGACAGAAGCTTAGCTTGGGTCTGTGCTGGTGGGGAGAACAGGGTGTTGTAGCCTGGGCAGAAACTCCAGGGCAAGGTCCTTGTGATGTCCTTGTAAGACAAGGCAGGCTGAGAACTTTGGGTTTAAGAATTTCATCAAGAGGGGTGTGTGTGTGCATGCATGCGCTTGTGGAGGTGGAGGTAAGGTGGCATTTGGGGACACTACCATGAAGTCCTCCTGAGCCCCAGCTGAGTCACAAGGCCCTCAGTTCTCTTGTCTTCACACCCCAGGGTTGTTGAGGTCTTTCCAAATTTCCCATTCTTCTGTCCATTTAGTCAACATCCAGGCAGGCCCCTGTTTCATGCCTTATTCAGGGGAGGGCCTCAGGGTATAAAAATTAAGGTGTTCTTCCCTGCCTGGAAGCGATGGCATGGGGAGGCTCATCTTAGGTCTGGTGGTGGGTGAAAGAAGGAAGTGTGATCATATTTGCCAGTCCTCTGGGGCTGTCCACCCACAGGTGACGATGTGTGATTAAAGGGGCCCTGAGTTCCCAGAGTTTAGGGTGCAGTCAGGCTCCTCCATGAAAATCCTTTAAGAGGTGTGAGGTTTTTGCTGATCTTTGTGTCTATAGAGAACATGAGTTTGTGATGGGGAAGACCAGATAGAATATAATTCACAGAGGTGTGAAGATGAGAATCATTAAAGTGGGAGGAGGGTAGAGAGAATGACTTGTTTGAAACAAAAGAGTTTTTTGGGGAGATGGGGGCAATGTGATACTGAACAGCTCTTCAAGCAAGGGGGCCTGGCCCTCCCTGCCATCCCTGCTACCAACTGTGTGAGTCACTGAGCTTCTGAGACCCTCACAGAGTAGGAGTTCCTGGGGGGTTGTGGTTAGGAGTCACAAAGTAATGCATTTTGCAGTGTTTTGCAAGCTATGATAATGCCTCCAGGTAAATGAAAGGAAGAAGTTTCAGCTGGGTGTGGCAGCACATGCCTGTAATCCCAGCACTCTGGGAGGCTGAGCCAAGAGGATCTCAAATTCCAACTCATCCAGGGCAATTGAGCAATTTAGCAAGACCTGAACTAAAATAAAAAAAAAATTTTTTAAAAGGCCTAGGCATTTAGCTCAGTGGGAGGCCCTGGATTCAATCCTTAGTGCTGGGGTAGGGGTGAATTTTACAGAAAGTCTAAAAATCTGGTTAGTTGATAATGAGCTTTGCCTGATAGGTAGGTAGGTAGAGTCCAGGAATTGTTTTAGTCACTTCTCTTGTTGCTGAGACAAAATACCCTACACTCATCAGATAAAGGAGGAGAGGTTTATTTCAGCTCACAGTTTGTAGAGGTTTCAGTCCATAGTCAGCTGGCACCAAGGCAGGGTGGCATGACAGAGGGGCATCACAGAGTAGAAACAGTCCATGGCATAGCAGGCAGGAGGTAGCAAAGCAGGAAACAGCAAGGCTCCCTCTCCCTTTTATCCCATCCAGGCTACTGGCCTCTTTGATGGTGCCACCCATACCCAGGGTGGACCTTTCCATTATCTAGAACTACACTACTGCTTTCCAGCCAGAACTACACTAAACCAATCAGTGGACTAATTTAGTACCACACACCCTTAATCCCAGTATCACACATCCAGCCAGCTTCAAAAAGCCCCACCTATGAGTGCATGAGGCTTTGGGGGGGACATCTAGATTCAAGTCATAACAGAAATCAAATAGTTTGCTCATGGTGCTACTTAAAGATATTTAAACTGTGCACCCCACTGTCTTTCTAGTGTGTTTTCCTTGGCGTGACTTCAAAGGCACGCTCATGCGGCTGGTCTTGGATCCTTTCATGTTTTCGCTTTGGTTCTTTGGCCCCTCCTTGGAGGGTACCAGGTGCTTCCTCCTCTGATCTGAGAGTCAGATGCAATCTGGGCACAGAAGTCCCTCACTCCTGCCCCAATATTTTGACCTTAATTTGAACAGTCCAGTGATCCGGCAACTCGAGTATTTTTTTCCCACCGCAGCATGGTAGGACTTTCATTGTTTGGCAGCGGAAGATGAGTCATAGCCTAGTTTTACAATTGTATTGCAGTGAAATGTTAGCGTAGGACTGCAGGGACACAGGGCAAACTTTTGGTCTACACCAGAGTACCGAAATGCATATTGTACATTGAGCAGGGACTGGTGCCCCGTCATCATGACTCCGGAATTGCTAAGTTGAAGGAGCATTTTATCGTAATGTATTTTGCACCCCAAATCTAATTTTTAGCAATGTATTTAAAATATTTTAAAAAATACCTTAAGTAAATCAGAATCACAAAAATTCAATGCAGAATGAAAAATTACACAAAATAGAAAACTGTCATTCTGTTACAGGATTCTGGAGTTCTGTAGACTCTTTCTAGGTCCTTGGTGTCCTGAACAAAGAATTGAACAAGGTATGTGAAAAAGGTAGTGAGGTTTTACATGTATTAAAGAAGTTCGCTCTGTAGAGTGAGAGCTGGCTACCTAGAGAGCTCACGGAGGCCACGATTATTGGCTGAGGTCTTTCAGCTGATGTTAGGTCTAGGCTGTCCTATCAAAAATCTGCTTGATTTTGCACCAGAAAAATTACAGATAGCACTTTTTCTGCACGTCCTGGATCGCTGTGATTGACAGGTCACGCCCACTTGCTCAGCCTGCTGGCCACGCCCTAATCTCCTGCCTCAGTTTTGTCTACGATTTTTCCCTCATAACCTTGTTCATTGCTTTGTTCCACTACATTTTTTTTCACCTGTGGATACAAAAGAGTTTTATGTCTAAGTTCCCACAAGCACAGTTTTTCTTTTGTTTTTTTTTTTTTTTTTGGTACTGGGAATTGAACTCAGGACCCTGTGCTTGCCAGGCAGGTGCTGTGCCGCTGAGCTACATCCCCAGCCCGTTTTTCTTTTTGAACCAAAATTGAAATCATTTTGTGTTAGTGATTAATATCCCATTTTAAAAAGAAACCTGGGGGCCGGTGAGATAGCTCAGTGGCATAAGTGCCTGCTTGGCAAGCGCGAGGTCCTGAGTTTGACTCCTGGTACCCACATAAAGGAAAAAAAGGGCCAGTGATATTGCTCAGCAGTACAAGCACCTGCTGCCATGAGTTCGAGGCTAGCCTGGGCTACATAGTGAGACCCTGTCTCAAAAACAACAAACAAACAAAAAACAAAATAAAACTCATGTACATACATGGTGGCTCATGTTTAGTTAAATTGCCATCCACATCGGGTAGAGAGATGAGAAGTAGTAGATTAATGTTTGAACTTTTTTTTTTTTTTTTTTTTGGTGAACTTGAACTCCGCATATGTTTATTGGCTCTTCAGACAAATTCTTCAATGAATTGACTTTATAGTTTGCCCATTTTCTTCTGTTTGCATCTCTGACTTTTAAACTCTTAATGATTCCAAAGGAAATTACTACAAAAAATGGCTGCTTTTGAATGAATTATTTGCATTTCTTATGAGTTTAAAGATGGTTAACTTGTAACTTAAAAGACAGGCATTCTTTCCTGATTTCTGGGGTAAAGGTTTGTGTCTTTGGATATAGATTTCATATTTTCTCTTTCTCTTTTGGCTAATGTGGAAGCTGCCATTCTCCCAAACTGTGTTGAAACTAGTAATTTCTGTAGGTGCCCGCACTATTTTATTACATTATTCATACACTGATAAATTATTTTAATATGCATGGTAAACCTAGAATTATTTAGAGAAAAATCCATTTTCTATGTATTTTATGGAACATGTGAGAGTTAGCAGAAAGAAGCTTTGGAGTTAGAGTTAAAATTAAAACCCAGCTATGCTGCAACTGAGTCTTGGTTTCCTTAATTGCAAAATGGAGCTAATGGGGCTGATGTTAGTCTTTAAAAGTTCATGTATATAAAATTGCTTGCACGTAACGTGGCCAAATTGAGGGAAAGATTATAATAAGTGGTGACCACTTAGGATGGTGAGCCTTTCAAGCTAATATAGAAATAAGTGAATTTAGGTACTAAACGAAGGTAGGGCGTTAGTTTAAGTGGGCTCCCTATATACCATTATACAGAAAATGTACCAGTTTGCCCACATCCTTCAGTGCAGATCTTTGAGGCTGTAATCCTAGACCAGGCTCCATTAGCCACAGATCCACTCCACAGCCGGAAGTAGAGAGCCATGCGGGACACCAATGGCCTGCAGTTGCTTGGAGGAGAGCTTCATGGCACAGTGCCCGAAATGTTTTGCTGGTTTCAACATTCACTTTCATTTGTTCAGAAAGGTTTTTATTGTTTCTAGGCAAGCAAGGCCAGCAAAGAGAAAGGGCACGCAGCCTCCTCTTTAGCTAGCTGTGTGCTCCATGGCCTATTTGCCGTTCAGTGCCTTATATAAAAAGCTTTATTTAGTCTACAGAGAGAGTTATTGCTCCAAATTGAGGAGAACTGTCATAGTACCCTGGAAACATGATAAATGTCAGTTGAATGCTGCTGATCCAGGTACTTTCAGAGGCTGGCGACAGGGCTTGGGAGGTAGGCACCTTGCACACATTCTTGCAGGGCACTTGCATATCCTTCTGGAGATGCCCCAGCAGACAGTGATCGCCTCTGCTTTCTGCAGAGCAGCTCCCCTCATCACTCCCACACTGACCCTCTTCTCCTGGGACACCCAGCTCCTTGCTGGGAATTGCTGCCAGCATTATCTCTTGGCTTCTGACCTGGCCTAGTTTCTTGTTGACTTCTGGATTGCCTGGCTTCAGTTTCTGTTTGGACTCCTCAGCAGTAACCCCCTTTCTGGCGCTAGTAGCTCCTGGCTTTTGTTTTGTAGAAGAAACTCTTTCTCCTCTAAGGTTCCTTTTCTTCTGTGATAACCCCAGCCCCCTCCTACCAGCTAGCATCTGTCAATATTCTGAGAACTGTTTTGTTGCTAGAATTTATTATCTAACCAAATTACTGGGGATAAAGCAGGAAGAATATATATATTTTTTTATTTGTTTATTTTGTTTTGGTCACAGTGGTTTAAGGGACATTTGGGAATAGATGAGAAAAAAATCTTGAGCTGAAAAAAAAAACCGTATGTTTTATTTCTGTTCATGTGAATTTTTAAAAATAATAACCACATTCTATCTTTGCTCATGTGCATTAAAAAATCATGGTGCATTTCATAGTTTCATAGAGTTTTAAATTGGAAGGTGGTGGGTAGTCTGCAGTTTGGGCTGAGGAAACAGTTCTCATTAATCTTTCCTGTCCTACTGGCCCTTCTTTACCTCCTGCCTATCCATGCCTCCTGCTATTACAGGAGAATTTTATATTTTATGATGAGAATTTATTTTGTGGCTAAATGAAGTGTGCACTAAAAAAAATCTGTTCAATTGCATTCTGTGTCTTCACTGAGTTGGTTGCTATGCTGTAAACTGGAAAATTTCTGTAAGCAATGAAATCTAAATAAAAATAGAAAGTGTTGTAGTAAATCTGAGTCTTCATTAGTGAAGCAAATTGACATCCCTGTCCCACGATCTGGAAAACAATCAGTAAATAATATTTGCTTGGTGTTTTATGATGAATAATTCTACCATGTTGGATTTACATTGGGAAAAATGAAAGCATTGATTTCCCTGTAAATTTCTAAATTTCCCCCTCTATTTGTGTGTTTCCAGTAGTGCTCTGTTGTCTGTTAACCTCAATGATGCCACACATGTCTAAGTATTAGAAGTAAGAACAAAAATAAAAGGAATGCAAGGGGCCAAAACGAATGATTCAGTAGTCAGTGGGAGTGTTGGAGTGTCTTAAGTCTGGTGTTAAATTTAATGATTCTACTTCCGGTGGCCCAAGACCACTATGTGTGCCTCCTGATGGTGCACAGAGCTTAGGAGGGACCGTTGCTCCCTGCTGTGTCCAGTACAGGCTCATCATGGAAGCGCCTTCGGTCCTACTTTTGTGACTGTTATTTCACACTTGGGTATCCATTTCTAGATGTAGAGCGGTGAATTAGAAAGGTAATGGATGTGAGTGCTGCTAAAAATGGACATCCTGACCATAACGAGATGTTCCTGCTCACATCCTGTAGAGAAGATGAACAAATAAAGGGCAGCCCCAAAAGTCACAAAGCCAAGCAGCCCAGGTCAACAGGGCAGTCTCTTTCCCTACTCAAGTAGGCTGAAATTGGAGTGATAATTAGCATGTGAAAAAGCCCTTCCACTGAAATGATTATGCCAGTTACAGGAGGCAGATTGGCTTTTCTAGGCCTTAGCTTCCAATCAGGCTCTAGAATCCTGTGTTTATATTTCATATTTTGTCAGACTCAACTGGTTTAAAACAAAGCCCCTTTCTCTGGCTCTGGAGTGAACTGAGTTAGGCCCATCTGCACTGCTGTGGTCCCGCTGCTTGGGCTGGTTCTGTGAGCCAGGGTTTAGTGACTTTGAGAAGCACTGTAAATGTGGTTGATGGTGAGCAGGTGGAAGCAGGGCGAGTCTGATGGTCTCGGCTGTCAGATCATCAATAGTTCGGTCCTATAGTCAGTCAAGTACACCTTGTCCTGGAATTCTTTTCTGACCTCCAAGTATGTGTTTCTCTCTTCTCTGTTCCCATGGCTTCCCTGCCAGCATCACATCCAAAGATCTGTGTTATTGAAAGTCTGATCTATCTCTGCAGGGTGAGGCCTGGAAACTCACATTTTAATCATCTCTGCAAGTGGTCACTGTGCATGTTTGATTACCTCTGCTGTAGACCATGAGCTTGAAGATAGAACCGTTTCTTACTTGGTTTTGAATTCTCAGACCTGCCTGAGCTCCTGGCACATTTTGGTTGCTAAAATGTTATTGTCCAGTGAGTGAGATAGAATTCCAATCAGAAATGTGTCAAAGTAGGAGAGCCTGTGAAGTTCAGTTGCCTGATCAAAAGCTGCCTGGATGATTCTAGACCATTTATCTTTATTGTTTTGTAAGTCAGTAGTATGCAAAACTAAAAATTTAATGTGGATATACCAGAGTTAGTTTTTATTTTTTGGTCAAGAAAATATACTGTAACTTTATTCTTTGTATTTTGATCTTTTCTGAAATAAACTTTTAGAGTAGTTTTACATTTACAGAGAAGTTGCAAAGATGGCACTGAGAGTTCTGGTTTACCTTATATTCATGTTCTCCCAGCCCCGGCCCCCCAACATCTTATTTTATTGTTACATTTGCCACAATAAATGAGCCAAGATTGATATATTATGATTCATAAACGATGTTATTCATAACATTAAGTCAAAGGCCTCCTTAAGAGTTACCATTGAAAGTTTGTAGATTTAGCTGGGCCTTAGGAGCATGTGCCTGTAATTGCAGCACTGTGGGAGGCTGAGGCAGGAGGACTGAAAGTTTGAGCCCAACCTGGGCAGCTCAGCGACTCAGCAAGACCCCTGTCTCACTAAACTAAAAACTGTAAAAGGCTTGGGGATGTAGGTCAGTGCAAGTGTCCTGGGTTCAATTCCCAGTACTACCCCCCAAAAAAAGTTTGTAGATTTATAAATGAAAAGATGTTTTTAATTTATATCCAGTTTTGAGTTTGACTTCTTTTAAAGTGTTCTGAGTTCAGACTCAGAACTTTTGGATTCTTACATACAGTCATAGTTGTAAATATATCCACAAAGCAAATAGATTAATACTTGTGATAAATAGATTCTGAAATAGGTATTTCCAATGTTATTTGCCTTCTGGAGCCTGGAGAAAGGGAGGGTTATTTCAAAGGCTAACGTTTGGCTAATATACTTGAAGTGTTCCATATTAATGAAAATAAGTACTTATTGACATGACAGGTGTCATTAGACATGATATTTGTTTTAATTATAGTATCTTCAAGTAGAGGATAGTACTTAAAATATTTAAGAGGTACTGTGTGTCATGGGTCCCAGCCAATCAGACTGAAGACCAAATAATCAGAAGGATGCCAGCTGGCAAATATAGGTCCTATTAATGTCTAAAATGCCCTAGAAATGTCTCCAGAAATTGCCAAATGTCTCCCAGTTGAGGACTCCTGATATAAAGTAGTTATAACAGCCTGTCATGACACTAGGAAGTGCTATATAAATATTTCTGTTAGTACTGTCATTGGTATCTTCATTCATTTCAGTTATTTATTTCCGATAAGTTTAAAACATACAGCTTAAGAAGACACACCAGGATTTTATTATACAGTTAAATCAACACGTGTATTAGAAATAAGGATACCTTGTTTTGGTAAGGTTGCATTCTGCAGATTTATGCAGAGCTTGGAGGCACAGACCCTGCAGTAGGAGGAAATGTAAGCTCTACCCCAAGTTTGTTTTCAGCTTTCTTTGCTGTCCCTCACCTGCCATTTCCCTCCTGACACCACAGCCTGTTGAAACCGGATGCTGTGGGGAGGACACGGAAGTGTGGAATTTGGAATTTGGAGACTGGCTGTTGTAGGGCTCCCCCACAAGCCATCCATTGCCCCTGCTTCTAGTTGATTGGGGCCCAGAAAGGGTAGGAGGCTGTATTTTGGCTCATGCCAAATCCCCCTCATTTCCCATGATGATAGCATCCTGATCCCTGTGATTTGTTCGGTTAATCTGCACGTCAGGGATCTGGGAAGATCACAGTGTTTTGTTTTTTGTGACTTCATTTTGTAATATGTGCTCTGGGTAGTTAAGACTTCACCAGAAATGTGGAAGCCCAACAATTTAATTTCTAAAAACAGTGCATTATTTTAGCCTTCCTGTCCTGTTTAATGTTCTAGAAACAGATGCTTAAATTGGTTAAATAGTCCTTCTGCTATGTATTCCAAGGTGTCCATTTTCTTATTAACAGAACGAATTTCTTTAAACCTCAAATCCATGAGAACAGAATAATCAATAGGATTTGAGAATCAGATGCAAATCCTCCTTTTTAGATCCATTGATCTCAGAACTTCCAGCGAAAACTTTGACAACCTTATATTTTTCTCCTTTAAATCTACTTGGCTATTCCTAGCAAGTATTCATTTGCTAATATTGGTTGATTATAAAAATGATTTAAAATGAGATCCTAATGGTTAAGCTATTGTTAAATCTACTCAGATAAATTAGTGATTTTACTTCAAAAGGCAGATTTTACATCTCTATATTGGTTAGCCTTCTTATTCCCGGGACAAAATATCTGACTTATACAACTTAGGGAGAAAAGGCTTGTTTTGGCTTATGGTTTGGAAGTTTCAGTCCATGGTTGGCTGGCTGCAAGTCAGAAACATCATGGTAGAAGGGCATGGCAGATGAAGGCTGCTCAATTCGTGGCACTTGGGAAGTACATAAAGAGTAGGGGATGTGCCAGAGAGGAAGGGGCCAGGGGCCAGATATAGTTCCAAAGGTCATGCCCTAATGACCCACCCAAACACACCTAGAAATGTGCTTTACTAATCTCCTAGCACTCTTTTAAGCCAGTCAAGTTGACAAGATGAACCGTCATAATCCCATATAGCAATTATGATCAACTCCTTGATATTGGATGAGAAGGGTAGGACCCTAACCTTCTCTTACTCCCATCTTGTCCCCAGTGTTTATAATATTTTCAGTCAAACACTTGGGCTTTGGAGCCAGCCTGCCTGAGTTTCATTTCAGCTATTTTCCACTTACTAACTCTGTAGTACCCGGGCAAGTTGTGTAATTTTCAGTACCTGTGACCTTTGCCGAAAAGTGGGGACATGAAAGGCACCCATGCTATCTGGATAGTGTGAGGGTCTGATTATATAGTAATCCGTGTGGGAAGCACTAACTAAATTTTCCTTGTGATAATGTCAGCAACAGTATTATTACTACCATCACTGCCACTATTAATTACTGTTCGCATTAATAGAGTTAGAGTCGCTAAAATGAACCAGGTTTGGCCGAATTGAAATTTGATTTGCTCATTCTCTGTAGGTGACAGTGAGGCATGAAATAGCGAAAAGATAGAACAAGGTAGAAAGAAAATCCAAATCATTCAGTGTTACTCTGAACAGTAGTATCATTTCAGAGTTGAAAGCACTAACATTGTGTGCTGTCCCATGGAAATTCTTATTCTTAATTTCCTTAGATTAACTGTCTGCCTAGTGTATTAAATCTGTGTTGTTAAATATATTTCAATCTTTAAAAAAATTCCAATATTCTTATCTAATCTGTTGTTTTTTCTTTTATTAATCACAGTAATGTCAAAGTATTAGAAAAGCAAAAATAATTTCCATTTCTACCCTCTTTATAAAATAGTAAATATTATTTCTTATTGTCCCATTTAGTCTATATTTATACTTAATAATTGTAATTATGTATTTCTAATTTTTGTTCTTTTGCTTTAGAATTATATGATTTTGTGGGCATTTTCCATATTTCTCAATAAAATCTAGTAGTTATTGTATAATATATTTAACTTTTTTTGGCTTTTGGTTATAATTTTTTTTTTTTGGTACTGGGAATCGAACTCAGGACCTCGTGCTTGCCAGGCAGGCGCTGTGCCACTAAGCTATATCCCTGGCTGGGTTTTGGTTATAGTTTACTTAAATATTTTCTTGGTTTTTGGTATTCAGTTTATTTCTGGTTTTTCAATATTATGGATGAAAAATTATCCCTACTGATCTGTAAAATGGGTTTAACACAAATGCCATAGGTTGCTATGTGAAGATTATATAAGTGAATAGATAGAAATTACAGTCTACCAAGTAACAAAGTTACTAGTGCTATTACTGCCGCTCTTCTCATTCATGACACTTTTGCTCCTCGGCCAGTTATTGTTCGTTGTGGGAGCTTCCTGTGCATGGTGAATGGGTGACTGCCAGCATCCCAGGGGTCCACCCACCGGTGCTGCCATGCAGCTACGTCTCCCAGGGGCAGAGTGGCTCTGGTTGAGAATCCCTGCCGGAGGCCATTAGAACAGCCTGGCACTGCTCTATGTGTGGTTGATAAATATTTGCTGCTGTTATTATTGCTATTGGTATCAGCCTTCATTTCTGTTATTTATTTCTGATAATTTCCTAGTAACGCGATGGCTGGGATAAGAGCTTTGATAGTAGGACTGCTGACATGTATTAAGCCCTCTCCAGTGGACTGAGTTGAGCTTAATAGGTTTAATTCAATTTATTGATACAAATATCAGTACTTCTGAGATCCAGCCAGTATCTGGTTGATATTACCATGTAATGTTTTAGCTTCAATTTCTGTAACTGCTGGTCAAGATGAGTTCATTTCTTGAATTTCTTTAGTTATATTGCCACATTTGACATTTGAGCAGTCTGGTAATGGCCTTTGTCCACTTTTTTTTTTTCTGTTTAGTTCCTGTGCCATCCAAAATTTACCCTCAATAACCAAGTCTGTATTAAATGTCTTGCCTTGACCTTTTTATACCAAACACTGAGTGAGGGCTTTGGGATTGTTTTGTCTTCCCCACTCAGTACTTTGCTGTTTCAGATTAAAACAGTAATTGACGCTTTACATAATATGAGACCTCTTGGAATTTCAATGTAAGGTCATATCTTCTTTTTTTTTTTTTTTTCCTTTTCCTTTTGTGGTACCAGGAATCGAACTCAGGGCCTTGTGCTTGCCAGGCATGCGCTGTGCTGCTGAGCTACATCCCTGGACCCATACCTCCTTTTCTGAAGAATAATTTTGTGGGAAAGAAACTGAACTTTATATTCTGTGCTACATGTAATTTAACAAACATGATTACCTCTGGTTTAAGTACTCTTGACCCAGCTTTTCCCCTTCTAGGCATCTTCCTGAAAGAGTTAAAGACATTCTATTACAGCATTTCACACATACCCATGTTTATAGCAGCACAACTCACAATACTTAAATCTTGGAAGTGGCTTATATGTCCACCAACACATGAATGGATAAAGAAAATGTGGTATTCACACAGTGGAAAATTACTCTGCCTTAAAGAAAGATAAACTTGAATCATTTGTAGGAAAATGGATGCACCTAGAGACCATAATGTTAAATGAAATAAATCAGACACACAAGCTGAAAAATCTTATGTCTCTTGTATGAGAAACCCAAAGTATAAATGTATTAATGAGCAAAATAAAAGAAAGATAACAGGAAACCAGGAGATAGATTTTTTTTTTCTTCCCTCAAATGGAAAGGGGACCAAGAGATGGAGGGACGGAGGAAGAAGGGGAGGGAAAGGGTACATAAAAAGAATTAAGATGCATCATGTACATGTACCAGCTCCCCACAATGAATGTAAGCATTAGGTACTGCAAACATGTATTAATAAAAATAAAAATTTTAAAAAAGTACCCTTGGGGAAGAGTCCCAGCCCTAGCTACAGCAGGGGCTGTGAGTGCACGGGCCACACCCCTTCTTGGGCACTTTCCTGCCCTGGGACTCCCAGCCCTGGGTGCCTGCATTACTTTGCCTGGGACGGTCACCGGTCACCGGGTGGACTAGCTTGCATGCAGGCCTAGCAGGAGAAGCCCTTAGCCTTCCGCTCTCAGCCGGTCAGCCTTCGTGATAAATGTTTTACCATGGCTCTCCAGCTTCCCAGGTAGATTGCAGTCCAGTGGCAACTCTCTTGATTCTGAGCCTTTCATTGGCCAACTTCCCTAGTGCTTCCTGGGAATGTCTCCAAAACAAACCACTAGACTTGAATCTTTCTCAGGATCTGCTTCTGGGGGGACCAAAGTGAGGTGTTAGGTGACTTTCCTTTGATGCTGACTGATGAAGGGTGAGAATAAATCCAACCAGGAGAACAGAAGTCTTCCACAGACCTGTCTGGTCAGCATGATGGATTAAAGCCACGCAGGCTGGCATGTAGTGTCCCCGAGTACCTGGACTTTCTGTCACTTCCTCACACCATGGCCTGACTTAGGGGCTTGCAAGGCTTCAGAAAATCTGAGCTTTTTTGGTTTGCCACTTTCCCATATGGAGACTAATATTAGGAAGACTAATATTAGGAAGGAAAAAAGGCTAATATTAGGAAGGAAAAAAAGTTTTAAAGCCCATTTATCTGTTGCTGTCCTAATTTTGTCCTTCACTTTTGAGTTAATTATTAATGCCTCAGGAAAAATTCTTAGCTTGACAGGCAGGCCAATATTAGTTTTAATTGTAGGCTTAGTCCAGAGGGCTGTGTTGGAGTTAAAACCAACCAGGAGTTGTGGAAAGAACAGATGGTTCTATTTCTGGATGCTAGAGGGGATTTTACAGGGCTGTAAGGAAAGAAATGTCTGTTAATTACAGGTACAGCTTGATCCTGAGTTAAATTCTTTATGCTGCCACTGCCTTGCTCAAATTTAAACAACAAAATCAAAGGCCAAGTGAATCATCATCATCATCCTCCTCATCGTCATCGTCCTCCTCCTCCTCATCGTCATCGTCCTCCTCCTCATCGAAACAACTAAAAAGAACGATCAAGCTATAAGCATTTGCTTCGTTAATTAAAAAAAAAAATCCCCTTATTGGAGCTGATTTGTAAAAGTCCAGTTTGGCTAGGATATACTAACTGGCTGAGGTGGAATGCTGAGGTCCTGCTCTGGGCATTCCATGCAGGGTAGAAATTTCCACCCAGGCGTGGATAGAAAGAGCCCTCCCCTGCCCCCTCACTCCTCCTTCTGTCCAGCGCCCAGCTGTGGTCTCTCAGAGACTGCACATCTGCAGGAGCATTTGTCATTGAGTCATGGAGCTGCTCTGCTTCCTCTCCAGCAAAATGTTGAATGTGGTTTCTAAAAAGCTGAGGTCACTGCCAGGTCTTCGATGTCCTTCGCTGTAAGTGAATTTGACCCAGAGTGAATGTTGGCCCGCAGAGGTTTCCCGTTTTCCGTGTGAAAGTTCTGCCTTTGTTGTTTGTGATTAATAATGGGATAGGAGACAAAGCCAAATGATTTCATTGTTGAACACAGCCTTGAAGGTCATGAGAAACTGCCTGTTCAAGTTCAGCCTTGCCAAGCATGGGGGAAAGGTCTGCATCAACACCTGGATGGTTTTAGAAGTAAGGCAGAGAATGCAGAAAAATAAGTGATGCGCCCTTCACCATATGACCCGACAGCTGATTTGAACCTGGTGCAGCGCATGCTGGGTCTGTACAATACTTGGCCTCAGAGACCAAGTCAGCACTTTAAACAGAGGTGCACTGAGGTCCTGCTGTCGGCCAGGCTGTTGAGAGTGGGTTTGTCGTGTTAAGAGATGTAGCAGAGAATTGGATGTTTGTTAGGAGCTCTTTTTTTGGTGCATTTTAGATTATATTGGTTTGTTATTTGAGATACGATTTGGGGGCCCCAGAGCTAGAGTGCTTGCCTAGCACACTTGAGGCCCTAGTTCAATCTGCAGCACTGGGGAGGAAAAAAAGGCACATAGGATTTTGAAACAAATTTCTCAGTACTTAGGAACTTTGAGTTTCATTATATTTTCAAAAGATTTTATAGTCACACATAACTGATGGGCACACGGTAGTTTGTTTCATTTTTCTTGTTATTGTTTTTGTTTTTTTTTGAGACAGGGTCTTGCTATGTAGTTCAGGCTAGCTTTGAACTCACTTTGTAGCCCAGGCTGGCCTCGAACTCCCAGTGATCCTCCTGTCTCAGCTTCCTGAGTGCTGGGATTATAGGCCTGTGCCACCATCTCTGGCTCGGTAATCCTTAAATTTAAAAACAGGGAGACCAAAACACATGAAGCCCATTATCTTACAGAATTGCATATTTTTTGGTATTTTCTATGTGTTCTCTAGGCTTTTGATGAAGAAGTTAGGAAAAGATTACCTTCTAGTCTACCCCTCATTATCTTTCCTATTTGGAGAAGGGAACTAATGCCTCAGCTCTTACACAGCTGCAGCAGCTGGACATTTTGAATCCTGAGGTAGATTCCTTTGAGTTTGACACACGGAGGGCCTGCTCTTCTCAGAACAGGTGTGTTGTGAAATTATGTGGGGGCAGAAGTATAAACTCTCCCCTCACCTTGTCTCCATTAGAATCTTTCCCTGCTTAAAACAAAACAAAAATAACATGAAAACATTAAAACAATATAATTTTATTGGAGTTTTATTATTTCTGTTGAAGAAGTTTTATTACACGGCCAACTCTTAATTTCTTCTGAATGGTCAGAATTTTTCCTTCTTTTTTTAAAGATACATCAGTCTATTTCTTTGCTGATTCAAGAAATATTTATTATATATTTAAGGTGCATAAGGAACTATGGGAGAGAGACCAGAGAGTAAGACAGCTCCTTCTAGGAGTTAAGCATCTCCCTAGGAATTCGATCATATAGGAGTGGATATGTAAAATACAAATAAGCAATTAAGTACCATATGAATTCAAAAAGTGAGGGTGGGGTGCATTGCTGGCCAGGGGAGGAACTGTAAGGACGTCATGAAAGCAGGCCCCATTTGCTCCGGAGGCCGATGGGATACTAGGAGAGAGGAAAGTGCTCTAGGGAGAGGGCCAGAATGCATAGGGTGGCTATAGGAAAGGATGCCCAGTGCCGTCCCATGGAGGTACCTGATCTTGTACCATGTAGATACCCCTGGTCTTGAAGGCTGTAGATAATGTTTGGAGGTTTTGAGTGTGAGGGTTTTCATGATCGGGAGGAGGTTAATTTGAGATGACTGGAGGGTGGATACGTGGGAGTATATCTTAGTACCCTGACGAAAGGATACTGAGTTCTCCATGTTGAGCTTGGTGCCTCCATGAATATCTTGGCTCTGTTGAACAATTAAATTGAGTTATGACAAAGCTCACTGCATCAGTTTGCGTATTTAAGATTCTGCTGCCAAAAGCTGAGCTCACTGCTCTTTTGAACGTAACTGATGGAAGGAACTTGTGTGTGGATGAATCTTCTCTTGTTAGCTCTATGTGGTCACTTTCCAGATAGGGAACTCAACTGCTACCTGTGGAAGCTGCTTCTGATGGTGACCAGCTTGTCCCTCCTGCATTCCCTGTGAAAGGTGAAAGGAGCCATTGGGGCCCCATTTCCTTGCCGTCGGGTCTGTTCCGTGGGGTTGCTTTTGTGTCAATTTTGCGTGTGGTTGCTTGTCTGTGCATTAGCCTTGCTGGGGCTCAAAGCCCAGATGCCTACTGCTCTGCTCTTGCTGCTTTGTGCTTCCGCTTCTGATTTTCTGTTTCTCACTTTGTGATTCACAGGCAGGGATGGGTGACAGATGAGAGGGTGAGTCACTAGGATGATTTTTCTCTTGTGGCTGCAGGGCACTGGTATGAATTCATAGCTTACAACAGAACAAATGTATCGTCTTGCAGTTCTGGAGGTCAGAAGTCTGACATGGTCTAGGTCTCGTTGATATGATCCATAGTGTGGATCTGATGTGATATGGGTCTCACTGGGCCAAAATCAAGACATTGGCAGTGCTGCATTCCTTTCAGAAGCGCTACAGATGAATTTGTTTCCTTGTCCTTGCCGGTGTCAACAGGCTGCCCACTTTCCTTGGCTCACGGCCCCCTCCCGCTTGATCAGCAGTGGAAGGTAGAGTCCCTCTCAGTTGCTTGCTGAGAGTCTCCGGCTTCCTCTTCTGCTTATAAGGACCCCGGGGATTGCACTGGGCCAACCGAGAGAATTCAAGATGACCTTTCTGTTTTACAGTCATGTTAATTCTCAATCAAAATTCCACCTGCAGCTTCAGTTACCCCTCACTATGTAGCCAAATGTAGTCACAGGTTCTTGGCACTAGGACACAGGCTCTTTTCCGAGGGGTGCAAGGGGAGAGTGGGTTATTTTGTCTGCCATAGTGGCTAACTCTTGATTTTCATGTCTTTTTTTTTTTTTAAAGAACATGTGCACTAAGAATTTAGACTGGTGAGTAGTTCTTAATCTCTCCTGCTTGTCTGAAATAAATTTTATCAGGTTCTTTGGGAAGCTGACTTACAATTAATTTAAAAAGGTTACACAAAGCCTTTCTTGGCTGTGTGCGTGTGCACGCGTGCGTGTGTTTGTCTGCGAGTGGGGAGAAAGGAATGACCCAAGTCCTTTCAACTTTAGGGACCACATAGGATTCAAGTTCTGCAGTGGACCCTGATGAGCAGATCGTTAACTTCTGAGATGTAAACATGTAAACCGCCCCTAGTCATCCACTTCTCACACTTTTCTGAACCACATTAATGTGATTTAATGTTTTTTTTTTTTTTCCTCAGTTCTGCTTGGCAGGATATTATGAAGGACAAATGTCCAACGTATAGTACTCAAGTGTATTGGGGAGAAAGCAGGAGAATAACCAAACTAAAAGTGGAATTTAAATGATTCCTATTTTATGAAAAGTGAGGAAGTTCAGAGGTTAGTAACGAGGTGTTCCCCCCTCCCCTCATCCGTGGTTTCAGTCGTGATTTGGTCTGTGAAAGGAATTTATTTGCAATAAATTCAAATATTGTTGTGGTACCCGATAGAGATTTTATGTGCATCACATTCTAATCACATTCTACTTCAGATTTAATAACCCAGACTGTAAGTATCATGACTGTGAATGCTGATGTGTTATAGTAGTACTGTTTTTTTTTTTTTTTTTGTCTTTTTGAGATAGGGTTTCATTACGCAGTTCAGGCTGGCCTTGAACTCACTTTGTAGTCCAGGCTGGCCTCAAACTCGAAGTGATCCTCCTGCTTCAGCCTCCCGGGTGCTGGGATTGCAGGCATGCACCACCATGCCTGGCCAGTAGTGCAGTTTACTTATAAACGATGAGAGTAACCTGTGGGGACTGTCACTTCCAAGAAATTTCTACCTGTTTTTTTTTTTTTTGGGGGGGGGGACAGGGTCTTGCTATGTAGTTTAGGCTGGCCTTGAACTCACTGTGTAACCCAGGCTGGCCTCAAACTCATGGCGATCCTCATGCCTCAGCCTCCCGAGTGCTGGGATTACAGAATTGTGCCACCATGCTTGGCTTCTACCTGCATTTTTAAGAAGGGTTCGTACATGAGTGAAGGATTTGTTAAGAAAAATACTTGCAGGACAATAACAGATAATTTGCTTAGACCCATCACTTCTTCCTTATTATTTTTATGGACATGAATAAAATTTTATAGATAAGATCTTTTTCTCCTTCCACTCATCACTGTATAGATAATGCAATTGTTATCAAATAATATTTAACTTAGAATAGACTAGTATAGATTTTAGAGTATTTAGGACAGTAATATTTAAAATAATTTTTTGGAAATATACATTTCTGAAATACGCAGGTGACTGTTAGAGTGCAGGTAGGTTTTGTCATAGGCAAATAGATGCCATAACAGCATAATAACCTACCTACTAGCTCACTGCTTTAATCTTTTGTTTTCATATGAAAAAATTCTACCAGCTTCTGTTTTTCAAAGAGAAAATTATCTTCAAGAAGCAGTTATTTGTTGGGTGAGAGCTGAGAGGAAAATTCTGGGAGTGCTTAAAGTGCCTATAAAGGGAGAGGTTTGTGTTTATTACTGGTAATCCTTAAGGGCCTAATAACTGAGGTTCTATTAGAAATAAGAATGACATTGACTTAAGGAACAGTGGAACGGGCACATAGTAATACTCAGTAAAAAATTTTAACGAGGCGTAAGCCAAATAACTTTGCATATATGTTTGAAGTTAGGCTTTTTTCCCCCTGCAGTGCTGGGATGGAACCCAGGGCTTTTGTGGATGGTAGGCAAGTGCTCTACCCCTGAGCTACTGTAGCCCTAAAGTTAGTTACTATAGGATGGTTTTTTTTTTTGCCTTGCCTTTCCTCTTCTTTCCTTCCTCCTTTCCTTTTCCTTTCTGCCTCCCGTCATCCCTCCCTCCCTCTCTTTTGCTTTAGAAGGGATCTGTGTCTCAAGGTGTATCAATGTTTACTAGAGAAACAGATAC
The DNA here is from genome assembly GCA_028451465.1 of Erethizon dorsatum. NCBI lineage: Eukaryota > Metazoa > Chordata > Mammalia > Rodentia > Erethizontidae > Erethizon > Erethizon dorsatum. The sequence goes on from CM051823.1 coordinate 148,589,617, forward strand.
AAGATATACAAATATACAAGAATTTACAAGATTGGCTTGCAGTGGCCGCCCACGGATCAGTTGTGGAAGAGAGCAGAGGGTTTCTGCGCACTGCGGATGGAAGGATTCAGTCCGAGGTCTGGAGCTCACTGCAGTGTCCGTTGTGAATCTGTATCAGGAGGCCGGTGGGTCTGCGCTGGAAGGCTGAAGAGTCCACACCGGAAGCTGAAGGGTCTGCACTGGGAGCCAGGAGATGGCCTCCAAGGTGAGGCTGAAGACTGGAGCTCCTCTGAAGAACAGAGGCTGATGCGACCTTCCTCATTTCCCCTCTATTTCCCCATCTAGGGGAAATAGCCACCCCGGTGGGGTCTTCCACACCCTAGAGTGTGGAATTGTTGAGTCTAATTAGTTGAGTTTCTCTTACTCGAGCTGACACGATTAATCAACCATCATGCAAAGAAATGAAACATTTTTTCAACATCAAGAAACTAAATCATAAATTAAAAAAAAAAAAAAGTTTGTTTAGTGGCTGCCTAGGAATTACAAAGCAGGACCTGGGAGAAATACAGTGACTTAGGTGACTTTGTGATTTAGGTGTCTTTACTGTGTTTGGCATCCAGGATTTTGTTTCACTTGTTTTATCCTTTAATTTCTACTTTGCCCTTCCATAAAATAAGACTTTATAGTATTCTGTTAAGATAGTGTCAAACTTTTATTTGGACTAGAGATGCATTTAAAAAATCGCTAGAGGGCCGGTGAGATAGCTCAGCAGCATAAGCGCCTGCCTGGCAAGCGTGAGGTCCTGAGTTTGACTCCCAGAACCCACATATGAAAAAAGGGCCGGTGATATTGCTCAGTGGCACGGGCGCCTGCTGGCGTGTGAGGTTCTGAGTTTGACCCCTGGTACCCACAAAAAAAAAAAATCGCTAGAAGTTATGAAATTTTTGCCTCCACTCAAATTCACATATGTAATCCATGCATTATTTTTCTCAGCACTTCAAGAAGTTGGTGAAGCCACTAAAAATTCTCCAAGTATGTTCATTTGTTTAATTTACTCATGTTTATTCATTTGTTTCCATGACTGTTAAGGTCTGTAGGACTGATAGAACATAGCCCTTGTTTTTATTTATTTTTCTTAATAAATAAAGTCTGTACAAATTTAAAAAGTCAAATGTTTCATCACATAAAAATTATAGGGGTCGGTGAGACGGCTCAGCGGCGTACACGCCTGCCTGGCAAGTGTGAGGGCCCGAGTTCAACTCCTGGAACCCACATACGAAAAAAGGGCTGGTGATATCGCTCAGCGGCATGGGCGCCTGCTGGCACACGAGGTCCTGAGTTGGACTCCCGGTACCCACAAAAAAAAAAAAAAAATTATATCCTGTTCCTGGAAGGAGAGGCAATCCCTGTTGTATCCCTGTTGTTACATGGTTTGTGTGTGTGTGTGTGCGTGTACATTTGCTAGTGTTGGTGTGATATGATCTACCTTATGTGGTGCCTATTTTTAACAATAAATACAAGATCATATTAGTAATGTTTCACAAGTTTCTTTTGTTTGACTTTGATTTTGACTTTTCTTTTTCCTTTTTGCCTCAGCTAGCCACATTGAAAACTTTTCTATGCCAATATTTATAGATGTAACATATGCTTTAGAATAACTTTTTAAATTTTCTTTTTTTCTTTTAATTAATACATAACAATTTACATAGTTATGGAGTACAGTGTGATGTATCAAGTACACTTGTATATTTACCATAGTCTTTTAAACCACTGTATTAGCCTTTTTTTAACATGAACGTATTTTCATGGTCATATTAAAATCATTTGTAGATTAACTTTTTTTTTTTTTTTTGTACAGTGGTAACCTCCGTTCATGAACTGAATTCTTTCCATGATTCTGTGCTTACAATTCGATTGCAACCAGAATTGTGGAACGAATTCTGTGGCCAGAATTGTAGAATTCAGTTTGTGAACCGAGGTACAGGGACTAGGGATTGAACCCAGGGTTTTGCATGAGCTGCATCCCTAATTCCCCTGCCCCCCTTTTGAGACAGGGTTTCACTGTGCAGTTCAGGGTGGCTTTGAACTTACTGTGTAGCCCAGACTGGCCTCAAACTTGCAGAGATCCTTCTGCCTCAGCCTCCCAAGTGCTAGAATTACAGGCCTGCATGACCACACCTGGCTCCCCTAGCCCTTTTCTAATTTTAATTTTTTATCATGAGGCAGGGCCTCCCTAAATTGCTAAGATGCCCAGGCTGCGCTTGAACTTTCTCAGACCTGTGCATCCCAGGGTGCTGGGATTACACTAACCTCGGTGTACGGTTTGTAGAGTAACTTTCATATTTAACATAGATGGTGGCAGAAATAAGAGAAGGAGCGGCTGATCAGAGTGGCATCAGAGCTGCAAAGCCTCTGCTTTGTTCCCGCTTCTCAGAGGTGGCTGTGCAGGGCTGGGGAGCATACATTTTGGAAGGAGGGGGTTGTTGACTAAGAAATCAGCCTCCACTTAACAGAACACCCACTGTGACTGTGTACAGTGTTTGCATCTCAGCAAAAAATACCACTTGTATTCTGAATTCCTTTGTTCTAACAACATAACTCAGTAAGAAAGAAAGTTTCCTACAATTGAAAAGAATAGACACTGTTTAGAGGCCAAGTTTTGCCTTTTAAGGCTGATGTGCTTTATTTTAATCCCTTTCTTCTCAAGTTAAGAAGACTGTTATAAACAAGGGGAGGGCCCTCTGGTATTTCTATACAAAGCGCCAGTAAGCCTGCTTCTTTTTAAGTTAATTATTTTGAATCCTGCTTATTTATTTAGTGCTTATTGCTATAGCGTCTAAGGAGCTCAGTGCTTGGGACAGCACAGTGGCCCTCGGTAGCAGAGGTGCTTGGTTCCAGGACCCCCAGGCTTCCAAAGTTCGTGGATGCTCATTTGCTTATGTCGGATGGTAGCGTTTGCGCCTAGAATGTGTACATTCTCCTGGATGCTTTAAGACATCTCTAGGTTCCTTGTAATAACTAATACAATGTAAATGCTATGTAAATAGTTGTTGTACTTTATTATTTCAGGAATAATGACAAGAAAAAAGTGTGCGTAAATGTTTTGGGCAGATGGAAGTTGTTTCTTTCGTCAGATTTTTTTGGGGGGCAGTACTGGGGATTGAACCCAGGGGCTCTCTGCCACTGAGCTGCATCCCCAGCCCTTTTTGTTTTTTAATTTTGAGGCAGGGTCTTGCTAAATTTCTCAAGTGTTACTCAAACTTGTGATCCTCCTGTCTCAGCCTTCGTAAGTGCTGGGATTACAGGAAATATTTTTGTTCTGTGGTTGATTGATAGAATCCATGGCTGTGTAACCTGCTGGCACCACAGGCTGACTAAACTTTCCACTGATCTAGGGAGGCAGGTTGTCTGGGTTGAGCTCCATGCTCCAATTCTTATCAGCTGCTTATTGACTCTGTTTGCTCATCTGTAACATGGATAATCATAATTCTACCTCTTGGTGACTGTAAGGAAAATAAAAATGCAAGTGAAAAGACAACCCAGAGAAAAATATTGCAGACCGTGTCTGATAAGGGTCTAGCATCCATAATGTAAAGAATACTTACAAGCCAACCGTCAAAAGCCCAAATGAAAAGTGAGCAAATGAATAGACATTTCTCCAAGGAGAATACACAAATGGCTATAAGTCCATGAAACGATGAACAACATCTTTAGCCATTAGGGAAATTCAAATCAAAACCACAGTGCAGTTCCACTTTGTGTCTACTAGAATGGGTATAATAAAAAATGTGGGAAAGAGGAAGTATGGGCAAAGATGTGGAGAAATTAGAATCCTTATACTGCTGGTGGACATGTATGGTGGTGTAGCAGTTCTAGAAAACAGCTTTGCAGTTCCTCAAGAAGTTAAGTGTTGAGTTACCATATAACTCATAAGTCCTCTTTCAGTTATATGCCACCCCCCAAAAAAGAGAACATATGTTCACACAAACAATTGTACATGGATGTTCGTAACAGCATTCATCACAGACAAACAATAGAAACAACTGCAATACCCATCAGCTGATGAATGGACCAAAAAATATGGTCTTCCCACACTATGGAACATTATTCAACCATAAAAAACAAATGCAGTACGGGTACAAGCCGCCCCATGCACAAACCTTCAAAACATAATGCTAATGGAAAGTAGCCTGGCACAAAAGGCCGCATATCTGATTTCATTTATATGACGTGATAGGCAAATCCACAGAGACAGAAAGTAGATTAGTGATTTCGAGGGCTGGGAGAGAGGGCAGGGACTCGTGAGTGACAGCTAAAGGATGCAGGGTTTCTTTTGGGGGATGATGAAAGTGTCTAGAATGAGGTAGAGATATTATTGCACAGTTTTGTTAACATACTGCAAACCACTGAGTTGTACACTTTAAGTGCATAGATTTTTATGGCATATGAATCGCCAGGTTTCCATTGACAACATGTGAGGTCGTACCTGGGAAGCCGTGCCACGCCTAAATGTAGTGAGCAGTCAGTGTGTGTTAGCTAATTCTACTGGTGCTGTCACCATCTTCATTATTATTTTAAAAAGATAATTGCTTATAGTGTGGTTCTATTATCTTCATTTTTTCCTTCAAATTACAGAAATACTAGCAATTGCAAAATGTTTTCAAAGGTCTGCATTTGTGAACCGGTCCTGGGATGGAAAACCTTTGAACGATTGTGGGTGTATGTATTTTTCCCTTTTGCTTACATTACATCTTTTTATTATAAAATAAAGTACTTCTTGGCAGATTATATGCCATTTATAGATTTTTCTTTTTCTTTTTATTATTATTTTTATTTTTTTTTTTGTGGGTACCGGGGGTCGACCTCAGGACCTCGCGCGCCAGCAGGCACCCGTGCCGCTGAGCGATATCACCGGCCCCTTTTTCGTACGTGGGATCTGGGAGTTGAACTTGGGGCCTCGTGCTTGCCAGGCAGGCGCTTACGCCGCTGAGCCATCTCACTGGCCGATTTTTCTTTTTATTTTTTTTCCTTTGACTTAGCTGACTGGCCGCTCAATTCCTGTGTTGTTGGAGAGAAGGAAAAGAAACCAAGAATAGGATAATTGTAAGGAATTCTTCAATCTTGGTGATGAAATTTCCTTTCTGTGTTCCTTCCTCATAGTAAAACAGAGTTTTTTCTTTTTAGGGGGCAGTAGCTACATAGTTTGAGACTTTATGGTAATCCAGTGTGCTAGCAAGTCAACACTTGGGTGTTCTCTGAAAATATTTTATGTAAAATAGATACCAAAAAGTGACTTCACTTTAGTCAGTTGTGGAATAACACTTAGACTATGTCTGCTGAAAGTGTAGACATATCTTAAACACTGTGATTCTTTTTGGGTGATTAATGAATGAGATTTGGGGGGCATTTCATGGTTTCAAGGATTATAGGGTATTATAAAAGTGTATATACTGTAATAAATCATAGTTTATAAGCATATTAAATTACTTGGTTAGGGCTAGAGGAATGCACATTAACTGTCTTTTATAGATCGAAATTTAATCTGGGCTGTAACTTTCATTTCTGGATTTCCTTCCGCAAGCTTAAAGGGTATTCTAATTTCATTATTATCAATATTAAGATCATTTCACAGTTTCCTGGTAGATAGGCGTCACAGTGAGTTTTGCCAGGCTCTTTGTTTAGATTTGTGACCTCATTTGACTTATCTTTGATTACTCTTTGTCTGCACTTCCTGTGGCCGGCTACTGATTCTTGATATTTCACTTTGACCTTTGGTAGAGCTGTCACTGTGATTCTTTCGTGGTGGGGACCCACCTGGTTAGTAGAGGCTGGCCTTGCCCTGCTAGCTGGGACATGGGTCTGCTTGCTGGTTGGAGTGTACCCCACAATGACCTGGAATGCGGGTACATGTCCTAGCTCTTTCTCTGTCCAGTGGCTGCCAGGGACACCTCTCTCCTCCTCAGTGCTGTCTCTGAAAACTGCCACCTTCTGCAAGGCAGCTTGATGTCATACTTTCTTTCCTCACACAGGGTAGCCACCTTTTTATAAATCATAGTAGGTTTAGCATGAGAATTATTACCAAAATTTTGTTTATTTATATGTGAATGAATTAAATGTGGTTATTGACTTAACACCTGCTGTCATTCTGATTGGAATTTTTCTAGAATGATTATTGTATGCAAAACATTTATATCTCTTATTTCCTTTATGTTTTATGATTCAGGAAAAATACTTCCAGTGAGCACTGGTAATTTATATATGAAAGAATTATGTTTACAATTGCTAAAAATGTCTGTGGTTAAATTCTCTTATTAAGATTTAACTTTTAGGAGCCAGTGAGATGGCTCAGCAGCATAAGTGCCTGCCTGGCAAGCGCGAGGTCCTGAGTTTGACCCCTGGTACCCACATGCACAAAAAAAAGATTTAACTTTTAGTGAAGTGAAACATTTACCAAAGTTCAAATGTTATAACTTTATGGCTTGGTTTATGAATATGAATCAGTCATAGCTAATATTAGTAAGATTATACTCTGAGCTGCAGATTGGAAAAATATGGGCACCTTATTTGTCACAGTGAGTGGAATAACCAAAGCTATGGTTTTTTGAATTCGGTGACTGTTATATATAGTTTTTGTGCCAAGTAACATTTATTTCTCTGTGTGTAAGCATATATTACGCATGGTCTTCTATGTAGGCTTGAGTTTAGCGTATTCTATTATTATGTATTTCACATAGATCTGTTAAGTTAGAATATGTGCCACTTATCTCGATTTGGCACGATTAGGCATTGATGCATAAACTGATGTGGTCTTGGTGCCAGGCTGGCAGTGTGAGTGTGGAAAGACGGAGGCGTGGGTGGGCCCTGTTTCTTTCCACTCTGAGGACCATGCACAATTTCTTTTCTGATCTGAGAACTGTGGGGTGGCTGCCTGTGTGTGGCTCAGCCCCAGAACCCACAGAGTCAGCTCCCAGTCGTGTCTCTGGTTACAGTCCACTTGGTTCTTACTGGAAACGAGTGATGCGCATTGCTGCTTTGAGCCGGGCTTCAGCTTGTCCTTATTAGTAAGTCTTGCTTCTCCCATCAGTGGACCTCTAATTTCTTCATCACAAAATGATCTTGCACAGAGCCATGATTCTCTCTGTTTTTACAAACACTGAACCTTAGAAAAGGAAATGATTATTCATCAAAACTCTAAACACTAGAATAAAATGTTCCTATTTAGATCAATTAGAGGTCAATTTAGTGCTCTAGTGAGCTTTAGAATTGCTTCTTTTGGGGGAAGGGAAAGTAAAAATGATCAAGATGAGATATATTTTATGTTCCAGTTCCCCAAGATGAATGTAATTATTGTGTAATGTAATTGCAAACATGCTGATAAAAAATTGCTTTTCTTATTTGCCTTTAGGGTCTATTTTTATACCTACTTTTCTTCCTATTAATGCTCCTTGAAATCTTGTCAATAATAAAATGAAGGCTGGTGAGATGGCTCAGCGGCGTAAGCGCCTGCCTGGCAAGCGCGAGGGCCCGAGTTCGACTCCTGGAACCCACATACAAAAAAAGGGCCGGTGATATCGCTCAGCGGCACGGGCGCCTGCCAGCACGCGAGGTCCTGAGGTCGACCCCCGGTACCCACACACACACAAAAAAAAGATCTTTAAACATGTGAAAAAGATAAAATGAGAAAGTGGGTCATCTTGATGTTCATGGTTTTAAAATTTTGCAGAAGTTTGGCAAGGGAATAGTTACAACAGATTCATGCTATTTTAATTGAAGCGTACAAGTTTGAGGTCTCCGTTGAATTATGGGTAAATATACACTTTGTTTAGAATCACCGGGCACCTTTACTCATTTGATAATTTTTAAATTGACAACCAGTATTGGGAACTGCATGTGCCATGGTGATCAAAGCTGACATTTCTTGCCCTCATAGACTCACACAAATCAATATGTAATCAAATCAAGATATGCCCTAGGGTGCAAGAGAAAAGGAAACAGGATGCTTTGAGCAGCTGAGGGAGTCTAGAAGTCTGCTCTAAAGGAAGGACTTTTAAAAATTAACCCTGAAATGTCCCCTGGAATGTCCAGCGTGGTTGGGAATGGGCTGAAAGGTTCTGAGGGGGTGTGTGGGAAGGCTGCAGGGACAAATATCCTGGGGCAGGAAGGGGCTGGGTCCCTCTGGGTAGCGCCGGGAGGAGGGAGGGTGTTGCAAGATAAGGCCAGCTGAGGGAGGGGACCCTTGAGTCAAGGCCTGTATACCTTGTAATTTTGTTGTTCCGAATTTCGCTGTTCAGCTGGCTGCTGTTTAGAGAGCAGACCAGAAAGGAACAAGAGCAGAGTTTAGGAGACAATGTTAGAAGGTTATTTGCTTTATGTTGGAGGTAAGACATAGTGGTAGCTTAAATTGGAGGATGACAGAGATGTGGATGGATTCAAGCTGTTTTGAGAAATGAGAACCAACCAAACTTGGTAGAGGTGATAGATTGTGATATTAGAAGGAAGAGATATTGAGGTTTCATTTCAGGGTCCTGGCAGGAAGAAGCAAATGGGTGAAGGCGCTACATCCTGAGATGTGAAAAACTACAGGCAGAGCAGATTAGAGAGAAGATCAACAATTACATATGTGTCAGCGTGCAGTGGGCTGTGTTGTATTTGAGCTGAGCTGTGAGGTAGGCGGTTGGATCTGTAGGTGCAAAGGAACATTCCTGCTGCTCTCTGACAGTTCGATAACTTGAGTCTATGAAATAAATTGACATTAGACAGATTAACGGGAGAAAAGGCATACAGACATATTACGTGCACATGTGCACGGGAGCCACACGAAACATGAGACACGAAGAAAGGCCAATGGTTTAAGTTCATAAACTTTCTGAAGCTGCAGGAAGGAAAAGGAGTTTGAGGTTTTTATGGTGGTGGTGGTGGTAGTGACAGTTTATGGGAAGGTGAGCGGAAGAAAAGCATGGTAAACAAGACTGTGTTTTCCATGCAGATCTAGTCTCTTGGACAGCAGCCTGCAGAAGAGGTGCTGGGCTGTGTCAAGGCCTTTCTGGCAGATGGCCAGGAGGCTGACTTAAGTATCCTTCCTGTGATAGGAGGTGATCTCTGGTTGTTGGAATTCCAGCAGGGCTTCATGACAATTACATTGAGGAACTGCTGTTACGGCTTATATCTAGATGTCCCACAAGAGCCTCATGCATTCATGGGCAAGGCCTTTGAAAGGTGATTAAATCATGGGGCCATATAGCTAAAGAGGAGGGTCACTGGAGGTGTGACCTGGAAAGACATACCTCACTCTCTGCTTCCTGCCTTTCTTCTCTGCTTCCTGGTCGCCATGAGGTGAGCAGCTTCCTCCGCTGAGGCCCTTCTACCGTGTGATTGCCATGTTGAGCTTGCCCAGCATGGACTGAAACTTCTAAAACATGAGCCAGAATAAATCTTTCCTCCTTTAAGTTGCCAGTGTTGGGTGTTTTGTCCCAGCAGCCAGGAAAGTAACTAAGACATAGTCAGATAAGGAAGATTCAGGGAAAGCTGCACCCTGAGCTGCAGGGGAGAAAGAGGGAAGAGAGATGGGGGGTCAGGATGAGGTCTGGAGATTGTGGGTGTCTGTTATTTCAAAGCAGTCTTCATGCAAAGCGCCATACTTCGAGGTACCATTTTCTGAGCCCCAGGGAATACATGGTATGTATTTATGTCTTGCTGTAAAACAAGGTATTCCAAAACTTAACAGCAAATCTGTGTTAATAAGCTATTGATGTTTAACAAATTACCCCCAAATATATCACCTTAAATCAACAAATAGGAACTAAGGCCATAGCTTAGTGGCCTAGCAGGGTGAGACCCTGCATTCCCTCCCCAGCACCAGAAACAACAGCAGCAACAAAACCACAAATATTTACTTTGTCATGCAGGTTCCTGGGTCAGGAATTAGTCAGTGGCTTGAGTAGGTGATTGTGGCCCAGGTTGTCTCAGGAGGTTGCATGAAGGATGTTGGCCATGGTGGCCTTCATGAAAGACTTTATTGAAGCAGGAGCAGGATCTCGTGGCAAGGTGGCTTATGCATGGCACTCTCAGCAGAGGGTCTCGGGTTCTTGCTGGCTGTTGGTGGGAGGCCACAGTTCCTGGACAGGGGGATCTCTTTGCACAGCTGCTTGTGGGTCTTTATGACATGGCACCTGGCTTCCCCTGGAGCAAGAGATGTGAGAGAACGCAAGGAGGAGCTGCACTGCCATGTGTGTCTCAGAGCATCGTCACTTCTATTGAATGGTGTTTGTTAGAATTGAGTCGCTAGCCCCTGCCCATATTTAGCCCACACTCAAGGGGTAGGGAATGAACCACCACTCCTTTATGTTTTAAAATTTCTCATTTTTTTTTTTTTTTTTTTTGGTGGGTACTGGGGGGTCGACCTCAGGACCTCGCGCGCCAGCAGGCGCCCGTGCCGCTGAGCGATATCACCGGCCCCTTTTTCGTATGTGGGTTCCGGGAGTCGAACTCGGGCCCTCACGCTTGCCAGGCAGGCGCTTATGCCACTGAGCCATCTCACCGGCCCCTAAAATTTCTCATTATTGATTGATTGATTGCGGTACTGGGGATTGAACCCAGGGCCTTCATGCTGAGCTACATCCCTAGCCCTTTTTCATTTTGAGACAAGGTCTTGCTTAGTTGCCTAGGCTAGGCTTCAATTTGCTGCCTCTCTGCTTCAGCCTCCCAGAGGCTGGGATGGTAGTTGTGCCACCGCACCTGGTTTAAGCGCCATCTCTAGAGTAAGGGCTACCAAATGACTTGTTAGGACCACCGCCCGTGATCTTGTAATTCAGAAGAGAGGATTGGGCTCGCTGTAGAACATTGGGAGTTTTTTGTATAGAAGGCATGGGAGTAGATGCCAGACTGCTTAATAAGAAACCATAAAATTGTGAGGAAGCCTAGAGCTGATCCTTTCAGAAATCTGACTTTCAGAAGATCTGCAATGGAGGAGTAGAGAGGATGCTGAATCTGGAAGGATGAGAATGTGTTTCTCAGGCAGGAGCAGTCCCCTGGTGGAAGCCTCCTGGGAGGTCTATTTACTTTCACTTTTATGAATTTTTTTTTTTTTTTTTTTTTTTTTTGTGGGTACCGGAGGTCGACCTCAGGACCTCGTGTGTCAGCAGGTGCCCATGCCACTGAGCGATATCACCAGCCCTTTTTTTTGTATGTGGGATCTGGGAGTTGAACTTGGACCCTCGCGCTTGCCAGGCAGCAACGTACGCCGCTGAGCCATCTTACTGGCCCGAATTTGTTTTTAGAGTGAATGAATGGACAGGTGTGATGGCGCATGCCTATAATCCCAGTACTCTGGAGGCTGAGGCAGGAGGATCGCTGTGAGTTTGAGGCCAGCGTGGGCTACTAAGCGAGTTCAAGGCCAGCCTGAACTGCATAGTGAAACACTGTCTCAAGAAGACAAAAAAAAAAGAGTAAATTAGTAGGGCATGTAAGTGTACTGAATTTTAATACTGAGTGGGTTTGCCACAGAAATGCTCATAAAATTAAAAAATAAAAAATAAAAAACAGTAAGGATATATAACTACCAAAAAGACCAAAGGTAACAAATGCTGGGGAGGATGAGAGAAAAGGGAACCCTTGCACACTGTTGGTGGGATGTAAATTAGTACATTCCTTAAACAATTAAAAATAAGCTGGATTTGGTGGTACACACCTGTAATCCTAGCACTCTTGAAGGCTAGGGCAGGAGGATTGCAAGTTAAAGTCCAGCCTGGGCAATTTAGCAACTTTGTGAGAATCTGTCTCAAAAATAAAATATAAAGAAAGGGCTGGGAATGTAGCTGAGTGCAAAGGCCCTAGATTCAGTCCTCAGTTAAAAGAAAAGAAAAGAAAAGAAAAGAAAAGAAAAGAAAAGAAAAGAAAAGAAATCACTGGATGATCCAGCAATCCTAATAGTGGTTATAAATCCAAAGGAAAAGAAATCAGTATATCAAAATGACATCTGGACTCACATGTACTTTTTGTAGCACTATTCGCAATGGCCAAGAAATGGAAACAGCATAAGTGTCCACCTGGTGATGAATGCATAAAGAAAATGTGGTATATCTACACTGTACCAGGCAGCTTTCCTGTTTTTGAGATGAAATACCTGAAACCCACAAGTTAAAATGGTTTATTTGGCTTACAGTTTCAGAGGTGTCAGTTCATTCTCAGCCAGCTGCAAGGCAGGAACATCATGGCGGAAAGGCATGGCGAGGCAAAGCTGTTCACCTCATGGTGGCTGGGAAGCACAGCTCAGGGAAGAGCACCTGGGAGAGATGTCTTCTCGAAAGACACGGCCCCAGAGACCCACCTCCCAGGCCCCACCTCCTGAAGGCACTTTCACCTATGAATGTCGGTGGATCAGTTCATTGATGAGTATAACAGCCTGTCCAGGAGTCTCTTGGTCCAGTCAAATGGGCAGTTAAGATCAACAGCGAAGTCATGCACTGTGGAATACTTTTAAGCCATAAAAAAGAATGGAACCCTGCAATTTGCGACAGCGTGGATCAAAAGTGGAGATAACTGTGTTAAGTGAAATGAGCCAGGCACAGAAAAACAAGTACTACATGATCGCATTCATATGCAGGATCTGCAAAAGCTGATCGCATAGAAACTGAGAGTAGAATGATGGTTACCAGAGCGTGGGGAGAGGAGAGGGAGGGGTGGGGAAAGGTTGATCAGTGAGTGTTCATTTCAGCCTGGAGTAAGAAGCTGCGGTGTGCTGTTGCCCAGTATGCTGACTGTAGTTAATGACAATTGTGCTGTACCTTCCAGGGAGCTAGAAGAAGGGAATTTGAATGTTTTCACCATAAAGAAATGATGAGTGAGGAAATAGACATATTTACCCTGATTCAACCATTTAATCATTACATAATCTATACATCTGCTGAAACATCACATAAATAATAAATTTAATCTAAAAATTTAAAAACCCCAAAATGAATAAAGTAAAATAAACAATGAATGAGGAGGTAGTGGTAAATATATTTTTGAATGTCCCCATACTGACACACTTGTGGTGCTTTCAAATTGTTACAGAATCTGATATCGAACTGAATGGAAGACTGTTTGCACCAGGGAGTTGGAAGGCAACTTTTATTCATGTCAGTGGGCTCGTAGGAACTCAAGATTCCAAAAAACACCAGCCCTGGCTCAGAGCAAAACAAAGACTTATATACATTTATAAGCAGAAAGTATAAGAGCTCTTAACATGTTATTTTATAATTGGCTACGTACATTTGGTCATTTGTTCTGGGAGTTTCGTTCTGGGCAGGTTTTGTTGGGGGGGTTATCATAAGGTGGGAAAGTCTAGGGAGGGAGCTGGGGCTGAGCGGGTGAGTAAAATCAAGCGTGTCCTTGGCTGGGCTAATCTGTCTGAGCAGAAAGTCCTTGAAACAGGATACATTTATAGGCTGGGTAGTGCAGCTGAGCTAAGTTATCTCTGAGTTGTAAAAATGATGTAGTGTTTTATGGCTGACTGAGTCTGACAGTCTAACCCTGAAACAGGCTGAGCCTGCTTATCCCATCTTAACATAGTGTCAGGCTGTTAACCCCAAAACTTCCGTTACATTCTCCCTCCTTTGTGTATTGTATGGAAGATTCTTCCTCAGTTTTAAGAAGTTGGTAGGTGGGAGCAGTTTTTAGGAGGAGCTGGCCAATGTATGGCCTCAAAGCATTCAGACAGAAATTGGGTCAGGATGCAGATCACACAGGGACCCAGAAGGAGAACCAACAGGAGGACCATTCAAGGCTCCCATCCACGAGGGAAGAAAATCTAGGGATCCCCACCAGGAAGAAACATTTATCATATTTTTAGTTCTCTGCTTGAGACATTTCTGCAGCTGGTGGGAATTTTCTTTGACTATTCCTGACATATTAGCATAATAACAGCATTCTTCCTCTAAGAAGAGGGAGGTTCCCTCTTGCTGGGCTGTCAGGAGAGCCCTTCCTTTTTGTAAGACAACCATGGCTAAAGGATCAATTTGTTCTTCGAGGGTATCAACAGAATCTTGGAAACATTCAAAGTTTTCCACTATTTGGCTAGTCAGTTGGGTAGATTGGCTCTGTCCTAACCCAAAGGCTGTTCCACCCATAGCTAAGCCTCCTGCTATTGCCATGCCAGCCAGGATGGGCAGGAACACAGGGTCCCATTTCTGATGAGGTTCAAAGAGAGCCAGAGGGCCTTGGTCACTGGGTAGACATTTAGATCCGGGACCAGGAAAGCAGCACAACAGAGACCCGTGGTTTGTGGGGAAAACACACAGTAGACCCCATCAAAGCATATAAAGACTGTCCCATCATTTACCTGAAGTGAGGAGCTGGGCTGGGTTATGGAGGCACAGTCAGCTAACACATTTAGAGTGTTTTTATTCCCCAGGAAGCGAGTGAAATTTTCCATTATCTGTGTTGGGGAAGCTTGGAGCAAGGTGGCTGAGGACTGGGTAACATTAAACCTGGGTGCATTTTGAGTTAGCCCCAAAGCCAGTATGACAGGGCAGTAAGCAGCATGCAGAGCCAGCAGTCTTTTCCCAGGGCGGGATCAACCTGTTGGAGGACAGTGTGGGTCCCTTTAACCAACTGTAATAAGTATGGGACAGTTGAAGCGAGGTCTTTAGTGTCATTTTTGTGTGTGGGCTTAACTTTTGCAAACACCTTGGAGGTGGGGACGTGGATAGTGGGGATGAAAACCTTTTGAATTTGAATTAACATTGCAGGATCTTTACCTGTGCCATCCACTTGGATGACTAAGAAGCTACCTGATGCCCAAACAGTGTCATTGGGGTTATACACATGATATTGAACGGGATTGCATTGACCCCTTTAGCAGTCATTTGGGGCCAAGGACTGGGTGAGGGGAGGTCTCCCATTGCAGGGAGGTCCTTTCCATACACCGATCCTCTTTGGTTTTCCTGTTCAGGCCATATGTATTGGCACATTTCCAGTAGCTTCAGTACCAATTGTATAAGCTGTCGCACGTGCCACCCTGGGTTGTATATGGTGGTTCCTGCCAACCTTGGCAAACGTACTTATTGTTGGTTTGGTAAGTCCGTTCCCAACTCAGGTCACCATATCCTGTATAGTAAGCATTAGTCTGGTTGTTGGGGCAGGCATCAAAGTACAAAGACACACTAGGTTGGTGGGGGTCCCATTTAGTGCAGTTGAGGAGATTTGGAGTATCTCCCAAGCAGTCTTGGAACTCCCAATATCCTCCTTTTCCATAAATTCCTAGAAGACTCAGATATATTACCCATAAGAGAAACATCATAATGCTTGGTCAGACAGTTGAGAGTGGGTAGTCCAATGGTTACACAGATATAAAAAAAGACAAAAGCAACCTTTGGGGAACTTTTCAGTCCTCTGGGGACACAGCACAGAGCCCTGGAGCAAGTACCAAGATCAACGAGTGGAAAAAGAACTAAGAATCAAACTGGTTAACGGAACATGAGTCAATTAGAGCAGGTGCTCCTGTGTACGATGCCCATTCAATCTTCAGCTGAGCGTTGACTCGTCAGCTTCCCAAGTGATGAGAGCAGGGCTTCGAGTGGTTGTCTCTTCAGGGTGGTCTTTAAGGGGCCGACTCATAAGGGTAGGCCTTTCAGCAGTTGTTGGGATGGGCCTGCTTGATTCTGGAGTGATGAATCCTGGGGTGGATCTCTGCCACTTTCACTGCGGTGGGAGTGGTCAAAATAATTAAGTATGGGCCCCTCTGGGCAGGGGACAAGGGGTCCTTTTTCCAGTCTTCAACCCAGACCATTTCACCTGGACTGTGGGTATGAGCAGGGGTGTCAGTGGGAAGGGGTACTCTTTCTGCTGTGTTTTTATGTATCTGGGAGAAAGTCTTTCCTAACTGAACAAGATGTTCCTGCAAAGTGATATTTCTCAACTGGCACAGGTCCCCCTGGAGGCCCTTTATTAGGGGCGGGGGTCTTCCAGACAGGACTTCAAAAGGAGTGTATCCAGCGGGTCCTAGTGATGTTCTGACAAACCCACCCATGGCACTTGAGTCTCTTGTAGTGTTTAGTTAATATTGATTTCAGGGTTCTGTTCATTCAGCTTTGCTGGAACTCTGGGACCTATAGGCAGTGTGAAGATTCCATTTTATTTTTAATTCTTTAGCTAGGTTTTGGGTCATTTTTGCCACAATGACGGTCCATTGTCACTGCCTGTAGTTAGGGGCAGGCCATACCTGGGGATAATTTCTCTTAATAGTATTCATACTTCAGAGGCCTTTTTCAGTCCTGGTAGGGAATGCCTCTGGCTACCCAGAATAAGTGCAGACAAGAGCCAGTAAATATTTGTGGCCCTGGTACAGTTTGATTTCAGTGAAGTCTGTTTGGAGGTCCTCAAAAGGAGAGAGTCCTGTATGTTGATTCCAGGTGGGGGTCGAGAGCCTGTTGAGGCCTCAGTCTTTCCACAGGTTTGGCGTCTCTGGCTGACGGCTGCACAGATCGCTGTTATCTTTGGGGAATAATAATAACTCAGGAACTGGGCCACAGCAGTCTTTTTCCCCCGTGGGTGGTGTCATGATGGCGTTTTAGTTAGGTGTAAGCTAACTCCTTTGGGATGATTTGATCATCTGGTAAAGCCAAGACACCGTTTGGGTGTGCATGAGCTCCTTGTTGTGCCCATTTTATTTCCTTTTGAGTATAGTGAAGTGGTCCTTTGTGGAGACTGAGAACGGAGTTTTTGGTGGTATTTCATGTAGAGCTTCTAAGTTTTGGACCAAGTCATTGTCTCCCCAGGTAGAGCCCTCAGTTACCATCTTAGCGGCTTCATCTGCCTTTTGGTTCCCCAGGGTGATGCAGTCTTTTACCTTTTGCAATGGATGACAGCCACCTTTTTAGGCTTCCACACAGCAGCCAAAAGTTGTAAGATTTCATCTTTATTTTTGATTTGCTTCCCTTCAGCTGTCAGAAGGCCATGTTCCTTGTATAGAATCCCGTGGACGTGAACTGTGGCAAAAGCATACCTGGAATCTGTGTAGAGGTTTACCTTTTTGTCTTTTGCCCAGTTGAGGGCTTGTATTAGCACCCATAGTTTAGCCCATTGAGCCCACCAGTTTTGGGGAAGAGGTCTGGCTAGGAGCACCTCTTCAGTGATAATGACTGCATAGGCAGCCCGACATTTCCCATTTTTGACAAAGCTACTTGCATCCGTGAACAGGGTATACTCAGCATAGGCCAGGGGCTCCATCTGTAGATCAGGTCAGCTAGCAAACAGTTTATCTGTCAGTGTAAGACAATCATGGTCTGGCTGTCTGAGCTCTGTGGGCAAATAGATGGCTGGGTTTAAGGCATTGACTGGCTGGAATGTGAGTCGGGGATTTCCAACAAGCAGTGCTTGGTAGTGGGTGATGCAGCTGTTTGAGAGCCAACGGTGTCCCCGACTGTTGAGGAGCTCAAGAACAGCGTGTGGCACCTGAACGGTCAGGTTTTGTCCCAGAGTCAATTTGTCTGCTTCCTTGAACAGGAGGACTGTAGTGGTGAGTGGCCACCGACAAGGAGGCCATCCTTTGGATACTGAGTCTAGTGTTTTAGACAGGTAGGTGCCTGGCCTCTCCCAGGGTCCCACTGTTTGAGTTAGGACTCCTGAGGCAACAAGTTGTCTCTCATTGACAAACAGGTTGAAGGGGCGAGTCACATCTGGGATTCCTAAAGCTGGACCTGAGGGCAGTGCTCTTTTAATTTGTTTGAATGCCTCAGTTTCTTGCAAAGTCCATCTGACTACATCTCTTTCGGTTGTGGGTTTTTTCAACATGTCATAAAGCAATCTGGCCTTTTCAGCATACCCAGGTATCCAGATTCAGCAGAAACCGGCTGCCCCTAAAAACTCTCTTAAGTTCCCTTTTACAGTCAGGCCATGGGATGGAGCAAATGACTTCCTTTTTTTCTGGACGTAGGTGTCAGAGCCCCTTTTCTAAGTCAAACCCTAAATATCTGACCTTTTGTTTACAAATTTGAGCTTTCTTCCAGGAGACTTTGTACCCGGTATCACATAAGTGGCAGAGGAGGGCCTGAGTTCCCATCCAACACTCCTTTTTTATGGGGCTTCCAATTAGGATATCATCAACGTACTGCAGGAGGTGCAGTTGAACTTTTCATGGGGGAACCTGGCAAGATTGGCAGCCAGGGCTTCCCTGAACAGTGTGGGAGAATTTTTAAAACCTTGAGGGAGGAGAGTCCATGTGAGTTGTCCCTTTTGCCCTGTGTTTGGGTCCTCCCATTCAAAGGCAAAATAGGAGTTGGCTGGCAGGGGCCACTTGCAGGCAGAAGAAATCATCTTTTAAGTCCAAGCAGGTGAACCAGGTAGCATCAGGAGGAAGCAAGACCAGGAGAGTGGATGGGTTTGGGACTGTTGGGTGTAGGGTCACAGCAGCCAGATTGACAGCATGGAGGTCTTGCACTGGGCGGATGTCTCCATTTGTTTTCTTTTCAGGGAGCAGGGGGGTGTTCCAAGGAGACTGGCAGTCTATCAGGATTTGTCTGTTTCAGTCTGGAGATGTGGGGCAGGACCCCCAGGCAGGCCTCTTGTGACTTTGGGTATTGTTGGACAGCAACGGGAGTGGCACCTGGTTTGAGTTGTTACCAGAGGGGCATGGTTGATGGGCAGCCCCGGTGGTGAGTCCTCTGCCCATACACCTGGAAACATGGTTTTCAGAGCCTCAAGGTTACAGGCTTTGGGCATTTCTGCTTGATATAGTCGCCATTCTTCTTGGGGCACGGATAGAGTCAATATCAAGTTTGAAGTCGGGGACTCAGGTGAGGATGGCAGGCTGATTAGGAACAAAGGAAATAGTCACTCCTAACTTTGAGAGGAGGACTCGTCACAGAAGTGGAATAGGGCACTCAGGCATATACAGAAATTCACATTTAATAAAATATCCACCAATTTCACAGGATCTGCTTTGACAGAATCTCTTCTCAGTGGGAGCACCAGTAGCCACCATCACCTGAATTTGTCAGGAAGTCAAAGGGGCAACAGGTTGGGAGACAAAGAAATGTTCGGCTCTGCTGTCTACCATAAAAGTCACTGATTTTCCCCCAATTTTGGCAACGGCTGTGGGTTCCTGGGGGCCCAGTCTTTTTTTTTTTGTGGGTAGCGGGGGTCGACCTCAGGACCTCGCACACCAGCAGGCGCCCGTGCTGCTGAGCGATATCACTGGCCCTTTTTTTGTATGTGGGTTCTGGGAGTCGAACTCGGGCCCTCACGCTTGCCAGGCAGGTGCTTATGCTGCTGAGCCATCTCACCGGCCCCCGGGGGCCCAGTCTTATGGAGCCCGGTCTTTCCTATTCAATGTTGTTGAAAAATGGGAGCAGGGTTTCAGGCAGCTGCATGCTCGCCTCTCCAGAGGCTTCTTGATCTTTCAGGCAGAGAGGGCATTTGTCTTTCCAATGTCTTGGTTGTTTACATGGAGCACACTGGTTTGGGGCCAGGGTGTAGAGACGACGGCCTGTATTGAGTTGTGGCCTCTGAAAGACCTTGTTGTTGCCCTGGTCCAGTAATGAGGTTGATTCATCTGGGATTTCTCGGGGAGTGGCTTTCCTGCTATCGCAGACAAGGGCAGTCTGATGACCTTTACGTTCCCTTTTTTCTTCTTTCTCTCAGTTTGTAAAAACCTTTTGTGTTATCTGAAGCAGCTGAGTGGCATTCATGCCAGCAAATCCATCAGTCTTTTGAATTTTTCTTCAGGTGTCAGAGGTACACTGTGTCACAAAAACTGAGTTTATTGTCTGTTGGTTTGTTGGGGCCTTAGGATCAAATGGGGAATAAGTTTGGTATGCTTCACATAGTCTCTCATAGAACTTAGCAGGGCTTTTGTTAGGTTCTTGGATAACTTTGGCAATTTTGGACATGTTAATATGTTTCTTTCCTCCTTCCTTTATTCCTGCCAGGAGGGCCTCATGATACAGTCCCAAGGCATCACAGCCCTCTGCAGTACTGAAGTCCCAATCTTGTTGGGCATTAGGGAAGGCTGTGTTTACCCGGGCCAGGTTTGTCCTCCCACAAAAATATGGGCATGCTCTTCAGTGCTGAAGAGAGTCAGGAGGATTTGTTGGCAATCATCCCAGGTAGGCTGATGGGTCTGAAAGTTTGAGGTCAGAAGGTTGATCATGGCTTGGGGCTTTTCTGAGTAAGAGAGGGAGTATGATGTTTCCAGCTGAGAACATCAGTGGAGCTGAAAGGCTGATAGTACAGAGCAGGTTGCTGATTTGGCCCTGGACCACCACGGTATCCCTGGAGAGGCATGTGGAGGTGTATCGAGCAGAGCTGGCTACTAATAGGAGAGCTTTGCTCAGGTGGCTCTTTGGGGCTAGGCAGCATCAGAAGTGGAGCAGTTGGCGGAGATGGTGCGGTTGAGTCTGGGTGAACGGCTGGTGCTGGCTGGGAGCCACTTCTGGGGGCGGAGGCCCTGGCAGGTTTGAGTTGTTTACCATGTACAGGAGAGGGAAGTCATCACCAGGATCATCAGGCAGAAGAGAATAAATCTTTTCAGTCTTTTGGTTGCTTTTCTAGAGGATCTGTGATCTGGCTCACCAGCTTTGACTACCAGGAGAGTTCCTTTTTCCTGACAGGCACAGACACGGAGCCATGGCAGGGGGTTCTGACACGGTCCTAGCCATGAATCGATGTAGGGAAATTGGTTAGGGGGGCTGTTTGGTGGAGTCTGTGACTTTGTCCCAGACATGGCGGTCGATTTCTACATTTAGGGTTCATTCTGGTGGCCAAGCGGGGCATGGACATGGCCAGTTGATCTCGCAGAAAGAGAGCTGCTGAGGTTTCATTTTCACTCTGTAGTTATCTGAGAAGCCTTTCTTGAATTTTTTTTTTTTTAATTTTATCATGCAGTCTAAGACAGTGGGCTTTCTCTGGCTTGCACCCATACTGACTCCTATGGTGTGTGTACTATGCCTTTGAATGGTGTCGTGACAGACAAAGGATAGGTGCCCTTCACGAATGAGAGACCACTCAGGCGCCTGCCTGGCCACGTACCTCTCGACGTTGGGACAGTCTGGACTAAGGGGAAGCGTCGGTAGTTTCCTGGTTTTGATCTCTCGAAACTCTGAGGACATGTCACTGGGAGTGCCCGGTCAGATGAGTCTGCAATACTGCAAGTTAGGGCCCAATTAGGCTCTGTAACTGAGCACCCCGTGGGGGGCTTTTGTCATGGGGCACAGATGGAATGACCTATTGCTTACATTGTTCACATTTAGTCCACACATTCACACAGAGGCACACAGAGGTTAATACATTGCAACCCCCAGTCCCTAGGGCAAAATCTAACTGAAACTGAAACCGACTGTTCTAAAACAGGCGAGGCTTGATCAGGGCCTCCTTCATCCCACACAGGGGATGGAAACTAACAAACTGACTGAGGGATGTCCCAGGGCAGTCCTACCTTTTCTGAGGGCCCGACTGATTGCTTTCCATCTCCTTCTATCGGTCTGATGAGGTCTCCACTGTCACACAGGGGCTTCCTCCCCTCGACCACTGAGGAGACTCCAAGAAAAGGTCTGGAGGGCACGCCTTCTCATCCTCAGGTTGGAGGGTGAGTCCCCGCTGTGGCCAGCAGGCCTCCACTGGTGACCCAAGAGGTCAGCCCAGTGTATTCCCAGCTGATGCACCAAGAAATGTTGCAGAATCTGATACCGAACCAAATGGAAGACTCTTTGCACCAAGGAGTTGGAAGGCAACTTTTATTAACACCGGCAGGCTGGTGGGAACTCACAATTCCAAAACATTAGTGTCTCCCTCACAGTAAAGCAGAAACTTATATAGGGTTTGTGAGCAGGAAGTACAAAGCCCATAGCAGGTTATTTTACAGTTGGTTACATATATTTGGTCGTAAGTTGTTAGGCAGTTTGTTCTGGGCAGATTTTGTTACCGGAGTTGTTTATCATAAGGCAGGAAGGTCTAGGGAGAGAGCTGGGGCTGAGCGGGTGAGTAAAATCAGCGTATTCTTGGCTGGGCTAATCTGTCTGAGCAGAAAGTCCTTGAAACAAGATACATTTACAGGCTGGGTAGTGCAGCTGGGCTAAGTTATCTCTGAGTTGTAAAAATGATACAGCGTTTTGTGGCTGACTGAGTCTGACAGTCTAACCCTGAGATGGGCTGAGCCTGCATATCCCGTCTTAGAGCCTGCATATCCCGTCTTAATGTCGTGTGAGGCTGTTGACCCCAAAACCTGTGTTACAAAATGACATTAGTAAAGAATATGTACTGTAATGAAAAATGAAAACATGTTCATAATATATTTTAAATAAAGCTTATAAAATACTACATATATATTTTTAACTTTACTATAAAAAAGAAGCAGTCAGCAATGTCTAGGAGGAAGTATATAAGTGAGTTAGTACTGGTTAGCTCTGGGTGGAGGGAGAAGTGAGATTTACATTTTCTACTTTGTCTAACTCTTCCTTCACTTATTTATATTTTTGGTTTTTTGAGACAGGGTCTCACTATGTAGCCCAGGCTGGCCTTGAAGTCACTGTGTACCCCAGGCTGGCCTCGAAATCATGGTGATCCTCCTGCCTCAGCCTCCGGAGTGCTGGGATTATATGCATGTGTCACCACACCCAGCTAAATGTTCCTTCAGGAATGTGTTTGCTTTTGTAATAAATTGTTTTCAGTTACCACCTGTCAAGTAAAGCAAAATAAAATAATAGTACTGATCCTTAGAACTTGACTGAGGAGAGTCACAGTACAAACAAAACTTGGCCCACTCAAACTGAACTTCCTAGTAGCCCACTCAAGTGACACAGTGAACGGATGAAACAATACCATTGTCTAGAAGAAAGCAGAATTCTGACTCATCCCACAGCCTACCCTATTCCTGGCCACCAAAGGGACAGGAAGTGGTGCCCACTGTCCTCGGAAGTGATGTCACAGGATCCACAGAGCTGATCTTGAGTCTTGGTGAAAGCAGAGAGTGACTGTGGAGGTGGGAGTTCTGTGACAGCAGTCATTCCAGCAGAGAGGCTCCCTCATTGACTTACAAGGACGGGCTAACTTGATTGTCAGAATGGCAGTCGATTGTCAAAGTGGTTTTGTGACTTGAGGGTACATTTGTGCAGACCAGATGCTCTGACATCTCAGGCTGATGGGCCCTGCCTGACTCATTAAGCCTGCTTGGAGTCAAGGAATCTGCATTCTAAGAACATTGTCTAGGGGCTTCTGATGCGTGGCAGTCTCCGGGAATTTGGGTAGAACACCATTCTTCAGGGAGATGACAGCATTTTTGTTTTATTAATAATTAACCCTGAGACTCTTGCTGCATGCTCTGATCCTATTACCTTTCATTCTCACAACAGTTAGTGAATGGTTGCACCGCCCCCCATTGTGTATAGGAGGAAAATCAGAGCAGTTAAATGTTGTTTGAAACAAAAACTATCAAAAAACTCAATGAAGCGGTCGGGAGCTTAGGCTCTACTTTAAAAGACTGTTAGGATTAAATGAGGTAATGTGTCCACAGTGATTACCCCAGCGTCTGCCCCATAGTAAGCATTTCATAAATACCAGTTTTTCATGTCTGTGCTCATGTGTGGTGCCTGGGATTGAACCCAGGGCCTTGCACATGCTAGGCAAGTGCTCTGCCAATGAGCTGTACCCCAGCCCGATAAATGTTAGCTTTATCTTGAGAAAAAATTATTTTGGATTAAGGTTCTGTCTGCATCTAAGTGTATTCATCTCATTCTTTCAATCATCTGTCTTTCTGTATTTCTTAGAGTGGAGGATATGTGACATAGAGACTATTATATTTCAGTCTTATTGGTGTCCATTTCTATGGAAGGTAGATGTTCTAGCTCCACCTTACATATCAGAAATAATCCTGAATTTCTTTCCTTGAATTTGTCTCAGTCCTGCCAGGTTGAATTAGGATTGAATTTAGTCGCAAATAAGAGAAACCTTATGTCTTGGTTACTTGTTCTCATTGCTGAGACAAAAATATCCAACACCCAAATTTAAAGGAGGAAAGGTTTATTTCAGTCCACAGTTTGTAGAGGTTTCAGTCCACAATCGGCTGGCTCCAAAGCAGGGTGGCATGGCAGAAGCACATTGCAGAGGAGAAACAGTTTGTGGCAGGCAGAAGACAGCAAAAGCAGTAAGCAACAGCAACAAACCTCTTTCTGTCCCTTATATCTTATCCAGGCTACCCAACCTTAGGGCGGGTAGCACTCACACTCTTAATCCTAGCGTCGCACCCTTGATCCCAGCATCACACATCCTAAATCCGGCGACCTCTGAAAAGCCCCACTTTTGACCGTATGAAGCTTTAGGGGGACATCTAGGTACAAGCCATAACACCCTATTATTCTGGGTTAAGTAAGAAAGAATTCCTTTTTCCTCTAGTCTGTAGGTAGGCAGTTCAGAGCTGGTTGCCTGCTTAGGGAAATAAGCCACTTCTGTCTTCCTGGCAGAAGAGGGAAGAACAAAGGTAAGAAGTTCATGTCAACCAAAGCTGTTCTTTTGCATCCGGGAGAAAATAGCTCTCCTGGGTGTTCCACCCAACGCTCTTCTGCACGTCTCTGCCAGAGCTGTATCATACGGCTATCCCTAGTTGCAAGAAGGTGAATATTTTAACTGGCCACACTGCAACAAGGAAAAAAGACCCTAAAATTTTAATCTTGTAAGTAAAGGAGAAAGGATGTGTGAGTAGGTAACTACAGTGTCTACCACAATGAGTTTGTGCAGATGTTTTCCTCTTGAGTAGGATGTCTAGAGGCCTGGTCACAGGGAGGACAGTTCTGATTCTGGGGTTCAGGTTATTTGCAGTTATATTTCCAAAGAATGACATGTTGAAAATAGAAATTTCAGAAGATGAAATTGGAACTGGAACTGAGTGAAATTTTTCCATTCATCTTATTGGATAATGTTTGTGTTAAAACATGCTAAATATCTCTTTAAAAATCATACTAAAATGGAAATGAAAAGTATTTATTATATGTGTTTTTTCCCCCTATATATATATTTTTTTTTGTGTGTGTGTGTGTGTGTGGGTACCGGGGGTCAACCTCAGGACCTTGCGTGCCAGTAGGTGCCCGTGCCGCTGAGCGATAGCACCGGCCCTTTTTTCATATGTGGGTACCGGGAGTCGAACTCAGGACCTCGCACTTGCCAGGCAGGCACTTACGCCGCTGAGCTATCTCACCAGCCCATCCCCAATATTTTTTATTTTGATAAAATACGCATACCAAAATTTACCATTTTAACCTCTTTAAGTGTATGTTCATATTGCTATGAAACTGTCAGTGCCATACCTTTTCCAGAACTCTTCATGTGGCAAAAACCACATCCCCATCCCCATTAAACAGCTTATCTCCCCTCTCTTCTCCTGGGCCTTGGCACTGACCATTCTACTTTCTGTGCCTATAAATTTAATACCCTAAAAGTGGAACAATATAATCATTGTCCTTGTGTGGCTGGGGTAAGCCCTTTAACATAATGTCCTCAGTGTTCACCCATTTGTAGCATGGATGAGAATTTCCTTCCTGTTTAAGGATGCAGGATATGTCCAAGGTGTGTTCGACTCCGTGTTGCTAATTCAGTCGTCTACTGATGGGCACTTGGCTTAGGCCCATCTTTTTGCTGCTGTGAATAGCCCTCCAGTGAACATGGATGTACACACAAATATCTCCTTGACATCCTGCTTTTGATTCTCATAGGTATTTCATTTCACGTGCTTTTAACTGAAGAGGCTCAGTTTTTCTTTGACATGACCATGGACGTGATGGCTAGTTCACTCTTGTCCCAAAGGAATTGCTAAAGCTCTGAAGAAAGATTACCCATCAAAATCTTTTCTTTTAAGTCACTCTCTCCCTAGCCTCTAAGAAAAATATGTCATTGTGAATTCTATTTTGAATAGTCCATAGGGTTATGGAAGGAAGAGAATAATTGCAGTGTTCCCAGAAGATAGTAGGCATTTTACTGCTATAATATCAATGAATACTAGTCTTTAGGGTTTCCTTAGAAAATGAGACAAGGAAGAAAACAGAGAACATCATCTTTTCTTTGCAAGGCCATGTTGGTTGTGCATGTGGATTACTATGTGAGAATCTGGGCTCCTGCATGAATGATTTAACGGTAGAGAGTGTTCTAGTGTAGGAAAGCCGAGTCCTGATGCCATGCATTTGTTGTTTTGTAAATCTGACTAGGATCGTTAGGACTCTTCAGTCTAAAAGGATGAAAGTGGAAAGGAGACGTAATTACTGGCTATAGGGTCATTTATTTCAGGAAAGCAAATATGAACTTCAGCTGTTCTAATCTTCAGCTGTTAAACACATCTGAACCTTTTGATGCTTATAATAGGTATGTCTAAGAAAAATAAAAGGAAGAGCTATTTTATATCCAAGATAATTACCAAGTTGCTACTCCTAGTAATGGTATAGGAAAACAAATGTCAGACCCATGGTACACTATTAGCACCCACAGTGCTGATTTAAGGCAGAACCCTAATTTTAAACAGTGATATAGAGGATAAGGTGACCATCAGCATGTAGTAGAGTGGCCTGAATCCAGTTTCGTTTTGTTTCATTTTGTTTCATTTCATTTTGTTTCGTTTTTCTCTTCTCTTCCTGCCCCGCCCCGCCCCTCTTTCTTCTTCTTCTTCTTCTTCTTCTTTTTTTTTAAGGTAGGGTCTCGCTGTATAGTTCACACTGGCCTGGAACTCACTTTGTAGCCCAGGCTGGCCTTGAACTTGTGGCAGTCCTCCTGCCTCAGCCTCCTGAATGCTGGGATTACAAGTGTGCACAAGCACGCCCGGCTTAGGTTCTTGATTTTTTTGGTTCACATTGTGGTTTTTATTTCTCTCTCTCTCATCCAACTCTACCCAAACACACTTTTCAGTGGAAAAAAAAAATGCTTGGTAGCTCATACAAACTTTTTACATGGTTAAGTAAGTTGAAAATAAGTGATATATATGCCTTTTAAAGTATTAGGCTAAGTATTTAAATTATTTTACTCATTTTCAATTTACAGGCTGATTTCTTAACCATGACATCCGTGGGAAAAAAACCTTTACCCCTGAATTTTTAAGGGGAAACACAGTGTTCCTTTCTGATGTGTTTTTTCATGCTTGTTATAAATATTTATCTTGGACAAAGAATTGCATTTCAGTGGAGTTGGAGTTTTGCAAATTTGATTATTAAAATGATTCTTCCTTTATTTTTAAGATTTTGCATTTGGTTTTAACTCAGCATCACTCCAAATAGAGAAAAAAAATGCAATATAAAAATATTCCACAAGGCAGTTTTGCAATACTGTTTTTCTTATTGTAAAAATCATATTTATAGTAGGTGGCATTTCATTCAATTATATGGACAAATGACAGATATATCTCATTGCCTCTCAAGTTTGCACTCTTCTTCTGAAAATGAGTAAAATATTTAAGCCTTTCAGAAGGTCTAGGCAGCTTGGTATGATCTGTTGGCAACATTTGGTTTTTCAGTAATCCTCTATTTTTCTCTCCATATTCGTCCATAAGTGGTCAACACGCTGACCATTTTGCCTTGAAACACTTGAGTTTACTGCAAAATGTGTATGTGAAGTGATTCAACTGTTTTCCACCACGTTTTGGTGGTGAATAAGCTGGAAGATAAGTGACCTCCATAAGCACACTTACTTTACATCGGGTTGCTTATCTCTTTGGACTGGAAGCTGAACTCACTGGAAAAACAGGTGCAAATAGAAGCAATTCACCCTGGCCTGTTGGCATCTAAAATGTCTCCCCCACCCCCAGATCCTTCTTGTCTGCAAATAATTAACGATATGCGGAAGACTCCATTATTCTCCCTGTCCCCCACCAACCCAGACAGACAGACCGACCGCCTGTCATTCTAGCTCATTTTTTAGCTGTCAAATTCTCTTCCCTTCCTATGTCTCCACCTCAGAGTGCAGTAAAACATATCTTTCATGGGATGAGTATTTTAAAGAAAAATATGTAACAGATGCCTATTTCTTATAGAAAACAGAAAATATAGCAAATAAAAATGGATTATACAGATCTCTCAGTATCTTTTAACTTAGAGACACATTGCTAATATTTTGGCTCTTGGCTTTCTAGACAAGGCACATAGTGCATAAATGAAACACTATATATATTATACATTGTTTAGTTTCCTGCTTTTTACACTTTAATTTGTTGTGAAAACCTCTGTGACTTTAAATATTCATTGCGCACCTTCATGCCATTTTTAATGATTATGTTTATGCTTGAAAATATATTTTTGAATAGTCATTACAAATGAACATTTAGATTATTTAGTTTTTTTTCAACCACAAAGAAAGCTATGATGAATATTCTTTTAGATATATCTAAATGTTTGTGTCCCTATTTTTTTTTCTTACGATAAATTTCCAAAGTTTTCGGGTCAGTGGTTATGTAATTTTCAAGTATTTTGATACCGATATTGTCATAATGTTCCAGGACATTTGTAATACCTTGATATCTTCACCTGAACATCTGGCCGACCTCTAACTCACTAGGGGAAAAGGGAAACTTCCTTCGGTAGTTGATTTCACTTCCTGTGCCTTTTTAATTGGAATTTTTAAAATAGGCATTACTGTCCTTCAAGTTATACAATAGACCTGTATGTAATGGATGTCTTGACTTCTTTTCTCCTTCATTACTGTTATGATAATTCAGTTGCCCAGTCCCAGCATGGGATGAGGGTTGGAGTAATACTGGTCAAAGGATCATTAGACAAGAGGAATAAATTAAAGAGATCTGTTGTACAACACTGTGACTATAGTTAACATTGTAGTGTATAACTTGAAAATTGCAGATTGATTTTAAGTGTTCTCATCACAAACAAATGCTAACTATGCAAAAAAGGAAAAAAAGAAAAAAAAGAAAATTTGTCCTAAATTTAAGAATCACAGAATCAGAGAATGGAATGCATAGTAAAGAGAAATGATCATTCACCCCTTCCAATTCCTAGCAGTGACCTTATATCCACCGTTCAATACTTATCGCATCCACCTCTCCCTTTCTACCACATTGGTCCTCACCGTTTCAGGCCTTCAGAGGTCCAGCATGGGTGGTTACACTAAACCTGCAGCTGGCTTTCTTTTGCCCTTCATTGCTGTGAATCCATTCTTTCCTGTTAATCTTGCTAAAGCACACTCCTGATCACATCAACTCTTGCTCCGAAAAAGTCAGTGGCTCACATTACTTGCTCATTTCACCCTGCCATGTTTTTAGAACTTGGCAGCTGATGTTCCCTCTAACCATTTTGACATAATCCTAACAGTGATTCCTATTCCCCAATGCAAAGCCAGACCCAAACGCAAATCGTTCCTTGAATCATTCCACAATCCCTTCCTCATGCACATCAAGAAATAATTTCCCTATGAATTTATGAATGTGTCTGTACCTGGTGTATTAGTTCTCATTGTCTGTTACTTCTTTTTTCATTTTTATCTTTATTTTTTATTAATACATGTTTGTGATGCATCATGAATCCCTGTATCATGGGGAGCGGGTACATAGGCACGTCACATCTGTTACTTTTGCACCTGCCTCACTCCTGCCCCCCAGTAAGGACCATACAGCTTCCTGAACACTGTATATGGATCACTTCTGGGACTTACATATAGCAGGTGCTCAGTAAATGTTACTGTATGGCTTCTTAAACACGTAGGATTTACAACCAAATGGAAGGATGGTTAATTTTTTATTAAATAAAGAGGAAATATAATGCATACAGCAAAGTGTTGGAAACATTTCTGATTCTGATGTCCATATACTGGATCAGGAAGAATCTTACAACATCACTGAAGTTAATTTGGCCACGCATAGCTGTTAATTTTGCCTTTATTTTTGGTTGATGATACTAGCTCCAAATGCCTAAAAGTGGGATGTGAGGAGTATCCATTGTTCCACCTCAGGGTTAGAATGCAGAGAGGTTTCAGAACAAATCCTGTCCCGCACACTGGCACCCACTAAACAATCCCTGTTAGCAAGCACACTCAAAAACAGTTCGGTCTGTTTTGTAAGCTCAACAAACTGCAGCTCTCTGTCCTTTCGAGGGACACAGAGGCTTTAGATTACAGTTGATGCAACAATATTCTAGAGTGGACCATCCAAGTGCCATTGCTGCTGCGCCCCCGAACTGGACTGTGGCCGGTCCGGGTTTAGATGGTGCTGTAATTGTAAAATACACACTGGACTTCAAAAACTTAGTGAGAAAAAAAATAATGTAAAATATCAATACGTTTAAAAATATTGACTTTATGCTCGTATTTTTGGTTATATATTGGGTTAAATAAAATGTCGTTAGGAGAAAATTTAAAGTTATTGGGCTGGTGAGATAGCTCAGTGGCATAAGTGCCTGCCTGGCAAGCGTGAGGTCCTGAGTTCAACTCCCGGTACCCACATACAAAGGAAAAAAGGGCCAGTGATATCGCTCAGTGGCACAAGTGCCTGCTGGCAAGCGCAAGGTCCTGAGTTCGACCCCTGGAACCCACAAAAAAAAAAAAAAAAGTTATGTATGTAACTTGCATTATATTTTCACTGGACAACGCTGTCTTAGAGGATTTAGTTACTCTTATAACCAGCACCATATAATTGGAATCCTCTTAGCCAGTGCTGACACAGGGATTATCTCCCTGATTTACTAGATTTTTTTAATGCTCTGTTTAATCAGTGGTGAGAATATCTAGAAGAGATTTTGGCAAATCTAGTAATTCACCAATGGAAGAATACCTCTAACATTCTAATAATGCCAATTTTTAAGCCTCAATAAAAGCACATTTCTCACGGTGACTGGATTAATTAGCACAGTTTCAGCTGTTGATGACAGTAAAGATAAATGTTTCCTTCGTGGTAGTAGGCCCTCTGTAGTTGAGCCTTTCTAATTAAATTACAGCTGACCTTCTTTGTGGTGTTATCCTGAGTTGCAAGGCCCTGGAGTTTTTTCACCCTGCAATCTGTGTGTTCCTGTGGGGCCGTGAAAACTTTCCAGTGGTTAAGGACCCTGAGAAGGCATTCTGGGTGCCTGCCTTCTCCTTTCCCATCTTTCCCAAGTCTCCTTGTTCACTTTCCATAGAAAAGGGGTGCCCTCCCCCTCCCCAAATCTGCCAGCTAGGCACCATGTAAGCGGATGCTTTAGGACTGCAAACTCTACCTCAGGAATTATTACACTGGTCAGCGCCTTATTACAGTGAGCGCAGGGCTTCTGCCTGGTGCCACCCATGCTGAAAAGAGACTTCTGAAGTGAGGCCCCCTGCAGACATAGAACACTGTGAGGTTGGACCTCTCGTTAGGAATTAAGTCTGATTTAGCTGATTCGTTTGACAGAGAGAGCTAGTTTTGTCAGTTAGGTAACAGAAGAGACATTTTCTATTAATTGAACAAGTGAAATTTGTACCTGTTTAACCATATGCTAGAAATCACATCATTTTAACTGTTTAAATTCATGATAGATTCTAATTAGCTGCTTAAAATGTGCATGGGATTTTTTTTTAGATATTCATGGATAGAGGTTTTCCTTTTTTCCCTTTAGTGTTAGGGATGTCAGGGCCTCAAGCATGCTAGGCTACAACTTTACACTCAACTGCATTCCCCAGCCGAGCAAAAGTGCTTGTAGCCTATGACTTAGACTAACACAAACACAGTGTCGTACTTTCGATTTTGAAATCTTCTGAAGTATGTAATAGACAGCATACAAGAAGTGGTAAGAAGAGAAAGAAAAGATGCAGAAACAGTCCAGAAGAGAAGATGCACATGGTGTTTGGGTTGGCGCAGGGAGAACAAGACTGGGGCAGCCAGGCAGGCGTTGTGGCTGAGCGCGGCAGCGGGGGAAGGTATCGGAAGTGACGGTCCAGACAGGCATGTTGGAGGGAGGTGAGGATGTTCCAACGAGAGGGCCAGGCAGAAGCAGGCGGGTACTGCAGCTGGAGAGGAGAGAAAGAGGGGAAGTGTTTCAGCCCCAGTGATTGCAGAAGTGATGGGGTGCAGTCAGGAGGCTGGGGAGCTCTGTGCGAAGGAGTCTTCATTCTGACCTTTAAAAGTATCTAGATTTCAGGACTGTGTAATCTTTATGAGCCGGAGACACTTTTTTATCTAAGGGTTCCTTGGCTGCTACTTGGGACTCCCTGCTTAGCAGGCTGGAGGCCAGCACTCAGGTTTACATGGTGAGTGTTGTCTGAGCCCTCAGCCATCTCGAGGTGTTTCTCCAGAGGCACCGGACTGAACTGAAGCAGTTCTAGGGAGGGGAGCCGTGGGCGGTCCTTTGGATTCACGGGAGTTCTTGCCTTGGGATCATTATCATTGGAAGCCTGGCATGCTGGTGCAGGCTTGTAAGCCCTGTACTCTGGGAGGCTGAGGCAGGAGGTTTGAAAATTGGAGTAAAGTCTGAGCAACTTAGTGATTTAGCAAGGCCCTGACTTAAAATAAAATACAGTCAATCGGTCAGTCAGTCACCAGTCAGTCAGTGGCTGGGACGTAGGTGAGCGTGAAGGCTGCTGTATTGCCCACTGCCTCCAAAAAGAACGTTACCATCGGCTTTTAGAAAAGCTCATTTGCTGGTTACGGGTCAGTGCTCACTGCTTGTCGGTATATGTATGTGTATTTTATTTGTGTGTAATGACCCAGGGCCATGATTTTAGATGCCACGTAGTATACAGTTAAAGGTTTTCTGCATCAGCTGTATAGAAAATAATGGCGTCCTTGCATAGGTACTCAGAGTATTGCTGTCTTTTTCTTGGAACGTTTTTCTTAAAATTCTTTCTTGGATATTTTATTGTATGCGGAAAGAAATAAAGTTATAAAATGAGAAAAACATGATTTGAACAAATGTCTTATAAGGACATTTTGATGAGTGGAACTTGTCACAACAAAGTTGAAGGTAAGGTTGCTGGACTTTTTTTTTTTGTGGGTATCGGGGGTCGAACTCAGGACCTTGCGCGCCAGTAGGCGCCCGTGCCGCTGAGCGATATCACCGGCCCCTTTTTCGTATGTGGGTTCCGGGAGTCGAACTCAGGACTTCGCACTTGCCAGGCAGGTGCTTATGCCACTGAGCCATCTCACCAGCCCTGGACTTTTTTTTTTAACATTCAAAATTTTTCCCAGTTTCATTTGTGTGTTTTCATACATGTACAATTATATGGTTATGAAATGACCCTTTCTTGAGATTTCTGTATGTGGTTTATGGAAGATAATAGATGTTTACTTAATAAGAATAAAGATCACATAAGGAATCTAATTTCATAGGAATTTTCTTTCATTAATTAGTTAATCCTTTCATCAATAACTAAAGATGTTATTTTCTATAGGTTTTCATGTCAGTGACTCATCATCATGAGACCTGTTGAGCTCCCTGAAATAACTGCTTTTGTTCTATGACATCTCAAATGATTTTATTTTTTTTTTTAATTTTTAAATTTTTATTTCTTAATGTGGGTACTGGGAGTTGACCTCTGGACCTCGTGCTTGCCAGCAAGTACTTGTGCCACTGAACGATGTCACCGGCCCTTTTTTTCCTTTATGTGGGTACCGGGAGTCGAACTCAGGACCTCGCGCTTGCCAGGCAGGCGCTTATGCCACTGAGCTATCTCATCGGCCCTTAACTGATTTTAATAAAAATATTCACTCTCAAGACAAAGATCTGAAGTGTTTTTATATAACGCTCACAATTTCTATCCTTATAAAATGAATTCTTGTTCTTTTCCACTTGCAACACATAATATGGTTGATATCGAAGATGTTTGTTTTTATAAGACATATTCCCAGACAGAAGGTTTCAAACAGTGCCAGATGCCTATAAATCTTACAGACATTCAGGTTAAGTTTATCAGCTCTCGAAAGTGAAAGTAAAAACATACCTCCTGTATCCTCGTGCATTGTTTAAAAACAATAAGGCCCTTACCAAGGACAGAAGTGAGAGGTTCGTGAACTCTAACCTTAAAAGATGGGAACAATTAATGGTTACCTCTAACTCTGAAAATAATCCTTTTGAGAGTCAAGTAATCATTTTGTAATATTGTGGGGATTAATGCCAAAAAGAATAAAACCTTTTCTGAACCCCAGCTCCTTCAGGGTTGCATGCTGTTGAACTTGGACTAGACTGGAAAGTCCTTAGGATAACTCTTAAATGTGAGGGGTTTGCCTGGTAGCTTTTGCATTTGCAAAAGGCAGCTTTAAGATCAGCATCATTAATCATTAGGGAAATGTGAAGCAAGCCACAGTGACACATCACCTTGTAGCTATGGGCACGGCTGTAATTTAAAAAAGAAAACCTAAGATAAGTTGACGTTGGAGAAATGGAAACCTTTGTACCTTAGAGTAGAAGTGCGAAACCATACAGCCACCAGAAACAATTTGGCATTTTCTCAAAAATCTAAACATAGAATTACCATATAATAGCCCAGCAGTTCTATTCCTCATTATATATACCCCTCGGGTACACAAGACAGGAATTCAAAACAGGTGCATGTAGCCAGTGTTCACTGTAACATTATTCACAATAGCCAAAAAGCAGAAACAGCCCAACTATCCATCTTTATTAATTTATTTAGAGATGAGGTCTTACTAAATTGTCCAGGCTGGCCTGAAATTCATTATCCTCCTACATTGGGCTCTGTGAGTAGCTGGGATGACAGGCTGTGCCACTGTGTGTGGCCTTTAACTCATCTTTAGCATGTGGATAAACAAATGGTAGTATATATCTCTAATGGAATATTACTCAGTCATCAAAAGGAATGAAGTTTGGACACATGCACAAACATGGTGTGTTCCCACTTACATGAAATATTTAAAATGGGCAAATATGTAGAGTCAGAAAGTAATTTTGAGGTTCCTAGGAACTGGAAAGTGTGGAGCTACTGCATTGTTACAGAGTTCCTGTGTTGTGGGATGAAGAATTTTAGAAATAGATAGTGGTGATGATTGCATAGCATAATAAAGTTATTTAATGCCCCTGAATTGCACACTCTAAAAAAGTTAAAAATCACACATATACAGTAGTCCTGATCTTATCTGTCATTTTACTTCCTGCAGGTTTAGTTAACTGAGGAGAACTGGAAAATCCCGGAAGTAAATAGATCGTACATTCTAGATTGCATGCTATTCTGACGAGCCTGGTGTCTCAGGCCGGCCTGCTCCATGCTGCTTGGGACAGGAGCCCTCACTCAGTCTGGCCTCCCCACATGTGCACACCAGGCCACCCTGTCTCCCGTGAGGTGGCCATCTTGGTCAGCAGGTCCACTCTGCAGGGTCACCGTGCTTGTGTTCAGGGAGCCCTTATTTTACTTCATGATGACCCCAAAGCACAGGAGAGGGTTGCTAGCGATGTGGGTATGCCAGAGAGAACCCTTAGTGAAAAGGGAGTGGACAGACACATGGCTCACGTCACTTTTAGTAGAGTATTGTGTTCTCCTTTATTGTTAGTTGTTGTTAATTTGTTACTGTGGCCCACTTATACAATAAACATTATAAATACATATGTGTAGGACAGCAACTTGCTACATTTAGGGGTCTCCGACACCCACTGTGAGTCTTGCAGCATCTCCTCCGTGGATGAAGTGGGACCACCGTATATATTTTGCCACGTTTAAAAAAGTCTTAATATACCTAAATCCACTGAATTGTTAATAGTAAATGGTGAATTGTGTGGCATATCATTATATCTCAATGAAACTTTTGTTTTAAAACAGTATTAAGAGTTGGAAGAGTAGGGGGAGAGAGCAGGGGGAAGTAAAAAGAGTTAGGATGTGTGACATGCATGCACCGACTTCCTGCAGTGAATGTGGTCATCATGCACAGCCGACGCGTACTAACAAAAATAAAGAGCTGGACGAGTGTTGTGTAAGGAGACTCGGACGCTGGTTTGATTTGCGGCGCGAGTCAATTGTGCGATGTGGGGAAAGGTCTGGCGTCAGCATGGGGCTCGCTGCTCTCTAGTAGACTTCCCTTCCTCGTCATATTCTCTGCTCTGTGTAGAAAGGTGAGTCGTTTGGGTGGGGCAGGTTTGTTCCCAGCCAGAGCAAACACGTCCCTCGCGTGCTGCAAACCACATCGACGCGCAGTAGAGTCCCGGTGCGGCTGTGGCGTTCTGGACGCCCAGGCCCTTGACGCGCCACGCGGCTCGGAGCAGAGCGCGCGATGGGTCACCCAGCAGAGCAGAGCGCGTGTTTGCTCAGGGAGGTGGGCTTTTTCTAAAAGAATATTTTCTTACAAGGATATTTTCAAGCATGCATTTCTAACGCTGAACTGTTCTTGTTTATGGGTGTAAACAATCTTCAGGATTGAAAACTTTCTGAAGTTTGGATTATCTTAGCCCTCTTATGTTGTCATCGCTACATATCATAATCCTCTGGGTTTTCATGTAGGTTCACGGTTATATTAATACGCTCTTTCTGGTCAGGTGTGGGTCTGAGGCTGAGAGGAGAAAGGTATTTATTAGCCTTCTTCGGTCTAGAACACCCTTCGTCCTGTCTTCGTAGGAAGCAGACTTTATCCGTCCTTTGAAGACATATTTCACAGGCTCCTTTGGTTCGTGAAACTCTTCCCTGCTACTTGGAAGTGCATTGAACGCGGCCTTCGCTCTGGTCAGTGGCCTTGCCGCTTGCTGGGTGGGTGATGTTGGCAGTTTATTTCGCTTCTGACTGTGGGAGTCAGGCTTGTCCCTAGAAAGGTGGAGTTGCTTTCCTTTTCCATCTTGGTATCTCTCAAAGAGATCATTTGCTTGGGTTGCTTTTTACAAATCTGTTTTAAATGAAGCTTTTAGTTTAAATAATGTCAATGTTTAAACATGGCAAACTTACAGAAATATTACTTGAAGTGTTCATTATGTAAACTTCTTATACTCTCAGGTCTTTTGATAATTTTGAAAGCTACACTTTTAATTTTAGGATTTTTCTTTTTTTTTGGTTCTCTGAAAATGTCAGATTTTGAAACAAACTTAGAGAGTCGAAGCACTCTGCTTGGCAGCAGTCTGGCTCCTGCTGGCTGTTTGTCTACGTATTTATATTTTATGGGTCATTATATAATAGTGATTATTTTCATATGACATTGTAATACATATTATTTGAATAAATGCACTGGTTTTGTCCGGATCCCAACAGATTGGGCGTATAGACACAGAGTGGAATGACAGAGCAGTGAAGGCTCAGGCGTCGCTGTACATGGGGGTGATTCACAGGTGGTGCCCAGAAAAAGTGAGAGTCTGCTCTGAAGTGCTTTTATTAATTCTGAAATAATCTTCACTTTCGAGGGTGTATTACTATTAGTGTTTGTGAAAGAGGCTTTAATAAAGTCTATCAAAGTTTTAAATCATCCAGTAAGAATTTTCTGCCTTGGCTTGAAGTCCAGGCACTTCTTTTTTGAATAGCTGCATTTTATGGAACTCATAATTAGGTTCGGACCAGCCAGTTGGACACATGCAGGTCGCTTCCAAAAATGTGCCAGAGGATAATGCTTTTTCTCAGATCGTAGTAATTTTAGCGGTGGTGTACATGGTCCTAATTTCCCTTCTACATTTTTGGGATAGGATTTAAATTGGGATTTATTGCTAAGTTCTACTAAGAGAATTTTTGATGTGCATTTTGAGCTGGTGAAGTAAAGAAGCTTGCAAGTCGGTTTTCTTGAAGATATATCAGCAGTTTTGTTGCTGTTTCTTTCTCTTCTTCTCAGGCCCATCACAGCAGTAAAGTTCCAGACGGGACTGCGGTGGCGGCCCAGATCTGTGTGAGCATGTCAGAGGCATTTTAAGAAGAGCAAACGATTTAGAGGGAGAATTTGGAAAAGCAGCCTAAAGGGGTTTAACACATTTTTTCTTCTAATTCTGTCCCGTGTTCGTCTCCTAATATAGAAAGGTCACTAGTGGATAACATTCACTAAGCCAGGAAAGGTTTTGAGAAGTGAAATGGTTTTCTAAAATCCAAATCTAAAGAAAACACGTTTCAGTTTGGAAACCTGAAAGAATATGTTTA
This sequence comes from Erethizon dorsatum, assembly GCA_028451465.1. Taxonomy (NCBI): domain Eukaryota; kingdom Metazoa; phylum Chordata; class Mammalia; order Rodentia; family Erethizontidae; genus Erethizon; species Erethizon dorsatum. Next base: position 148,627,537 of record CM051823.1, read on the forward strand.
GTGGAGGTAGATTTGCAGTGTCAGTTACACTCATTGATTTAATGCTTACACAAGGGATATAGTTACGTGTGAGGTATTGTGTGCGTACACATTTTTACATGGGATGAATTAAAATAACCATTTGGCTTGATAATAACACACTGGCTTGAGTTGTCGTAGTTTGAGGCTCGTAGTTGAAATTCTGCGTAAACCTCTAAGACAAAAGGATTGATTAGAACAGCAGGACAGACTTTTGGTGGTTCTGCTACCAGTTTGCATATCCGTTTTTGCTAATCTGGAGAGAGAGGCTTAGGTCAAGATTGTTTACAATAGTTGTCTTGATGTGGAGGTCAGTTCCATACTAGTGTCTGTTCATAATCTGTTACATTTTTAATCTCATACTTGAAAAAACACAGGCTAATTCTTGTCTTTCTATTGAATTGCTGTCTGTAGATAATCAGAGTTGTGTGTGAAAGAGGAATGCACACTAAAGGCTTCTTGAAGTATAAACCTATTTTCTCGTTAGCTGTATCAGGAAGATGAACACAGTAGAATTTTTATAAATTTTGCATACTTTTGAACCATTTTAATGTTAGATTTATCTCTGAGCCATTTGAACATCAGATGAACTTATTTCATCATTTACTTAAGACTCATTCCGACTTTGATTTGATTCAGATATTACAGACTACTTTAGAAACGTTACCTTATTAATTTTTATAAACACTTATGTATAGGAGCAAATCTGTTTTTAAGTTTGATTTCATTGTATGTGTGACAAAATGAAAATATTTTACTCATCTTTTAATAAAGTGTAGGTATGCATATCTTTACCCACTCTACATAGAAAAAGATTCTACATAGCAATAGATGTTTTAATATGTGTTGAAATACAAAAGTTAAATGCCATGAAAAGAAGTTAAGAGAAATAAAATATAGTAATATTTATTCCGTAGAATTTTGCCCATTTCTGTGGCCAAAAAATTCTTAAATAGTATGAAGATTATGAAATTAAGAAAATGCAATGTTTATTTCTGCTCTTTTATCTGTAGGATTAAAGAATAATGGAGATGGCAAAGTTTGCAAAAATAAATTCTTTTTAAGGTACTGGGGAAAATAATTGGATTTTACAAGTGCCCTGAAAGACAGAAATTTAATATTTAAATTCATTTTAGTGAGTTGGGCGTGGCGTCCTCTGCAGGTCGATGTGTGAAATAGCCTCATGTTCCTGGTACGGTGCCTTTTGGGTCAGAGTAATGACCCAGCACTCAGTGTGTAAGCAAGGCCTCCTGATTAATAAATGGCTTACGTGTCACATTGCTCGGACAAGGGATAAAGGCTGCAGTAGGGGCTGATGCTGTCTTCATTGTCCTTTCTGAGCAGAAGGTCACCGCCTGGCAGCACCATTAACACCAAGAAGTTTCTTAGAGAGCAGTTTCATTTTCTGTATCAGTTGTTCCCTTTGTGTCACAGGGCTGGTCTCCAGTTACCATTATGGATCTGTAAAAGTACACTCTTCTAGAGCTGCTGCTGTATTCATTCCAGAAATGACCTTTTCATTGCAAACTCCTTTCAGAAGGGAAGAAAGAACAGTTATCACACGCTTGATGTGTTATCCAGCTCTTTGCCACAATACCAAAATGCCTGAGATAATTAACTTATAAGAACAATAGGTTTATTTTGGCTCGCAGCTTTGAAAGTTCCAGTCCCTGACTGAGTGGACCCATGGTGTTGGGCCTCTAGCTGGGGTGTCGGCAGGTGTAGCAAGGGGTGCGAGGAGGAGTGAAGTGCTCACTTCATGGCTGGGGAGCTAAGGGAGGAAGTGGGGTCCCCAAGATCCCCTTGGAGGGCAGATCCCCAGTGACCTAAGGAGTCCTGCACGGCCCTACCTCCCCTCATTAGCACCAGTTTGGGTACTAAGACTTTTAACATATGGATCATCGGGGGTCATTCAACACCCAATCTATAGCACTAAGTGACATCATAGGTGAATATCTAATGGTCCTATCAGAGATGGGCAAGAATACGGGTGACAGGCCGCCCCTTGGGAATGAGTGTGCAGAAGCAGAGCCCATGACCCCTCTGTTATTTGGCTCTTACAGGGTGGGAATAGCCTGGGAGTATGGGCGGTAGCAGAGCGCTTGGTGCATATTCATGAATGGATCCACAGCTTTCCTCACTTTTCCACAGATTACTGAGACAGCTTTCACAGCTACTTAGAGATGGTTACCTGCAGCTTTGTAGGCTTTAAGGCAACAATGACTCTTGCTGATTTTAGTAGAAAACCGGGGGGCCGGGTGTGGTGGTTCACGCCTGCAATCCCAGCACTTGGGAGGCTGAGCCAGGAGGAGGATCGTGGTGAATTTGAGGCCAGCCTGGGATACATGAGCGAGTTCAAGGCCAGTCTGCACTACATAGCAAGACCCTGTCTCAAAACAAACAAACAAAAATAAACCCAACAAAACAAAACAAAACAAAACAAAAAAACCCCCCAAAACTGGGGAGTGGCTAAAGAGGGTCAGTTGGAAGTAACAAAGGGTCAGGTGCACATTTGTTTATCTGCCTTGTTTACACTCATACTGTTACAGCAATTTTAGGTTTACCAGAGGCGAAGAGAGTGAGTGGCACTTGGAGAAGTGGAGCGAACCAAGCTTTATTATGCTAGTGGGTCCAGAGGAGTTCGGCACTCCAAAGTCCAAGCCCCGAGCCCGGGTTATGAGAGCTTATATAGGGATTGTAGTGGGAAAAGGCAAGCAAGCTAAATTATAGAAGCAGAACAAAGGCAGTTACTCAAAGGCGACAGGTTCACAGCTCTGCACACCTGGGTGGCGGCCTCTGGGGGCTGGGGAGTGAGATAACAGGATGTGGGTGAAGCTGCTTGCTTATCAGGATGGGAAAAGAGGGGGTTGTCAGCAGGGAGCATCAGATTGAAAGGATTCATTTCCCCCAACAATACTATAATAATAATAGTGATAATGAGCTGAAGACCAGCTCTTTTAAAATGGTTTCCACCTATCGTTATGATCTTCACAATAACCCTCACACACTGTGATACTTACTTCCATTTCACAGATGAGAACTGTGAGTCTTGGAGACATTATGATGATTTACTCAGCCATGGTCACATAATAAGTGGGACAGGATATGGTCTGTTTGGTTCAGGGCCCTTTGCCCTTTTTTATATGACATGGCCTCGTTTTACCTAAAACTTCACTTTGCTTATTGTCAAGCTCATTGTTCTTTAGCATTTATTTATTTATTTATTTTTTGGTGGGTACCGGGGGTCGACCTCAGGACCTTGCGCACTAGCAGGCACCCATGCCGCTGAGTGATATCACCGGCCCTTTTTTCGTATGTGGGTTGCGGGAGTCGAACTCAGGCCCTCGCGCTTACCAGGCAGGTGCTTACTCTGCTGAGCCATCTCACCGGCCTTGTTCTTTAGCTTTTAGAGGTCAATTTCCATTTGCTATGACTTGGACGATGATTGTAATCAAAACCAGAGTTGGTGATGTTTTTGTCTGCTGGTTTTTTGTTTTTGAGATATTGTCCTCACTGTGTAGTCCGGGCTGGCCTTGAACTCATGATTCTCCTGCCTCAGCCATCTGAGGGCAGGCATGTACCACCACACCCATCTTGTTGATAATGTTTTTATACTCTTCTGATTTCTCTACCTATAAAATGGTTATATAGAGGCTATCATTATGACCTTATTTCAGTCTTCCTATAGGAAAATGGGTTACAGAACTATCAACTATATACTCCTTCTTGTTCTGAAGAGTGTAAAACCTCTATGAAAAATAGAGGAACTTATGAAGTGCTTAGTTTTTACAGGATAACTGATTTTTGTATTTCAAACATGCTAAAATCTTGATCATGTTTGACATTTTACTTAAAATGCAACAAGAAGTATTATGTGTAATAGAAAGTGAGGTTGTGAGTCTATCCCAAAGTCCTGGGTTTTAGCTGGTCTTAGGGAGAGGCAACCAGGTCCCTCAGACCAGGTGTCAGGGTCTTCTCTGCTCCAGGCTTTGGTGGGCTCTCGCAATGATGGGTCAGAAAATTCTCCCTTGGCCGGGCACCATGGTGCCTTGTGAGCTGTACTGATAGGACAGGATGGGGATCAGCTTAGTACAAATGATACAAATGCTCATATCCTTCTCTCTGCTTCCCTCCCACAGATGAACACAATGACGTGCAGAAGAAAACCTTTACCAAATGGATAAATGCTCGATTTTCAAAGGTAACCAAGACTTTCTAGAACTTTCTGGTGATTCGCATGCTTTGCTCTGGTTGGTGGAGTTTGGTTGGAAGTGCAGCCAGGATCTCCCAGGAATGTGACCTAATGGAGAATACCAGAATATGAAGATGCATTTATTCTTCCTCTGTTTCTTTTGAAAACCTGTTTAAATGGAAATTCTGATGTGAACAGTTTATGTGATGCTTTTTACTTTTGCCTGGCACATACCTAAGCCAGTAGTTGGTTACTTTTGATTCTGTGAATCCTGGGTACATTTAGGAAATGAATGTATCATTGGGAAAATTTGGGGCTCACCTAGCTAAAAAAGATAAATTTCACTTTGCCTAGTTAAAAACAAATTATTATCCAGGTAGCCTTTCTGTCCGGTGCAACCGTATTTACAACTTTTCATTCCGTGGGTGTAGGTAATGTTTATATGTGCTTTGGGTTCTCTTCTTGTGCCGTTCCTCATTTTTGCCCCTGAAGATCTGTTCTTTCTCAGCATTTTTAACCACTTGGAACATAATCAATGCTTTGATTAATATTTTCTTAAGGGTTGAAGCGAGGAATTGGCAGTGGTCTTTTCAGATGTGTTTCTAATATGATTTTCCATTGGTATAGAAGTCAGAATTTTTGTCTACTTGGTCATGGATGGGAGGAGTCATCAGGTTCATTGATTGTAGGACTATGACAGTAAGATGAAAAATAACAGTTCCTTGAATAAACACCATGGTGGTCTTTAAATAGTATGAAAGCACTTTAATATTTATGTTTTTAACTTTCTGTTTAAGAAAGCTGAGAAGATCAGGAAAACATACATGGGTATTTCTTTGAGGAAATATGAGGATGTTTTATTGTTACCGTAAGTAACATTTTAAAAAGTTGCCCAGTATCCCGTAAGCTGAGTGAAGTGGTGCCTACTTATAGTGCCAGCCACACAGGAGGCTGAGGCAGGAGGATCACTTTAGCCCATGAGTTGGGGAATAGCCTGGGAATAATAGTGAGACCCCTCTCTTACAAACCATTGCTCCACATCCCAATATTTATATTTGATTAGTGGATAGCAGTGTTTCTTGGGTTTTGTTGAAGGACTTTTTATCTTGCCTCTGACAATATAAGGAAGGTGAAAACTGACACTAACAGATGAGTTAATAATGTAGAGAATAAAAATATAGCGGTGTTTGTGTAATTGGTGATGTTATATACAGGATTATTCCAAAACAGAGGCGGGGTTTTTTTGAGTACATTTTAAATTGCTTTATTCTAGAGGCACAGCAGTGTGTGTTTTGGACTTCACATGATTCAGAACTTTCGCATCTGCTCGTGATTGTATTCTGAACAACTCTCATTTTAGGACCTGAGACGTTGAATATTTGGAGTTCATGGTAGTGGTCTCATGACTGCTCATGTGGGTAGGATTATCCATCCTGGCTGTTATGTATAACATGATCATTTTCTACATAGAGCAAGTGAAGCAGGTGTAGTTTTTAGCAGCTTAATTTATTCATTAAGGAAGAACTGCTTGGGAATTCATTTTGATGATGTCTTTGAAAGCATTGCTTTCTTAGTAGACATGTTGAGGAAACATCTGAAACTGGGTGAATTACTTTTGTACCTATCTTTTAAATGGAGAGAAGTAGACAGTTCATTAAACACAGAAGGGGGTGTGTAGGATAATAGTGATGACAACTGAGAAAATACTGTAAACAAATTTTGTAGTATTTATGGTGGATCATTGATATCCTCAGAGACCCAGATAACCCAAAATCCAGTAGAACCATGATAGTTTATTAAATATATTTAAAATTTAACTGCACATTTATAATATTATATATATTATATATATTATAATATATAATATATATATTATAATATATATATATATATATATATAATATTGTCAGAAATGTGGGCTTTATCCTCATGTAAATTATTTGTCCCAGGATGCTTAGGAGTCTGGCCAAGAGAGTAGAAAGTACCTACCAATTTCTATCACGTTAAATAAATATTCTCATTCTATAATCTGATATAGAATCTAAAGTTTTGTTTGAAGAAAAAGTATCAAAAGTAGGATGACTTTGAAAATTGTCTTTTCAGATCACTTCTAGTAAGAAATCAAAGTCCAGAAGAAATTTATCTAAGAAATTATGAGGATTTGGATCTAATGCGATGGAGGGGTTATAGTAGCAACATGAAACTTTCTCTACATTCTTTTGTTCCTTGTCTGACTGTCATCAGTCTACACGTTGGGCTGCTCCACACTGGTGTTAATAAGAGAGGACACAACACGTTTCCAGACTGGGACATTTCCATAGATTTCCATGTGGCTTGGTCCTTGCTGAGCTGGGGAAAGGGTGTAATTTTGCATGGTGTCACCAGGTAATCCAGAAGCTAGCACAAGGTCAAAAGTCCTGTTGAAGGGAATTAGTTTTGTTTCATTTTTCAATCCCTATCTTTTGCTCTGTTGTTCTGGATTTTAAAAGATAATTATTTTGGTCAACTTTCCCATTGTTGGGACACAAAACCTGATACCCACAATTTAAAGGAGGAGAAGTTTAATTTAGCTCACCGTCCATGGTCAGTGGACTCCAAGGCATAAAACTCATGGTGTAAGGGTGTGATGGAGCAAAGATGTTTAGTTCATGGCACTGGGAAGCCAGGTGAAGAATGCCAGAGAGGAAGGAGCAAAGGAGCAGACAAAGACCCCTATGCCATGCCTCCATGACCCATCCAGAACTGAAAGTGTGCTTCTACAATCCCTTGGATGAATCTCAAAGCCAGCCAAATTGACACTCCATCCTAACCACCACAATAATTACTCCATGGTCTGCTGCTTTCCTGGGCTGTGAAATCCAAACAGGAATGGATACCATCTTCTGCCATGTAGGAATTTGTATTTTATTTTATTTTTTAGTTAATTAAGTTTATTGGTACATTTTATATATAATAATCACATTCATCATAGAGAATTTGTACCTGTATATGACATATCTTGATTATTTTTTTCCCATTCCCCTACTCACCCTTCAACACTTCTTCCCCTCATTTACAAAAGCTTTGTTTCTATTTCTTCTTTCTTTTCTCTTTTTTTCCTCTTCCCTTCCTTTCACCTTCCACCCTTCCTAGTTCCCCTTCTTCAAGATATTTTTCCTATTTCACAATATCAATTATACATTTTGGCCCTTATTTACAGTGAGAAGCATGTGATATTTGAATGTGTGCCCGATTTATTTCACTTAAGAGTATGGTCTCAAGGTACACTCATTTACCTAGAAATGTCTCAAGTTTGTCCTTTTTTATGGCTAAGTAGTACTGCATTGTATTAAAAAAAAACACATCTTCTTTATCCATTCATTGGTTGATGGGCATTTGGACTGTTTCCAATATTTAGTTATTATAAACTGTGCTGCTATAAACATGGGTGCACATGTATCACTGTGGTATGGTGCTTTTAACTCTTTTGAGAAGATAATAAGAAGAGGGATAGCTGGGTCAAATGGAACCTCTAGTTTCATTTTTTGAGGAATCTTCAAACTGAGTTCCACAGTGGTTGCACCAGTCTACACTCCCATCAACAGTGGAGAAAGGTTCCTTTTTCCCCAGAGCTCTGCCAGCATTTGTTATTGGTTGATTTCTTGATAACAGCCATTATTTCTGGAGTGCGGTGGAATCTCACTGTTGTTTTAATTTGCATCTCTCAAATGACCAGTGATATTGAATGTTTTTGCATATATTTATTTGCTGTTTCTACTTCTTCATCTGAGAAGTATGTATTCATCTCAGATGCCCATTTTTGGATTGGGTCTTTAAATTTGGGGGTCTGATTTTTTTGAGTTCTCTATATATTTTAGATAGTAGTCATTTGAGGAACAGCTGGCAAATTGTTTTCTCACACTGTGAGTTGTTCTTCACTCTGTTGGCAGTTTTACTTGTTGTGCAAAAGCTTTTAATAAGATGAGATCCCAGTTGTTAGATTCTTTGTGATATTTCCTGTGTGATCGGGGTTTTGTTTATAATGTCTTTGTCTACTCCTGTGTCTTCAAGAGTTCTACTTATTCTCTCTTCCAGCAGATTTAATGTTTCTGTTTTAATATTTAGATCTTTAATCCATTTCAATTTTAGTTCAGTGCATGGTGAAAGACATGGGTCTAGGTTTAATTTTCAGCATGTGGACAGTTTTTTTAGCAGCATTTATTAAAGAGGCTATCTTTCTTCCAGTGAAGATGTTTGGCTCCTTTGTCAAAGATAAGGTGGCTGAGTATGTCTGGAGTTGATTCTGCATGTTATAATCTCTTCCTTTGATCCTTGGGTCTGTTTTTTTGTCACTACCATGATGCTTTTTATCACAGTAGCTTTGCAGTATAATTTCAAGTCAGGGATTATGATGGTCTCTGTCTTGCCTTTGTTGCCCAGATTTGCCTTTGCTATTCTGTGTCTCTTCTGGTTCCAAATGAATTTTAGGATTGTTTTTTCTAAATCTGTGAGATATGCTGTTGGAATTTTTAAATTGAGATTGCATTAAATCCATATAACAATTTTGGAAATATAGCCGCTTTCATTATATTGGTTCTGCCTATCCAAGAGCAAGGGATATCTTTCCATTTTCTGATATCCTCTTCACTCTTCTTTTTCAGAGTACTGTAGTTTTCAGTGTAGAGGTCTTTTACTTCCTTAGTTAGATTGATTCCTAGCTATTTCATTTTTTTTGGATGCCATTGTGAAAGTTGTTGTTTCCTTAATTTCTCTCTCAGTGAATTTGTTATTTGTGTACAAGAAGACTTTGATTTTTAAGTGTTGACTTTGTATCCAGCTATGCCACTGAATTTGGTTATTAAATCTAGGAGTCTTATGGTGGAGTTTTTGGGGTCTTCTATGTAGAGTATCATGCCATCTGCAAATAATCATAATTTAACGTCTTTCTTCCCTATGTATATTCCTTTTGTTTCTTTCTTTGTCTAATTGCTCTGGCTAATGTTTCCAGGACTGTATTGAATAGGACTAGTGATAGTGGGCATCCTTGTCTTGTTCCTGATTTTAGAGTGACAGCTTCCAGTTTTGACCATTTAGTATGATATTGGGTGTTGGTTTGTCATAGATGGCTTTTATCAGATTGAGACAAAGACCATCTATTCCAATTTTCTGTAGGGTTTTTATCATGAATGGGTGTTGGACTTTGTCAAATGCTTTTTCTGCATCTATTGATCATGTGGTTTTTGTCCTTGGCTCTGTTAATAGGGTATATTATGTTTATTGATTTGTGTATGTTGAACCATCCCTGCATCCCTGGGATGACTCCTACTTGATCATGGTGTATAACCTTTTTGCTGATTTTCTGCCTTCTGTTTGCCAGTATCTTATTGAGGATTTTTGCATCTATGTTCATTAGAGAGATTGGCCCATAGTTCTCTTTTTTGGTGGGATCCTTCTCTGGTTTTAGTATCAGGGTAATGCTTACTCCCAGGAATGAGTTTGGGAGTATTGCTTCCCTTTCAATTTCATTAAAGAGTTTGAGGAGTATTGGCATTAGATGTTCTCTAAATTTCTTGTAGAATTCAGCAGTGACTCTGTCAGGGCTTGGGCTTTTCTTGTTGGTAGGTTTTTAATTACATCTTCAATTTCATTGAGTGATATTGGTTTATTTAGAAATTTTATATCTTCTTGATTCAGCTTTGGTGATTCATATGTATCTAGGAATCTGTCAGTTTCTTCTGTGTTTTCCATCTTATTAGAATACAGCTTCTTGAAGTAGGTGTTGATGATCATCTGGATTTCTTTTTCTTTTTTTTCCTTTATATGGGTACTGGGAGTCGAATTCAGGACCTTGCGCTTGCCAGGCAAGTGCTTATGCCGCTGAGCTATTTCACCAGCCCCAATCATCTGTATTTCTGCAGGATCTGTTGTGTTTTCACCCTTTTTATGCCTAATTGCATTGATTTGAATATTTTCCTTTCTTTTTTTGGATAAGGTTGGGTAAGTGTTTGTCAATTTTATTTAATCTTTCAAAGAACAAACTCTTCAATTCATTGATTCTTTGCATTGTTTTCTTAGTCTGCATTGCATTAATTTCTGCTCCAATCTTTATAATTTCCTCTTACGAACTTTGGGCTTGACTTACTGTTCTTCTTCTAGAAACTTGAGGTTCAACATTAGCTTATATATTTCAGCTCACTCTGTTTTCCTGATAACGGGTATTCACTGCTGTAAATTTCCCTCGTAGGACCGCTTTCAGTGTATCCCATAAGTTCTGGTATGTTGTATTGGCATTATCGTTTATTGTAGAAACTGTCTAATTTCTTCTTTAATTTCATCTGTGACCCATTGGTTATTTAGGAGGGTGTTATTTAATTTCCATGTGTTTATCAATTTTTTGTGGCTTTTTTTTTGCCATTAATTTCCAATTTCATTGCACTAAGGTCTGATAATATGCGTGGGATAATTTAAATTCCTTTGCATTTACTTATGCATGTTCTATAAGCTAGTATGTGGTCTATTTTGGAGAATGTCCCATGTGCAGCTGAGAAGAATGTGTATTCTGATGTTGTGGGGTGGAACAGTCTGTAGACATCTACTTAGTGTATTTGTTCAAAACTTTGGTTCAGTTGAATTTTTGAGTTTTTGTCTAGTTGATTTGTCTATTTGTGACAGTGGGCTATTCAGGTCCCCCATTACAATTGTATTAGTGCTTATTTGATTTTTCATGTCTGTTAATATTTGTTTTATATAGTTGGGTGCACTGGTATTTGGTGCATTTATATCTGTGATTGTTACCTCTTCCTCTTGGATTGTTCCCTTTACAAGGATGTAGTGAGCTTCTTTGTCTCTCTTCATCAGTCTTGGCTTGAAGTCCCCTTTGTCTGCAAATAGCATGGCTACCTTTGCTTTTTTCTGTGTTCCTGTTGCATGGAGTATTGTTTTCCATGGTTTGACTTTCTATAAATCTCTTTTTGAGTTAAATGTGTTTCTTGTATGCAGCATATTGTTGGATCTTGCTTCTTGATCCATTCTGCCAGTCTGTTTCTTTTCATTGTTGAGATCATTAACATTGATGGTTATAATTGATATGTATTGACTTATCCTTGTCATGTTATTTTCCTGTTGTTGGCTCCCTTTTTCCCCCTCTGTTTAACTGCTTGCCTTGCCTGGTGGATTCATTCTGTTGGGGTTCATGGAATTGTAATCCTTGTTGTCTCTTTCTAGAATATCCTTCAGAACATTTTGCAGTGCTGGTTTACTGTTCACGAATTTCCTCAAGTATTCTTTGTCATGGAAGTATCTTCTTTCTCCGTCAATTTTGAAAGATAGTTTCATGGGGTACATGAATCTGGGTTGGAGGTTGTTTTCTTTCAGAGCTTAAAATACTTCACTCCAAGCTCTCTTTGACCTGAGGATTTGTGTTGAGAAGTCTTCTGTGATTCTGATGGGCTTTCCTTATAGGTGATTTGTTTCTTTTCTCTAACAACTTTTTATGTTCTGTTCTTGTATTGAATTTCTGGAATCTTGACTATGATATGCCTGACTGTAGATATTATTTTGATCATGCCTAATTGGAGTTCTATATGCCTCACTTATCTGTATGTCATTCTTTTTCCCTGCTTGGGAAGTTTTCTGGCATTACTTCTGTGAACAGGTTTTTTGTGTCATTTGCACTATCACCTGCTTCTTGATTCACTGTGATCAATCTTATGTTATTCTTCTTTGCATCATCCAGCAGCTGCTGGATTGATTTCTAGTGGTCCCTTGGTATTTTAAGAAATCTTTCTTTTCATGATTGCTAACCATAATCCTGTCTTCTCTACTTGATATTCTGCCCTCACATTGGTTTATACTGCTGCATATACTTTCAATGGAATTTTTAATCTCCTAGATATCTGTTTGAATCTGTTTCATGGATTCCATTTGTTTCCTATGTTGGGTGTTCATCGGTTCCATCATTTTCCTAAGCTCCTCTATTTTTTTTGTCTATATCTGCTCTAGAGTCACTAAGCATATTTTTCATTATGGTCTGCATGTCTTTATTATCTAAGAAATTATTTCTGATTTGATGTTTTCTAAAGCCTTGTTCATCTGCTTTGTTATTTCCACTGTTACCACTTCAGAGAGTCCAGGTGGGTGGCTTTCAAATTGTTCCACCTCATTGCCCCCCAGGTTTGCCTTTGGTGAGCTGGAAGTATGGGGTTGCATCTTGTTTAAGTGTCTTCTCATTTTCTCTTTTTTTTTAGTGTAATTCCTGGGTTGATGCTTATAGATTACTTATGGCCAGTACCTTTTATTTAGGACCCTTAGGAAATGACTTCTTCTCAGAGGTGTCTTCCAGGTGTAGCTGGCTTTTGGCTTTTGAGCCTGTTGTAAGATCTTATCTCTTCAGTTTATTGGGTATGAGAACTTGCTGCCTTCTTGGCCCAGACCTTGCTTCTTTGGCACTGGTCTATAGTATTGTTTTTGACCCTTAGGCAATCTCAGTCTTGATATACCAGGAAGAACAACTGATTAAAACAGTTATGTCACCTTGGCTAAAGTGGTAAAATCAGCAATAACAATAGCATCAAATACAGCCTAGAAAAATGGCAAACTGTGGTAAACATTGATTTGCCACCTTTAACCATGTGAACTAGATTTGTGGTTATATAACAAAATATAAACTGAACCAGAAAATTGTACCAGTAAATAAGCCCTCAATATGGCAATTTTACCCTCAGGGGAGAAAATTTAAAAGGGAAATAAATAGAGAAATAGAAGAAGAACAAAAGATTAGAAGCAAGACTGGAGGACAAAGAAAGATCACTCAAACTTTCAGAAACTGGTGAAGAAGACAGGAAGGACAAAGAGAAGGAAGAAATAAAAAATCAGAACAGAACAGAACAACAACAACATCAGAACTAGAAACTGTGTTCACACTCATACAAAAACAAGAATCAACAATCAAGAAAAAAAACGAAATGACAATGAAAAAAGAAAAGAGAGGAAAAAAAGGAAGAAAATAAGAAATAAAAAAGTCCACTTCAAGGCATGTATCTGCTGTCACTGTTAGACATCAGGGGCAGACAGAGTCCAGATTCGAGTTGATTAATCCCAGTAAGCCAGCCATCGCTTTCTGGTGGGGGAGTGGATAATCCCAGAAAATCTGCTCCTTCAGTTCCACTGAAGTTCAGAGTGGTTTCTGGCTGTGAGGTTGCAATCAGATTTGTTCAGCCTGCAGCCTTCCACATGCCTCCTGCCAGCTTGAACTCAACTCCCTGCTGATTTGAACTTGGCTCCCTGATCCTGTCACTGGGAGCCTCTAGCTGGAGGTGGCCTGCAGCTGTTCTGAGTTCTGAGCTCAGTTGGCCCTTCTCCAAGATGGCTATGGGGCAATTGCCCTCTTCTGGGGTACATCTGAACCCAAATAACTCACCAGCTACTGCAGTTCACTGCATCCCCTGTTCTGTTCCACTGGTGACTTTCTCTGTGGAGGCTTCTGGGTTTGCCAGTAATCAGCATGTGTCTGCAGGTTTGAGCAGCCCCTCCCCTGCAGAGTCTGGGTTCAGGGAGAAAGCGCCGCCTGCCACCGCTTTCTTTTTCATTAAAGTCTCTCTCTTTGCTCTCCCTTTTGGCTTCAATTCTCACTTCAGATTTTTCCTGGGTCCTCTGTACCCACTTCCCTCCTTCTTCTCTTCCTCATGTTGCTACATTCCATTGTCTGGACACCAAATCTCTGCTGCTCACCACTCCACCATTTTCTTCGTGGCCCCTGCCCATCCCAAGGGTTAATTAAACAGCAAGTCTTGTCAATCGGAACACACACAACACACACACACACACACACACACACACACGCAAATTGTCCATTTTTTCCATCCTTACTGAAATCTTCCTTTTCCAAGTGACTCTTATCTGTGTTAGGAAAACCTGTGAAAGACTTTAAATGGTTAAAAAGCATTAGAGTGTCTTGCCTAGTCAGCCATGTGGGTTATCCCTATTTTTCCTTTGGAGCTACTCTATAATTCTGTAAGTTGTAGGAATAGATAATGTAAAGGATTCATATTCATAAAATGTAAATTAATCAATGTGCAATTGATTTATTGCCCCAGTACAGACCAGTTTCTGGGTCTTTTGTAAATTTATTTTAGTTTTCCTTTTTTACATGTAAATATGTGGTTCTTTGAATTCTGCTTTGAGCTGGTTGTAACATTTTACAGGTTTCCTTATTGATTAATGAGCAAATAAAATCTTTTATAGAGGCTAATAGGCTAATATTCTTGTTCGAGAGTCATGACTTCGCCTTTTTCAAAAATTTTCTTTAAACACATGGACCAGTATAATCACCTACTAACTAGTTCTTTTTTTCCATGTGTCACCTTCATCCTCCATTTCTATTTTTGACAGAGTAGCTAGAGTGATCTCATAGGGTAAACTGATTACTTCTTCCTCTTCTGGAAGGTTTTTCATTGGCTTCCCATTGTCCTTTAAATTTTTTTTTAATAAAAAGAAATTGTATATATTTAAGATGCACAGTATGATGTTTTGATCTTTGTTGGTTTGTTAGGCCCTAAATTGTCGCCTCCATTTCGTCTTAATTTCATTTTATGTTGCTGTGGCTCCTCCTTGTGCTCTCGCCCCATTGTCTGTGTCCCCACCCCATGGGCCTTGCGTGGTCTTTGGGCAGCGTCTTCTGCCATGTTTTCATGGCTGACCCCTAGTCTTCCTTTTTGCCTGAGCTCAAATGTCACTTCCTCAGGGTATCTTTCCTGAGCCCATAGACTATTGTAGGTATGCTCTCTATTCTCAAAATGTACCCTTTGAAGCACATTTAAGGATAATTTATTTATTTTATTTATTTTTTTGTGGGTACCGGGGGTCGACCTCAGGACCTCGCGCGCCAGCAGGCGCCCGTGCCGCTGAGCGATATCACCGGCCCTTTTTTCGTATGTGGGATCCGGGAGTCGAACTCAGGCCCTCGCGCTTGCCGGGCAGGCGCTTACGCCGCTGAGCCATCTCACCGGCCCAAGGATAATTTAGATAACTGCATGCATCCTATTCCAGATAAAGGTAAGTTCCAAGGGCGTGGGGACTATTTTGTTCATCAACACAGATTTTGACATTTATTAGACACCAGTGAGGATTGATTATGACACAAACATACATTTCATGTGTCTAATACTTTACATTTATGAACCATCTGGAGATGATTGTATTGAAAAGTGACTGGATTAAAATGTAGACTGGAGTTCAAAGTTGTATAAATCGTGTCATTACGTGAAGATGAATATAATATTTCAGGACTTTTGCTGCATTTATTTGTAAAAAATAAAAAACCCAATTTTTTGGGTTTGCAAATTTTCCCTGTTTATCTGGTTTCTTGGGAATTTTTCTGGAACAATTTTTAATTAGCTATTTGGATTTGGTACCATTCTCTTTTACACAGTATAATTCTTCATTAGAAACCATCTACTAAAGTCATAGTGAAGAAGAATGCGATTTAAAGCTTAAAACTTGCTCAGTTCATTCCTTGATAAAAGATTTGGGAAGGGCTTGAGATGATTTAATAATATGACTCTAAAATCATCTTTTGATTCTTAGTTCTATGTGAATATAGAAGATAACACTCACTAGAGAAATATGTATTCTTTTTGCTGCAAATCCTTAATATGACACAGAATTATGGAATACTTTGGAGTTTGGGTATTATGGGAAGTACTACAGAATAGAATAAATTATGGTTCTGGAATTTTGAAGTTATGAAGACACTGATTATTCAAGGAGTTAAAAGTCAAACATTCATTTCTCAATGTGCGGTTCATTTACTTAATGACCTCAGGTAAAGCTTTAGTTAATTTTTTTTTTTTTTTTTTTGTGGGTACCGGGGGGTCGACCTCAGGACCTCGCGCGCCAACAGGCGCCCGTGCCGCTGAGCGATATCACCGGCCCCTTTTCCATATGTGGGATCCGGGAGTCGAACTCGGGCCCTCGCGCTTGCAAGGCAGGCACTTATGCCACTGAGCCATCTCACCGGCCCAAGCTTTAGTTAATTTTTAAGCTCACTTTGTTTTCATTCTTTTAGCCATGAAACACAGTTGATCATCATTACTTGCCTTACATTACTCAGAAATAGGTCTCATTGTTGTGAAACACATAAGATTATAATTGCTTAGGAATGCTAAATAAAGCCCCATGAGGTACCCTTAATTTGTGATATCCCTGGAGAGTGCTTAAACAGAAATAGAAAGCAGCATTGGCTCATGAAGCCCCTTTATAGTAGCGGATAGAGTGTAAAACTTGGGTGTTTTGATGCATCTAATTTCCAGAGCCTCTGGTTTGTAAATGGTGGTCTCCCGAGGGAGGCAGCCAAGGGCTTGTTGCTTTGCTGTTGGGAAATTTGTTCTGCTTTGAGCTTGCGTTTTCTTTGGCTGACTTTCAGAGCTGCTCATCTGGCAGGGCGGAGAACTTACAAATGGCAGAAGCTCTTTTATCAATTTGTCGAGGCGATTCTCAACAAAGATGTTTAACAAATAAAGGTTAGGGAGAGAATGTGCAAAATAAAACATGCTGAGCTTGAGTGTGGGCACGTTTCTGCTTTTCCATTTTTTGAAGAGGAAGATGAGCCAAGTTATCATATGTTACAAATCCAGCCTTGCAATTTAAGTTGATACAACACAAGGAAATCTGAATTTTTTATGGATTTCAATATGAAGAGCTATTCCGATGTGTTCCTTTTGGAAACTGTGGGGCATAGCTGTTAGTATCCTATTGTTTCTACTTTTTTTCATGTTGGAAGTTGATAGCCACAAGAATAGGAGTGGGGAAAAAAAAAAAAAACTGGAGGGAGATTTGTGAAGAGTGTGCAATGAAAGTAGATCCAAACACTTTTTTCACTTGCAGATGTTCAGTCTTCCTTTTAGTATTATGAAGGAGAGTGCGAGCTTCCTGTGTGATGATAAACGGCATCTATTGTAGAGCTTCCAGCCTGAAATTTTAAATTCTGTCCATTAACTACTGCCTGTAAAAGGCAGACAATAAAATTGACTCCACATTCCTGAACATCAGCTTCCAGGGGTTTTAGCAGTCCTTATATAAGATTAGCTTTGTTTTGTTTTAATTCCATTTGATCTTTTTTAAAAAAATGTTTCTTGGGCCGGTGAGATGGCTCAGCAGCTTAAGCGCCTGCCCGGCAAGCGCGAGGGCCCGAGTTCGACTCCCGGATCCCACATATGAAAAAGGGGCCGGTGATATCGCTCAGCGGCACGGGCACCTGCTGGCGCGCGAGGTCCTGAGGTCGACCCCCCGGTACCCAAAAAAAAAAAAAAAAAAAAAAATGTTTCTTGGTCTTAAAAGTACACTTGCAAAATAAATTTCATTTGGCCAAAGTTAACAGAGTTGAAATGTTGTTGCGTATGTTGTGCTTTGGGCATCCTGAGCACCTAATAAATTATTTTGATGCAGACTGTTGGTATTTGTAATTGTGAAGCAAATTTGGTTGTATCTGTCGAGTGTTTGTAATTGATGATCAGTTTTGGAATTGATCTGCTGAGAGGAAATGACTCTTTACCTTTCGCCTAGAAGGGGGACAGGGAGCAGAGCCACCTACCTCGGTCCCATATGATCTCACGATCTCCAGCGTCAGGGATGGGGTCTGATGGTCCAAGGATGGGCAGCCTGCACTGGAGGTGTTGGCGAGCTGGTGGTGTGGGGGAAGACGCTCTACTAAACAGAGCCAGAAGATGCTGGATTTCCTCAGCTCTACCTAACCCAAGAAACCTTTTGCTAGGATGGCTCTGGGTAGCTGTCCAGCAGCCTTGAGGGCATCCAGCTCGAGAGGTAACCCACCCTGAGATTTTCGCTGTTACTTGTAGGGAAAATACAAAATCCTGCCAACAAAAGATTGCCTGGTACCAAGATAGAACATAGTGAAGACAATTAAGTGTGCGTGTCAGATAAGGTTCATATGAGCACTCCGGACAGAATTTCACATGCTGTCGTAAAGTAGAAAAGAGAACAGTGAGCACTTGTCTCCTGGAAGGATGGATAGGTGACCGTGGGGTGGCCTCCTGTCCACCTTGTGAGCCTCTCCTGGTTTTACTTTGCACCCTACTTGATGCTGACTGAGGTGTTAGGCCTATTTTGTTTTTTAGAAGTTGGCTTAAGGGGAGGGAAGGGCCAGGGCAGCTGCTTCTCCTTTAGCAAATAAGGAAAATTTCATTTTATTTACCTTTCATTATCATCTCTGATACCATTACTAATGTCTCACTCTGGCCCATGGAGCCTATCTTTTGAGGAACTATACCCTGCAGGCTTTTCCAGTGCTTTGCCAGTTGTGCACATAAGGAATGAGCTCTGTTGTTGGTTGACTTTGCTTGCGGACCTTGGCTGTGTGCATGGAGTTGTTGTCTCTTCAGCCTGTGGACCTTTACCTCCTTATTTGTCCGTGGAGTATGCAGGTGGCCCCTGCCTCTGGCCTCTCTGTGTCTGGGTCCCACTCATGATTATTTATCATCCCTACACCATTTATTTCTCTTTCTAAAAGCAAGGCAAAAGCTCTGTTACTTGTCTGCATAATTCAAGATTCCCTGGAAGGAATTGTTTGATTTCATGTGTATTTTATAATCTTTAGTAGGCTTCAAGGTAGATACACAGGTGTTGATGGGGTTTCACCTGGTGGCCCGTCACGCTGTAGTTATCGTGGCACTAGTCTTGAGTGCCAGGGCCCTTGCATGCTCTCTCTCCCTTTTTGCCTCCTCTCTTCTACCAAGTTGTCTTAAGAACCTGTGCTGACCACCGTGGATTCCTGAGGAGAATTCGCTTTGTCACCTGCTCTCTGTTTGACTGGAGCACAAGCTGCAGTTTGTTCTCTGTCGATGTGTCGAGGGCTCTGTAGGCCTCATTTCAGTCTGCTCATGCTGCTTCCTGTCTTCTCAGTCTAAAGCAATGTGGCTTTAGTTCTTTTGCCACGGGCTTGAATCATAGAAGTAGATATTGCAGATCACACAGGCTCTTTCACTGATGAAGCTTCTTATTTTATAATTTAGTTGACCCTGATTTTATCATTTTACTTAATCTTGACTAGAGACACCATTTTTTAAAAAAAATCTGTTTCTTTTTTGTGATACATAGACACTGTAAAAAATTAGATAATAAAAGAAACACAAATGACATGTTTTCAACTACTTTGACTCCCTCACCGAGAGAAAAGTGGAACATTTTGTTGTAAAATACTCCAAAAGTGTATTTACATGTAAATCTAGTGTAGTTAACTAAGATGACATTGTGCGTACATGGTTTGCTGACGCACTATGGAATTTGAGGAAGAAGCAGTAACAGGAACCAAAAAAGGGTACTGCATTTGTATCAGTATTGAAATCTGGGATAGGTGAGTTTGATTCTGGTTTGAAAATATTGGGAAATTAAGTTATTTCTTTTTTAATATTAAAACTAACTTTCTTACAAAAAGCAAATAGAGGGGAAGAGAATATAGAATTTACAGTGTATTCTCAGATGCTGGAACTTCATTTTTGAACTGATAATAATAAATACAAGAATATTGTGTTTAGTATTTCTCTCTATGTATGTTCGTGTGTATATATGCCATATGTATGTATATATATAACAGGAATAGGTGCCAAATTGAGCAGATGGGCTAAATCTTTTAAAAAACATGGCATAAATTAATAACAGAATAGTCAAGCAATATCAAAGAGCTCAAATATATTAAGATCATCAGACATGTTCTGAAAGCATTTTGAAACTGTTACCTTTTCACTCTTGTCATATACAAACCATCGTGACTTGATTGGTAGTGCTTAGGCAACTCCGGCCGTATCTGTTACCTTGTACAATTTTGGCAGGACCTAGGTGGCTCACCCGTCCCCTGTCACTGCTCACCATGTTGATCTGGCACTGTCTTTGTTTACATCTGTTTAGCTTCCTGGAGCCCTGAAGGCAAAGCCTGCACGCCCTTGTCCCAGTCCTCCTCAGGGTCAGCGCGGTGCGTGACAGGAGGCACTGCCACTCTCCAACTGAAAAACCCAGGTCTCAGTTCTGTCTCTGCTTTGTTTGTTGTTGGTACAAAGAATCTTGGGTAATATCTTACCCAAACTGACTTACTAAATATTACTTTCATATTTAATCTTGTTTTACAGATTTTTGTTTTTTCTATTGCCACAACTGCTGCTGCAGAAAATCTTGGGTTAGAATACAAATAATTGCGATCTTGGAGTCGTATCGAAAAAGAGGGAGAATAATGCGAGATCAAGGGAGAGAGAAGGTGGGGTAAAGCAGAAGAATGGCCAGATGTGGTCTGCACCTTGAAATCAGAGTTATTCTGGTTTTTATGTAGAAACAGAGATCAGGGGGCCGGTGAGATGGCTCAGTGGCGTAAGCGCCTGCCCGGCAAGCGCGAGGGCCCGAGTTCGACTCCCGGAACCCACATACGAAAAAAGGGCCGGTGATATCACTCAGCAGCATGGGCACCTGCTGGCGCGCGAGGTCCTAAGGTCGACCCCCGGTACCCACAAAAAAAAAAAAACAAAAAAAAAAACAAAAAACAGGGATCAGGCTGGTGCTGGCATTCAGGCAAGAGTGATGGCAGTGTGCAGTAGAGTGGGAGCAGCGAGGATCTTGAGAAGGGGCCACGTTTGGACTTACTTTGGAAGATGGAGGCGGGGCTTGGGGAATAGGTTGGAGGGGAGAGTGAGTGAAAGGGAGGAAACAGGGAGTGACTCATGTGTTTCTGGTCTGAGCAAATACGAGCTTACTACTGTAGAGGACGGAGGTTAGAGTTCTGCAATTAATGCTGGTGTGTGTGTGTGTGTGTGTGTGTGTGTGTGTGTGTGTGTGTGGTTTCTCCGTAGAGTTTACCAGTGGATTCTTCCAAGGACTCACTGTTGATGATCCTGTAGTCACCCGTATTTGGTCCTGTTCTGTACAGTGGTTGCTTATTAGTCGCTCTGTAACCTGGTGTGCCTGCAGATAAGATTTACTGATCAGCATGATGTTTTCTGAAATTACAAGTACACTATGGGGAGATTACACATATGAGTTGAGATTTCCAGCTTCTTTTGAAAAATCTAGGGCCGGTGAGATGGCTCAGTGGTTTAAGCGCCTGCCTTGCAAGCGCGAGGGCCCGAGTTCGACTCCCGGAACCCACATACAAAAAAGGGGCCGGTGATATCGCTCAGCGGCACGGGCGCCTGCTGGCACGTGACGTCCTGAGGTCAACCCCCCCGGTACCCACAAAAAAAAAAAAAAAAAAAGAAAAATCTAGAAGTTGTGCCAACAGTGAGCCTGATTCCCTCAGGGCCATGCTTGGCTGGAACTAAACCTTGGCTTCCAGGAGCCTGGCTGCTGGGGTCCTGGGTTCTGCAGGTGTGATGGGGGACACTGCTCCCCGTGTTGCAATCACAGTTTCCTTCTTTGTCCCGACACTTTTGTCAGCAGTGACGTCCCTGCTGCACTATTAAGGCTGGTTCCTCTGGTCAAAACTGTGGGAATAAGAACGGGTGTTAAGACAGTGCAAATAAGTACTGGAAGAAAGAGGGGGACAGTTGGGGACAGGCAACACTGGTCAGGCCAGGATGATAGCATCTGTCGTCTGGACTGGTATCACACTGCCTTAAAAAACTTTTTTTTAGAAAGTTAAATGGGACCCAAGCTTCATCTTTCTTCCAAGTTCAAGAGTATTCATTTGTACTATTTTGTGTTTATTGGAAAACTATGGAAACGCTTGTGAATGGGGAGGGCAACCTGAACTTGGCATTACTGCAGGGCCAAGCACAAAAGCGGTATTTACCAAATATTTGTCCAATTGAATTATTAAACTGTACTCTCTCTGTCCGAGAAGTATCTGCAAAGAAGTCTGTGCAGAGATTTAAAGATCTAAATAAGAGCTTGACTGTCTGGATGAATCAGTTCTTATTTTTATGGAGAGATGACTTCTGACATTTCCAAACTTTTTCCCAGAGTAGGTTCCATGTTTAGAACGTGTAACACCAGGTTCAGACGCGCTTTAAAGTGGTGCGCTGGGAAAACAGTCTTCTCTTCAATTCATTTCACTGTGGTACATGTCTTGTTGCCCTTTTTGGGAAATTGTTAAAAATATCCCACCCCAACCCTGCTGATTAAATATTTCCCTATGTCTCACAGTTGTATGCCCTCATAATTTTAGTGATGGTAGCACAGATGTTGAGAACATGGGTTTGGAACCAGATTAGATCAGATTCTCATTCTGTTTCTCACTGGTTAAATCATCTTTATGTCTCAGATTCCTCACCTGTAAAATGGGCATGTTTATGGTATTTACCTTAAAATATTACTGTAACAAAATAATACACAGAAAAGCACACCCAAGTATCTATAAGTCTCTTGGAACATAGTTGATACATAGTAACTTTTTGCCGTGATTATCTAAGAACATTGCACTGTTCTGTTGACTATTTTGTATGGCTTGTGAGTTAAAAATGGTTATTTTTTACAATTTTAGATGATTATAAAAGATCAAAAAGAATAGTAGTTTTTGTAACATACAGAAATTACTTGAAATTGAAATTCTAGTGTCCATGAAATAAAGTTTTATTGGAACATAGCTGTTATGCCAATTGGCTCATTCATTTATATACTATCTGTGGCTGCTTTCATGTTACAACAACAGGCGTTAGTAGTTGCAATAGAGGCCACATGGCCAGCAAAGCCCAAGTGATGTACTGTCTGTTTCTTTATTAAAAAAAAAAAAAAAAGTTTTTTTGAGACAGGGTCTTCTATGTAGTTCAGGCTGGCCTTGAACTCACTATGTAGCCGAGGCTGGCCTTGAACTCACAACGATCCTCCTGCCTCAGCCTCCCAAGTGCTGGGATTACAGGCATGCACCACCACACTTAGCTCTATAAAACTTTTTTTTTTTTTTTTTTTTTCCTGATCCCTTCTTAGTGCACAAAACCCCAAATCACCATTTGTATCCAGGTGGTACTTTGCAGGGCTGGTGGTAGCATTTGCTGTTTGGCCTAGGCTGGTCGTCATCATCATCGTCGTCATCATCAGTAGTAGTAATAGTAGTATTAGTAGCAGCAGCAATACTGGAGATTAAACCTAGGGCCTTGCTCATGTCAGGCAAGTGCTCTACCACTGAGCTACATCCCAGTCCAGCCAATTTTTTTGTGTACTTGATGACGCCATTCTAATTGAGTGAGACAGAATCTCAGTGTAGTTTCGATTTGTATTTCCCTGCTGTCATTTGAGTTTTTAACAGATAAGCAGATGCAGAAGGACCATGTAACTTTTGCAAATTCTGTGGCTAGTAAAGAGCTTGTTGTCTACAGAAAAGTTTGCTGACAGACAGTCATAATTATTTGTAATGTGGAAAAATATTTGCACTTACTTTATTTCATGCTATCTTTTGGTTGGTTGCGCGAGAGAAGCATTAGAGGCAGGTAGTTGATGAGGACCATGTCTGCCCTTTGCTCTCACTGATAGCAATTAGGAAGCCTTCAGTGTGAGGGAAATGTCCCTGGCTCAGCTTCCTGGAGCCTCTGGAATGTGGCTTCCATGCCATGCAAAACTGCTCATTACTGAAATGGATGGCGATCACCTGTGTGTCGCCAACACTGCAGCTGCCTATCGCAGTGGCAGTTTAGAATACAAAATCGATTTTGTTACAGATACAAATAAGCCACAGCTTATTCTTTCCTGATTGTGTGGTGATAAGTTTTCCATACTTACCCCCTTTTAGGGTTGATGAACTAGGGATAAGGCACATGTTTATAAAAAAATACTAGTTAACTGTCATAGTTATTTAAAAACAGGTAAGGAATCAGGAGCGGAGAAAAACGTGTGTATGTGTGGGGGTAGGTAATAAAGACCTCTACAGTGAAAACTGCAGTACTCTGAAAAAGGAGATTGAAGAGGACATTAGAAAATCGAAAAATATCCCCTGTTCATGGATATTTAGAACCAATATAGTCAAAATGGCCATACTTCCAAAACTGATACACAGATTTAACACAATCCCAATCAAAATACCAACAGCATTCATCACAGAACTAGAGAAAATAATCCTAAAATTCATATGCAACCAGAAGAGATCCAAAATAGCAAAAGCAATCCTGGGTAACAAGAGCAAAGCAAGAGGCATCACAATCCTGAATTTGAAGTTATATTACTAAGCTACTGTGATTTTCATCACAGCATGGCATGAGCACAACAACAGACATGTAAATCAGTGGAACAAAATAAAGGATGCAGAAACAACATCAGGAACATTCAGCCATTTGATCCTTGATAGAGGGACCAAAATCACACATTGGAGGAAAGATCGCCTCTTTAATAAATGGTGCTGGGAAAACTCGCTATCCACATGCATAAGACTGAATCTAGACCCAAATCTCTCACCATGTACTAAACTAAAATCAAAGTGGATCAAAGATCTAAGTGTTAAAACAGAAACCCTTAATCTGCTGGATGATAAAATAGGCAAAACTCTTAAAGACATAGGTGTATATGAGGACTTTCTCAGTGGAACCTCAATGGCACAAGAAATAATACCAAGAATCAACAAATGGGATCATATCAAATTAAAAAGCTTCTGCACAGCCAAGGAAACAACAGAGTGAAGAAGCAACCTACATAGTGGGAAAAAATTTCTTGCCGGCTCTTCCTCAAATAGAGGACTAATATCTAGAATATACAGAGAACTAAAAAGAAAAAATTATAGCCATCCCAATTTGAAGATGCCATCAACAGATAAGCAACTGAAATAAATAGACATTTCTCAGGAGAAGTACAAATGGCCAATAAGTACATAAAAAAATGTTCAACATTGCTCCCATCACAGTGATGCTAATTAAAACAACACTGAGATTCCATTTCACTCTGGAAAGAATGGCTATGATCAAGAAATGAGATAATAAATGCTGGAGAGGCTGTGAGGGAAACAAGGAACACTTCTGCCTTGTTGGTGGGAGTGTAAACTGGTGCAACCACTATGGAAATCAGTATGGTGATTCCTCAAAAAACTAAAACTAGAAATTCCATTTGACCTAGCCATTCCCTTTCTAGGTATCTTCCCAAAAGAGTTAAAGATGTCATATTACAGTGATATATGCATACCCATGTTTATAGCAGCACAATTCATAGTAGCTAAGTCTTGGAAGCAGCCTATATGTCCACTAACAGATGAATGGATAAAGAAAATGTGGTATTACACACAATGGAGTACTACTCTCCCATAAAGAAAGATAAACGAGTCATTTGCAGAAAATGGGTGCACCTTGAGACCATAATGTTAAGTGAAATAAATCAGACACACAAGCTTAAAAACCGTATGGTTTCTCTTATATAATATATAAGAGAAATATAAATAAAGAGCAGAAGAAAAGATAGATAATAGGAAGTAGGGAGACAGATTTTGTTAAAATGGTATGGAGATCAGGAGATGGAAGGGGGAGGGAGTGGAGGGAAAGGGATGGAGAAAAGAATTAAGATGTGTTATGTACATGTACCAACCCCCCACAAGGAATGCAATCATTATATAATACAAACATGTACTAATACAGAAAACAGAAAAAAATGAAAAAGAAAAGAGAAGGAATAATGCTGTTTTAGGAAACTTCAGAACAATTTTCTTCTTCTGTCTCAACAGTACAATTTTGCTCCGTATGACTGATATGTACATATTTTTAAAAGTGAGAAATGGAGATGATCTACTTACCAATCCTAAAATGTCTTTATTATTTGCAGTAACTAGGCATTAGTCTCTAGAGATTTCATAATAGAAGGCAAAAAATTGATGCAAGATAATACAGCACTGATGATTCCATTGTGCTTTACGGTTTTCAGGACATTGTCATATAACACTACATTATTTGCTCTTTACAATAATTTATGGTTAGAGGAGGTTAGGTAGCTAAGCCATGTTCACGAGGTAATTGGTGGTCAAACTGGGCTTAAAACCAAGGCTTCCTGATTTTCTGAACAGTAATCACACTATTGCCAACAACTCTTCCTATGATAGGAAGACAAGGGCTTACCAAATTTGGAGCAAAGACAGTGAGATTTTCTGCTATCAGAACTAGAGTAAGAGTATCAATGGGAATTAATGGTGTTCACCAATCAAGGACAAGAGTTTAGGAATTCTGTAAGCTTTCGGAGTGAAAATATTGGCCTTGGACTGGACTTAGACACAGCCCAAAGTGCCTTAATTATTAAGAAATTGCTGAGCAGTACAGACTTGTCACCTGAAAGCTGAAATTAATGAAGTCACCTACACCTGTCATGGAAATGCTGAATGACATCCCGCCCTGAGGGTGAAGTGTAGTGATGGTTAGGAATGCCTACGCTTAGTGGGCCTCGCACCCAGATGTTGGGCCTTTGTTGACATTTTTAATGTTTGTTTTTATCATTTCTTTTTCGTGAGCTTATGCCAAAGTTCAGGCGCATGAGCTGCATAACCACAGCTTTATTTGTTGTCACTCTAAGAAACAGTGCAATTTATATCTTTCAGCTCAATTGGTTCATTAGGAGATTTCAGAATTCTTTTATTACTGGTTCTTTCTATACAAGGCAAACTTGAATCATTTGTAGATTATCCAGAACTTCTTAATTGAAAATGTGAAACCACTAATTTATATGCAGCATATGGGATTTCTGCTGTGGATGTGACATATGTTTTCATTTTTTTCTTTCATAGAGTGGGAAGCCACCCATCAATGACATGTTCACTGACCTCAAAGATGGCAGGAAGCTATTGGATCTTCTGGAAGGCCTCACAGGGACATCACTGGTGAGAAGCTAGCTCTGTGAGCGAGGCTAAGGGTTTGTCTCTGGCCTCTGTAATCCTTGAATACCATTGTGGGTTACTTAGAATGTAAAGGCTGAAAGAGGAGCATTGAAAAAGCGATTTAACCAAAGCTGGAATAGAGCAGCATTTAAGCTTTCTCGAGAACTATAATTTCCTCAAAGATAAAATACCATAAATGTCTATTTCTCAGAGACCGCCCAGGTTGGGGATTACAAAAAAGGATGGATTTGTAGAGAAGGCATAATTTTTTGAATGGTAGTGAGTATACAGACAGCCATTTGTTATTTAACAAATACTTAAAGAACCAGTTGTTAGAAACTATAACATTTATTTTTATTCAGGTTTTCAGTATTATCTTTGTGTTTGTTTATCAAATCCAACTTTATTACTTTGAGTATGATTCTCCACACCGGGAATAACCCTTCTAATGAAGAGGATGTGTTTAATGCACGCAATCTTTTACACTAGAGGTGGAATTACTATAAAGGAACAGAGAGATGCCCTAACCCTTCTTGCCTATGTGTGGGTCCACGTTTTGCAGGCAGGTAGTGGCTGGGCACCTGTTGGAGAGGCTGGTGCCTCTTTCAGATAAGATTCCCTGGCCAGTGAGGTGGAAGGAAGCTGTTCAGATCCCCTGCCTCAGGCAGGGAATTCCTGCCTTCCAGGTGGGCTCTTGCAGTGCCAGGTGGAGCTGGAATCCTCCTTGCTCCATTGCCCACATCTGTGCGGGACACAGGGGACACAATTTCTCCTAAATCTTTCTGTGTCCAGACCAATATAGGTAAAAGAAGCTTTGTCCTGTAGCACTGGTTCCCAAATTTGTATGCACGTTGGAATCACTGGGGAATCTTTTAAAAATTTTACTCATACCACATCCTAGATCCATGAAGTCACAATCTTTGATGGGGTGGGAGGCAGGATCCAACTGTTACTAGTATTGAAGCTACCCAGGATGTCCCAGTGTGCAGGCAAGTCAGGCAACCAGTACCTTAAGCTGTTGTTCGTAGGAGAATTTGCATCCTGTAATCACTAGGTCAGGGATGGTGGCCCAAACTCCTGGCTCTGAGGATGCTGTGTACTGAGCTATTGTTCTGTGTACATTTCAGTATCAGCATTTGTCACTCACATGGAAGGACAATGGATCTTATTTCTTTGTGTTTTATTTTCCAGACAAAGGAACGTGGTTCCACAAGGGTACATGCCTTAAATAACGTCAACAGAGTGCTGCAGGTTTTACATCAGAACAATGTAAGCTTGCAAAGTGACTCTGGGGTTCTGTGCTGCCGTCAGCATTGTCTTTTGGGAAACCAGCCACCTGCCACCTGCTCTGTGCATTGGTGTCAACAGATTCTTACGAGAAGGATCGGACCATTTCTACGCATGAAGGAACATGCGTGTGCTGTTTCTGATGGCTTTATTGTTCTAGTGTGTAAATAACAGTTTTGAGATTTACATTTACTTTCTTCTCTGAAGTGAGAGTTCTCTTATCACTAGTTTGTACTGCTGCGCAAACGTGCTAAATCAAAAGCATAGAGTTTTGAGAAGACATCGCCCTAACAGTTACGTTTTTGTTTCTATAGGTGGAATTAGTGAACATAGGAGGCACAGACATAGTCGACGGGAACCACAAACTAACCTTGGGCCTACTTTGGAGCATCATTCTGCACTGGCAGGTGAAGACATCTCCAGCCGCCTCTCACCAGGAACTGAAAACGTACCGTTCTGCAGTACTTTCCTAGGGCTGCCGTGACAAAGTACCAGTCTCCTGGGCTTGACCAACAGAAACTGCCTGGCAGTTCTGGAGGCTGGAAATCCAAGGTCAAGGTGTCGGGCAGGGTGGCTTCCTTGGGAGGACCTGCTCATGTGTCCCCAGCTCTGTGGCTTGTTGATGGTCCTTGGTACGTTGTTCAGTGTAGCGCCAGTCTTCACCTCATGTTCTCCATGCCTGTGTATCTGTGTCCCAGGGCCTCCTTTTCGTAAGGACAACAGGCTGACCTCATTCTGCTTATATCTGCAGGGACACTATTTCCAAATAAGGTCCCATTCTGAGATACTGGGGTTAGACTTTAACGTACGGGTTTTAGAGGAGGAAGAAGCTGACAACTTGCTGTGTTTTCTTGGCATAGGGGGATAAAGTATGCTTTTTAAAATATTGAATTTAGAAGATTGACATCATTTCAGACTTACCGAAAAGTTTCAAGAATAGTTCAAAGAATTCCCAAACACTCTGTAATCAGAATCCCCAAATGTTAAGAGTAATATTTCTTGTGCTCCTTCTTTTTCTGCTTAAATACTTCCATGTGTATTTTCTAAAAACAGCATTCTTCTAAAACCCAGGAACTCCTTTACAATGCCATAATATAATATTAATATAAAATGTATGCTAATATTTATAATTATATATTATTATATAAAATAATGTTACATACTAAAGCAATATATATTATTAAAAAATCATTGAAAGAATAGTTATGTAATTACATATCTCATGGAGATTGTTTGAATTGCCCTAATAATACCCTTTATAAAAGCAAAAAAAAAAAAAAAAATCCAAGGCCATGCATTACATTCTCCATGTCTCTTTAATCTTTAATCTAGAACAATTTCTGAGTCCTTTATATTTCATGATACTGATTTTTTGAAGAGCACTTGGCAGTTATTTTGTAGAATATTCCTTCATGGGGCTTGGCTCATGTCCCTCTGTTCCTAGATCGAGGTTGTTTTGGCAGAGATGCCACAAAAGTGACATTGAGTTTTTCTCATTGCACCGGGGCAGGGGTGCGCCCAGTCCACTGTAGCTTTCCCTGGTGGTGTTTGGGTAAGATGGTATCTGCCAGGTTTCTCCACTGTACTGTGACCACACTTTGTTATTAAGCAGTGTTTTGTGGGGATGCGCTTTGAGACTGTGTAAATATTCAGCTATTTATCCAGCTTTTACGCATTAGTTTTAGCAGCCGTTCATAATTCTTACCTGGATCAGTTATGACTTAGATGCTTGGCAAAGAGTGAATTTCTAATTTTGCTATTCTTTTCACATTTATTCATTGGCTTTCTACTTGTAAAGAAGAGCTTTCTGTTGTTTCTTGTTTATCTGTCTATCTGTCTCTCTATCTCTCTATCACCTATTCATTCACTTAAGTATCCATGGATGCATCATGAAGTTTTACATGGAGGTATAATCTCTTACTTGAACTATTCATTTCGGTGTTGAGGTGGTTCTAGATTTGGCCTATGTGAGCCTCTTAAATTGGCTTCTGGGTCCTTTTGATACGTCCATATCCTTTTTTGAGACCTGCCTTAAAAGATTTTAGAATAATAATATAAAATGTTAATTCTAGAGTGTAATCATGATTGCTAATAGGAAAGATACTTCATTCTTTGATTTTCTTAGTTGCTAAAAAGTTCTTCCTTTCCTCATTTTTGTAGAAAAGAAAAATGGGGTTTTCTTGATGTAAATGGCTTTGTAAGTGAAAATAATCAAATATGACTTTTTTTTTAATATGTGTGGGATTGGGGCCCAAATCTGGGGGCACTCTGCCACTGAGCAACAGCCTCACCCCCCTTTTAAAATTCTTTTTTTTTAAATTTATTTATTTATTTATTTATTTATTTATTTATTTTTTTTTTTTGTGGGTACCGGCGGGTCTACCTCAGGACCTCGCGCGCCAGCAGGCGCCCGTGCCGCTGAGCGATATCACCGGCCCCTTTTTCGTATGTGGGTTCCGGGAGTCGAACTCGGGCCCTCGCGCTTGCCGGGCAGGCGCTTAAGCCGCTGAGCCATCTCACCGGCCCTAAATTTTTTTATTTTGAGACAGGGTCTTGCTAAATTGTCCAGGCAGGACTTGAACTTGTAATCTTCCCTCCTTAGCTTTTCGAAGTGCTGAGATTGCAGGTGTGCGCTATGGCATAAAATGTGACTTCTATGTGACTATGAAAGTAATGTTCATTGTCATCATAGTACCAATATTGTTTAAGATGGAGTAAACACATTCATGGATAAAAGCCCAATAAAAATCAACCTCCAAATCCCAGTACCCACATGTAAACACTTAAAATTTACCTTTCTAATGTTTATAGAAAAAATTAGAAGCGCAGTAGATGTGTATTACCTGCTCGGCAGTAGTTCCGTGTGTAAGGACCCAGCTGGGTCCCTGTTGGCTTACGGGCGGTGCGTTGTGTCCACACAGGTGAAAGACGTCATGAAGGACGTCATGTGTGACCTGCAGCAGACGAACAGCGAGAAGATCCTGCTGAGCTGGGTGCGGCAGAGCACGCGGGCCTACAGCCAGGTCAACGTCCTCAACTTCACCACCAGCTGGACCGACGGACTCGCCTTTAACGCCGTGCTCCACCGGCACAAGTGAGGCTTTGCAGGCTTAGAAGAGGGTCTCGGGGATGTGCATTTCCTCCGCCTCTTTTCTGCTCTTCCTCCCTAGAGCGCCTGCCCCACGCGCTCCTTTCTGCGCATGCTCTGCGGAAAC
This sequence comes from Erethizon dorsatum, assembly GCA_028451465.1. NCBI lineage: Eukaryota > Metazoa > Chordata > Mammalia > Rodentia > Erethizontidae > Erethizon > Erethizon dorsatum. Next base: position 148,658,990 of record CM051823.1, read on the forward strand.
ATTAAGAGGAGAAACCCCAGAGTAGAAAATACTCACGAGTGTTTGTTGCTTTCCAACTTCCAAGCCACAGGGCAGAGCCCATGATTTCGTCTACGTATTTATGATAAAAAATGTAAAAGTGACTCACATAGTTCAATCCCACTCATTCAACACTAACCATTCATATATACAGAGAATTCTGTTAGCTTTTGTTCTTGCAGCAAAAGACTACATATTCAGTGCAATCCAATAAAAATAGCCACACAATTTTACTTATGAAATTGTGAACAGATTCTAATTTGTATATAAAGACCAAAGGCCCAAGAATATCCAGTGCAGTGCTGAAGAAGAATCAGGCTGAAGTATTTTGCAAAAAGGAAGTAGGACTCCGAGGCTCTATTGATTACGAGTGTGTGGTACTATAAATAAATACAGTAACATAACAATAGGCCGAACCATATAAAATTGCCAATACTTGATTGTTTTTGTTGTGTAAGAGCAGTAGTTTCATGTGGCTCATCCTAATAGAATGAGGAGTTCCAAAATAGCTCCATTATGCAAGATAACTTAGTTAAAAAAAAAAAAAAAACTGTGCTGGTATTGCAGATGAGTAGACTGTGTGGCGCAGCTGGTTATCCATATGTAAATAAGGGCATTGGATCTTTACCCCATCATACCCAAAAAATAATTTCTGTGTGGATCAAGGACTTAAATGCCAGTGGCAAAATTTGTTATGTGTTATTGCTATTTTAAATTACTGATTTTCTCAAGTTTAATTTTCTGTATGTTCTTGGCTGATATTGAAAAGTGCAGTAGACTTTTCTCTGTTTTACATCTGGAAATATTAAATTCCAGATGTGTATTATGGAAGAGGTTATTTTTTCCCCTCTGTCTCCCTCCTTTCCTTCCTTCTTTCCTTCCTTCTTTCTTTCTCCACCCCGTCCTCTTTTTGGTTCAGCCTTGTGCTTTGTTCTGTAATACAGTGTTGATTTGAATTGATGATGGTGAGCAGAATGTTTTGTTCTTAAAAACACAGGCAATGCTTTTAATGTTTTTCCATAAAAAAGATGTTTCCCTTGTGAGGTTAAAAACCTTACTGCCATCTTCCTTTATCAGTTTAAGGAGGTTACCCTCAGTTCCCAGGTGGTTAAGAGAATTTATCAAGATACTGTTGAATTTAATCAAAACACTTTCCTTCCATTAATTGATTGAGTAAACATATGTGCTGGACACCGGGTATACAGCAGAAGACAAAATAGGCAAAAATCCTGGTCCTCTTGTTCCAAAAGAGGAAGACAGATGATAATTTAAAAAAATGAAAATATAAATTGTAAAATATATAGCAATGGTAAACACACTGAAGACAAATATAGGAGGAGAGAAAGGAGGAGGTGCGCCTGGCTTTTGGGAGACCAGTGGCTGCAGTGAGATGAGTGGTGGGAATAATAGGGGATGAAATCAGGAAAGAACAGTAGTTCCTTGGTTCATGAACTTAATTTTTTCCGATTCTGGTTGCAAACCAAGTTGGACAAGAACCGAGTCAAATTCAATAGGTTCAGTGTTGACCTATGGGCAAGTTTGATTCAGTTCTTCTCCAATTCTGTTTGTGACCAGAATCATGGAAAGAATTTAAGTTAGCAAACTGAGGTGCCACTGAACTAGGGAAAAAGGGTTGGGGAGGTAGTTCTAAGATACCGTAAGAGCTTGCAGAGAGCAAAGGAAACAATCAATTGTTGGGTTGTTAAAGCAACAACGTCTAAATTATGGGATTAAAAGGAAATCATGATAAACAGCAGTAGCATGGAAGGGGACAATTGTAGGGAAACCTTCTCAAGGCCTTTGTTGTGGGAATATCCTATGGACAAATTAGAGCTGTATGTTCTATTCGGTTCACTTAGTGGGAGAATTTTGTGCATTAATATTGGTTATGATAATTGATACATTTAGGTTTATTTTTACCTCTTAGTTTGGGCTCCTTATTTCTTTTACCTTTTTGAAATTGTTTTTCTTTCTTGTCTTCTTTTGTATTGATGGGTTTCCCCAACCCCCTTTTTTCTTCTACTACTTGGGAAATACTATATACTTGAGTTTTTTAGTGGTTACCCAAGAAATCTTAACAATAGTATTTAATACAAGAACCTCAGAATGTGTTACTTGTTATTTTCATTGTTGTACTTTATCTTCAAATGCTATGTAGTATTGGACAAACTTTGGGATATAAGAGATTTAACTTTTTAAGAAAGTTGAGAATTAAAAAAAAAGTCTCAAACTGAAATGTCTTAGATTATAGCAATGCCTACTTTGTTTCTACAATATTATGTCTTCATTTGATTTTATTTCCATGGTGATTTCAGACCTGATCTCTTCAGCTGGGATAGAGTAGTCAAAATGTCCCCCATCGAGAGACTTGAGCACGCCTTCAATAAAGCTCAGACTTACTTGGGAATTGAAAAGCTGTTAGATCCTGAAGGTATTGTTCATTATTTATTTTCAATCTTGATTTTACTTTACAATGTTGAACTTTTGGAAAACAGTATTTTGTTTTTTCTTTTTAGAATGAATTATGAGAATTGAGGAATCTTTCTTTTGAAGTATAGGTATAAGCTGTTTTATTACAGACAAATTAGTAGTAGTTTTATATTAACAATTTGGAATATCCTTTAGGTATAAATTTAATTATTTCATTGCGTAATAACTAATTTATATCAAGTAAGGGTTAAAGTTTTAGAAAAATTATTATGTAAAAAAATCAGTATTTGGTTTAGTTTATAAAAATGCGTTTTATGGGATCTTGTCTACGATGTGAAGACTTTACAGATGTCATAAGATTGAACTTAAGACTTATTTCATAGTATAAATGAAGTCTTGTATCATTTTCAGGGGTAACATGGTAGGTTAATTTTACGCATTCTGGGGAAGCTTCTAGGCAAGAGTTTTAAGAAATGGGAGACTGAATGAAAATAAAATAGTGCTCTTGGCTCTTGCCTCATATATCATGATACGAAACAGCAATGTACTGAGACATGGTATGGCAAAGATTATATGTTAAGTATTGTTCATGGGTACTAAGGAGAGTTATTTTATACCTAATATTGAGCAATTCACATATTTTGGACATCTAATTTAAGCTGGCTCTCACTTTCTTCCACTTTCAGATGTTGCTGTTCAGCTCCCTGACAAGAAATCCATAATTATGTATTTAACATCTTTGTTTGAGGTATTACCTCAGCAAGTCACGATGGATGCCATCCGAGAGGTAGAGACGCTGCCCCGGAAATACAAGAAAGAATGTGAAGAGGAAGAAATTAGTGTACAGGTTCTGGCACATTTTTATTAGGATATTTTACTTGGCATGTTTGGTTTCTCATGGGTACCAGTCGTCACCCACTTTCAGAGGGTTTTTTCTTGATTGGGAACATCTTGGTTCCTCATCTTACATTACTATAGTTCTATTATTACATTACTATAATTCAGTTTTCAGTTAGCACACTGTCACATGCTTGCAATAGAAAACGTAACTCCGCTGACTTTATTAAGAAGGAAACTGTATTATTTCACATAGCTGTATTATTATTTCACAGCTGGAGTTAGGCTGCGGGGCTGCTGACACTGAGGCTGCATGACATGCTTGAGAACCTACAATTTCCCATTGTAGGGTCACCATCTTTTATCCCACTTTGTCACCTACATGACTACAGGTGGTTTTGTCCATGTCAGCCTTACTTTTTTCTGTATAGTACTAATTTTCTTTTTTGAGGGGCCATTAGTAAAGAACTGTCCCTGTTATATTCTCCCAAGGGCTACCAAAATACAAGGTTTATTTCATCTTTCATTTACAAGGAGTAGTCTGTGATAAGCTACTTGTCAAGTTTTTAATGAAAGGATTTATGATGATTTTATTCATGGCGATATAAATTTTTTTCTAGGATATATTAGTAAAATAATTATTTTTTTCTTCAGTTTCCTGTCTTGAATCAATTCATACTTATTTCTTTCTGTTTTAGTCTAACCAATCTTCTTAATTCATTAAATGAGAGACTTTTTTTTTGTGGGTACCGGGGGGACGGCCTCAGGACCTCACGCGCCAACAGGCACCCGTGCCGCTGAGCGATATCACCGGCCCCTTTTTCGTATGTGGAATCCGGGAGTCGAACTCGGGCCGTCGCGCTTGCAAGGCAGGCGCTTATGCCGCTGAGCCATCTCACCGGCCCCCTAAATGAGAGACTTTTTAAACGTTGGATTAGACCTTGGCAGTCACTTACTCCAACATTTTAACAACCCAGTAACCAAGAGATACATACGGATTTGAAAATTATAAGAAATGCATTTTGCAGACTCCGAAAGCATGGGCTCTGGAATTTAAATTTCATCCTGTTGCTACTTGTTTGGGGACAGCTTCTTAACTTTTTTTTTTTTTTTTTTTTTTTTTTTTTTTTGTGGGTACCGGGGGGACGACCTCAGGACCTCACGCGCCAACAGGCACCCGTGCCGCTGAGCGATATCACCGGCCCCTTTTTCGTATGTGGGTTCCGGGAGTCGAACTCGGGCCTTCGTGCTTGCAAGGCAGGCGCTTAAGCCGCTGAGCCGTCTCACCGGCCCAGCTTCTTAACTTTTGAGCTCATGTGGTTAAAAACACCTACTTGATAATGAATTGCTATAATTAATAAACACTCAGTAGGCATCAGCCATCATCATTATAATTTCTCCTCTCAAGTTGTTTTGCCATTCTCATTCAACAAAGTCTTTTTTAAAAAATGTTACTTAAGGCTGGATGTGATGGTGTGCGCCTTCATCTTAGTACTCTGGGAGACCGAGGCAGAGGATCGCAAGTTCGAGCCCAGCTGAGGCCATTTAGTGACTTAGTAGATGCTATCTCAAAATAAAAGATAAAAGAAGGGTTGGGGATGTAACTTAGTGTGAGGACTTTGGGTTTAATCCCCACTACCACTTCCCCCCCCAAAGTTACTTAATTCCCGTGTTAGGACAATCATACCAATGTTGAAGTGGCATCCCACCCCGAGATTCCAGGAACTTATTATTTCAGGTTTTCTTCAGATAGTATGTACCAATCTTTCTTACTTTTTTTCCACTTCAAAAAATGACATGATTTTTAGAAGACAGGAAGCTTATTGAGAAAAAAGGTGAGAGATAGGACTAGAATGTGAGCCTATGGTTTTTTTAGCTGTTTTCAAAATTAAATGATGCTGAGGAAGCCTTAACTTCCTATAATTGACTGTTTGCTTCTAATAATGCAGTTATTGTTCTGCAGTTAGGATGCACCTTTTTAGGGCGCTCCTATCGTCTGGGTTTGCCACTTGCTTTTTAGAGTTCTTTATTGGAGTAGGATTCTTTTCATTAGAAAGGTAGAATATTTTAACTCTTACAGTTAAGGCTATTTGCTCTTAATAAGGAAGGAGACTTCATTTGCCTTTTGAGGGTGTAGATAAAAGAACGACTTCTCATTTACTGTTTTCTTAAGAGCAAGTGTTTTAGCACTAACCTCTTCATTTGTATGCTTTCGTTAGTGCCTTTGAGGTTGAATTATTTGTAGAATATTCTTTGACATAGCTTCCCATCCACTACTCTCCAGTGAAGGTCACGTTTCTCTCCTTTTTGCAAACATGCATTAGATGTTTAGTAAATAATTCCTGCATTTATCTCTAGATATCTGCCAGTTGGAAGTCTAGTCAAGTATTTTAATCAATAACTCTGAACATTTGCGTGTTGATTATAGCTTTCATTTCTCACCTTGAGCTACCGGTGCCTATGCAAGTGAACCTGGCTGGTCACTGACTTGCTTAGCACCTGCATATCCTTGTTAAAGTGAAGAAGTTGGTCCTAAGTGGTCTTCAGAGTTCCTTTAGCTCTGCAGTTTCAGGATTTTAGGTCTGGGAATTAACTCAGTTTCTTTTTTGTGTCTTGGCACCATCTGTCCCTTAATTGTCCCTTTTCAACTCTGTGCTCATTGGTTCATTTTTTAACTCTTGTATCTCATTTTCTGGATTCATTTGATGCTCGCTCCAAAATGCCTTTTATGTTTTCTTTCTTTTCCAGCCTTTATATTAATTAAAGACCTTTTCTTCTCTTGTAGTTTGTAAGACCCAGCCTGTCTTTGCACTGCACAGTGGACCCTCCCCCGCCACGATTCTTGAACATGCACTTTCCTCTCTCCCAAATGCTTCTCCACCCACTCTTGCATACCGAGCTGCCCATTTTTCCTCCATTAAAATGGAATCTTTTAAGGAAGTCTCCTGATTAATCTGTCAGAAGCCAGTCCTACACACACACATGCTCTGTTTCTTGCTATCTTAGTCCTTTTGTAAATTAGTATAAGAATTTTAAATTATGTCTTAAGAGCATTGAGAAAAGCAATGAAAGACTTCATGCAGGGAAGCCCTGTGATGTAATCACGTTTTCAAAATGAGTTGTGGAGTTATGGTCTGGGTGGCAGATATTAGCAAACCGTTGTAATCTAGAGGAGGGACTTGGGCGGATTAGAGATGGAAAGGTCTAGATGGATTACAAATAAATTTTGCATGTGAGAATTAATAAATGTGGACAGTGAAAAAAAGAAACTAAGGTTGACTCCCTACTTTTTAGCTGGAGAACTTAGTTCAGGTTCATGAAGATGGAGGAAAAATATGTTTTAGAAAAAAAGGGAAGGTTTAACAGTAGAAATTGTTTGATATGCCCATGATACATTGAAGTGGAGACATTAGGCAGTTGGATACAGGAGTTTGGAGTTCCCAAGAGAGTTTAAGACCAAAACTAAAGTGGTAAAATGTCTGGGGACTGTAGATGGTTGTTTAAATCCAGTGGATTAGATGAGATTACTCAGGCAAAAATCTGTTGAGAGAAGAGAAGAAAGAAGACTTAATTTTGAGGATTACTTGTAGGTTGGCAGCTGCCATTGGACCGAAAAGGAGCCAGTGTGATTACTGACTTAGGGATACATGGCTTCGGAAGGTGGGGAGTAGCTAGCTGGCCACGTGGAAGGATCCTGAGGGTTCAAGTGAGAAACATGGGGTGACCAGTTCTTTGAGTTTGTTCTTAATGTGTGTTGTTGCAGCATCATTACTATCAAAAAATCTTCAGTTGATTGGTTAATTATATGGTCACCTTAAAGATGACGCTAGAAAAGTGGATTTGTCAGCTTTCCAGTTGAGTTTGGGGAAGATATCAAGGCAGAGTGAAAGGGAATGTTAATAAAGAGTAGCTGTTAAATACGTGTGACTTTTATTGTTCTCTGTTCATTTATGTACATGTGAAAGTTCCTATATAAAATCGTGGGTGAGAGTTGATAGCAGGAGCCAGCCTGTAGGGCAGTCTTAAAGAGGTTTCCCTCTGAACAGGATCAAAAGCCCAAGAGAGACAGTAGGTGTGGTTCTAAGATTCTAAAGTACATAAAGAAAGACTCCATTGCTTTGGAAGAGCTTGAGATAAATTTATTCCATGAACCTAGAGAGAGGGGGAGAGGGAGAGAGAGAACTGGAGGGAGGGAAGGAGGGAGAGGGAGGGACGGAGAGAGAGGGAGGGAGGGACAGATCAGAACTAAGGCCTGGTGCCTCAAAAACTAGGGCTGTATGTGTGGCTGTTTTTCATTGTCTAAGTTGCTGAAATACAATTCAGTAAAAGCATTTTAAATGGGCGGGGGTGTCAAAGCTGAATTCTAATTTCTCTCTTTTTTTATAAAATACACCCATTGTTTGAGGTTCACATTTTTCAGCTCCTCTGTGAAGCTTTCCTAACTGCTTTAGCTCTTGGTGAACTCGATAGCAACCCTGGATGGGACTGTGGCATTTATAACTTTGTACATAGCCATTTATTTTTGCTTGGAAATGATTCATGTGGGTTATTTCTCTCTCCCCAACTATATTAGAATTGCCATGAGCCAGGACTCATGAGTGCATGTCGCTTTTGTGTCTTTTTCTTCCCAGAGTAGTAGATAAATGCTTTCTAACTTGCGGCCTTGCTTGCCTGACTCCTGACAGTGGGCTGATGCCTGAGACACTGGGGTGCCTGTCCCGCGTTCTCTACACTGTGTCTTTGCTGAATGCCTTGTGTCTTTGTGACAGATGTGGGATTTTCTTGGTTTTTGTTCAGAGTACAGCAGCAGTGGAGGAGCACGAGAGTTCCCGAGCTGACACCCCCAGCACTGTCACTGAGGTCGACATGGATCTGGACAGCTACCAGATAGCGCTGGAGGAAGTGCTGACCTGGTTGCTGTCTGCCGAGGACACTTTCCAAGAGCAGGATGACATTTCTGATGATGTGGAGGAAGTCAAAGAGCAGTTTGCCACCCATGAAGTAAGTGTCTGTCGTCGTGGGGTGCATCTATCTGCTGTGGGGCCCTGCTTCAAGGAGGGACCCATCCTGATGGTTATTGTGAATTCTGTCCCACCGAAAGGTCAGGGCATATTTTAGGCATTGTGATATTTAAATAGGGCTTTGTTAGAAAACTCGGGTGGTGATTAACTGTGCATCAGAATTAGATTCCGGATTTTAGCCTTCTGGTAACTTGTATATTTCGTAGAGCCATGCGAGCAGAAATCAATGCGTAGTCCTACTGTTTCTGGAGTGTATTGCTATCCTTAAAAACAAAATGACCAATCAGTATACCAGATCTTTAGGTTTTGAGTGTTTCCCAGGAAGTGATTACTTTTGTTTGTTCAGTGATTAAGCAAATGTCATACGCAGTGTTCCTGTACAATTTTATGTAGCAACAGTTTCTTTCTATTTTGAGGATATGTTACATTGCAGTGTAGTGATTTTGACTCTGTGGAGGTTTCGTTTGGTTAAGCTACATCTGTATTTTGTGTACAGATGTAGAGGTATGTGAATTGTGAGATTTTATTTGCTGTTTTGGATAGAAATAGTAGTATTCCTTAAACAGTTCCTTTTGAGTGACTGTGGTGTTTTTTATTATATTTACTCCTAATTCCACATACACTACCTATTAGCAGCTTAATCAGCATTTGCTTTAAAAAAGGAGGTATTATGAGATATAATATTATTCTTCTTGATCTGTTTTTCTTTTGAGCTACACCAGGTGCTCGTTTCCTATTTCCAGAGGTTAAAACGTCGCATCAAGATCTCCCTTATCTGCACTATGCTAAGCTACCTTCCTCTGCTGCATTGGTATTTGGGTTATATACTAGCAATTTATAAAGGGTTTTTTTGGCCCTGAGCAGCTCATGATGATGTACCTTTGCAGGCTTTCATGATGGAGCTGACTGCACACCAGAGCAGCGTGGGGAGCGTCCTGCAGGCGGGCAACCAGCTGATAACGCAGGGCACTCTGTCGGATGAGGAGGAGTTTGAGATTCAGGAGCAAATGACCCTGCTGAATGCTAGATGGGAGGCTCTGAGGGTGGAGAGCATGGAGAGGCAGTCCCGGTGAGTGAACGCCAAGAAAGCAGCACCGTATTCCACAGGCTGCATTGCATGGTTGAGCTCAAGTAGAAATCTGCATGTCTGTGAGAAACAAGATCAGTACTGAAGTAGCCTTGGAACATTCTCGCTTTTCTATGTGTAAAGTTGCCAGAATTTTTTTGCATGATCTTCATGGATATTTTAGCCAAGCCCAAAGGTAAAAGCTGAAATATGGAAATTAAGAAAAGAGAAAAGACATTCCATGAGGCCAATTATGTATTTGCTGTAGTATTAAAATGGCAAACCATTAATGGGGTATGATGACAGGACTATTTGACATGGACCTCCTCTTCTGTTTGGTAACATTTTTTAAAACAGTCTTTTCCCATGTTCCATTTTACTTTTTTGATGTGTATTATATATTGCATTCCATTACTGTTTCCACCTACTTAATAAGTAGGAATTCCTGATTGAAGAAACAATGATTTTGATATGACCCAAAGTGCTATTATTTGCATTCTTTGCGTTTAATAGACTTCATTTAGGAAGAAAACTAACCCTGGTTTCTGTGTTTAAAGGCTAAATGCTACTATAAAGGGCTAGACATGGGTGTGTTCCCTTGCTCCATTTCTCTGGTACCTGGAGTGGGGGAAGGAGCTGGTGGCAGAGATACTGTGTCCCTTGGCCAGGCTGCATGACGTGCTGACGGAACTGCAGAAGAAGCAGCTGCAGCAGCTGTCGGCCTGGCTGACCCTCACGGAAGAACGCATTCAGAAGATGGAGACCTGTCCCCTGGATGACAACTTGGAATCCCTGCAAAAGCTCCTCGAAGAACATAAAGTAATTCTGCCTCCTGTTTCTTTCCTTCCTTATCAAATATGAAAGAGCAGCACTTAGCGTTCTCAGGAGCTGATGGCTTCTCTTGTTAGTGTGGCACTGGGACACATCTTCCCTGTCATCTTTTATTTAGCTTATAGGGTGGAGCTCATGGGCCTGTGAGTTTTCTAAGCCAGGGACGACAGTGCAGGAGCAACTCTGCCCATGTTTGCATGGTTTTCCTATGAAAGTGCAAAACTTTTGTAAGATTCCAGAAGGGTCTTTTTGGACCCCTAGGTGGTTAAGAACCCTAGGGCAGTGGCATTAATGCAAGGCATGGGTGAGGAGACAGATTGTTTAAGGACACCTGTTGTCTCTTCTTTGATCCAGAAAGGTATCAGGCACTGGGTGAGGAACAAACACTTGGTGAACAGTTTAATTTGGTCACAAGTTTACTAGGTAAACCTTCATAGTCACAGTAAGAAAAGGGAGAGCATAATATCCTCTCTGTAAGTGGAAGGATTGTATTGCTCAATGTAATATCTAGATACCTGCTTACTAAAGCTTTAGGAATACACTGTGAACACTACTTAGGAAGTGTTTGATAACACTTTTGATAGCGTTTAAACAAATTACATCCATACATCTGTCTGATGACTGTGTTTTTCACATGGAAGAGGGGAGAATGGAAGGCATCCTTATGTCCTTAATTGCTTTCTGGGTAGCAAGCAGAATGGCTTCTGAGTATCATATAGCATTCTACTTCTCTCTCTTTATGCCATACTCTATTAGATAAAATGACCCCTGATTCTGTCTATGTAAGCTGTGGACATATTGATTTACCAATTCTCCATTTTGGTCTTAATCCCTAGGGTAGCCACTCTTCTATCCTTTTTTTTTTCTCTGCCAGAACATAGAATAAAACTGATAATACCTATTTGCAATCTGTTATGATATTGCACTTTCAGACCGCTTTGGTTTATAATGAAATAGAAATATGTACAACAGGCCTGTTTCATTAGTAGAACACTTAGGTTAATGATTGGAAATTTAAATATGAGGCCTCATTATGTGTCCTTCATTACTACTGACAACTGAATGGACTTCAAATAGGTAAATGTGAGAGAGTAGAAATAATAGTTTATCTTAATTTTTTTCCTTTAGAGTTTGCAAAGTGATCTTGAGGCTGAGCAGTTGAAGGTAAATTCCTTAACTCACATGGTGGTGATTGTGGATGAGAACAGCGGCGAGAGTGCTACAGCTGTTCTGGAAGATCAGCTCCAGGTGAGGTCCCTTACAGTAGTAGATAACCCTGACAGGCTGTGGCCCAAGACCCAGTGACCTGGTGTTCCTGTGCTTTAGGTCTTGTCTCATTGTCGGTCCGGAAGAATGGAAAAACCCACTCTCTTAGCGTTTCATCACTTCAACAAAATACCTAAGGCGGACTTGTTTCATTTCTACTTTTATTTTTGTACATGTTTGTAGTTCATGATGTTCCCATTCCTCATGTGGAGTTGGTCCATGCACATAACACATCTTAACTCTTTTTTTTATCCCCTTCTTCTCCCCTCTCTCTCCTCCATTTCTTGATTTCCTTCCCATCTGAGAAGGCTCTATCTCCCTATTTCCTTATTATCTCTTTTATTTTGCTCTTTATTTATAATTTGGGATTCTCACTATGCGATATCTGAGCTTGTGCGCCTGATTTATTTCACTAACCATTATGGTCTTAAGGGTCATCCATTTTCCTACAAATGACTCAAGATTATCTTTCCTTATTACTTTCTTGTAAGGAAAACAGGTTTCTTTAGCTCCCCATTTTGGAAGCCAGCAGTCCAACCATCATGGTGCAAGCTTTTGCGAGGGTTCCTGTTGGCTGTATCACATCATGGGGGAGCATGTGTGTCTCGGTCTGTGTGGTCTTTTCTCTCCTTAGAAGGTCAGGATTCAGTCATGGTGGCCTCACCATAATGACCTAATCTAATGTAGTCACTTGCCAGAGGCCCCACGTGTAAACACCATAGTCAGATTAACTTTTTATTCTCTAAATACCATTAATATAAGGCTCTGAGGATCAAACTCTTGCATGAATTTTGGAGGGACGACACATAACACCTACCTTTGTTTTCTTCCCCCGTTGGGGTTCCATAGCATGTAGGTTATAGGGGTACCCAGTAATTGATTCCTTCGCTGCAGCCCTTGGGGTGAATGGGCAGGGCTGGTTGCCCAGCTTCCTGCAGCATAACATTAACATGAATTGAAAGCACAGAAACTGGTTGCAACAGGCAGGCCAGAGACTTTCTTACTCAGAATCGGTTGAAGAATTTGTGAAAATGTAGATCCCAGCTCTGTGCAGACCTGATTCTGTGTGTACGTGTGTGGGTGGAGGTTGGGATGAGCAGGGAATGTGTGTAGTGTCTGTGGATACTGGACTTTGAGAGTTTCTGCTGTTCGGCTTTTAATATCCCTGTTTCTTTGGTAGATCCGTATGTGAGTTTCAACATTTTTAGTTCAATAAATTGCTTCTTTTTGCACAAAGCTGTAGTATATCTTTACCAGTCTTTATAAAAAAGATTTACTGGTATTTCATTTGAATGATACTTAGATTGCCTGGTATGGTGCTGCCAGTTCATGATGTCCAGTAACTTCCAGACTATGAGCTCATTATGTGAAATCCCTGTTCAGTTTATTTAAGGTTGGCCGGTGGTTCTGAGTCTTTGGTGCAGTAGCATTTACTTTTTATAGTAACCTGAGAGGTAGGTATTCCTCTTCTGATGGTTTGGCAGTGGCAAACTGAAAGTGAGAGAGATTAAGCGATGGCCCGAGGGTGAAATAGACAGCGAGTGTTCATGCGGTGACTGGAGAGGGGCCCTCTCACCCCAAGGTCTCTACCCTTTGTACTGCAAATAGCTGAGGCTGGTATTAAACATTAAGATAGTGTAATGTGAATTGCATAATTGCTCACATCTACGTAATTTGGAAATATATATATATTTTTTTATCCTTCCCATGTCTTCCTCCTTCTTGATTTACAGATTGAGGTTTTTTTTTTTTTTTTTTTGGTGGGTACCGGGAGTCGAACTCAGGACCTCACGGTTGCCAGCAGGAGCTTATGCCGCTGAGCCATCTCACTGGCCCAAAATTTTGTTATTGTTGATAAAATCCTTTTTGGCATGTTAAAGTTGGTTAAGAAATATGATTGATGTACTTCTTAAAACAGATAGTTATCTCCTGAAAAATTTGAAATATGGAAAGTAGATGTGTTTGCTTTATTTTCAAACCACATAAAATGTCACATTCTCATATAAAAACCACAATAAAATGGAAGGAGCAGGATGCAGTTTTGCTACTTTCTAGCTCAGGAGTGTGAAAGAAGTAGTTAAATTCTGTAGAAAGTTTTTTCTCATCTGTACATTTATAGGATTATTCTTTATTTATAGGATTAGTCTGTATTATTTTAAAGTCACTTTTATAAAAGTGTTTTTCACGAATGCTAATCTATAGGAAAGAACAGTGGAAGCAGTTTCTCGAAGGACCATGTTAACTCCCTGCAGGCTGGTTTAACAGAGACTGATTTCTTCCCTTCTCCCCTCCCTAGAAACTTGGCGAGCGATGGACAGCTGTGTGCCGTTGGACTGAGGAACACTGGAACCAATTACAAGAAATCAATATATTGTGGCAGGAGTTATTGGAACAACAGGTATGAACTATTATGCCTCAGAGATAAAATAGATTGGGCAAAGTAACCCTTGTTTTACTATGGCATTAGAATAAAGTTGTTCCGTTTTCTTTGAAAGGAAAATGTACAAGTAGTATTTTTTTTTTTTTAATTTTTTTGAGACAGGGTCTTGCTATGTAGCCCAGGCCGGCCTCAATGGCCTCAAACTCACGGTGATCCTCCTGCCTCAGCCTCCCGAGTGCTGGGATTACAGGCGTGTGCCACCGTGCCCAGCCGAAGTTGTTCTTTATTATTTTCAAAATCAGATTTCTAAACCAGGTGTGCTGGTGTGCTTTTGCAGCGCCGGCTACTTGAGAGGATTGTTTGAGCCCATGAGTTTGAGACCAGCCTGGGCATTACAGTCAGACCCTATAGCAACAGAACAAAACAAAACAATAATAAAAATAATATTTTTATCCATTTTGTAGTGGATCATGCAGCTTATTCATAAAGAGCATGTTTATGGCTTTGTGGTAATAGTGAACTTGTCTGTGCTCATTGCTTGTAATGTTAGTGCTTAGATACACTACTTGGTGCTGTGGGCCATTATCAATATTAGTGGACTTGTGTATGGGGTAATGGGTTTGGACTTACGTCAACACAGCTCCTAGCCTATGGCTTAGGCTGAGTAAATAAAGAATAAATGAATCTGCACAACACTTTGTGAACTTTAAATCACAAGAAATTCTCTTGACTTTTAACTAGGATAACTACTGAAATTGAACGAGAAAATATTTTTAGCCTTTAATTAAGCAGCGCGCTGTTTCTATTAGGGATCGCCGCAGCAAATCAAACTATTAAGCAAAGCTGTCCCTCTACTTTTTCATTCCCGGGGGTGGCCTTTTGCCTCCAGAAAAGCAGTCATCAACCCAGAGTACAAAGAAGCAAAAGCATTTTCTCCTCAAACCGCATGGCATGTGGTCTAGGAAATAAGCAAGTGCTCTGGAGTCCCACATCGGATGATGTCCACTTTGATTCTTTTAAATGCATTGCATTTCCATCCACAAAAAGCAACCGTGTTCTCTTTGGGGGTGGGGGGAAGGACAGGAGGGACCACGGGAGGGACATTTTGTGGTTTAGTAAAGACGGTGGCAGATAGTACGTCGTGAAAAGGAGGTGGCACAATTTGTCCAAATATAAATTATTAATCACTGTCCTTCTCCCAGTCTTTGGTCAGCGTTTTATTAAGAGTCACGCAATGGGCCCTGATTCTCCTCCCTGAAATATTTATATTGCGTTTTACTGATATTTCCATTTATTCGGGACCTTGTTTTCAGCTCAGAAAGAGACAAAGAATATTTAAAGTTTTACTTTGGTAATGACAGTCTGAGACATTGATTGCCAGAGAAATCTGTGATGTTACTTTTCTTTTTTTTTTTTTTATTTTAAAGAGAAGAAAAAACAAAACAAATCAAAAAGAGAACAAATTTTCAAAACAACGTAATATGAGGGTAACAATGGTTAATGCATTACGTATTATTATCTTTAAGTTAGTTATTCAGGATACCAGACATTAGCATTCAATTGTCCAAACATTATTGGCACAAACCTTACTCTTCAATGAAATAAGTAAAATTGGTAGTGTATCTATCTTAACCATCTTATATATATATACAATTTTTTTTCCCTTCGTAATGTTACTTTACTACAGAGGATAATAACTTAAAATTTGGAAATAATTTTAATTTTATAATTTAAAAAATGTTAACGAATGAAGGAGTGGCTAATATTTTGGCCACTTGGTTTTTTTTTTTTTTTTGGTGGTGGGTACCGGGGGTCGACCTCAGGACCTCGCACGCCAGCAGGCACCTGTGTGGCTGAGCAATATCACCGGCCCTTTTTTTGTATGTGGGATCTGGGAGTCGAACTCGGGCCCTCACACTTGCCAGGCAGGCGCTTATGCCGCTGAGCCATCTCACCAGCCCTATTTTGGCCACTTGTATGACTTGAAGTTTTAAATTGATCTTCAACTCACTTTTTACTGGAGATGGGACTTTTTTAACTGTGTGTGTTTGTGTGTGTGTGTGTGTGTGTGTGTGTGTATGTGTATGGTCTCTATACTTTCTGTCTTGTGCCATGCTTATTTATGTACATACTTTCTCAGCCTTACTAGTTTGAGAAGTTATCTAGGGGTTTCTCAGGCTATTTGTCCTTTGTTTTCCTAATCTTAGTCTCTCCTCTCCTCCTTTCCCCTTCCTTTTCCATCTCTTCCCTTCTTTTTCCTTCCCTCCTTTCCTTTCTTCTTTTGATACTGAGGTGAGGGATAGTTGTCAAATGAATTGATTAATAAAACAATTAAGAAAGCATTGGGTCGGGGATATAGCTCAGCGGCACAGTGCCTGCTTGGCAAGCCTGAGATCCTGAGTTTGATTTCTGGCACAAAAAAAAAAAAAAAAAAAAAAAAAAAAAAAAGCATTGGCCACATTGCAAATACAGAACCAACACTGCCCCCTCCCCCAGCTATGTAGGAAAAGTTTCTGCAAGTAGCTCCTGTGTTTGGGAAGAATTATCCAAGTGCAGCCATGGCTGTTTTCATTCCTCTTCAAGATGATAGAGAGTAGGAGGGATCAGTCTGGCTCTTTTTAAAAAATATTAATTTTATTGGTACACTTTTGACATACATAGTGATCACATTCATCATAGAGAATTTGTGCCCGTACACAATATATCTTGATTCTTCTTTTTTTCTCCATTCCCTTCCCCTCTCTTCTCCCCTTCTTCCCCTCCTTACTTACAAAATCTTGGTTTCCATTTCCTTCCTGTCTTTTTTTTCCTTTTCCCTTCCTTCCCTACCCCCTCCCACCTCTTGCATTCCCCTTTACACTTGAACATTTTCTTCCTACTTTCCAATATTTATAGCCCATTTTGGTCCTTATTGCACTTTTGGTTTCTCACACAAGAGTAACAATGTGATATTTACACATGTGCATCTGATTTATTTCACTTAAGAATATGGTCTCGAGGTGCATCCATTTTCCTATAAAAGTCTCAAGTTTATCCTTCATTATGGCAGAGTAGTACTCCATTCTATAAAAAACCCCACACCTTCTTTATCCATTCATCTGATGATGGGCATCTGGGCTGTTTCCAAGATTTAGCTATTACAAATTGTGCTGCTGTAAACCTGGGTGTGCATATATGGCTGTAGTACGCTGCTTTAAACTTTTTTGGAAAGATACCAAGAAGGGGAATAGCTGGGTCAAATGGAACCTCTAGTTTCAGCTTTTTGCGGAATCTCCATACTAATTTCCATATTGGTTGCACTAATTTACACTCCCACCAACAGTGGAGAAGCATTCCTTTTTCCCCTTATCTCCCTGCCAGCATTTGTTATTGGTTGATTTCTTCATGATAGCCATTCTTTCTGGAATGAGATGGAATCTCAGTGTTATTTTAATTTTCATTTCTTGAATGACCAATGATGTTGAATATTTTTTCATGTATTTATTTGCTATTTGTACTTCTTCATCTGAGAAGTATGTTTTCATCTCAGATGCCCATTTTTGGATTGGGTCTTTAAATTTGGGAGCACTCAGTTTTTTTAGTTCCTTATATGTCCTAGATATTAGTTCTTAATCTGAGGAATAGCTGGTAAAACTTTTTTCCCATTCTGTGGGTTGACTCTTCACTCTGTTGGTGGTTTCTTTTGGAGTGCAAAAACATTTTAATATGATAAGATCCCAGTTGTTGATTCTTTGTATTATTTCCTGTGCGAATGGGGTTTTTTTCATAAAGTCTTTGCTTACACCTATGTCTTAAAGAGTTTTACCTGTTACATCTTCCAGCAGATTGTTTCTGTTTTAATATTTAGATCTTTGATCCATTTCAATTTTAATTTAGTGTCTGGTGAAAGATATGGGTCTAGGTTTAATCTTCAGCATGTGGAAAGCTAGTTTTCCAGCACCATTTATTAAAGAGGCTATCTTTCTTCCAGTGAAGGTGTTTGGCCCCTTTGTCAAAGATAAGGTGGCTGGAGGTTTTTTTTTTTGGAGTGGGGGGAGGTTGGCTTTTTTGAGACTGGCTCTTGCTATGTAATCCAGGCTGGTCTTGAAGTCACTGTGTAGCCCAGGCTGGCCTCAAACTTGCAGCAATCCTCCTGCTTCAGCCTCCGGAGTGTTGGGATTACAGGTGTGCGCCACCACACCCAGCTCTGCATCTTCTAATCTGTTTCATTGATCCTCAAGTCTGTTTTTGTGCCAGTACCACATTGTTTTTATCACAATAGCTTTGCAGTATAATTTCAAGTCAGGTATTGTAATACCCTCTGCCTTGCCTTTGTTGCCCAGGACTGCTTTTGCTATTCTGTGTCTCTTCTAGTTCCAAATGAATTTTAGGATTGTTTTCTTTAGTGCTGTGAGGTATGCTATTGGTATTTTGGAAATGCATTAAATGTGTTTAACAGTTTGGAAGAATGGGCATTTTCACTATATTGGTTTTGCTTACCAAGAACAAAGGATATCTTTCTATTTTCTGATATCCTCTCTGATCTTTTTCATAGTACTGTAGTTTTTTTTTTTTTTGTGGGTACCAGGGGGTCGACCTCAGGACCTCGCGCGCCAACAGGCGCTCGTGCCGCTGAGCGATATCACCGGCCCCTTTTTCGTATGTGGGATCCGGGAGTCGAACTCGGGCCCTCGCGCTTGCAAGGCAGGCGCTTACGCCGCTGAGCCATCTCACCGGCCCCTAGTACTGTAGTTTTCAATGTAAAGGTCTTTTACTTCCTTCATTAGATTAATTCCTAAGTATTTCATTTTTCTTGATGCTATTGTGAAAGGTGTTATTTCTCTAATTTCTTTCTCAGCGAGTTTATTTTTTGTGTATAGGAATGCCATTGATTTTTGAGTGTTGACTTTGTTTCCTTCTGTGATGCTGAATTTGTTTATTAAATCTAGGAGTCTTACGGTAGAGTTTTTCGGGTCTTCTATGTAGAGTATCATGCCATCTGCAAATAATCATAATTTAACGTCTTTCTTCCCTATGTATATTCCTTTTATTTCTTTCTTTGTGTAATTGCTCTGGCTAATGTTTCCAGAACTGTATTGAATAGGACTAGTGATAGTAGGCATCCTTGTCTTTTTCCTGATTTTAGAGTGAAAACTTCCACTTTTGACCATTTAGTATGATGTTGGGTGTTGGTTTGTCATAGATGGCTTTTATCGGATTGAGATAAAGACCATCTATTCCAATTTTCTGTAGGGTTTTTATCATGAATGGGTGTTGGACTTTGTCAAATGCTTTTTCTGCATCTATTGAGATGATCATGTGGTTTTTGTCCTTGGCTCTGTTAATATGGTGTATTACATTTATTGATTTACATATGTTGAACCATCCCTACATCTCGGGGGTGACTCCTACTTGGTCATGGTGTATACTCTTCTTGATGATTTGTTGCATTCTGTTTGCTAGTATCTTTTTTTTTTTCTTTTATGTGGGTACCGGGAGTCAAGCTCAGGACCTCGTGCTTGCCAGCAAGCACTTGTGCCACTGAACGATATCACCGGCCCTTTTTTTCCTTTATGTGGGTTCCGGGAGTTGAACTCAGGACCTTGCTCTTGCCAGGCAGGTGCTTATGCCACTGAGCTATCTCACTGGCCCTGTTTGCTAGTATCTTACTGAGGATTTCTGCATCTGTGTTCATTAGGGAGATTGGCCTACGGTTCTCTTTTTTGGTGGGATCCTTCTCTGGTTTTGGTATTAGTGTAAGGCTTGCTTCCAGCAATGAGTTTGGGAGTATTGCTTCCCTTTCAATTTCATTAAAGAGTTTGAGGAGTATTGGCATTAGATCTTCTCTAAATTTCCTGCAGAATTCAGGAGTGAATCCGTCAGGGCTTGGGCTTTTCTTTGTTGGTAGTTTTTTAACTGCTAGTCTTGCTGTTTTGTAACATTACTAATTATTTTCTACTTAAAGAATATGCACTTTTGACCAATGAATTAAATATTTTCCAGTTGGTTTTGGACCATGCTCAGACTTCTTCCTTTAATCATAATTGCTGGTGATCTTTGAACACCAGTGTAGTTTTCCTGCATGATGCTGACGAAAGATTACTGGTTTGAGGATGAGGGTGCTTGGTTCAGCTCAGCACTGACTGCCTACTGTTCATACATGTGTAACTTGACTTTTTTCTCCTTCCTCTCTAAAATGAGTTGCTGGGACAAACAATCTTGGAGCTTTTTACTGTCTCTAGTGTTATGATTGTTTTGGACGTTTGGATAGTTAAATGTAGTGTTTTCCATCCTTCTTCCAGAGAATTAGGTTTAGTTACTGTATTAGTCCATTTGGTGTTGCTATAACAAAATATCTGAGAATATGTAATTTGTAAAGGCTTATTTAGCTCACAGTTTCAGTGGCTGGAACTCCCAAGAGCATGGTGCTGGCTCTGGTGTGAGCCCCTCTGTTGGTGTCACATCGAGGTAGGTGGCATCATGGTGGGAGAAATCATATGGCAAACCAGAAGCCAGAGAGCAGGGAGGGGGTCAGTCTTACTCTTGTAAAACATTCTTCTCTCGGGAACTGAGGTCCCACAAGAACTATATTAGTCCCTTCTGAGGGCAGCAGTGACCTCAGTGATCTACCTAGGCTCCACCTCCTGAAGGCCCCACTTCCTCTCACCTTGCGATACAGGAAGTAAACTTCTGACACACTCAAACCAATCCAAACTAGAGCAGTTACCCAGTGTGGGACTAAAATGTCAGGATGATCTGAGAAGGAGAATATTTAAAGAAAGAGATATTTTCTGAGTCATTTACACCTCTGATTTGGGTGTTTGAAGTCCTTCTTATCCCCGGTAAATGTGAAACAGCTAATAAATGTGAGCAATTTGAGAACTTAATTACATTGAGTTACCAAATGGCTTTCCAGACTGAGTTCTAAATTTTTGTTATTATTTGTAGTGCTTGCTGAAAGCCTGGCTCACCGAAAAAGAAGAGGCTTTGAATAAAGTCCAGACTAGCAGTTTCAAAGACCAGAAGGAACTAAGTGTCAGTGTTCGACGTCTGGCCGTAAGTGATATTAATTGTCATTGTCAGTGACGTAAGCCTATGATGTCTAGTGTTTTGTGCTGATACTGACTAGAATTTAGTGAATATATGTTCTGGCACATTCTTGAACACTAGACCACTGTCATGCATTGATCTGAAACTGTTCTGTAATTCATGTGTTTTAGCATAGTGAATTATAATATATACATGTTCGCATTTCCTGATGAGGGAACAGGAAGGTAAAATCCTGTTAAGAGAGAATCATCTAATGCATATCTAAAACACTAGATTTTAAAAGAAGACATGGAAATGAAACGCCAAACTTTGGATCAACTGAGCGAAATTGGCCAGGATGTGGGGCAATTGCTTGATAACCCCAAGGCGTCTAAGAAGATGAACAGTGACTCAGAGGAACTGACTCAGAGATGGGATTCTTTGGTTCAGAGACTGGAAGATTCCTCCAACCAGGTACCTTTTGATGTGGATGGTTTGTTGTACAGTGAAGTAAAATTTAAATGTTCAGATTGGTTCTTGTGAAATAAAAGACAAGTAAGCATACTATATGTTGGTTCCTTATATTTGATGAATAATTGATATGGATTGGTATAGAAATCTTCATATTTCTAAAGTAAATTTGAGGGCTGGTGATATAGTTCAGTGGCATAAATGCCTACCTGGCAAGCATGAGGTCCTGAGTTCGGTTCCCAGTACCTGCATAAAGGAAAATAAATAAATAAATAAATAAAGTAAATTTGAATACATACAAAAATCCTAATCATAGCCATAGTTTAATCTGTACTAATTGATAATACCTAGCCAAGAAGGCAATATATAGTCTTAAAAATTTAAATCTTAAATATTAATCTCAAAAAGTATTTTAGTGAATTGAGATACAACTTTAGTTTATACATGAATGTTTACAGCAGCACTATTCATAACAGTCAAACAGTGGAATAACCCAAATATCTATCAAAAGATAAATGGCTACATAAAGTGTGGTGTACCCATACACTGTACTCCATGTGTTACTTTTTTTATATATGATTTTTAAAATTAATGTATGTTAGTAATAAACGATAAATACATTCCTTGCAGGGAATTGGTACATATATATGGTAAGAAG
Organism: Erethizon dorsatum; assembly: GCA_028451465.1. Classification (NCBI taxonomy): domain Eukaryota; kingdom Metazoa; phylum Chordata; class Mammalia; order Rodentia; family Erethizontidae; genus Erethizon; species Erethizon dorsatum. Next base: position 148,680,976 of record CM051823.1, read on the forward strand.
GAAGTGTTGGCTTATGTGTCAACCTGGGTGAACCATGAAAACATTATGCTAAGTAAAGGAAGCCGTGATTCCATTCATACATGGTGTCCAGAATGGACAGAGCCTTGTTTAGAAAGTGGAGTCGTTGTTGCCAGGGCTTGTGGGAGCAGGGGGTGGGAGTTGTCTGCTAATGGGTGTGAAGTTTATCTTCGGGATGAGAAACTGGAGTTAGGATGCAGGGATGCTTGCATAATGCTATGAATGTACTAATAGCTAATGAGTGGTACATTCTCAAAGGCAGAACAGTGTGACGTGTGAATTGGATCTCAATAAAGCCCTTTCTGCAAAATTAAAACTGCATGATTTTTGTTTCAGGTGACTCAGGCTATAGCAAAGCTGGGGATGTCCCAGATACCTCAGAAGGATCTTTTGGAGACCGTTCGTGTGAGAGAACAAGTGCCTACCAAAAAGTCTAAGCAGGAACTGCCTCCTCCTCCTCCCCCCAAGAAGAGACAGATCCATGTGGATACTGAAGCTAAAAAAAAGTGAGAACAGAGAGAGGAATTTTCCAAACCCCAAATTTCACATAATGTATTTGATAGTTGGCACTTACTTTGTACTAATCATTAATCAAATGCAAATTTAGACATAATTATTATTATAGAAATTCAGCTACTGAATCACTCACTGCCTTTGCCTCTTTTGAACATTCTGCTTTACCCTAGCAAAGCACCAGAATTGTCCTGGATTATTTTCTTAATCCTGTGTTCAATTTGTACAGCTGTGTGAAGGAGCCCTTCTTTCATCTTTTTGTTTACCTTGAAAGGATACGATTGCCTTAACTCCTCATTTATTTTTTCTTTCACAATTTACAACTCTGACAATTTTGCTTTAAGTAGCTTCCTTATTCTTCATAAGTCTCCTTTTTCCTTGCGTCATTTAAAAATACTTAATTTCAGTTGAGCAAGGTGGCACGGGGCTAAAATTGCAGTTATTTGGGAGGCTGAGGCAGGAGGATTGCAAGTTTGAGGTGAGCCTAGGTAGCTCAGTGAGACTCTTTCTCCAAATGAAATAGAATAAAAGGGCTGGGGATGTAGCTCAGTGGCAGAGTGCTTGCCTAACATTCATGAAGGCTTGGGTTCAAATCCCAGCACCAGAAAAAAAGAAAGAAAAGAAAGAAAAATATTTAAGGTAAATAATAATTTCTTTTTAGTCTTTTTCCTCCCTTTTGTCCCTTCATTCTTTTTTCGTGATTTCTCATTTCCTTTGTTAATTCTTTTGGAGGACTTGTTAAGATTCTTCATGTTTGAGAATATAAAAAAAATATCTTTTTGCCTTACTGATTCAAAAGAAAACGCAGGATCTTTGTAAGAAGACCAGGCAGAGCGAACATATATTGAGCGTTTGCTCCTGCCCAATTTCCATTAATGTACACAGTGTCTTGGATGCTGTACCTTCCACGCACCGTAAGAGCGAATTCTCAAGGCAGCCTTCGAAGCTGACAGTGAGTTATTCTGCCCCTTTCCAGTAGGATCTCAGGCCTTGAGTAAATGGAAATTATTTGGGGCCTGAATAAAAATGATATATTTTTCCTCATTTAGCTTTTGTTAGACAAAGCAAAATTCCAATTTTACCAATGATTTATTTTCCTTTTATAATGAGCCTGTTTCTGCCTCCTGAGAGCCTCTTCTCGCGGCACCAGTGAGCCTTTGAGGTGCAGGCTGCAGGATCTGTGCTTTGGCAGCTGAGGCATCCCAGGAGGAAGATGAAGTTCACGGTGGTATAATCTTGCCTCTCCCAAGTGCCCGTTGGCTGCCAGGTGTATCTGCCCGTGTATGCCTCCTGTGCCCACTTTGTGCATTCAGAAGGATGGAAGGTTGGGAGAGACTAGAGTGCCTCACTTTGAATGCCTTAGGGAGCTTTCTGCTTCAAGAAATGAGATCCTTTGCTCAAAGTGACTTAAATGATGAGGTCCTTCTTGTTTCGCATTACAGGAAGTCCAGAGGCCAGGTGGTTTTAATGGGAGATGTGCTTTGGTAGCCCTCCACCTTGAGTGCCCGCCCTTTCTGTATGGTGACTTTCACCCTCAGCGTTGTCCTCTCAGCAGACTCCTCCCCTGGTGCCGCTGGCTGGATGCTGTCCCTTGTTTATGCCTTGGGTGTGTGGGAGGTGGAGATGATCTGCTTTCTTTTCTGTGTCCATAGTGTGTGTTCTGGGACACTCGGACAATAAGGAAGAATTGGCGGGGGCTGGGCAGGGTTGTGAGCAACCAGTGGTGAGGGCCACAGTCATCAACTCCAAGATTGGATTGATGTGGCATTCCTTCAGTTAATCCCTGAACAAACAGCCTGCAGTAGCACATCTGGTTCAGTATGGGAGAAGGTAGTTAAGTCTCATTATTGGACAGGTTACTTTTATGTCCAAAGTCTGCCCCCTCTAAGTCTTCTTGTGTGTAGTACTTCTTGGTGCAGTATAGAATCACAGAGTCCCTCTTCAATATGGAAGCTCTTCGGTACATGAAGACAGCTGTTCTGTTCCAGTTTTCACTGTCCTAAAGTCCAGACTATAGTCATTTTCGGTGTGACATGGCTTCCAGACTCTCATATCTTCATTCTGCTGTAGAAACCACCATTAATTTGCCTTAGAATGGACTGCCCGAGCATTGGAGAGCCTCACAGTACCTACCATAACATGGCTACTTACTTCCTCTAATCGTCTCTTGACTCTTGATTCTGCTCGTTTTGTTGTTGTTGATGTTGTTTTATCAACTCAGGGCATAATGGGACATTCATTTTCCAGAGTGTGGACATCTATTATTGTGATCTGAAATCATCGTATCACTTTTGTTCCTTTGGAGGGCAGAGATTGACTGAGTCTCTAAGGTTATTTTAGTCTCTGGATGGCCTTCCTTTCCCTGAAAGATTAAAAAGAAATCTTCTGTTAGGATGAGGAGGAAGGGGCACTGTTTGTGACACCTTGACTCCTGGTTATTTGCCTGGAGCAGCACAAAATCCCATATGTATGCTAAATTAAAACTCTCGAGAGCCTGGGTTCTCTAAAATTGAAGGGTTTGTTGATCTGTGAAAGATCCTAGGCAGAAAAGGACCGGGTACTGGGATAACTTCTGGCAGTGAGGCTAGATAGGAGTAGGAAATATGTCTGCTGGATCTAAGAGCCATGGAAATTTGGGGAAGGAAAGCATCAATTGTTACCATTGAACCTCATTGGCTATAGATAGGAGGGCAGGGCAGTTTGAGGCTGTGAAAGCTTTGGGGTAGGACCCTCTTTAAGGAGAATTACTTAGTGCTTCTGGGTTGATTGGGGTTAGTGGTCTGAAAAGTTTTATGTGAACCTCAGGTGATGATGCCTGAGGTGAGGGGTGTCTGGCCGCCATGTTAAGTCAGGGTTTCAACAAACACCCAGGAATGCGGAACAGTCTTTTGTTGGTTTCGGCTGGTTCACTGATTAACTTCTCTTACTCTTCCCCTCTCCACCCTCCACCCTCCAGCCTTTTACATTAAATTTAGGACAGCTCAGAATTTTTGTTTTGTGACATATTACCAGGAAAACTTACCTGGAAGAGAGGACACTTAGTCATAGTTCTACATGGTAGAAATACATGTAGCGCAGTTTCCCAAAAGAATTGAGGCTGTAACCCGTGTTGCTGCTTTACGTTCTGAGATGCTCTGGACAGGGAGCTGGGCCTACCTTGATCTGAACTGCGGCTCTGCCATGTATTTGTGTGGACAGTTACTTAAAGCCTCCGTGAGCTCAATTTCTTCAGCTCCAAAAAGGATGATGATAGTACATGCTGCATAGGGTGGTTGCGCGTACACAGGAAGCACAGGCCCGGGCTTCTGGTCCGCTGTCCTGACGCTTCCTCCTGTTCCACCTTGTGTGGTGTTGACAGCCTTCTCAGCACCTGGGGAGCCTGTCCCCTTTTCTGCCTCCCCGTCACTCTCTTGGTACTGGCCCTTTTCAGGACCATAGACTTTTCTTCGCAGTTGTCTCTTTTTAGTTCCAGCTCCTCAGGAACCACGAAAGTATGAATAGAATCCTGTCAATCTAAGCAAAAAGCCCTTGCTGACTCCCAGTTGCACTCCCAGTGCAAACTCCTTAAGTTGTGCGACAGAGCCTTCCAGTATCTCTGGAGCTTGTGATCCTTGGCTACTTTGTCAGTTATTCTTTCTTGCAAGTGCTGTCTATTCCTGACACACCTAATTTTGTAGTTTGCAAAATGTGACATTTCCTTTCTTTGTTTTTCCTTTGCAAGGAAAACTCCTAAGCAGAGCCAGGTTCTACCCCAGGAAGCCGCCCTTCCTTCCCTGGTTGGATTAGGAGCGATCCCTGTGCGCTCCAGGAATTAGCGCCTAGCACCTTTCCATTGCTTCCTAGTGACCGGAAGCCCCGTGACGGCTGAGATTTGTGTGTCTGATTCGCCTGGCCATCAGCAGTCCTGCCTGTACTGTCTGTGACAGCCTGGCATTTACTAAGGCTCCGTAGTTATATATTGAACAGAATAAAGCATTGCATTTAGGAATGTTTGTACTTGCTCTTTTCTGTTATCATCTAACCAAGTCCAGTTTTTGCTATCTACAAGAGCTTATAAAAATGCAAGTAAAATTTTTATGTAATAATTTAATGAATGTATTAACACTATACTATTATTCTTTTCACGCTTTTACCTGTAAATGTATGATCTTATTTTGTATGGCTGCTGTGTTTCTGGGGCACCATTTCAAAACACATACCCGATGGACATCTGGCTTGTTCTTTCTTGAGCCAAATAAAACACCAGGAGAAAATAAATGGTAGATGGTAACATATGAATCTTCAATCAGGTTTGATGCTGTAAGTGCGGAGCTGCTGAACTGGATTTTGAAATCCAAGACTGCCATTCAGGCCACAGAGATAAAAGAGTATAAGAAGACGCAAGAGACTTCAGAAATGAAAAAGAAGTTGAAGGTAAAACATGAAACAAAAATATTCTAGTGGATATAATCATCAGGCTAGGTTTGCTGTTGTCTTAAAGATGTGGTGGGAGCCAGGAGCTTCCTTGGGGAAAAATGTGGCCATCAGATGGCTTCTAGAGCATAGTAGTAAAATCTGAATCCTTGCCTCCATCAGTCCCTGTATGGAAGAGGATTGTGTTTCCTTTTCCTCACTGTCCGTGGAGGTGTGCAGTAGGCCACACTTCCTAAGGTGATACGGTTATTGTTACTAATTTTTCACTTGTGTGGAGCTCCCTCCATCTAGTATCTAAGAACTTCGGACTTTATTCCTAAGTTGTTTTGCCTTTTGAATACAACAAATTATTTCACATCTCAAAATTTCTTCAGGCCGGTGAGATGGCTCAGCGGCGTAAGCGCCTGCCCGGCAAGCGCGAGGGCCCGAGTTCGACTCCCGGAACCCACATACGAAAAAGGGGCCGGTGATATCGCTAAGCGGCACGGGCGCCTGCTGGCGCGCGAGGTCCTGAGGTCGACCCCCGGTACCCACAAAAAAAAAAAAAAAAAAAAAAAAAATTTCTTCAATGTATTCTCTTTAAAGAAGAAACACAGTTTTTAAAAATAAATGCAGTTGGTCCTTTGGATTTGTGGAGTGTATGTCTGTAGATTCAACCAACTGTGGATCAAAATTGTTGGGAAAAAAATTTCCAGAAAGTTTCACACTTGCCCTGTGTGGAGCCCTGTGCTGAAGCCGTGGGAACGAGGTGTTGTGTAGTTGTGGCCTGCTGTAGCTCGGCCACCCCCCCAGCACTTGTTATTAGCACATTGGCCGCTTTGCATCTTGTTCCTGCAGTGAGATGTAGGATGGTTGCCTCTGTGCTGTGCATCTTTTCTGTCACTTTTCCTTAAAATATATACAGTATAATGATTCTTTATCTAGCATTTGTGTTATAGTAGGTATTATAAGTAATCTAAAGTGGGTTTTTGTTGTTTTTTAGATGAGGTCACACTGTGTAGTCCATGCTGGCCTTGAACTTACTATGTGACGCAGGTTGGCTTTCAGTGTGATCCTCCTGCCTCAGCTTCCTGAGTGCTAGGATTGTAAGTGTGTGCTGCTATGTCTGGCTAGAGATGTTTTAAAGCATAGAGGAGGATGTGTGTAGGCTAAATGCACAGATGCACCATTTCCATAAGGGACTCGGGCACCCTTAGAGTTTGGTATCCAGAGGGGGTCCAGGAGCCAGTCCCCACAGTTATTGAGGAATGACCATAGTAAAATGCAGAGCTACTCCTCGTGCACAAAGTGCTACAGCTTGCGTCCTAAGCTTATTGTCACTACTTAAAAATCTGTAAGCAATGCGATTGTGGTTAAAGTTTGCATTAGACTCTTAGACTTACAAGAACACCAACCAACAATGCTAAAGCTCAGGGTGTTTCTCTCTCTTTTTCTTGCTGATTAGCGATCCTTCAGTGGTCTCTGTCGTGGCACAGTCAGTTCTTTTGACTTAAATCATTATTTTTTATGATGTGGAATATTCAGGGTATGTTTGTGAATCTAAAACACTAATTTTAATTTTTTGCTCTTGGTAAGAACTCATAGTAAATTATTTTTATTTTTATTTTTATTTTTTTGTAAGAGACATGAAAGTTTTGTAGTTGTTATCCTCATCGTGTTTTGGAAGTTACCTTTTCACACTTACTCACCCCTGGAGTGCTGGTGGCGGCCTGGACTTACATGTCTTCTGTATCGTAGTATTCTCTTGGGGGAGCTTTGACAGAAATACCTATAGAAAATTCTAGAGGAGCTTTAAACATAAACATTTAAAATAGCAGTAACGTTATACTGAGAAGAAGAATTGGAATACTTCATTCTTATACTGGGACTTTACTTTCAGGAATTAGAAAAAGAACAAACAGAAAGAAGCCCCCGACTGGATGAATTAAACCAAACCGGACAAATCCTTTTGGAGCAAATGGGAAAAGGTGAGACCTTTGATATATATATTTTTTTCTTCAGAGTCTTTTAAATGGTGACATTGAGTAGTATTCGCGGTTGGACATATTCAGTAATTACTGTAACTCTCTAACCCTCTTTTGCTATAAAACTGGTTTTCAAAACTATTTAAGGCAGCAGAATCTTTTAAAAATAAAATCTTACACTGGAGCGGGTCATTAAAGATAGGTAAATCTTTTCTGCTTTCAAGGGGGCCAAGCAATCAGAAACCCTGAAATCCCAGCAGAACAGTTAAAATCTAGTGGTGCAGAAGATTGTAAACACGTCTTTCGGGTTATATACTGGGATTTTTTTCCCCACAGGGAGTGGGTAACAAAGGAAAACTACTTTGGTAACATTAGGGAAATGAAGTTAGGTAAATTCATTAATACTATTTCATATTTGATCACTTCCAGTGCATTATATTATTTTATTCTAGGGATTTTTAAATAGTGAAGTCTGATAAGATGTTACTTGTATTTGAAATTTCTATTTGTATGAAAGAACTTTTTTTGGCCATGACTCAGAGGAGTTTCAAAATTAGTACTTTTGGTTCATTCTTTGGTCTAGCTTTTTTTGGGAGGGTGGGGAAATTGAGACCTGAACCTGGGACCTTTGCATGGAGCTACCTCATGAGTCCCCTGCCCCCTTATTTTTTTATTTTGGGACAGGGTCTTGCTAAGTTGCCCAGGTGGGTCTCAACTGGTGACCCTCCTGTCTCAGCCTCCGAAAACACTGGGATTATAGGCCTGTGCGATCGTACCTGGCTCTTTCTGCCCACTTTGAAAGACATTTGTTGTACATTGTATTCCTCGTTCTAACATGAGGTAGATACTTTGGGGTGGGGGTGTCTTCTGCCACTGTCCTAGACCAGTGCTGTAGGTAACAAGGGCAGAATTAAAAATATTAGTTTGAAAAAAAATCTCCAAAAAACAATTTTCAACCTTTAGTTTGTGATTTCTTATTATGGAAATTGTAACTATATATGAAGCAAATAGAATAATGTGATGAACCTCCTTGTACCAGCTACCCACTTTGCTAATTAGTGATATTCTGCCATTCTTGAATGATTTATTATCCCTTTACTCACACCTCACCTAGTAAAATTTACTTATTTTAAAATATAGGAAGCCTAGTTGTGCTGTTTAATAAACAGATAAACCTGTGTAACTCACACTGACAAATCACAATGTAAAACATTTCCATCTCTCTGGAAAATTCTCTCAGGCCCCTTCGGCTCAGTCAGCCAAGCCTCCTTTAGCAAATCACTATTCTTACTGTCTTTAACCTTAGTTTATTTTTGGCTCTAGACTTTCAGAAAGTTTATTTTGTGTCTGTCTGGGGATTTAACACAAAGACATAAAATGTGTAGCACATACCCATATGTGTGTTCCATATACGTCCATTTATCTCAAAATTATGCAAATGTATTTATGTCACTCCACATATTATTAGTAAAGGTTGATTTCTTTCTGTAAAGGAACACATGTAAGTGGAACATTATATTCTTTTGAAATCTACCCTGCTAGATTGTCTTAGTTATCCTGGGTGTGGGCACCCCGCTTGGGTGGGGTATTTATTTGAAGAGACCCAAAGACAAAACCGGACCACAGTTTCCCTTAAAGTGTTGATTCTTTCGATCATTATAATATTAAGTTTATAATGAGCTCAATTATAATATTAAGTTTATGTTGAGCTCAACCATAGATTTTTTTTGTCTCAGCGTTGTACCTGGGACTCAGTATCCGGTGTGAATACGGGTAACTTCCTGAGGCTGAGCGCTGTATCTGCCCCCATTCCTACGTCACCTTCTACTTGGCAGGCAGAATTAGTGTGCTGGAAATTAGTGATGATCCATAGGGAAGATTTCACCTTGGTGAAAAGTTGGCCAGGGGTGATATTTGTAGTAAGAATAGCAGGGAATTGAAGAATGGATGAACTTGGGTTCCTCTGACATATTCTAGTTTCATGCTTTTGAACAAGTCAAGAAATGCTTTTGGGTCCTTACTTCTGTGTCTGGAAATTGAGAGAGTTTATTAGCTAACTTAGCTTTTGCTCAATAAAAACTTACTGTGAATTGATAGTCCTAAAAATATATACTCTGGGGGGCCGGTGAGATGGCTCAGCGGCTTAAGCGCCTGCCCGGCAAGCGCGAGGGCCCAAGTTCGACTCCCGGAACCCACATACGAAAAAGGGGCCGGTGATATCGCTCAGCGGCACGGGCGCCTGCTGGCGCGCGAGGTCCTGAGGTCGACCCCCCGGTACCCACAAAAAAAAAAAAAAAAAAATATATATATATATATATATATATATATACTCTGGAGGGTGGATTCAAGTGACAGTGCTGTTGGCAAGGGTCAGGTACAACACTGCAGAACACCGGATATGTGGTTTTATAAAGAAGCGATTTTGTGACCTAATGTATACTTGTCCAGTTTCATAGGAAGCATTTTATATGTTGCATTACTGTTTTTTTTCTCCTTAGTTTTAGTAGAAGTAAAAATGCATTCACTAGAAGACGATGATTCTATTCATTTTAAAAGATTAAAACTTTTTAAAAGATGTGTAGGGAAGCTGGGAAATGGGGCCATTGATCTGAGAAGAATCTGTATTTATTGGGTTTAATTTATAGTTATTGGGTTTAATTTTTAGGTGGCTGGAGCATCTGCCTTTTGTTAGTGAAGAAAGAGGTATGATTTTTTTTCTGCCCTCTACAGTCTTCCCATTTTATTCATGTATCCAAATTTCCAGATCCTCATATTATTTTTCCACCTGTGTTTAGTGCTCTTACCCCTGTTGCTATTATAGCACCAGAAATGTTGAACAGAGGTGAAGGCATAGATGGGAGATTGTCCACTCCCCATCCCAGGAAATTTAAAGTAAATCTTAGAACGTAATAACTAATGCATTGGAAGATCTACTTACAAAATGAAATATTTCCACCATCCACCTAGGTAAGGATGTAGAGAAATAACCTTGTTTCATTAGAAAAGCAAATAAAATTTGTTAGTAAAGCAGACACTCAAATAATCGTATCACTGTTTTCCTGAAATCAGTTTCAGCAAAAAGCTCCCTATTGCTAAGTTTAACATGACTTTTCTGACAGATGCATTTGACTGAGCTTTGGGATCGCTCATAGAGGTTATGCATATTTAAAAAAGGGAATTATTTATTTCATTTGATCATTCAGGTGGATACACCTGGTTTTCATGGTTTAGCTTATCTTGTTCCTGGAGAATGTCAACTAAAATAACAAGGACTTACGTAAAGTGGTGTTTTTGAACTGACACCCATTATGGGTGGCTAAGTATATAAATTTATGAAAATTGATGGTGATTTTATTGGCCAGCTTTCTCATCGCTAGGATCAAAAACCTGACACCCACAGCTTAAAGGAGGAGAGGTTTAATTTAGCTCCCTGTTTAAGGGGATTCAGTCCATGGTTACCTGGCTCCAAGGAAGATACTTCAGAGTGGAAAGGTAGAGTGGAACAAAGCTGCTCAGTTCATGGTAGCCTGGAAGCAGAGTGGGGGAATGGGGCCAGATACACACAGTAAGGTCACCCCTCCATGACCCAGCCAGACACACCCAGAACTGTGCCCTGCTGATTCCCTAGGCAGCCCCCAAGCCAGTCAAGTGGACAGTTAAGCTTCACTGTCAGAGTGGTCCTATGTTTTGTGAACATTTTCCTTTATTGTAATACAGGTTGAAAAGTGTGAAGTCAAGTGAGAGTAAATAGCAGAAATATATGTTTTCCCTTTTAGATAATTTAAAAAGGTACTTCTATTAATTATTACTAATTTTGGCTTTTGACTAGTCATTTTCCATGAGTTGAGTGTTCCATAGAAATAGTGTATAACTCTTGATCTCTGGGAGCAAAATGATTATTTTTAATGACAAAGTACAGTTTTCCTTTTTTAAGATGCAAATTACACTTTCATCATTACAGGGCATCATTTTAGCCAGCAATATTTCAAGTTTAGTCCAGGGGGCATTTCAATTTTTAGAATTCATTCGAAGGGGCAGAAAGAGTGGATCATGAAGCATCGTTTGTGAATAAATAACTGAAGAAATTTCAGCTGCCCTATTACCTGAAGTGAGTACTTCCTATTGGTGTTCTAGATGAGTAGTGATGATTTCCCATCTCGGGAAGTTTACTTACCAGTTTAATTTTTTTCCTTGTTCAGCGTAAATTGCCCTGACATAAAAACACAGAGGCTGATATTATACTCCCTGTGTCTATCTAGAATAGAAATGAACCGACAGAAGCATAGCCTGTATCTCCATTGTTCAGATAGTTTGGCAAGAAAATGGTAATTTGTTTTGCTTATTGACCTCTTTAACAGGGATAATTGAACGTGCAACAAGGTGTGACTTTTTTTTGCCTAGGTCTGATAGTCTATTACCTGTGTGACGGCAGACAGTGAGCTCCAGCAACTGACATGAGTGATGTGTTCAAATCATGTCATGATGTTTGTATTTCTAATTTTCAGGGGATACAGTGTGCTACAGAAATTTTTGGAGTTGCATTGTCTGTGTGTGGATCATAAGTGACCTTTTGTTTTCCATGCTTTTTTATTTTTTTTTTTTGAGTTTGAGCTCTCATACCCTGGGTTTTGATTACATATGTTTACAAAGCAGGATAGTTTTACTGTCCTTCTACTCAAGTAATGAAAATGTTAAGCCCATCTTTCCCATATGTGCTCTGAATAGAAAGACTGCATTGCCAGGTTCCCATATTTTTTCATAGTTTTGATGGTATTTTATACGAAGAGAAGGACTGTGAAAAGAGTATTATGTATTATTATTATGTATTATTATGTATAACTTTAGGAACACATTAAGATTATAAATTATGACAACAAAATTCTTATAGTAAAAATAATGTTTTTAATGTGTTCCTAAAATAGCTAATCTTTTTTATTTTTATTAGTACATGTTTGCAATATGTAATGTTTATATTGTTTGTGGGGAGTTCGTACATGCACATAACACATCTTAATTCCTTTTACATCCCCGTTTCCTCCCTTCCCTCCTACCTTCCTCCATTTCTTGAATCTCTTCTCATTTGAGAAAAATCTTATCTACTTCCTACTTCTTATCTTTTACTTTGCTCTTTATTTATAATTCGCATTTCTCATGTAAGAGAAGTCATGCAAAATTTAAGCTTGTGGGTCTGATTTATTTCACATAACATTGTGGTCTCAAGGTGCATTTATTTTCCTACATATGACTCAGATTTATCCTTCTTTATGGCAGAGTAATACTCTGTTGTGTGTAAATACCACATTTACTTTATTCATCTGTTGATGGACTTATAGGCCACTTCCAAGATTTAGCTATTATGAATTGTGCTGCTATAAACATAGGTATGCATGTATCATTGTAATATGATGTCTCTTTGGGGAAGATACTTAGAAGGGGACTAGCCGGGTCTTATCACTACTTTGATTTTTATTTTTTGGTAGGGTGGGAATCAAACCCAGGGCCTTGCCAGGCATGTGCTGTATCACTGAGCTACATCCCCAGCCCCTGCTCTGGTCCTTTTGGTATTTGCTCATCTTCGTACAATGCGCCCAGTGGGCTTGCTGATGCTTCTTGAACCCAGCTGCTGGCTTAATGTCCCTGTGTGTAACTGGTCATTTGACAGCAAAAGGAATTCTTGCCACTTATTTTGTAATTCAGTTGACACTGTGGTTTGGTCCCCACAGACTTGAGTTGCCTTCTAGCTTGACTAGCCAGCTGTCTTTCAATTTCTTTCTTTTTTTTTTTTTTTGTGGGTACCGGGGTTCGACCTCAGGACGTCGTGCGCCAGTAGGCGCCCGTGCCGCTGAGCGATATCACCGGCCCCTTTTTTCGTATGTGGGTTCCGGGAGTCGAACTCGGGCCCTCGCGCTTGCCAGGCAGGCGCTTATGCCACTGAGCCATCTCACCAGCCCCTGTCTTTCAATTTCTTATGACAGAGGGTCCAACTCCTGATGTCAGAACCCCAGACAAATGCAGGCAGCTGATTTTATTCTCCTAGCTCAGTGTAAGGTGACACAGTGGGGCGCTGCCAAGGATGGATTCTCACATCCTATGGGCGCTGCAGCTTCCAACTGTTCACTAACATGCCTGTGGAGATAGCCATGCTACTCTTGAGCTGCTGTGTGAAGACACCCTCCTCCCTTTTAGATCAAGGAGTTAAAATAAACCTAAATATTTCCAGATGCCTCATTATTTTTGTTGTTGTGCTCAATGAGACTTAAGAGAGTGATCATGGTATGTGACCCTGGCTCATTATTTTGAATATGTTAGATATTAAGAATCAACTCCAAATGAGGTTTGTAATACTAAATGAAGGGTCTGCTTATTTTTTCTGTGTAGAGGGTCTTTCGACTGATGAAATAAAACATGTCCTGGAGAAGATTTTATCAGAGTGGAAGAATATATCTCAGCATCTGGAAGAGCTGGCAAGAACGATTAAGCTTCAGGAAGATATAAATGCTTATTTTGAGCAACTTGATGAGCTTGAAAAGATCGTAAAGACGAAGGAGGAGTGGGTGCAACACGCAACCTTTTCTCAATCTCCCCAGCGTTCCTTGCCAAGTTTGGAGGACTCCTGTCAGGTAAGAGGCCAGCCTTCTCCAGCTCGCCAGCAGTGTCCGCCCAGCCGCATCTGGAAGGAGAGTGCGCTTGGGTCACGCACTCGCGTCGATTCTGCCCTGGTGAACTGCCTGTGGGGAGGTCCATCTGCAGGGAGTGACGTGACCGTGTTTGCTCTTCCGTAGAGGGAACTGACAAGCCTCGTTGACCTCCAGCCCAAAATTGAGATGGTGCGCGTCAGCTGCTCCGTCCTCAAGTCTGAGCCTTCTGTCCCAGGGTCCGTCCAGGTGGATTTCGATAACTTCATGGTCCGCCTCCGGGCTGTGATGATGGTTCTTCAGGGTCACCAGCAACAGCTAGCCAAGGGTAAATCCATTCCCTTGTTTTTCTTGCTCAATGGCTTTAATATCGCCTCTCTCAGTTCACCTTAATCTAAAAGTTTCTCCCAAAATTTATACCTAAAGTGTACTTGGATTTTGCACTGGTTTCACTGTCTTCCTCTGTACCTGTGTGGATCAAGGTCTTAAAGTACATTCCATCTATTTCTTGGACTCTCACATTTGATTGTAAAAATACGAACAGCTTTACAGTACTCTAAAATTGTGTTATTAGTACTATATTATGATCTTTTAAAAAGTTTGTTTGTTTTTTCATCGTGCTGGGGATTAAACCCAGGGCTCCATGCCTGCTGTAGAAGGGCTCCATCACTGAGTTACACCTCCCTGGCTCCAGCTCTTAAAGAGATTTTTAAAGGAGGAACAGAGCTGTTCCTTTCCTTGGTCATTCTCATACTGAAATCTGACCACCAATTTCTGTTTGCTCAAAATGGTTAAAGTTTCAGCAATACAAACCCTCTTTCAAAAGAAATCATATTCCTTTTCCAGAATCTGAAAAACCTTAATGTGTTCTTTTTGGAATAAACCTGGTTTTGGACAGTTCACTGCAAAAGGTTTCAAAAATCATCCCTCATAGGTTCCTTTTTTTTTTTTTTTTTTTTCCTTCCCTCTCCTTAGGTTCGAGCTTGTGTTGTGTTATGTTTTACCTGGGTGGTGCATGTTCGGAAGCTGTGCGTGTAACCGCCATCTTCTTTTGGCTGTTGTAACTCTGTAGGATGTTAACAGTCTGCAAACAGCATGTGAGGCAAATGGGTCTTGTTGCCTTTCTTCTGGACAGGCATTTATGTCTCTGTTCATCGAAATAGTTAACCTAGAGTGTGGAATAAATGTTCGAGAGGACCTCTTTGTTAGCTTACTGGTGCAAACTCTGCTTTCATTTCAAGAAGGAGCAGAAGGCAGTTTAACTGTGCTTGCGAGCTGGTTGCATCTCTTTGTGCTTTAAATGCACTCACTTCCTTCCCACCCAGCATAGCTCGTGTGTGACTTTTCCTTTACAGTTGGAAGTGGATGGCAGGCCAGCTGGCTGTTGCCATTGCTGCTCCTCGGATGCTAAGTGCCACCATTCAGCAGCAGGGCTTTGTCCACATGCCTGAGCTGAATGACTAGGGGAGGATCTTTGTTTTCCTTTATGCTTTGTGTAGCACTTGGGGAAGTGGAGATTATGTGGGACAAAAGGAACATTGTCATTCCAGCTTCAGAGAGACATTTCATCATGAAGAAATGAAGAAAAATGATAGTGAGATACTTAATATTTCAAACATCAACATCCATGGGAATGAAGCCACTGTCTGACTCTTAGAGATGCCAGTGGGATGATCTAGTTTATTAACTAACGGGGACCTATTTTAATTTTAGTCATGAGGTCTAACTTACCATGTATTGAAATTTACTTCCTATATATTGAAGATTAATGATGTGTATAATGATGTAGTACTTATATTCGTAGCATTATTTTCTCAAAGTGTTTTTATTTCTTATTTTATAAAATTAATTTTATTGGTACACTTTTGATACATAATGATCACATTCATCAGATGGAATTTGTACCTGTACATGATACATCTTAATTCTTTTTTTTCCCCCAGTCCTCTCCCCTCCCTTTAACCCTTCTTCCCCACCTTATTTACAAAAGCTTTTCCCCCCTTCAATTCTCTCTCTTTTTTTTGGTTTCCTTTTCCCTTCTTCTCTTCCCTTTTCCCCCTCCCTTGTTTCCCTTCCATTCGAACATTTTCTTCCTATTTCCTGATATCTATCATCCATTTTGATCCTTATTTACCGGTTCGGTTTCTCACACAAGAGAAACAATGAGATTTTTAAATATGTGTGTCCCATTTATTTCACTTAAAAGTATGGTCTCAAGGTGCATCCATTTACCTAAAAGTAGGTGTTTTTAAATAAACAGAACGGAAGAGCCAACCTGGACGTGAATTTTTGGAAACACTGAAAGCACTGAAAGATGCACTCAGTGATGCGGAGCACAAGGCCCAGACGTCTCTGCGTGTCCTCAGTGATCCTGCGGAGGTGGAGAAGGCCCTGCAGGGAAGAAAGGTAATGTGTGTCTCAGAATGCTAGCAGCATTTCTGATATTTCATATTACACATTTCAAAATAAACTTTTTTACTGATTTAGAAAAATTGGTTACTTTTGGTCAAAATTAGCCCAAGAATTTCGTGTAATTTGAAGCCTTGGTGGCTGTAATGTAGGACCTTAGATGAAAGGAAAGATGGTTATGAAATATTAATAGAAAGAAAGTGTATTTTCTCCTTGTATTATCATTAGCCTAAATTTCTCAACCTTTTCACAGTCTGCTGAAATATCTTTTCTAAGGTAAGGAATATTAGTTGAATTGATACTTTTATTTAAAAAGTCAATGTTGAATAAAAATACTTCCCTGATTATCTAGTTGAGCAGCTATAAGGCCCTGTCCCTGGCCATAGTGGATGTGCTATTCTCTAGGTTTTTAGTGTAGAGAATATTATGTTCCCCACACTAAACTCATGAAGGGAAGCTTTAGTTTTTTTGATAATTATCCACAACTATTTTTCGATAAATTGCTTTTTTAGGGCACTGTATGTAGCCCACCTTATTACATCGGCATAGACGCATTGCTGTGTGGGTTTTTCATCTTTCTGAACTTTTTCTAGGCCCTTGGTGAAATCCTTGAGAAGCAAAAACCTGCATTACATAAGCTTGCAGAAGAAATGAAGGCTTTGGAGAAAAACGTGCTTCCAGATGTAGAAAACACGTGCAAGCAAGAATTCGATGATGCCCAGGAAAAGTGGAGCAAACTAAAGGCCACGGTGTCTGAAGATCTACATTCGCTTGAAGAAACTGCCTCCAAACTGAAAGCTTTTGAGGTAAATTCAGATACCATCAGGAGTTTGCATTTACTACAGGGCAAAGGGTGATTGGTGCGAAAGACTTAGGTGTCCACCGCTTGAGGAATCTTTCTAATCCTGTGTGTACTGTGTACAGTAAGTCCCTGACTTACAAATGAGTTCCATTCTGGGAGAACAGTAATTTCGATAAAATGAGTCTTAGGTAAAAGATAGACCCAGTTCACCCCATTTTTTCCTTCAAGTCTTCAAACAGGCTTTTAACTTTTTTTTGAATAAGCATTAAGCTGAGTGGGACTCGCTGCTGATGCTGAGCCTGCATCCACATTCGGAGAGCTTTCTCCATCTCCTCTATCACCTTACCATGCTTTTTGGCTACTGTTGTTGACTTCATTGGCAGCAGACTTCACATGTTCCATGATCTTGTCCTTGTTTTTTAGAATTGTGCCAATGGTTGCACATTCATGTCATAAGAACGAGTGACATCTACCATCTTTTTGCCTTGGTCCAGTCTCTCGGTTATTTTCACTCTTGTTTCCATGGTTATTGCTTTGCTCTTCCTAGCAGTCCCTCCTCATCACCACTGCTTTTCCTCCTGCTCCCGGACACCCCGGGCGCTGACTGAACACCGCACTAGTGTGCACTACCGCACTGTATAGGAAGCGCACAGCAGCGCAGCTGTGACAACATCCGGTGGACTCGTGAGCTACTTCCACGATTTGTTCGCATCTGGGAATGTTCATGATGAGAGGTCTGTTTGTATCTATGAAAGTTGGCAACTCGAATGTTCATAAGTCAGGGACTTACTGTACTGAAGTTGGGACTTATAACTTACCAAAGACATACTTCTAATGTGCTGGTGAGCACATGAATTTCTTTCTGTCTTACGGAGAAGTCTTCTTGGTAAAGGTGAGGTGGATATTGAAGATAAGAGAAAATTGCTTAAAATGGCCAAAATAGTTTTGGCATGGGGAGGGGGTGGTTACATGAGATAATTAGATTGCCATGGTAACTCTGCTGGAGCGGCAGAAGAGGCCCAGTGAGAATCAGACAGCTGAGACCTTGAACATGTTTGTTTGTTTGTTTGTGGTATTGGGGATTGAAGCCAGGGCCTTCACACTAAGCTACATCTTGAGTCTTTTCTTCCTTTTTATTTTGAGACAGGATCTTACTAAGTTGCTAAGCTTTTTTCTTTTCTTTTTTTTTTTTTTTTGAGGCAGGGTCTCACTGTGTATTCCAGGGTGGTCTTGAACTTACTGTGTAGCCCAGGTTGGCTTCAAGCTTGAGGCAATGCACCTGCCGTAGCTTCCTGAGTGCTGGGATTGCTCTAAAGGACACTTTTATTTCCTTATTTGCTTTGAAAGAGTTGTTTGTTACTCTGCTACTCACAGTTCACTTGGAAAAACTTAGTATCCTTCCCCCTAAAAGTTATTAGGCAATTGTAGTAAATATTCATTTGCAGGTTAGCATTGCTGGCTTGTTTCAGTGTCCCAATGCATAATTTTTTAGTCTTTTAAGTTCTGTTTGTCTTTAAGGCATGAGGGGCAGTAAGTTTAAGATTCAGGGCCATGTATAATGATGTTTGAGACACAATAAACTTGTTTATGTTTAAATGAATTTTTTTTTTTTTTGTGGGTACTGGGGGGTCGACCTCAGGACCTCGTGCGCCAGCAGGCGCCCGTGCTGCTGAGCGATATCACCGGCCCCTTTTTCGTATGTGGGTTCCAGGAGTTGAACTCGGGCCCTCGCGCTTGCCGGGCAGGCGCTTAAGCCGCTGAGCCATCTCACCGGCCCCTAAATGAATTTTTATTTATATCAGTAATACATGAAAACTATTCATTGTGAAGGAATCGAATGACATAGAAATACATGGAGTGAACATTTAGAGTTCCTGTATGTCCTCAGTAACATTTTCCTTTCCTGGAAGCAGCTAATATTAACAATGGCTCCTTCCTGCAGATTAATGTATTCAAAGTAAAAAAGAAAAATCCACAGATATTGTTATTTTTTCCAGGGTATAGACCAGATGATATTGAAGTTTGGTTAGGGTTGTGTAAATAGCTAGTTTACTACAGAGCTTGGAATGTGAATTTCACTGTTCAAAACAACAGTGCCTTTCATCAGCACAGCACATTTAAACCTTGAAAATATTTTCTTGCCTGTTCGCTTATTTACTTATTTATCCCTTAGTAATCCTACAATATTAGTAAGAGGCTCCTTTTTGTGTGCAAGTTGTAGCTTTCTGTTACTGCTGGTGCCATTAGCTCCATTCCGTTTGTCTGCATGGCCGTTTCCTTCTGCACAGGTCGAAGCTGGGGGGCCTTTGTGCTGTTAGCGTCAAGCTCAAGTGCATTCTGAAATTCTTCCTTTCTTTCTATGCTGTGCCGACCTAATGACCCGGACTCCTGTTCCTGAGAACTAACATGTTAACTGGTGCTTTGAGAGACCATCCACTGCCCCCACCAAGGCAGCAAAGCATTTGAAAATAAGTGAAAGGGGGAATTCTGTTTTCATTCTTCATTTGACTGACAGGATTTTCTTATGAATTATGGGGATAAGATGAAAGCCAAAGCGGCTGATTTCTGTCCTTCATTTCTGGTGGCAACATTTTCGGATTGGGGCCGAGAGGTGTTTCACTTCATTTCCTCTCCCCTATTCAGGACCCCCTGCGGTGTGTGATAAAGCTGGGAAAATATGAACACGTCCCCAAGGCACACACAGAGCTCCCTCTGGTCTTGTGTTTTCTTCCTGCCGTGCCAGGATCCCCTGGAATCTCTCGATCTGGCAGTTTCTCTCCCCTGTAAGTCAGTTTCCGACTTCCCATCTCTTCCTTCTGGAATTCACCTTCCACACGGGTGCCAGAGTCAGGTTTCTAAGAGGGATCTGGTTGTTTTCACCTGAGAAATACAAAGCCACTGTCACGTGCTTCTCACAGCCCTGCCCCTTCCTTGCCCAAGCCCTGTCTGCATCTCTTCTGAGGGCTGCATCGGGCAGGGAGTCTGGGGTGGGTCACAAAGGACCGCCCTGGACTGTTGCCTTTCTCTGGAAACGTCGCATAGTGTACTTGCTGGGATTTCATGTGCCCCTGGTATTGCTGGTTCTTCAAGGTTTGTCTACAAGCTGTCTTCAGCCCTGTTCACCACCATATCCACAGCCGAGAATCACTTCTTTCTTGTGGTTCTGCTTGTGTCCTTTCCACCCTCCTGGTTTCCGTCTTTCCCCAAGGGCGGGAGCTGTTTGAGGGTAGGAAGCTTGTCTGGTGCACAGCGAGGGTCTGTGGATGGCACGGCTGTGACCATCATTGCTCCATAGGTGCCTTTGTGCCCACCTGTACCTCTCGGTGAAGCTGGAGCCGTACAAACTGCATTCTTGGTTATCCTCAACTTCGGAACATCTGTGTGGTCACTCCTCTCCCCTCAATTGCTGGGCAGGCAAAGGAAAACCCCCAAATGGACATGCACCAACCAGAGTGCGGGAGGGGACGGGCAGTGGTTCTGGTATGAATTTGAAATTATTTTGAAATTATTTTGGGAAGCATCTCAGGGTAGAAGATGCAATGGTAAATGCTTTCTATGAGTAAAATGCAGTATGAACCAGATATTTAATGCGTTAACTTCTTTCTAGGTAACATACACCTGATATAATTAATTAGCTCATACTTTCTTTTTTTTCTCATTTTGAGTACATATTAACTTTACTACAGCAAATGCTGGTGCATTTTGTATCTTGGATTTAAGAGCACGGTTAGTTTTAGGTAAATCAGTGGAGTGGCAATGCCATTCCTTGTCCTTCCGACTATGTGAGAATATTTTTTCAAGATAGTTTTTTTGAGGCTGAGTGTGGTAAAACCAAACAAAATAGGAATCCTACTTTAAATTACTATATTAATTCTGATTCCACAGTTCTTTTTGTCTGCCTTTGGGTAGAAACTGGCAGCTTAATAAGCTGCCGACATTCCGACACATGGGGGAGGAGCAAGATAAAATGCCAAGAATTTAGCTGTAATCAAGTCTTGCAGGCTGTCGTGTGGCTTGGGATCTTACTATCCTAAGTCCTGAGTTACCAAGCTTTAAATCTCCGCTGTCCCCAGCTCAGGAGAAGGGCTGAGGTGAGGCTACAGGGATTGATTTATTGCCTAACATTCCTTTTCCGTGATCCAGAAACAGGGTGTTCTGCGGGGATGCTTATAAATCACTGCTTTTGATCAGGGATGGGCAATGTAGAATTTCGATCATTCCAAAGTAGAATATTTGATGTTTTGATTTCCCAAAATACCACATTAGTGGTATTTTTAATCCTTACTTAAATACTTGTGAGTAAAAATAGGAACAAGACGTGGCTGCCTTAGAGTAGTATTTACCGTTTAAATTTTACAGACATCTATTTTAGAAATTTAGTACTAATTTTTATTTTTTGTTTGGCCTTATGGGAAATGAGGCGCCCCGAAGACATCTTTCTGTGTGTGTGCTTGCCTGTGTATTCACGTGTTTGTTCTGTAAGTGAATGGAGGCAAAGAAAAATCAAATACTTATTATCATAGGTGAAAGACTCATAAGTGCATAGCTGAGTGCTTTTGAAGTGGAGAGAGAAATGTGGTTTCTTTTTCTTCTGAGCTGCTTCATATTCTGTTTTTCTTCACCTCCATTCTGATGAATTGACTTTGCTGAGCTGGCTTCAATTATTTTCCAAAAGCAGAGGAAATGTCTGCCACAAGTAGATTGGGACACTATTTTCCTTGCAGGGAAAGAAGAGATACTGTGGGGAGAGGGGAGGGTGGAGCAGAGCCCCGTCTCCTGTGATTTCCTGCACACAGGTGGCAGCTGGTCTTACGTTGGTGACGTTGCCCTTGCTGTGTGGTGTGGCTGTGGGGTGGGAGTGCCCAGTGGATTTACTGCTGCAGGCATTTCTTCAGTTTGGACCTTCCTTCCTTCACGTGGCTTCCATCTGGTGAGTGTGTTTGACCACATCTGGTTAGAGGTGAAAGCAGCAGCTTTTCAAATAATCACTTTCAAATAATTTCCCTTGAACAGTTAAAGGTAGAACAAGTGTTCATATTGGGAGCAGTTTAAAAAAATCAAACTGATCTTATGCAAACATCCCAATTCTGGCTGCTCATTCCTCTGGCGTCTCTAATGGGGCATGGACGCTTAAACTTAGAAGCAATAAATCTTTTTATGAGGTTCATCTTGGTAGTAATAAAGCAGTTGGTTTTGTAAGTCTTGCCATTTATTATGTGCTTCTTTGTGACCATTTCTGTCCAAACTTATCTTAGTTTTCCAGAAGAACCAAGCAAGGTTGTCATTTTTCCTGTTTTACGTGTGAGCTACTTTGACTCAGTGAGCAAAAGTTAGTTTCTCAAAGCCACGTGGCTTGTCAGGCACTGAGTCTGGTGACCTAGGTTTCCCTTTCAGGATTCACACAGCCTTTGCTGAACTCAGCGAGGTCAGATTCATGTGCACAATTTTTATAGTGAAACAGTGTGGCTTTTCAGATTCCCATCTGTTGCTTTTGTCCCTGCTGGGATGACTGGTTGCATGTGGCTGTCCCTGTCTGTTGCTGTCTTTTTTGTTTCTTTCCATGTTGGAGTATAAGAGCTGGAGAAGGAACGGGTGTACGTGAGATGTGTGAGTCTGAGAGGCTGGAGAGGAGAAAGAAGGGAGGGAGGTAGTGGACGCCATAAAACTTGTCATTAGCAGTGACAGTAGTGCAGGCTGCGTATTAGTCAAAGCTTGTTGTGATTAAAAACCTCCTCGGAGTATAATCCTTCCACAGAAATTCTGAAAATCCTTGGCGAATGCAGCTATCATTTTTCCTTTTTCGAAGTTGTATTTAATTAATGTCCTGGCTGTAGAGTAGCAACAGAGTGCATGTGCCTCTGTGTATAGTGACAGACAGGCTTAGGAACGGAGGGGAAAGAAACGTGGGCCAAGCGCAGAGGTGACCAGCAGAGCTTCCACTGCTGCGCTTGGAAGACGGGATGCAGGAGTGGCTGGGCAGAGTGGTGTGGCACTGACTCGGTGGAGAAGTTGAGCCCTGTAAGCACTTTTGCCTTCATCTTCATCACACAATGGCCGTCAAAAGTAGAAAGTGTGGAATAAGCATCATTGAAGTACATCGGAGCCTGAACTGTGATGCACATGGGAAAATCACTTTGTTCCTCTAGATGCATCAGTCTGCATCCCAAATAGCAGTGGGATTTTTACCCATAAACTCAGGGTCACAACATGGCTTTTTGAGAAAGGACCAGACAAATGGAGATGGATGAATATCCTAATTAAGGAGGAACATTAAATTCTAAAAGCTAAAGACCTAAAGTAAGCTTGATGTTAGTTCCTGGCAGAACTGTGAGACAAATTACCAACAAGGGATCTTATGTGTGTGTGGGGAAGAATTTGGTGGCCAGCAGGAATCAACAAGGATTGCCTAATATGCCTTGCCCAAACTCATTTCTTTAAGAGCCAGTCTCTCTCTCTCTGTCTCCCTCTTCATCTCTCTCCGTCTCTCTCCTTGTCTCTTTCTGTCTCTGTCTCTGTTTCTCTCTCTCTCTGTCCATCTCTGTCTCCGTCTCTCTGTCTCCCTCTCTCCTTCAGAGTCAGAATAATAGATTATTAGATACATAGAGTGATAGAATTTCACACTTCAAGAGGCACACACACTCATAGAGTTCAAATCATATTCACGTGCTATCATTCTTGGCAAGTTCTGACTTCAGCAAAGTATTTGGGATAATCTCTTATAACCTTATAAGGGGAAGATAGAAAACCAGTTAGTGCAATAAATCTGCATCCCAAGTAGCAATACTTAGTATATTCTGGAGGCACCCTGCAAGGAAATGGGAATGTTTAACCATTAGACGACTACAGAAATAAATAATGCCTGCCTTCAAATATAATGGGCTTTTCTGAACAGGCTAGTAAATTTATTTCCACTTCTAGGAATGCACAAGAAGTAAAAACTTGAAGAAAGTACAAAGATACAGATAGCTTAACACTAGGGAAATTACTGAAACAGGGCAGACTGACCAGTGATGGAATGGGAGGCCTTGGTTCAAAGAAGTGACCATTACATTAGAACTTAAGGTTGATTTACTTTGCATTCTTTAAAATCCAGTTCCAAAGTCTCTGAAGTCTTCCTGACTCTATCTGCCTGTTTCTCTCTCTCTCTCGGGGGACTGAAACTGGGGCTTCAAGCTAGGCAAGTGCTCTACTAAAAGCTACATCCCTATCTTCTGATGTCTGTTTCTCTGCATAATGTTTGTTCTCATTTGTCTCTGCCTCTCTCGTACCATACATACTAATTGGAGCACAGTGGGTGTAAGTGTTGGATAAAAGAATGGAATTAGACACCGCACCATTCTGGGTTCTAGAAAAGAAGGCATCCAACAGTAGAACTAAGGAAAAACTATTGTATTCCTTTCATCATGCAATGTCTTTATTCCCACTCTGAATAGCTAATGTTAGGAGAAAAAGTCTTCTAAGTTATACGAGAGCAAAAGATGTTTTTAGCTGACTGTACCTAGAAAAGTATTTTTTCTCTGTAATTTGAATTTTGAATCAAAGTTATTACTTGCATTTAAGCAGAATAGCTTAGTTCAATGGACAGGGTTTTGAGATTTCTTAGAATGATTACTGAACTGCCATCTCTTAAAGATTTTAGTCTTGAGTGAAAAAAAAATTCTCAAAGTAGGAAGGTTAAACAAAAACATAAAGTAAATGAAAATGATGCTATCAAAGATTTGAAAAGTTGCTTTTTTCCCCAGTAGTGATAGATCTTGAGCTATAGTGGGTTGAATGGCACTGAGTAATATCCGCTTCTGTTACTGTGTTCAATTTAGGCTGATTCAAAAGTCATTGAGAAGTGGATGGATGATGTGAAAGACTTCTTGACGGAAGAGCAGGCTGACCAAGGCGATGACGCTGGTCTACAGAGGCAGCTGGACCAGTGCTCTGTGAGTTCTGCTGTTCTGCAGAACCTGCTGGAATAAATAACATTTTCTTCTTTTTCTTTGTTATAGCTGCCCTTGTTAAAATCATAAGAATATGACATGGTATTAAAGCTAGATAAAGTGATCCTCTTTTGACTTTATTGCTAATGAAAGGATGACAGATCGCTCATTTTTAAATTTTTGGCCATTGTTGTTGAATTTTGGGCAGAGAAAACAAGAGCAACTTTAGTTCCCTAGGGGCTGCTGTCCTATGTTATGGTGACAACTCTAGTGTAATAATTACCAATTGCATATTGCTGTTACTATGCCACATGGTGAGGCTTTAAGAAAAACATATTTAACAAATGAAATTTGCTAGTATACTGCATGCAGTTTATACTTGGTGAAATCATTAGCCTTCTCTAAACTAATTAAAAGTTATGTTTCCCACTGAGAGTCAAGTATTTCCAGGCTAATTTAGTAGATGGCTATACGAAGTACCCAGGTGAAATGAATTTCTTAAGGCACAGTATTTCTTAAGTAGTTAAAAGTCCCCAGCAGTCTGTTATTATGATTTTGCAGGGATCCAGGGAGATAAACTGTAATTATGGCATCTACTTCTGTAGGAATGAATTCAACATGGGCTTACTTTATGTGTTCAGGCATTTGTTAATGAACTAGAAACAATCGAATCATCTCTGAAAAACATGAAAGAGATAGAGACTCACCTTCGAAGCTGTCCGGTTGCTGGGTTGCAGACTTGGGTGCAGACGAGACTGGTTGACTACCAAACCCAATTGGAGAAATACAGCAGGGAGGTGAGCTTTTCAACTTCGCTGTCTGTGGTTTTGAAGAAGTTTTGTGGTTTTGAAGACAGTGTCCTCTTTTGATGAACAAAATCAATTTGTAACCCATCTAGTTTGAAAAACAGTGGTTCAGAATAACTACAGCACGGGTGACCAGTTGGAGCAAGAAAGTCTGTCTTCCCCTTTTCCTTCCTCTCCCTCCTCTCTCCTCTTCCCTTCCCTCTCCTCTCTCTCTTCCTCTTTCCCCCTTCCTCCTCCTCTTCTTCTCTCCCTCTACTCCTCTTCCTCTTCTCCTCCTCAGTCTTCTTCATTAATTGTTCAATTTGACCCAGGACTTAGCTTTTCTTTTTGTTCCAGCTTTACACATATATTTATTTCCCTTGCCTTTCATTCCAGTGTGTTTCAATTCAGCAAATACTTATTGGTCAACTGATGATTAGTGTTAATTAATACCTCCTGTCAGGCATCATTCCAAGCACTGAGGATATAGCAATGGACAAGCTCCTCTTAAGGAGCTTGCATTCTAGTAAAGTGGATGAATGATGAATACTAGCAGGTAGAATAGCAAAGAGTTAGGAGTTTGGTGGATTCTTTCATATAGGACTTTAGGAGACTGGGGCATTTGAATAGAGAACTGAGAAAAGTAAGGGACAGACCATGAGACCTTCAGGTAAGAGGATGCAGACATGGGAAAGAACATGTTTTAAAGCTCTGTGGAAGGGTTGAACTTGATATGTTCTTTCAGTAAAGAACCAAGGGCAGTGTAGCTGAAATAGGGAAAGAGGAGTTAGTGGGCTGGAAAATGGGAATATCTGAGGTCAGAGGGCAGATAGAAGATGGATTATATATGGTCATGGAGAGAAAGCTTTGGATTATTTTTCAAGTATAGTGTGAAGCCATTTGAGAGTTTTGAGCAGGGAAGTGACATAAGATTGATCTTTCAAGGTTGCTCTGGTTTTCATGTGGGTAATGTGCTCTAGGAAGGGAGGATGGAAACAAGGAATACATATTCTTTGACTGTAGTCTCCAAGAGAGAGGATGAACCTTATACTGGGGAGGTAGTGGTGGAGGTCATGAGGAGTAATAACTAGGCTCAGACTATATTTTGAAAATAGAGATAAGACTCTGTGATAGAAAAATGAACATCAAGGACAGCTCAGGACCTCCACAAAGCTTCTGTTTGTGTGAATTTTGGTGCCCTTTTCTGACATAATGAGGACTCAGTGAGGAGAAGTGTACCTAGGCACAGATGAAAGGATGCTTTCCCTTCAGGAAGGGTTAAGTTTAAGGCGCTCTTTGGCGTGCAACTGGAGCTTTTTAGCACTTGAAACCTTGGAAGCAGAAGGGTGCTAAGAAGGAAAGGGCAGGAAGGTAAGTGAGTAGCCCAGGGAACTTGAGGGCCCAGGAGCCAGGGGAAGAAAGTTTTCCATACTGCCCCAGGCTGAGCATTGCTGTGGCATCAGAAGTGAGAATTGAGCTTTAACTTGGACAAGATGAAGCCTTTTAATGACCTTGAAAAAGGTGTGTTCCCTGGAGTGGCAGGGAAGGGTGACATTGGAGAATGTTGAGGAGGAAGTGGGAAATGAGGAGCAGGGACAAGTACGACCACCTTTGAGAAATTTCTCTCTTCAAGGTGTTGCAGAAACCGATACTGAACTGAATGGAAGACTCTTTGCACCAAGGAGTTGGAAGGCAACTTTTATTTAACGCTAGCGGGCTGGTGGGAGCTCACAATTCCAAAACGTTAGCCCCCCCCTCAGAGTACAGCAGAAACTTACATAGGGTTTGTGAGCAGAAAGTACAAAGCTGATAGCAGGTTATTTTACAGTTGGTTACATACATTTGGTCATAAGTTGTTAGGCAGTTTGTTCTGGGCAAATTTTGTTACTGGAGTTATTTATCATAAGGTGGGAAAGTCCAGGGAGGGAGCTGGGGCTGAGCGGGTGAGTAAAATCAAGCGTGTCCTTGGCTGGGCTAATCTGTCCACGCGGAAAGTCCTTGAAACAGGATGCATTTACAGGCTGGGTAGTGCAGCTGGGCTAAGTTATCTCTGAGTAGCAGACACGGCAGTGTTTTAAGGTCGAGTCTGCATATCCCATCTTAACACAGTGTCAGGCTATTAGCTTTAAAATTTCTGTCACAAAGGGGCTAGAGAAATGGGTGTGTGCTGGAAGTGGAGGATCCGAACAGGCTTTTTGTTACTTTTAATAAGGAGATATATTAGCGGCTATATCATGCGAAAGGGGATGACCTCATGTAGAAGAAGATAATTCATACAAGAGATGGAGATACTTTCTGAAGTTGCGTGTGCTTATGTGAGGAGAAGAGACTGCCGCGAGTCGCCTCCTCCATGGCTGTTGTATTGACACTCACAGGGTCAGTGCAGTAGCTTCCTTCTTATTGCTCGGGCTTCGTGAGTGAAATGACGGTGACGTTATACGTAGCTGGGCAAGTGATAAAAGAAGTGAAAAATAGAGGAGACAATGTGAAATACAGGTATATTCCACAGACCATCCAGTAAATAACATCTCTTAATACAATGCTTTTTGGCTAATGTTTATACAGGAAAAAATTATATTGGCATCATTGAATTTATTTTGTTTTGTTGCTGTTGTTTTCCCCCAACTTCCTTATTTTGAATATCTTCAAATGTGAAGAAAATTTGAAATAAAACCCATATGCCCATTCTGTGACTTGCCAATTGTTTATGCTGTATCACATTTTCTGTCTCTCTCTCTCTCCCTTTTCTTTTTTCTATAAATGTACTTTTGACAGGAACCAGAAACACCATGGCCTGCCGCTCCTAACTATTTTTGTGTGCTTCTCCCAAGATCAAGGGTGCTCTACAGAACTACCATGAACGCTGTTATCATACTTAATCATCTTTTTGTGATATATTCTAATATTCTGTTCAAATTTGTATTTCTCTATATACGCTGTAATCAGATGACATATATTTACAGGATCTGGATTTTTTGAGGAAGTAAATAGGGAAAATGGTTTGAAAGTGGCATTAAGAAGCAAGGAAGGTGATATTCATCCATCCATCCATCCATCCATTCATCCAAATATTATAAATATAAGTCATTGTGATTTATTTTTGACTGAAAGTTTGGGAATAAATGTGGAAAAGTTTTAAGTTTCCTTAGCAAGGAGCCATCTGCATATTGTATAAGTAATTATTATATTAGTTCCAGGCATTGGACTTCATTGACTAGTGAAAATGTTAGAGTTTTGGACTTTTTTTTATATCAATAAGAAAAGGTAGGCATATAAAGCAGTCAACTAACAGAAGCAATCTGTCTAATCACATTCACGTTATAATGAAAGAAAGAACAAATTAGTGCTATAAAATAAAATTATCCTTTTGAGGATTTTTTTGTTTGTTCAGTTTTTGTTTTTGTTCTGGAAATCTCACTATAATAGTGTCTATTTTTTCCATTTCTTTGTGGGTCCTTGAAAATAGTAAAACTAACTACTGTTCAGAAAGGACTAATAGAATTTTCTTTAAATGGAGCCCAAGAATCTATATATGTATCCATCTATCTATCTATCTATCATCTGACTACCAATTATCTATCTATCATCTATTAACTATCTATATTTATCATCTATCAATCCATTATCGGTCATCTACCTATCATTTATCTCCCTCCCTATCATCTATCAATACATTGTCTATCATCTGTCATCTGTCTGTGTATCATCCATCATCTATCTATATCTATCATGTACCTATCATCTCTCCAGCTATCATCTACCTGCCTATCATCTATCTATATCTCTATTTATCTATCATCTATCTAGCTGTCATCTATCACGTATCTATTTGTCTTATCATCTGTTGATTATCTATCATCTGTCTACCTATCATCTTTATATCTATCATCTGTCTGTATGTCTTTTACCTATTAATCAATCAATCATCTCTGTCATCTATCTATATAGTATCTATCTGTCTATCCATCCATCATCTATCTATTCTGTGTATCTACCATCTCTATCATCTATCTCTCTCCCTATCTCTATCTATCTATCTATCTATCTATCTATCTATCTATCTATCTATCTATCTATCACCTACTTCGTTTTACAGAGAGCTCACCAGCTCTCTGATGAGCCAGGCGTGGGAACCAGACTGTGTGTTGCTGACACTTTCTTCTAGAGTACCATGGAGGATAGTGACAAAAGCTCTCTATTTTTAGTACTGATTCCGTTTGGAGGAAGGGAACAGGAAAGCCACTAACTCTTACTTGACCCCTTTTCTTGTCAGTGCCATCCTGTTCCTGTACTGGCCTTTAGTTACTGTCAGCTTAGCAGCCAAGTGAGCCGTGGCGAGGTGGCCAGAGCTGTGACCTTCACTGTGAGCAGGACATTGGATATGGGTTAGGCCTGAGCAGCCGCATCTCCTCCCACAGTGGAGGTTGGTTTGTGGTTAGGGCTGGGAGCACGCTGAAAATACTTCCAGACGGCTCCGAAATATTTAACTCAGCCATTGAACCAGATTCAGACAAGTATCTGCTTTGTAATATAACTTTTTTGTAACTGGTTTAGTAGATTTTCAAAAGCAAAATTTTGTAGAACAGTGTTTCATTGTGATCTTAATAGTAACCTTGTCCTTCCTGCTTTTTAGAAGTGAAATCTTAATGGGAATCCTATTTAAAAGGAAAAAATGGACACTTTGATTGCTTCTAGTCCCCTCCCCCCATAATCAACAGTGCTGCAACAAATTTATTTGTTTATATCTGTAGGTTAGATTTCTACAGCTGGGATTACTCTGTTGAAAATTATGCATTTTCAAAATTATAATAGATATGTGTAGATTAGATTTGTATTCAGAATGTGTAGAATGCCAGTTACGAATTTTTTCCTCAGTTCTGGGAGTCAAACTCAGGGCCTCCACATTCTAGACAAATGCTCTACCACCAAGCTGTTCCCCAAGCCCAAGAATCCCTGTTACAAAATTGTTTTCATTATTGTGTCTATTCTATGGTATCAACCCAAAATGTATAAAACGTATTCTATGGTATTAACCCAAAATGTTAAAACACGAGACTCTTTGTGGAAAGTTATTGATGTGTCTTTAAATATTAAAAACTAGAACTTAACATATAATGTATTAAAACTTCTTTCGGGGAATGGCTTTTCCTTTCTAGATTGCTATTCAGAAAAATAGGTTGTCTGAAAGTCAGGAAAAAGCAATGAACCTGAAGAAAGACTTGGCAGAGATGCAGGAATGGATGTCCCAGGCTGAAGAGGAATACCTGGAGAGGGACTTCGAGTACAAGTCACCGGAAGAGCTAGAGAGCGCCGTGGAAGAGATGAAGGTGAGGCTGGGACGGGCAGGGTCAGTGGCCTCTGTACTTCCTCTATTTCTTTTAAAACCAACAACCAACTAACTGACTAAGTTAGTCAGCCAGCTAACCAAACTACTCACCAACTAGCCAATTTTCTACCTAGCTGTGAAGATCCATGTTTCCATAATCTTTCACAATAGGATTTTAAATTGAAAAAGAAGAAAAAGGGAGGGGTCTGTGATGATTTCGGTGAGGAAAGGAAGCTAAGAGTCCACTGGTTCAACTTGATCCATGAGTGGAGCCCATGAGGGCCCTGGAGAAAATCTCTGGTTGGAACCTTGGGGAACCACCAAGAATGATTTCAGAAGTTCTGGTAGTGGATATGAAGGAGAACCATAATTTAATTTAATTCAATTTAATTTAATTTAATTTAATTTTTGTATGTGGTTTTATATGTATATATATATATAACAAAAAACAGCAGTTTTTAAGTGTACATTTCAGTGGTATTAGTTGCATTCATGATGTTGTGTAACCATCCCCACTATCAATTTCCAAAAGTTTGCAGGAAGAATTTTTTTTTTTTTGTAAGGAACAAAGACTTCTCAAGTGGTAGGAGATCATCCTTATTTCCCCAGGTACATGGGGTACATATGACCCCCAGCATGTCCATAGAACAGATAAGAGGAGCAGTAGGAAGAAGTCAAGGGTGAGGCTATCAGTTGGATTCATGGGATATATTTCCTGTAATCCTATAGTCTTGTGCGCTCTCTCTTTTTTATATAATAAAAGAACTGGGCATCATTCCCAAACTTCTAACACTGCTTCACTTGTCCTTGAGTATTCAAGCCAAAGGAGATAGTGTCTTAAAAGGTATTTTTTTATATAAAGTTAAGCAACATGGTGCATATTTTGCCCCAAAGTTAACTTGCCTAAGAGCATAACGAAAGCAAAAATCTCTGCAGATATTTTTTAAAAAGGGATCAGATGAAAACATGCATGTTGTGTAAGAGTCAGAGTAAACGTTACAAGACTGTTACTGAAGCTGTGATACTACTGAAACACCTTTTTAGTGTAGTTCCTTCTGAAAGATTTTTACATTATTAGTATATGAAATATTTTAGAGGTTGTCTCCCATATTAAATTATCTTTTTTTTTTTTTTTTTTTTTTCGTCGTTTTGAGACAGGGTTTTGATGAAGTTCAGGCTGCCCTTGAACTCACTTTGCAGCCTAGGCTGGCCTCAAACTCACAGCAGTCCTTATGCCTCAGCCTCCAAGTGCTGATGTTACAGGCCTGCGCCACCACGCCAGGCTAAATTATCTTATCTCATTTATTTAATCTCTTCTTTTATACTAATGTGATAGTTCTGTGGGGTTTTTAACATCACTGTAGTTGAGAGTTAAGAAAAGTAAGATTAAAATCTTTGATTGGGTGATGGTCAGTGTATTTTTATTCTTCTAAACAGCCATTAGGAACTGAAAAGCCAGCTCAGGTAATTACTTTTCCCCCACGCTAGGGGAACTGAAAAGCATTAAGCGGTAAAGAAAACTGCAGGCAAAGGTGAAAGGCTGGTTGAGTTTTGTGAATGTGAGATTGCTTGTCTTCAGCCCTGAGCTGACGTCAGGAAGCAGCTATTTCCAGATCAGAGTGTCCCAGTGTAGCTTTGTCATCTTTGAAGTGCCGTTCATCATCAGAAGGAGAGATGTGCCCTTGTCCTAGGAGGGAGAAAATGTTTAAATTATTTATAGGACTTTTCAAAGGATGCCTCTACTGTAGTGCCCCTCAATTTTTGTGCAGATTCATTTATTTCAGTCTAATATGTTCAGGCCTCCAGAGGGCAATTAAAATGAATTCATTTAGATTCTCATCCTAGACTCAGATTTGAAAATAGTTCATGTCAGTAAACACGGTTTAGGATAACTCAAATGTTAACCCTGGTGTTAATTAAATGAAAATGCTGGTTGGGGACATGCCCAATGGAACATAGAATGAATGCGGTTTTATACTTTGTATTTTTATTTTAAAAAACACTCACAATATTAATTAAATAATGTTCCAGTTAGGCAGTTAGGATTGTCTAGGTGTTTAAATTTTGGTTTAGTTATTATTATTTTTTTAATACAAGAAAGAGATTAGTTAGGGAGAAAGGGTGGTGTTTTTCAAGTTCATCCTTTCTTGGAACAGAGGGCGAAAGAGGACGTGTTACAGAAGGAGGTCAGAGTGAAGATTCTGAAGGACAACATCAAATTATTAGCTGCCAAGGTGCCCTCTGGTGGCCAGGAGTTGACATCTGAGCTGAATGTAGTGCTGGAGAATTATCAACTTCTTTGCAATAGAATCCGAGGAAAGTGCCACACACTAGAGGTATGATTTTTTTTTTTTCCAATGATACGTTTGTGAGATCCAAACTCTGTGATATGCTGACCACTCTTATATCTTGGGGAAAAAAATCTCAAAAGTGTTTTTACAAATGTTGGATCATAAAGGGAAGATAATTTTCAGGAAATAGGTTGATAAAAACCAAAGAGAGATTTTTATTTTTTTATTCTTTTTTCTAAGAGAGATTTTTAAAAAATAAGGTAATCTGTCTCCAGTTATCAGAAAGTTCTTTAGCAAGTCATTTAATATCTTTAGACTTCAATTTTTTTGTATGCGCATCAAGGTTTCTGTGTGATATATGATTTGTAGGATCTGGTCCTGTCCCCGAATTCCAGAACATATTGTGAGCCCCTCCTTTGCTCCGTTTTGCCTTGATGAATATATGAGGTGAGTTGAAGGTTTTCGATTCTGAGTGGTGCTCGGAGATAAAGTGACCTGAAGGAAAAAAAGAACTTAAATATGCTGCTATTTTGCTAAACCTTAGATAAAATATCATTTTAGTAGGTGAATGACTCTATGAGATTTTAATAAAAACCTTAATAAAGTCAATTTGTGCTTCTTTATTTTCATATGAGTATGACTTTTGTTATATCTTGTTGAAAGACTGAAGATTCAATTCATAATGATTTAATTTGAATTCAGTGAAACCTAAAACGAGTGATTATATTGTGTTCGATACCGAAGTGGTTAAAAAATGCCAAGGGTGATATGTAAGCTTAATTTGCACATTCTTGTTTGTTCTGAATCTATTTTGCACTGAGATAAATACGATAATTTAGACCAGTTAATAAGGAAGGCACTTGATTAGGGATCAGTTCTATCTCTTGGGAGCAATTCTCTGTGTCCTTCTTTGCCATCGGAAAGGAGGTCATCCTTAAATATGGGCAGATCTCTCTGTCTGTTTTTTGCTTGTAGAAATCTGGGGGACTAGAAACCTCCTTTTCCTTTTACTCTGTCTAAGCCAAGAGTCAACATGTTATGGCTGAGGGCTCAAATAGAAGTTGTGACTTGTTTTGTACACTTAGTTAACTAAGAGTGGTTCCTGTATTTCTAAAGGGTTAAAAAACAAATACACACAGTTCCCCACTGGCAAATACACACTCGTCCACCTACTGGCACACAGCAGAGAATTATCTGTGACAGAGACCAGACAGGGCCCCCAAAATCTAAAATATTTTTCTGTCTGGTTCTTTATAGGAAACACTGTTGCCCCCTGTCCTTGTTAGCAGAGCTCAATCGGGGCTCAGGTGACAATGTGTTTCGGCGCAGTTGAGAGATTCAAAAGAACAAATACAGGAGGCTCCGTGCTGAATTATTTCTCCTAGGTTTACCAGTCGGATATGTTCCTTTTATAAGGACTAAAGGGATATACATTTATAAATGTACGCATCCCCTATCACGTAGTAGGGAATAGTATTTTTCCCTTGATAGTAGGGAATAGTGGGGAATGAGTGATGGCTAAGTCTCTTTTGGGTAAAATATGCCTGTCTTACACAGACCTGCCCTTATGAATTTAGACAAAAGTTGGGACGTTTGTACAGCTAATCGTTTACATTAGTTCTGAGTTGGAGCTCAGTGCGACCCAGGAGGTTTTAATTTCCTTTGAAATTATTAAAAATGTTATAATTATGAGTGATTTTTACCTTCCACTTAAAAAAACTAATGAGCTTTTCCTCATTTTTCTCCCGTTAATCATAGTTGTATTTCTGACATTTAATCAGAAATACAGTTTATTTGTATTTATTTCAAAGAGTGAGAAGTCTCTTGCCCATTTCTCTTTGTCCATCTGCCTTAATTGGTCTAATATGATTTATTGACAAATTCAGTTTTATTTCATTTATTTGAAATTCGAGCTAAATCTGTTTCTGAATTCCTGCATGTGCTCATATTGAAGTGAAATTATTACTAATTGAAGAGACCGTGCCTCACTACAGCTATGATGCAGAGAAATAGTTCCTTGTCCACCTTAAATTTTGTCTGTGTGCCCCGTAGGAGGTCTGGTCTTGCTGGATTGAGCTGCTTCATTATTTGAATCTGGAAACTACCTGGCTAAACACTTTGGAGGAGCGAGTCAAGAGCACAGAGGCCCTGCCGGAGAAGACAGATGCAGTCGGCGAAGCCCTAGAGGTCGGAACCTGAGCTCTGGGTGGCTTTTTTTTTTTTTTTTTGCTGCAGGCAGGGCAAATATGCATTAAATTGGGGAACCCAATGCTGTATTTGGATGTGTGCTGGCTTCCTCAGTAGTTTCCGTTGTAACTCCTTTTCTTCAGTAGCCTGAAGTATTTCCATAGTCAGGCACGTTTATACCATTGGGGACCCATTCTAGTGGCAGGCTGAGCTACTTGACCATTTGTGCCTCTTGAAGCAGCGGGGCTCTTGTGGGTTTCCAGTTTATTTTGCCTGTCCCTGGGCAAAGCTCTGAGTATGCTGTCGGGACAGCTTCTCTCTTGCTTTTGCGTAAAGTCATTTTCATGCATTAAGCATGGGAAGGACTGTTTACAGTGGCTTAGTCTCTGGTCTTCACACGTATGCAGTTCGTGAGGAGGCCAGCACTGCTGTGGTAGAGACTGGGGACCCTGTCAGCTAACCTGGACTTCGAGCTTCTGGGGCCAAGAAATGTCCCTGATTCTTTTCGTTCCTCAGTTACCAGTGCACTTATGGCACATGGTGGCTTATCAACTGTTTCTTAAATGAATCACGAAATAATTAATTCAAGATTTGCTTCAGAAAAAAAGAGAAAGAGGGTAGATATGCTCTTGGAAAATGTAGTGGCAGGATGTGGAGACCGAGTGGATGATTGGCCTGAAGGTCAGAAGTCAGCGAACTGTAGAACTCACATGGCAGGACGTGGATCTCACGAGGGAGAGGCCGGAGAATAAAAAAAATGGAAAGCTTGCTATAAAACAATGGCTTTCTACTATAAGAGCCAATACATGTTCGTTCCAGATACATGGAAAATAGACAAAATTGTAAAGCAAACTCCAAGATAAACACTTTTAAACATTTTGTGTATTTCTCCCAGTTAGTATTGTTCTGTATACACAGTGGCAGGTAGTCCATTGGATAAAAGGCTTTTGAGTGCTAAAAGCTTTGGAGTGAAATACTGAATATGTACAGGCAAGTTATTTACCTTCTTAGCTTCAGTTTTCCCATCTGTAAAATGGGAATAATATTTAGCCCATGTGGTTACTAAGATTTATATTAATATATAAAAGTGTGCATATAAAATATGTGTAGAAAAATGAGTACCTGGTTTTAGTGATATGATTTGTAACAGTTGAGAAAATTTTTTGTGTAGTACTTTTGTGCTTTTAAGTTTCGTATCATATCATTAGAATTTCTCATATAATTGGTCATTATTGAAATTATTTTTATGAAATCATCATATCATGCAGATTTCTTAATTTTATGAATTTCTTAGTACTGTGATGGCTAATTTTGTGAATTAGTCATTTATCTGATTCCTGGTATTGTTCTTGAGGTCGTTTTCTAGAAGATGAAATTACTTATTTTAGATGTGGCATTTTTAGGATCCTAAAACATTTGCCTTACTAAACCTATTTTTTTGTCCCTGTCCATGGCCCAGGCTCTGGAGTCAGTTTTGCGCCACCCAGCAGATAATCGGACCCAGATCCGGGAACTTGGCCAGACTCTGATTGACGGAGGGATCCTTGACGAGATAATCAGTGAGAAACTGGAGGCTTTCAATAGCCGCTATGAGGATCTGAGTCGCCTGGTAAGAATCGGGACATGCGAGAGTGTGACTGGGTATTTATGACGTGGGACTGACACTAGGCTCCAGATTGTGTGGAGCTTTCCTGTTGGTTAAAGTCAGTCCCATCTGTACTTGGTTAATGTTAGCTAAAGCTTTATTTTTTTGTAGGGGTCTGGGATTGAATCCACAGCCTTTTTCCCACTGAACTACATCCCCCAACCTTTTCTCATTTTTAATTTTTATTTTAAGTTGTCCGGGCAGTGCTTCAACTTATTCTCCTCCTGCGTCAGCCTCTTAGGATGCTAGGATTCCAAGCGTGTACCACCATGGCTGGAAGCTTGGCTGGAGCTTTGATGTTGGTTGACGTTCTACGCAACAATAATGGGGGCGTGAGGGTTTTGAAGTACTAAGCAGGAGAGAATGAATCTATCATTTATAAGGCAGGCAGAACTTGATGATTAAAAAAATTATCTGTGGGATTATTTCTTTTGTGAAACATTTAATTTTCCTTAAGAGTCTTATGATAATTCTATATAAGAGTAATAACTTGTTATCATACAAAATATTAGGGCCATCAGAATTATCTTTTTCAGTTCTAGGGATTGAACCCAGGGCCTTGCACATGCTAGGCAAGTGCTCTGTCGCTGAGCTTTATCCCAGCTGTTTTTATTTTATTTTGAGACGGGGTTGCTGAATTGCCTAGGCTGACCTTATACTTGAGGTCCTCCTCCCTCAGCCTCCTTAGTAGCTGGGATTACAGATGTGTGCCACCGCACCTGGCAAGGCCACCAGAATTTGGCATAAACTGTTAAGAAATGTATCACTTCTTAATTCGTATCCATTATTGATATGCATGTTCATATGTGTACAGAAAGAACACTTTTTTTAAAAAAAGGAAAGCTGGGAAGATATTAAATGCTTTCAAATACCTACTCTGTAATAACTGTTGATGTTTAGAACATAAATTACACCACAGTTAATTTAAAAGTTCAGTAAATAGTGAAACACATTAAGTGCATTTATAGAATTTATTTTAGATTTTGGAAAAGAGAGATTTAAATTTTTATTGATATACATCCCTGATTTATTTTTATTGATAGACTCTGGTGATTCCTTAAAATTTAAATTCCTTAAATTTATAATAAATTACAAATTGTGTTCTGTTTAATGCGTTCTGTAAGAAATCTTCCCATTTTTGTATTTTGTGATTGCATTTAGAAAGAAGTAGAAATTAATTGCAAGGTGCATAGCATATTAGAAGGACATTTCCATGTCATCATCGATGACATTATTTATTCATAAGGAAGGCGAAGATTTTGCACTAGTGCTTTTACAGTCTTTTCTTAGTAGCCAGAAAGTGTATTCAGCTATTTATATTTGTGCTGAACAACTAATGATTAAATTTCTCCTGTGTGTAGGCGGAGAGCAAGCAGATTTCTCTGGAAAAGCAACTGCAGGTCCTACGGGAAACTGACCACATGCTTCAAGTGTTGCAGGAGAGCTTGGGGGAGCTCGATAAGCAGCTCACCTCGTACCTGACAGACAGGATAGATGCTTTCCAAGTTCCACAGGAAGCTCAGGTATTGACGTGCATTCGAGGGCTTTTAGTTGGAAAGAAGAGCATAGGTAGTCTCCTCAGGTGCCAGGGTTAGTGAGAACGTTTGACTTTCCTCGTGAAGCAGCTCTTAGGTTTCGGAGTTCTTGTGCTTCCTACGGGAGACTCTGGCAACTGTCCAGCGTTGTTAACTTGAGGTTTTTTTAGCTATGAAGCTGGGACAGTTTCTTCTTTATAAGTCGTGAACATTAGAAATGACCAATGCAAAGTCTTCAGCATGTTCATAGTGGTACAGTGTGTTTCGGGTTTGTGGTTCTGCAAACGTCGAAGAATGAAGTCAAGAAACGAAGAAGGAGGGCCGGTGAGATGGCTCAGCGGCTTAAGCGCCTCCCTGGCAAGCGCGAGGGCCAGAGTTCGACTCCCGGAACCCACATATGAAAAAGGGGCCGGTGATATCGCTCAGCGGCACGGGTGCCTCCTGGCACGTGAGGTCCTGAGGTCGACCCCTGGTACCCACAAAAAAAAAAAAAAAAAAAAAAGAAACGAAGAAGGAGGTTAGGAAAGTTTTATCGGCAATAAGGAGAAGGCAAAAAGGAAAAGGAGGAGGATAGCTCC
The DNA here is from genome assembly GCA_028451465.1 of Erethizon dorsatum. Taxonomy (NCBI): domain Eukaryota; kingdom Metazoa; phylum Chordata; class Mammalia; order Rodentia; family Erethizontidae; genus Erethizon; species Erethizon dorsatum. The sequence continues at coordinate 148,720,005 of CM051823.1, forward strand.
TGGATTTCCAGGAGGGGTCCCAAATGGGGCGACCACATGGCCCCTCAATTTAGAATGACTTACAGGAGAGCAGTGTACAGGAATTGCTTAATTGTTTAGAGGTCCCCTATCAAGGGTGGTGCTGTGGATTTAAAATGACCAACTGGGACTCGGGCTGTCCAGTCCAGTTGTTTCACACGGTGTTTGTAGTATACTGGGGTCTCAGATGGAGCTGGTTAATTTGCATTATAACTTCCTCCAAATTCAGGATCTTAGTAGGCAAGGATTCCATGCTGCCTAAGGAAATTCATTCTTTGTCCAAAGCCCTGGTTCACTGTCTGTTCTTAATTTTTATCAGTATGGTTGGTCACCCCACTTCTGTCTCAGGTCCTTGCACTAGCTAGCTGCCTTAATCATAAGCTAACTAAATAAACTATCTTCTACAACAGAACATAGTAGTTGTCCAGTATGGTGACCCACATTATTATTATTATTATTATTATTAGCTATATGACAAACATATTAAAGCTTGTAAAAGCTCGGAAAATACAATATCATGTATCACAGAACTATATAGAACTTTTGTATTGTTTCTTTATATGCTTTCTTAAAAGACCACTTCCTCTCCCCTTTCAAATCTTTTGGTAGAAAATCCAAGCAGAGATCTCAGCCCATGAGCTCACTCTAGAGGAGCTGAGGAGGACCCTGCGCTCTCAGCCTCCTAGCTCCCCAGAGGGCAGGACTGCTAGAGGAGGAAGCCAGATGGATGTGCTTCAGGTATGAGCAGGCGAGCAGTTTCTTTTCAATTTCAGTATGCTAGGAAGAAAAAGAAGAGGAGGCAGAGCTGGTTCCTCGGGAGCTCCAGTATTCTTTATGATGTAAACTGAGGGGTGGGAGCGATGTATTGACCGCACATTGCACCACAGGACAGCAGAAACAAACAGTTGCCAGAGTGGGAAAATCCTGACTCTGAATTTTATAACTGAGAAGAGAGAGAAAGTGAGCTAGAGTTAGCAGTTAGCTTTCTGTAGCTTGTTCTCTCGATACAGAGCCCCTGTCAGGACTGGTGTGGCTGAGTGAACCCAGGATGCAGCATCACTTAGTTCCTTAATGGTTTCTTTGAAATTGACATTCACTTGAAACTTGTGGTAAAGGGCATTTGAGCTCTGGGTTCCTGAACCATATTTTTTGAACAGGTGAGAACATTAATGAAGTTTTAGTTCCAGTCAGGCCAGCTTTGTCCAAGTTTGTGGTCCAGACTTACCATTTCTGAGATCAAGACATGGGTTGTCATGCACTTCACGTCACTGGGCTGTGCATTTACTTGGGCGATTGGGTAACCTTACCTGGTTCCTTTAGGGTTTTCTTTCAGTCATGTTACTGAGTGTCTTCATTGGTGGCTTCTTTCGTAGCATTTTAGCTGTATGTGTTCTAAGACTGTCTGGTGAGAGAGAGTGTTATTCCGATGTGAGTCACTCGTTATTTTCATTTCGGTAAACAGAGGAAACTTCGAGAGGTATCCACAAAATTCCAGCTCTTCCAGAAACCTGCGAACTTTGAGCAGCGCATGCTTGACTGCAAGCGTGTGTTGGGAGGTGTGCAAGCAGAGCTGCATGTCCTGGAGGTGAAGGACGTGGACCCTGAGGCCGTGCAGACCCACCTGGAGAAGTGCATGGTGAGGGTGCTGGGTCACGGCACTGGTCCAGGATGCTCCGAATGCAGGGGCTGATGATGGGAAACACATTAAAAGAAAAGTGTTGTCTTTCCAAAGAAATTTAGAAGAGATACAAGAGAGTAAATTGGATGATTACAGTATTGTAGATAAAGAAACATCTTAACCGCAGCGTGACTTAAGGGAAGACTTCAGAAGCATGGGCCAGATAAGCTAAATTCTTGAGGATGCATCTTTTTTGCAAGGATAGTTTTTTTTAACATAGGGCCTTGTGTATGCTGGCAAATGCTTTGTCACTGAGCTATATGCCCAGCCTTCAAGGATGAATTGGAGATAGCCAGATGAATCATACTGAGAAGAGATATCGGGAATATTACCATATTTAAAAAAAATTCCTCCTCCAAGAAAGTAAGATGCAAAATGTTAACTTCTAATTTATAAAGTTGAAGCCTAAGGTAAAAAAGATGAAAGTAATACCACAGTTAGAATGGATGACCAGACTATTGCAGCATAATGCATTTTTCTAGGAAAATAGAAGTTTAAATACAAGTTGACATGTAAGATGGGAAAGAAGAAATGATCTATAAGGCCTTATTACTACTTAGTCTTGAACTTTATAATTCAATCAAATAGAAATTTTAAAATAATGGCTAGGACAGTATGATCTTAACCTTGGTGTTCTGCCTGAAAACCATGAAAAGCAGTGATGTCATTTGTTAGATAAAAGTCTGGGGACAATTCTTTGTGCTTTTCAAAACAGCATTTTCCGCATTATCTGTTTCTTAGGTGGGAGAAAGAGCACATGAATAGGAGAAATTTTAACATAGCTGCCTATATATAGGCAGTTACTCGCCTCTCGGAATAGAGTAGCAAATACAGCAAGCACTCTCTGATCTCATGTCACTGTTCAGTGCCCCGTTAGGTGACAGTGTCCTATCAGATGTCTCAGGTTAGGATGATGATGTATAGCATCAAGAGAAGGTGCCCAAGGCTTTGGGATTTGAGGCAGCTCAGGTAAGGACATCTCTGAACTTGACCAGCAGAACTCTGGTTTTGTGTAGTCATAGCCATCTTGATATATTGAATTTTATATATATATACATTATTTAAGTAATACACATTCGTGGTAGACTTGCTTCTTTAAAGAAATAGAAATAAAGAAATAAAGAAATGAATAAATGTCAACAATTCCAAATCCCAACAGTCAGAAATAGCCAATGTTGACCTTTTTCTAGCCATAGTACTTTTAAAAATGCATATGCGTGTGTGTGTTTGTATGTACGTGTGCGTGTGTGTGTTTGCGTGCTCGTGGGCTGGGGATTTAGCCCAAGGCCTCGTGCATGCTAAGCATGCTGTTTACCACTGAGCCACACCCCTACGCCTAAAATGTAATTTTACACGTTAGACATCTATGTTTTAATCTTAATATTTTTCTCATTTTGTGTACAAAAATGTTTATACTGAGTACTTTCATAAACACTGAATACACATATCTGAGTTTTTTTAAACAAGCATAAGTTCTATTAGTTTATTTTCTTGCCTGATTTGAAAAAGTTATTACAACCTTGGTTTCCTTTGACTCGACCTTGGGACCACTTGTGAGAAAGATAATGCCCACTGATCCTTCTCGTTAGTTCTTAGCTGTTAGCTGGTGTATGCTGCATTTTGAACTAATTATAGTTGACAAGTTTTTATTACCATGTGAAATTTGTCTTTTATTTTTTTTTTTTTAAGAAACTGTACAAAACTCTGAGTGAAGTCAAACTAGAAGTGGAGACTGTAATCAAAACAGGTCGGCACATTGTCCAGAAGCAGCAAACCGACAACCCCAAAGGCATGGATGAGCAGCTGACCTCCCTGAAGGTCCTTTACAATGAGCTGGGTGCACAGGTGGGGACGGCAGGGCCGCAGTCAGTCAGTCAGTCTGTCTGTCTGTCTGTGTGTCTCCCTCCTCTCTCTGCCTCTCTCCCTCCCTCCCTCTTTCTGTCTCTCTCTCCCTCTCCGTCTCTCTGTCTCTCTCACTTTCTCTCTCGTTTCTAGCTATTTTTTTGGTGCTAGGGATTGAACCCTCTGCCTTGTATTTGCTAAGCACGTGCTCTACCATGGAACTACAACTCCAACCTTCTCCTCTATTTTAAATTTCACCTCCTAGAAAATGCATGTTAGAAATTTATGGCATGAATTCTTGTTCCAGTCATGATTGCTACATTTCTTTAAATGGATGCATTAAGATTGTAATGATTGATATTTATATAGAAATTTAATATTTTAATCCAGATTAATATTTACACCTTCGATGGCTACCAACATTTCATAAATTCTTTTCAGGAAACTCTACAAATAAGGTACCTTATGTAAACTCAAGTTCTAGATACTTGGATTTCTAACTTGAATATCGTATTGAGGGATGTTGAAATATGAGGACTGTAGTGGATATTATTTGACGGGAAGTTCATATTCGTCTATCAGGATTTGAAAACCTTCCGAGCAGCACCCATAGTCTGGGCATTTTGGTGACTCCAGGTGGGCGTGGCAGGGCCATTTACTGTGAGTGACTGTCACAGCCGGCGTCTTGTCCTCTCATTGAGAATCTTTGCCATGAACCCAGGAGGGTGAAAGAACACGCGGAAGGTCAGCCTTCTTGGCAGTCCTGAAAAACTCTTAGGTAGAGTTTTGGATCCTTCTTTTAAAGGAACTTGGAAGTTTTTGCATAATCCCAGAGAAAAATAGCTGAGATTTTGTTACCAATTTAAAATTAGTGAAACCAAACAGTCCATACTTTCTCTAGGCGATTTTGACTTCCCCTGTGCAAGGTTTCTGTTGTGGTGTGTTATGTTTTGATGCACGGTGCATCCGGAACACATATCTTACAGCTTGCTTTTGTATCATATAGTTGAGGTTATTTGTTGCATATTCACTGGCTGGGCATTGTATGGACAAGGGTGGATTTGCTGGTTTTTGCATTCATTCTGTAATTGTGACCATGGTTTTAGCATCGATTAATTTTCTCACTCGACATAATTGTGACTTTACTGGTTGTCAGGAGTTATATAGGCATGAGGGATCTTGAAGTAAGCTGTCATATTATCTAACGGAATTTTGGAGAGTTGAAGGGGAAATCACATAGCTACATGAATTGATTTCCGATTGTCCAGCTGAAGTGTTCTGAAGGAACATGTGTGATGCTTTCAGGGTACGGCTAAAAGAGGACTTGGTCCAGCCTTGGGTTAGGAAAGCCTCCCCAGGAAGTGGTGAACGAGCTGAGATTTGAAGAACGGGTAAGAGTCATCAGGGTAGAAGCAGAGGAGGGGCTTTGGAGTCTCCTGGAGCAGTGCGTGGGAAGGATCTGTGGTATCGTAGTGCGTTGGTGTGGAGGGGGTAGGGAAGAGACAAAGAGACAGAGAGAGACAGAGCCAGCCAGTGTGGGGAACATGGTGTCAGGAAGATGGGACGAGACATTCCTTGCAGGGGTCATAGAGTTTGTGTTTAAATCTCTGTGTTACGAACAATAAGTAGCTATTACAGGATATTTTTTTAGTAGAAGGGTGATATGCCCTGACATGTGTTTTTAAACTGTCCTTCACTGCAGTTTGGAGACTGAATTGGAGAGAAACAAGGGTGGATGTGTGGAGACCAGCGAGGAAGTCCTGGTACTCAGTGATATATGATGGTGACTTGAAGTAGGGTAGACAGTGGAGATGGAGCGGGCTATGCCAGACATACGCAGGAAGTGGGACCAATAGTAAACACCTCGTGATGGGCTAGCTATGGGGCGGAGCAGTGGGAGAGATGGGGTCTGACTCCGGGGCTTTCGGCTTGATTACATGGATGCTCCTGGTGCCAGCACTGGAATAATGGGGTGCTGGAGGGAAAGGCAGAGGCATGCGGCAACCATACGAACACAGTGGATATGTTGCCATTTTAAGCACCTTAGAGGGAATTAATTGAAAATGTCTGCTACTCACATGCTTGTTCAGGTCGAGAGAAGAGATGATTTTATGAGTCATTGACCTAGAGGTGGTGATTAAAATTTTCAGGAAAGGTGAGATTGTTTAGGGAGAGGATATAGCGCAAAGAGAAGAGAGCTCTGACTGTGTCTTAGGAATTACATCATTTAGCAAGAGATTTGAGAAAGATGAGCTTATAAAAGAAACTAAAATAAGCAGCAAGAAATGGTAGGCATACCAAGAAAATGTGAAGTCTGGCAAGGCAGGGGAAGGTGGTATTTTGAAACGAGTATAAACATCTGAGTATTATCAACAGTTAAATATGATGACCACATAGACGTGCCCCTTAAATCTTTTGCCATTGGGCTTATTACTGAACTTAGCAAGAACAATTTTCTGTGGCGCGAGAAAGGTACAAGCTAGAATGGCATGGTTTCAGGTATGTGTGAGAGATGAGGAAATAGAACCAGCCCTATAAGTAAATGGTTTTGAGGATTTGTATGGGAAAAGTGGAGAGATCTTCAGAGGTGGTGGGGTCAGAGAAGGGACTTATTTTTAATTTTTTTTTTTTTTTTTTAGGGTGAGAGGAGAGTGATGGAATAAGTTATGGAAATAATGCTCTTGGGAAGGAACGGTTGACTAAAAGGGAGAAGGGATAAATGGTTAGGTTAAAAATTTACAGCTTCATGTGGCCTAATTCAATATGCAGTGTGTCCTAAAGTGTACTGATTAGACTGAGAAAGGTGTAAATCATTATCAGATGAACCATAAATTATTTTCCTCTGGGTTGGCATTAAATTTTTAATGCCAAATCTTTGTTGGCATTAAATTTTGTGATGATCGTGTAGTTGTCTGGACATGTCAAAGTCTGATAAGTATCATTCGAATACATAATACCTTTTAATATAGTACAGTTGTTTGTATCATATCTCGTGTGCAGAGGTGCTATTAATTTAGAGTGTTGAATTTTAATTAAACTATGTGACAAAAATATTTCACTCTTAAGGAGTTTACTAACAATCAATCCTTGAGGTATGAAAGAATAAAATTGAACCGAGGGGGCCAGAAAAACCAAGTGTAGTCCTGTGTTACTTATTAACAAAAGTTGATCTGTGTGTTCTTCTATATCATGTAAGGAAGTTCCATTTCATATGCTGGGATGGCTCATCACTCTTCTCCTTGGGTGCTGCCACCGTATGTATGCGCTCATCAGAATAAGAAATCACTTTGTTTAGGTACTGAGTTGTGATATCTCTTAAGGTGGCATCTTGTCAACTTTATGTTGTGAATGGTAGCTCTTAGTTTGAGAAGACCATCGTATAGTGTAAAGGGTTAGACTTGCCTAATCCAATGGCTATGCCACTTTTTTTTTTGGACATTAGGGAAGAACTTTTTTTTTTAATTAGTACATATTCGCAGTTCATAATGAATACAGTTATCAGGAGGAGTTGGTACATGTGTACAATACATTCTTATTTTCATCCCCTACCCTTCCTGTCCCTCCCCACTCCCTCCAACTCTTGGTCCCTTTCCCATTTGCAAAAACTACTTTCCTCATCATTTTTCCCCCTTCAACTCTTTTGTTTTCATTCTCTTTCCCTCTCAGTCCCTCCATCTCTCTTTTTTTTTTTTCTTTGTGGGTACTGGGGGTTGACCTCAGGACCTCGCACGCCAGCAGGCGCCCGTGCCGCTGAGCGGTATCACTGGCCCTTTTTTCCTTTATGTGGGTTCCAGGAGTCGAACTCAGGACCTTGCGCTTGCCAGGCAGGCGCTTACGCCGCTGAGCTATCTCACCGGCCCTCCCTCCATCTCTTGTGCCCCCATCCATTTGAATAAGATCTCTCTACTTCCTATTTATCTATTTTCTATTTTGCCCCCCTGTCTCTCTTTCTCTCTGTCGTTCTGTCTCCCTTGCTTCTTGTATTAGAGAAACCATGCAATATTTAAGCTTGTGTGTCCAACTTATTTAATATTGTGTTCTCAGGTTGCATCCATTTGTCTATAAATGCCCCAAGTTTATCTTTCTCTACAGCAGAGTACTCCATCGTGTACAGATACCACATTTTCTTTATCCCTTCATCTGTTGATGGGCACATATGCCATTTCTGAGGTTGGGCTGTTTAAATTTTGCTGCTATGAACATGAGCATCCATGTACCCTTGTAAGCTATGCTACTCTTGTCTTGACCTTAACCTCTTTAAGTTTCACTTTCCTCGTGTGAAGCAGAAAGAGCAGCAGGCTTATCACAGGGGCTGCTGTGGATTGTATTATGTAACACACATATGAGGTGTGATTAAAGAATGCAGTGGGTGTTTAAATTACAAATTAAAATTATTACAGCAAAAGATACATTGCCATTAACATTTTTTTAGCACACCGCGGAAGTTCAATTCATTTTGCTCTTGATCAACAGTAAGAACAAAACAGTAATAAGATTTATGTTGCATAGTCGTGTACTGTGTTTTAAGTTGTGTGATTCATTGTAAAACATAGATTGCTGTAATAGAGTACGTTTTCTTAAAGGGAGTCCTTCCTTGAGGTGATTCTAGGCCAGTGATAACGCAGGCTAATTACTGATCGTTTAACTTGGTTGGAAGCGCAGTGCCAGTCCTTCGTGTGTGTGTTTTCTCCTTTAGTTCTCATAACAGCTCCATGAAGGCCGTGCCTCTCCTGGGGACAGGATGTGAGCGGTGGGGCTGGGATTGCAACTCAGGGTGCTTAGCACCCAACCACCATGGTGTAGTGACTCCCTGTAGACTTGCAGGACCGGAGGGGGATTCTGAGGTGCTGCAGATGTGGGCTGTGCATGTCTCGGGGTGAAACACGGATCAATTTGTATGTTTAGTTGGAGCTCTGATTCCCATTCATGTTCGTTCGCATCTCAGTCTCACCTCCTCTCAACCTACAGGTGACAGAAGGAAAGCAGGACCTGGAAAGAGCATCTCAGCTGGCCCGGAAGGTGAAGAAGGAGGCCACCTCTCTCTCCGAGTGGCTCTCTGCGACAGAGGCTGAGTTGGTGCAGAAGTCGGCGTCAGAAGGTGTGCTCGGTGACTTGGACACGGAAATCTCCTGGGCGAAGGTGAGTGGCAGTTCAGGTGGCCTCCAGCATCATGGCTGTGTGGCTGCAACGTTTGCCCAGGGCAATCTGGGTAGACACTTTTCCCTCCATTTCATATTAGACAACGCCTTTTCTTTGTTCCATTATTTTTTCCATTTCTCTGTCCTAGAACATTTTAAAAGCAACCATTTTAATATATTTTTATCTGGATTCCAAAACCATTAGACTCGCCTGGAACATCAAGGTCTTTGTAAGCATGATTGCTTATGGGGTACTTGAAAACATTTTTTAATCAGCCACTTTCAAAATCTATGACAGTTTGTCGGTATTCAGTCTTTACAAAGCATTGTGCTGATTTTAATTCTTCTTTAATAGTTTTTGTACCGATAACTAATCTTTCTTTCACAAACCAACTCATGCAAAGAACATAAGGACAGAACTTTTGAAAATCAATGCAAGAGTTCTCTTTAGCTATATAGTTACTTTGAAATTGCAGAGATTAGAGGGTTGATTTGGGAATTCTTTCTTCTGAGGCAGACAAAGCCCACAAGGGAGTTCTTTCCCCAGTGCATGCCGTTTTCCTCAATTCCTTTCCTAAGAAAGAATCAGGTATGCTAGGGAGAGTGCTGAAAATAAATGATTGGTACAGAAACTGGTGTTTATACAAAGGCTCACCTGTCTCCACTGCAGTCTCCAGAATACCTGCTGTGGAGAGCAGGTTCTGGGAGGAGCAGGCTGACACAACTGCTGCTTTCCTTGGCTGCTCTGTGGAGGTGACGCTGGGGAGAGTCAGGATATTAGGCACTAGAAAGGATAGGCTCAGTTTAGGAAACTAATTCACGAAAGGTGTGAATATACCATGAGTTCCGTGAATAACAGGAGGTGGAGAGAGGGCTATAAGAAGGAAATGAGGTCCGGTGAGATAGCTCAGTGGCATAAGCACCTGCCTGGCAAGCGCGAGGTCCTGAGTTCGACTCCCAGAACGCACATAAAGGAAAAAAGGGTGGGTGATATTGCTCAGCTGCACAATAAAAGTGCTTGCTGGCACTTAAAAAAAAAAAAAGGAAATGAACAAGATCGCAGGTCCTCGGTGTATTGTGCATGAGTGCAAAACAAAAGAACCATACTGTTTTCCTTAAATTCAAGTTTTTCCGGGAGTATTATCTTCTTTGTACAGTAGTACACTTTAAAGCCATTATTTTCTTGTTAGTAACATGATGTACTGTGCAGTGTATTCTCCCCTTTTGCACTGGGGACACGTTCCATATATCATACTTTTTCCTGCACTTACGTACACAGCTGTAACATTTTTATTTGTATATGTTTGGTGTTTGTAATGATTACATTAATTGTGGGAGGTGGTACATGCATGTAACATATCCTAGGTCATTAAATTCCCTTTGTTCTCCCCTTCTTCTACCTCCCTTCATCTCTGGTTCCCCTTCCTGTTTGTAGAAGATTTATCTCCTTATTTCATATTCTGTCTTTTAATTATTTATTTAAATTATTTAATTAACTCTTTAAATTATTTATATTTTGGGTTTTTCATGTAAGAGAAACCATGTGATATTTATGCTTGTACGTAGGATTTATTTCATTTAACATTATGGTCTCAAGATGCATCCATTTTTCTACATAAGACTCAAATGTATCATTGTTTATGGCAAGTATGGTACTCCATTGTATAAATACAGAACATTTTGTGTATCTGTTCATCTGTTGATGGACGTGTAGTTTGCTTCCAAGATTTAGCTGTTATGAATTGTGCTGCTATAAACATGCATATGCACATGTTACTGTAATATGATGTCTTCAATTCTTTTGGGAAAATACCTAGAAAGCGAATAGTTGGGTTTAATGGGATTTCAATTTTCAATTTTTTGAGGAAGCTCCATAATGATTTCCTTAGTGGTTTATGAGTTTACATTCTTACCAACAATGTAGAAAGGTTCCTTTTCCCCACAGCCTTGCCAGCATTTGTTATTATTTGATTTCTTTCTTTTTTTTTTTTGTGGGTACCGGGGGGACGACCTCAGGACCTCACGCGCCAGCAGGCGCCCGTGCCGCTGAGCGATATCACCGGCCCCTTTTTCGTATGTGGGTTCCGGGAGTCGAACACGGGCCTTCGCGCTTGCAAGGCAGGCACTTAAGCCGCTGAGCCGTCTCACCGGCCCATTATTTGATTTCTTGATGATGGCCATTCTTTCTGGAGTAAGGTGGAATATCAGTGTTGTTTTAATTTGCATTTCTTTTGTGGCCAATGATGTTGAACATTTTTTAGCCATTTGTACTTCTTCTGAGAAGTATCTATTCATTTCAGTTGACCATTTTTTAATTTGGTTCCTTATTTTTTTGGGGGGGTCTAAGTTTTTTGAGTTCTTTTTTTTTTTTTTTAGTGTGGGTGCTGGGAGTCGACCTCAGGACCTCGCGCTTGCCAGTGAGCACTTGTGCTGCTGAGCCATATCACCAGCCCGTTTTTTCCTTTATGTGGGTTCCAGGAGTTGAACTCAGGACCTCGTGCTTGCCAGGCAGGCACTTACACTGCTGAGCCATCTCACCGACCCTTGAGTTCTTTATATATTTTAAACATTAGTCCTCTGTCTAATGAGTAGCTGGTGAATTTTTTCCCATTCTGTAGATTTTCTCTCAGTCTGTTGGCTGTTTCCTTTGCTATGCAGAGCTTTTTAAATTTAATATTGTCCCATTTGCTGATTCTTGATGTTATTTCTTGTGCAATTGGTGTTCTGTTCAGAAGTCTTTACCTACGCCTACATCTTCCAGAGTTTTTCCTATATCTTCCAGCAGATTTTTTTATTTTAACATTTAGATCTTTGATCCATTTTGATCTTATTTTATTACATGGTGAGAGATATGGGACTAGATTCAATCTTCTGAATGTGTGTAACCAGTTTTCCCAGCACCATTTGTTGAAGAGTCTATCTTTCTTCATATATATATGGTTTTGTTTTGTCTTGTTTTTATTGATTTTTGTTTTGCTTTTTTGAGACAGAGTATACTATGTAGTTGAGGCTGGCCTTGAACTATGTAGCCCAGGCTGGCCTCAAACTTACAGTGATCTCCTGCCTCAGCCTCCCAAGTGCTGGGATTACAGGTGTGTACCACCATGCTTGGCTTTCCTTTTTCACCATGCCTGTATAGTTTTTGCACCTTTGTAAAGATTAGGCGACTGAATGTGCCTGTGGTTTTTCTGCTTTATCTGTTCTGTTCCATTGATCCACATGTCTGTTTTCGTCCCTGTACCGTTATTTTTATTACATAATTTCAAATCCAGGATTGTGATGCCTCCTGCTTTGTTCTTGTTGCCCAGGATTGCTTTTGCTATTCTGGGTCTCCTGTGATTCCATATAAATTTTTGGATTATTTTTTCTAGTTCTGTGAGGAATGCTGTTGATATTTTGATTGGGGTTGGATTAAATCTGTATAGTATCAGTTTTGGTAGTATGGTCATTTGATAATATTGGTTCTGCCTGTTCAGGGGTTGGGGATATTTTTCCATTTTCTAATGTCTTCTTCAATCCCCTTTTTTACTATAGTTTTCATTATAGAGGTCTTTCACTTTCTAGGTTAGGTTAATTTATAAATATTTAATTTTTCTTGATATTGTGAATGATACTATTTTGCTAATTTTCTTGGTGGGTTCATTATTGTTGTACAGGAACACTATTGATTTTTTTTTTTTTTTTTTTTTTGTGGGTACCGGGGGGTCGACCTCAGGACCTCACGCGCCAGCAGGCGCCCGTGCTACTGAGCGATATCACCGGCCCCTTTTTCATATGTGGGCTCTGGGAGTCAAACTCAGGCCCTCGCGCTTGCCGGGCAGGCGCTTAAGCCACTGAGCCATCTCACCGGCCCAACACTATTGATTTTTGTGTGTTGATGTGGTATCCTGTTATATTGCTGAATTCTATTACTAGTTCTAAGTGTCTTTTGGTGGAATATTTTGATCCTCTATGTAAAGGATCATGTCATCTGCGGATAACAATAATTTGAATTTTTTCTTTCCCATACATATTACTTTTATTTTTTTCTCTTGCCTGATTACTCTGGTTAAAGTTTTGAATACTGTATTCAGGAGTGGTGATAATGGACATCCTGTCTTATTCCTCATTTTAGAGGAATGACTTTCAGCTTTCCCCATTTAATATGATGTTGGAAGTAGGTTTGTCACAATGTCTTTTATCAGACTGAGATAAGGTCCTTCAGTTTTTTTTTTTTTTTTTAAATCATGAATGGCTGTTGATTTTGTCAAAGCCTTTTTCTGCATCTGTTGAGATGATCATGTGATTTTTGTCCTTGCTTCTGTTTGTTTTGTTTTGATTTTTCTTTTTCCTTTTTTTCTTTTTTGGTTTTTCGAGACAGAGTCCCATTTTGTAGTGTAGGCTGGCCTTAAATTCCTAATTTCAGGCTGCCTGGAACTCACAGTGATCCTCTTGCCTCAGCCTCCCAAGTGCTGGGTGTCCTTGCTTCTGTTCATGTGATATATGACATTTATTGATTTGTGTATATTGAACCATGCTTCCATCCCTGGGATAAAGCCTATGTGACAGTTAACTGATTGGGTCAACTTGAGTGAGAAATGCCCAACTAAACTGGATCAGCATGGTTCTGGGTGTGGGTGAATGGATTTACTGAAGACAGAAGACCCACCCTGGGTGTGAGTGACAGCAACCAATAGGCTCGCTGCCTGAATGGAATAAAAGGGAAATGAAGAAGGAAGTCTCGCTTGTTTCTTCAGAGGAGCTCCAGTCTTCACCTTCACCTTGGATGTCATCTCCGGTCTTCCAGCGCAGACCCTTTGGCCTCCTGGTAGGGACTCATCCAGGACACTACAGGGGGCTCTGGGCTTCCACTGGATCACCGGATCTCCACCACACAGACAGTCGTTTTGCACGTTGCCACACCTGACTCTGTGGATGGCCATTGAAAGCCAATCTTGTGAATTCTTACATATTTGTATATCTTGCATTAAGTCTGATTCTCTAGTAAGCACTGACTGATACAGATTTTGGTACCAGGCATGGCTCTAGAGAAACAGAATTGTAAAGATGAAATTCTGTAATGGCTTTAGGGGTTGCTGGAGTTGGCTCTCTAATTTGATGAGACCTAAAGATGCCATGGTCTCTCCTAATTCTGTGGGGAATACAGATAGTCCTTGGCGTGAACTGTTCAGAGTAATATGCAGTGTAGATCCATTTAACTATCCTAATTCACCACTTGTGAGAAGTAAGGAATTTAGCAACTCCATATATGAAACTTTTGAATATTTTTGGCAGAGTGGGAAATATAATGATGCTGGCTGGTTGCTGTTAGTACCTCTGGACAAACTAGTGAAGGAAACCAATGAGCCCAAAGCAACCATAGGAAATCTAAAATTTTCTAATTGTGAGGACAAATTAATAAAGGGAAACAAAAAGCTCTAAGATTCAAATTCCCAGCTCCAGGCACAGATGAAGAATTTAGAAGTTTCTAAGTGTGTCCTGGAAGAGAATCTCCTCTCTTTAGCTGTTGGGCCAAGATTGCAGAAATCCAAACATAGATCCTCATAATTCGATTGGGTCAAATACAGCGTTAGTTTAATGCTCAGCCTCAAATGGTATCTGAAGTAGGGGTGAGGGCACTGATTAGAAAAAAATGGGCAAGGGTTTTAAAAATATTTGTATCCCATGTAAATATTCACCAAAAAGTGGTCTCAGAGAAGAGGACTTTAACCATCAAGTGGATAGGATGACTCGTTCTGTAGATAGGGGTCAACCTCTTCAGCCACCCCTGTCATTGCCCAGTGGGCTCATGAACAGAGTGGCCATGGTGGCAAGGATGGAGGTTGTGCGTGGACTCCCACTCACCAAGGTTGATCTGGCTACAGCCACACTCAGTGCCCAATGACATTGACAGCAGCAGAGACGAACACGGACTCCCTGATATGGCACCATTCCCTGGAGTAATCAGCCTGCCACCCTGTGGTAAGTTGGTTATATTGGACTCCTTCCGTCATGGAAGGGACAGCATTTTGTCCTTACTGGCATAGACACTTATTCTGGATATGGATTTGCCTTCCCTGCACGTAATGCTTCTGCCAAAACTGTCATCGTGGACTTACAGAATGCCTTCTGCACCATCATGGAATGCCACACAGCACTGCCCCTGACCAAGGAACACATTTTACAGCTAAGGAAGTGAGGCAGTGGGCTCACCTTATGGAATTCACTGGTCTTGACATGTTCCATCCAGAAGCAGCTGGATTGACAGGAAGGTGGAATGGTCTTTTGGAGACACAAGCTAGGTGGCAGTGGCTTGGAGGATTGGAGCGAGGTGTTTCAAAAGGCTGTGTATGCTTTGAATCAGCTGTGTATCCCATAGCCAGGATTCACAGATCCAGGAATGAAGGGGTGCAAGTGGGACTGGTACCACTCATCATTAGCCCTAGTGATCCACTAGGAAAACTTTTGCTTCCTGTTCCTGCAACTTTATGCTCTGCTGACTTAGAAGTTTTTGTTCCAGAGGGGGGAAGACTTGTACAGGAAGCACAACAATGTTACCATTAACTGGAAGCTAAGACTTCCCCATGGTCGTTTTGGTCCCCTCATGGCTCTGAGTAAACAAGCTAAAAAGGGAGTTACAGTGTTGGCAGGGGCGATTGACTGTCTTACTTTTTCTCTGGTTGCTGAGATAAAATACCCATACCCAACGTTAAGGAAGGAAAGCTTTATTTAGCTCACAGTTTGTGGAGGTTTCAATCCTTAATTGGCTGGCTCCAGGGCAGGGTGGCGTGGCAGAGGGGCAATAGTTCAAGGCAGCAGAAGACAGCAAAAGCAACAAGAACAAAAGGGGAGGGAGGAAGTAAGCCTCTTTCTCTCCCTTATATTGTTTCTGGTCTACCAGGATTAGGGCAGTGCCAATCCAATCAGTGGACTGATCCAGCAATCACTCACCCTTAATCCCCCTTAATCCCAGCATTGAACCACCAATCAATCACACATTCTAGATTCAGCCATCTCCAAAAAAGGCCCATCTAAAACTGCATGAGGCTTTGGGGGGACATTTAGACCCAAACCATAACACTGACCCAGATATCAAGGGGAAGTTGGACTATTACTCCACAATGGAGGAAAGGATGAATATACTTGGAGTGCAGTCACCCTGGGGTGCCTCTTAGTGTTAGCATGCCCTGTTATTAAGGTCAGTGGAAACTACAACAATCCAATCCAGGCAGAGTGACAAATGATCCAGAACCTCCAGGAATGAGGTTTGGGTCACCCCACCAGAGAAAGAACCAAGACCTGCTGAGGTGCTTGCTGAAGGCCAGGGGAATACAGAATGAGTAGTTGAAGAAGGTAGTTCTAAACACCAATTATGACCTTGTGATCAGCTACAGAAACAGGGATTGTAATTGTAATAGTTCTCTCCTAAAATGCTTCCTATATAATACGTTGATAGAATTAATATTGGTTTTTCAGTATTGTTAAACCTATGTTGTAAGGTTCGTGTTATGCAGTGTGCATCATCCAAAGAAAACTTGCCTTCTACTCTGGGGGAGAATTAGTGCATTGCCATTTGGAAGCAGGATAGTTGTAATATGTAGGGTGTAATTATGAATTTGTCTTTTTATCTGGGAACTGTGGTTTAAGGAAATGTGTCTGGTTGTCAGATTGACAAGGGGTGGATTGTGATAGTTAGTGATTGTGTCAACTTGAGTGAGAAATGCCCAACTAAACTGGATCAGCACAGTTCTGGGTGTGGGTGAATGGATTTACTGAAGACAGAAGACCCACCTGGGTGTGAGTGATATCAACCAATAGGCTCGCTGCCTGAATGCAATAAAAGGGAAATGAAGGAGGGCTCACTTGTTTCTTCAGAGGAGCTCCAGTCTTCACCTTCACCTTGGATGTTATTTCTTGGCTTCCCTCGAAGACCCTTCAGCCTTCCATCGCAGACCCTTTGATCTACTGACAGGGACTCCCACGGGACACTACAGTGAGCTCCAGGCCTTCGATTGGCTCCTTCGGATCTCCAGCGCACAGACAGTCCTTTTGCACTTTTCTACACCTGACTCTGTGGGCAGCTATTGTAAGCCAATCTTGTAAATCCTTATATATTGTATATCCTGCATTAAATCTGTTTCTCTACTAAACAGTGACTGGTACAGTCTACTTAGTTATGACATATGATCTTTTTAATGATTTCTTGCATTCTCTTTGCCAGGATCTTGTTGAGGATTTTTGCATCTATGTTTATTAAAAGGATTGGCCTGTAGGTTTCTTTTTCAGTTGGGTCTTTGTTTGATTTTGGAATCAAGGTAATGCTGGCATCCTAGAATGAGTTTGGAAGCACACCTTCCCTCTCAATTACATTGTAGACTTTGAGGACTATTGGTGTTAGATCTTCCCTGAAATTCTTGTAGAATTCACTGGTGAATCTGGAAGGTCCTGGGTTTTCCATAGTTGGTAGGTTTTTTATAACTGCCTCAGTTTTTATTACTGCCTGTTATTGTGGCATTCAAAGTTTTTATATCTTTTGATTCAGTTTTGGTAATGGATATGTGTCTAGGAATCTATCCATTTCTTCTAGACTCTCCAATTCTCCAATTTATTGGATTATAAGTTTTTGAAGTAGTTACTAATATTCTGGATTTTCATTGTGTCTGTTGTTATTTTACTTTTTTTTTTGTTTGTTTGTTTGTTTGTTTTTGAGATTTGGTTTCTCTAAGTAGTTCAGGCTGGCCTTGAACTCACCATGTAGCCCAGGTTGGCCTTAAACTTGTAGAAATTCTCCTGGCTCAGCCTTCAGAGTGGTGGGATTGCACCACCATACCTGGCTTTCTTTTTTTTTTTTTTTTCACTTCTAATTTCATTGGTATAGGTCTTTTCTTCCCTCCTTTTGGTAACAGATATGACTTTTTCAGTGTGAAGCATAACCACAAAATTAGCACAAATGGTCTTTCCTTTTTTTACAGTTCCTTTCTTAACAGTGGTCTCAGCAACCGCAGCATACAATTTTTTTTCTTTCTTTCTTTTCACTTCAAACAAGCATTTTACAGCTTCCCTTGGGTTTCTGAATTGCTAGAATTACAATTTGCCCTTTGGACCCATTATTAAGTAAAATAAAGTTTATTTGGACTCACGGCACTGTGATGCAGCCCCGGGATCTAATAACCCTGACTGCCATGAAATAATGACTGGGTGCATAGGGTTTACACCTCGAATATACCAGACAGAGGAATGATCCAGCCCTGGCAGGGAGGAGCAGGAGGACATGGGATTCCATTGTGCTTATCAGAGTAGTGTACAATTTAAAGCTTCTAAACTGTTTATTTATTAAATTTTACATTCAGTATTTTTGGGCTGTGGTTGAATGGCATTAACTGAAGCTGTGGATAATGGGGAATTACTCTCAAGCTAGTTGAATGAAATTTCCCCAGTGTGATATAAGAAAAGGAACAAAAATCACACATAATCAAAGGCTACGGTTTAATCTTTTTAAGCACATTTTAACACACATAGCCACAGGCATCTATTTGAAAAGGAATTATATTGTACCTAGTGTTTCATGTTCTTCTTTTAAAAACTATTATCTTCTATGGTTTCCTTTACCTGTAAGTATTTTTGCATTACATTTTAGTGATATACATAGTATTTCATTCATTTTAATTTTTATTGTTCCATGTCCATTTAAAGTACTTCCAGTTTCCACTGTTTTAAATTGTTGTAAATTTATTGTAGAGGATAAATTATTAGCCTTTACTGGATCAAGGGGTATATCCATTTTAAAGTTTAGCACATGTTCAGAAATGCTGTATGTACCACCTGGAAATGAGAATTTCTTCTTGCTTGTTTTAACCACAACTTGGACAAAGGTAGGCAAACATCATGTTTTGGTCATTTAATTAGAGAATTTTCCATAAGCTTAGAGGCCACCTGCAACTCTTTTGAGAAAATTAGTGTAATTCAGACCATTTTTTTACTCACAGATTGTCTTTTAATTTAGAGCTGTTGTCCAATTATTAAAGCATATTATAGTGTGTATTATTAAAAATTTTTTTTGCAACTGCACTTTCCTTTCTGTCCTGTGTTTTTTAAAAGAAATTTTATTGAAGAATGAAATCCTTCTTCATTTTTTCTGCCTTTAGTGTTCAGAAAGGCCAGCTTTACTCCAACATTGTATAATTATTATAGTTCCTTCAAGCTTCTTCACAGTTTCATCTTTTTACCTTTCTCTTTAATTGTTAGGCAGTTTATTTTGCTGTAAATCATAAGCTAAGGTGCTAAACATTTTCCCAAATAGTTGAGCCCTATCTATTAAGGAAATAATCATTTCCCACACTAATTTGACACACCAAATGCGTATATTCTTATTTATCTGTCACTTTTCTTTGTTTTCTTCTCCTCTGATCTGATCCTTTAAAACATGCCAATTCTTCAGCTGTTTAACTATGCAGTTCTACATGTAATGTGTTTTTATTATAATTAAGGGGTTCCTTGTCTTTATGCTTCTTTTTGATAAATATTCACAAGAACTTTAGTATTATTCTCAATTTCTTAAGAATTCTGTTAGAAATTTTGAATTGCTTCATATTTATAGATTTTTCTGGAGGGGAATTGACATCTTTTCAGTGTTTTTATTAACATGGTATGTTTCATTTTCTCCCCAATTTTTCACATCCTTACATTGCGTTTTGAAGTTTTTCTTCATAAACATTATGTATATGTGCAAGAAAGTTATTTCTACATATTTATTTTATCGCTATGTGAATGTATAAGTTTTCTGTTTTATTAATTACTTATGGTTAGTATGTAAGTGGTATTAAATATTGTATATTTAATATTTGATCATCTATCTCTGTACTCATTCATTTTGGAAAGTTGATACTCATCATTTATTTAAAGTAAAGACTGCAAATAATAAGCTTTTCTCTCAAGGAATTTCACATTCCTAAATTTCTACTTAATTTTGTTATAGATTTGAAATAATGAAGATGGAATATATAAATCACATAGCACATTCTCTTCACTGGAATGAAATAAACATCAGTGTGAAATATAATCACTCATCTTTTTAACATTCTGACTTCAGATTTAGGAAAAATGCATATTCCACAGCACTTTAGTGCTTTTGCACTCAAAGTTTATGTAAAATTATTTTTAATGTAAAGCCTAAATGGCATTTTCATATTAGAACTTAAGTAATATTTTTATTTCACAGTTTAAGTATCATTTTGAGCATATATTCTTTATTATGAAATCTATTAGCATAGTGTGTATGCTATTTAAATTTTATTACTTGTGGATAATTCTTTCTCCTAGTTCATACAGCGTGTTCCAGTCATTTGGTAAATAACTCTGGAAGGAATGCCTGTGTTTTAACTGCAGAGAGCGTGGGTGCTGCCTCCCCCCATCCCCTCCCCCTCCCCCTTCCCTTCCCCTCCCCTCCCCCCTTTTCCTTCTCCTCCCCCTTCTTTTCTCCTTGCTGGGGAAGAATACATGAAAGAAATACTTGAGTGCACCCATAAGTATTCTAGTAATTGACATGGTCAAGTGCCTGTTTAAATCTCAACTCACTTGTGAATTTGCAGTTTGTCTGCTTTCCAAAATATGACTGAAATATGTTCACATGCCAACTTGAGCTCCTTAAAATATGTACTTGATTTAAATATTATTTTAAAAAGTGCGACAGTTCAAAAATGGCACAAGGTGTTGCTATTTGACTGAAAGAATTTTGTGACTTCCAACACTGTGAATGTACACTTGGCCTGGTCAAACTTAAAATTATATCAGTCTAATTATCTCATACCATTCTGTTACCGTTGCCTGTTATGACAGTTTTAAGACCAAAGACTGGTTAGTTCTCCTGTGATTTTCTTAATATAAAATATGTTTTGTAATGTTGGTATGCTGAACTCTATATTAAGTAACCTAGATATAGGATAGACTCTTTTCAAGTAATTATTCTACACCCAATAATTTCCTCTCCTAATCTAAAAGATAACTTTATTTTTAAAAACTTTTTTATTGATTTAATTTTTTTATTTTTTTATTTTTGGAGACAGGGTCTCGCTATGTAGTTCAGGCTAGCTTGGACTCACTATGTAGGCCAGCTGGCCTGAAACTCATGATGATCCTCCTGCCTCAGCCTCCCAAGTCCTGGGATTACAGGCATGTGCCACCACGCCTGGCTAGAAAATAAATTTATTATGAATAATTTAGAATTATCATTTCTCACATCCTTTTGCTTTGCTAATGTGTGTTAAGTTAAGGAGCTGTTATAACCTTTGAAATATTACATATTATCTAGAAAGTCATTGGACTACTGGGCATGTGTACAAGAAAAGCTTTTAAAAAATAAGATGAAGTACATACATTTTATAATTCCCGAAAGATCAAGTGGGTCTTGGTGTTATTTTTTAGAATGTTCTGAAGGATCTGGAAAAGAGAAAAGCTGACTTAAACGCCATCACAGAGAGCAGTGCTGCGCTCCAGAACTTGATCGTGGGCAGCGAGCCTGTGTTAGAAGAGAGGCTGTGTGTCCTCAATGCTGGGTGGAGTCGAGTTCGCACCTGGACCGAGGATTGGTGCAATACTTTGATGGTATGTTGCAAGAGAAATTTCATCGTGAAATTAATTCTCTCCTTTAATTATTTTTATGTGCTTACAGTTTTGATTAGATTTCCCAATCCTTCTTTTCTGTATGTCCCAGTAATATTTTGCTTGTGAATTAATTTCACTAAAAATCCATTTTACTTTCCTAAAATAACTTGCCTTTACCTCTTAGAAAAGGTAATAATTCGAAGAAATTCACTATGTCTCTATTAAAGAATAGAATATTCATGATATACATAGAAAGTATAGTTTTTGTTTTGTAAATGTCATATAGAATTTAATTTTCATATTACTGTAAGCTATTTATATACATATGTAATTACTATAATATTCTAATAATAGTGCACTAGGTAAGAGCATAAGTTCTAGCATGTGAGTAAAAAGTGTGACTGCTAAGTGAATGACATTGGTCAAGTTACTAAAATGCTCTCTGAGCCTCAATTTTCTCATCTGTAAAATGACCATTATTGTCCATTTTACCTTGTGCAATTTTTGTAATTAATTGACCTAAACTGATCTCATATAACTATATGCAAAACAACCAATTTTAAATATTATTGTAATGATTATGATTGTTAAATGTTGTAAATATGGTAGTCTTTTGTTTATGCCATTATATTGTTATTT
The DNA here is from genome assembly GCA_028451465.1 of Erethizon dorsatum. Taxonomy (NCBI): domain Eukaryota; kingdom Metazoa; phylum Chordata; class Mammalia; order Rodentia; family Erethizontidae; genus Erethizon; species Erethizon dorsatum. Next base: position 148,741,899 of record CM051823.1, read on the forward strand.
CATGGAAATTTGACCATTTAATTTTCATAGTGGTTTCCTGTGTCTTTTATACTAAATATGAACATATGTAATCCCATTCTTTCCTCCAAAAAGGGAATGATCCTTTATAATTTATTTTTTAATTCTGACATCTCTGACAGGACTCTTATAAAATTCATAGAATTACTAGGTAATAGATGGATACAGAAGAAATTATTGTCTGTTTGAGCATTTATTGAAATCAGTGAAGATGGTCAGTCCATGAAGATCGGGGCTTAGATCTCTATCTCATAGGCTTATATATCCCAGTCCATGCCTCAGATCTGCATAAACTTAGATGAGTAATGTAATGTCTATAAGCTTCAATTTCCATGTATATTATATGTAATATATGGAATTTCCATCTATCTATATATAAAATGGGAATAAAGGAACATATCCATATCTAAGAGAGTTGTTTACTGCTGTGTACGATAATGAATATATTCTTCTTAGCTTATAGAATGTTTTTAAAAATGTTTTATATATTCTTTTTTATTGTTATGTTCATTTTTGTTATTACTGCTTTTATTTCACATTCTCTGAGCTCTTGCTTCTGTGCTTTTTAGTCTCTCCCAGATTCTCCTTTCAGGTATTACATTTCTACTTCTATTACAGTGTTTGATTTCTTTACTTTATAGGAATAAATAATTCTGGTGCTAATCACTTCTTGCTTAGTCTGTAGATCACAGTCTGAATTTTTTCATATCACTTATTAATTAATATTTTCTTTCTCCATCATCTCCCTGTATTCTAGACTAATGATGTTTCTTTTTATTAATTCTTCTATAATTTTTTAGTTTCCTTTATGTTATAAAATATCATTCCTGACGATTGCCAATTTCATCATACACCCCCCCCTTTCCGGTCAAGTTCTAACTGCTTTTATCTTTCAGGACTTTTTAAGTTTTAATCTGCTCAAGTGTTTGTTCGGTGTTCAGATCCTTTCTCTCATTTGCATTCTACGTCCTGCTCCAGGGAGCGTTACTGAGGTCTGTGCCCGTGCAGTACTAAGGGATGGCAACACTGACGAGAAAAGAGGCCCTATCCTTCAAGTGGATAGCGTCTCTTAGACAGGCAGAATCTTATTCAATTCATATTTTCATCATTTGTTAATATTATGTTCTTATTCATAATAAATGAGTTTTTAAAAATATGATTGAAGGGGACAAATGAGATCAGTTGTAATATAAGAATGTGAAATTAGAAACAAACTTGAAATTGAAAAAGAAACTTTTGTCTTTTATTCTACTTCCACTTTCTATGACATTGAGGTCTAAATCAAACAGATTTAAAATAGGCTTAGGCACAGCTGTCCATTTATTGGATTGAGATTTACTCACTACAGAAGAGCTTTGCAAGAAGGCAAAAACCCTTCTTTAAATTCAGCATACAACTTGCTCTTTGAAGGTCTTTTAAATCTCTTCTAAGATTATCATCTTAAATATTTCATGTGATTGTGTCCTTGTTTTATTAATTCCTTCGTAGAACCATCAGAACCAGCTGGAAATGTTTGATGGAAATGTTGCTCACATAAGTACCTGGCTTTATCAAGCTGAAGCGCTATTGGATGAGATTGAAAAAAAACCAGCGAGTAAACGGGAAGAAATCGTGAAGGTAGCAAACTGGAGGAATCAGTAACACTTTGGGGAGTGGGATGTTTTCCTGTTGTGTTTTCTTTGTGCAGTGCCCTCGGTTACTTGTGTCTATCTTCTTCTCTTGCTCTTGACTCATTCACATGTATTTTGTTGGGAGAAACCAAGATCTCCAGTGAGTTTTGTATGAACATCTTTCACTCTTTCATTGTGCTCAAATCTCTTACTAAGAAGAGATGTCTAGGCATCCCAGACATTTTGTTTACTTCCTTTAATTCTGTGTAAGCATCACAACTATGTTTGATTTTGCTATTTCCCGCGGGATAATTTTGTGTTTTTTTTCACAATTAGCGTCTAATATCTGAGCTGGATGACGCCAGCCTCCAGGTTGAAAATGCCCATGGTCAGGCCATGATTTTGATGAATGCACGTGGAAGCTCGAACAAGGAGCTTGTAGAACCAAAATTAGCTGAACTGGATAGAAACTTTGAAAAAGTTTCTCAACACATCGAAAGTGCCAAAGTGAGTAATTATATTTTTATAAAAAACTATTTTTCCTAGGCATGTGTCCAGTGATGGATGGTAAGACAGTATATACATAAAATTTTAAAAATTAAAATAATTTTAATCTCTTTTTTGTTTGAAGGGAACATTTGTCCTTATATATTTGTAATTGTGAATGTAGAGACAAGCCAAAGAATTACGGTTGAAACAACCCATTTGAGAAAAGGTTTCAAAGAGCCAAATGACGCTTAGAATTGGCTGTGAAATGAGACTAATTCCCAAGCTAGGCATGAATATTAGATACATAATTTTATGGTCATACTTTAATATATGTGTTTACACCACACACTTATTTTTTTGAGCTTAATGTTTACAAATGCCAAAGTTGTAAGTAACTTCACAATGTAGCCTTCATGGAGAGATGTCCTTCTTGATTTTATAAACTAAAAAAGAAGGTAGTAGATAAGAACTTTCCTTTTCTAAAAAAAGGTATTTATTTGTGCTATCTTGTTATAATCCCCCCCTCCCACCCTCCCTTTCTCTCCTTGTTTTATGAAGAGAGGAAAGGAAACATTTTACCTAGTGTTCTCAGGCACTGGCCTGAGAAGGTGTTCAGTACATGTTAAGTTTAAAAGAAGAGGGCCAGTGAGATGGCTCAGCGGCTTACGTGCTTGCCTGGCAAGCGCGAGGGCCCGAGTTTGACTCCCAGAACCCACATATGAAAAAAGGGCCGGTGATATCGCTCAGTGGCACGGGTGCCTGCTGGCGCACGAGGTCCTGAAGTCGACCCCCGGTACCCATAAAAAAAAATAAATAAATAAAAATAAAAGAAGAAAACATTTTGATGGTTTAGTTGGGGGAAAAAGCCATAGCTGACTTTCGGCTTCCAGGTCATTCAAACCAGGTGTTCATTCCGAGGAACCATAGAATTCTGAGTTTTTATGGATCTCATTTGTGCCTGTAGGGTGACATTTTTTTTTTTGACTATTCAGTTAATTCCTTGAGAGTTGTATATTGAAATTATTGAAGAAGAATGATTCTCTTTTTTGCAGGGAGTAAATATCTGATTTTGCTTTAGTGAGAAGTATCTAACGTGGTAGGCCAAATGATCTCGCTTAGCCTTATGAATATACTTACCTTATTCACAACTTACAGAAAATAAGCAAAAACTTTGCTTTAGCTTTTGCCTTCCTTAACCTTGACCATATCTCCTTATTTTCTGCCCCAAGTTCATTTTATTTTTTCATAGATTTATGAGTAATTTTTCTTAGTATAAGAAACAATGCACAAGACATAGGGATGAGGTGAGAGGAAGTATAAAGAAACAAAGTTATCATCATCCCCATAAATAACTTCTGTAAATGTTTTGAGGTATATGGCTATTTTTATTCATATGTGTGTGATAATTACGTATCAAAATATTTGTCATTTTGTATATAATTGTTTGACATGTTTTTTTTTTCTTTATGTGGGTACCAGAAGTTGAACTCAGGACCTCGTGCTTGCCAGGCAGGCGCTTATGCCGCTGAACTACCTCACTGGCCCTGACATGGTTTTTAATGGTAGTAGAATATTCCATTAGGTGATCTGTTATCATTCCCTAAGTTAATTTTCCGCTTTTATTGACCGTCTATGAATATTATATTTGTTGAAGTCATCTTATGCATATCTATTTGCTCGGCTCTTAATGTGCCCCTTCAGGTCAATTCTCAGCGTTCCTTGCAATTTTTGCAAAAATTTCTGCATACAAAGATTGTTGAATAGATGTTTCCAGTAGCCCAATAGAAAATTTATGCCAATTCCTACATCCATAATTGAGATGCAAGAATGCTAGTTTCTCATACTTAGCCAACACTAGATGTTATTTTCCTATATTTAGTTTTATTAAAATTCATCATGTTAGCAAAATTCCTAGTACACAAATGTGAAGTATTTCTATACAGACATTATTTGAAAATACTGGGTTGGGAACTGCATCTTTTTTTGAAGTTCAGGTATCAAAATCCAATGAGAGTTCTAGGGATACTTACCTGGGAAACCGTAGACTGGGGTCTCCTTGCACTCACACCTCTGTTTAGACTTCAGGAAATGGACAATTCAGAGAAGCCCAGATCAATATAATCATCACTATATGAATGAGGGAAATTAAAGTTAACTCAAGTAAATGCTAATTCCTCTTTCAGCACCTCTTCTCCAGTGAGTTATAAAGATCAAGTTGAGAATATATTTTTAGAGACCTCTTTTCCTTCGACAGTTGCTAATTGGCCAGGAAGCCACATCACACCAATGTGCGGTCACCCCTGAAGCATTCGAAGCTGCTATGCCTTTTTCTGACTTGGATAAACTAGAAAAGGACATAGAAAGTATGTTAAAAGTTGTGGAAAAACACCTGGAACACAGTGATGGCGATGAAGAGGTTCGTTCAAGGAGATTTTCAAAAACTACGGTGTTCTCAGTTTTCTTTTCGTTTAATTATATTTTTATGTCAATGCTGTTTACTTGTATAACCTTTCAAGCATAACTGAAGACATCTAAAGGTGATTTTCTGAGTGTCAGTAAGATTTTCTAAGTAATTTGTGTGATCCTTAAACACACACACACACACACACACACACAACCCATACTTTCTGACTAAAAGTAATTCTTCGGCTAATTTGGGCTTAACTAGCTTTGAGATATTTTAACTTCAAATATGAAGTATTTGAAGAGAACTGTGAATTGTTTCATCATTCAGATTAACATCTCTTGACCACTTCAGAGGTTAGTTCTCCTACTTGGCAGCCTATACTAGTAACTCTGTATTGATCTTTTCATTAATATTTTTGTTTTCAATATTCAGATGAATGAGGAGAGAGCCCAGATCGAGGAAGTTCTGCAAAGAGGAGAACAAATGTTACATCAGCCTATGGAGGATAATAAGAAAGAAAAGATCCGTTTGCAGTTGTTACTTTTGCACACAAGATACCACAAAATTAAGGTATATTGATGGGGAATATCTGCTTCATTTAAATGAATTATTCAGCTTGTGCCATTTAGATGTTTGATGTTACATTTGTCGATAGTTTAAACAAAACCAGCTGGGATATTATCTCCTCCTTTCTAATGTGTTTTACTAGAGTTTCATATTTTTGGATATGATAGAATGCAAAGAAATAGTAATGTACAATCATCTCTTCTGGATTTCTGATTTTATATGAAATGCAGAAGAAATCTATCCCTTTCAGATGTGACCTCCTTCAGTTCTATTTTTTATGTATGGAGGTCTTGGCTATGTCACCAAAATTTCTAGTTCACAAATAACTAAATTCTTGAGGCTGATACACTATGACTTATATTCCAGAACAGGATTCATTACAAGCTGCCTTTTAAATGGGGATCTTCTCAACTGTATCCCCCCACTATCTGTGATGCTGGGGGTTGAACCCAGGGCTTTCCACATGCCAAGCAAGTGCTCTACCACTGAGCTGCCTCCCAGCCCTTTTTGTTTTATTTTGAAACAAGATCTTGCTAAGTTTCCCAGGCTGGCCTCAAACTTGCAGTCCTCCTGCCTCAGCTTCCCAGGTAGCTGGGATGATAGGTGTGTGCCACCATGCCCGGCTTCCTAGCTGTATTTTAAGTGTTGCTGGTATTCCCCAGGGATCTGTCTTTGGTAGTGCCTTCTAGAACCAGTTTTATGTGATCATTTTGGAGTTTGAGATTGCAGTGTTTTTACTGCCTCTTGGATGCCTCCAGCCTCATGGGGTGCACCTTTCTGATGTGCTCCTAACTGGACCTGCCATCTCTCTCCCCGCGATCTGTGTTTCCTACTTTATTTCCTGTCTTCATAAAATACCTTAAAAATTAGCCAATATCTCCTGAAGAAACTTCAACTTCATTCTCGACTTTTGTTGTACCCCCCATGCCTTGTTCCTTGTATCATGTCATGCAGGAATTAAAACCTTCAGGCTAAGTAAAGCAGGATGTCAGTCTGAGCTTGAAGTTAGACATTATTCTGCCTATGGCTTGTGTGTTAGTGACTTTTCTTTCGTTACTGAGACAAAATATCCACCCAAAACTAAGGGAGGAAAGGTTTATTTAGCTCACAGTTTGTGGAGGTTTCAGTCCATACTTAGCTGGCTCCAAGGCAAGGTGGTATGGCTGAGAGGCAACCGTTCCTAGCGGCAGAAGACAGCAAAAGCAATAAGAGCAAAAGCGGGGCAGAGCAAGCCTCTTTTCCTCCCTTATATTGTATGTAGGCTACCCGCCCTAGGGCGGGTGGAGCACACACATCACTAATCCCAGCAATAGGCAGTGAACCAATCACAAACTAGATTCAGCTGCTTCTGAAAGCCTGCACCCCATAACTACATAAGGCTTTGGGGGGACATCCAGACACAAACCATAACAGCTTGTTACAGCAACATGGAAAAGTGACTTGACTTCTCTTAATTCATGGTAGTTCCCATAAATCAGACTTATAATATTCTTCTATTAGTTTTTGCACTGTTTCCAACTAGTTTTCTTATGTCCAGTTTTTTACTATGGCATTTCCTCCATATGCTCCTCAGAATTTTTTCCTCAAAGTTATGGCTGATTGTGTCATTCCTTTTCTTAAGAAACTTTTCAGAAAAAGATTGCAAAATATAGGAGCTTTGAGTACACAGTCTATCATTATAGTATTATACCATGGTTTAAGTCTGACCCCTGGCTACCACTTCTTCAGCCCATTGTCCCTCACCATGTAGCAAAACTGCACTGGGTTGCTTCACATTTTCCTAAACACACCATATGCTTTAGCAGTTTTAGGATCTTGCTAATTTTATTCCCATTCCCTGCAGTGGATTTTGTCTTCTTATTTACCTGAAAAATATATTATGTTTTAAGACTTTCCTCCATTATTTTACTTCTGACATCTGTCATACTTAATGCTTTTTTACTACTTTTAAATGTATCTATCTTCCTTAATACTTCTTTAAGGGTTCAGGCTTTATCTTACTCATCCTTAAGTCTTGAAATAGAAGTTATTACTAACCCAAAATAGGAATAATTTTTAGGCATTATATACACATATAAATTTGTTTTTCAAAAGTACTAATATTTACTATTAGAAGTACATTAAATGATTTCAGTAGCATTATTTATTGCAATTAATATATTTTAGTCTATTTCTTTAGGACAAATACATTATTTTTCAAATCTGTAGTTTTCAAAACCAATATTGTTCTTAACTATGAGTATTAGAATCATTTGGGGGAGCTTAAAAGATAGTAATGCCCAAATCTATCCCTCAAACCAATTAAATTTTTCAGGTTGGACCTAGATGTGGTCATTTAAAAAAATTAAAAAAACTAAAAACTTTCTAGATGATTCTATTGGTGTCTTATTGCTGCGACAAAATACCTGACACCCACAAGTTGAAGGAGGAAAGGTTTATTTTGGCTGACTGTAGAGGTTTGGTCCATGCTCAGCTGGCTCCATAGCAGGGCAGCATGGCAGAGGGGCCTGGAAGAGGAGAAACAGTCTATGGCAGAGGAGGCAGGAAGCAGCAGCCTTCCTTCTGCTTTTCCTTTTATTCCATCCATTGGGTGGTGCCATCCACATCCAGGGTGGGCCTTCCCATTATCCACACCCAGAGCTATGCAAAACCAGTCAGTAGACTAATCCAGTTATCATACTCCTTTAATCCATCTTCTCATACCCTAGACCCAGCCAGCTCTGAAATGCCCCCCTATGTGTGCATGAGGCTTTGCAGGGGGACATCTAGCTACAAGCCATACATACTGTCAATCAGAATTAGGAACCACTAGTTTACAGGACTCATTGTCTTATTTGAAATATTTGTTAAATGCCCTTTTCCTGTTTCTTTATTAGGTTATTACTATTCTCAAATATGTATGTGTTCATTATAAAATGAATATATTAACCTCTTGACATATTTGCTATATTTTCTTATTGACTTTTGTGTTTTAATTATTTTACCTTTAACATGCAGCCATTTAAAATTCTTGTTAGGCCACATTGGACTATGTTTTTCCTTTGTAATTTTCTTATTGTTGTGCTGGGGATTGATCCCAGGGCCTCATGCCTGCCAGGCATGTGTTCTAGCACTGAATGGTATCCCCAGTCCTTCCTTATAAATCTGTTTTGGGACCTAAAAAGTCCTTACCCTCAGAAAGTTGATGAATAGGTTAGTTCCAGTTTTTTCCTAAAGTTTAATAAAAACAAAACTCATTTAAATTTCTTCATCTCTTTGGAATTTAGTTTGCTGAGTAAGATGAGCCATCTCTTGTAACTCTCTCTCATTTCAGCACCAACCTGTAGTATATATGTGTTTCTGTGTTTTAACAAAATTTGTAAAAAATAAAATCACCCAGAAGTAAAGTCTAGGTCAGATTCTGAGGACATTTTTCTTCTTCTAGGCTGTTTTGATTAATCACTCTCTTGGGGAAAAAATCTATTTTGGGAGTGTAGAAAGCACATCTTGAATCACCTTGCTTTGTCTGCAAGAGTGTGAAGAGCGGAAGAGTCCCTGGCTGTCTTCATTGTCCAAATGGACAAAGAGACAGCCTTGATGAATGTGACTTTTTTTTCACATTATATTTCATTATATTTATAATGCCTACTGACCTCCCGGTTCATTCCAAAGCCTCTGGCCCGCTTGGCCTTGCAGAATGACAGGCCCTGTTATGTAACGAGGGAGCAGCACAGGATCCCTGGATTGTCATAGTTGCTAAGGTGTAAAAGTGGCTCTCAGCAGCATCCAATAGAGCAGATTGGAAACAATAGTCTGGCCCGCAGTAATATCTAGTGACACTAAAGAGGAAAAGTGCTACAGCGTTAAATGACCGAGAGACTTAATCAAGTGGTTGCATATTTGGAGCCATCCCTGGACTTGGAGAAACAGAAGAGAGTCAGCCGGATCTGGGGAATGGATGAGAAGCCACATAGGAGGGCGGGACTCAGTTGCTCTTTTACTCCTTTGGGATGATTATTCAGCCCACACAGACTTTCCTTGGGTTATTTTCTTTTTCCTTACAGTTAAGTGTAAGAACAGTTGAGCCTAATCTTGTGCTCTTCCACAAGGGTCCTATTTTGAAAAGTGAACACTTGAAAATTTAAAACAAAAATTTGTTTGCATAAAATATTTAGCATCTTTTTATTCAAAACTGGTACTTGTGTGGTTATATTATTTATTTCAGCATTCTTTTATGTTTGCTTAAAAGTAGAATTTTCTGTTTTAGACATATGCATGTATGTCTAGAAGTGCTTTCTGACTAAAATTGGAATGTGTGGCTTTAAGATAGTAAAATTAGTATTAGCAATAAGTATAATTAATCTGTCGATAAAATCAGAATACCTGTGGGCTTGCTTCAAATTTGGCTATCCAGAAATGTGAGACTCTTTCAAAATAAAATCTTTTTAAAAAATGCTGGAGAGGTAGCTCAGTGGTTGAGTACTTGATGAGTTTAACCTCCAGCATTGCAAAAAAACAAATAACAAAACTTCCTTTTATTAATTTATTTATGCTACTTAATGCCAGGCTGCAGATAAAAATTAGAATAAAGATTGTTCAAAGTTTCTGAAGCAGTGCAGGTTTAAAATATACAGAATTATAATTAAGATTCTTAACTTTGATTCACGGTCTTTAATGCCATGCACTAAACAGCCTTTTTTTTTTTTTTTCCATTTTGCTGTTAACTCATTCTGAGGATGTTTTAAAGTATATGCGTTACTTAAAAAAAAAATGTTTTCTTATAGGCAATCCCTATTCAACAGAGGAAGACAAGTCAACTTACTTCTGGGATTAGATCGTCATCTCTCCCTGAGGATTATCTGGTTGAAATTAACAAAATATTACTTACCATGGATGGTGTTGAGTTATCCCTTAATGTTCCTGAGCTAAATACCACTGTCTATGAAGATTTCTCTTTTCAGGAAGACTCTCTGAAGGTAAATCTCCAGGCATTGTATTGGAATAGCCACAGTTACTGTAGAAATGAAGCAAGACATTTATCTGAAAAACTGAAATGGTGTGCATTCTTTAAAATTTGTGCCAAGGAATTAATAATGTATATGAATAATAAAACTTTCTGGTACTCACCAAAGAACTATAACAAACAATTTTAATTTTTAAAAGTGGTTATGGATTTTTATGTATGCATGGATATTATTTGCAATATCAAACATTTTTTTTTTTTTTTTTGTGGGTACCAGGGGGTCTACCTCAGGACCTCGCACGCCAACAGGCGCCCGTGCCGCTGAGAGATATCACCGGCCCCTTTTTCGTATGTGGGATCCGGGAGTCGAACTCGGGCCCTCGCGCTTGCAAGGCAGGCGCTTATGCCGCTGAGCCATCTCACCGGCCCGATATCAAACATTTTTATAATCAAACATAAGCAGAGACCATATTCCTATTTTACAATCTTGATTTTCGTTTGTGTAAAATACAACATTTATCAGGCTATCTGTAATTTAAGATTGTCTGGCTATTGAGGTGTAGGGATTGACATCTTTGATTGTAAGTTAAAGTATTTAATTCTTTCAAGCCTTTTCATATACTTTGATTGCTTTTATGTAAAGTTATTGATGGATTCTGTAGGTTTGATAACTCATTTTTGTCATTTAAAGTAGAGTTATTAGATATTTGAAAATATAAGTAATCCCACTTCAAGCACTTCCTGGCCTTAATGGAATGTTGTCGAAGTTTTTCATATGTCCTATCTAAAAGCCGCTTTGAACATCAGCAAGGACTTTTTTTCTCCCTGTTATTAGTATTATTGCATTCCTCTCCCTTGGGTCAATACAGGATATTAAAAAAAAAAAATGTTGCCAGTTTTCCTGAGCAACAGGAAAACTGTTTCTTTGTTATCTTAAAACAGTGTTGCCCAGTGTAAATTTTCAGTCATCTGTGATTCTTTTGTTCTTTGTTGGATTTTGCTAATATGTGGCAATGTGTCCTTAGACCGTCAAAGACCAACTGGATAGACTTGGAGAGCAGATCGCAGTTGTTCACGAAAAGCAGCCGGATGTCATCCTGGAAGCCTCCGGTCCCGAGGCCATCCAGATCAGGGACACGTTGTCTCAGCTCAACGCCAAGTGGGACAGAGTTAACAGAATGTACAATGATCGGAAAGGGTAGGTGCACACCAAATTCCTATTTAATTTCTGAAAACATGCCTGCAGGTCTGTAGGTCATAGAGATGTTCATGTATACGTGATACTTACTGATAGTATGTTTCGCATCCTTTTAATGTGCTCTGCCTAATACACTGTGATGAGGTTTGTTCCTTACGGAGGAATTGATCACATAGAGATGACCATTTGTAGCATAATATCTAAATAATATGGGGACACCTTTAATTGTTAATATCTAAATGTCCTATTCTTTAAAATTTTACAAAATGATTTTCATTAATGTTCACTTTCTCTACATACTTGATGATTAATGTGAAGGATAGACTGAAGGATAGAGACAGCTACAGATAATTGGAATCCATATATAACCCCAAGTCCTTTTTTGTAGCCTTCTGTTTCACAGGATGTTTTTGAGGCTTCTTACTGGATTTCGGCCAGGGTTATTAATAGGTAGAAATAGAAACTGGTATGATTTTTGCCAGTAGATCTGAATGTAGTAGGAATGCAAATGAGATATGAAATAGTGTAATATAAAGTACTATACAAAAGGAAAGTTAGCAGAATAAGTCATTAGAAAACTTTAGAGACACAAAAGCCAGGCATCATATTCTTCATCTTTTTAAAACTTTTCAGCCAATATATTTCATGTGACTATCCAATCCTTGAAAAAGTATTTTTCATGGCTTTTCTTCATATAGATTTAAAAAATCATCTCTTTGTACATTTAGAGAAATATCTTTTTATGAATACCTTATCCTTATTTATATTTTATCAGGCTTGATTGGTAGAGGAAGACAGATTTGCTGAAAAGTAATAACATTTTAAGGCGCTAGGTTGCATCATAAAATCGGGTACTTTACGCCTGCTACCAGCAGTATTTGTGAATATGTCCTTTTTGAGCCTTGGCTAAAATTGGCAGGATTTTTTTAAAGATTGCTGCCAATATTGTGTTGATAGGTTGCATCTCAATTTTATTTTCATTTCTTTATCAATGAGATTTGAATATTCTTATGTATGTATATTGGACCTAGTATTGCTTATTTTTTAATCATAGTATTACTATTTTGTTATTTTTGCAAAAGGTTTTTTCTTTTCTTTTTTTTTTTTTTGGTACCAGGAATCTAACTCAGGACCTTGCGCTTGCCAGGCAGGCACTTGTGCCACTGAGCTATATCCCCAGCCCAAAAGCTTTTTTCTTCATTAGGGATATTAATCATTTACATTTTTTGTTTATTTGCATAAATAGTCACAGCTCTCTATATGCTGTTGGATTTGGTAATGGTGGTTTTTGAGATGTAGAAAATTCAGTTTTACTAACTATGTCTTACAGTGTTTTCCTTGTGATTTCATTAATTAAAATTGTGACACAATATGCATTTATGTTACTTTTTCACTGTGAGCATAAATACGTATATTTTAAAAATAATTTTTAGTGCTTGATTTATAACTTACATTCAATAATCTAAATCATCTGATATAGGGTTTCATGATTTAGTTCAGGCTGGCCTTGAACTTGTGTCGTACAGCATGAACACATGCTGTAGACTATGCAGGTCTATTTTTTAAACATTCCTCAGCCAAGTTTTGGTGCAGCCTATTAAATACTAATCAGCTGTAGTTTGCTTCATTTTTAAAAAATGAACAACCAATTTTTCAATACTTTACATCGAATAAACATATTGCTTTTGTCATTGCTATTTCCTTTATTGTAATTTAAAATACATTTCTGGTTCCTATTTATTTAATTTTGCTTTCTTGTACCAATAGTGTTAGTCAGCTACTACCATATTTTCATTTTTAAAGGATTATATTTTCCATTCAATAAAGTAAAATCCATATTCCTTTACCCACAATTATTCTGAAGTCTATATTCTTTTTCTATATGTGTTTTTCTAGTAAAATCTTAACAGTCAATTCACAGACAATGATCAATTCAAAATGTAGCCATTGTTTTATTATTTGGGGCTCTTTTCTGTGCGACCTCAGGAACGTTTGAAGGGCTGTTGAAACTTTTCTTATCAGGACTATAACAAAAGAGTCAGGTGCTTTTCTTCTTTGTCTTGGCAGTGTTGGTGTTGGGTTGCTTTCTTCTATACTCTGCGTGTGTGTGTGTATGGATATAAAATTGCCTTTGTTGGCTTTTTTGTTATATGGAGATATCATTTGTATGCACTGTAATACTTTTCTTTTTTTCCTCAATTATTCTGTTTGCATTTATGCATCTGACTAGTGTGGCAGAAACTCAAGAACTGTGTTGATTGGCAATGTTGATTGCAGACACACATGGTATTTTCTTGATTGTAAAAATGTTCCTTTAAGAAAATTCATTGCATGAAAAATTTTAAAATTTTAACCACAGAACTATCTTCTTTTATGTTGGAAAAGCCTCTCATTGTATCTTTTATTTTATTATTTTATTTTCTTTGTTTCCTTGGTTATATTTGCTAGAGGGCGATCTGTCTTATTTTATTTGCCCAAGTGCTTGGATGCATTGATTGTGTTCTTACTTTCATTTCCAAGTTTTGCTTTGTTTTTCCTCTCCTTGCTTTGGTAAGCCATCCTAACATGTCTATTTTGCTCCGCTCTATTTAATCACCTGTCACAAGCAACAAATGAGAGCTTCCTTCCGCTCTCCCATCCTTTTGATTAAATTCCATGGCAATTCATGTGCCTCGTGCAGAGTCGATTCAATAAAGTAAAATCCATATTCCTTTCGATTCTCAGTCATCAGCATGCCAGGGAGGCCACCAAGGTCACTGTGTGTTCCAGGTCTCTGAGCTGCTTTGTCTCCTACTGTTCAAGCTGGTTGTTGGCCTACAGGGAAAGAAAGGTGGACGCTGCGAAAATAAAGCAGCTCTTGTTTCAGAACCTCCTATGGCTACTTTGTGGTGATTGGAGGTGTCCACATTCATATTTCCAGGAACGGGGACTTTAAAACCATTTAGGCAGATAATGGTGCTCTTTTATTCGTCCCTTGCACTCAGATATTTCTTCTTTCCTATCTTGAATCCCAGGGCCCTTGTGTGTCTTCTCTAAGACATCTCTTCTCAGACAGTTACCCTCTTTATGTCCTTTTGTGGCATTCATTACTGTACAGACTAAGTCCAGATGTCCAGACTTTTCTTTAGTTTAGAAGCTTTTTAACAGTGTTCTCAGTTGGCCTTAATTTTAATATGTTACATATTGTTCAAAATAAGTAGGCTTTTTTTTTTTTTTGGCTCAACTCACACAACATGTTTAAATTTTTCTTCACTTTCTTTACTTTTCCTTTTTCTTATTTATACTCAGGATTCCATCCTCTACCAAGAATAGTTTCCTTTCTTCGTTCCATCAGTTATTCTTTTTACATAATTTTAAAAGTTTTTGGAGTTCTATTTCATTGTAGAAAGACTTTGCTTCTCTATCTTCCTTTCCATCCATTTATTCATGCATCGTGAGTTTCGTGAAGATTTTTTGCATGCTAATGAGAGGCACGTGTAAAGGATCACAAGCAGATACGGTGTCTTTCTCAGGCTCTAAAGAGACATAGTATAAAAAGGTAGACAGGCGGTTATTGGACAGTGAACAGGGTTATGGAAAGGACAGTACAGGAGGCCATGTTAAGGACCCTGGTAGAACTGGGCAGGCTGCTTGGTACTGTGAAGTTAGCCAGGTGAAGGGATATCCTCGTATCTATGCCCTTCAACGTTGTGTAAGGGCATAGGTAAGAGGAGTGTGATGTGTTTGAGTGGAAGAAAATAGTCCAGTAGACCTAGAATTCTTAGCAATGAGATGAAACCAGAAAGGTGTAAAGGGCCCAAATCAGAAGGACCTTGTGTATTGTATTAAGCAGTTTATTTTAGTCTGACACCAGGAGGGAGCAACAGCAGCATTTTACCAAGGGGTTGACAGTTTATTGATTATAGCATAGCTTGGTGGAAGACAAGACCGAGAGACCAGCTGTGACTCTCGGATGATGCTAGCTTGACTGGAAAGTAGTTGTGGAGTAGCGGTCACAGCTAAGTGACAATATGAGGAAGAAGTGGTTCAATCTGTAGAATGTGGGGGTTGATGAGGAGCCTGGAGTAGGGAAGGGGGAGGAGTAAAAAGCAACCCCCATGTCTTTGGCTTGAGGACCTCTGTCGGCGATAGCACCCATCTTTAGATAGGGGACACCCAAAGTGAGATGAACTTGTGGAGAAGACTGCAAGGCCAGTTGCGTTGTTAGAGATAGCAAACTCTTTTCTTTTCTTTTCTTTCTTTTTTTTTTTTTTTGTGGGTACCGGGGGTCGACCTCAGGACCTCGCGCGCCAGCAGGCGCCTGTTCCGCTGAATGATATCACCAGCCCTTTTTTCCTTTATGTGGGTCCCGGGAGTCGAATTCAGGACCTCGCGCTTGCCAGGCAGGCACTTATGCCACTGAGCCATCTCACTGGCCCGCAAACTCTTTTCTAGTTCAAAGCCAAATTAAGGTTGGGGAGGATTAGCAAGGCTTGGACTTTTGAGATTCTCCACTCCTTGAAAGTCCACAGGCCTTCATGAGTTGCTGGTGCCTCCCATCTTTGCAGGCTGGAGTAGAGAGGAGGTTATGGCTTTGCAAAGCTGGCCCGAGGATCCTGTTTTTGGAGCTCTTCTCAATTTAATTTAGTTATGCTGCTTAGACTTGTTTGAAGTTTGGTGTTCTGTTAATAGTGGTATTGATCTTTTCTAAGTTTAATGTTCATATTCACAAAGCCTTTAGATCTTTGGAGCAACCTTATAGCAACATTACCTATTCAATATTGTAGTGTCTAGAAAAGTGGAAGCCGTGGTTGTTGTTAATGCATGAGCATGCCAATCACAGTAAGACCACTGCAATATCATCTCATAGTACTTCGTTTGAAATGTTATTTTCCTCATACCCAATAGAGTGTTGCTTTCCTGTGTTCAGTTAACAAATATTAGCTGAATTTTAAAAATAATTTCTTATGCAGGAAGACAATATAAACATTAGAGGTTAGTGATATCAATGTGATCATTTTATTATGTTTTAAATAATAATGCTACATTTTTATTATATAAAATATAAATTTTATTAATATTATTAGAACCTCAGAGGGTTTTGTTTTGTTTTTGTTTCTGTTTTTGTTGTTGTTTTGAGACGGGGTTTTGCTGTATAGTTCAGGCTGGTTTTGAACTCACTGTGTTTCCCAGCTTGGCCTCGAACTTAATGTAATCCTCTTTCCTCAGCCTCCCGAGTGCTGGGATTGCATGTATGCACCACGACACTCTGCTTCAGAAATCTTTTAAACCTCTCCTCGCTCCACCACTCTAAATATAAATGAATGAATGAATGATTGAATGAATAAATAAATAAAATTTCCTTGGATCCTTATCCAGTAAAGCTTTTCCTTTTTCTTCTTATTTTGTGTATTCCGAATATGCAAGTACTACAGTTTTTACTTTATGTCTTCTATGAGAGAAGTTTAAACAAAACCTCCACAGCTCTTCATCTCATTGTCTAATCTGCGCTTTGCTACACATCCGTTCTTGCTGTCTTTAGGTAAATGGGACCCTCAAGATTACTCATTACATAAAGCACATTAGTCTGCTTGGTTGCCATAAAAGGTGCACAGACCGGGTGGCCTAAACAACAGACTTTTATTTCCTCACAATTCTGGAGGCGGGAAGCTAAGAGCAAGATGCAGCAGGGTTAGTTTCTGAGGCCTTTCTTCCAGGCTTCCAGATAGCCACCTTCTTGCTACGTCCTGACACAAGCACGCTCTGTGGTGTCTCTCGCTCCTCTCATGAGGTCACTAGTCCTTCCAGATTAGGGCACCACCCTCACTTAATTTCTTCCTTAAAAGCCTCATCTCTAAAGATATTGTCACCGTGGGGATTAGGGCTTCAACATATGAATTTCCACTGGACAGAATTGAGTTCCTAACACAGAGTCAATAGAGTACAAGGACATTTTAGAAGTAGGCTAGCCCTTCAGAATTTTTATAGGTGTAGCAACAGATTTTTTCTAAGAAAATAAATAATTCATCATATATTTGACTGTATTGAAATGTTCAGTGTATAAAGTTGAGTGGGTTACATGTGTATAACTAATGAAGCTTGGTTTTGCAAGCCAGGAGAGGCTAAATCTTTTCTAATGAAAGGATGTCCTGGGATGTGTGTGTGCGTACGTGCGTGCGTGTGTCTGTATAGGTGTGCACGTACATGTACCTGGGGGGAGGGTGGAATGGTGGTGGGTGCAGATCGCTTTGTTCTTAATGTGATGCTCAAAGAGGAATTATTAACTCTAACCTACTGTGAACATTAGTCTTGTAGAGCAATGAGTTGTGAGGCTACTGCATTTGGAAAATGTTAGTTTAAATGAGATTTGAATTTTCTTTTTACAAATAAAATGCTTGTAGGCATTCCTGGAGTATTTAGAAACCCATTTGACTTTCTTTCTCGTCCTACAGTCACTTTGATAGGGCCGTAGAAGAATGGAAACAGTTCCACTGTGATCTTAACGAGCTCACGCAGTGGATAACGGAAGCGGAAGAGGCACTGCTGGACACCTGCGCTCCTGATGGCAGCCTGGATCTGGAGAAGGCCAGGACGCATCAGCGGGTGAGTGTGTTTGTCACTGGCAAGGGAACTGTGACGGAGACTGCAGGCAGGTGTTACCATGTGTCGCTCAAGACAGATTACAGAAGTAAGAACCACATATACTAGCTTTTCAGGAGTAGATAGATAATTTGTAATTTTTGGTCTAGTTTCTGGCTTCAGAAGTTTAGGAGAAATTAGTCACGTACAATTTTCAGTAGGGAATATAAAGAAGTTTAAATAAAAAGGTACTGTTTAATGACTAATGTGAGAAGTAATTTTATTTTAAAAATTGTTTAAGAACAATTTCCTTCTTTTTTTTTTTTTTTTATCCTGGTACTGGGCATTGAAGACTCTCTCACTGGGTTACATCCCCAGCCCTTTTCACTTGTTGTTTTGAAATAGATTCTTGGTAAATCACCCAGGCTGGCCTTGAACTTGAGATCCTCCTGCCTCAGTGTCCCCAATAGCTGTGATTACAAGTGTGTACCACCAGGCCATGCTAACAATTTCCTCTTTTGATGCAAATTAAAACAACACTGAGATTCCATCTCACCCCAGAAAGAATGGCTATTATCAAGAAATCAACTAATAACAAATGCTGGAGGGACTGTGGGGAAAAAGGAACACTTCTCCACTGTTGGTGCGAGTGTACACTTGTGCAACCACTGTGGAAATTCGTGTGGAGATTCCTCAAAAAACTAGGATTGGAGGTCCCATTTGACCCAGCTATTCCCCTTCTGGGTATCTTCCCAGAAGAATTAAAAACATCGTACCACAGCGATTTATGTGCACCCATGTTTATAGCAGCACAATTTGTAATAGCTAGATCTTGGAAACAACCCAAATGCCCATTAACCGAGGAATGGATAAAAAAGATGTGGTATTTCTATACAATGGAGTACTATTCAGCCATAAAGAAGGATAAACTGGAAACTTTTATAGGTAAATGGATGCAACTAGAGAAAATACTCACAAGCAAAATAAACCGGACGCACATTTGTAAACATTGTATTGTCTCCCTAGTATGAAAATGCAATTTCACTGTGACTATTCCATTCCTTAGTCTTCTATTTTTACCTAGCTTTTACATGGCTTAATCTTATACTGAGTAATATTTTTCTCCAAAAGGTATTTGTACATTCTCTAATGCTTGAGTTTGTTAATACATGAGAATGTTTACTTGTTGTCTTTAAAAAAAAAATTTCCTCTTTTGAAATTTTATATTGAAAATTACATTTCTAAAATTTTCTATCCAAGATCATATCAGGACCAGAAAAATATATGCATACCTTACCTCTGTTTTCTGTCCTTCAATACACAGGCATCTCATTTTTCCTTGTATCATAGATAATTATCATAAAAGTAAGTTGTTCTTGGGCTACAGCAGGGCAACTACTCATGTGGATTTAATTCAGTCTAGAAAAATCTAAAACAGGAGCCAAATAAATTCTTCTGATAACATTAAATCTTTAAAAATAATAATAGAAAGAAAGCAAGATTTCAGTTGTACCAATGTTAAAAATAGTTGTTTTTATTAAAATTTTAAAATGTGTTATCTGTAGGGGCCTCATGAGGAGTTAAAAAAGAATGCTTTTATTTTTCTCATAAACGTGTCAACACATTTTCCATATGTTTTAGTGTCACAGATTAATGCTTAACTTTGACTTTAAATATCCCTTTAATCTGTTACTTAAAAATTTGCAGGCCAGTGAAACGATGTGTCAGTAAAATGTACATGGAGGCTTATTTATGTGTGGCTGGACATAAGAAAATATGGGGGGAATTTTTTTTTAAGAGGTGCTTTTAAGCATTTGTTTAGAAGAAGATGAGTAATTCACATTAACCAAACACGAGTGATGCTTTGGCTTCTGTACAAACAACCGTCACTTGTTTTATATTTTAGACTCTCCTATTTCACTTTGTTTTGCCTGATGGCATTCATGAGAGTGGGTTCGATTTCAAGATAGAATTCAGACAGTGTGTTGCTCCTTGAAATGTAATTAATTCTAAAAAGCCTTTTCCATGAACATAAAATATCCTTCCAAGAATTTGTTTCTCTAAGGCTTTAATGGATGACACAATATTTGGGTGGATTTGTGGCATCGGAACGGTGTCGCCCAGTGGCGAGATGAGTCCTGAGTTGTGCTCTGTCGTAGGAGCTTGAGGAGGGCATCAGCAGCCACCAGCTCAGCGTGGCAGTGGTCAACCGGCTAGGGGATGGGGTTGTGCAGAAACTGCCCCCTGCAGACGGGCGCTTCCTGAGAGACAAGCTGGCCGGTCTGAACAAGCGCTGGAGTGCGGTCCTGGCCCAAGTGAGGGCGCGGCAGCCCAGGTGAGTCAGCTGCTGTCCTTGGAGGCAGAGAGTTGATGCATTTTGGGTAGAATCTAAGGTACAATCCCACAAGTTCAAAGTTCTTTTATCATCTGAAATTATGACAGAAATTGTTTGTAAGACTTCCA
Source organism: Erethizon dorsatum (assembly GCA_028451465.1). Classification (NCBI taxonomy): domain Eukaryota; kingdom Metazoa; phylum Chordata; class Mammalia; order Rodentia; family Erethizontidae; genus Erethizon; species Erethizon dorsatum. The sequence goes on from CM051823.1 coordinate 148,762,151, forward strand.
CTGGCTATGTTCCTTCCTCACTATTATTTTAAAAGTTTTCTCAATTTTAATTTTTATTAGTACACATTTGCAATACATAATGATTATATTCCTCATGGGGAGTTGGTCTGTGTGCATGACATTTTAGTTTTTTTTTTTTTTTTTCCATCCTCTTCCCCTCCTTCCCTCCACCTCTTGGTCCCCTTTCCATTTGCAAAAGATCTATCCCCTATTTCCTGTTATGTATCTTTTATTTTGCCCTTTATTTATATATTTTGGGTTTCTCATGTAAGAGAAACCATGTGATATTTAAGCTTGTGTATCTGATTTATTTCTCTTCACATTATGGTCTCAAGGTGCATCCATTTTCCTACAAATGACTCAAGTTTATCTTTTTTTTTTTTTTTTGTGGGTACCGGTGGTCGACCTCAGGATCTCGCGTGCCAGCAGGCGCCCGTGCTGCTGAGCGATATCACCGGCCCTTTTTTCATATGTGGGTTCTGGGAGTCGAACTCGGGCCCTCGCGCTTGCCAGGCAGGCGCTTACGCCGCTGAGCCATCTCACCAGCCCGTTTATCTTTCTTTATAGCAGAGTAGTTCTCCATTGTGTGTGAATAGCATATTTTCTGTATCCATTCATCTGTTGATGGACACAAAGGCCACTTCCAAGATTTAACTATTATGACTTGTGCTTCTACAGACGTGGGTATTTTCAGGCTGTTCATAAAGTCTCACTTTCCTACTCAGATATCATATATGTAAAAAAAAAAAAAAAGACCTTGATTCTTTTTGTTCCTGTTTATTATGGAATGACGATGATGGGGGAAACTTGATTTAGTTGAAAGAACACACTAGACCTCAAGTCTCCGCTTGAGTTTAGGGTCAGGCTTTCCCCTCCCTCGTTTCCTGAGTCTACCTTAGTCTAGGTGGCTCTTGGCATCGAAGGCTGTGCTACACCCTGTTATGCCAGTTACCCGTAAATCATGAAACTCCTCACCTTTATAATATAATCAATATATTATCATTTATTTTTATTCTGATTATATTAAAATGACCCAGTTTTTATTAGGTTGTCTTCAGGTCCAGATACAAACTGTAGCAATCTTCTAGGGAAAAGGTGGAGCAAAGTTGGGAGGCGCGAGTAGCATGGCTATGCGAGAGGTTTGCCAGAAATGAGGGGAAGAGGCGGGCTCAGGGGTCCAGGGCAGGACTGGAAGAGGAGATGCTGTGGGAACTTCTAAACCATGCCTGTGCGTTTGCATGGAGGGTCCTTCTTGCTTATAATTATCCGAGTCCTAGGCTTTCTTGATGAAAAGCATACACCTGTGGCTAGCAGGGTATTAACAATAAATGCAGAAATTCCCCCTAAAGATTTTTAAACAGTTCTCTGTGGTGTGTGGTAATTATTGCTCCTGAAGCTAGCAAGGTTAAATTAATACGTATTTCATTCATATTTTGGAAGTGTAATGGATAATAAACCTCTTCCCCAACAACTTATATTTTGTCTAAAGCAATTTTGTTTTCCTAAATTCGTATCAGACTTTACTTCAGGTTTGTAGCCCATCTTACGTCGGGAGCAGTGTAGAGCTTTGAGAGCTTTTATGCGTACTGTCACCAGTGTCGCCGAGAAGCGCCACACAGCTCAGTTTGTTTTGTTTTGAGCAAACTTTGTGTGTAGCCAACTGAGCAGTGCAGCAACTGGCGCTGTTATTCCTTCACAAGCAATTGTCATCTACTGTTTGGACAGAATTTATAATTTGTTTTCACTCTTAAGGATAACATTTATAATGTAGATTATATTTAGCTGGTTTTCTGAGGAAAACGTTGGGTGACTCAAAAGTGGCTTATTGAAATCACTTGATAATGCTAGTTCACTTCATACTCCTGATTTCTAAGTATGAAATTAGTCATGATAATGAAATATTTTTTTTTTTTTTTTTTTTTTGTGGGTACCGGGGGGACGACCTCAGGACCTCACGCGCCAACAGGCACCCGTGCCGCTGAGCGATATCACCGGCCCCTTTTTCGTATGTGGGTTCCGGGAGTCGAACTCGGGCCTTCGCGCTTGCAAGGCAGGCGCTTAAGCCGCTGAGCCGTCTCACCGGCCCTTGATAATGAAATATTAGAAATTTAAATTCCAATCTTTTTTTTGAAATGAATAGTTCATATTAGTATTTTGCAGGTTTCCAAAGTTAAATGCTTTTCAATATAGAGGGAACATTACCTGTTTTAATATTGATAATCTCAACAATTTGTGCTGTCACTTGCTTTGCTTATTTTTAATCATGTAGTATTTTCTTCTAATGAACACTTGAAAATTGTGGTTTTATAGTGATATTCATTAGTTTTTTAAGCATTACAATACTCCCTTTCAAATATTATTATTATTATTATTTTTTTTTTTGGTGCCGGGAATCGAACTCATGACCTTGCGCTTGCCAGGCAGGCGCTGTGCCACTGAGCTATATCCCTGGCCCTCAAATATTATTGACTACTAAGTATGTATTAAGCCTTTTTACATGTATTACATCATTATGTTAATCCTGTCTTTTGTGACTAAAAAAGGCATATCCATAAAAATGTAAATTATTATTAGGGATGACACAATATAATTCATTAAAAAATTACATTCAGTTTTTCAAACAGGATGTAATTATAGCAGTTATAAAAATCATGATGCTATTAAGCTCTTAGGTTTCAAACCCTTTTAAAATATATATCACCTTATATATCATCATATTCTCATCTTCTGACAGATGGTTTGTATTCTTATAAATGTTATTCTTACAACACTTTATAAAAGCTAATTAAGGCTGTTCCATTTTTATGTTCACTTGACTTTTCTTTGCATCCTTTAAAACTTTTGCTTCATTTTCCCTAGATCTCTTTTTATAAGTTGGTACCATATTCAAATATAACACTTATTTTAATGAATCAACCAGATTTACATTTCTTAACTTTCCTAATACTTGTAAAAATTTTCAATTCTCAGTTCCTTCACTTATTCTTTCTGCCCTGTGAATAGACTGATAGTTGCTACCTGATGTGAATAACATGCTGTATAATGATGTCTTTCTATCTCCATGGAGGATACAAAGAGAATTATTCTTTTTCTCTTATTATTTTAGATAAAAATATATTTCCCATTTTTTATTTTAAAAACTTCCATTAAGTTATATAGTATCATCTAACTTTTAAAAAGTGTTTTATACTGGCACTGTGGAGGTATAGCTCAGTAGTCCAGTACTTGCTTACTACATGCAAGGCCCTGGGTTCAATTCCCAGCACAGCAAAACAAACAAAATATATATTATATTAAATGTCTAGATAATTTTTATGATGAGAGAAGATAATATTCTTTAGTTTCAATGGTTTTTAATTTAATTAGAGATTTCTTTTTGTCATTGCTAAGTTACATTTTGTCTGGCAAGATGTATGCATTACTATTAATAGTCATAAAAATACATATTAAAAGTCACTATTAGGAGTATTTTGGGGGAGGAGTATTTACTTAGGATATCCAAAGCAAACATGCTTAATTAGATAATTTTCCTTAATATTCTTCAATAATACTTTCTTTTAGGCTAAGAGGAGAAAGTAAGCAGGTGCTGGAATACAGAAGAAAGCTAGATGAGATTATCTGTTGGTTAACCAAAGCGGAGAATGCTGTGCAAAAGAGGCCAACCACCGAGCTGGGAGAAAACCTGCAAGAATTACGAGTAAGTGACTTCTGTGTGTCCATATTTGCCTGTGCCTTTTGAGGCAGGAACATTCCCCCTAAGCATAAGATTTGGATGGCTGAAGAAGAAAAGGGAAAGAAACTTTGTACTTTGTGGTAAGTGTGGCAAACTTGAGAGAAGCATTGTTTTAAGGAGCAGCTGTAACTTTGATCTTTTTATGTGAAGCTTCATTCACATAAAAAGGATAAACCATCATGGTCTCAGTAGTAAACCAAAGGCTTTTAGGATATTGTAAATGGACTTTGTATTTGCGTATAATGTATAAAGATACACAAAGATAGACAGATTTGTAAACGTATTCAAATATATTTTTATATCTAGAAGTATTTATATTTTTGTGTTAATAATTTAAATACATGGTGCAGACTAATCAGCATGATGTGTTCGTATTTTTTATTAAAATGTTGTGTCGTGTCTATGTACACATTCATGCATAAACCTGCCCACGTATAAGTGCTTATCAATATGATAAAAGATTTGGTCTTTAAGGAATATGATTAAGGTATTTTGAGGAAGAAACTTTTAATAATGATGAAAAATATTATGAGGCAATATTGATTTCTTTTCAAAATGTTTTCTTTTCAAAATGTGAATATATTTAATACTTTGATTCACCTAAAAATTTCAACAGTTTTTTAGTAATGTCCCTTTTGTAAATAGGCCTGGAAGAGATACAAAGGGTTGGACAGTATGCAAATATTAAGGGCACAGTAGTAAGGTGGAGGTAAGAATAGAATGTTTGTAGCAATGTAAATACAGTAATGTAATAGGATGCTGTTAAGAGGGAGAGTGCTAGCCAGCGTGCATGTATTTGTGCTTAGGTGCACACAAATAAACAGTGTGTATCCGTTCTCTATCCGTTATGGTTTGTTAACATGGGCGCATACTTTCTGAAAGCTCATTTTCTGCATAAGATATTAAAATTGCACATTTATAGGAATGCTTTCTCGAGATTTCTAATATACTTCTTGAACTTTGCTCTGCAAAACAGTTAACTACACCTGTCTTCTGATTCCTCTAGGACTTAAGGCAAGAGATGGAAGCACAAGCGGAAAAACTCAAGTGGCTGAATAGGACTGAGCTGGAAATGCTTGCAGATAAAAGTCTGAGCTTACATGAAAGAGATAAACTTTCAGAAAGCTTAAGAGGCATAAACATGACATGGAATAAGGTGTGTGTGCGGAGTTGCTTTAACACCTTTTCCATAGCCACTGATTTTATGATCAAAAAAGTGGGATTTTGTAACTGATTTACCTTTTCATTATATCCAGTATGGGCACATTTTACTAATATTTATGTTTACAGTATTTTCATCTGTCATACACAGAAGCATACTCTGTCGAAGAATACTTTTTACTTTATTTTTGTTTTATTTTATTTTATTTTGTTTTTGTGGGTACCGGGGTCGATCTCAGGACCTCACGTGCCAGCAGGCGCCCGTGCTGCTGAGCGATATCACCAGCCCTTTTTTCGTATGTGGGTTCTGGGAGTCAAACTCGGGCCCTCGCGCTTGCCAGGCAGGCGCTTACACCGCTGAGCCATCTCACCGGCCCTACTTTTTACTTTATGTGGGATTCTTTGGCTTAGAGGATTAGAGTTAGGCAATAAAATGCCAATAATTTTTGAAATTGAAAGCCTTAAAATAACTTCGCAATGTGGCACATATATGTTTATTTGCAGTGATTTTATTCATTCAATATATGTTTACTAATTTCCAGTGGAATAATGACGTGACTACAAATATGACCAAAATGAGGTCCTTTATTGCATACCATTACTTTTTTGCAATGGAAATGGTTAAAGGTAGAGATGAAGTCAGATTTCTTTTTATTTTGGCCTGGTTCTTGCAATATCAAGAGTAGGTGGTCTATGTGGGATGTTGCATGGATACATTCTTACCATATTTTCATTTGCATGGACCTCGCATAAAAGTCACATTTTCTTTTTGATCTTCTTAAAATAGTAGCCATTATCCTATAACTAATGAGGCAGGTGCTTCACTGATCTAACCTCTTTAATGGAGAATTACTGCCTTGAAGAACCATTGTTCCTCACACATCTGTATCTCCAGCCTGGACCTCGGTCTGTACTCTTGACTTGCGAATGAGGCCTCCTGCTCCACACCTCTGCTTGGACATCTGATAGGCACTTTAGACTAACATACGCAGTTGAGTTCCTGATCGCCACCTGCTGTCTGTGCCTTAGTGTGCCTCACACCTCAGTTGGGGGCAGTTATATACTTATAATCCTTAGGTCAGAAGCTTTGGAGTCAGTGTTACAGTACATATGTGAATTACATCTCAAAAAAGACAACCCCCCCAAACCAAGAACAGTACCTCAGAGTCACCATCACCAGCTTCTTTTATCTACTTGATTGACAATTTAATGAACGGCTAACAGGCTACGTATGATAAGGCAAATACAGTAGGGTTTTGACCATTGTAGATGTTGGGAGGCCCCTGGTATTTTCTATATAATTCTTTCAACTTTTCTTAGGTTCAAAAAAATCATAAATTTGACCACATCTCCTTACCCCCATTGCTCCTGAGTTTTCTCAAGTCACCATCATCGTTTGTCTTGATTACTTCAAAAACCTGCTCCCTGGCCTCCCAGCTTCCTTGTTTGCCTTTATCAATCTCCTCTCAGTGAAGCAGCCAGAGTGATTTGTTAAAACATAATTCAGATCCACTAACTCCACCAAGTGAAGTCTCGAAGGGTTTTCCATCTTACTCTGAGTAAAAGCCGAAGAGCATATACTGTGATGTATAAGGCCCCTTGTGATCTGGCTTGCTCTTATCTCTGTCTTTATCTGCTACTCTCCCCCTTACACTCCTTCCCGGACACGTTGGCTACTTTGTCACTTGCCAGACCCAGTTTGTCCACATTCAGTCTGAGCACACATACTTATTTAACTCAAAGGATTCACAACATCAGTTTGGGATATTATATTAGACAATGCCTAAGCTTCCATTACTGCAGACTTCTATGTAGATTTTAATATCATTTGTTTTGAGGAATTATGAATGATATTTCATTGATTTATTCTTTCATTAACTCAGTGGATTTTTATTGGATTCATACCCTACGCAAGGCATCATTTTAAGAGCTAGGAATACAGAGAAGAGTATGGCACTGCTGCTCACCCAGAGAGCTTGCTATGGATGAGACAAGCAGACAAGCGATTGTAGCACAGAAGCGTCCATTGGAACAATACAGGCAGAACACTTGCTTGGCTTTGGGGGTTAAGCATGGAATGTTTGGGGCAGGAGGTCACATCCAGGTTAATTTGTGAAGGATGAGTAAATATATCGGTCAGGTGAAGAGTGGAGGGAAGGGCACTGCAGGGAGAAGTAGCAGCAAAGGAAGGGGTCGCGTGGAGAAAGGGAATGAGCACAGTGGCCCTGGGTCCCGGATGCAGCTCAGTATAGAGTGTGAGGCTGAGAGGTGCTTGCATAGTTCAGAGCCTGGAGGCCTCCCCATGCGTGGAGCTCCATGGAATTTGAACTTCTTTTTGAGAACAGTGCACTGCTCTGAGTGTAGTGCACAGCTAATGATGTATTTTAAGGTGGAAAGTTACATTTTTGAAGGTACACAGCAGAGATGGGTGGAGTAATCCCACAAATGGATATAGGAAGATCGGTTAGTCTAGAAAAAAGCTTACGAAGAGAATTTCAGGGAAAATAGAGGCAGTGAATTCAGATTTGGACATGTCTGAATATCCAGTTGACCGAGAGAGCTGAACTATAGACATTTGGGGGTATTGGGGGTCTTCAGCCTTAGAAAATGCCAAAAGGGAAGATGAGAACAGTGGAAACCAGGACCCAGAGAGAGTCCAGGGTCAAGGCTAGGAAGAACAAAAAACGAACTGCAGAGCAATGGTATTTCGTGGATGGGCAGAGGAAAATGAGCTGGTGAAGGAAATTTGGAAGAGGCAGTCGGAGAGGTGGGAGAAAGAGGATCACAGGGTGTTGATGGAATTCAAGGGACAGGGATGGGGTGCCTAGGGTCACAGCCACTAAGAGCTGGCCGGCGTTTTTTTTTTTTTTTTTTTTAATGTGGGTACCGGGAGAGCTGCTGAGCTGAGCTATATCACCGGCCCCATTTTTTCCTTTATGTGGGTACTGGGAGTCGAACTCAGGACCTCGCGCTTGCCAGGCAGGCGCTTGTGCCACTGAGCGATATCACCGGCCCTTTTTTTTGTATGTGGGTTCCGGGAGTCGAACTCAGGACTTCGCGCTTGCCAGGCAGGCGCTTATGCTGCTGGGCCATCTCACCCTGGCCAGCGTTCTTGAATGTCAGCGGAGTCACGGCTCAAGCAAGGTTGCAGCTGATAGTGAAGCTGGAGACGAAAGCTTAGCTGTTAAGGGGAATAAAAGCGGCACAGCTATCATTTAGAAAAATACCTTTCTTTTGAAAACACAACCATCTTTATTTATATAGCATTCTGTTTCTGTTCGGCCTGCTGCTGTAGATCTGCAGAGAAGTGCCCAGCACACTGAAGGAGACTACCCAGGAGCCCTGCTCCGTTTCACAGACACGGATTGCTGGTAAGATACAATTTATTCCTTAAGTTTTTAAAGCAACATAGCAGAATGTGTAATACGAGCGTCACATACAAATCAGAAAGACTTATTCAAAAGCATCGGGCAACAGTGGTTTATCGTTCTACTTTTAATTAGTGGAAAAGACGTCTTCTTTAAACCCGAGACTTACTTGGCTCTGTGGTGTGGGCGTGGCATTTACTCTGTGGGCAGTGAGACTTGCGTTTCTCTGGATGAGAGGGGCACCGGGCACCGTAGGTCCTGCTGAAGGAAAGGACACAGGCCAGGGAGGAAACCAAGGATGTTTTGTGGATGCGCACAGCTTTTCAGTCCATCAGGAGTCGCTTTGTAGTCCAGCATGCACTTGGTATGTATGGTTAGGTCCTGATCATGCCTGAGAAGAGAAGATTTCCATGTCCTTATAAGCAGGTCAGAGATGGGACTTGGAAGGGTTTCCTTCTGTCTTTGTCCCAGTGAGACAGGAGGTTACTGTCCCATAGCCACTGTCACCACTGCCTAAGAAGCACACGTGACCACTCTGCTGTCCTCTGTTGAGTCACCTGGCAAAACCACAAATGTGGTTAACCCCAAATACCCACCCTGCACCAGCCGTTACTGCGGATTATTGCTCCTCGTCCACCTCCTCCTCCACTTCCACATCTCACCTGGTGTTTTCTGCAGTACCTCTACCTCCCTAGATCTTCATCTTTTTATTCTCTTCTTCTTTTTCTTCTTTACCTCCTTTTTCTTAAGGAGTCTGAAACAGTGACAGATGACAAGATTGTTTTTTTCTCTTCATATGGAGATTACAGGATCACTGAAGGTCAAGCTTCTGTTCTGTGTTACTTGCATAGCCCAGTGCCTTGCAAAAGTAATACCTCAACCTGATTGGTTTTCTTGATTACTGTGCAAAGCACTTCAATATTTACTGCTTTGTAAATGCATGCTCCACTCTGTATGCATGAGGGAGGGATTTGATGCATTTTATGAAATAGAAATTGCTTGTTTCACTTTCTTAACATCATTATAGGACAGGATCAGGGAAATTTGAATACATACTTAGAGGCACAAAAAGCTGACAACAGAAGTACACTTTCTATTAGATGTTAACTTCATTCTTTGCAAGATAGTCATGAAGCTAATCTCAGCATGTCCCTCTCCTCCTATACAAAGTTTTAATTTAGCTTTTTCTTCTTTTTAAATGATACTAAAAATAAAATCAGTCTCTTTACAGAACAGTTCAGCGGTATCTAGAGCACTCACCTCTATCAGTTCTAAAATATTTCCATCATTGTGAAGCAGTTTCTCCTCATTCCTCTTGCTCCAACTCCTGGCCACGGCCAGTATGCATTCCCTCCACATGGATTTTGTCTGTTTTGGACATTTCATGTGAAGGAATCATAAAATGCTTCTTTCGCTTAGCATATTTTTGAGGTTTATCCATATCTGCTTCTTGATGATTTTACTGCTTTCAAAGCTATGATAGGGCTGGTGAAATAGCTCAGCGGCATAAGCGGCTGCCTGGCAAGCACGAGGTCCTGAGTTCGACTCCCGGAACCCACATACGAAAAAAGGGCTGGTGATATCACTCAGTGGCACGGGCACCTGCTGGCACGTGAGGTCATGAGGTCGACCCCTAGTACCCACAAAAAAAAAAAAAAAAAAAGAAAAAGCTATGATCATCCAACTTGAATGGGCATCAGAACAGATAGAGGATGCTACAGCCCTTTCTCCTGAGTACATCTTGCTACCTCTCTTTCTAATAATGACCTCCTTTAATTAAAACATTTTTTTATTAGTAATGATTGCAATACACAGTGATTACATTTATTGTGTGGAGTTTGTATATGTACATAACACATCTTAATTCTTTTTTTTGGTCCCCTTCCCCTTCTATCCCTCTCAGCTCCTTCTAACCCTTGTTCCTCTTCCCATTTGCAAAAGCTCTAATTTCCATTTTTTTCTTTAGTTCTTTTTTTTTAAATCCCTTTTCCCTTTCTTTCTTCTCTCCCCCTCCATCTGTTGTTCCCTTTCCCATTTTAAAAAGATATCCCTACTTCTTATTATCTTATATTTTGCTCTTTATACTTTGAGATTCTCACCTAAGAGAGACCGTGTGAAATATGAACGTGTGTGTCTGAGTTTTTGACTTAACGTCATGGTCTTGAGGTGCATCCATTTACCTACAGATTCTTCAAGTTTATCTTTCTTTTTGACAGAGTAGTACTCAATTGTATATAAATACCACATTTTCTTTTTTCTTTCATCTGCTGATGGACCTATAGGCTGCTTCCAAGTTTAGTTATTATAAATCGTGCTGCTATAAACATGGGTGTGCATGTAGCACTGTAATATGATGACTTTAACTCTTTCTGGAAGATGCCTAGAAAGGGAGTAGTTGGGTCAAATAGAATTTCTAGTTTTAGTTTTCCCAGGAATTTCCATAGCGATTGTACTAGTTTACAGATCTGGGGAAAAAAGAAGCCTTTTACATCATTCGTAGGATTGGAAACTCATGTCATTTTTTAAAGGAAACGAAAGCCTTTGTCAAAAAGAGCTCTTTTACTTTCCCCCCGCTGAACACGACCTGCCTGCATCTGCACCCGTGCAGCCTCAGCACGCTTCCTCTGTAGGACAGACCCCCCTCTTGTGCTTTGGATCACATCTTCTCTAGGCGTTGTCCTTTCTCTCTCCTCCCATATTAGATCGTTCCCACTGGCATACATTTTGATGCATGCAGTTTTAATTAATTCATTTAAACTAATGTGTGTTATTGGATTCCATGGTTGTGTGGTGATCCTCAGAACTCTCTTCTTGAGCTTTGGTCAGCTGTAACTATCAGCACTTTTAAATTTAGCTGAACCCACCAGTCCTTAACCAGTAGACTCGGAGTCATCCTAGATGCTCTGCTGGATTTCGTATGCAATCTGTTAACAAACTGTGTCAGTCTGTGCCCCATCCCAGCCCCTTCCTTGGCCTTGAACACACTCCTCATTCATCTGTGTTGTTGGATTACTCTCCCAGCTCTTCATCCTGATTCTGTTCTTGCTTTACCGTGTTTGTAATCTGTTCTTTTGATAGCAGCTAGAGTGATGCATTATACAAGTTTGCCTGTGTCCCTCCCTTTGCCCACAGTCGTTTAATCACTTCCATTCTCAAAAATGAGTTCCGGAGTCTTACCATGACCCAGTGGTCATGTCAGGTCTGCCTACTGCCCAGCTGCCTTGTCACATTTCTTACTACCTTTCCCTTTGTTCATTCTGCTTCGAACACACCGGCCTTGCTCCAGCCTTCCAAGAGCTGTTCCTTCCTTTTTCCTCCAAATGTCCTTCCCATGGGTATTTCAGAGTCAGTTCTTTAAGTTCTCCCTCAGATAACCCCTTTACAATAGGCCTTTCCTGCCCACCACATCGCATACCCTCTCTGTCTCTCTGTCTTATGGTGTTGGCTTTACGTTATAAGATAGAGTATATCAGTGTCTGCCGTGGAGGCGAGCTGCGGGGTGGGGCTTTTCTTGCATACTCTTCTACTTACAGGATGTGGAGTGGTACCTGGCACATAGTAGGTTCTTTTTTTTTTTTTTGTGGGTACCGGGGGGTCGACCTCAGGACCTCGCACGCCCACAGGCGCCCGTAGGCGCCCGTGCCGCTGAGCGATATCACCGGCCCCTGTTTTGTATGTGGGATCCGGGAGTCGAACTTGGGCCCTCGTGCTTGCCAGGCAGGCGCTTATGCCACTGAGCCATCTCACCGGCTCACATAGTAGGTTCTTAATTCATATCTGAATTAAAAAGAATCTAACGTAGAAGGAATGCTACCGAGAAGACTGGCCAGAGTGAATGTGACCCACTCAGTGCGGTATAAGCCTAGGCGTGGAAGCGCTGGGTTGTAGGACACGGGTGCTTCCATAGCCAGTGCTAAAGTACTGTGTAGACTACTTGTTCCAGTGCGAGCTCCCCCTAGTTGAGTGTGAGGGTTCTCAGTCTGCATTGTTTTAGACACCCCAGTGTTTTGTTCTCAGGACCCTCTTACACTTGTAAACCTTATCAAGGCTCTCTAAAGAGCTTTTAATCTGATTGATATCTATCTATATTTACCTAATTAGAAAGAAATTTCAAAATTATTTTTGTTTAAAATAATGATTCATTTTATGTTAACAGAATTAATATTTTTTATAACATATTAACATAGGAAACTTTTTCAAAGCAAAGAAAAAATCAGGAAAATGATGTTGCTTTACATTTTCAAAATCTCTTAAGTGTCTGGCTTCTCAGAATACAACTGAGTTCTTCTCTCTGCTTCAGTGTTTGGTCCAATGGGATGTCACATGCAATACAGTATTGGTTGAGGCACTGCTGTGTACTTGAGAGAGAAGGAGCATAACAAGACAAATGGCTTTGGATGATGGTGGTGGTGATGATGGTGGTGATGGTGGTGGGGACGACGATGGTGGTGGTAGTGGTGATGATGATGGTAGTGATGATGATGGTGGTGATGGTGGTGATGGTAGTGGTGGTGGTGATGCTAGTGGCGATGATGATGGTGGTGGTGGTGATGGTGATGGTACTGGTGGTGACAGTGGTGGTGGTGACGATGATGGTAGTGTTGTGGTGGTGGTGATAATGATCATAGTGATGAGATGATCGTGATGATGGTAATGATGGTGGCAATGATGATGGTGGTGGTGGTGATGATGGTAGTGATGATGGAGGTGATAATGGTGATGGTGGTGATGATGGTGATGATGATGGAGGTGATAATGGTGATGGTGGTGATGATGGTGGTGATGATGGAGGTGATAATGGTGATGGTGGTGATGATGATGGCTTAGGTTCCCAGATCCCTGAGAAGAGTTGCTAGGAAGACAAAGCTTCCAACTTGTTGGTTTGTCAGTCTATGATCTACATGTGTAGAGTATTTCACTTTAATTTGTATTTTCTCTTTTACCAGTGAAGTTGAACCTTTTTTTTTATGTGTATGTTCATCATCTTTCTTGTTTCCTCTTTTGTGGATTGTCTGCTGACTTTTTCAGAGTTTTTAAAAAAGAGTTTAGTTACTAATTCTTTGTCTTCCATGTCCATAGCAAATACTTTGACAATCTCTACTTGTGGTACTTTGTGCAGAATTCTTTTTTTTTTTTTTTTTTTTTTGTGGGTACTGGGGATCGACCTCAGGACCTTGTGTGCCAGCAGGTGCCCATGCTGCTGAGCAATATCACCGGCCCTTTTTCATATGTGGGTTCCGGGAGTCGAACTCGGGCCCTTGCGCTTGCCAGGCAGGTGCTTACGCCGCTGAGCCATCTCACCGGCCCTGTGCAGAATTCTTAAACATAAATAGTTTATTAGTAGCTTCCCTTTAAGTGTGTTCAGTGTCCTGCAGCAATAGAAATATTCTTTTATATTTTTAGGTAACAATTTTGTTTTTCAAATTTAGGCCCGTAGTCCAACAAGAATTAATCTTTCTGTGGTGCATAGGAGATCTAAATCTGTCCCATCATTTTCCCACTCCAGCCGCAGGCCACCACTTTGCCAGCAGCCTTATGAAACAGTAAATTTTCCTTCATTGATCCATAATGCAGTCGCTGCCAAGGTCAGGGTTCTCTGCCACTGTCTTAGTTACTTTCCAGTCTCTGAGACACAATACCCGACACCCACAGTTTAAGGAAGGAAGGGTTTGTTTTGACTCTTAGTTTGTAGAGGTTTCAGTCCGTAGTCGACTGGTTCCCAGGCAGGGTGGCATGGCAGAGGGGCATGGCTGAGGAGAAAGAGCTCATGGCATGGAAGCAGGAAGCAGAGAGAGATCAAGGGAGGAAGAAGGAGATAGATTCTTCCAGACTACACCCCCAGTGACCCACCTCCTCCAACCAGGCTTCACCTCTCAAATCACATTAGCTATAAACTCATCCGTGGATGAATCTACTGATGAGTATCACACCTGCCCAAAGCTCCACCTATGAGCACCATAACAGCCACCTATGCCCTGTGTCAATTCTTGTCCATTGGTCCCTTTGAATGTCTGGCTGTGTCACACCGAGAAATAATGATCATTAGTTAAGGACCTCATGTAACCAAACAGCTGATGAGGTGTATCTCTCTTACAGAGACATTTCGAAACATTGTTTTTGGCCCTTTTCTCCTCTATATTAATTTATAATTTGAATCTATGATTTTGTCAAGTAGTGCACAAACCTGTTGGAATTTTTATTACAGTTGCACTGAATTTATGTTTTGAATAATCCCCTTTAATACACCATATACTAAAGTAGGTTTCAGATGCATTTAGTCATTTGTTTTCCTCTTACATTGAAACCAAAGAAAAATAACAGTCAACCTCCCTTCATAAATAACAAAAAATAAAGGACAAGAAAACATTTATCAGATCTTTGGAGAAGACAGGAGTTTCTAACCTTAAAAGTCCTGAGTGATAGCCAGGCACATTTGCGCATGCCTGTAATTCCAGTACTCTGAGGCAGGAGGATCCCAAGTTTGAACTCAACCTGGGCAACTTAATGATTTAGTGAGAACTTGTCTCAAAATAAAGAATAAAAAGGGCTGGGCTGCAGCTCAGTGCCAAGGTTCTTGGGTTAAATCCCCAGTAAAGAAGAAGAAGGGGAAGAGAAGGCGAAGGGAAAGAAGAGTGGGCAGAAGGGAAGGAGGGGGAGGGAATAAAGTCCTGAGAGAACAATCCCTAAAGAGATTTTTGATTGCCTCATTTTTTTTTTTTTTTTTGTGGGTACCGGGGGGACGACCTCAGGACCTCACGCGCCAACAGGCACCCGTGCCGCTGAGCGATATCACCGGCCCCTTTTTCGTATGTGGGATCCGGGAGTCGAACTCGGGCCCTCGCGCTTGCAAGGCAGGCGCTTAAGCCGCTGAGCCGTCTCACCGGCCCCTGATTGCCTCATTTTTAACATCTATATATTAAAAGAAAACCAAACAAAACACATTAAAATATCCCGAGATAAAAACATCTTTTCAACAATACAGCACCTTATCTACATAAAGAACTCATCCAAATTGATAAGGAAACAGATTAAAAGCATAGTTATGAATTATACCATATTAGTTAACAAGCACAATAAATGTTTACTCTTGCTAGTAAAAAAAAACCCCACATTAAATAAAAATGGTGAAATACCCATTGAGATGGATGTCGGCGGTGTAGATACAGGATGTTGAACAGTTTCATGTGCTGCTTTGGAAATGTAAATTTCCCAGTTTTTAAGGAAAACAATTTGATAGTGAGTATTAAATAAATTTTTTTTTTTGTGGGCACCGGGGGTCAACCTCAGGACCTCGTGTGCCAACAGGCACCTGTGCCGCTGAGCGATATCACCAGCCCTTTTATCATCTGTGGGTACCGAGAGTCAAACTCAGGACCTCGCACTTGCCAGGCAGGCGCTTACGCCACTGAGCCATCTCACTGGCCCTTTTTTTTTTTTTTTTTTTGTATTTTATTTTATTTTTTTTTGTGGGTACTGGGGATTGACCTCAGGACCTCGCGCGCCAGCAGGCGCCCGTGCCGCTGAGCGATATCACCGGCCCTTTTTTTGTATGTGAGTTCCGGGAGTCAAACTTGGGCCCTTGCTCTAGCCAGGCAGGCGCTTACGCTGCTGACCCATCTCACCGGCCCCTAAATAAATTTTTAAATATTTTCTTCCCCAGTAATTCTACATTGGGAAATCTCTACTAAGGTGGTGATTGGAAATGTGGCGAAAACACAGAAATACATTCCTTCAATTAAAAAAAAAAATTGGGCCGGTGAGATGGCTCAGCGGCGTAAGCGCCTGCCCGGCAAGCGCGAGGGCCCGAGTTCGACTCCCGGATCCCACATATGAAAAAGGGGCCGGTGATATCGCTCAGTGGCACGGGTGCCTGCTGGCGCACGAGGTCCTGAGGTCGACCCCCTGGTACCCACAAAAAAAAAAAAAAAAAAAAAAAAAAAATTGGGGGAGCAATCCAAATATCCAGCTAAAGGAAATGGGTTAAGTAAAAGTGAACATATGTACGAATTATTACACTGGTATTCACACCGCTGTTTGTTAAGAATGAAATATGCTCAGGTCATAAAGTTAATTGAAATAGAATAGAAGATTTTGAATAAATCTGTTTTATAATTAAGGCAAAACATCTTGACCAAATGAAAGAATGTTCCTGATTGTCTCATGGTTGGTGTACTTTTACTTCATTGTCTTTTACTATCATTGTTGATCATATTTGAGTTCTTGGTGGCCTAGCATTTTGGGAGATTCTCTGTTTAGTTGGCTTCCTGGCTACCAGAGACACATGTTGATTATACACTATGCCACAGCCATTTGAGTATAGTAAAATGAAAACCTCTTAGAATTTTAATTTAAACTCAACTTAAATACACATATACACATGTCACTATTACAGCACTATGATAAAAATATCATGTTGATTTATTTTCAAAATATCCTATTGATTTATCCCCACATCGCCATATTTTTCATTTCAGCTCATCCTGGTGTCCAAAAGGTGGTGCTGGTCTCATCTGCGTCTGATGCCCCCGTTCAGTCTCCTCGCAGCTCAGAAATGTCAGTTCCTGCTGATCTGGATCAAACGATAACAGAACTCGCCGACTGGCTGGTATTGATTGACCAGATGCTGAAGTCCAACATTGTCACAGTCGGGGATGTGGAAGAGATTAATAAGACAGTTTCCCGAATGAAAGTAGGTGCATAGTGTAAAGCTCGTCATGGCAACACCGCAACACAAAAGTTAGACAACATCTATTTGAATCTTTTTTGTTTATCCTAAACTCAAAGAGAATAAGATTTGAAAAATTCTTTATCTGTCAGACAGCTATCCAGGACTATCTCCAAAGAATAAAGCTTTTCTTTCATTTGTAAGATCAAGTTTAATGACTAAAGCTAAAGACTTGATGTATTTTTAAAATCCAAAACTGATACCATTTAAAGTTAGGCAGGTTGGTGGAAATGCACTGCCCAGTGTGATGTGGGATAATTTCCCTAAGCTCTGTTTCAACTTATATTTCATAACGAGCTAGTTTCAGTTCTAATTCTAGAAATGAGATTCTCCCAAGTGTAATTTTATTATTGTTCATATGCCATCTGATACCAACTCGTAAAACTATTTCCACAGTTAGTGTGTGCTGGGTTCCAGGCTGTATATTGTAGAGGGAGACTCAAAAGAATATTCCACGTAAAAACAGGGAATGTGCAATAAAATAATAGTAACAGCTATTGCTGACTTTTATTAAGCGCTTAATGTATGTAGGGCATTTTCTTAAACATTTTTGCATGTATTATCTAATTTACTTCTTTAGCAGTCTTGTGAAATAAATGCTCCTTTTATTCCACGTTACTAATAAGTTCACATTTCTAAGAGGCAGAGGCAGAGGCTTGAGTGCAGGACAGTATCCAGGTTACTGTGCAAGGCAGAGTCTAATGAAAGCTGCAGCGCGGGTGCAGGCCACCTGTTAGGGGAACCAGGATGAGGAGGAGGCCTGCTTGTACAAGGGGTATCAGAATTACAGGGGATGTTTCAGTTTAACAAATTCACTGCAGTAAAAGACACATTGCTTTACTCCCGCTCTAAATACACCCCCTTGCTACAACACACTTATCCCGTAGTTCTTGCCACTCTCTGAAGCACTGCTGAAAATCCTCATTCGTGAGTGTCTTTAGGTGTGATCAAAAGTAGGGTGAATGCTATTGCAAGCGCTATCCAATGGAAAAGCCAGGATTGTAAAAACATTACAGCGTGTCCTTATCCACCCCATTCACTGGATCGGGCACAGTGTAACCTGCTGCTTTTCCCTAAAGTCAAAACGACTATGAAAGGTAAGCATTTTGGATTAATTCAGGACATTGAGGCAGCCAGGATAGTGCAACTAAAAACACTCATGGAAGAGGACTTCCAGAACCACTTCAAAAGTGGCAAGAACAATGGGATAAGTGTGCTTTAAAGTGAGAGGGAGGATTTTGAAGGGGTTAATGGTAAGGTGCCATTTATTATAATAAAAGTTTTAAAATTTAAACATTCACCATGTTTTTCCATCATATCCTGCACAGTGGTGGAGGACAGGTCGTATAGTTCTGATGTCACAGGTGATGTGAATGCCATTCCAAGTAGAGGGAACAGAGTGAAAGCGGACGCGAGGCCGGGGTTGGGGGAGGATGAAGACTGGCGTCAACACTGGTGCAGCTGAAATCCAGCGGGAGGAGAGGCAGAAAAGCCCGTTCCCATGGTCTCTGCGGCAGAACATGCAGGGGCAAAGCCCTGCAGACTTCTAGTGTGTGCGGTCGGACAGCATCTTCTCTCCACTCCTTTTTCTTTTCTGAAAAAGGAGTTGTGGCTGGGAACTGGTGATAGCAGTGCTTTAATAAGAAGATGAGGATGGATTGGAGATGCTCCAATCGAGGAAAAGAGCCCTTGCTGAGGGGCTGAAACGCTGCTATTGCAATTAGCGGAAATAAGAAAGAGAAGAACTGGAGTGTGAATGAGAGTTTGAGTGATTTAGATCTGAGTTTGTTGTGTCAGGAGGTCCTTATACCATTGAGGAGAATGTGATCAGCATTTGTGGAAATGTGCTGTGGGATCCAGGACTGAAATCTGTGAGAAGTGCATTTAGAAACAGTATTTGTCCCTGTAGCAGCGATTGCTGTCTACAAAGTCAGTGAATTCCCAGAAAGAAAGAGCTGGAAAAATCTTTTGCCATGCTATTGGTACTTATTGTAAATTGTGTTTTCTATTTTTATGACTATTTTATTAGTTTTACAATTAAAACATTTGTTAACCTTTTTCTGATATTTATCAGTACTGAGAGACGGAATGTACCTAGAGTAACAGTTCTTCGGGCCCAAGACGATTTGATTTGCAGCTACTCCAGTTAGCAGTTTCTAGTATGTCACTTGTGCCTCTGTGGGTAATGGCAGCGTTGTGTTCATATCTGACGTAGAACAGTTACACAGCGTGTTAGCAGCAAGCACTGCTGTGTTTTCAGAGGTTTCCTTAATTTAACCTCCTCAGCCTTGATACAGCTGAGCTGTCAGTATTTTATTATCTCCTTTTGTGAAAACTAAAACACAGAGGAAAGCACCTGGCTTCGTGATCCCTATGATAAGTGGAAGAGCTGAGATTTGAAGGACCTCTGACTCCAAACCATGTGCTCTTTCTCTACCACACTGCTAATGCCTCGCAACCCCTTAGAGCAGGAAAACAACAAGCACAGCTTTGCTGTCAGCCAGCCTGCTTGCCTAGGTTGGTGTTCTTACGGGAGGACGGATTAGCCTGCCTTAATAATCATTTCTCTTAACAGATCACAAAGGCTGACTTAGAGCAGCGCCATCCTCAGCTCGATTTTGTTTTTACGCTGGCACAGAATTTGAAAAACAAAGCTTCCAGTTCAGATGTGAGGACAGCAATCACAGAAAAATGTAAGTTTACAATGTAAATTATACATCAACATGCACTTTCCCCAAAGATAGCCTCTCCCTTTCCATGTCTCTCCCTCTCTCCCTCTCTTTTCCTCTCTCTCACACATAGCCATACAAACGTACATTTCCACTGATTCAATTAGAAGTGATACTTTTTCATATTTGCTACTCATTTTGTTTTTTCATTTTTTATAAAGAAACACAGCCTTTTTTCACTTTATGAACATTGTCACAATTTGCTGGAATTCTGTAAAACAGCTTTTTTTTTTTTTTTTTTTTTTTTTACTGGATGTTGAACCCAGTGTCACTCACCACTGAGCTATATCCCCAGTCCTTTATAAAATTTTTATTTTGAGTCAGGGTCTCAATAAGTTGTCCATGAACTCGTGATCCTCCTGCTTCAGCCTCCCAAGTAGCTGGGATTCTACCACTGTACCCCTAGGTCTGTACCAGTATTCCTGGCTTAACATTAGTTTAAAGCAATACCTTACTGATTCTTTTTCATTGTAATTAAGATTTCTTTTAAAGAAATCCAAATAACGAAAATTAGGAAATCCCATTCTTCAACTGTGCTTTCTTCACTAAGTTGAAGGTGTTACCATGTCTCTTAGCTCACTTTCTCAAAATTCCTTCCACACATATTTATTGAGCAACTGCTGTGTGCCTGCATGACTAACCCTCATTTGGGGACACTTTAGTTTAAAAAAATTAACCAAAAAATGAATATTCAAAACACAAGTATACAAAGATCCCTGTTTGGAGTTTGCGTTTGACTTCAAAAGCATCTTAAATCTGTGTGGCATACAGAAGAATGTCTGAATGCTCAAGAGTGACATCTGGGACGGTCACAATCTGCTTTCATCGTCCTCTTTCTCCCTACACCCCTCGGTCCCATCTGTAACTAGATATATATTCTTTAAAACATCCTGACATTTCTTAGTCTCCTTACCTTTATTCATGTTATTTCTTTTCCTTTTGGCTTTTCCTTCCCCTATGAAATTCTGCTCAGCAGCTGAAATGTCACTGCCTTTGTGAAATCTTTCCCACCTTCTTCTTGTCCCTGGAGCACTGTGTTTTCTATCTTAGGTTCCTGCTGTGGCCTTATTCCGCACAGTGTCCCTGTGGATCTCATAGCTACTTTATTCCTCTCTGCCTTCCACAGACTCTCATTCTTCACCTTTCTGGCCCTAGGGTTTCCCACAGGCCCAACTCAAATTAAGCACTTAATAAATAATGTGCCAGAATATGAACTGGGAGAACAGAGTCTACTGTTTCTCAAGGGAAGGAAGCCAGCTGTTCCCCTGTCTTAGTTACTTTTCTTGTTGCTGAGACAAAATACCCAACACCCAAAGTTAAAGGAGGAAAGGTTTATTTAGCTCACAGTTTGTAGTGGTTTCAGTCCACAATTGGCTGGCTCCAAGGCAGGGTGGCAGAGGGGCAGCAGTTCATGGCAGTGGAAGACAACAAAAGCAACAAGAGAGAGAGGGCGAGAGAGACAAGCCTCTTTCCCTCCCTTATATTGTACGCAGGCTACCCTCCCCAGGGCAGGTGTAGCACTCACACCCATAATCCCAGCATTGGACCATGAATCCATCACAAACTCTGGAAGCCCACCCGCACGACTGCATGAGCCTTTGAGGGGACATCTAGATGCAAATCATAGCTTCACCAAACAGGAGTGTTTTGACTTCAAAATAAATGTGGTAGCAATAAGGTTGCTGTACGGTGATAAGTTAGCAAAGAACTTTGAGTATTGGATGATTTTTGACTCATTTTTACTATATAACCTGTTTTTCCTCTTTTTGTTCATGGATTGGTTGACTGTACCCATTATGGGACTCTGTGGGGAACCTATTTCCCCTCTCTTGGCAAGGGAGCACCTCTGTGTTTAGGGCACTGTCTTAGTCACTTCCCTGTGCTGAGATGCAATATCTGACACGTGGAACTTAAAGGAGGAGAGGTTTATTAGGGCGGTATGGCAGAGGGGCGTGGAGGAAAAGTGTTGCTCATGGCATGGTGAACAGGAAGCAGAGCATCAAGGGAGGAGCTGGGATGGGAGATAAACCCTTCTAAGTCATGCCCACAGTGACTTCTAATTATATGCCATCTCCTAACAGCAAGTCCGCTGTGGTGCCGCAGTAACCCGGTCAGCTTTCAGAAGCCCTGCTTATGAGTGGCTGAGGCTCTAGGATGGTGGTGGCGAGCCTGTGGCATGCATGCTGCAGTAGGCTGTTTGTATCATTGAAAGCTCTGATGGGTTTGCCATCACTGCACTAGGAGGACATCTAGATCTAAACCATAAAAAGCTCCAAACTTCTTGCAGTGCCATCTCCATTTTGCTCTGCTTCCATCTGATTTTTTTTTCTCTAGTCCCCACTTGGTTTCATCAAAACTTATTTTAAGGTTTTTTGTCTTTGTTTTTCACAGGGCTTACCTTCTCTGGAATGTCTTCCTTCCCTTTCTCATTGAATGCGTACTTTTGTTTTCTCTCCGTGTGTGTGTGTGTGTGTGTGTGTGTTTAGATCATGTCTATATCATCACTCATTACATGAAGAACCCTCAGCTGGAGTGTACTACAAATACCTGTTTTATTCATTATTTTCTCATTGCTGAGACACAATACTTGATACCTAGAACTTGAAGGAAAGGTTTATTTTGACTCACAGTTTACAGATGTTTCAGTCCATAGTCAGCTGGCTCCAAGGACAGTGTGGTAGAGGGGTGTGGCAGAGGAGGCTTGCTCCTGGCATGGTCATGGGAAGCAGAGAGAGAGAGAGATCAAAGGAGGAGGGGGGCAGATAGACCCTTCTAGGCTACACCTCCAGTGACCCACCTCCTCCAACCAGGTGTCACCTCCCCACACCACATTTAGCTGTAAACTTATCAGTGGACTGATCCAATGATGAATATCATGACTCCATAATCCAGTCACCTCCTAAAAGCCCTACCTGTGAGAGCATGAAGCTTTGGGGAAACATCTAGATACAAACCATAACATTCCACCCCTAGTCTCCAAAAGACGCATGCACATGTCTTTATGCAAAATGCGTTTAGTTCTTCTCTAAAAGTTGCCAAAGTCCTAACATTTTCATCATTGCTGAAACATTCAAGCCCAAAGTCTTCTCTGAAATTTAAGGCAAACTCATAGCTGTGAGCCCCTGTAAAACTGAAAAGAAAGTTAAACACTGCTGACCTACAAAGGTGAAGGATAAACATTTCTATTCCAAAATGGGAGAAATAGTGGGGTAGAAACAAATGGTACCAAAGCAGGGCATACATTAAATTAAATACATTAAATCCCATAGTTCCATGTCCAGCACCTGGGGCAATCTGTGGCAAGGTGTGAGCTCCAAAGGACTTGGGCAACTCTTCCCCTATGGCATTGCATGTAGTTGGAGCCCTCAAGGTGCCTCTCTGGGCTGGCTTTGCTCACATCTTCTGGCTTTCCTCAGATGTTCCACGTTCCTGACTTTTCCAACATGCTGGGGTCTCCACTGCACTTTTGGCTATGCCCTCACATTTTCTTCAACTGCCCTCTTGGGTAGACTGCCTGGCCTCCTACACCTTCTTCTGAAATCTGGGTGGAAGCCTCCCTGGCCCTGTAACTCTTGCATTCTGCATGAGAGTAATACCAGCACCATGTGGTTGTGACAGTAAGGTTTGCTACCAGGTGGAGCAGTAGCCAGGCTTCCTTCCATTTATAGCTGTCGGGGTCAAGTACCTGGATGGTTGAGTTCTATGAGCTGAATCTTGAGGAGCAAATTTCCTATGTGGCTGCCATTCTAGAACATGGTGCCCTAGGGCTGTCTTCTCAAAAAGTCTTTCACCTTTGCAATTTTGAGCCTGCAAAGGGTAGAGCTTTGTTTCCTCATAGTTTCTCAAGGCATTTTTCCTATCGTCCTATTCTAATGTACTTAACTTCTTTTTAATGCAAATCTTTTCAGCAAAGAAACTCTGCTCTGATCCATCTTTGCAGTCCCCAAATTTACCAGAGCTGCCTTTCAGACCAAACTCAAAACTTTTTACATCATTCTGCTGGCCATTTGCTCTTGATTCTTGACATAGATCTAACTAAAAGTCCCCAACAGTAGACAATGCCACCACCTCAACATTAGACTACCTTAAAATTTTTTTCACCAGATTAGTCTGGAACCCTTAATCTCAGTCTCCTGCAATGCCTCAAGTCAGGAGCAAAATGTAGACAAATTTTCTACTGTGGGCTGGAGTTCAACTGCCAATGGAGTCCTTTTTCCACCTGAAACCTCCTGAGCCTAGTCTTTACCAGCTGCATTTCTGTAAGCATTCTGGTCTTGTGAGCTGTGATCAATCTCCCATCAAACTTGGCTTATAGCATTCTTTGGCTGCTTCTCCAGCTGGCATTTCCAAATCCTTCCAACAAATTTATCCTGCAAGCCAGTTCCAAAGGCTTCTGAACCACATAGGCAGCATCACAGCAGTGACCCCACTTCTGGTACCAAAATCGGTCTTAGTTACTTCCTTGTCACTGAGACACAATACCCAACACCCACAACTTGAAGAAGGAATGGTTTATTTTGGCTCACAGTGTGTAGAAATTTTAGTTCATAGTCAGCTAGCTCCAAGGCAGGGCAGCATGACACAGGGGCATGGCAGGGGAGGCTTGCTCTGGGCGTGGCATCCAGGAAGCAGAGAGAGATCAAAAGGAGGACGGAGGGAGATAGACCCTTTCAGGTCACACCCCCAGTGACCCACCTCCTCCAACCAGGGTTTACCTGCCCATATCACATTTAGCTATAAACTAATCAGTAGACTAATCCACTGATGAGTATCACGCCCCCACAATCCAATCACCTCCCCAAAGTCCCACCCATGAGTGCATGAGGCTTTGGAGGGGACATCTAGATATAGACTGTAACACCTGTGGTTTAGCACTTACAATGAACAGATACTTTGCTTATTTTTCAGGATAAACTTGTGATATTTGCTGTTGCATGATGCCTTAAAACTTGTATTTGCTTCATATTAAATGATTCTGTGAGTAATAGAATGTGCCATAAGGACCTTATGTCATTTTTTAACTGACAAGTAGACATCATAATATACTTGTCTTCCTTTTAAGTTGAAACATAAGCAATTTATTTAAATTAACTCACCATAAAACAGATAATCTCATTGAACAATTTTTTAAAATTATGACCTGTTACATATAACTTTCAACCTTCTGAACAATTTTAAGTTGATAGATTTTATGGTTTGCTAGAACCCTATATTATTCCAGGAATGTTCCCTTACCTCAAATGGAGTGTTATTTTATAGTTGAGGGCCTGATACTTAACCGTAGGCCTTCAGTTTGGCATCTAAAACATCATCTAGCAGTTTGTTTTGAAACTTTTATTTGTTTATTATCAATGGGTTGATGGTGGTATTCAGAGCTGTTGTTTCCTGGTAATTCAAGTCACATTGAAGTAATCAATCAAAAGTTTAAGTTTCAGTAACTGTTTTGTTCCTTGACTCTGTGTTAAAGAGAGAGGAGAGGAGAGTTTGATAGAGTGGAGAGGAAAGGAGAGGAGAGGAGAGGAGAGAGAAAACAGAGACAGGAAAAGTAAGAACGAGAGAAAGAGGAGTAGAAACAGTGATTAAAAAAGAGGAACAAAAAGCCAATCTGAAATTTTTGTGGTAAGCTCCTAGGTACATAGATTTGAATTTTTTTTTCCAGTGCTGGGGATTGAGTCTGGGACCTCGTTCATGCTATAAAAGCAGTCTACCACTGAGCTTCTTTAAAATTATTTTTTATTTTTATTTTTATTTTTTGGAGATAGGGTCTTGCTAAGTTGCTTAGGCTGGACTCAAACTTATGATCCTATTAGCTAATCTTTCTGAGTAATTAAGATCACAGGCATGACCCATCATGCCCAGCAAATTTTTACTTTCAAATGCTTGTCTTGAACATGTATAAATGTTTCCTTTTAGAGAGGTTTCATGGTACAAAAGGCAAATGTGAAAAGTATTCTCAACTAGTTTTGTTTCCTTCTAAAATGCAGTCTGTTTTAGAGAACCAACTTTGAGGTTAACAAGTGACTATATCTGTATCTTAAAGTTCTGTCTCTGTCTTCGTCAAACCTTACTTTATGAGTTTATAACAGTAGATATTTTTAATGTGAGGTTGTTCTAGTGCATTGATTGATTAATTGATTGATTGATTGAGACAGGTTCTCGCTATGTAGTTCAGGCAGTCCTTGAACTCACTACGTAGCCCAGGCTGGCCTCAAACTTGCAGTGATCCTCCTGCCTCGGCTTCCTAAGTGCTGGGATTACAGGCGTGCGCCACCACACCCGGTGTTTTAGTGCATTTAAAATAGAATTTAACCCTAATTTTTTTTCCTCAAAACTTGCTTCAGAAATATATTAAAAGCCAGGCACAGAGGTACATGCCTGTAGCCCAGCTACTCAGGATGCTGGGGCACGAGGATCACAAATTCAAGCCAGCCTGGGCAACTTAGTGTGAATGACCTTTATTAATAAATCATGAGGGCCGGTGAGATAGCTCAGTGGTGTAAGCCTGCCTGGCAAGCGCGAGGGCCCGAGTTCAACTCCTGGATCTCACATACGAAAAATGGGCCGGTGATATCACTCAGCAGCACGGGCGCCTGCTGACGCGCGAGGTCCTGAAGTCGACCCCTGGTACCCACAAAAAAAAAAAAAAATGAGAGCCAGGTGAAGTGGTGCATAACTGTAACCTCAGCCCTCTGGGAGACTGAGGGTACAAGGACTAAAAATTTGAGGCCAGCTTAGGTAACTTAACTCTGCCTCAGAATTAAATAACAAAACAAAAACAAAAGGGCTGTGGATATAGCTCAATGTGGAAACCCTGGGTCCATTCCCCAATACTGCCGTCAGTCAGTCATCAATCTGTGGCCTATAGCTGTTACACAGTGCAGCAGACATATATTAGAATTCCTTTCAGATGTATTTATCAATTTGTCCCTTTCTCTTTTCTGGTTAGAGACTTATTTGGGATGAATGTGCAATTTGGGACCAGGTATTCTTTCCCTTTCCTGATAGTTATCCGCAGGGATTCTTTTTTGTGATGTTCCCCAGTGGAAAAGGTAAAGACCCGCTGGGACAGCACACAGCACGGTGTGGAGCTCCGCCGCCAGCAGCTGGAGGCCATGATCGTGGACAGTCTCCGGTGGGAGGACCACAGGGAGGAGGCAGAGGAGCTGATGAGGAAGTTCGAGGCCCGGCTGTACATGCTGCAGCAAGCCCGGAGGGATCCGCTGGCCAAGCAAGTTTCTGACAACCAAGTAAGACCCATTAGATTTTTTTTTTTTTTTGTATCATTTTGTTGGGTTTATTTTTTTCTTTTGTAAGTGTGAATACTGGGGCCCTGTCATGATATTTTCTTAAGTTCTTAGACCACATATTGAAGTATATATGAAGAACTTGACCAGGATTCTGTTTTTTTTTTTTTTTTTCTAAAGGCTTACAAATAGAAATGTGCCATTTTTGCAAATAGAATGACCCCCATGAACCTACATCTAGAAAGAGAACATTTTTGGAATTCCCCCCAAAATGACTTTATTTCCTTCTTTGCCTGTGTTGAGGACTATTTTTATTTATAAAATTTCCTGAGACTTTCATTTGAATGCTATTATAGTAAGCAAGTCAAGTAATCAAGTTTAGCTTCTTTTAATACCTTTGAAAATGCACGGTTTTATCAATGGTAGGTACCTTTTTTGTGATCAGTTTGATTATAGAGTTGGTGGCATCAAACACTCATGGTACTTTTAAAGTATTATTTTAAAATTTCTACAATTGTAAAAAATATTCTTGAATTAGAGGTTGTGGCTGTGAGGTTTTATTTTGGTGCAACATTTCATTTGGCCTTCAGGTGGCCTAAGATGAAAGTATACATTTATGAAGAATAGAATAATAAAGAAGGTGAAAACAAAATCCCAAACCTGGAAGTATGCTTTTATTCTTCACAATGGAGATAGACTTCTCAGTTTAGAAAGCAAATGGTGAGGCACACTGGTTTTTGACCATTCTCTGTATTTATGATACTTGCTGATTGCTTCCACCAGGTGGCTGAAATGGACACTGAAGTAGAGAAACACCACTCCAGATGACATCAGTGTTTCCATCATTAGGCTCAGAATACTTTTGTATCTGCAGGATCAAAAAGAATAGTAGTATAATGACTATTCTGTAGGCTTTACATTGTATTAAGTAATGTAAGTAAGAAATGATTAAAGTATACATGAGGATAGTGCACCATTTTATATAAGGAATGTGGAATGCAACCATCTGTGGATTTTGGTATCCAAAAGAAAGGAAGGTCTTGGAACTAGTCTTCTACAGGTTCCAAGAAAGGACTATATATTTTTTCTAATTAATAATGTTGTTCTTTTCTGAAACTTCAGGCTTTTTTTTTTCTAATTATTAAAAAGCATTATAGGGACATCAATTAGATTTCAGGGCAGTATCTGGATCTGGAGACTCTCAGGGAGGGAAAGTGCGTCAAGACCCCACTGCCGTGGACGTCCATGTAGCTCTTCAGGCAGCTCTCAGGACCCCTTGCCTGGCTGTCCGATCCCTCCACGCCGTTCACTTTGTGAACACACACAGTGATCCAGGGGCGAGGGACAGAAGACTTCCTCACTGATGGTCCTTGCCATCGTCCCAAGCATGTATAGCGGAACGCTCTCTGTGTTCATTCCTGTACAATTACATGTTCCTGTAAGAATCAGATCTGGTGCAGAAGGAATGAAAAGAACCAACTGTTTGAGGAAATAAGTATCTCAAAGAGGAAAAGATAATAATTGTTTCATTTTATCTACTGTGTACCTGATGTGTTAGACTTTTTTAAATAGAATAGTTCGTTTATCTCTAGAATGGTTGTGTTTTAAGCTTATGTGTTTGTCCCCTAACTAGTTTTATTCTTGTGACACCTGTGTTAAAAAACATTAAAACCTTCCAGGAGTACCGGTGTTTGGATAATACTAATTACTGACTTACCACATCTAATAATTACATCTTGTACCTTAGCTGTTGCTTCAAGAACTGGGTCCTGGCGACGGTATCATCATGGCCTTTGATAATGTCCTGCAGAAACTGCTGGAAGATTATGCTAGTGATGACACAAGGAATGTGAAGGAAACCACCGAGTACTTAAAAACATCCTGGGTCAATCTAAAACAAAGGTAACTGTGTGGTCCTGGCAGCTTCATGCATCTTGTCAAGTTGAGAATTTGATTTGTTTGGCTTTCTCATGGAATCAGACTAAATACGTGCATACCTGAAGTGGGTTTTATTATTTTTTCAGTTTTTATACTGTTATGTGCTGAATTAATATTCTCATGCTTACTTAGTGACAAAGGTTTATTGACGCAATATCTACCTGAGTTTCTACAATGCAGTCTCCCTTGAATAAGCTTAAACCTTACCAATGATTATTTTACGTGTTCTGATTTTCTTGTGACTCTCAGTATTGCCTAAAATACATTTTATAGTACCCTGGTGAGAAAGTATATACAGGTTTCTCAGTTTAATATTATCACTAATGGCAATTATAGCATAGCATATAATAATGTTGCATTTGACGGGGGCATCCTCATTCGAGGACCACACACCTTGGATCCAGCACTCGACCTCTGAAATAATCAATGTGTATTTAAGGTTTCAATTAATTATCATTTATTTCAATGGCTCTCTAGTCAGTATGCCTCGAATAGCCAAAGCAGCATATATATTTATTTAAGAGATATTTTTCTGTCACTTCAACACACATGATTTGAGGAACTATTAAAAATAGTTAGCATCTCTTTAAGGCTATATAATTATATTCATCATCAATAAAAATTATTTACTTCATGCATAGTTACTGGGAAGGCCTGTGTCTAAGTAAAATTACAGTTTCTCAGGCATCTTTATTCAAATGTAGCTTCCTAAAAACAAACTTGATATCAAAACACATTTATTTTGCAGTGAATAAAATTGGTAATATCAGAACACTTTATGATAGATATTCCTGGTAATAAAGTATGCTCTAGCATTTAAGGACTGTTTGACGTGGAGAAATTTTTATTCATTTCAAGACTGTTGTTTTTTGTTAGAACTTTTAAAACAGTTCTAAAAATTCCAAGAAGACACATGAGCTCCTATGTGTTGCTAAATATACCAGGGATACTGGAGGAAGTAAGATTGATGGAAGAAACATAAAACTTTGTAACAGGTCTAAGCAGCCTGGCTATAATTATGGTATTTCTGGCATTTCAGTACAACTTTTCTCTTTGTTACAACAAGTTGTTTAGATAGAATAAAGGTCCCATAACTAAGACAGGGGAAAAAAAGTGAGCTATAAACACCTTTAATACCAAGATAGTCCTTAAACATACTTCATTTCTGTTGTTTCCAGAAGTTCCATGTGTAAGAATTATGACTTTGTTATTGTTGTAAACAATACCAGAAAAATTGATCACTGAGGAATGAGTGGCTTGCTTTATTTAGCGGCTCCAATTCTTTTTTTGCCTTTACTTTGTAAATATTTTAAGACAGCCTACAGCAGTAGTTAGATTAGATGGAAAAGACAATTAAAAATGAATTATATTCCAAGATGATCTTTCATTTATCATAGCTAAGACAACCACAGCATTCCAATTTCATTGTAGTTACAGGGAGTTGTAGTCTGTTTTGTTTCTGCATTTGGGGTGGGAGGATAGGTAACTGTATTCATATTTAGACATGATGTAGATACATTGTTATTTGTGAAGCTGGGAAAATATCAGCAAAACTGTGGCTTATGGAACCCATTCATGAGGGAGAGCCAGGGCCTATCTATATGGAGAGGGTTTTCTCTTTTAAACACAATGATATTTATAGTTTTCACTGTTCTAAATGAACGTATTTCTGGAATATAGAAATCTTTCCTGGCCTCCTTAAACAAAGTAGAACCTGTGTTAAACTGCTTTTGAATTCTTGACATTATTGTTTCAAAGATAGAATTAAGGAACTTTTTAACAATAGTAAGTGACCTCACAGTTGATCTAAAACAGTGTTTCTCAACGTTTTAAACTGTCTCTTATCTAAGGATCCTTTTCAGGCCCCCACCTCCATGAAATTTTAATACTGTGGTGGACTATGTATCCGTTTCTGTGCTGTACAGTGGTGCTTTGTATGTAAAAAGGGTAATTATTTTCCAAGAACTATTCATCACCTTTGAGAATATGTGGGCTAATCTAACACACTCAGGCTCAGAGAAGTTCATGTGCAGATTTGCATAGAAAAGCCAAAATGATATTTTTCTGGACTAAAAATGGGATATAATACTCTCCACACCTGAGCTTTGAGGAGTTGGTGGTGAATTTATTCAGCTGTGTCACTTGGTATGTAGTTTATTTTTAGCTACAAGTGTTACTGTTTTGTCACCCTGTGGGGTCTGAGGAGCTTCCCCCAAAGAGGAGACTGGGGACCTCAGTTCACCCCACCTGCGGAATAGTTAGGTTTGCCGACTTCCATCACAGAGAAGGAATTTCAGGATGTGTCACTGAGAGGCACAAGCAGATATATCAGGCAGAAAGAAGTACACAGAGAGGAGCGGGTGCTCATAGGGTGAGACAGATTATGGTGTGAGGCTGCGGGTGTTTATGTGCTTGGGGGAGTCCTCAAGATGGAAGATGTAGAACGTGTACCGTACCCGTCGTTAATGGGGTAGGTTAGGATGCAAGCTATTTGCGCTGGTTTAAAGTTTAGTGATATTTTACCCTATTGATAGTGCTCTTTCCTCGCGGGCAAAAGTCTGGCATTTGTGAGTCCATAGTGTCTCCTCATTGTAGGCACTGCACCAAGCCTTCACATGGGTTATTTCATTTAATCTTCATGACAACCACAAAGACAGGCGGCATTTTTGTTAGCATTATATTGACAAGTAAACCGAAGCTCAGAGAAATTGAGGAATTATTCAAGATCACACAGCTCATATTGGCAGTGCCGGGATTGTAATTCAAGCTTGTCTGTCTGTGTAGCCTGGCTCTTTGTCTTCTTTAACAAGAGTTTCAATTTTCTTTTTCTTTATTATTATTTTTTAATCATAGTGTCAGCCGTTGCTGGTGACTGTGTTGTGTACCTGCCTCTCAGATCTGTGATTCTACTTACTGTTTCTTGTCTGTATTGAGTTTGGAAGCCAGATCAGATTAAAGACACAGGGGCCTCTCCCGTGAACAATGGAACACCCTGCACGGTCTTCACGCCCACTCCAGTGGCCTCTAAAAGACCTTGCACCAGATCTCTCCTCTTATCTTGCAGCCATATTCGAAATATATATCATTGTCAGCCAAATTCTGGAGGTGGAAAGAGTTACACTTGCACTTGGACTAGCGTTGCGGAACAATAATTTGTGGAATTAAGTATCAGTTTTCAAAGGAAATATTTTGTGTGAACCGCAGTTGGCCCAAGGAATTTGTCCATTCACAGTTACAGGGCCATACTCTCTTATGTGCAATGCCAAAATCCAAGAAAAGCTCTGATAACAGAAAGGTCTGACATCAGGTTGTTTATTATAGTCATTATTTATCCCAGTTAGTGGAAATAGCCTTGCTTTTAGCTGCACAAATATTAATATGTTTCTTTGCTCCCGTAGACCAGCTCAGGGATAATCTGCAACCTGTAATATTAGTTTTCTAATGTATAAAAAATTCTTAATTGTGAAACAAAACCAACTGCTGGTATTTATACTCTGTAAGCAGCAGGCCTCTCTAATATTTATTAACTAATCTACATATCTTGATCACTATTGCTTCTACCTGTGGTCTTTTCCTCCTTTCATCTGTTAATGATAATTAACTAACTTTTAGAACAAGTTGAGATATTGATAGCTAAAATGTGCTTGTACAAGTTGATTGTCCCATATCCAAAATGCTTTGGATCAGAAGGATTTGGGGTTTTGGATTTATTTCTTTTTTACTTTGGAATATTCACATACACATAATGAAACATCTCAGGTATGATACTCAAATCTAAACATGAAGTTCGTTCATGTTTTGAACATACCTTAAAGGCCTGAGAGTTTAGGTCAGAGGTAGAACACTTGCCTAGCAAGTGTATGAGGCTCTGGGTTCAGTCCTCAGTATGGCGAAAGGAGAGAGAGGAAGGGAGGGGGAGATGGAGATGTAGGGGGAGGAGGATATCACACATAGGTGGAAGGGAATTTATGCGATATTTTAAATAATTTTGTATGTGAAACAAAGTTTAATGATGTGAGAGTTTCCACTGTGGCATTCTGCTATCACTCAAAAAGGAAAAGCTTTAGGTTTTGAAGCACTTCAGATTTCAGATTAGTGATGCCCAGTTAGTAGTAACTTGGCATGGATGCCTCATTTGGGTCTGAAAAGTTATTTTAGCCCTATAGACACTTCAGGGCTAAAATAACATCTTATATCCATGTATATGTATGTCTGTAT
Organism: Erethizon dorsatum; assembly: GCA_028451465.1. NCBI lineage: Eukaryota > Metazoa > Chordata > Mammalia > Rodentia > Erethizontidae > Erethizon > Erethizon dorsatum. The sequence continues at coordinate 148,795,267 of CM051823.1, forward strand.
ATCATACATTTATACACACAGTTACCAATACTACAGTGCCGTGAGGCAAATGAGACAGCATAACCATATGCTATAATTTCTTAAACATCACCAATTACTCTGGAGTTTTTCCTCATCTTTCTCTACACGAAATCATGTTTTGCCTCTGATATTTTAAGGGATTTTTAGGATAGTGCAGGCAGAGCAGAAAGCACACAGTGTGGTATCTGCAATTCTTAGTGAAAATCCCGCCATATGTATTTACCACTTACGTGAACCTCGAGCAAGTTCTTTCAGCTCATGGAGTCTCACTTTCCCTGGTTCTAAAGTGGAGAGCACAGCTAACGTGTAGGATTATTGTGAGATCAAAAGTTCTGTATGGAAGTTCTTGGCCCATGATTTATGCTCAACGAAGTGTTGCACAAATTATCCATCCTGTGCTCTTTCCTATCATGTCTTCCTTATAAACCCCGTACTCCTTAGTCTGCTTCACAGAACTTTCTGTAGCTCAGTTAGCAGAATGTTGGCTCATCATTAGGTAGCTGTAGTCATTTCAAATGGTCTTCATGGTAAAATACTGCACAATGTGCTTTACTGAGTATAGTATAGACACACTAAATCTTTATTACTGGAGGAAAGTTCTTAGTGCAGTGCCCTTGGTTAGTGAAGGTATCCCAGTTGCTGAATTTATGTTGCACTTCAGTGTGGAATTTATATTTCCACGCATGAGAAGTCCTACCATCCTGGAAAGAAGCAGCGTTGGCATTGGGGGTATAAACTCAATGGTAGAGCACTTGCCTAACACATGTGAGCCCTTGGTTTCATCCCTAGCACCATCAAAGGAAAAAAGAAAAGACAAGAAAGGAAAAAGAAATGGTGCAGATTTTTTAGAAGGCACAATTATTTCTTTAGAAGCCATGAAATAAGTACAGTACAGATTGATCAGTGGAAGAACTTTTTCCTCCTCTTTCTTCGTGGTGCTGGTGCTTGAATCCAGGACCTTGCTCAAACTAATACTCTCCCTCATTAATGCTTATTAACTTATTGATAATGGCCAGTTAGACATGTGAAATGTACATAGGCATTATATAAATATTGTGTGTATTAAAAATGAATTAGTGAAGTCTTTGACTACTTTGAAAACAGGTTAAATTAGAAAAATTTGAATTTACTTTTGATTGCTTTCCCATTTGTCTTGTAGCATAGTTTGAAACTACTGTATTTCATTTACTAATTTTCCAGTAGTCCTTGTTTATTTTCCTCATAGATTAATAAAAACGAAATATTCTTCTTCAGCATTTATCCATTGTTCAATTTGGTCAATAGCTTTTAAGAGCGATCAGTAGAGGACAGTCACTGGAATAGCATCTTATGGCCTGCCACCCCGGCACACTTTGAGCTCATAAAAAGAATGCTGTAGTCGCTGTCCTTTCCAAGTCAATGGGCGTGGGCAACATACGGAAAACCTCACCCTTGCAGCCTGTCCGCCGGTGTGAGATGCAGAGATTTGGGTCAGTCAGCTTGCTTTATCCTCTCAGAAGTTCACTTTTTTCCCTGAAAGTCACCTTTCATTTTTATCTTGTTTCTTGTTTTTTCCTTCTTAGCATTACATTTTTGTTTTCTTTTTAAACTTGGGAATTAAACTGGCCGAGAAGAGCAGTGTAAAAATTATACTCTTTATATTTTCCTTATCTGTAATATTATTTTAATATTTCAGATATCATTTTACTGCCTTCTGAAAAACATTATGAACAGTGTCTTTGTGGTATATGCCTAAGAATGCTCATGTTTTTATCTTGTAAATATTAGTTTCAAGCAAGCAGATGTTTTCTCAGTCCATTTAGCTCCATATCAAACAAAGGGCTGATGTTCATAGTCTTTGTTTTTTTCTTTCATTTGTTTTTTCCATTAATAAATTAATCAATAATAAGTATTTATTTAGCTTCCTGTTTGCCAAGCTCTGTGATTACCCTGAAATTTCAACCATAATTTTTCCCGGGCTTGTTCCCTGGAAATTTACATTCTATAGGGGGCGCTTTGTGGTAAAGTTAAAAAAAAAAATTCGATACTTATGGGAGAGGAATAAAATTAAGAAGTTGCTATGTAAGTGAGAGACTTAATGTAGTTTGGGTAAAATTTAGAAAGCAGGAATCAGAAGGTGACATTTGAGCTGCTTCTGAAGATTAAGAAGAAAATTCCAGAGTGAACGGTATGTATAAAAATCAGCGACGCAGGAAAGAGCATAGGGTGTGGTTGAGTAAGAAAATACAGGCTTGAGATGTGGTAGGAGAGGGAGGCAGAGGCCAGACCCTGGGAGGGTGTTTGGCTATCTTAGTACAATGGAGAGTAATTGGAAGTATTAAGGAAGGGAGTCTTATACAGAATAAAACTTAACCCCTGTGATTCTTATATGGAGAATAGGTTTTAGAGGTGAAAAAGAATAATAACTGGGAAGACCAGAAAGGAAATGACAGCTGTGGTCCTGCTGGGAAACGGTGGGACCCTTGGCTACTGTGTGTCAGCAATGATGGCATGAACATGGTAGACTACTTGAGATGCACTTCAGAAGTAGAAAAGATACTTCCGTGGATTCAAAATGTGGTTTGAGGAAATGTAAACAATGAAGATGACATTTTGTCAAAGGATGAGTGGCAGTATTAGTCACTAAATTGGGAAAGGCTGTGGGAGTTCATGGAGAAAAAATTAAAAATTGGGTTTTGACGTTTATTTGAGATGTCTGTTAGCTATCTAAATGTGTAGGCAATTGGATATATGAATATGGAACTCAAATGTTTTGAACCTCAGATATAAATGGGGAATTCTTGGCAATTACCCTAGAAATTAAATCTGTGGGATTGGGTGAGATAACCAGGGAAAAGAAAAGATGCAGAAGAGAAGAGGGTGCTTGACTATCTATGTCCATAGAGCCTAGGATGATTAAGCAAAATAGGCAAAGACAACAAAAGAAACTGGTCGGGGGGGGGACTTCAAATAAATTAGAAAGAAAATTCCGGGATTTTTGGTGATCATAAGTGGAAGGAAGACCCGGGTATAGTGGTACATGCCTGAAACCCCTGCACTTAGAAGGCTGAGGCAGGAGGATTGCCATGAGTTTGAGGCTAGAGTGGGCTACATAGTGAGTTCAAGGCCAGCCTGAACTACATAGTGAGATACTGTGTCCAAAAAAAAAGTGTAGAGGAGAGAATGTTTCTAATGGAGAATGATCCGCTGGGTTGAATTAGGGTGGAGTCCTCAGAAAAGATGGCACAGGACACCATTCTTACAATTCCACAGCTTGGAGATTCCTGCTGACTTTGAGAAAGATTTTTGAAGTGATCATACCAGAGACAGAGAATAAGATGAAGGCAAGGAAGTAGAAATTGATGGAAACAACATTTGAGAAGTTTGTTTTGAAGAGGGACAGAGAGACTGGGTAGTACCTGGAGGAGATTGAGGGTGAAGGTGGGGCATGGTAAAACATGTTTGTAGGCTTATGAGAATGATTAAGCAGAGACAGAAATGATGATTCAAGACAGAAGGGACAAAGGAAAGAGGAAAGCAAGTCTTTGCATAGATTAGAAAGCAAGATCAGGAGAATTGAGATTGGTAAGAGTTGGGATGCATTTTCTGTTATGACAAGAAAAACAATGGGAAGATGAGTATAGAATCACATGTGTTAGCGCCTCCACGATGGGTCTGTGCAAGGACTAAGCTTTCTTTATGGTCACTGACGCTGGAGGTGGCTCTGAGAGAAGTCGAAAGATAGAGGATTGGGTTCTGATCAGAATCTTGGTGAGGCTGTCTGTGAGGGGGACAGAGTTTCCTAGGGTGACCATATAATCTTGCTGACTAGTGGTAGGTGCCAGTTTGTGATGTTTAATGATACATGTCAGGGGAAGAAAGACCCGTTGAAGTGATTCAGTGTTCATCTACTCAGAGGCAACTATAAAGAATGCAGATAGGATGGAGAGAGAGGCAGCAGGGGAGAGGAACCTCTTTGGATGGGAGTGGAGACGTGGAGAGCCTAGTTTCTATTCCGTGATGGGTCTGAGGCATCTCTTTCTCTGGGTGACGCAGTCCCTTACTTGAGCTGTGGCTTGTCAAGCGGATCCTGGGTTTGATTTCAGACTCTGCTCGCATGCTGAGGCAGTGGACAACCTTTACAGCCGTGTGCAGTAACCCTGAACTTGGAGCTCAGGATGTGAACATAATGGATAAATATCTTATGCTTCAAAACAGCAGGATTCTCCTGAAGACAGAACAGTGGTAGGAAGTAGCACTGGGGAGCTAGGAGGACCCTTATTCTAACTCCTCACACTGAGACCTAAAGGATCTTGGGGAAAAACAAAACAAAGCAAAACACGGCACAACACAACACTTCATTAAAAGCTGACAGGGTAATTGATGGCCCTAGGGAAACCAATTTCAGTGAAAACAAGGTACAGGGTTTACTGACCATAGAAAAGAGCTCTGTGGCATGATGGGAGACAGGTTTTGGGGCAGATGGGGGTAGATTAAGGAAGGATTACCGTCCAATATTGGTTGAGTAATGAAGACCAAATGTCAGCAGTGATCTAGCTTTGAAAAGGATGCGGTGAGACACATCCTCTCACAGAACAGCGCTGCGGTCTTGCATAGTTGTTTGCTGACAATAGGAGCCCCAGAGGTCACTTCTGCTTTGGTTACACAAGGCTTTGTGCAGGTGTCATGGAGTAATGGTGGGAGCAGGGAGCTCCTCCCCTCGGCGTCTAAGTGGTAGTGTTAGTAGTGTTAGATGGAGTCTGCTAGGGTCCCTTGGAGTGAGTTTTTAAGTGCTTTGGTGGTGACCCAACCTCTGTGTAATAAGGATTGGTTACCAAAAGACCATAGATCGTTGAGAATATCTGCAATGACTAAGTCTTCACTTTGACTGCATTTTCCCTGCAGCATGCTTTAATATATTTTTCAGATAAATGTCACTTTATTTACAAAAGAACAAAATTACCTTGTGAAGGTACCCATTGAAAAGCTTAAAGAATTGTTTCATTATAAATTTTCTACCTGTCACTCAGACTACTGATGCTACTGTTTTCTGCTGTAGAAGAGATAAATATATTTAAATCTTGCATCACGGTTAAGGTCACCTTTTAAGTACACCAAAACCTAACAACACAAAACTGTGTTTCGTAAGATGTTCTATTCCATTAAAGTCTTTTTAAAAAGATGTATTTTTGTGTGTGTTCAAGTACTCTTTTGACTAGTTACAAGTACATGCACACTTGATTAAACAATATATCTTAAAGCTTAAAATATCAAATACTATTTAACATCTTTAAAATGACACTTTAAAAAGTATGTTGTGGAGTGGCCATATTTTGTGTTACAATGTGGCTATCGGCTATTTAATAGAGTATCATAGCTGGTTTTATTACAGACATCTCTTTGAAAGCTAAGAGTTTATATTTTAAAAATCCTAGTTCTGTTTAATATAAACTACTATAAATCTGTCACCCATAGATGTTCTTAAATCTTTTATGGGAAACTACATATTTTCAGTCTGTAATGTTTCTTGTACTGAAGAATCCTGTAGTCTGTTAATTCTTCTGTTTTGAGTGCACAATACAATTTCAGCTAAAGTTACTCTCTTTTTTTTTTTTTTAATATGGGTACTAGGAGTCGACATCAGGACCTCGCGCTTGTCAGCAGGCGCTTGTGCCACTGAGCAATATCACCGGCCCTTTTCTTCCTGTATGTGGGTAACAGGAGTTGAACTCAGGACCTCCTGCTTGTCAGACAGGCGCTTATGCCACTGAGCTATCTCACCGGCCCTAAAGTTACTCTTGTAAACTGCAAATGTGATATTTTAGGTTTTCAGCCTATCCTTATTCTTCGTGATTTATACATTAAAAACAGATTTACAGATATCTTTTCTGCCTTTGCCTTTTAACCACACATTTCCTAAACTTAAGAAGTTGTTTCTTTTTCTGTAATAAAGCTCCTTCCCCAATTCCCTTGTCATTTCTCAGGATTTCCTCCAGCTCTGTTCTGATCTTTTCTTGGGATGTAGAAGCTAGAACTGCTAAATATAACATCTACACTGAGATCGTGGATTAACATGAGTTCAGTGCTGGAAGGGATTTTAGGAACCGTCCACATGAATGCTTCCCAACCTTTTTGCTGTGGCAGGCTGCTCACCTGTTCCCGTCAGTAACATTTCATTTATAAGCAAAGGCTCTTAATGAAGCTGAATTTGAAACTAGGGATGGGATGAGCTTGGAGAAACTCTTCCAGCAGGTTTAATAATCTCTATGATGCATTATGCAGTTTTAAAAGGACCCCTAGAGATTTTGAAATGGGTCTTTTACTGCATAAGTCCAAGCTCCTTATTTTAAGGATAAAAAAACACGAATTAGAGATTTGAAATGATTTACCCTAAGCCACATTGCCGGTAAATGACAAAGGTGGTAGAATTAGATTGTTTTCTTCTGAGAGCAGTGTACCAGTGGCATTAAAACTAATTTATTGGCCTGTGTGGAAAGTGTGCATATGTATTCCTGAGCGTCTAATCATTTTTACCTTATAGTTCTATGATAAATAATGTGAAATTTCTTGAAAATGGATAAAAGATTTTTGTAATATCCAGCGTACCATTTCATAGCCTTGGATCTAATTAAAAAAAAAGAAAAGCAAAAAACTAGGGACTGGAACTAGTACAATGGAACTATATTCTATTAGAAATTTCATATAAATTATATTAATTTCAAAAATCATAGTACAAATGTCCCATATATGATCATATTTTTTTTCCTTTTTCAGTGAGGGGGATTAAACCTAAGACCTTATGTGTGTACACTAGGCAAATACTCTACCAATGAGCTATTCCTCCAGCCCCTGATTCTAAATTTTAAAATGTCCATTCATTATAATAACATGAAGATTTGAACTGCTATAAATTGAGTTTAGTTTTCAGTACATTCATTATCTTTAGTAGTTGATTAAGTTCATGATAAAGAATTTGACACTGGATACATGTGAAGTTAAAAAATTCTCCAGAACATTTATTATTAAATTGCACATTTGAGTGTTATAAGCACTATTCCTTTCCCAGTATTTCACCAAATTCATATATAAGATGAATATTGTTTATCGAGTATTTATTATATCTTGATAGGTTTATGTGCATATACTTCATTTTCTCCTTAAAATATCACTGCAAAGGAAGTGTTATTCCCTCTGTTACACTAGTTCATTCAAATACTTGTTGAGCTGCTACTGTGCGTAGGGCCTGCGGGTACCAGGTGCAGTGATTATTCAGAAGCTTTCAACCGCCAAAAAACAGGTGCTTGTAGCCATAACCAGAGACACAATGAGGCAGGCAGAATAGTGGCCCCCCAAAAATGAGAACACTAGCTGGGATATTCTGAGTGGGTCCAATCTTACTCCATTAATCCTTAAAAGTAAAGAAGGGGAAGAGGAGTGGGTCAGGAAGATGTGAGGATTTCACCTGCTGTTGCTGGCTTTGATGGTGGAACCAAGGATTGTGGTAGCCACTTGAAGCCATAACAGGCAAGGAAAGAGATTCACCCCTAGAGCCTACAGAAAAGAATGTAGCTCTGCCGACAATGAGATTTGATTTTAGTAAAGACCTGTGTCAGACACTTAACCTACAGAAGATGATAATTTGTGTTAGCTGAAGCCACTGAACTTGTGGTGATTTATTACAGCCGCTATGGAACAGTAATGGCCATGGGAGGGGAACTCATGGGATGCTTTGAGAAAGGTACCATCAGGTGTTTGCACCACTTTCTGTAAGGTCAGTAGAAGTTAATCAGGGAAGAAGAAGGTTTATGGAGGCTGGAGGCTGGAGGCAGGAAGAGGGAAAAGAAACTAGAAGTTAAAAGAACTAACATGTAAATTCTGCATGTGACAGACACGGTGATCTTTTGGAGGATTATAATTGGTTCATTTTTGTAGATAAATAATGCATGAGCCTTGGGGTGATGAGGTGGTCATTGAAATGGTGAGCAAGGGTCAGGTCACGGAGCACCTTGGTTGCCAAGTAGAGGGATGATGGCAAGGAGGTTTGGGGAGACGAGGCAGACTTCTCAGGTTTCCATGGGTAAATAGGGGTGGAGCCCTGTGTTCCTGATGCAAACCCCTTGTTCCTTTCTACTTGTTGGGTATATAAATTTCTCCTGGGTGTAGGAAATTCCCTGTCTCCACCCTGACAGTGCTTAGACATTTGCCTTTTTCCCCTAGTCTAGGATCCCTAGGGTTTAGGGAGCTCATCAGTAATGATCTATTTTTACATTAGCAGTTGCTGCATAACCTATTTATGTACATTTGGATATTCTCAAATAATAAAGGTTTTAATTATGAAAAATGACTTTACTGAATTTTCTAAGGTTAGTTATTGATTGTTCTAACAGTAAGAATCATCTGCTCATGGAGGGTTAATTGCATGCATGCACTTCTTTATATGCTTTCTTGCACCTTTTTGGCACAATGTTTATTGTATTCTTAATACTGTTTTCTGTTGATGATTTAAAAATTGAAAATAAGGGCAGGGTTGGGAGAGGAGAAGGCGGTACCACCACCACCTCCCGCACATGTTCTGGTGGCTAACTTTTAAATTATAAAGATCAAAGAAATATGCTTATGATTTTTTAAAAAAAACCCAAAGCACACTGAAAGGTTTATTACCAAATATAGTTTTTTTCTCCTTACTCATAGCAATCCTCCTCCCTAGGGACAACTACTGTCTTTCTTAGTTTCTTTTTATATCATTTATCCATTTCTATATTCTAAATAAAATGAGGAAGTATGCAATTATCTTAATTCATTAACATTAGGCACTGTGTACCATCATCCTATTTTAGTCAATATATAGGAAATAGCTTTCTTATACTACTCTTCCCTTCCCTCTTCATCATTGGATTTTTGGGTAAATATCTAGCTTTGACATTACTACTCATGTTCAAACATTATTAACAGCCAAGTACTGAAGTTTACAGTAATTTTACTTATGTTTGTTTTACTTGAAATTAGTAATTGCCATGTTCTTGTCTGCCTAGTTCTCTTTGCTCCTATTGGTAATTCTTCTCACCTTTTCCCGTGGCCTGGCAGTAGAATTTTCTGCAGAGTCAATCACATTAAGCAGCCTGTCACTTTGAGTATTTTTATTATGGAGATGTTGCTTCTGGAGACCCGCTTTCTAGCCCTGCCCAGCCATCCTACTGGTCATTTTCTTTGCTTTTCCTCAAGTGTGGAATCTCTGTTTCCTGGATTTCATATTTTTCCCTTTTTGGGTTATTTCCTCATTTTGTTTGGGCATATCTTTTGTAAGTTTTGTCAGTTTAAAACAAGAATGCAGAGCAGCAAGAATGATGACAGCCCTCATGCGCTCCAGTTTGAATTCACACCGTCTTTTCTGTGATCTCCTTTTGCCATGAGCATGGTGTTCAGTTTCCTTTTTCTTTTCTTTTTTCTTTTTTTTTTTTTTTTTTATCCTTCCCATGTCTTCCTCCTTCTTGATTTATAGATTGAGTTTTGTGGAGTTTGTCTCCTTTGAGCTTCTTCAAAAATAGTCTATGGGAGAAAAATCTTAAAGACATATTATAAATAGGTTGTCATTATTCTATAAATACTTAATGATAATTCTGTCATAAGGCCTCTGAGGAATGTGGAGAGCCATTTCTGCCCGTAGAAAAAGTGGATAAGAAATCTATTTATTGTTAAAGTAAAATTTAGGTGTGAGACAATATCATAATCGAAGGGCTTTTCCAGAACACAAGTACTGACCTTATATGAACTCAGCAGAAGGAAATCTAATTGGGGTGGAATTTTCTGGAAGAGATTTTTTTTTTGTGGGTACCGGGGGTCGACCTCAGGACCTCGCATGCCAGCAGGTGCCCGTGCCGCTGAGCGATATCACCGGCCCTTTTTTCGTACGTGGGTTCCGGGAGTCAAACTTGGGCCCTCGCGCTTGCCAGGCAGGCGCTTATGCTGCTGAGCTATCTCACTGGCCCAGAGTTAGTTTTTAATCATTAAAGAATTCATAGAATTTTATTAGGTGGAGATGATATGAAGGACACTTTAATATGGTTATAAAATTTTTACATGGACACAGTTTTCATGATCTAAAGAAGAAGAAGTATACCAGTGTGACCTAAGCAGTGTATGGGAGAAAACTAGAGGTAAAGTAGAGAAGTAAACTGTTGAGCGCACAAAGGACATTACATTGCGTGTGAGGTAATTTGAATTCATTTTGCAGGCAGGAAAACACTCCTGGAGGTTTTTTAATAAGCAAATGCTGAGATAAGGCTGATGACATTCCAGAATGTCCATTAAATCAAATCTTAACTTGTATTGATTTGCATTGTTTAGAGATATGTAAAATAGGTTTTTTAAATTATTATGATGATGATGCTGGGGATGTAACCCAAGGCCCTGTGTATAACAGCATAGTAGGCAAGTGTGCTACCACTAAGCTGGATCCCCAGCAGCACCCCTCCCCAGGCACCCCTCTTTTGTTTTGCAGGCAGGGACTTGCTGAGTTGCCTAGGCTGGCCTTGAACATCCAATCCCCTTGCCTCAGCCTCCTGAGTAGCTAGTGTTACAGGCATGTGCTACCATGCTTGGCCCTAAATTATCTACTTAATCTTGGATATTTCTTCAGATTTTCCTCCTTTCTAGAATTCATGTAGTCACGGATTGCATGAACATTTACTGATGCTGCTTCGGAGTGTTTGACATTGTACTAAGGTACTGGCAAAAATGTGTAGGGGAGTAGCTCAATGCACAGAATGAGATGGAAATTGTCGTCATAATTACGTCGCGATATGGATGTGGTTTTGTTAATATCTGTGTCTCTTCTGCCTTCGCACAATTCCCTGATTCCTTTGCTAAGGATGATTCTAGCTAGACACACACATAAATGAATCTCCCAAGTGACATGTGGTGGTTTAAACCAAAGTCCCTTCGAGGCTGTCTACTAGGTTTTTCCATAGGATGTAGATGATGAGGAATGTCACCGTGGAGGTAATGGAGCCTGCTTGTCACGTTGTTGTTTCTTTCAGCGTCGCTGATAGGCAGAGTGCCCTGGAGGCTGAGCTGAGGACAGTGCAGGCCTCACGTCGGGACCTGGACAGCTTCCTGAAGTGGCTCCAGGAGGTGGAGACCACGGTGAACATGCTGGCGGACACCTCTCAGCGGGAGAATGCGCTTCAGGACGGCGTCCTGGCCCGGGAACTCAGGCAGCAGCTGCAGGTACGTGCGCGGCAAGCACAGCTGGCCTTGGCGTTTGTGCTGTGTCCTCCATGCGAATGTCTGTTATCAGGTGAAATCGTTACCCGATTCACTCGTGAAATCCCTGCTCCCCTGCGAATAGCTGGTTTCTGCGAATAAGATTATAAAGTACTTTTATTTAGCATGAGAGTGGAAAAAGTCTGCCTTGTTTTAGAGAGTAATAATTGTTTATTTTGAGATATAATCTTAGTGCTACTCTGTTGTCTGTCATGTTAAGCCTTATTACAGTTAGCTCTATTGAATCCTAAATTATAAGGATGTTTTCCCTTAATATGAAGTTGTGTCCTTCCCTATTCATTATAAACACTTAATATAAAAGCTACACAAGCTCTATGGGTCAGTTTATGACTCAGGTTATTAGAGTTGAAGGTATTACTTGTGTGTCTGTTCTTAGGTTCATAACTATGATTACATATACAATATGAGTTCAAGTTTTTCTTTTTCCCTTTAAACAAGTTTCTTAGAAATCTTATGAAGCATGTCTGAATCTTTTTCCACCCCAAGTACCAGTGCGTCTGTGCCTTCGGACTCTTCATTTTGGGCGTGGACTGACCCTTCACCTCAGCCTTCTCACTTCAGGCTTAACTCAATCAGTGGAGAAGTCTGTGTCTCCCACAGGTTTACATCTGAGTCCTGCTTTCCGTCCCGTTGTCATCCCGTCAGCTCAATGATCGCTGCCTCTGGTTTGCTGGTGGACATCCATTCCCTTGTCACTGGAGTCGTGTCTCCACTTGTTCCATGGGGTTGCATGGCTCTTCGAGGACTGAGATCACGTTGTTGCATGTTGTTGCCTACATAGTGCCCTGGGTTCAGATCTTAAGGAAATGCTGACCGCTCTCTTGGACTCGATTTACCATTTGACATTCTGTATTGACGACTTTTTGAATCCGTCCTTTGGAACTCCTGGAATACCCGAAAGACCCATTTTATGAAATGCCAACAAATACGTGGATCAGGCTTGTATGTAGTCTACATGCATGAAAACTACTTCTTTACTGTTGAGTTTGTAAGAGTGATGAAAATCTCTGTTTACTTGCATTACTTCTTTTTATTCATTGCACAGTACCTTTCTGACTTGGCAATGAGTGTGACCAGGCAAGGATGGAAGGTAACTGTGCTATTTTGCACATTGTTACATTGTTACAGTGTAACATTGTTACAGTGTTAATTGATGTAATATTTTGAGCTCAACTGAATTTTAGAGAGTTAAAAGAGGGCTCCCAATGGGTTAGATGGTAGAGTATATTATTTCTTATGATTTAAACAACTATAAAGACTGACCTGCAAATGCTCATGCGTATTTAATTTATGAAATGGTGTTGATTTCAAGAGATATTTAGGCTATTCGGTTGAGTCAGTGGTAACAGTGTACAGACAGTGAACAAAGCAGGCTCGAAATAAACCTTGATAATGAATACTAGCAAAACACAGGTCTACTTGAGAGTTTAATGATGTTTTCTGACACATTTTATTTAGGATATATTCTTACCATAACCCAAACTTCTTTCAGTATTTAGTGAATACTCAAACTGTTGGAGAAGTAAATTTAAAAGAAATGTTAAGAATCTTTTAAAATAAAAATAACTAAGCATGGGATCACTTATGGCAAACAGCCACAAGAGGAAAGGCTGCTGAAATACTGTGTGTAGTGATTGCTTCTCAAAGATAATTTAATGTTGCTGAAACAGTCAGTTGGGGTTCGTATAAAGTATTAAAGAGGGCATTTGCTGAGAACTTACTCAGGTTCCTTTGTTTATCTGAAGATAAGCATGTGCATTTGTTTATGTTTAGGATGTTTCACATTATGGTAGTTTGCATGAATTTTTCACTGTTCTGTTAAGTGATCTTAATTTTAAAGCATTCTATTTTGTTAAAAAATATTCTACAGCTTTATTTTTAGTACTGTATAGGTGGATGATTATTAGAGACTTAGTACTTTTGGCTCTTTTTGTGTCTTTCTTTTTTTTTTTTTTTTGTTTTTGTTTTTGGACATGGTTTTGCTATGTAGTTCAGGCTGTCCTTGAACTCACTACCCTGGACTGGCCTCGAAGTCTTTTTTTTTTTTTTTGTGGTTACTGGGGGTCGACCTCAGGACCTTGCACACCAGCAGGTGCCCATGCCGCTGAGCGATATCACTGGCCCTTTTTTCGTATGTGGGTTCTGGGAGTCGAACTCAGGCCCTCGTGCTTGCCAGGCAGGTGCTTACGCCGCTGAGCCATCTCACCGGCCCCATCGAACTCTTTGTGATCCTCCTGCCTCAGCCTCCTGAGTGGCAGAATATTTCTGAGGCAAGGGAATTTTAATTTTCCTGCGGGCTTGTATATTAATTATTTGTGTGAGTGTTTTAAAATGGAAACTTGTTTGAAAATGGGAAAATGAGTGTTGAAGAAAATGAATATACAATACCACTTTAAATCATAAAATAGGTTTTCTGGTAGGGTGGTGGTGAGCGTTCTATGTATGCATGGTGCAAGATGGAATGAGGACCTTGGTGTATTTGTGCTCCCTGCACAGGGGGTGTACACAGACGTGCTTAGATGACACATTCACTGTCTATATTTGCTTCATGTCTTATGACAGCCAGATGTAAAACCATGGGAATATTTTGCAAATATGAAATGTATTCTGGCCTCAGTTTAAAGTGAATCTTGGGTAAATTTTGATGAAGGATAGTTTGGAAGCACAGTGGAAGATGAAGATTAATTACTGGGAGTATGCTGTGCTAATGCCATTTCTGTTAAGAATGCACATCATTTGGGTTTATGTATTTATGTTTCATTACTGCTGCAAGGCTATTAGGTTTTACTCCTTGGCAGTGACCTTTTGGCAAGAAAAAGCCGATTCTGTGGAAGTTTGCAGGAGTGAGAAGCCCCTTGATTGCTGCAGCAGTCCAGATCACAGAGGGCCTGCCATGCCCTCCTTAGTATTTTGTAGTTCAACCTGCTGGCGATGTGAGCAGTCTTAAGGGATATGGAGCAATTGATTGATGCATTGAGATTCCTGCCTTATAAGACTCTAGCTGATGGCGTGATGAGGATGTACTTCCACCAGGCGGGAGTGGCAGCAGAGATATGTGTTGGGATACTCTCGAGGTCTGGGAGGACCAGAAATGAGATAACAGCGAGGGGAGTGGCCCTAGCACCTGGACGGTCAGTTCCCGGCGTGGTAAAGACAGGGAGATTGCCAGATGGGGTCGAGCCTGACACTGGCATCTCCTGAGAGGAAGATAGCAAGGGTTAGTTAGTGGGGTGTAAAGTGGAGACAAATTCCATTCTGAATGGAATGGAGGCATTGAAATGAGGCATTGAGTACCATGCACAAGGAGATGCCTGGTATGCAGTTGTCATTGTGAATCTGTATTTGGATGAGAGAATTTGGCCCAAAACAGAGAAACTTATTAATTTACTAATTATTAATTTTGAGTGAGAACCTATTTCTTTTAATCAAGCAGTTTTTTAATTCAAATGCATTTATTTAATTTGCATTCTATGGTGTTCAGGCTGGCCTTGAACTCACTATGTAGCCTAGGCTGGCCTTGAACTCCTGCAGATCCTCCTGCCTCACCCTCCCAAGTGCTGGGATTACAGGCATATGCCACTACACCTGGCTAATTATATTTTTAATTTAAACTTTGCATTTTAGCAGTGTGAATTAATTGAGATGCTCGGATTCTTTGATGGATTAAAATCCTAAAGTGCTGCAGCCTTTCTGTGGTGGTGTGAAAAGTGCCTGATTTTGATTTGTAACCATTTGTGTTTTAGGATTATTACATTCTCGTATCTTATGTTGGTTTTTAGTCTAATTGTCAAGCTCATGCTCTGTAGTGTATAGATTGCTTCAGATCTTTCCTTGTACCCAGCCCCATGCCTGGCACCCCATGCCTGGCACTGTGTTTGGGGGTAAAATACAATCTGTTGGGACATTCACATTATGGTTCTGAAATAGGAATTAGATAGGTTGAGCATCCATAATCTGAAAATCTGAAATTCGAATTCTTCCAAATCTGAAGCCTTTTGAGTGCTGATGAGACGCCACAAGTGGAAAATTCCACACCATGAAATTTTGTTCTATGCATGAAATTATTAAGAATATTCTGTAAAATTGACCTCAGACTATGTGTAGAGGGTGTGTATGAAACATAAATGAATTTTGTTTTCAGACTTGGGTTCCATCCCTAGGGTATCACACTATTTATATGCAAACACTGTATTCCAAAGTTTGAAAATATCTGAAATTCAAAACACTTCTTGTTCCAAACATTTCAGGTAAGGCACACTCCCCTTGTAATGTATAGACATGGAATTTTTTTTTTCCAACCTCCCAACTAGCTGGGATTACAGGCATGTGCCACTGTGCCTGTCTGTAATTTCACAATTTTTTTGTTTTGCTTTGTTTTGTTTCGTTTCATTTTGTTTTTGTGAGACAGGGTCTCACTATGTAGTTCAGACTGGCCTTGAACTCATTATATAGCCCAGGCTGGCCTTGAACTCACAGTGATCCTCCTGCCTCAGCCTCCTGAGTGCTGGGATTACAGGCATGCACCACCATGCCTGGCAAATTTCACAATTTTATATCAACTGTATTGGCTATAATTCACTTCATTTTTTTAGTATACATATAGATGTGCAGTCATCACCAAAATCAACTTAGAACGTTTTCATCACCTCAAAAAACCCACTAGCCACTAAGCCTCCATTCCCAACTTTCCAACCCCTCCACCATAAGTAATCAGTAATCTGTTCCAATTTCCCTAGGAAAACAATATTTTAAATTATATTCATTGACTGCGTGCTTTGCTTTGGGCTTGGACAGATATAGCAACACTGTCAGCCTCACCAGAGGGAGGCAGTCCAGGTTCTCAGTAGAGACGCACAGAAACAGCCAACAGGCAGAAACCCACAAACACACTGACAGGTACAACTCTGTACCATCCGTGCAGGACTTTAAATCACGCGTACGTGAAGGATGGAGGAGTCAGGTAGATGAAGTAAGAGAAGAGGAAGAAATACTGGAAAGAGCTGCATCTCCTTTGAAGAGTCATGACATCAGAGAGGTGAAACCGCAGCATTACCCAGGTTCTTGGTCTGAGCAGGACCCTGGTAACGAGAGATGTCTGCGTTCTATTTCTGGCGGTGCTCTTTGACCCAGTCATTTAATCACTCTCGGTTTTTCTGCTCATCTCCTAATGGCACTTTACCCCAATTGATATTGTAATCACATTCAAGCCACAGCAGAAAATTTGTCACAAATACATATATACACACATTAAAAACCAAAAATTCTGTGCTGCCTCTTTATATGCTATAATTATGGTCTTATATTTCTTATTCATAAAATTAAAACAGCTTTATGGCAAATAAAATGAGGTCATGAGATTCCTCTTTAGAGACTGAGGGGAGATGTGAGAATTTGGAATGCTTGGTAGTCAGTTACAGACCTTGCTTTTTATTAACTTGGCTGTTTAGTTAGATGGTCCTTACCTATTCAGTTTCTGCTGGGGGGGAAGCTTTCCCCCCTGGCAAGCATGTGGGATCCCACTGCATGGCTATGAATTTAGGGTATCTTGAGTAAAGCCACACACCTTCTACAAACATGTTTTGTTTTGTTTTAGATGATTTTGTTCTGAGGCCTGCCTGGGGATGATTTATTAGCACTTCGGGTATGGGCTGCAGTCCTTAGATAAGTCAGATATCCTTCAGCTTGCCCCGAGATTTTGAACAGGATCTATTATTCACCCATTCCAGAAGCAGAGGCAGAGCTGTGCTTAGCCAAGTAGCGCAGGGATCCCTCTTTAGAGTGCGGGGTGAATGGCATTCGGTCTCCTCCTGTAAGCCAGCTACCGGGCATGCACCGAGGTGGCGACGATAGGTTGCATCTCTGTTCCCAGGGGATGTCTGCGTTGTATCTGCAGCTTTAATGTTTCACTTAGTATCCTCTTTGGCGACGGAGCGCACTCCTCTCCTGCAGCCGACAGCGCTTGGCTGCTGGACAACCCGCTTCATTTCTGGCCACGCTGGGCTGAGCAGGTCCTGACTGCTGGGGGCTGTGGCGTTTTTTTTGTTTTTTTGTTTGTGTTTCCTACTGAGAAGTTGAAGGAATACCAGCCTCCTTTTCCCTAGAACCTAAACCCCTGTATCTTTTCAAATGCATTCCTGGAAACGAGCATGCTCAGAGAACTGGCAAATCATTGTCCAGTGACCGGGAGGAAATGATCGTTGCTCTTCATTTATAATGCAAATTCTGAGGTGTCTCCAGAAGTGTGGTAAACTTAAAATGATGGCTGTGGTGAGAACATCTCTGCAGAAAGTTGTGGTTTTGTTGCATCGTCTACAAAGGATGGCAGTTTCTTCTCCTCGGTATCAGAAGCTCTGTAAGGTAACTGAGTGATTGAAAAGGAGGATCTCGGATTTCTGAAATTTTGGGTGTTTCTTGGGCTTGAAAAACTAATCTTTCAGGTTCTTAACAGGGGAAGATTCTCTTTCTTTGTAACTGACCGTAAAAGCTGTGAAAGTGCATTAGTGACTTAAATTTTAAGACTCTGAAACAAGTACTGTTTGAAGGCATGTTTTATTTTGCAGTTGACATAACCTAATCTACTGAGATGAGCTCGTGAAATTGTCAGGGCAAAATATGACAAAACTACATTCACCAAGACCTGTTACCTCTGTGGTACTTGGCGATTTCTTAATTTTGAGAGGCACATTAATCTTACATAAACTTCAGTAAAATTAAAAGAGCGTAAAAGAATCTTTCTGTAGGTTGCTTAAAAATGTCCATCTTTTCATAGCTGGTTTCCAAATTAAAAAAAAAATAAAGCACAGTTTAAAAACAGGTTTTATCCCATCATAAAACATCCTCTATATTCTTGGACTTGCCATATATTATAGGTAAACTTGAAGGACTCGGTTTGATTTGGACAGGTGGATTAAGTGGAGTTTTTGGAGGCAACTTGCTTGACAGTTGTAAGTCTCAAATACTCTGTCAGTCATTCTCAGCATGAATCATTGAATTAGCTCTTGCATTTTTAAAGTAGCTATTGTATGTCTGATCATAGTTTTATGTTATTTAAACTATTCTCACACTGTCATTGCTTTTTGTCAAAAACTAGGCAGTGTGGTTTAAAAGGAGAGGATTATAACAGGAATGTCAAAGTGAATCATGTATCACCAGTGTGTTCCCTTCTTTCCGGTCGTATTCTTAGCACAGTGCTCCAGAATGCATCCTGCTGCTCTGGTTCCTGGACAAACTCATTTGTAACTAGGAAAACTGCCTGTAAGACAGTATTTTTCTGATGATCTAAAATATGATATATCTAAGCACCTAGACTGTGCTTATATGGCAGTGGATTGGGGGAAAAGCAGTATTCTGTTAATTTTATCATATCATATTTTTTTACAGTTTGGCCAATTAAATTTATTTCTATCTGAAAATATTATTTTTAAGTTTTAGGAAATAGATTAAGGTAATGGGACATTCTCAGAACTACTTCGAAGGGTTTTTATTTGTATAAGTGGTTAATTAAAACTTAATACAACCTATTAATTCAGTTGTAAAAGTTTCTAAAACTATTTCAATGTGTTGCATTTCATCCACTTCAAAGAATAAAGGTATTCTGATAAATCATTTGTTTTTCATGCAAAGACAGTTTTGATAAAGAAGGAAAACTTATTCACTAATATGTGTTACTTATTTTTTTAAATCACCAGTATGAATAGAGGAAGCCTTCTTTTAAAATAGCTGGGTCATTTTCTCATCTGTTTGTATAAGTGCTTTTATAAAACCAGAGATTTTTTTTTCAAGTCATGTAATCAAGAGTTCTAGGTATGAAAAAGAAGTCAATACTGGAGGAAATTGCAAATTAGTTCCATAATTTGACTCCAGATAAGCATGAGTTAAGTTACTGATGTCATTGATAAGCTAACTCCTATAAAAATATTCTTTTGGAAGACTTCTTGAAACTTCTAATTTCCTGAAGGTACCATTAAAATTTAAATGTTTAGAATAAATGCTGTTTTTCATTTAGGAAATTTATAATGTTTGCAGTTGAAATGTTATCGTACATATATTCTCTTCATACATGCAAAGTTAACAACTGCCGAGATAATGCAATGAGAAATAGACAATTCCAGTACTTTCCAGCAGGTGTCAATATAAGGCAGTGATATATGAGATTTTGGCTAAGTAACTGGGAATCCAGATTAGGAAGTGGCACCGTTTGCATGAAATAAATGAGCTAGTAATGGGTATATTTTATTCCCCTGGTTATATTTTAAAAACTGATCTCAGTTATTGAACTGTATCAACTCATATAATATATATATATATATATATATATATATATATATATTTCAATTGCAGAATTAAATATTGACAGCTACCATTTCAAATATTGATATAGGTATCTATCCCAACTATAGACACTTAATTGTATTTTAATCTTTAGTAGTTTCTGTATGGTATTAAAAATTTTAAATAGGCTTGGTATTTATTTAGTTGAAGACACTATGAATTCTGTTGCCCTTAAATTGTAAAAGTTATCATATCTTTACCTCTCTCTTTACCTTATACATTCTCTAAATTTAGTTTCTTAGAAAGGAAATGGTATAAATTTCAGTGTTTAGCCATAAAAATATAGAGGCAGTCTATTGTAAATACATTTACATTTTGAGATGAACGAGAACAAAATTATGTAATTTAGGGGAAATGACTATTTTAAATTCATTTCAGAATGCACTGTCTGTTAGTATTTGCACTCCCTCTTAAATTCCTCTGTAGGATCTCTCTTTTCACATAGTATGTGGAATGTCAGTCATTTATCAAACTTTTCCTCAATGCCACTTCATCTTTCTCTGCTTATTTTCATAGTTCTTTAGAGTGTGAGGAAATAGTTTATGTGCTACACAATTGGAGATTCATGCAGAATATTCTTTTTTTTTTTTTTTTTTTTTTTTCCTGCCTGTTTCAAAGAGGGGTTGGGGGGAGGAATGACAATACACTCTGCTAATCCACAGTTCTGAGTTATGCTTCCCTCAGCTTATTTACACATTCACTTGTATTTTTTGCCTTTAAAAATATTTCTTCCTGGTTACACATTGCATAAAATTTGGGCAGGAAACAGACATATGAGTGCTGCTTACTTGCAGGTATAATTAGCAGCACTGAAATTATGCCAAAGACCTAAAATCACCTTATACTAGATGCTAATTTTTCCAGATTCAGTTTGAGTTGCTTAGTTCTTTTAAAATAGTGACTATAAAATTTTTCTACTCTTACAAAGCCCAGGAAAAGCAAGCTGAATAGAAGTGATTTTAAACAATAATACTGACTGTGTTTGTTTTCATTGTTATGTGATTATTTTAGGGAGTATTATATCATTAAATCTTTGGATTAATAGCTGATCTTGAGTTGGAATGGAATTATATTAGTCCTCCCTTTTTTCTTAGTACCAATTTTCATAAAATATTTAATAATTGAGGACATGATTAAACCCAGCTTCTTATAAAATAAACTAGTATATGAATCAATATAGAAAAATGAGAAAAATTTAAAAATTAGTACTGTAAATTGAGTTCTTTATTGTTTAAGCACTTGCATCTTTTTGATTTGAATAAAATAATTGATTTGCCTGATATGTATAAAAATTACTTTAAGTGAATATGTCTCTAAATTTTTTTGATCAAGTTATCCTATTAGCAAAAATATTTTAAAAAAGTAGCTATGTATAGATATATATTCACTTAAAATGGTACACATGTCAAGGCAAAATCATATATTAAATATTAGTAGGATATAATTTTGCTCCTGTTTTCTACTGTTGTCTTCTTGCACCCAAAATTGGCCTTTTTCTGTGTGGTGTACACACACCATTTTGGTGATCCCTGGTTTAGACAGTGGAATTGGCTGTTTCTATCCTTGCCTGGATGGGTGGGTGGAGTGCAGACTTCCAGAATGGTGCTGATCTCAAAGACATCCCCAGATATCCATGTCTTCTGTGGTATTAGAGCAGCTGCCTCTGAGTATTCTCTGAACAGTAGAGACCAGAATTTTGCATCTGCAAGTCAGTCTGCAAGTCACAGACTGGTGATGTGTGTGTGTGTGTGTTTTCATATATGTGGACAATATGAAGCTATGTGAATGCTGGTAGTGCCTACAGGTAACAGTGCATGACCCCCAAGGCCCATCAGGCCCTCATCAGGTTTTCGGATGAAGTAAGTTCACGTACTATTTGTCATCTACATGTGTAGGTAGAGGTTCTTCAGAGGTAGCTAAGGTTAAATATGTGCTTTTCAAAGAATGCCGGATGGAATGGTGCAGTTATTTGGGTTTGTGTGCATGTTGGTAATACAGCATGATGAGGTTGAGTTGGGGGAATTGGCACATGCACTTAACACATCTTGAACACGTCTTGATCATTTTCTATCCCTTACCCTCCTCTTCCTTTCCTCCACCCTTCCACTGGCCCCTTTCCCCAGGGCCAAAAGTCTCATCTACTTTTCTGTCATCTCTCATTCCTCTCTCCCTTTTTCCTTCCCTCCCTCTCTCTCTTTCCTTCCTTCCTTCCTTCCTTCCTTCCTTCCTTCCTTCCTTCCTTCCTTCCATCCGTCTATCTATCTATCTATCTATCTATCTATCTATCTATCTTATCTCTTTGGTTTCTCAAATAAGAGAAAACATTTGATACTTAACTTTATTAGTCTGGCTTATTTCATTTAGCGTGACGGCCTCTAGTTCCATCCATTTTCCTGCAAATGACATGATTTTGGAATGGCGCACTTTTTAAAAGTTAAATTTATTTATATATTTTTGCTGCAGAACATTCAGTAGAGCTTTACTTTGTCATGACTGAATATTGAGATTTTTATATTTCAAGATTACAGATTCCCTCAGTTTCTCTGAGTAACCAAATCACACATACTATTTGAACCATAGGAAAATCAGGATCATGGCCCTCTCTCCTGGAGGTAGAATTCCTACTTGATCGTATGAAGCATTGCCCCTTCTTGGTTTCATGAGAAACTCTTGGTCTGGTTAGTTTGGGTAATTTGTGAAGGGTGAGATTTAATGGAGAAAAATGGCATAGGCCAAAGGATTTGCCTTCCTCCAACCCATTCTGTGATGCCGTGAGGTGTGATTCAGCAGAGCTGCATGGACATCTGGCAGGTGGCTTCCTCTACTGCTCTTCTTCTTCAGTACCCGCTCAGCAGGTCTGGGTGTCACATAGAGTGAAATGAGGTCAAGAAGAGAATACCTCTGTCCCTACCTGTTACTGTCTGATGTTTTTCCCTGCCTTCTGAAGGTACCAGCACTATTTTAGATAGCTTTCCACTCTCTGGTTTATCGTAGCTCCTCCACTGAATGTATATAGCAAAATTATTTTTTAAGTTATCTAACATTTTGTTAATCAGATAACTCAAGCTCTCAAAGACTTTTAGCTAAAATCAGTGTAATTAGATCTGATGTAATGCTTTGTCATATAATTAAAAAATAATACTCTTCTACATGACTGCGTGTTGCACAGTTCTCTAACTGCCAAAATATCATTATTTACCTGAGTCTAGAAGTGAGGTACTAGAAATGTGATACCGATTGGAATCAAAGTCCCGAGAGAGATCTGGGATAGCATTATGGGTATGGATCGAAGGTCTCCTTTATTTTTCAAGTATTATTGAATAATTGTGACTTTTAAAAAAAGGTTGGGCCGGTGAGATGGCTCAGCGGCTTAAGTGCCTGCCCGGCAAGCGCGAGGGCCCGAGTTCGACTCCCGGAACCCACATACGAAAAAGGGGCCGGTGATATCGCTCAGCGGCACGGGCGCCTGCTGGCGCGCGAGGTCCTGAGGTCGACCCCCCGGTACCCACAAAAAAAAAAAAAAAAAAGGTTGATGAATTGTGTTTTCCTAGGGGTGAGGTTTATTAAATTTCAGATGGAAATTTCCAAGCTGTGTATAGTACATAGTGCCGGATTTTAAATGCACACATATTAGCTATTCGTCCTCTTACTCTTGACTGAGCACTGCCAGTTTCTCTTGGTATAGTTGGTTTATTTTTAGCTCTCTAAGCAATTAGTAGAGCTCCTACCATAGAAATAAAGTATAGAAAATTTTCATTCCATTGTGGGTTTCCCAGTTTCACAAAGTGTATTTCTAGTCAAGGTAAATGAGTCGAAATAATTGAAACTGGAAAGGATAGGTAGTACATCAAAGGGTTCCTTTTTTTCAGTTTTCTTCCTATAGTTTGTTCAGTTCTGTGGAATACTAGAGGATTAATTTGTAACAAAGCTCACTTGGAAAAACAGACAGTGCCTTTTAATGCTTAATAAAAATAGGTTGATATGAAAGTCTGACTTGACAAAGTTTGAACAAAATTTTTAAAAATCATGAAATGAAGGTGTTGAACTGTTTTCACAAAAGACAACTAAGAGCATTAAGAGAAAAAAGATCTACTAAAGCAATAAGATACTGGAAGTTCTCATGATGGGAAAATGTCTGATAAACATGTGATAAGGTTTGCTTTTTTTTTTTTAGTATTTTAGAGTTTAGAATGTGTTCTCTCATGTACAGCATCATTAATAGATATGGAATTAATTAATATGATTATATTGTTCTTTAACCTTAAGAGATAAGTGGGAATGAAATTGCCATCATTCACTTCGTCTTAGTCATTTTCCTCATTGCTGAGATACAGCACCAACACCCACAATTTAAAAGAAGAGAGGTTTATTGTAGCTCATAATTTGTAGAGGTATCTGTCCGTATTCAGCCATCTCGAAGTCAGAAAGAGCATTGGAAGGGTCTGTGGAGTAAGACTGCTCATGTCCTGGTGGCCAGGAAGCAGAGAAGGGAGGAGCCAGGGAGACATGCACTTCCAGGTCATGCACCCTCTTACTCACCTCTTCCGACCAGACTCCACCTCCCAACAGCTAGCTATAGCATCCCATGACTCAATCACCTTCCCAAAGGCTTGCCTATGAGCACATGAGGCTGTTGGGGGACATCTGGATATCAACCATAATATCCATTTAACAAAAAGAGAAATAGCTTTTTAAACTCTGCAGGTAAAGGAATATGCCAGAGGGCCCCCAGCTAGTATGTGGCACAGTTTGTGGTAAACATGGGTTTTCCAATTCTAGGTCCAGTATCTGCACTGCATTTCAGATAGTTTTAGGAATAAAACTGGTCTACAGTGATACCTGAGTTTTTGAACTCAGTTTGTTCCAAATTTGTGTTTGAACACGGAAAAATTTGAGAACTGAACATACTTTTTGGGAAGAGGACAATTCAAATAATCAGTTGTCAGAATTTTTCTCTTCTCCCTCATCTTAAACATTTACTGGCTTTTGATCTTTAACAATGTATACTTCTCAGAAATGATAAGGTTTATATTCTCACAATTTTTATAATTCTTAGGATTTTTTGCTGACTTTGTTTACAGAACTATATTTAAATATTAATAAAAGTGATGTTTGCAATAAAAAAAAAGAAATAATGGAAAACCAAATAATTGGTTCTGAGGCCCAAAAAATACACTTATAAATTCACTTTTCCAGGACTTTAAGAAATTTTACAATGATTTCTTTCATTAATCCTATCATAGTTCTCACAGTTTTCCTATCACTAACTTTCTTTGAGTCATGGTTATGATATTTTACACAAATAAAGTGCATTAAAAAAGCACAATGATGAATGTTTTAATGCACTAACACAAGCAGTATATTGTCTGGATGAGAGCAGGGCTTAGACAGAAATGTCACCCCTTTGTGTCTGCGGTGAGATGTGATGCAAGACTCACTCTTGGCCTATACAGGCATTTTCAAGTTGGATTTTCAGTTGACTAATGAGCAAAGTTACAAACACCGAGCAGATAATTTTTCAAATTTTGCTATGCGAGTAGTGGAAAGTTTGAGCTCAGAGCCATTTGAGAACTGAGGTGTCATTGTATAACGAGCCTTGCAATATAGAAGATAAGCAAAGAAAGATCACATTAAGTAGTAGATACTGTATTGTTTCATTCTAACGTATCTCCATGTGGATTTCATTGTCTAAGAGATTTAAAAGATGCCTTGTGGAATCCTGACGTGCGAGGTGATATTGGAAATCATCTGTTTCAACTATTTCATTGTGCAGATAAGCAAACATCATGTGAAATGGATATTTTATTGCTGACAGTTTTGGGGCTTGATAGGTACTTGTTTTCTTCCAGAAGTTTAAACACAATGAAATAGGTTCTTTTCAAAACTATTTCGATGTCAAGTTCTGGCTACATAATTTTAAGAGAACAAAGATTTTGCTCTAGTTTAAACTTGTACACTGGATGCTTTTTAAAATGGATTTATTTTGCAGTTTTATAAAGAGGATGGATTGGTTCATTTTAATGCAAATTAATCTAGTTGGTTCTGGGTTTTGATTCATAATTTAGTTTGGTTTGAGTCTCAATGCCACAAGTATTGAATTATGTATTCACTGAGCCTAATTCCCCATGTCCAAATGTAGTTTTTAATCATCATATTTTAGAGGGCATAATAGCTCCTTGAAAAATTAAAAAGAATCAACTTTCTGCACTGGGCTTTTTTTTAATAAGAATTTTTTTCCAGTTCAGTTCAAAGAACATGTATGGCTTTCACAGGTCAGAGAAATGTAAAATGAAGTGGTATGTTATCCATGTAAAAAAAGGAAGTTCACATAAATTGTTCTGAAGAATTTTTTAAAGTATAATTTTTTTTAGATTTGCTTTATTCTTAATTATGTTAGTTGACAATGAATATTGAGTACATTTATGAAGAATTTCAGTGACTAGGAGAGTTGATGCGACTCCAGAGTAAGAGTGTATGGATGCAAATAGTCCTGGCTCTGCCACTTAGCGGTTATACCACCTTGAAAAAGTCACTTAACTGACTTCTGTCTCACTCCCCTTTCTGTTTAGGAAGCGGGGTTGGGGTAGTGTCCAACGTACTCCCCGTTAGCACGCCTGTTCTCGCATGGTGGTGGTTGGATGCCAATGACCTTGTGATGCGCTCGTCCCAGCCTCATGTCCCTCGGAAATGTTAGTGTTTGCACTGTCCTCTTTCTTTTCAGCCTCAAGTGTCCCCCTAAATCTCGCCGAGGAAGTTCATGTCACCTGTGAAACTTCTCTGACAAATTCATGCCCTACTAACTGACTCTGGGTCTGAGATGCAACCTGGGCCATCCCAGGTGGGGACCCTGCAACCACTGCTCTCCACAGAGAGGGAGAAAGCAGGCTTGGTAGCTTTCCTGAGCTTTGTTGTTGCTTTGCGACTCTGCTTGAGGAAGTCCAAGCCTTCCCGGGACCAATGGACTTGTGCCAGAATCTCATATGGGACGAGTGTTCCCGATTTATGAGGCTCCTCTAAATTATCAGTTAGGTTCCCAGAGAGTACTCTTGGAACCCACCATGGAACTGATACAATGCTGATGTACGTAACATATTGTAGTTTTTGAAAAATCCTGCCAGAAACTAAACAAAGCAGAGGAACACAGTCACCTTTACTGTGACAGATGCAGGAGGAAAACCAAACACGTTTGCTTAGTAACGAATCAAAAGATGCCATTTGTTTTGGGTATAAATTCACCCTGAAACATCTGAATATGGTGTCCTCAGTATAAGTCTACAATAATGATAACCTTTAAAATTTCTTATTAGTATGTATTTGTATACATAAATATATTCATCATGAGGAATCGGTACATGTACGTGTCACATCTTGATCCCCTTTACTTCCCTTCCCCACTCTCCTAATAGTCTTTTTGAAAAAGCTCTTCATATTTAGCACAGAAATTTAATACAGGGAGTTTTATTTTTATTTAAGGATAAACTTTATAAGGTAAAGAGGTAGAAGAAAAGGGAACTTTTTAAAGTTGACAGTACTGTCTGAGGCTGTATTTACTTTGGATTCAGAAGTCAGGTTGTGCGTACCTGTGCAGTGTAAGCTTTCCGGGACTGGCACGGAATATCTAGACCAAAACGATCAGAACGTTTAAAGGCTTTTGCTGTGTGTTGCCACGGTCCCTCCTTGCCTACTAGCACCTATTTATATGCCTTCACCTGCCTGAATACCTAAGTCCTCCCTTCACAGGTGATATCAAAAATATTTTGTGAAGTTGTTAGATGAAAAATGAAATCCTGTTACATAATGTAACTAACACCTACTCAGGGTAAAAGGATTTGCCTAACTAAGCATGGGGCCAAAATTCTATCCCAGAATTGTCTGAATTCCTGATGCTAGGAACCCAAACACTGCTGTGTGCGAAGTGTGATGGGGCAAAAGAAATAAAATTAGAAGTTGTTCAAACGCAGGAAAAGGATAGTAAATTCTGACTTGAAAATGACAGAGAATAAAGGTAATCTCTGAAATGGATCTTAAGGAGTGGAGAGCATTTTAGGAAAGTGGAGAATTCTGGGAGTAAACAACAGAATCAGGGAGACGGGGAGCACCAAAGTATATCAGTGGCACTCAGAGGATGCCAGCCACTACAAATGGCCACGATGTCCACTCATTAAACGTTTTCATCTTAATAATATTGAACTGGTTTTTGATTGCCTGCTACATATACCAGATACATTTGACTTTTGAAAATTTTCAAAATTGAGTACATCTTTAAAGGAAAAATATTTGTGAATATCGAAGATACTGAAGCACAAAGATCATGTCCAAAAGAGAATTCTAAAAATGCAATTTCTTTAATATTTGTGTCTTTGAAATAAAGATGAAACTCTATAGAATGGATGCTTTACAGGGAGCACCTTTTTTTTTTTTTGGATATGTCATTTTTGTATGAAAGTGCAGAAACGTTATACTTTCACATTCTGACTCAGTTGAGTGACTGACACAATATTTCAGGCAAAATTGAAACATTATTCACAATGGAAGTCTAGTATTAAATTACAGATTTATAGAACTTTAGGGTTTATGGAAATCGTGGAAATTATTTGACCAGTTTCCGTATTGTATATATGGAGAAGCGATGCCTTAACTTTATGTGTACTCTGAAAGTGCTTTAATATGTGATTTGAAGCTGCCTGAGGTCATGCAACAAAGTTATACTTCATATTTAAACTTCTAGGACATTAATCTAGTATATGAAACTTACTTTTATATAATTTGTGCACTGCATAACTTTGGTGATTATTATTATACTTAGCTGTTTCTTTCTCTGTTTTACTTTCTGAATTGCCAACTTCCTAAATTCGAGACCAATTTTTATTTTGGAAATATCTTTTAAACAGAGTATATGTAAATATTTAATTAATAACTCAAATTTCAGCTTCCCCTTCACTTTACAATGTTAATATGATAAAACAAAAATGTAGTACACTTTGACTCCAGTTTTTCCCTTTGAAAGTAACTTTGTTGAAATATTCACTCAAAGTGAACAAATCGGTGATGCTTAGCATATTCACAAGATTGTGAAACCATCACCATGACCTAATTTTAGAACATTTTTGTCCTCTTCCATCTTCCCTGTGTGCCCCCATTTCCTTCCACCCCCTTTCCCAGTCCTAGGCAACTACTAACCCTCTTTCTGTCTTTTGTTCTTGTTAATTGGAGTAGGAGTAAGAGTTTGATACCGTAGCATAAGGTAAAGCCATAGAAAAGTCATCCTGATTTACTGCGGTTAATCTAGTTCTTCTTCTTAGAGAATTTGACAGTTTTGAGTTTTAACTATTAATGACAAAAAGAACAGCTTATGTTAGGTGACTTATAAACCTTATACACTATATATCTTACTTTCAGATTAATTAAGGTACAATAAGGGTATAGTGGCAAAAATGATGAATTTGGAATCAGAAAATCTAGATTTCATGAACTTTCTGCTTAATCTTATGTAGTGCACACACGAAGGGTGAACCCTCAGCTGTTTTAAAATCAGTGGGAATAATGGCAGAAAGCAAAATGTTACTGTAGTGCAATGAGCTCGTGTTTATGAATTGTCACTGCAGTGTTACAGAACTACTAATACTGAAACGTTAAATTTTCCATAATTTCTTTTTCTGTAAACAAAAACAGTGACATTTACCCATCTATGCTTTTGCCACAGTTCACTGCTAGAATACTTTTTGGAAATCGTGGAAGAACATAGTAACCGAAACCTGTTTGTCTCAAGTCAGGTGGCGGAATGTCCAACACTAACCGCGTCTCGTCTTCTGCACCGCAGGGTCAGTTTGTTTCCTCTTTCCTGGGGCACACAGCCAGCTTCCATATTAGGTGATTTCTCTGCCAGTAAACCATACTGGTCTTTCCAAACAACTTTGATTCAAATTGGGGCTGATAAAAAGGATCATGTCTCCGAGCAGGGCTAATGGCCCCTGAGGCGACAGTGTCTAGTCAAAAGAAATGCTCTCAAATCTGTGTTCAATCCAAAATTAGGGCAGCCATGATGTTTAAAATATGTGCATTAGTAATCTTAGATGCTGGTGAGCACGTGTAGCGCATGGGAAGACTCGAGGAAGCTTTTCCTTGAATTTCAGGAATAATTCAACATTCTAGTAATTCTCTGATAAATTTTGCATAATCTCTATGGTAAGTGTGAGGCTTTGATAGGAAATGAAGAACCTGAATTAATGGCCATAGAGAGAGAGTGTTGTTTTGCATTAATTCTTAGAGCAGAACCCGCATTGCTTCATTACATAGCCTGTCACTGTAGTGTGGTGTGGAGAGAAACGTCCTCTTTTTAAAGTACGGTAATTGCTTCTAATGGAAGTCTAAAAACCTGTTGTGTTTATTTCTAAAAGCTGTAAAGCTTGATAGGAAGCTAGTGAAAGATTTGAGAAACCGTATAGTAGAAACCAAAATTTCAGGAAGTCACATGTGTTTGAGAATCGATACTTCATTAGACAATTTAATAATTCAATAGTATGCTTGTGCCAAAGTCTGCCTTACTGTAAACGCTGGACTAGTTTGTAGATGGGCGTCCACCGTGGTGAGGGTTAAGGTAGCAGTCTGCCGCCGGCCAGGTAGCTTTCCTGTTCCTCCTATTTTGTTTACTGAGCTCCACATTTAGACTGAACAGGGCTGGAAGGGTATGTAGGGTTCTCTTATGAGCACTGAAATGACAAAACACGAATAACCCCTTGCGATTTTGGGTATTTCCAAGTGTAGCCTCTTCACGTTTTTAAAGTTGAGGAGCCAGAATCTTTGAGGGGTTAAATGATCTGTCCGTGATGTGTGATTAGTGGCAATGGCAGACTGCTTTGATGAAAATAGCCTATTAGTTTTTGGATTTTATGATACCGTACTACAAAAGTGCATTTTATAGGTTTCTGAGATGAAGTGTTGACATCAATGCATCAGGTAGTTGGCATGAATGAGTTACTTGAGGATGATTCTAAAAAATAAATACATAGTTGTATCTCTTAGATAAAACATGGTAGCAATTTAAAAGTTGGTGAATCTGGATATCAGTATATGAATATTTAACTTGTATTCATTCAATTATTTTATATGATTGAATATTTTCATGATAAAATGTGAAAGTAACAATAACCCTACTATAATAAAGTAATTAGATTACTCGATACTTTGCAAACTTAACTGTTGAGAATCCTAAAAGAACTTCCAGGGCCGGTGAGATTGCTCAGCGGTGTAAGCGCCTGCCTTGCAAGCGCGAGGGCCCGAGTTCGACTCCCGGATCCCACATATGAAAAAGGGGCCGGTGATATCGCTCAGCGGCACAGGTGCCTGTTGGCACGCAAGGTCCTGAGGTCGTCCCCCCGGTACCCACCAAAAAAAAAAAAAAAAAAAGAACTTCCATTAACCTCTTTGTATATTCTTCACATTTCAAAATAAGATGGTGACAAATGCAAAACAGTTTAAAAGTGACTTGATTTGCTTGGCAAACACTGACTGACTGAATGTGTAGCTTGCATTCTTTGAGCTCATTTAAATTTAAATGAAAGACATTTTAAGACTTTTTCCTTTTACCAAAGCTGCATAGATGCCGCCTATGAAGTGCATGGCTTCCCAAAGCGTGAAATATGTAATTTTGATACCCTCAGTTATTATACATTACTAATTCCTGTAGAGATTAAAAAGGAAATTGTCCATTTTGAAAAAATTAATTCTTTGAAATTCAATATAATATGAAAGTTTGGTTTGTACTTCTGTTTAATAAGATTTTCCAAATTCTGCTTGAAACTGATAACTTGTACTGGGTTAGACCTGGGGACTGTTTATTATGTATTTATTTCTTTGGTGTTGACACTAGCTTTATGTCTGTTTCATTTATCAAGGCAAGTAGAAACTGATCAAGATTCAATTCTTAAATTCCAGGGTTATCTTGGCCTTTATCTAGGAAAGGCACATCTGCTTTGTAAAAGGAATGACTTATTAATAGTAAGTTACTGCAAAACTCATTCATATCTGCGTCTTCTTGGTTTGTTTTTCTCATTTCTTCGTTACTTAAAGCCACTAATTTGACTTAATCGCATCTGCTGTGGTTCCTTCAGGACACATGTTCTTGTTGCTTTCAGACTTTTATGTCATTCTATTTTATACCTCATTATATCCAGCCTTTTCACATTGCCAGATAAACTGAATTTTCTCCTTAGAAATTGTAATCTTTGAAACATAAAGGTGTATTTCTTTACTGAAATTACGTGGAACAACACATTTTATGGTAATTTCCAGGAATGAATTAAAATGTCATATTTCCAGACTAGAAATAACTCAAAAAGTTGTTGGAGGATTTTGAAATGTATCTATTTATTTCTAACATCTAGTTTGCGCTCTTGATTAATTGCTCTTGATTAACCTCCCTGCTCTTTAAATACTTTAACAAGTATTTATTGCAGTGTAGGAGAAAGCTCAATTTAAGGCTCAAAGCACTGTGTAGAATGTTTTCTTCATTAATGAAGGTCAGATATTGAAGATCAGGAATTAGACACCTCATATATTTCCTGATATATAGCTGCTGAGTACAGATATGTGTGGGGAAATGGGGTGTTGATTAGGGAAATGGGGTGTTGATTAGGGCTGGAAGGCAGTAAGGGAGGTACTCATGTAAATAGTTCTTTATGATGTTATGTTACTTAAGTCTTGTGTGTGTGTGTGTGTGTGTGTGTGTGTGTAGTGCTAGGAATTGAACCAAGGGCCTCCTGCGGGTGAGGCAAGTGCTCTACAACTGAGCTATGCCCCCAGCCCCATGGTATTATTTTACATTGCATAAAATCTTTTAGGTGTTAACTGAAGAATTAAGGTGCTTGCAAAGCAGTGAGGGGTAGTGAAAGAAACCCCAGGCTGGAGTGGAAGGGTGATCTTTCTGACACACCGTTAACTGTGCAGTGAAATGGGTATGTCACTTCACTATGCCAAACCTTAGATTTTTAATGTCTATATATTGGTATCTCTAAAGTATAAAAATTGTTTTTTTAGGAAAACTTCTGAGCTGAGTATGATGGTCCATGTCTGTAACCCCCGAATTCATTTTTCACTCTTGAGTAGCACAAGTTCCAGCCCAGCCTGGGCAACTTAGTAATTTAGCAAGACTTTCTCAAAATAAAAAATAAGATGAAAATATGGGATGTAACTGAGTGAAAAGGTCCTGAGTTCAATTCCCAGTGTGACCAAAAAAAAAAAAAAAAAAACCAAAAAGAACAACAACAAAAACAACCCCCCCCCAAAAAAAAACAGTTTTCTGGCTTATACTGTCAAAGAAGTATAACATGACAGCTTTTGAACATGAATGTACAGAAAATCACTTTTAATTTTACTTTTGTTTGGCAAATTTAAATAGATTCCATTAGTTTTTTAAATAGCATTTACATTTTTACTCCTGTTTATATCAAAAAGAAAGTACTTGTTTTGTAAAGGGTCAAAGGTAAGGAAGAAGAAAGTGAAACTTAACTTTGCTACTCACAGGGAAATGCTAACATCTTACTTTATTCAATTTCCCTCTTCTTTCCATATGTGTATATAAAATATTTTTACACATTGGGAATCATATTTTTTTTTTTTTTTTTTTTTTTTTTTTTGGTGGGTACCGGGGGGTCGACCTCAGGACCTCGCGCGCCAACAGGCGCCCGTGCCGCTGAGCGATATCACCGGCCCCTTTTTCGTATGTGGGATCCGGGAGTCGAACTCGGGCCCTCGCGCTTGCAAGGCAGGCGCTTATGCCACTGAGCCATCTCACCGGCCCTCATATTTTATATAATACCTTTGCTTTCTTGAATATTGGTGTTTTTGTTTCTCCTTTGTATTTTGTAAGCATTTTTTATATTTCTTTATTAGAAAAATCATGATTTTTTAATAGCAGTAGTATGTATTCCACTGTGTTTTGTATATTGGAAAATAATTCTTTTTTGATTTTGATTTCATAATGCTGCAATGGCTTCCTTTTCTCTAAATCTTTGATTATAATTGATTATTGCTTTTTGTAATGGATTATAATGTGCTCGTCTTCGTTAGGATATGCTTTTATAAGTGGCTCTGCTTATCAAAACTTACACACTGCCAGTTGGCTTTCCAGAAAGGCTGTACCAATACAAACCTCTAGAATGTGTAAGAATACTGACATCACCATATTATTGTTAGCCTTGAATTTTGTAATTTCGAAATCTATCAATTTGAGATTTTGTATTGCAATCATTGATTACTTGTAATAATTTTTTCTTATGTTTATTGGCCCTTTTTCTATAACAAATTTCTAATTTCCTTTGAGGTAGTGTACATCTGTTTGTTGTTTCAGCACTTCATGATCATGTATTTGATGATAAGGAAAGTAAATTACTTAGGAAATAATTCCGTTATTGAAGTTATGAAGTATATTGTTGCCTAAGTATTTGAGAGAAAAATAGCAAGTCTTAGTCTCTATAGTAAAAAGTTTTGACATCTTATGTAAAAAATCAGACATCCCAATGTTTATTAAAAATTTTACATGACAGATTTCTTAATTAATTCCCTAAGTTGAGGCAGAAGTTACAAGAATGGCATTATACAAATAAGATATAATTTATAGTAAATTCACTTTTTAAAAATACGTAATTAATTCCGAAAAGCTCTGGTCCACTCTGGATGCAGAAGTGGGATGTGGGGTGTGGTAGAAATATCAGGCTTTTCAGAATATGCATTATTTGTACCTTTGCACCCTTGTCTCTACTTCTTTGCTTTCTTATAATTCCACTTAACTGTTTTGAATTCTTTGCACTGTCAGAGAATGAGCCCTGCTTTCCACATCTGTGCAGCGGAAATGATAATTGATGTGTCTGAGAGCTGTCCATTGAGGGACCTTGACGACGAGGTCCTACCCAGCACAGTACCTACAAATACACAAGATAAATATTGTAATTAGACCTCTCTAGTGGTCTTCAGAAGGAGCAAATGGGATTACGAGAGAAAACGTGTGAAGAGAGTAACTTCTACCCAGTTATGAATGATCTTGCTTTCCATCATCAATGAGCTGATTTTAAGAGTTTAAAGAATTAAAAATTGCTTGTTACTGTAATACTTCATAAAGTTATAGGCCAATGCACAAGTTTATAATAGATCTCTAGACACATACTTTTTTTTTTTTTTTTTAACACTCAGGAGCTTTGTACAAATGACTCAGTATTTTTCTACAAATGTCATATTCTTCATGTTATGAGAACTTGTCTTTTCTGTCATGTGTCTCCCCAGTATAGTGTGTGGTACACTTTGTGATTGTTGCTGAGCTTTGAAGATTGGAATTTGATAGCATGTTTGATAGCTTTAAAAGTCAAAAAATAAAATTACTGAAGTCTGCAAATATTATATATGAGCCTGGTCTTTTACATGTCTTTGGACGGATCCACTCATCACATCCCACTTGACTTCTCTAAAGCTCTCTGTTGCTATTGAGTAAAGCTCTACTGTTCTAAAAATGTTCTCCCAATTCCCTGGGAACAAAGATCTCTCTTTGGTCCTGGCTTCGCATAACCTCTTGGTTCTTGGGCCTGGTTGTGTATTGCCTTGGTACCAACTCATAGCACTTGCTCAGTTCGTCATTATGTTCTGATAGTTATATCCAAAATAGCGAGGTACAAAATTTGTAACAAAAATAAAATTTATAGACGTGAAAATTTTATAGAACGTCTGATGATAGTTTGTTCTACTCTGACAACCACAGCCCTTGTTGTCCAGCCTTGTCACATAGTTAGTATTTGGTGAAATGATTGAGAATAGAATATAACTGTCAGTTTACTACACAGGGCATTGATAATAGAGCTTCTTTGCTGTTTCATTATTAAATCCCAGATCCGTTTCCACTCTTCTTTCATTATGACTCAGTAACTTTCCCCTTATCATCTACTTTGGCGAGAGATAACCTGTCAATTACTTGTAGAAAATTACTTAGAAATGAATCAATATTCTATTTATTGTGTCACTTCTACTTTGAAAGGTTACAATCTTGTAGTTCTTACAACTAATCTCAGAATTCTTTAACTTCAGTGTGCATTGCACTTGATTTTTGCCTTGCATCTTTTATATCTAACAACTGAGTTTAATACTACAGATAAAGTAAGAAATGTTTACTTTCAGATTGTGTTAGTGTAATTGCAGTTCATTTCCTCATATCTAGCATATTTAGAAGTTGAGCAGAAGAAATCATTTCAAGGATTTCGGATAGCTTTTTCTTCTCATTTTGTATCATTCTTAGTTTTTTTTTTTTTTAGTAAATGTTTTTTGTGAGTTGCTAAAAAAATAATTTTCGGGCCGGTGAGATGGCTCAGCAGCGTAAGCCTGCCTGGCAAGTGCGAGGGCCCAAGTTCAACTCCCGGAACCCACATAAGAAAAAAGGGCCGGTGATATCGCTCAGCAGCACGGGCGCCTGCTGGCACGCGAGGTCCTGAGGTCGAACCCCGGTACCCACAAAAAAAAAATTTTTTTTTTTTCAAACTGTACATTTGTTTTAGTTGTGCTTAAGTTTATACTGTAATGACTCTTTGGATATTATGGAATATATTTTGTGATTTTTTTTTCATGTCTTAACATTTTATTTGCTTATTAGAACCTAATGGAAATAAATTCTGGTTGTGCCTCATTGACCTGAAATGTGGCACCACAGTGACTATAATCACAGATGAACTTCGTTTTATTCAGTACTATTGATAAAAGGGTTTGACACTGGGAAATAATAGAACTGATCTCTCTTATTTTTGTGTGGTGACATCATCCTACATAAAATACAACTTGAAATCGTCTGTAGCTCATACAAGCACAGTTGTAATTGCTGATAGAAACCAACAAAGAGAAAGAGAGAGAGCAGGCTAGATGGTGTCTAGGACCTATAATAATTACCATTTTCAGTAACAACATCTGTTGCTGGCAGCACTGGCAGTATCTCAGGAGAAAGCAATCATTAAAATTAGCTAATGCTCAGTTTAAGTGCCTCAAAATGTACTGACATTTTCAATATTTTCACTAGTTTTGCATTTTCTCATTCCAGTAAATATCTGTTTTTCGGTTTGCATGGATGCCTTGTATTATATTAAAAATGTCCTTCAGACCTTCTCTCCAAACTGATCTACTAGGGCTAAAGTTTGTATTTCCAGTGAGTCAGAGTAGCACTGACTCAAAAGGTTGCAAATGTCTATTATCCAACACTTTCCAATTGGCTCTCCTGGTTTGATCCTACTTGGTTTAGGTATTCTTTGAATCAGAAATTTTCCCAACCTAGAACACCACATGTTTCTCAAATCTTATTATCTCAAATCTTATTCTTAATCTTTCATTCTGGAATTCCCATTTGAAGTTTAAATATCAATATGAACTTTAAAAATTTGGTGGGGACTAAGTGAATTGGGGTAGTTTGACAGGTAACCCATTGACTTCTGACCTGTGATTCCTCCGCACTACAGAGGAAGGTGTTGCCTGCTATTCCCCCGGCCTCAAGAGGGCACCTTTTAGCGGGGAGGGAAGTGCGGGGCTATGGCTTTACCACTCTGTCCTTGACATTATCCTGTAGATTTTGCTTGCTGGTTTGCTGGTTTAAGGTGTATTAAAGTGAAGGAAATCAATTTTTCTTTTTAAAGGTGAAACTCACTAGTAAATCAGTATGTTAGTTTTAAATACTAAGATATATAAGCAAATTGGAGTCTGAATAATGGCTAATGAGAATATATGTTGACCCAGAAATTATGCTTGTGGAAATACTGTGATGAGCCAAAATATTTTCCGCTCATTTCTTGTTAGTCCTGTGATTAACCAACTAAATCTCCGCTAAACGCTGGGAGATAGTGCAGCGATAGTGCATGCTGTGAAAATGATTTCTGTGGCCCCGGCTGTTGGGAAATTCTGTGCACTGTGACATCCTTTGGTGCTGCAGATGAATGTTATATTTTCAAGGCTGTGTAAAAAATCCTGCAGTAAAGAAATAGATTTAACTTTGCTTATCTCAATATTTTCCAAACACTTTTTTGAGCCAGTTTTTTTTTTTTTTTATCATGTAAACAAATCAGGCCAACATTTAACTGCTAATACGGTTTGTGGAAATTTGCAAAAAATGACCATAGCTTTTACCAGATAAATGCTTGTTTATCTGACTTTAAACAGGCTCTTTGTAACTTTGATGACTTTATTCAAGTTTTGGATCCTTGATCTTATCAGCATACTTACAGATGGATACTGATAATATGAGAACTTGCTGTATAAACCGCAGTGAATTTATTCATTTATCTTAGAAGTTGCTTTGTCCAGAGATTGATGCGCCATGATTGGAGCAAGAATGAGGACTGATGAAATAACTCATGCCCAATGAGATGAAGTTGAGCAAGATTTAAGGAAATTCCTGACTGTTTTAAGAGAATGAAGTGCGGAACTGTTGGATGGAGGGAATTCTTAATTTTTGCCCATTTCAACGAAGGGGTTGTCTGTGCAACGTAGTGGCAGAGGGAGGTTGTGGGAAACCTTGCTGAGGGGGCGAAGCGAGAGCTGCTCTTCAGTCACACCTCAGCCTTTTCTTCCCTCATTCCACCCAAGGGGAGGAATATCGTGTTTCTAGATATCAGATTTTGTATTTCTCCTCCCTAGGGAAGACAGGTAGACAGACAAATGGATGCACACCTACATGCACGCACTTACGTTTCTAAGGAATAGATAAGAATTTGAGAGCGATTTGTTATTAGAGTGGCTTTGGTGTGACTCTTGGAGACCTTCTTTGTCTCCAACATGGCTGGGTAATTAGGCTGGGTTATTTGCAGGGAAATGAAGTTAAAAGTAGTGTTAGAAAGTTAACATTAACTGACAACCCCAACTGACTGGGTGTTTCTGTCTGAATCCACTTCAGGGTGGCTGATGCATTCGTTCATCTATTCACAGGCTCCTTCAAAGCCTTGGGGACTCAGCAGTGGACAGAGTTGACTGAAAAGACCCTGCCCCCCTGGGGCTCACCTTCCAGATGGGGAGGAAGCCAGGGAGAGATTCTTGGGGCTTGAGCGCTGGGTTGGGAGTGAAAATCCCATTCTCATGTGCTGGGAGGGGAGAACTTTCATACTCGACCAGTCCACCATCAATCTGTTTAAGTTAAATAATGAAAATAGGACAAAAGCTGCTTTTAAAGATATCTTTGTCCTGCTAGGGGCACATCAGTTTCCCATGTATTATGAGTATTGATATCGGGCAACTTTTATAAAAAATTTCCCCCAAAGTATTGAGTCTTTACAAAAAAAAAAAAATTCATTAAGTAAAAGCTCCTTTAAAACTCTAAGTGCGTTTTCAGATAATTGCCCGGAAATGGCATTTTCATCATTGAGATCATAGCGAGAGTGACGTCTGTCTCTTCTTCATGTGCTATGCTTTTCCCAGGCAGACAATAAAGGAAGGGAAAGCCCTCTCTATGGAAGCACTGAATTTAAATGAGGAAGTAACAGAGAAACACTGTTAATTAATTATGTTTTCAAAAGTTTATTGAACAAATGAGGATAACAAAATATATTTTGAGCAGTTAAGCCCATAAGCTATGTTTTTTCACCTAAACGTCATCAAGTCTTGATTTACGTGAAGCTGAGCTCGAGCCTGGGGAGTTTTGGGGCTGACAGTGATGGCGCACGCATGTAATCTCAGCACTTGGGAGGCTGAGACAGGAGGATCTTGGCAAGTTGGAGGCCAGCCTGGGCTACATAGGGGAGACCCTGTCTCAAAACACCAAAAAAAAAAAAAAAAAAAAAAAAAAAAAAAAAAAAAAAAAAAATAGAGAGAGAGAAATAAAGAAAAATGTATGTAGGTCCTGGCTGGAATGTGAAAGGCAGAAAACTGAGCAAGAAACTTAAAAATTGGTGGTAATATTTTTATTATATTTTGTAAAATTAAAAAATACATACAGAAAGCCAAGTGTGGTGGTACACACGTGTAATCCCAGCACTCTGGGGAAGCTGAGATGGGAGGATCAGAAGTTCAAGCCCAGCCTGGGCAACTTAGTGAAACCCTGTCTCAGAATCAAAAATATAAAATGGGCCAGGGCTGTAGCTCACTGCAAAGTTACTGCGCTCAATTCCCAGCACCACACACAACAATAGATATAGATACATTCATACATGTATATACACATAAGATATATTAATGTGCATATATACATACACATATTTTTAAAACTTTTTAAAATTCTGACCAATGAAATTAAAAGTACCTGTCAGATTGTCAGCTAGTCACCGATTTCTTCCCTCTTCCCCCAAGTTGCTTATGGTAAGCAAGAACGGATTCTTTCATTATGAATGGAGCCTTTTCCTTTTTTTCTGAATTTTAATGATGTCTTAACACTAGAAGTCTATTTAGCATCTTGGTTTTCCTATCACTAGTTTTTTGATGGCCACGAGGGTAGCCTGACCGAATACTTCTAATCCTTATGTTTAATGCTGTCAGCCTGTTCCCAAAGGGCGCTGTGAAAAGGTGTTGAGTGAGATCTTAGTGCGAACAAGAACATATATTTAAATGCCGTCTTAAAACCGAAACAGTAAAGCATGGAGAAAAGATCAGCTGATTCTAGGAAGAACAAATGAAGGAGAAACATGAGTGAAAAGAGTAGCTGCCAAATCATAGGAAAAAAAGACAAGAGTCTTGCGACAGATTCAAAATACAGAAAAGCAAGTGATAAATTCCTGGAGAATTTCCAATGAGTTTTTCACCTAACTGTTAATTTAAATAGATCATTTTAGTCTTAGCTAGCCTTCATAAATATGCATAAATTTAAAAACAATTACAATTTTTGGAGATATGTAGTTTATTACATGAGAGTTGCATAGTCATCAAAGAGAATGAATGAATGAATGAATGAATGAATGAGTGAATCAACTAACACATAAAAGGATCCTGGTGTTCTCTGAATGTTGTTGTTTTCCTTTAGCCAGTGGGGCCACCATTACCAGCAGCACCTTAGTCGGGAGGATCCCTCCCAATTAACTTGTAAATGAAGGCATGGAATGTGCTCTTGTCAGCAGTGTTAAATATGATGACTGATAAATTCCTTTCAGTACTTTGTGTGAAATTGGAAAGTAAACTTTTCCAGCTGGGCATGGTGGTGCACACCTGTAATTCCAGCACTCTGGAGGCTGAGGCAGGAGGATTGCTGTGAGTTCAGGGCCAGCCTGGACTATAAAGTGAGTTCAAGGTCAGCCTGAACTGCATAGTGAGAGTATTAAAAAGACACACACACACACACACACAAAGTGAACTTTTCCTAACTTGTTCCCCTCTTGTTAACGTTATTTCCATGATAGTCATGGGAGTTTAGAAGCAAGTCTTGATATCAAACCAAAATTACTTCCAACTTTCAATGTCAGAATCTCTAAGAAACTGAAAATTCCAAAGGCATGAATGAGGTCATTTTATTTCCTTTTATCAAAGTATACTAATTCACTTTCTCCAGGTATGGATCTGATCTCCTAACTCTGAGCCTTAGGAAGTATGACTCCCTCTGTGTGTGTATGGTGTTTCCTTAGGAGTCCACTGTCTCATTCCTGTGGTTGCTAACTCAGCTGTCGCTTCCCATTCCTACCCTGTCGTTTTTGCCAGTTCCTTTCTGAATCCTTTAGTTCAAACCCTGTGGGTAGTGCTTGATTGCTCATTCCTTTACCTACCCTGTGTTCTGCTCCTACTTACTTGACACTGGTTGCTGTATCCAAAGTGTATTCCTAACCATTCTCGCCCTCTTCATTGTTAGTAAGTCAAAGCCACCCCATTTCTGCTGGACACAGGTAGCCCTCGAAGTGTTCTTTTTGCTTCCACTCTTACCTTCCTACAGGCTGCATGGTGACCCAGGGATCCTAGAGAAACATGAACTGAGTCCTCTGTTTGCAGCACTCTGATGGCCTCCTAGCTCACTTGAAATAAAATCTGAACCCCAGCCTGCTCTACACAGTCCCATGGGAGCAGGCTCCTCATTTGTCTCTTGGACATGTTTCTCAGTCCTTCCTGTCTCCCTGGCTCACTGCACTTGAGTTACATTGGCCTATTTTTTCTGACCTGTACCCAGCAAACATTCCTAAGTCAGGACCCTTTCGAACATTTTTTTATTAGTCCCTGTTTGCGGTCCATGTTGATTACATTCATTGTGGGTCGTAAGTACCCGAACATAATGTCTCTTCATTCTTTTCACACATGCGCCCCCACCCCCCATATCACAGGGTCTCTTTTCCATGTAGCAAAGATCTATCTCCCTATTTCCTATTGTCTGACTTTTACTTTGCTTTTTGATTTGTTTATACTTTGTATTTCTCACGTAAGAGAGGTTATGTCTTATTTGAGCTTATGTGTCTGATTTATTTCACTTCATATTATAGTTTCAAAGTGGATCCATTTTCCTACAAATGACTCAAATATATCCTTCTTTATGGCAGAATAGTACTCCACTGTATGAATACCACACTTGCTTTAAGTGTCTATTCATCTGTTGAATATTTAGAATGCTTCTAAGATTTAGCTATTATCAATTGGGCTGCTATAAACATGGGCATGCATAAATTACCATAATATGATGTCTTTAACTTGGGAAGATACCTAGAAGGGGAATAGCTGGGTTGAATAGAATTTCTATTTTTAGTTTTTTGAGGAATCTTCACACTGATTTCCAAAGTGGTTGTACTGGTTTACATTACTGCCAACTATGTAAAAGGTGCCTCCTCCTCCCCCAGCCTGGCCAACATTTGTTATTATTTGCTCTTTTGATGATAGACTTCTTTCTCGGGTAAGGCGGAATCTCAGTGTTGTTTTAATTTCCTTTTCTCTGATATCTCAGGACCTTTGCATTACTGTACCCTTACCCAGAAATAGTGTTCTTTGATATCTTTTATGATAATTCCTCCTTAGCATTGGGCCCGAAGGATACATAATATTTTACTCTTCATTTAATTCAGTTATGGGGTAACTAGAAAAGGCGTATATTGGTGAAATTGAATTGTTTTAAAAGTGTAGACTCTGAACTGTTGCTTCAATAATTCTTAAGTAGTTTTGCTTAAGAACTGCTTAATAAAGTGGTGTTTGGGGCTGGAAGTCAATGCATTAGATATTATAAAAATGAATTTCACAGATGAGAGAAATAATGGTTAGCAAATCTGTTGATTAAGCTACAAGCCATAATACTTTGTAGGGGCAGGCATTGTAATGCTGATCACAATTATGAATCAGTTATATTGGTTTCTGCATCAATCATGGATCAGTGGTTGCTCTGGAAGTTTACATTATCTCTGATAGATTTTTCTAATTTTTGTTTGAGATGAAATTCACATAATATACAAGTAATCCAAGTACATAGCTCTAACTCTTTACTTGGATTTTTATCTGTATTATTATAGTTATTTAATATCCTCTAAAAAAGAGCCAGATAGCTCTCCAGTTCTTTTTCAAGGAAAGCATTTTTTGGTCATTCCAAACCGTGTGCCCACTGGCTTGTTGGACGGGATCCCTCGGATCCCCACCAATTCTGCTCTTGTAAATTGTGGGCCTGCGTCTCTCATGCCAGGCGCCACCCTGGGCACAGGTGGGTGTTGGCACTGCCAGTCCACCATGGCCCTCTACCACCTGCTGAGCAAATCTGTTAGGTAGCTGGGAGGACTGTTCGTGCCTCCATTGATTATTCATTTGCTTTTGAATCTGTGAACAGAAATCTGTTACTGCAGTAGACCCCATGAATTCAATTCAGACCCTGCATTGCTGATTCTCGAGCAGAACTGGTGGCGTGACACTGTTGCACTGTCGGCTACGTTCAGGGCCAATGGAAATGATCTGTTGAGAGACCCAGAGGGTATTTTCATTGGAATTAGACAAGAAGCTTCTCTCTCTTCATCTGTCCACATGTTTTAATCTCTTAATGATTTGATACTGCTTTTGGCTGAATTAGATCCACTACTACAACATTACTCTGGCAGGGACAAGGCAAAGCATTCTGTAGTATACAGATGACATGTCTGGTAACGTAAATGAAGAATATTTTTAATCATCTACAGGCTCAGCTGTCCAATCCCTGCCATCAGTTAATTAATCTGAAATTACGATGTTCTGCTTTTCTTGATAGGCCATGTGTTTAAACTAGTATAACTGGAAGTCTAAAACAGCAGGTATTCTCGATTTGG
Source organism: Erethizon dorsatum (assembly GCA_028451465.1). Classification (NCBI taxonomy): domain Eukaryota; kingdom Metazoa; phylum Chordata; class Mammalia; order Rodentia; family Erethizontidae; genus Erethizon; species Erethizon dorsatum. The sequence continues at coordinate 148,839,060 of CM051823.1, forward strand.
TACCTGGGTTTGCATTTGGCGGCTAATTCCTCTTAGCAGCATCAGCAATTCACAGTTCTTAACACTAGACCTGTGGAGGTTGTGTTTGTAAAGCCCAAACTGAGTATCGGAGTTGTATTTGCTTTGAACATCGTCCAGTCTAAAGACACTGTGGCTGTACTCTGTGGGAGCGCTGTGGGCGTCCGATCGCTCTCGGGTTTGCATTAGGGTGGACTCAGCCCTGTATGTCTTCACTTTCTCTCAGCACAGCCAAGGTAGACTTTTTTTGGGGGGAATATGTCCTTTTTATTCAGCTTCCTACAAAGCCGTGCATGGCTAAGTTGTTGAAGCACAGTCTCCTTGTGTTTAGTAAGCTGCATAGAGCTACTAATTTAACTGGGGTGCACTACAAGGGAACATAAACCCAAATTTATTGCCATCCACTCAGTAGTATTCTGAGCTTGCTTGAGAGCGTAGGGGGATTGTATCAATGTACGGTCCAGTCATTTCTCCCGATAATCAAAAGTCTGTCCCTGGGTTTAGCAGGCCATTGGGAAATTCCTCACTATTATCATATTGTGCCTCTTAAAAGCTTGCTTTGATTAAATTGAACCTTGGTGTTTTAAAAAGAGAATGCGTATGAGTTTTAACGCATTTACATTGTAATTCAGAAGATGGATCATTTTTGCAAACTAAATTAAAAGGTACAGGGACTATTCAGAGCAGCCATCTGTTACTATTTTAGAGTTATAATTAGGGCAATAATTTTAATGTCATTGTCATATGTTGGAAAAGGGAAGCTTCAGGACATCATTTGGAGACTCCACCTTCTTCTGTAATGCTGCAGTACTTCCAAATTTAGAAATCTAGTTGGCAAAGTTTTTTCTTTCAATTTTGAAAATTAAGTGATTTTTTTTTGTCTTCCTGATACTGCTGGATACAATGTCTTCTTAAATATAACAACCCTCAATAAGTATTGCTTCTGTTTATGTGCCCACCCTGCAATAAGCCAGTCTTCAAATTTGAATTCGAGTTTATATTTCTATATATTACTTAGGTAAGTATAAAACAAGGAATTAATAACTGTACCTCAGTTATAAGCTAAAAGACTTTACAGTTGGTTTTCACAATCCATTTGCTTCAAATACTTTAGTCATCAATAGTTTAAAAATTTTAAAACACAAATCCCATTTCAGTTTTATTTACTTGTGCAGCTATTCATTCCTTTGACAAATATTTATTTTTTGTGCCTACTATGTACCTAGCATTGTGATAACCTTTGCTCAGTTCTCTTCCTCTGTCATAATTATTTAATGTTTGGAAATTAAAATACTTTATATTTATATGCTTTTTTTTTTGTACCAGGAATCAAATTCATGGCTTCTCACTTGCCAGGCAGGTGCTGTGCCGCTGAGCTATATCCCCGGCCCTATATGCTATCTTAGTTAAAGCTAAGCATGTTGCTGGGTCATTAGCCACAGTAATATGCAAAAAAGTTAGAATTCACCAAATATATTTCATTTACACTCATATTTAAAATGATATATTTAGGTATAGTGTTAATAAGCTTTATATTCTTTCCATCAAAATTTATATTCTTTGAGGAAGGGCCTTTGAAATGAGAATTAAATCAACCATGCATAACCCTTGATGTGATTAAACTATTCAGTCTTTTAAAAATAGGACCATTTGATTTTGTTGACACTTAGCAAATAGCCCATTATATTAGATATAATCGCTCTGTGATAATAGTAATTTTAAAGTCATAAATGATTCCCTCAAGGTCTTAGTGGTATATGACAAGTTTCCTATCTGTGGGATTAAACTCAACACATTAATACTAAATTGGTCGATAAACAGCCCATGTTTTATTACTGTACCAATAAACTGGTTAACCTTTGGGTTAGTATTATGAATCCTTTAAATCGATAGAAATATGACCAAAATTTCATATTCATTAGTAAAGCACAACTACTTTTTAAACCATTAGGATTATTTGCTATTTCAGCAGTGCCTTCTATTTTAAAAGATGCCATTTTCATTTGGGAACTCTACTTATCAACTTGGCCGGTCTAGAAATACCAGCCATTATAGGATGAAGTAGAATCACTGTTTAATGAGGCTGAATGCAGCTTTACAACCTCTTAAGCCAGAATGTAGGAGAAGTCCAGTTTGCCTGTAAAACTGTTGTCCCTGTGGAAAAAGGTGTTGATGCGCCTTGCGAAATTCTCAGTGGTGAGTACCTTTCCTGTTCTATGCAGACTTCCTCTGATGCATGTGAACTTGCTCTGGAATTTGTCAAAATGTATCAAAAATATGAAGTATCCCACTTCTACGAATTCTAGCACATAATACGGAGAAGGTGAAGGGACCCCATAGGACAGAAGAGAATATAAACAGGACCTCTTAAGATTTCTCCCAATTCTCAGAGTGTGATTTTGTGAATTATTGGTCATTTTACAATTGAGTTAGAAATAAGGAAGCATTTTTAAACCACATGGGTGATTCAACACTAGACCACCCAGGAAGGCCTTTCTGTTTTAAGCTTGGAGTAACTCACCACGTGTATCAAGTGTGGATGTGGCGCTCTGCCAGGTATCCTGTGTGCCTGCAGGAGTCTGTCTGTGTGTCTGTCTGTCTCTTTCTTTTTTGGATCAGAGGTGTAAATGAGGTGTTCTGTACTGGATTCTTGTCCTGTTGGTTTACTTTAGACTCCCTCTGCTTATGTTGAGCCTGGCTTATTTAGGGTAGGCTTGTAAATTTAATGAGATCACAGTGACGACCTTGATTGCCGAATGGAAAATGTCACCACTGCGTGCCAGTTCGTTCAAATCATTTTTAACTACCCACCTGTGCTGCTAAGCCCTCCATTTGGATTTTATTGTCTAATATGTTTCCCTGCAACCCCGGCTCCGTTAACTCTTTTGCCCAGGTGAATTAATCTGTGTGCGCTGCTGCCCTTTTAGCCTCTGTCCCTGTTCGAATAATGGCACCATCTGCTTAAATGGTAGAGTTGTAGGCCTTTCCTATTTTCAAAATAATTTTTCAAAAGCATACGGTAGTTTCTAAAGTGCAAGGACCATAACACTTTAAAATGTGTTATTTGGGAAATGTTGAATTTCTGCCCTCAATGTGCTGAATTGAATGTAATGAATGATAAGAGGCACCTAAAACAGCGCTGGCTTTCTTGGTACTTTAAAAAGAATCTCTGAACATCTCTGTGTCTGCATTTCGTGAAAATCTGGCTTTCTTGTTGGAGGCATGGTGAGGTAGGACCAAGAGAGCTCTGGGGACCGCCCTGTTTAATTCTGCTTTGTTGGTGACATTCCACCTGAGAGTCAAGAGGGGACAGCAGTCACTGTAGGGTGAGTTCGCAGTGTGAAGCAGAGACAGGAAAGAAGAAAAAGGAGAAGAATGGAAAGGAAGTTGAGCGGCAGGAGGAGGGTGGGAGTGATTTCTGGGATCCCTGTTCTTGTCCCCAGTGTACACAGGTTGGACAGATAGAGGTGAGACGCTTGTGTAGTGAGAACGGCTGGTGTCATACGATTAGGGTTTATGAGTCCGCACCTGGTTAAAGCACGCGCTCTAAGGACACCCTGAAGTCAAGCGGTGACCTTGGGTGACTGACTTACCCTCTGTGGGCCTCAGGTTTTTCATCTATGAAGTAGAGACAAAAACAGTTTATTACCTTTTAGAGTTTTTATGAAGATTAAATGAACTATATAGTAAAAAAAAAAGTGTTTAGAAAAGTGCCTATTGTAATATTCATATTTAATAACTATTATTAGGAATAGGAATAGCAACTTGAGTGAGATAAAAAAAGCTTGAGTTGTGAGCCATTTCAGAAACGAGCAGGTGTCTCATTGCTAACATGAATAGACTTTCTATATGTGAAGCTTCATGGTTCTTCAAAGAAACCATGCACTTCTCTGAATTTGCTTCTTGTTATTCTTGGAATGTCTTTCTTCTAGAAATTGCTTCTGATCTTTCAGGTCTCATCTCAAATGTTATCTGCTTTGTGAATTCTTTCTGAACTCCTCTAAGTGGAATTACTCTCTCTGTCACTTTCCTCATCGCTGGGATATGTACTGGTGGTGACGTTCTGTATCTGTGTACACTTAAGGGAGGAGAGGTTTATTTTGGCTCATGTTTCAGAAGTTTCAGTCCATGGTCAGCAGTCATAAACACAGAAATGGCCTGGTGGTAGGGCCTGGGCGGAGGAAAGCTGCTCATGTTATGGTGGTCAGGAAACAGAGCAGGAAGGACCCCAGGAGGGAGATACATCCCACAAGGTCACATGTCCAGTGCCGGTCTCCGCCAACCAGGCCCCACCTCCTGACAGCACCTTTAGCTACAGTGCCCCAATAATTCAATCACAAGCCCCACCTCCGAGTGCTTTAGGCTCTTGGTGGACATCTAGATGTAAACCATAACACTTTACTCCCTACCTTGGGCTCTGGCGGCACCTAGTTAAAACCTTTAATCTAGCACTTACCTTATTGTAATGAGATTATCTTCCTGTCTTTGTATATTCCCTTCCTTGATGCCTGATGCAGTCTTTCCATAATTTTAATAATCAACATACAGTCCGTGGACGTAAGCCAGGTGGATGTCACTCACACTTGGTGAGGAAAGGCATGGTGATCCTCATGATGTTCCTAAATGACATTCTGTCCCTTCCACTCATCACCGTATCTTCTAACCTGAATATTAGAGCCGATTTTAACTATTTAATAAATATTGTTTTATTTTCTATCAAATGCTCAAAAAACCTGGTAAGCTGATGTGGTTGGTTTATGGAAAGGGCAGTATCTATTTTATTTTTCCATCTCTCTTGTCTTTTTTGCATTTTCCTTTTCTCTGTTTCCATCTTTTCTTCATCCTCTTCTTCCTCCTCCTTCCACTCCCCTCTACTTCTCCTTTCTTGGGGTTAAGTTTATTTAAAGCTTTTACTTGTTTTGGCTCATTCCTTTAGAAACTCACTTTCTTTTAGTATAAATAGATTTTCATTAATCATAAAATGTCATATTTTCATGATATTTTAATTAATAACCAGTTGAATAATTTCTATTTTAAATCTATCCATGCTTGTAATATTACCCACTAAATCTAGCATTGAATCAGCGGTTTATGATTAAGAAAAAGTATGAATAATATTATGACATCAAATTGAAGAATAATAGCCATATGTAAATTTGTAGGAATGCCTACTAAGAAATATAAACTGATTTATTATTTTTGATGGGCTAATAATTTTTTTTCTGATATCTTTATAGGTAATATGAGAAACCATCTGTATTGTCATGCTGCGTCTCCTAGTGTCAGGGGAAACAAAACTTGAACATTTATAGACTTCTATTTATAAATCCATCATTTAACTCTGTTTCCTCATTAAGAGGAAATTCAGCTCTAGAAAACAGGAAATGGTTGTAGAAACTCCCAAGTACTTTGGAAAATGACGATTGGCCTCATATTGGGCAAATGGTTGTTGCAGGTGAAATTTATTTTGTTCTAAATCAACTCTACTTAAAAACTAAGATGAGATTAATTGACAAGGGGGCAAGATTATTGGCAACTCCACAAATATTCGTACAGTGATAATAACATTTTTTGTGCTGCAAATGTGAGTGGCATTTTGAAGAAATACAGTGGCATTCCTCCCTATCAAGCAGGTGTCTTCCAGAAGTTATGAAGGGATCTTCTCTATAAAGTCATTATTGATATTTTGTTGGTTTTACTCTATCAGCCAGTGAAGTGGCTCTTCAGATAGAGGATTATACATTTGGGTTTGCATCCCAGTTTTACAACTTTGCTAGTTGTGTGAATTAGGTTAAGTTACTTAAATTCTCTGGGCTCCATTTCTTCATCTATAAGACAAAAAAGGTTGAAATAATTGGTTTAGTGCTATGTGTTTTTCAATTTTAACAGAAGTATTTGTGATGTTAGTAAAGCTTGAGTCTCTAAAGTCATTTCTTCAATTATTTAAGGAATTTAGATGTAAAAATACACCCTTAATTCACCTTTGAAGTTCTTTACTAAGTATTGTATTTATAAGTGACAGTGATCGCAAGACTTAGTGTTGAAAGTTCTTTTATAAATGACTTTAAATGATTCTAATTGCTAAATTACTCTGTGTTATTCAGAGGTTGATGTGGATCCCCTTTAGAACACTAAGGAAGGTTGATTTTACTTTCATAATACCACACGGAAGTACTGAAGAAAAAGGGGTGGCTTTCAGGTAGATCACTAAGTCAGCTGTTGAAATTTCTGGAGTAAAAGTGTCCTAGAGCCTTGAAAGCTACAGAAATAAAAATATGTTCATTTTCAATATTCTAAATTTATTCCTTGCTTTGTCAGTGCTTTACAGATTTCAAGGCTTAACAGAAACCCACAGGATTATTCATGGAATTTGCTCGTTTCATTCAACAACAGGTTACATATAGCACACATCTTGGAGAAATTACTTTTCATTGGTAGAGGACAGAAAGACAGGAAGATGCAGAATATTCAGTGACTTTAATAAACCCTGGCATTTTATATGGCAGATAGAACTAGGTCTGTAGTAATAAAAGAAAATCAGTATAATGAAGTAATTATTGGAAGAGAGGAACAAAGTCTTACTTCAATTCAGACCTGGGAGAGATTATTTCTAGTTGTGAAAATTGGCAAGCTGGTGAAAGCTTTATGCTAGACTTTGGAAGGCGGGAAGGGTGGGCAAGGGAGTAAAGGCCCTTGCGGACAGAGGGGGCAGTACGGTTAGTGGCTTGGGAATAGAATGTATTTTTCCACGTAGTGCTTGTTAAAAGGAGCATAGTGGGAAAACATGAATAGAATAGAAAGGTAGAATTAGATCAGATTACACAAGATTTTGAGTCCTTATCAAACAATTTCAAATTGATTCTTTGCGGACTTGGGGAAGTTATTAAAAGTTTTAGTGTGCACGCATCACTGTGCCGTAGCTACAGTGTGTAATGTGGTCAGAGCAGTCATAGGTAAAGGCAAGGAGGGGATGGGGAAGGTGACGTTATTAATAGTTAACCCGTGAGTCAATAAACAGCTGAAGAATGGAAATGTTAAGAAAATGAAAAAGCAGGATTAGACTTGGGTGGTGAGATTTGGTAGAAAACAGCTGCTCGTATCTCGTTTAACAGGGCTGTGTGAGAGACAGAGAGGGAAGAATCAGGGATGCTTTTCCAGAATTCCAGTTTGGAAGACCAAAGGAGTGCTTGGGGTACTCTTACTGAAAAGAGTGCAGTGAGGCGGAAGTTGGTTGAGGCTGGGAGAGGGGCAACGGGAAGGGGATGAAGGTTACCCCATAAATTCATGGGCATTTTGACAAATAAGCCAGCCTCCAGCGAGAGAGGTCCCACAGGCAGCTAGCAAGACAGAACTAAGATGGTAGGAAGGCAGCTCTTTAGGAGGGTGTTTGAGTACATAGCCCTAGGAAATTTGATTAAAAGGCAGTGCTTGATGAGGCAGTGAGGATAGATATTTTTTGGCAATGAATCCAAATGCCATGAATATATTAAAGGAGTAATGGGGCTGAGTGATTTTCTTTTTAGGAAAGTAAGAAAGCTGTGTTTCCATTCCCAGGGAAGCCTCAGTAGACAGGACAAGATGAACAATTTACAAGAGAAAAATAATGCTTCTGAAATCTCTCTTCCATTTTCACAGCTTTAATGACTACCAAGATTGAATTATTGGATTAGCAATAAAGTCTCTAGTAAAAATACTAGAATTGTTCCCAGTTAGACTATATGCATGGAAGAAGTGGTGAGATGCCCCCTGGGGGAAGAAACCAATGGATATAAATTGATCTTGGAGCACAAAAGCAAAGTGTAGCCATAGGACACTTGCGTGGTGCTGGGTCAACAGTGAATTAGTTAATACTGAAGAGAATTTGCTTCTGTCTTCATCAAATATTTCAGATACTCCTACAGGCCACCTGGCATATGAAACACTATGTAATTATGCTACTTTGAGCTGGATTTTCATGGATTATACTTTCCATAGAGAAACTTAGTTAGGATAATCTGTGAGCTGATTATCTGTATATTTGATTCCTTATTGTTTTTTCTGGTTATTAGAATTAAAAACTTGAATTTTGTTAAGAAAGCATTTTATTTTTGGCTTGTAGATAATCCCTGATCTAAAATCACTGCTATAAGGATTTATTCAGATTTCTTAAAGGAGACTGTTGAGAAACTGGTATGCCTTTCAGTGAAAAGCTCCTGAATTTATGAAGAACTTTAGTACTGAAAACATTTACAGATCGATTTGGTCTCAATATTTTCTTTAGTTTCCTTCAGTCTCCTGTTACTTACTAAAATCAACCCTATGGATCAGGGAACAAAACCTAATGTATAGCTTAACTAAAGTTATTTTTGCTTTCTGGGTCAAATTGAATATATTTCATCTTCCTTTTGTGTGTGCGCTTATGACAGAAATGTTGAGAAGCATTCAAGCTTAATTATTTTAAAAATATAAACAAAAATGTGAGATTTTATAACATTTACTTCTGAAACTGAAATGGAGGAAAAAAATCAATTTGTAGCTGAAAAACTTTTTGTTGACCCTGAACTAAGCAAATGGATTTCTTTTAGACTGTGTTTTTATAATTATCATAGAAGTTGGGTCCTGGCAATGACCATGCATTAATCTTCCATGCCTCAGCCTTTCAAAAAAAGCAAATATGGGCTTGGAAAGTTATTAATTAAAAGATAGGTTGAGAAGTGGTTAAGTGCTATTTAAAGAGTTTAATGAAATGTCCAATTCACATTTTTAACAGTCTTTTATTTATCACTGTTCAACTTGTTTGCCATTACACTGCAAAAATGACTTTGGATCACAGGGCTTCGCTCCAGCCTCTAAATCAAGCACCTCTCTCCTAGCTCACCAGAGACCAAACTATATAAATATCCTGCTGTAGTTCAGATCTTGAAGATCCCCAAAGGCCCATGGGTTAAAGGCATGGTCCCCAGCCTGATGTTATTAGAATACGGTGGAAGTTTTAAGAAGTATGCGGTGGTGGCGAACCTGTGGCGTGTGTGTCCATAGCTGGCTGTTTGTTATCACTGAAAGCTCTGGAAGGCTCAGCATCACTGAGGTGGAGGCTTAATGGGAGGTCTTTAGATCCTTGAAAGAGACTGGGAACCCAGTTCCCTTTTCATTCTCGTTTGCTTCTTGCTCCTCCATGATATGCTGCTTCACCGGGGCCAAAAGCAGTAGAGTTGCTTGGTCATGGACTGGAACCCCCCAAACTGTGAGCCAACATAAACCTTTTTCTTTATAAGTTCATTATCTCAGATATTTTGTTATAGTAACAGAAGGCTGACTAACAAACACATACTCAAATAGCATCCCAACCTCAAACTTGAACCTCCTCTCCTTCCCTGCTTCTACAGTTCCACTCAGTTCTCCTCTGCCTTCAGTGTATTTCTATTAGGTCCAATAGTTCCTCCTGAAAAGCTGGTAGACTTGGTAACAGCAGGTTCGCACATGGCCACAGCTGCCTCCCATCCACTCCGAACACTAAGGCGCCCCCTGTGTAACGTGCACCTTGTGCTGTTGCTTTTCTTGTACACAAAGCACAGTGTGCATTTAGGTTACCCTGTCTCTTCTAGGTATTTCAGTTTGGGCCTTTAGTTTGTATTTTTTTATGTCTTTTAGATTGTTGAGGAATTAGACTGGATCTCCGCAGCAATTACTAGTTCCAGGTTCCTGTTGTAATCTCATGCTGTACTGTGTGTGTGTGTGTGTGGAGTGGAAGGATGAAAAGGCTTGAGTGGGGTGGGATTCATGGTAGGTTTGTTTCTAGGAGGAAGGGAGTTGGGTACAGTGGTGCTTTCCAGGGGCATCATGTCTAAATTCCCACTGCAGAGGCAAAAGAATCATCAAAGGGATTAACAGCTGGTACAGTAATTTAGCACGTTACTTGTTTCTTTTTCCTCCCCTCATCTCTCCTTCCCTACCTCATTCTCTTCCTTCCTTCTTGCCTTTCTATGTTACTTTGTTTTGTCTTGTTTTGTTGATATGGATTCTCTTTATGTAGCCCAAGATGGCCTCTACCTTGTGACCCTCCTGCCTCATCCTCCCAAGTATTGAAATTACAGGCTTGCACCATCATGCCTAGCTACTTTCTGTTTCTTCACATAGTTTCATATTAAAAAAAAAAAAAAAAACATTTTAAATAATGTGGATAACCCTTGCCTTTCTGTCTTTCCATTATTTGCTCTATTTGGTTTACTTTGTAATAATATGACCTATTATTACATAACAGTGGTAGAACGTACAAAATATATAATAATTGAAAATCTGATATTTTAACCATTTTTAAGTGTGCAGTCAGTGGCATTAGTTGCCTTGACTACCATGTTGCACAGCTGTTGTCACTCTCCATCTCTTGAACTGTTCCATCGTCCCAAACGCTCTGTGCCCAGTGAAGTGTCTCCTCCAACGCCAGCCCCAGCACCGGCTTCCTACCTCCTCTATCTATGAACGAGACTACTTCGGGTGCGCCATATGAGTAAGTGAAGTTATGTAACAGTTGTCATTTTTGCCTGGATTATGTATCAGCTAGCATAATGCCCTCAAGGTTCTTCCAGGTTGTGGCATGTGTTAGAGTTTCCTCCCTTTATGATTTATTAGGTTTATGCCGCATTTCGTTCATCTATCTTGTCTGTTCTGCTCATGCACGTTGTGTTGCTTTCATTTTTTGACTGTTGTCATAATACTTCTGTGAATATTGGGTACAAGTACCTGAGATGCTGCTTTCAAATTTTGGCGTGTATATAAATGTGACTTCTTAGCCAGTTTTTTTTTTTTTTTTTTAATCTCTTCTAGCTCATGTCCCCGTGAGCACTTCTTTTTCTAAGTTTTTTTTTTTTTTTATTGTGGGTACCGGGGGGTCGACCTCAGGACCTCGCGCGCCAACAGGCGCCCGTGCCGCTGAGCGATATCACCGGCCCCTTTTTCGTATGTGGGATCTGGGAGTCGAACTCGGGCCCTCGCGCTTGCAAGGCAGGCGCTTACGCCGCTGAGCCATCTCACGGGCCCGCACTTCTTTTTCAATCTAAATTTTATATAGTATTCTTTCATTATTGTGCTCCTGGGGGACCGATTTTTGATACCTGGAATAGAAAAGAGAATTTTAAAAAGAGAGAGAGACCTGAACTACAACCACAAAAAAGGAAATAGAGCTTTTGCAAATGGGAAGAGGCGCAAGATTTGGAAGGAGCAGGGAGGGGTAGGAGGGGAAGGGGACAAAGAAGAATTAAGATGTGTTAGGTGCATGGACAAACTCCTCATGATAAATGTCGTCATTGTGTGCTGCAAACGTGTACTAGTAAAAATAAAAATTAAAAAGAAAACACCCAGGCCTTCGTGCATCACACACTACCACCAAGCCCACCCCTGTCCTAGTCCCTCTCCTTAAAATGTATGCAGGATTCCAATGCTTAAAACTTCTACCTAAAATTATTGGTTCCTCTCCTAGAAGAGTTCCACGGAAGATCTGCTGAGCGGTTTCCATATACCATGCTTCTTTAGGACTTGAATGTTTTTAACTTTTCCTTGACATCTTCTGTAATGGACAGGCTTCAGATAAAGCTTCTTCATTCAGAGATGCTCACTGAACTGGCTTCCTAACTCAGTTTCTAACTTGGATGATCTAAACGGAATGCACAGCGGCATTCTTTTGGTTTTCTTTCGGTTGCTGTGTGGAGATCAAAGGTCCTGGCTCTAAGGTGAATCTCAGGTTCCACTTGAGATTCCCAGAGGCTGAGGTGTGGAGTGAGCCATTTCCAGGCCTCATCTTTCTGGGCTGCATGAGTTGGAGAACAGAGAGCCTGCCAGGGAAGCGGAAGGTTCTGGGCTGAGGGCTGGTTTAACTCCTCAGGGCAGTGAACCTTTTGGACATTTAGCCTCGAAAGATATCATGGACTGGAAATAAGGCTCTGCAACTATTACCTTTAATTCTTGATTCCCTGTGTGTACAGAAAGTTGGTTATTCCTTCAGTAACTCTTTATATAGTTTCTGACCAAGGCCAATAGTAGGCAGCATTTATTCCTATTTTTGAAGATCTTTCCCCTTGACCACAAAACACAAATCTTTTGTTTTTGTCTTTTTGAGACAGGGACTCACAATATAATTCAGGGCGGCCTTGAACTCACTATGTAGCCCAGGCTGGCCTTGAACTCGTGGCAGTCCTCCTGCCTCAGGCTCTCAAGGCGGAAATCAGGTGTGCACCATCATGCCCAGCTATGAGACAAAATCTTTATTGCTTACTTTCAATTTTAGTATCACATTTCCATATATATTTGCTTCTGTTTATTTTTCAGAAGGAGCTACATACATTTTGTTCTAAAAAATGAAAGGATGTGTAATAAAAAAAAAAAAAGAACCCAAGACTTCTCTGACTATAGAATGTAGTTATTCTCTTGAGGGACAGCCACCAATACCAATTTTTATGTGCTGTTCTAAAGATACATGCTGTATTGCTTTTCATTTTTTTTTTTTTTTTTTTTTTGTGAGTACCGGGGGGTTGACCTCAGGACCTCGCTTGCCAACAGGCACCCGTGCCGCTGAGCGATATCACCGGCCCCTTTTTCGTATGTGGGATCCGGGAGTCGAACTCGGGCCCTCACGCTTGCAAGGCAGGCGCTTATGCCGCTGCTTTTCATTTTTAAAGTACAGCACACATACAGAAGAGTATATAAAACCAGCGCACTACAAAGAATCGTAATTAAAACAATCACTCAGGAAAAAGCTCTTGCTGGTCCCTTGAAGCTGTTCATGTCTGCCTTCTCCACTGGATCCTTTCACTTCTCTCAGAAAGTAGCCATAGCTGGCCCTGCTGGTGCTGGCCTGTAATCCCAGCATTCTGGAAGGCTGAGTCAGGAGGATTGCAAGTTTGAGCCCAGCCTGAGCCACTTACCAACTTAGTGAAATCTTGTCTCACAGTAAAAAAATAAAAAGCACTGGGGATGTTGCCATTGTGAAGGCCCTGGGTTCTTTCACGCTTCAGAATCTTGTGGCGACCATTCTGTGTACAGCCAGGAGGCAGGGATACCGCATCGCTGATGCTCTTGTTACACACAGCGTGGAGGTTAGAGACTAGTTCTTTGAAGCTCTGAGGAGCCATTCCTGGTGCTTTTGAACTCCAGGGCAGCTATGCCTTTGTAATCACAGCGCTCCTCACCTCGGCTAAATTTTGCTTCTGCGTTAGTTGTGACATGATTTTGGTGTCCCACCAATCATTCCACTGGAAGAACCCTTGGAAAGTTAGTAAACTGACATTGTGTTAGGCACATTGCACACCCATTCATGTTGAATGGGAATTTGGAACATGGGAGACAGTTTTTAAATTTTTAATATGGTGTTCTTATTGGGAGTTATTGAATTTCTTTATTATGGGAAAGATTAACATTCAGAAAGAGAGCTTGGCCTTACTACTTTCATGATCTGCAGAGTGCTTGATAGAAAACAGCTCATAATAAATATTTATTGACTAGAACTGAACCATGTAGTTGTCATGTGCATATTTAAGTTATTCTGTTCCTCGTGGAGACTTTCTCTCTCATGGTTGGCCTGAAGATTAGGCTTGAGTTCACTATTTATTTGCCTGACTGTATGTCCTGGGCTGCAGTTGTCACCCTCCTTGTGCCTCATGCAGCTCCAACTTTCACAGTAAGTGTCCCCAAAAGACTGTTCAGGTTTCTTTTGATCTACATGAGAAAGGAAAGGAAGTGAAGGGGAGGGAAAGGAGGGGTAAGGGTGGGTCGTGCTTTGGTCAGTTGGGTTTGGTTCTTCTCTCTTCCTTCCAGCAGCCTTCACTTTGCATGTGTAGTTTTGGGAGAGGTGAGGTCCCCTGACCTCAGTTGAGACCAAGCAGAAGTGGAGGGTGCCAGGTCACTTGCAGTGGGAAGACCCTTGTCAGTCTTTGTCTGTACTGGAACCTGAGGTGACAGCCCTCCCTAGTAGGAGGACAGGTTTTTGAGATTGCTTTGCTAGGATCATGCGTGCGCATAACTTGTCTTTTTAAAATGCTGTGGAACTGTTCCTAACGGTCTTCCAGACTGCACTCATATCGCCTGGCCTGCTCCAGCTCTGTCAATCTTTGGTTATTTTATTGCATAATTTGTGTTCCAAGTACTGGGGCAAAGAGAGGGAGGTTGGAAAATAATTTCACTGTAGATTTGTGATTTGTCATTCTTTAAGTTTTAAAAATAACTCCTTTGTGAGAATAAATGATTAAACAAGATGGTTTCGTGATGGAAGGAAGGGCAGGATGAATGGAGAGCTGGCACACACAGGTGTCGGATCGTTGTCCAGGTGATGAGAGAGGTACTCAACACAATGGCGAGGGAGGGCAGGGTTCTCTTTCATCTTTATCTACCATGGATCCATTTCCTTTGTCTCTTCTCCCTTGTTTGTGAGAGCTTTGGGGCTCTATCTTCTTTTTCCTTTTATTTAAAAGAAATTGTGTCTAAAATGATATTCCAGTTGGTGTTGAGAAACTGTGATGTCTGTACTCTACTGTGGCTTGATACTGATGCTCTGAAAAGAAAAGAAGGAAAATGAATTAGAAAGAATGGAGGCTACATTTGCATGGTGGACACATTCTGGGATTTGCTGCGAAATCATAAAGGACTGATACTCCCACCCTCAAATGTTAAGGCAAAGTCTTTCAGACGCCTTTGTTCCTGAGAGGCTTGGGAAGCCCCTGGGTATATAAAAATATGAAGAAATTTATTAGAACACGCACCTCCCTAAGCTTTCTGAGTTCCCTGCAGACCAACTAGCTTTTAGAGTCTCCTGGAAAAAGCAAAGTTGTAGTGAGAAAACTCAATTTCCTCTCAACTCACTCCTTGAAAACAATTTAAGCTTCAACTGCTCTAAACAGTAAGAAAAGGAATTGTTAAAAAAATTTTTTTTTTTTTTTTTTTTTTGGGTACTGGGTGTCGAACTCAGGACCTCACGCTTGCGAGCAGGCGCTTGTGCCGCTGAGTGATATCACCGGCCCTTTTTTCCTTTGTATGTGGGTACGGGAGTCGAGCACAGGACCTCGCGCTTGCCAGGCAGGCGCTTGTGCCGCTGAGCTACCTCACCGGTCTACCCCCAATTTTTTTTTTTGATATTCAAGTATTTTCAGTCTCCTCGGTTTGTATGAAACCGTTTTTAAAAATTCATCATACCAAATACAAAATCAAAGCATGAGAACTAGTCTAATGGATCACTGAAAATATCTGTACCATAATTGTATCTAAATGTTAAACAGATCTTTTGTAGGGCTGAGGGTGTAGCTTACCTTTAGAATGCTTGCTTAGCATTAGCGTGCTCAAGGCCCTGCGCTCGGTCCCCAGCACTACAGAAATACTGGTTTTGTTTTTTGTTTTTAAATTTAATGAAATTGAAAAAAAGAAAAAGCAAGAACTGGGAAACATTTGTGAACATATAGTCTTGGTAAAAGGCATTCATCTCCCCACGTAGAAATCTTAAAAGTAACAGAATCTTACAGATTGAGGTGCAGTCTTTTTCTTAATGAATTTATCCCTGGAATTCTAGAATATGAGGTCTGCAGTAATGGCAAAGAAGACTCCCATGTCCAGCGACCTTTCAATGGTCTATGTTGACAGGAAAAATATAACAATTTTGCGAAATATTGTCCTCTGTACTAACCCTCAGAAACCCCTTCTGAGAGCTGCTGACAGCCTTAATAATGTTCACCTTGTCATAATAATAATAAAAGCAAGTCAATGACTAGTTTTCATAAGTGTTGGAGATACTGTGTAAGAATATGCTTAATGTCATATTCTAAACTTTTACCTTTTTAAAGTATGTTTTTAAACCATCAGTATATAGCATAATGTAGTACCTTAGCAAAATCAATTGAAAGTGCACATGTAAAATTTTTTTACTTATTCTGTCCCATGGTTGCATTTCACTTAAGGAATAAAGAAACTTGATATGTCCTGCTTCTCCATTTTGGTGACAAAAACATATTTTTCCTCAGAAGTGCAGCATGGAATCGCGCCTTCTTTTGATGTGCACACCCTTTCAGTCACCAGGGTAGCCATCAAAAGCAAAAGCAGCGTATAGCATTCAGTAGGCTCCGCTCCACTAATACTCTTTTTTGAATTGACTGGATATTTTCGGTGATCTGTTAGAACAGTTTTCATTCTTTGATTTCACTTCTGGTGTGATGAATTCTTTTTAAATGGTTTCCTTCCACCCCAGGAAACGGAAAACACTTGAAGAAATGTGATTTTGCAGCTGGCGGCGCCCAGGTGTTTGGGGATCTCCGGAGTGGTCGGCGCGTGGACAGCTGTGGGGTGGATGTCCCACTGCACCACGGGCAGAGGCTGCCCTGGCCGACATAGCTGGTGGCCCCGGGAGGTCCCAGTGCTCAGCCGCCGGCAGGTGCAGGCGCTCCCTGGTCCTGATGTGGAGGGAAGTGCAGGGCCGGGTAGGGGAACCGAGCACGGGGAGTTCCAGGCTGGGCTGGGATGCGTGGGTGCGCACTCCTCCCATGCCCCGACTCAGGAGCTTAGAGCCGCCAACTCCGCAGTGAGAACTGGGGACCCCAGGACTGTGCTGGGCTGAGGAACACAGGTGGAGGAGCCCTGTTCCCAGCTGGGTCCCTTCAGGTGGGCGCCGCTTTGTGTCTGCGCTTGGAGGGAGTCTGGGTCACCCCTGATTAGAGCCGCTGTGTGGGTGACAGATGGGTGACTGTACACAGGTCCCCCCCAGGGGCATTGCTGGAACAGTTCGGACTCTTCTGCCTGTGACAGTGCTGGCTCAGGGAAGAGTTTCCTAGAAAGATGACTGAAGGGAGCCGGCCATGGTGGTGCATGCCTGTGATCTCAGCAATGGGGAGGTTGAGGCAGGAGGATCACAAGTTAAAGCCCAGCCCGGGAAACTTAGTGACACAGGGAGTGACATAGGGACTCTGTCTGATAATAAAAATAAAAAAGGGCTGGGAGCTCCATGCACAGGCCCTGGGTTCAATACCCAGTACTGAAAAATAAAACAAACAAGCAAACAAAAAATACAACAGAGGAAGATCAGTGAAGACAATGTGGAAGAGAGTCTAGAAGTTTTATTGAAATGTAATTCACATCTTACTAACTTACTCATTTAAATATGCATTTAAATGGCATTTGATACAGTCATCCTTCCATAGCTACAAGTTCTGCATCTAGGGATCCAAACAACCAAAAATGGAAAACTTTGGGAGCGAGGGAGGGAACCTGTCTGTACTGAACGTGTATAGATTTTTTTTGTTGGTACTGGGAATCGAACTCAGGACCTTACGCTTGCCAGGCCAGCACTGTGCCGCTGAGCTATATCCCCGGCCCCATGTATAGATTTTTTGTCTTGGTATCATTCCAGAAGCGAAACAGTCTGTTTACTTAGCATTTATATTGTATTAGGTATTAGAAGTAGAGATAATTTATTTGAAGTACTATATATGTTTTTTTACTTGTTTGTTTTGCTAGGTGTGGTGGTGCACACCTATAATCTCAGCACTTGGGAGGCTGAGGCAGGAGAATCCTCACAAGTGTGAGGCCAGCCTGTACTACATAGCAAATTCAAGGCCAGCCTGAACTATATAGCAAGACCATTTTAA
This sequence comes from Erethizon dorsatum, assembly GCA_028451465.1. Classification (NCBI taxonomy): domain Eukaryota; kingdom Metazoa; phylum Chordata; class Mammalia; order Rodentia; family Erethizontidae; genus Erethizon; species Erethizon dorsatum. The sequence continues at coordinate 148,856,669 of CM051823.1, forward strand.
AAAACAAAAAAACAAGCCAGGCATAGTGGTGCACACCTGTGATCCCAGCGATCTGAGAAGCTGAGACAGGAGGTTCGATGTAGTTTTGAGGCCAGTTTGGGATTTCAATACCAGCCTGGGCTATATAGCGAGACCCTGTCTCAAAAAAACCAACCAACCAACCAACCAAACAGCCAAACAAGAATGTGATATTTTTTGACACCCTTTCTTGGTGTTTGCTTATAATTCTATGTATGAAATTTAAATACCTTTAAAATGACATTATGTATGATTATGTTTTTATAAGTATCCTTTTGTTGTTGTTTTTGTTTTTGAGACAGGGTCTTGCTTTGCAGTTCAGGCAAGTTGAACTCACTATGTAACCCAGGTTGACCCTGAACTTGAAGTGACCCTCCTGCTTTAGCCTTCTGAGTGCTGGGATTATAGGCGTGGTCCGCCATGCCCAGTTTAACTATACCTTGATTTAATGCAATTGTTTTATATGTTCTTTGGCCTAGTAGTCTGGTTTTTAATCTGTATACATGGTAATTAACTTTATAAGGCCTTATAAGATAAATGAATCTGATGCTGGAAAAATAAAAGGGAGGTGGAGGGAAGGGGAAAAGAAAGAATTGAAATGTGTTATGTACATATGCCAATTCCCTACAGTGAATGCAGTCCTTATCTACTGCAGACATGTACTAATGTGTTATGTACATATGCCAATTCCCTACAGTGAATGCAGTCCTTATCTACTGCAGACATGTACTAAAAAAAATCAAAACAAAGAATTAAATACATATCCACATTAAACCTAGGGGAAAAAAGAATCTACCCATGATTAATAATTGACAATGCTAGGGTTTAAACCATTATTCACTAATTTCAGTTTCCCTTGAAATTTCCCAGTTTCCCAAAAGAACCTCTTTTCTAAGACTCTGAGAACAGTTTCAAACTTTCTTAACACTGATTATTTGAGCTTCATCCAAGAAATTATTATAAAGATCCTAGGAAGTATCATTTCATTTTGAAATATCAGCTATACACGGGAGGTCATAAAGCACGAAATTAAAGATTCCATCAGCTCTCATCAGTTCATGAATTCAGTAACAATGTGAAGTATACACTAAAACAAATGTTATTAGGACCTGAGATGATGTTATCGGGTAGCTCCTTCTAAAAGTGCCTCGCCAACTAAACCTTACTGGGTTCTGGGCTGCTCACTTCTCGCTCTGGAGTTGGATTCCAGGTTCTTCTTGTCTTGAACAAAGAATTGCATGGAACGAGCAAAAAGCAGTGACAAAGTTTATTTGGAAAAGGAAAAGTGAAAAGTGAGGGAGAAACTGGCTCTGCAGAGGGAGCTTGGGCCTAGTAAAAGAGGAAAAGCAAGACAAAAGAACACCCCGGAGAAAGCAGGGCGGGCTGTCCTGAAGAAAGTCACAGTAGTGGGCTGGTTCCTTGTTCTTATGTGCCGTCCAGATCTTGAGGAAAGCCCTGAGAACTTCTGCACACGGGTCCCGAGAAGCGCTGCTGGGATCCCATGCCTCAGGCTGATGTCAGGTCCAGGCCATCCTGTAAAAAACCTGCTGGAAATCTTGCAGAAATCCACTTGCAGGCCTTTGGGAACTGCTCCGCCCATGTGTCCAGGATCTTATATTTACCAGGTCACGCCTACTTCCTCAGCCAGCTCTGCCACGCACTAATCTCCTATCTCAATATGTGCATTAATCTAAAAATTGAATTAAATTCAAAAATACTTAATGAAAAAGCATACTTTTAAATATATAATCATGCATATTATAATTTCTGTGTCGTAAGTTAATAAATGTTGCCCTACCATTGAAATGCGGTTCTCATGATTTTTTGTGAGTTTATTTTTCTTGTAATGAAATTAGTAATTGTTTTGTTTATTTTTGCTTGGTTTTGTTTCACTTGAGGTACTGGGAATCATCCCAGGGTCACTGTGCCTGTGAGCTACACCTCCCAGCCCTTTTTGTTTTGAGACAGGGTCTCCCTAAGTTGCCCAGGCTGTGTACAAACTTGCCATCTTCCTGCGTCAGCTTCCCAAATTGCTGGGATTACAGCATGCAATGATAATAGTTTTTAGCCGGATTCCTCCAGAACATTTTCCTTTAATGATGAAGATAATAAAGAGAATAAAGTATAACAGCAGACATCTGGTTTTCTTCGAGGTTTTTTTTTTTTTTTTTTGTGGGTACCGGGGGTCGACCTCAGGACCTCGCGCGCTAGCAGGCACCCATGTCGCTGAGCAATATCACCGGCCCCTTTTTTGTATGTGGGATCCGGGAGTCAAACTCGGGCCCTCGTGCTTGCCAGGCAGGCGCGTACACCGCTGAGCCATCTCACCGGCCCTCTTCGTGTTTTTATATGTTTCCATAGTCATCTTTCTTGCTTACTCCAGTGCTATATATCACATGGGATTGTGGTTGCTTGTGGCATAGAATTTGTGTATTTGTTTCTTGTGAATCTCTCTGAAAATATCTCTTCCTTGTTCCTTTTTCTTTGTTGATTTTCTCTTTCTTCTCTAATTCTGTTTTTCCCTGGTCTTATAAAGAACATGGGTGGATTGCTATCGAGTCCAAACTCGATAACTGTTTTGCATAGTTTGCTTGAAATTACACTTCTGTATGTTTATCATATTCTCATGTCCAGAATCTAATGCATTTATTGGCTCTGAGATTGTACTGCTCTCCACTGTCTTCTTTATTACTTTGCATTTATTTATGATATATTACATTTATAAATTATAAAATACATATTATGTTAGTTTTTACATTGTAAAATAATGCATGTTTTCTGGAGGAAAAATGTGAATATAGCAGTATATAAATGTTATGAAGTGCAATATCTCTTTCCTCATGTTTCTTCCCATCCTAAGCACCACATTTCAGAATAGCCACTGTTTCCTCTTGGCCTTCTGGAAAATTTTAATATATTTTTAAGAATTTACAGTCACAGACTTTATTTTTTAAAGAAACAGTGCTATTCTGTACATTGCATATCTTCAACCTCTTGTGTTTTCCCCCTCTCTTGTAACTAACACTGCATAACGATATAACTAATTTCTGCTTTTCTGTTTGCTTTGGCAGCCAGGGAGCTCAGGAGCCACTTAAAATTGTCAGAAGCCCTGACCTCATTGCAGTTGCCTGGTCCCCTCTCTGCTTTAATTTTGTTCTTTTTTTCTTAATTACTTACGCTTTTCTTTCAAAGTTTTATTATGACTTCTTCGGTTCTTTTAGGGAATAGAGGATTAAATAATCGTGGCTAGTAGGAGGGTGATGTTTGATCTTGTGCACCAAATATCTCAGATGCTGCTGTGTTTTTACAATTTTGGAAGCTCTAGCTATCAAGGCGATATTTAGGGAACTGCTTTCCCAACTTGGTAATTGGTGCTGAAGTACTCCAAAGAGTAAGTGCAGCTCACAAGTTGGGAAAAGGTTTTTCACTGAGAGCACTATTCAAAAACAATGGCTGAGCCTGGTGGTTTACCCGTATAATTCCAACACTCTGGGAGGCTGAGGCAAGAAGACCACAAGTCTGAGCCCAGCCTGGGCAATTTAGTGACTTAATGAAACTCAGTCTCAAAAAAAAAAAAAAAAAAAAAGGCCGGTGAGATGGCTCAGCGGCGTAAGCGCCTGCCTGGCAAGCGCGAGGTCTTGAGTTCGACTCCCGGAACCCACATATGAAAAAAGGGCCGGTGATATCGCTCAGTGGCACGGGCGCCTGCTGGCACGAGGTCCTGAGGTCAACCCCTGGTACCCACAAAAAAAACCAAACAAACAAACAAAAAAAGTAAGAGGTGGGGATATAGCTCAGTGTGAAGGTCCTGGGTTCAGTCTCCAGTACTAAAAAAAAAGACAGAAACAAAAAAATGTGGAACAGCAAAACAAAACAAAAACACCCATTAATGACTGTTTCTGTTGGGCCATTTGAACACATTTGAAATGTGGGGTAGTTTTCTGTGAAGACAGTGTCCTTTATATCCTTAAGATGTGCTCTTCTGTATCTTCCATCCTTATTGACCTGATCTCTGGTTTTATTCTTCGGTGCCATATTAAAATAGCAAAAATATTTTGTGTTTTCAACATTCTTTCAGACTGCTGTCTTGTTTTCTTTTGAATGTGGTAAATATTGATTTTATTACTCTTGGGAGTGCTTATCTCTAGACCCAGATGCTTCCCTTAAATATTGGTTCACAGGTAGTAAATTGCTAGAATTTTTATGCAGCTGTGAAAGAAGGCACTTAGCGGAGTGTGTGTTTGCCATTGCCATGTGGAACTTCGTAGTAGCCCAAAGACTTTGGGTGTAGGATAGATCTGTTTGGAAAATTAGATCACTATAGATTTTTAGTTAATTGAAGTTACTAAATGGTGCTCTGAGTTCCTAATGATATTCAAAATTAGTTTGGAAGTGGTAGTGTATTTAATTTGTGTTTCTCTTTTATTATAGAATGCCACGTATTAAGTTGTAGCTCTGGATCATGATTCTTCTAGAAGCGACGGGTTAACTCTCCCATTTATCACTGCAAAGTGACATTAGTGCTAACAGTGTGTTATCGGCTAGCTCCTTATAAAAGTGGCTCACCTAATAAACACTACTGTGTTTTGGGTTGCTTGCCTCTACTTTTTGAGTTGAATTCCAGGTTCTTCTCATCTTGAACAAAGAATTGGATGAAATGAGCAAAAAGCAGTGATGAAGTTTATTTGAAAAGGTAAAAGTGAAGAGTGAGGGAGAAACTGGCTCTGCAGAGGGAGCTTGGGCCTAGTAAAAGAGGAAAAGCAAGATAAAAGAACACCCTGGAGAAAGTGTGGGGGGCTACCATGAGGAAACCACGATAGCAAGCTCTTCTTGGTGTCTGTGTCCTTTTATACTGTCCAAATCTCGAGGAAACCCCTGAGAACTTCCACGTACAGGTCCTGAGCGGCAGTGCTGGGATTCTGCATCCCCGGGCTGACATCGGATCTCGGCCATCCCATTGAATAGGCTGGAGCGCTCAAGAGAAGCCCACGAGTGTGGCTCTGGGAACGGCTGTGCGCATGTGTTCTAGGATCCTGCAGTTAACAGGTCACGCCCATTTCCCCAGCCAGCTTTGCCATGCCCCAATCTCCTTTGTCAACTCCACAGTTATTTAATTGAAAGAGCCAGTTCTCAAAGTGTTGTTCTTCTCCACTTACGTTTGTTATTGATCCATCATTTAACCAACTCTGTGAATTAGTGTTTTGTGGATAGGTTAAGATGAGCTGTTCTGTAACATATATCCATTCATTCGTAGTTTCTTTCACGGTCAGACTTTCGAAACACTCTCACTGTCTTGATCCTCTCCTTTCGCATTTGCTCCCTGTGTATTTCAGACTAGCTTGTGCTGAATTGAGGCAGTGCTATTGCCAGGCTCATTGTGATTCTACGGATTACCTCTTCCCAGATCTTACCTAATTTTATCTTTCCTTACATTTCACATTGGCAATACTCTACTCCAGTTATTTTCACCTCTTAGCTTATTATATCCTCTTAATTTTATTGCTGCACTTGACCATTTCTTCCCCCTTTTTAATGTTTTATTTGCTCAGTACTTGAACAATTTTCCAGATTTCTGTCCTCAAACCTCTTTTGTTTTTACTTTCTATACCTCCCTGGCTTCTGTATCTATCTACTGCTTGTGACCCACAAATCTTTATCTCCACCTTTCTCTCTGTCCTCTTCTCTAAGTTATTGTGTCCAGATGTCTACTGGACATGTGAGCTGGCAATTCAGCAGTCCCTGAAAAACCCAAATGTAAGCTCTTACTATATTTCCATGTTTGGTTCATTTTTCCCAGTTACCCAAGCCAGAAATTTAGGCATCATTCTGAATGCATTATTTTCATCATTTCCCACATTCAATCACATACCTAGTCTCATTGCTTCTTTCATTTTTACAATCCTTATCTTTTTGCATTTACTTTCAATATTGCTTGAGTCAGTGTAGCCAAATAAACAGTCGAGATGATAAGTGCTGTGGTAGGGCTGTCTGTTGCTATGGGCGTTTTTTTTTTTTTTTTGTGGAAGAGGGAGACATTGACTAAGCTTGACTAAGCTTGAAGACATAAGAGCAAACCTTCCAGGGGAGAGTGTCTACAGGCAGTTTTGAGAAATGTGTTGGCCACTGGGATAGAAGGCACTAGTAGAGGCAGAAGAGAGAGAGAGAGACAGACAGACAGACAGACACAAACAGACAGAGACAGAGGCTGTTTTTAGGAAAGCCTTTAACATGTGCCAGAGATGGTGCAGACCATATTAAGATTTGGAAAAATGGCTTAGTGAACAAAATATTTTAGGTGTAAGAAGAAAGAAAGAAAAGTAAGGAATCATGATGACCATATTCACATGAAGGAAGGAACTTGTTTTTAAAAATGTGACTTTGTTCAGTGATATAACAAGCAGCTATGACATTTCATTGAAGCATCGTTTTTCTGCCTCGGTATAAAGAAGGAATTTTGGGGTTTGATGTATTGCCAAGCCATTTCCTATTGTGTCAGAACTTAATATAGACATTGAAAAGTTCTTATAGATGGAATTCAGTCACTGCATAAAATAGACTAGAGGACCCCTGTAGCCCGCCACACACATGATGTAGCAAGGATATCCTTAGTGTAATACTAAATGAGTTTTACAGTTCAACTAAAGCTTGAAAATACTTGCAAGAATATGCCATTTAACATACATTGTCTAAAATTCCTTTTATGTATATTTTCTCAACAGGTGTCATAAATACACTTTATATATTTGCTTTACTGAGACTATTAGCTTACAATTTTTTTGAAAAATTGCCAGAAAAAATGTCATATTTACTTTTAATGTCCCTTAAAGTGTGTCTTGCAACTGTAGATTTGAGGCAGGAGGTATATAATCACAAGTTCAGTTTATATTTATTTGTTCAAAGCTCTGGCATCGTGAAAATTGCTATATAAATACTTATTCTAACAACCGTTATTATTAGGGGTTTGTGTGAAAATCTGCCAACAAGGTCCCAATATTTATATTATAGATCAAAATATTTTGAAAAGAACTGCTTCTCAACTGTGATCTTTGTTTTTAAAATCTAAAATATACTAGACTTATTTTCACTTACCATGGTTGACATAGTATCTGTTGGCAATCTTTTTTTTCTGTTATATTTATTTTTTTTTTGTTTTTTTTTTTTTTTGTGGGTACCAGGGGGACGACCTCAGGACCTCGTGCGCCAACAGGCACCCATGCCACTGAGCGATATCACCGGCCCCTTTTTCGTATGTGGGTTCCGGGAGTCGAACTCGGGCCCTCGCGCTTGCAAGGCAGGCGCTTACGCCGCTGAGCCATCTCACCGGCCCTTTTCTGTTATATTTAAAAACCACAAATTTTTGGACAAAATATGTATCTCATATTAATAAGTAGATAAAGAAAACTAAAAGGATTTTTTGGGGGGCAGGGGAGAGTTCGAAATTGAGGAAGTTCATTAATAGAAATCCATGCACTGAAGTGTAGTACCCTAGGGATCCTATGACAATAATCTATCATTGAAATTATTCCTTGGCTCTAAAATAGTTATGTCTTCTGGACCTCATGCTTATATTAAGTGGCAACAAGCTAATTTTATTTGTGTTTAATTTTGAATTATCTTTTGTTATTTACATTAACACTAATTGTGTAGAATAATGGGTTTTATTGTGATATTTATGTACGAGCTACTTTCAGAGTCTGAGTTTGTCAGGTGCTTTCAGTAAATTCAATTGAGTAGAACTCAGTTATTAAGGAAAAAGCACTCAAGACCTGAATTATATTTCCATGAATAAAGTAATTAATTTGTGATTGGTTTATCTTATGTTTTTAGGTTCACAGAAATCTTATTGCTAGGGAATCTTGACACAGGCAATGAAGGTGTTTACATGAATATAAAATTAGCAACTATATTTAGCTGTAATTAAAGTCTACTATGGTATGTAAAATCTATTTTGCTGTGACTGGAACTTATTCCCAGTTAATGAGATCTCAAACAAGACATAGAGTTTATGTCCTTTTTTTTAAAATGATAATTTTTTCTTAATTATCATCTGTGTATTGGTTAGCCAATTTTGATTCAGTTAAAAAGCTGTGAAAATGTGGTCTGAATTTTTTTTCTTATTATGGCTATTTTTTTATTAATTTATACTATTCGTATGAATAACCAGAATTTTTTTTTTTTTTTTTTGTGGGTACCGGGGGTCGACCTCAGGACCTTGTGTGCCAGCAGGCGTCCATGCCGCTGAGCGATATCACCGGCCCTTTTTTTTTTTGTATGTGGGTTCCGGGAGTCGAACTCGGGCCCTCGCGCTTGCCAGGCAGGCGCGTACACCGCTGAGCCATCTCACCGGCCCCCAGAATTTTAAGTCAGGAAATTGTACAGGTATGGGTTTAACATGTGGTGTGGGGACCCACCTGTTGTATTTATCTCAAGCCACTGGCTTTTTCTTAGTGGTCACAGTCATTATTTAGGTTTTCGATCTAGCTGTTGCCTTTTAATTTTCTGCTAATCTGGCATCATTATCTCCAAATCCTCCTTTTTCTGTGCAGTCTTTTGTTCTTTGAACCCTAATCCCAAAGGGCTAAATTGATATATTTTGAGGGATTCGGAAGGGATGTTTCTTAATGTTGGAGGCATTTGTTTGCTTTCCTCCCTCTCAGATAAGTCGCATAGCCCATGGCTCAGTGCCAACAGTTTATACAAGTGACCAGAAAGCCAGGTCAGAGATAAAATGTCACCAATCCACCGACCTTCTCCACTCTCTCAGAGAACGCCACAAATCCCCTCTGTCTTATCTTTTTAAGAGAATTTTAAAACTATCAACCTAAAATAAAACCCAGGTGGGTTTTATTTATGACTATGCAATGTCTTATGGGATGTGTTTCTTGAATAGGTTCTTTGTAATCTAGAAAATATCGACCTTGAGCCTAAAGTAATACAATACTTTTTTTTTCTTTTTTTTAACTCCTTCTGGGTTTATATAGACAAACTTTACATTTTTCTATAGAATGGGTTTACATGACAAACTTTAAATTTTTCCATAGAGTGTATTAGAACCCCAAACCCTCTGTTTCATTTCTTCTTTTATCCAACATGATCATGTAGCTTCAGGAAAATAATAGTAGGTTGTCTTAGAAAATTTGTTGATGGATGGAAGCAAAGTATGAAACAACAGTCAAGGGTACCGTGTAATCAAGGATGCCTAGTTCTGTCAGAAAATGATGGAGTGTAGGCAGCTGAAATATGTGCGTGCTCACTATTTAGAATTTGAGTTTCATGGAAGAAGTGAAGGGGGTGATTGAGTGGTGGAAGTTTAGATGTTGATTTCTTAGAAAAGGCAGAAAAACAATGTACTTTAAGGGACTGCAAATACCCAAGGTTTAGGTTAGGTCCAAAATATTACATGTGGGTAAAACAGGAAGGAAACGAGTTTAACTTTTTCCAGTGAGGTAGTAGGTTGCATTGGATAGTTTTGGTGGAAATGTATGGCTTTCTATTTATTTTGTAAGTTATTTTGTTTTGTTAAAAATTTGCGTTTAGCTGGCGAGATAGCTAAAATGGGCCGGTGATATCGCTCAGCGGCACAAGCGCCTGCTCACAAGCGTGAGGTCCTGAGTTCGACCCCCGGTACCCACAAAAAAAAAATTTTTTTTTTGCGTTAATTTTGTTGAGTTAGTCTTGAGGGTGGATAAAAGCGTTAAAGGCATCATATTATAGTGCTATGTTATGTCCATGTTTATAGCAGCACAATTCATAATAGCTAAATCTTGGAAGCGGCCTTTATGCCCATCAGCAGATGAATGGATAGAGAAAGTGTGGTATTTATGCACAATGGAGTACTACTGTGCCATGAAGAAAGATAAACTTGAGTCATTTGTAGGAAAATGGATGCACCTTGAGACCATAATGTCAAGTGAAATAAATCAGACACACAAGCTTAAATATCACATGGTTTCTCTTATGTGAGAAACTGAAATTATGAAGAAAGAGCAAAATAAAAGATAATAGAAAGTAGGGAGATAGATGTTTTTCAAATGGGAAAGGAAATCAAGAGATGGAGGGAATGGAGAGAAAGGCAAGGGAAAGGTCATGAAAAAAGGAATTAAGATGCTTTATGTACATGTACCCAGGGCCCACAAGGATTGTAAACATTATATACTGCAAACATATACTAATAAAAATTTTAAAAAATTTATACCATTGTATTCTATATGCATACACACAGTGTTAAAAATCATGCTTTACATCTACAGTCGAGTCTGTGGTATTTGTATCTTGCCATATTTCTGACTTATTTTCATCTTCCTGAAAAGCTTAAGGTCAGTAGGAAATTCTTTTCTCTAATACTGTGTTCTATATGACTCTGATTCATATTTAGATTTGCAAAACAGGGAAAAATGTAAATAAAAGGTATGGATTTATAATTGCTAAAGCAAACCAAGACATTTCAAGGAAAATAAAATATTATATAATGTATAAAACTAAATACTCATTAAATGAAACTATTCATCTTCATCTTCATCATTCCATACCATTTTAAATGAATTCTAAAAGTAGTATTGAAAAAGTCTCCCTAACTGGATCAAATGTCTGATGTTTATAGGTCATTTGGACTCTGAGATGCAAAATACAGAGTTTTACACATAGGTCTAATACCTTTCTAAATTGAATTAGGTATAAAATAACAGGGTACTCAGAATGACTGATCACTCACTTGACTGCTTAAGAATTAAAAAGAAACTGTGAAATATGGTGTTATTTAGTTTTACAGACTGTTCGTATTCTAATAATATTTAGAGAATCTCTAAAAGTGAAGAGATATTTGTGACAGCTCTAAAATACAAATTATGTTCAATTTTTATATTTGGCTACATATTGGTCGTACATTTAATTACTAGAAGCCTAATTCATATATTTTTGGCAGTGTGAAATTGTATTTTCTATAGTTTCTATAGTTTGAAATTTTCTTCTTTTGGAGACAGGGTCTTGCTGTGTGGTTCAGGCTGTTTTTGAACTCTCTGTGTAGCCCAAGGAGACGTCAAACTCACAGCGATCCTCCTCCCTCCATTTCCTGAGTGCTGGAATTATAGGCATGCACCACCATCTCTGGCATCATTTATGTCACCTTCATTAAGTAATGGTAATAATTCAATCTAGTGGCATATATTTTCTTTATAAATCCCTGGAAATATATTCATGCCAGCGATTAAATTGTATCTCAGTTTAATTTAATTTTATTTTTGGGGTCCTGAGAATTGAACCCAGGGCCTTCACATTGAGCTATAGCTCCAGTCCCTCTTTTAAAATTATTTATTTATTTATTTATTTATTTATCTATTTATTTATATTGAGACGGGGTCTCTTGCTAAAGCACTAAGTTGCCCAGGCTGGGCTTGAACTAAAGATCCTCCTGCCTCTGCCTCCCAGAATGCTGGGATTACAGATGTTCATTACCACTCCAGGCTTGTGATTAAATTGGGTTCTTATTCCCAATTAATTTTTGTTCTTGAGAATACTATAAAGAATGATTTTTGTCCTAATTAAAATGCATACTTTTGTATATTTTAGTGAAATAGAATTGCACCTTTAAAAATATAGTTCTAGGGCTGGTGAGATGGCTCAGTGGCATAAGCGCCTGCCTGGCAAATGCAAGGTCCTGAGTTCGACTCCCGGAACCCACATACGAAAAAGGGGCTGGTGATATCGCTCAGTGGCATGGGCGCCTGCTGGTACGCAAGGTCCTGAGGTCGACCCCCGGTACCCACAAAAAAAAAAAAAAGAAAGAAAAAAAAGTTCTAGACCTTACTGTTTAGTTATAAAGTATTTTTTGATTATGCCTTTAAACTTGACAGTGTCAAAGTCAACCCCATTCTTTTGTAAGCCATTCCCATTTCAATTTGAAAAGAATAGAGAAAATAGAAACACTTAGATGAATGATGGAAATACAATCCTTTTTGTGCAGTGGTGCTTCAAGGGCCTGGGTGGGTGTAGCTCAGTGGTAGAGGTGTGCTTGGATGCTCTGGGTTCCACCTAACACTGTCAGAAATAAAAATGAAATAAAAATTAAAATGGTGTTATGCATGCAGCATTGATAGCAGATATATAAATTTGACTCTTTGATAATAAGAGACAGAATCTTAAGGGTTAGAGGAGATACATATGAGTCAGAGAAGGCAGCGGTAAAGATGATGATCAAGAAATCTTGTGTTTAGCCGAAGAATTGAAGACATCATGTTTCAGTGATCCATGCATACCCGTGTTTATAGCAGCACAACTCATAATAGCTAAATCTTGGAAACAGCCTATTCAACAGATGAATGGATAAAGAAAATGTGGTATTTATACACAATGGAGTACTATTTCTACTCTGCCGTAAAGAAAGATAAACTTGAGTCTCTTGTAGGAAAATGGATGCGCCTTGAGACCGTAATGTCAAGTGAAATAAATCAGACACACAAGCTTAAATATCACATAGTTTCTCTTATATGAGAAACCCAAAATATAAATAATGAGTAAAATAAAAGACAGGTAATAGGAAGTAGGGAGATGGTTCTTTCTCAAATGGGAAGGGGATTAAGAGGTGGAGGGGGAGGGAAAAGGGATAAAAAAGGAATGATGGGGTGTTGTCTACATGCACCAACTCTTCACAAGGAATGGAAACTGCAGACTCTAAGCCTGGTTCTGACTGGCAGAAAGTGGAACCAGCCAAAGCAGAACTGGTTGCCAGTGATGAGGGAGGGAGAAAGCAACTCCTTATAAAAATTTATGTCAAATGGTATTCAGTGATCCATCACTTCGAATCAACACATCCCTCCTGAGATCGTGTGGTTTAGCGCAGGCTCTGACGGTGCATTTCTGTTCCTCAGAACTTGAAAATCTTTGCTTGTTGATCTTTAATATGGGTCACTAAACATATTCTGTTTTACCTGATTAAATAAATGAGAACAAGGCCTAGGTCTACTCTTTCTATTTTACTGTACACCTACTTATGCGTTCACTGTGTCGTGTGTCCACCTCCTCAAGAAGATTAAGAAGATTCGTAGTTACAGTGTCATGCAGCTCTATGCTGCTTGAAAAGTTATTGAGGCATAGGTTTTCCCACATTTTTAACCTTCATTTATTTATGTGAGGCGTTCCTTTGAGTATATGATGAGTCAACATTTCTTGTGCCTAAGTCCAGTAGAGTCAAAGCATTATTTAATTTGAAATTTTATAAATCATATGCATGTTAATTTCCTTCACTTAACATTTAATTAGAGGCTTTTCCTTCCAGTTAGCTCACTGAAATGTTACTAGGTTCCTCTGTGGCTGTGTGCTATTTGAACAGAGAATCAACTGATTAGAGTAGTAGAACAACGTGATTGTCATTGTTTTGTTCTTATATATATATATTTTTAATACGGATTGTTTTCAGGAAGCTGTTCTAAAAATGTATCATACTAACTAAATATAAAGTCCATACTCTTCCTTGAGGTACATTTTCTACTTCTTCACTTCTATGCTCCTTTATCCTCTATCATAATACCAATCAAGAAATGCAAAGTTTTTCTTCTCATGCATAAAAACCCCTACTGGGAAAATAAATATATCAGAGGGTGGCTTTTAATTTGACAAAGGATGTACATTACAAAAGGATCTCCTGAAGATTACTTTAAATAGACAGCTCCCTTAGTGTGCTGAGAATCAAATCAAAGAATGTTTTCAATTTAGAGGATTTTTTTTGTTCATCAGGCACACCTGTTCCTAATATTCATATGTAAATGGTGGCTATTTACATGTGAGTCCCAGAGTGTGGTGGGTAAATGAAAATCAGCTTGTGAATTACTCATGTTTGCTAATGTTAAAGTCAAGATGACTCTACTTTTGCTATGGTACTGGTGTGATCAACAGATATGGTGGATGCTTAAATATAAAAAAAACATTTATTACAGTAAAAGACATAAACTGCCATGAATTCCCCTCCTAATCTACCTCCTCACTTCAAACAGTTATTCTGACATTCTTGTCACTTTCTGAAGGAATTGTGGAAGTCCCCTTTTGGGAGTATCTTTAGTTGTGCTGTAGTGGCTGCCTCCAATCTTGAATCAATTCAAAATGTTTACCTTCCATGGTCGTTTTGACTTTGGAGGACAGCCGGAAGTCGCACGGTGCCAGACCTGTTGAATAAGGTGAATGAGGATACAATGTAGTGTGTTTACATTCCTTTGGATGGCACTGGGCAGCATATTTTTGATCACACCTCATAAAGACAGTCAGAAAGAGGACTTCCAGAACTGCTTCAGAAAGTGGCAAGAACAATGGATCAGTGTGTTTGAAGTGAGGGGGAGGATTTTGAGGTGGATTAATGGCAATGTGTCTTTTACTGTAACATTCACCAAATATTTTGATCCCACCTAGCGTTTTGTCTAGCCAGTGTTTCATCCTCTCCCATCCTAGCCCTAGAGAAAGGTTGGCAGCTAAATCTCAGTGTAAGAAGCCCAATCTGGATTAAAGAAAACCCTGTTGGACAACACCAAGTTTGGTTTTTTTTTTCCTCTCTCATTCTAGTTTTAGTTCCTTTAGAATTGAGATAATCTATTATTTGTCACTCAAATAGATTTCAAGTAAATTGAAATCTTTAATTGGATCTTTACAGCTCATAGGATTTATAAGGGTTGTATCTGTGAACTGTGAAGCTGCTGATATTTATTCTTTCTGAAACCATAGATTGAATGGTTTTTCATGTATTTTTATAGCTCAAAAGTGGCAGCTCCTGCCAATTAATACCTTTGTGTTTTTTTTTTCATGTTTAGTACCCATGGTGCATAATAGAAATCACAATAAAGGATGACATACATTGCAGTTGTTAGATATTCATAAGGATTGTATTGTTTAAATACCTGTTCTAATAAGCACTTACTATGTGCCAAGCACTATGCTAATCATTTTACCTGTGCTGTTTCACTTAATCCCAACACCACTCTATGCAGTTTAGGGTATTAGTGAAATACTTTATAGGTAAATAAATGGAAGGAAGACAGGCTCGATCTTGTTCCACACCACTCAACAGTGATTTGATCTGAAATTTCCAATATTGGCATTGACTCTTTTTTTTTTTTCCTTTGGGCTTTTGCTTTCATGCTCCCCTCTGTAATACAACCCAAAGCCGCAGAACTTTTCATTTCTTCATAGTGCAAATATACCATCCATTCAATATTTTTCAGTTATAATTCAAGTGTGAGCAGTTTGCCCTAATGATCCATTCCTCATTTGGTCAGAAAATTTACCAAGACCAGGAGGGACAGACTTTAGGAGAAGCACATACAACTTTTAAAATAAACTCTATTTTTGTTTTAATGTTAAAATTTAACTTTTAATCACTTTACAGTATTTACTCAACTGTCAGTGAAAGGATAAATCTTTTACCTCATTTCACAAGAGGGCAGCACTTTCTTTTAAAATTTAAAGTATGACTTAAAAAATGCAGTCAAATTAACATTTTTCTGTCATGAAGTTAAGCTTGAGTGCTTTGCAGAAGGACTGTAACCTCTTTCTTTGGGGAGGTTTATGAGCAAGATAAGTACAAATCTTTACAATATCTTGAGCTCCTTTTGGAAAATGGAAAGATAGGCTATAATCAATCTCTAGAATGTCTTACTTGAGATTTGAATTAGATTAACTGTTTTCTTAACCTTCTTGTAAATGAATGAGTCTAACAAAATCATGACTTTCTCTTCAATTATAGAATCACATTTAGGATATATAGTTTTAATATATTCTAATTGTTTTGGTCTTGGAAAATAAAACTACTTACTGAACTATGGTTATATGCCTTGCATGCTACCGGTCATTGATAGAACTGTAGACAAAAGAGCCTGTAAACAAAATAGGGCATCGTGTAAGTAAAATGCAGGGTAATTGTGCAGCTTAAGGGAAATGACCTACTTGAATAGGAGACTATTGAATTAAAGCTATAGTGCAGGGCTTTGAGTGGAGGGTGGAGATTGAATTGGATTTAATGGCTGGTAGAAGGTTGAATAGTTCGGAAAAATTGGGAGACTATTATTTAAGAGAATAGAAGTCAGATCAACAGAGAAAAAGTAAAACATACATTATGGACAGCTGTAAAAATGGAGTGTTGAGAACGTTGTGAAGATACAGTGCCTGGTAGGTATACTAAGCTATTTTAGGACATCTTAAAAAGTAGGCATTTTTAAATCCACTCTTCTATTTTGTTTGGTTTTTGCATTGGTGGGGATCATACCCAGGGCCTGGAGCATGCTAGGGAAACACTGCACCACTGAGCCGCAGCGGCAGCCCACTTCCTGACCCAGAGCCACTGGACGTGTGAAACTATCTTCATGACAGCTAGTTAAACAAAGTCAAAATTTAGTTCCTCAGTTACGTGAGCCATGTTTAACTGCTCAGTAGTCATACTGTGTACTCTACTGAACATAAAAAGTACAGAACGATTTCATTATCACAGAAAGTTCTGTTCTACATTATTGTATTACAATTTAAATGTTCTTGGGTTGGGATATGGAGAACCACTAACAATAGTGGGACTGATGTGATAGTATGAGGAATGTTTGAACTGTAAATCTGTAAGCAGGGAACCAACTTTTTTTTTTTTTTTTTTCCTATTAAATGCTTCCATGGACAAACACAGCTTGTCAGTGTAAGCATTTTGTATGTGTTTTTAAAATGTCATTTATGTACACTTTTTATTTTATTTTATTTTATTTTATTTTATTTTTTGAGACAGGGTCTCACTTTGTAATCCAGACTGGTTTGGAATCTCTGCATTGCCCAGACTGGCCTGGAACTTGTGATCCTCCTGCTTCAGTTTTCAGAGTGCCTAATTTGAGGTTAGAGACTGGACCGTGAAAAGATGATGTGAAATCATCCTATTAGATGATGAGAAAGAACTGAAGCAAAGGAGGACCAAGAAATATTAACAGATTTTGGTATTTAACTAGCGTATTTTTATTTAGTATTTTTGGGGTGCTGGGAACAGAATCCAGGGTCTTGCACATGCTAGGCATGTTCAGCCCATAATTAGTTAGTATAGGGTGGGTATATGTATAGGTGATTCCAGATTGTTTTGAAGTTTCAGAATTTTTGAGTCTATGTAGAGAAATTATGTGTGAAATTTATTCAGTAACTGTTTTTTGGTTCTCTATGTGAGAGACTGTAAGAAGTTCTAGGAGTACATTCTTGAAGAAAATAGGGTACAGCTATTTTAGGAATGGACTCACTAATGTGATGAATATTTTATTACTTAAGGTTGCTTTTTAATAATTAGTGATCAATGATAAAATGTGATCAGTGATAAAAATGTTTTGCTAGTAATAGCAAATGATAGCAAGTTGTAAACATGAAAGTATGCAAAGCTATGAAAAAGTCACATGGAGTCTCAAAGCAATATATTGTAATAGTATATTTTTAGAGTTTGTATTAATTTTTTGGAAATGTATGACAACTTAGTGAAACCTTCACCCAAGAAAAATTCAATATGGACAGTCTCAGTATTGCATAGAATTGTAGGAAAGTTTGAATTATCATAACTGAAATGACCTAACTTGCTAAAGTTCTGTTTCATATTTTTCATTATTACACAGTGTTGATAGCATCCCTAATAACATGTTTAGGATTTTAAATCTACTAATGTCAAACTTCTGGCCTATGTGTGCTTATTTGATTTTTGCACATTGTCACCAGTGATCAAAATAGGTGGTGTAATTTTGGTAAAAGTCACATATAGTTTAAAAAATGAAATCAATTTCATTATGTGAATTTATGTGAATTATAAAGGCATTTGAAAAATAATACTAGTCCAAAAATGTTTGATGCAGTAGAACATTGCTTGGGTATTTATTTAGTCTCCCAATGTTACGATTTTAATTCAATCAATAGTTGTTTTATATGGACAAATATTAGATTCAGTGTAGTGCTCTTAAAGGTTCTATTACTTTATCATCATTCCATATTTTTTTTTTTTTGTGGGTACTGGGGGTCGACCTCAGGACCTCGCGCGCCAGCAGGTGCCTGTGCTGCTGAGCGATGTCACTGGCCCTTTTTTCGTATGTGGGTTCCAAGAGTCGAACTCGGGCCCTCACGCTTGCCAGGCAGGCACTTATGCAGCTGAACCATCTCACCGGCCCCATTCCATATTTTAAAGTTAAACAATATTCAGATCAAACTCTGGGTGTAAACTGTGCTTTAATTTCCTTTTTCCCCTCCTCTGCTGGGAATTAAACCCAGAGCCTTGTGTTTTGTGTGCTCTACCACTGACCTACAGCCCCACCCCACCTCCACTTTTTAGATAATTTTATTTCAAGTCAAGGTCTCCTAAATTGCCCAGGCTGGCCTTGAACTTGCCAGCTCCTTCCTTAGCTTTTCAAGCAGCTAGTATTACAAGCATGTACCACCATGCCTTACTTAAAAATTCCCTTTTTGGCAATTTTTAATGTAGAACTAGAGCTGACAAACCATTACAAAGACCCTCCTGCTACAACATCTAGTCCCAACCAAGATGGCAGATGGCTGCTTAACCTGTAGTGGTACATTTCTTTATTCATTTTGTATTTGTTTGTTTGTTTTTTAATAGTAACCTTCATAGTACATCAAGCATTCCTTTTCCGGGCAACAAGCACGGCCCATATTTTCTTTTTTACTATTTTGTCTTTGATCCAGGAGCAAAACTGCTGTTTGTGAGCAGGGTTTTGTCAGCGTGTAGTATGTTAGTCCTTGCCTTTTACTGTAGTGTAGATAGGCTCATTCTCCCTCATGAAATGATGCTTCAGTGGCCTGAACAAATGGGTGTATATCAACTGATTTTATAAACATTCCCAAAATATTTACACCTTAGAATATCACAGTACTAGATAACAATAGGAGCACTGGTCCTTGGAAAGAGAGGAGTGAATGATATAGTGCCTATTGAGACACAAAGTTATTATTTAAATGAGCAGGAGTTACTGGTTATTGAGTAACTTATGAGAACAAAAAGGCTTTGTCCATGTGTCCTTTAGAAAAGTTTACCATTGACTAACTCATTGCTGCTGAAGGCTTGCTTTTATTGGGGGCTGATTCGCCAGCATGATAGACCATCTGGCACTTCAAAACTTCTGAAACTTTCAGAGACAATGGTTGTCTCTGGTGGCATTAACTTTCAAACAGGATGTGGCCACCAATTTTGGAATAGATATCTACCTAGAAAGATACGTGTGTTTTACTTGGGAATTTCCTATATCTACTGATTTAATTTTGAGTGAAAAAAGTAACATGTGCTATAATAACATTTCCAGTTTTTTGTATTAGTAGAAGAGACTTAAACAGCCCATTCTAGACATTCAGATTTCTAGTCCATCATCAGAGGTAATCGTTATTGCTATCTTCTTAGAGATCGTTCCAGAAATATTATCTACAGATCTCTCCATAAGATTGTACCTATATAGAACCATCTCACTATCCCACATATTCATACCTTAGAGATTGTTAGCACATAGAAATCATTTCTCTCTTTTCCATGACTGCATAGCATTTCATTGTATGAATCTGCTATAATTTATTTACATATTTTCTTCTTGATGAGCATTTAGATTGTTTCAGTTTTTGCTGTGTCATATGGGCCTTATTGAGCATTGCTGTCTGTATACACATTTGCAGTTTCCTAGGGAGAGAATTTCTGAGTTAAAGGTTATATGTATTTTAATAATTGATGGGTGCTGTTAAATTATCCCCTGGCCCCAAATCTTCAGGAATGGTAATGGTTTAACCTAATTCTATCAAACATAAGAATCCTTGGTTCTGTAGTCAGCCTACTGATTCTTAAAAGTTGAACATATTGTCTATAGTCATAGTCTATAAAGTACTTTGTTGGGAATTTTGGGGAAGAAACAAAAGCCTAATGTAGAGCTCAATGCCCAGAACAAACCTATGAGGGAAGTGAAATACAGATACAGAATGTACCTCTGGGAGTGGGAGGAAGGGTAATGATCATCTCTGAGTTAATTAGCGGGCCGTATTTGTAAGTGTTCCACATTGTAAGTATAGCAACTGGTTATTGGTGCAGTGAGTGGTGAATTATGATTAGGGCATGAAGTAGATTTAGGGTGTGATTTTGCAGAGAATTCTGAATGGGATACTAAGCAGGAAGATGACAGGAAAATACATGATTGAGAGTTAAATCAGTAACTGAACTGTGAATGGATGAGCTTGCAAGCATTAGAAAGACTTTGCTTAGTATACATGGATGTGTAGTTGATCTCATTGGGTTAGTTTGAACTTCTTCTGTTTCTACCAGATGTTCAGTTCCTTAAATACACGTTTAGATTCTAGGGACAATACCCTATTGGGAACGTACATTTTATTGCTTGTGAAGGAAAAAAATACTTCAAATTTTGATCTATTTGCCACTTTTGTTGCTGTTATTGAAGTTTGTATTTTAATTTTGCCTTTAATTTTCTAAAATTGGGCAGCCAAGGAAAGTTAGAAAATCCTTTAGAAAGCC
This sequence comes from Erethizon dorsatum, assembly GCA_028451465.1. Lineage (NCBI taxonomy): Eukaryota > Metazoa > Chordata > Mammalia > Rodentia > Erethizontidae > Erethizon > Erethizon dorsatum. The sequence goes on from CM051823.1 coordinate 148,877,178, forward strand.
TTCTGGAACCTTCTTTCTAGCGCCCTGTGTGATTTAGTTGCATACCCCCCAGGCTTGCGCTGTCAGTAGACATCTGGAATTTTGAACCTTGGCCTCCTGAGATTATTTCAGTCTTTTCTAATGCCGCATATTTTTTTTTAGGAAGGATATAGTTTGGAAACATTAACTTGTCTTGGCATTATTTTTAGTCACCTAATAAAGTGTTCTCCAGATCATTAAATATTTAGAAGGCCGTTGTAGGCTGACCCCCTGCACCTGGATGGCTCAGAAGTGCATCTGCTGGCATTTCTCTTCCTGGGGAAGGTTCCCCAGCCACCCACTCCCCTTAAGAAAAAAACTCTATTTTAATATGCCTATTAGAATCTCTTGGCTATGAATTATGCAAATGTATAAAGTATTAAATCTTTTTGATTTAATAAATTGAATCACAATTTTTATTTCCTAACTACCACCTATATCATAATCAACATAGATGCCATTATTGAAAAGGTGAACATTAAAAATAATTCTTTGTGTACAAAGCATGTTACCTCAACTTCCTGGGATAAAAAGAGAGTTCCTCCTTTCATCTGGGGGCTGAGGCCTCCGACTCTAGGTTGAACTTTCTGCCCTTTAGGGCTGTATATTACCTTAAATGGCTCCCAGCTGACAGACTTCGCTGCTGGCTGGTGTTCACTGGACAGCTGTAATGGGTGCAGGAGCGTCTCCTCATGGAAGCTCAGAGGTGTAGACAGTGGATTGAAGTCTCAGATCTTGACTAGAGCCTCACAACTATTTTATTTTTGAATTCTAAATCCCAGCTTAGCAGGATTATGAAAAGGAGAATATTGGGTATTTCTTCACAAGAAATAAACCGGATCTTTCCTGGAGTCAGAATGGGCTTCCAACGAGTAATTTCTTTTTTTAAGCCATGCCTGAAGGTCTTCATTTTAGTGACAAATGAGTGAGCCATCATGTACGGATTTATTTGTGACCACCTATTGACCTCCATATGCTTTGTTTTAGAGGCTCCTCAGAAGTCTTTTTCTTTTCCTTACTTTTGGTTCTTTGTAGTGGCCAATATAAAGAGAACCCTGTTAGGTTTCACCTAGGGAGCATATTTTAACTTTACAGTTTTTAAAATTTGAAACTTTGTATTTAGTGGGGAAGATGGTTTAAAATTTACTACAGGAGTAAGATATAATTTGTTTTTCAACAAAGCAGTTAGACTGCTCCTTTTCCTTCTGTTCAAGGGACACCAAAAGAAGCTCCTTATTGCTCTAGCAAGATCATCGAGTAAGCCAGCTTTGAACAAATTATACAAATATAGTTTTCAAGTGTGAAATCTTTTTTAATTAGCTTAACCTTTGAAAGTTCTTGCCAAAGCCATATAGCCATGTAGATTTCATTTTGCCATTGGAATGTGGGCTTTTTTTGAGTAGTTCAGATTAGGTTTTACTGATTGCATTGCTGAGTTTTCGTGAGCTTCTCTGTGGCTCCGGAACCTTTGCTTTTTCATGGAATGGTGTGTTTATGTTCGAGACATGGCTCATTTAGCTGGGGGTTCTTGGGTTACTTTGCACGGATTCATTATAGGTATTGGTAGTATTAAGTTTATTCTACTTTTTGAGGACTAGAGAACAATTTATTTGTACACTAGTTTAAACTGACAAAATGTCACCTACTTCAAATGTCATCATTCAGTTTATTCAATGTCTGGTGATATATTGCTGTCACTAGAGACCTCCACTTTTTGTTAATGATTATAGGATTATAGGAGATAAAGTATGAAAGAAGTGCTTGTTAAAAGGGGGGGGCGTATGGAAATGTAAGGAATATTACCAAGATGATATTTTTATAATGACTTTAAACTGAGAAAATATTATTTATAGACATCAAACACAAATCCATAGTAAAAATATGCTCATTGTTTTTTTTTTTGTTTTTTTTTTTTTTTGGTGGGTACCGGGGGGTCGACCTCAGGACCTCGCGCGCCAACAGGCACCCGTGCCGCTGAGCGATATCACCGGCCCCTTTTTCGTATGTGGGATCCGGGAGTCGAACTTGGGCCCTCGCGCTTGCAAGGCAGGCGCTTATGCCGCTGAGCCATCTCACCGGCCCTATGCTCATTGTTATAAAAGCAATTGACAGTTTTCACTTTTAATATGTTAGTTATCAAATAGCACATAAATTTTGAATAACATATCAAATATTTAGTTATTTGCATGTATAGATTACCTCTGGATTTTTACATAAATAATCTATTTGTCTTTAATGCTTTAGAACAGTTTGAGGGCTGAAGCTGGAGCTCCGTGGTAGAACATGTGCTTGGTATGAGCAGGTCCCCTCATTCAGCCTCTAGCACCAGATAAATCAATAAATAAACAAGAATGACATTTCAGTTGCCTTCTCCTGTTTTAATGAGATTATAGTTACTCTGTACTTTAAATTATTTAAGAATTAAAGAATATGTTTTTCTCTAGAACGATCCTATGTTCTTTTGAATAGTCCATTTTGATTATTTGGTTTTGTACACTATACCCTGCCTTTCTCTACCTGAAAGGGTGTGTTCATAGCTAGGTTCATTTATATTTTAGTTTTTGATATTTTATAACTTACGCTAAGGAAGCTTTATTTAAGTGTTTTCTCTGCTGCAGTAGCGGAGGATGTCAGTTTTAAGATAGGGTAGTTCTAGAGATACTGACATCTAGACATTTTGCCCTAGAATGGTTGGGAACGCTCACTCAGGGCACACATACTTTTCACCTTGATGAGAGTCCCTTGCTCTTATCTTTTGGGAAGCAGCCCTCCCAGGAAGGATGCTGCTGCTTTTGCCTCATCTGTATGCCTTGTGTTGAGTCTTGTGTAAAGGTACAAGATACTTGGGGCTCTCCTAATAACATGCTGTCCTTGTCTGGGAGTAAGAGCCCTACAGTGATAAGAAGCTATTTTTGAGAAAGACCATGATGGCACAGTCTCCTGTTCTGCCGAGTTTTTCTTTAATTCCCTCTTCTGATATGTGCGTGGGGACGGCTTGTTTGCACATGTCTGTGAGCACAGTCATCCAGCACCTTGGGTGGTAGCTGGAAGTTTGCCCAGCTGAGGAAGATTGTTCCCTTTCTCTCTCTCCTGTATTTATTTATTTATTTTTGGGGTGGTGGTGATGGGTGATGGTGCGGGTGGTTTCTTTTGTCTTGTATTTATGTAAAACGTTTATTTGCTGCTGTTGAAAGATCTCAGTATGTGGCCCCAGTACCCTGACAGACCAGGTTCCCTGGCTTGGTCAGCTTCTCTATGAGTTTATTCACTAAATTTCTGATGGTTGCTGTTCAGGCTGATGCCAGTCCCCTCTGGATCCAAGTTGCAGATTGCCTTTACATATTAATTTCTATGTAGCCATTAGGTCAACACATTTGCTTTGAAAATCAATAGTGTCTGTGTATTCATCTGAATTTGGTGCATTGAGGTGAAACACATTAGGTTAGAAATCCCATAAAGCTATTTTGCCACTGGGGACATGTAGGACTTTATGAATAAATAATGAAAATATTTTAAAAGCTTGTTAAATTTTGTATAGATGGCCATATGTAAAACACATGCTATTTAAGTAACGATAAGTTGGAAATAGAAAGGAAAATGGCTCACAAATCTAAAACATCAGTATATGTTGTATGCTGATACCTGATAGGTTTTTGTTCTTTTCTACTGTGAAATGGAATCTTTTTCTCCATATGATTAAATGGGTGCTTACGATTTTGATATTTAAGTGATTCGAATGGCCTCTCAGGAGATGCATCTTCTAATCTAAGTTTATTTATTTTTCCTTTGCTCTGGGCCCCGATGTGAAAAGTAAACTTAGTTACATTAAGATTAACAGCAATTCCATTTGTGATGTGTAGCCATTAAAAGCACTCTACGATTACGATGAAATGCTGTACACAACTAGAGAGACGTGTTTCATACGGTCCCGTGGACATTCCTGTCATTCTTAGCTTGGAACAATGTCCGTAATCTCAGTACGAAGACTCTATAATTTGGATTGAACTTTTTCCTCTAAAGTGATTGCACTTAAAGTTTTGGGAAGATAGTGTCTCTGAGTGCCAGTAATAATTTCACAGCAAAATGGAAGATCTGTTCAGTATAATTGGTTGTTGCTCACATTGTGAGCAGTTTCACTTCCTTTTTTGTCAAAAACAAGTAAATTCTCCATATGAAAACAGTCTGAGTGATTTTCAGTGACATCAGTGAGATCAAAGAACTTTCCTTTAAAAGTGTTTTCCCCATCATTTTACCTTTAAAACCTATTTTGGAAGAAATCATGAAATCATTCACGCCCGTTTTCCTTTGTGCCCTGCGTTGTGTTGGACACCCACTCCTCCTTCTTTTCGTGGGTGGGCTCCCGATGGCATTTGGATCCTGTGATCCATTCGGCTAGAGACAATGGGAGAGATACGGTACTGACGTTCGGGGCAGGGAGGCCTCCAGGAAGTGGGAGTGAGCTTCACTTCAGACTGTGTGAGGAGTGGTGGAAAGGGAGGATGCTGATTAAAATAATAAACAACTGCTGGAAAGAGAAGTGGGTTACTGCAGTGCTGTCAGCTGGGGCAGGGGAGCTGCCTGAGCTCAGCTGACTGAGCTTGCGCTCTCTCCCCTGCTGCACACCCTGCTGAGGGGACCATGAGATTTGCAGCTGAGAAAACTTTTCTCCGGACACAGAACAACTTTTTAAACAACTTTAGTTCTACTGCATTGACAGCATCCCTTAGGCCGGCTGACCTGGGCAGATGGACTGCAACTAGCTTGGTGGTTACCATAGCAACCTGGGGCTGCCGGTGTCTGGGACAGTGGAGACTGTGGCCCCTTGTCCTGTTTTGGTGTTTCTTCAGCTAAGAGTGTCCTCTCCCCCATTCGAACTCTGCACAAGTCATGGTCTTTGGAAACTGGCTCTTTACCCAGGATTTTTATTTTTTTCCCCCTTTTTCTTTCTGAAACCAGTCTGAATGGAGGAAGTTGGTAATACTTGGCTCTCTCTCTCTCTCTCTCTCTCTCTCTCTCTCTCTCTCTCTCTCTCTCTCATTGCAAGTTTCCCAGCTATAGCTTTTTTTTTTTTGGCTGTGTGTAATTGAGACCAAACTCTAAGCTTGAGGCCAGGAGAAAACAGTTGTGGCCTGCAGGTCATTAGTGAGGTGAGCAGAAGGAGATCCAGAGAAAAAGAAGACATGCCAGTCTCGTGGAACACGGCTACTAGAAAACGCAGAAGCAGGTCGCTTCGCTGCGACCTCCGAAGTCCATGAGAGAACGGACCCACTGTGGGGTGGCTAAAATGTCCCAGAGGAAGCTGCTGCTGCTGATGGACCATAGCTCAAGGGCAAGGCTTGTAAAGGATTTTACAAAGGATTTTAAGGTATAGCCAGAAAAGATTTTGATTTTTAGAAGTTGAACGGCGTTGTGTGAAGGAAGTTTGCCAGAAAGATGTATGCTTCAAGGGCCACTGGACGATGATTGGTCTGAACTTCAGCTTGCGGGAAGTGCTTGCAAAATTTGAAAAGGTATGCAGAAAGCAAACTGCATGAATGCCCTCTCTGTCCTTTTTCCTTTTCTTCTCTTTTTTTCTTATGCATTCTGATGGCAGATAGCCTATTGTCTCCTTGGCTTTTTAAATAAAACTTTTAAAGTATATATAATTTTGAGATCCTCTTTGAGATTATTTTTTAAGGAAAAATTCTTTCCTTCCATCAGGAGGGCTTCTGATGCCTATCAGATTTTGAGTTCTACATCAGCAGGGAGCTTTTGTACTCAAGTCTGCTGGGAATTTAACTGTGATTTATTCTGGGGAGAAAACAAGACAATAACCAAAGCCCAGCAACAAACAGCGGGTTTTGGTGCCAAAGTCTGACTTCATCAGGCATGGGTCTGTTTTCCATGCCCCTCAGGTTTGTTTATCTCTCCACCCGCCGCCTGCCGAGCTGCCTGGTGCAGCCGTCTGAGGGTGCAGCTTGAGTGGCAAGAGAAGTTGCCTCATAGTAGTGACGGTGGCACCCTCGAATCCCGGGCTGTCCCTTTCCATCTGAGTGTCTGCTTTAACTGAGGAGCACTTAGCTGTACTGTGGGGCTTTACTACTTGGATTAGTAATTTTGGATTTGGTTCTTTTTTCCATAGGAAGGCTCTTGGCACATGCTGGGATCCAGTCTGGCCTGCCAAATGCTACCTTACATTTCTAGTTAAAACAGAAAATCTCAACCTGCCACTTCTGGGCTCCTGCCCTCTTTAGCCTTTGGATGTCAGGCACCATTCTTCTTCCAATTTCTACTCTCTAAAGGAAAAGAAAAGACAGAAAGAGGTGGAGTCCTCGCTCCTTGTGTGCACAAATCAAGTATTTATCGGTTATTAAAGATGTGCTCTGTGGTTTTCACCATGAATACCCCATGGTTCATTGCAAGTACAAATATAAGCAAGACTGGATTGAGTCACTAAAAGAATAATGGGGCTTTTTCTTACAAACCACAACTGCGAAAGGAAAAAGATGTAAAACCAGGCCATTTGAAAGGTCTGAAAGCTTTTCCAAAACAATTGCGGTTATTCCTTCTCCCTGATGATCGGAATAGTGTAGTGGGAAGAGTGTGGGGAAAGATTTAGCTTCTCCTTGGCGATGCTCCTCCTATCTCTCCACACACCCCAACTGCAGTGGTGAGAATTGTGCTGGTAACAAGGGGCGGACTTTGACCTTTCACTTTCATAGGTTGTTAAGCATTTAAATTGCTGAGAGTAGAGGGTTTCCAGTCAGCTTGCTCACCCTTTAGAAGGGGCGGGGAAGGGAAAGAATATCTTCCTTATGGCAGCTGGGAACAGCAGGTGATGAACTTTATGACCATAAAGAGGTCTGTTAGCCTGTTTTGTGTAGATTTGTCTGTTTCTTCCTTAAAAGATTTCTGGCATATATTACATGAATAATTCATTACTTAGACCCCCTGAGAGGCAGGGAGTGAGGGCAATTGCTGGACTTTTGTATTGTAATTGCTGCTATTAGTCTTAAAGCTTAGGTCTGATACCAGAGGTTAGTAACCTGCCCTAGCCTTCCAGCCATTTACTGGGCAGAGTTAGACGTTCTGGTGGTGTTAGTGTACTATCTTTAGTGCATGAATAGTTCGTTTTCTTATTTTAGTGGTTGAATTGACAGTAAAAGAAGGCCACTGGCTTATGTCTGTTAAAGACTTGATTTGTGATTTTTTTTTTTTTTTTTAAGACAAGGGGCAAATTCAAAGGAACAATCCTGCTGCAATTCACGGTCAGAAGTTCTCCATATATGTTTATTTTTGTGTTAGACACGTTTATAAAAATCTGAATGAAAGTTAATCTCTTTGCCATATTTCAGCTGTATGAAATTGCATACATGAACATGTTTTTCCCCAGCTCAGATCTTTTTAAAAAAGTCCTTCGTGTATTTTCACAAAAGCTGTCTCATATTTTGAGTTTATGTTACATGGATTCATTTCCAGGAAAACCAGAGTTATGGAAAGATATCTCTACCTTATACCTAGCAAATACAACTACAGTACTTACTGTCCCCCAAATCTGAAAGGAATAATTCCAGCTCTAGGGAAAGACCAAGGCCTACTGCTCTGATACAAAAGCCATAGGAAAAGTTCAGAAGCTGAGTAGCAGAGGTAGGAATCCATCGCTTTCAGTTCCCTCAGTCTTGTCTTTTCATCAGGATGGGATGTTTCTAGAGACAGTGCTAACCTTAGCGATTTAATATTTCTCATATCGGCAGTTTTAATTGGTCAGTCTGATGTTTATGTAATCACAACCAGACATCAAAGGTAAGTTTGCTTTTTTCCAGAAGCCATTTCAGGTTTTAAGAAAATCAGTGTTAGAAAACTGGACCTAAATTTTGCTGTGTGGAGGCCTCCTCACTAGTGGAGGCCAAGCAGCTCAGTGAACTTTCCCATGCTGGTTATATAGATCAGATAATTAATCTTTCCAGATGAAAGCAGACCTTCTGCAGTTCACAGAGCTAAATTAAAAGGGATAGTCTACTTGATGTTTTTGAATTTTAGAGAAATCCAGTGGTTTTGTGATTTTGATTCATATATGAGTGTTTGGCACGTGGTTGAGTATCTAGTCCTAAAATGTATGATACCAGGACTGTGGTTCTCAACATAGGCAGGATGGGCAAATTGCACTTGGTGCTTCTTTCTGATTTCCTAAAAAAGCAATATTGGGAGCCCCTGGGATCCAGGAGGCAGGACACATTCTGTTCCCAAAAGGTGACAGCTCATCAAGGATCAGGAAATCCCAGTTGGAAGGAATCATGCATACCCGAGTGGTACTGAAGAGGAGAAATTTCTTATCAGAGGAGAAGGACCTTGGGCAAGGTATGAGTTAGCAGACAGGTCCAGATTCTCAGGTCCAGGCAGTGTCAAGGGTTGTGACTCTGGGACCCAGGGTGACCTTCTGGAAAGTTCAAACTCACAGTTGACTGGAAACAAAGCTGGTTCACCAGAGAACCTCTCTGAAATCTGGCCTGTGGGTTACTTTTCTTGTCACTCTTAATTTAATGAATTAATTTTCTTCCTGAAAGTACTTAATAAAGGAAGTATGGCTTTGGTGACTATCATGGTGTCATACTGGAGCCATTGGATTACCTACTGTCTTTGTTCCTTTGGCTTAGTAGTCACAGAGGATGGAGGAATAGTTTTAGCTCAGTAACATTTTGGTGACTGTCATCTTTACTAAAGTATGCAGCTGTGCTACTAGATGAGTAATGATAATGGTAGTTCTCTGAAGATTTTGTTTTTATTTTTAAATTGACAGATAATGTGGCTCTTTATGAGTCACAGAGTTACGTTTTGATACATTTATACATAGCGTAATAGACCAACTCGGACTATTTAGGTTATCCATCATCTCCAACGTTTATCATTTCTTTGTGATGAGAACATTCAAAGTCCTCTCTTCTCGTTAATTTGAACTATATGATACATTATTGTTGACTTCAGCCACCGCGGATGGTTTGTTGGTGTGCATCTGGTTAGCACTACTGTTCTTGTGAATCCTTCGGGAAGGATGCTCTCCGTAGTGACAACATGGTCGGACGCCACTCTGTGCTGCCTTTCCTTGTGGCATGTACTTCCTTTAGGGTGACTCTAATTTTTAAAATTTACACTATGCAGCTATATCATATTCTTCAGTTTGAAGTACTTAATTTTAAGGCAGATGTGTCCTGGCTGAAACACAGCAAGCTTCATATTTCAGGGTCTACTTGTTCGTTTAGTATTTAGTAAATAATGCTGAAGTACCAGGCACTGGTCTGAGCATGGAGATGGAGTGAATGGGGGAGCTTGCGCCCACACAGAGCCTGGTGAGGTGAAAGAGAAGCAAAGAAGTTTGGAATGACAAGTAAGTGTGTAATTAGCACACATACAAGAAGCTGAATAAGTAATAGTAGCCTTAGTTAATCTGAGTGTACATGAAATCTTTCCTGGAGAAATGACATTGAAACAGATTTTAAAGCAGAGTTTAAGGTGAAGGAAGGAAGTGCGATCATGTCTGTGTGTGTGTGTGTGTGTGTGTTAGGCAGACTTACATAAGGGGAAGAAATCCAGAGCTTTCTGGGCAATAGAAACTGCTTTGACACTGGTCAGGAATTAAAGAAGAATCGTGTGCCCCAGGGTTATCCTTTGAAATATTTCAAATGCAAGAATTCATAATCAGTTTGTTAAATTTGTTCAAGTTTAATTACACTATCTGATTTGGGGGATCCAGGTGAGACAGTCTTGGCCATAGGAAACATTTAATAAGTGCTCTTAAGAAACTAGTGTTTGTGTACAGATCAAATCTGCTGACATAGGATACGTCTTAGAAGGGAAGCCAACATATTTTAATTTGCTATGATTTTAGAGTGTTTCAGAGACGAGTGGGATAGAGTCAAGGATTTGGAGCAATTTTTTGGGTGTGAGAGATTTTTGTTTGTAGCCGTTTTTACTATGTTTGAATTTCAAATATAGTTTGTTTATTGGTTCTCTATTATTGCAAATTGGTTTGTTCAGATTATCTTGAAAGTGCAGCAAATTGGGAGTTTGTTACACTTAGTAATTAGATGTTTCTACTCTATTGTCTTACATATATTTATAATCATAGATAATGGGCAAAGAATATTATGTATTCTTTGTACGCAGTCATTCATCAAGTTATAAAGGCTACTGTGGAGCTTTGATTGTGATTTAATATTAGTAAAAATATGATTCAATAGAGTAGTTAAAATCTGTGAGATTAGTTGTGAGAAGAAAATGCAGGTTATAAAATAACAAATTGAATAATTGGATGAAATCAATAAAGTAATTGATAATTGGGTAATTAATTGCAATTACTTATTACCTTGGAAACATTACATGTTGTCTTAGTACATATTTAAATGTGACATAATAACCTTTGGTGATGCCATTCAATTATTACATTATTATTTAGGTATATCTGACTTTTGAAAAGTTGTGATTCCTCATTTTCAAAATTTAAAGCTCTGGCAGTAATCCCGCTGAGCTCCTGATAATCAATCCTAAACTGTCTCTGAAATCCAGTCTGATTTGTGAAAGGCACAGTGGATTTATTTTCCCCTGATGGTTAACATTGTTTATTTAGCCCAAGCTTTGGGGACATAATAGGGCAGTTGTTGCTAACCTCACTTCTTCGCCGTCAGTGACGGGGTCAAAACTCCTTCAGAGAAAACATCGCCATGGCCCTGTAGGGTTAGGTAAATAATGCTGTGGAAAAATAAATCAAAGTGGTGTGAAAGAGACCCAAAGAAGAGGAATCTCTTCTAGCACCAACTGAACACAGTAGTTGTTAAACACTTCTTGGTGATACTATTCTAAATCTGTTTCCTGTTAGAGGCTTCCAACAGTTTCGTTCATTGTAATCTGAAGAAACATTTTTACTGACATAGTTACAGCTACTACTTGATTATTATCAACCAATAAAACGTATGTGATATTCATTAGAAAGTGTTTGTGGTTATATCACTATGGGCTGTGGGAATGAGGAAATGTCCATTTAAGGACAACATTGATATTTTATCAGCTATAGAATAAGTAAAAAGTAAATAAAGAAATAAGTGAATGCTTCGCTCTCTTTGTGAAGTTTATTTTGACCTAACAGCGGGTGGTGTTTGCAGAAAGAGTAATTGTTGATCAGTGAACCTCTGCTAACCTTTCCAGCCATCTTGTGGAGGACTCTTCTGAAAGTTAGTGGTATTTCAGTAGACGAAAATATGTAGTCCTCATTTACTATCTTCTAGTTGTTCTAAACCTTTTCTACGTTATAGTTATATTATTTAAAGATCCCCAAGACATTTCTCCTGCCCTATTTTCAAATATTAGTTCAACTACTTGACTGTCTTGCTCTAGCCCTGTGTGCACATGACTGGCTCATGTTAAATGCTTGGAAGAGCATGGCTTTGGGCTTCTGTGTAGATTACACTCCCATACTAATTATCAGGAACCATTTGATGTTGTTTAACCTTCAAACAAGCTGGCAGGTGACAGAGGTGAGCATCAGCAGGTCCAGGTCTCCAGCTGTGCAGCTAGAGTAATCCTTCTTTCATGAGACTTTAATGTATTTTAGCATTTGATGACGCATCAGGGTCATGATCTATAGCCTCCCGTGCTGGCATCTTGATTTTAAAAGCCGTGCATCATTGCACAGTGATCTATGAATGAACATGATCTATGAATTGTGTTTAATTCTAAATTTTCAGTGAAAACTTACACAGGACTTTGCAGAGCAGGTTTCTAAATTTTATTTTCCCTGTTTAAAAAATTTTTAAGTGGAGGAGTTGAACAAAGTGATCTCTACATTCCATTCCAGTTCTTTGTTTTCTCTTGACACTACAGTGGTTAATTTGCCAGTTAATCGAGATGAACTTATCCATAGGTTTATTTTTGCACTCATTTACATGTTTATCCATGTATCAGCTATGTGTCTTATTTTACATTAGACTTATTCTTTGTAACACATCCTGTGAATGATACAGAACAAATAAGAAGATAATTTTCTGCTTTTAGGAGCCTTTAGCATACTTGACAAAATAAATATGCCACCAAATGTTAAATTAGAGAATAATGTATGCTGATTTCTTTTTCTTTGATCATTTTCTGGTTATTGATTTGCTTCCTAACTGTTGATGGTGTTCATGTGTGGAAGGGTTTTCCACATACTGAAAGTTACAATCCAACATGAACATATGCTCACTGCTAGCACAAAGAATGCTTTATAAAAGTCCCTCGCATCATTGGTTGGGCCAGTTTGCAGTCTTGCTGTTTCATTCCATTCATCATCCTTTCTGCAGTGAAAAACACACTACCCGATCTGAATTGAGGAGGTAATTTTACTTCATGGCACCCTAACTTCCTGATGCTGTTCTTATTTATGCATCTTGATGCACTCTGTCTTTCTGCTTCTCTTGAATATAAAAGAAAGCAAATAGTCTGATCAGGCTACAGCAGGATGTGTGGTTTGAATTGCCATGTGATTCTGGGTGTGGTCCACTGATCTTCATGTTTAGGAACCTACACAGGAAATTTGAGGCCCCTTTCTCTTTGGCAGCAGAGAATGAAGAGTTGCTTTGCTGACTGTGTCGTTGAGCTTCTTGAGAAAGGTGGCAATCGTGCAGAGAACAGCGGAGAGCGAACTTGCTTTCTAACCTTTAATGTGTAGCTCTTGAGATTCCTTAAAATGTATTTCAGGACACAAAAATAGACTAGTTCCATGCTAGGAGCCATGCCTAATCCAAGAACCTTAGTCGGTGTGCTGCTGTGTTCTCCTGCTGCCTCGTCCATTTCTGCTTTTAAGTGCTTGGATTAGGCAACGTTATGTGTGGAAAATGACAATCTCATCATTATCTTAGTTTGAGATGCTTCAAATAGAAACTCTTGATGGAAAAAAAAATTTGTTGAAAGTTCTTTGGTACAATCTCTTGGACAGCGTGGTTCCTGGCATGAAACTATTCTATTTTTGTCACCCAGATGAGATGATCACAAGTTCTATTGACACCTCTTACAAGATTTATGATTCAACTATCTCAGCTTTTTCTCAGGGGTTAGGCCTAATTCTGGGTGTACAGATCGCACGTTGCAGATGGACTTGATTTGACTTTGCCATTTAGGGTCACATAACTTCAGAGGTAAGTGGGATTGCAAATGCAAAGCATAAATCTTGTAGGCAGTGTCCATCAAACTTTGTGTTCGTCTCATCCACTCTTCAAATCTGACCCTGTTAGCAACAAGTTAGTTATCACAAATCCCATCAGAAATGCTCATAGGGCAGTGATACCTTCCAAACAATAGTAATTGGAGTAGTGAGATGTGAAAGACTTTTCTGTGAATGCTCCTGGTTAGTGAAAGCCTGTGGGTAACTGAAGAATGGTCACTTAGATGTAGGTCTCTAAGCCTTAGTTCTGACTGGATACTTAACAGAAATGAGTTTTAAATGAATAAAAGCATTCTGGATATCCAAAGAACTTCTGTGTAAATCATTATGATGTTCGTTTAGAATTGGAGAAATTTAAGAGTGAGGCTTAGTTAGTTTGTGCTACTGTAACAGGAGACCTTGAGCTAGGTAGCCTATAAACAGTAGAACCTTATTTCTCACAGTTCTGGAGTCTGGGAAGTCCGAGACCAGGGCACTGGCAGATTTGGTGTCCGGTGAGGGCCCACTTTCTGGTTCTAGCTATGTCCTTAAAAGGTAGAAGTAGCAAGGCAGCTGTGTTGGGCCTCTCTAATTAAGAGAGGGCTCTGCCTCAGGACCTGATCATCTGCCAGAGGTCCCACCTCCTAACACTATGGCATTCTGGGTTAGAATTTCAATATACAAAATTCGAAGGGACACAAACATTTAGACTATAGCAGAGACTTATAAAGGAAAACTTAAGAAGAGAAGGTGATATAATTATTGTGTTTAAGAGTTTGCTGCATTTCTGCTATTTCAGATTCATTGCGTGTTTCTCTGAGGAGTCGCTAATACATGTTATCAGTTATTGCCATAGAGACCAATACTGCACCTTCGTGGCCCATGCTGGTGTCTGTTTTTGTGTTCACACTCATTTGTTGATTGTTAGTGGTGGTCACACCAAAGTTACTCACATCTAGTTGCCTCCATTTAATTCAGGATGGAAAGATGATTGTCAAATTTATATATACTGGCAATCTTATAATGAGAGAATACTAAAATGATTGATGTATCTAATTGCAAAAAAAATCTTGCTTTGTTATAGAAACTTTTTGAAACTCAGAGGAGTATAACAAAGAAAACTAAAATTATCAGTAAACCTTATAAAGATTACACTAGTTTTATTTTTTTGTCTTTTTTGAAATCTTTTAATGTATAACTGTTTTCAGTCATATGTAACTATATATGATAATTTAAACATCTACATTAAAAATTAAGTTATGCATGTTTGTACTTCTGTCTTAAAACTGAGTATTACTCAATGTGTTAAACATTTCTATTATTTAACATTCTTAGGACAGACAATTTTTACAATAGTCTTATTGTAAACTGCGAAATTCTTCCTTAAAGTGCGAACCAAATTTTATTATTTATAATTTTCATTTTATTCATCCTCGACTCAAATTCATTTCACAAAAAATTAACTGTTTTTCTACTTAATAGGAGAAAATATTATTTTATTAGTTTTCTTACTGAACATGATCTGGTGTATAAAAATATTGTTTAAAATTTTAGAATAAATTTTAAAAGATTAAAAGGGCAAGCTACTCATAAGTTTGTCAAAATAGGAAAAATGTTTAAAATTATATAATAAGAGAAAGACCTGTGTAAACTTCAGATATTTAGGGAAGTTTTACCCGTGTGTAAAAGGGGGAAAGAATCTATTTAAATAATATATAAAATTCAATGACTGAGCAATGACAGTTATATAAAAATTCAAAAATTTCCATTGACTCTGAAATAGTAACATTTAACTTAATGATACATGAAATTTAGATTACAGTATGTTCAGTTTTTAAGATGTGGGAAATCAATGTATGGAAGATTTAAAGATTTATTTTCAGTGTGAGAATTACGGAGACACTAAGTAGTTACCATTTAATTCAGGGTGAATTATTTTGCTTTAAAGCAACTCATCTGCAAATATAAAAAAAAAAACAAAGCTTTATGTAGAAATCGCAAGTAACATTGACACTAATACCTAACATTTGCATTATCTCTTGTTTTTCTCTGCAGGACATCCAGGCAGAAATTGATGCCCATAATGACATATTTAAAAGCATTGATGGAAATAGGCAGAAGATGGTAAAAGCTCTGGGGAATTCTGAGGAGGCTACTATGCTTCAACATCGACTGGATGATATGAACCAAAGATGGAATGACTTGAAAGCAAAATCTGCCAGCATCAGGTCAGAATAGTCAACATCTAATTTAAAAAAAAAAAAGGGTGGCAAATTGTTGTGATTTTTATATATTAGAAAGAGAAAGGGCAGTATACCACCAATGCTGCTCTTTCAAAATAGTTTAAGATTTAAATGCAAAATCTATTTTCTTGGTTATGTTTTTAGCCCCATTCATGTCCAGTGCTTTCTGCCTCTTGTTGCTGACTGTTCACAGGTGCCCATATCATATTTTAAACTATGTAATACACTACTAATAACACTACCAACATCTGAGTTTTTACCTTTACCAAGAACTGTGTTAGGGTCTTTGCAAACATTAATTAGTACATTCATATGCTGCATGACAGGGTTTCTATCAGTGACCAAGTGCATGTACAGTGGGTGGTCCCACAGAAGTAGATTGCCTAGTGATGTCATAGCCATCTTAGTTTGTATAAGTCCATTCTGTGATGTTTGCACAGTGACAAAAGTGCCTAATGATGTGTTTCTCAGAATGTACCCCTTAAGTGACACATGCCTGTACTTGGAAAATCCTAGTCAAATGGATTGTAAAAATCCTTTCTTCTATGAGGAAATGAGATTTAATGAATATAAGGGACTTACCAAGTTTTTGAGCTAATAAGTGCTGAGCCAGGATTTCAGTCTGCATCTTCTGACTCTGGCTTTGAACGTGGTTTTTTTTTCATTCTTGAATTTTGAATTTTATTTATTTATTTATTTATTGTGCTGCTGGGGATCGAACCCAGGGCCTGGTGCATGCAAGGTGAGAGCTCTACCGCTGAGCCACACCCCCAGCCCTTTGAACATGTCCTTGATTTATCGTTTTATCGTGTTGTGTTTTTGATCAACTTGAAGATATATATATTTTGTGTGTGGGGGGTACCAGGGGTCGACCTCAGGACCTCGTGTGCCAGGAGGTGCCCGAGCTGCTGAGCGATATTACCGGCCCTTTTTTCGTATGTGGCTTCGAACTCAGGCTCTCGCGCTTGCCAGGCAGGCGCTTACGCCACTGAGCCATTTCACTGGCCCTTGAAGATATATTTAAAGTAAATAAAAATTTCTCATTGACACTAAAATGGAAAATTGATGATGCATATCTGCATTTGGAAAGAAGAATATTAAATAAGTAGGAACCGTAGGACCAGAATTCTGCCTAGGGAAAGACCTTGAAAACTTACCCAGCATGATAGAATGATTAGTGTTAATGGGGATATTTTAATAGTTGGTAGACAGTTTCTAAGTAGGTGTAAGTTTATAGGATACTGACTGAAGAATATGTTATTAAGCAAAAATTCAAAGAAGAATGTCAGTAGGAAGTGATAGATCAGTTTCTCCTGCTGTATCACCGTGTTGAGAAATGCATCCTCAGCCTTAACAACAGATGATCTTGAACTCGATTCTTTGACTTTGCTATTAATTCTCTGATTTTAGGCAAATTACTTAGTGATTTGTATCTTAAAATATCAGAATATACTTATTTATTTATTTATTTATTCATTTATTTATTTATTTTTTGTGGGTACCGGGGGTCGATCTCAGGACCTCGCGCCAGCAGGCGCCCGTGCCGCTGAGCGATATCATCGGCCCTTTTTTCGTATGTGGGTTCTGGGAGTTGAACTCGGGCCCTCGCGCTTGCCAGGCAGGCGCTTATGCCGCTGAGCCATCTCACCGGCCCAGAATATACATATTTAACCCACATGATTATTGCAAAAATTGAATGGAATGATTTGATAGGACCTTAATCTCCGTGGAGTCTGCCTGCTAATCTGCCAATCTCTATAGCATATAGTTCATCTTTTCCTACACAAATTTTGTTCTGGTATCTGCTTCAACTGATTTTGAGATTTCATCCAGTAACTTCACAGAGAGCAGAAATCTTCAGTGATTATGTATTGCATTTGAATTTCTTAAAATTTTCTTTCTGATAAGATGTCCTGAAAGACTTTTGTTCTTCGGGGGCTCATAGCGGTAAATTTGTAGTGCTTCTTATACTTAAGGAAGGGGGTAATGTACCATGGTCTGGACTCCTCTGTCCAGAAATGGCCCTGGAAATGATGTCAACATCAGCCAATTGTACTTTTTAAGTAGGAAATAATGAGGGGGCATTGTACACTGAGAAACTATTCTTGAGTAAGACTTTAATTTTCAACTGGCAAGATCTCATTGGGTTGCAACTTTCTGTTCCTCATAAATATAAACAAAGAAAACTGTTAAAAACATTACAGTGCAAAGCACTCGTTGAGGATCTAGTGAAACAGAAATCTAAGCTAATAAACTGAAGCCATAGGACCGGCTCTGGTGAAGATTGTACACGAGGTCCCGGAATACTGAGAGTTTAGAGGATGACTTCTTTAGGCAGGAGGATTTTATAAATGCCTACATGATAAACAGATCATTCCAAGTGGAAAGCTACAGAAAAAAAAAGTCGTGGGGGCTTTCTTGGGAGTTTCTCCCTATACCTATAAAGTCACATTCATTTTTCTAACCTGAAAATAAAAGAACTCATATACTACAGTTGGAATACTATTTAGTAAGCAAGTCAGTAGTATTTTTAGAAGATAGAGAATATGCTTGTGTTGGTAGACTTCTGCACAAAGACAGATCATACATTCTGGTAAAATATAATAATGAATCAGTGTGATAGTGAATCAAAATAATCACCTTATTACCTACCTCAGGAGATTTACATATTCTTTCAAGCATTGAATGGAAACTTAGTTCTATGTTTAAGGCATTGCTAATTACAAATAAGTGAGGGTCCATGCCCCTAAGGGTTTGCAGACTGGTTCAAGTTAAGGTAGAGCCCACAGGATAGAGTGGTAACTTTCACTTCAGATGATGATTAGAGCCCTCATAAAAGAGGTGATTCCTAAGTAGAGCCTTGGAAGGTGTAGAGCTCTTCCTCAGACCGAGTCAGGATGGGGAAGGGCATCTGTGTAAGAGGCTTAAGATAATGTTTTTGTAAAAGTTAGCAAGTTCATTGTTGCTGAGAACAGACTTGCTGGTGGTATGGTAGGAAAGAGGCTGTAGCTAGAATAAAAGTGAAGAGAGAGGTAAGACACAAATCATGAAGCCCCTGTGTGTACCATGCTCTGTTCCACTGGTGATGGAATTTGGAATTGTTTGGGCAACACAATTCTGTTTGCATTTTGGAAAGATCTCTGTCTAATGTCCATGGAGCATGCATTGCATGTGCCTAGTTCCAAAGCCAGGAAGCCCTTCTAAGTGATCCTTTCAGCTTCTAAGAATAGGAAGAGAGATTGGATGAACTCAGTTTGCCTTGTGGAGGTACCAATGAGATGTCCAGGAGCAGGTAGAAGTAGCCACTGGATGGATATATGCTTTTCAAAAGAGAGATGTAGGTGCAGTAGACAGGTTGAGAGGGGTAGTGTTAACCAGAGAGAGGTGGCAGGTAACCATTGTGAGTTAACCATTCGAAAGGGTGAAACAGAAGAAGGCGGCAAAACACAGAAGCTGGAGAAAACTTGATACATAAGGAATAGGTGAAGGAAAGGGGAAGCTAGCACAGGAAACTGAGAAGGGGCTGTCCTTGAAGATGAAAGAGAACCAAAAGAGAGGACATTGTCAAGAGCCAAGGAAGAAAGGAGTTTGGTGGGAAGGAAATAGATCATAGTGTCAGCTGCTGGAAGAAGGGAAGAAGATCAGGATTATATAATCCAGAAGGTAGCACATGCCTCTAATCCTAGCTGCTTGGGAGGCTGAGGTGGGAGGATTGTGAGTTCAAGGCTAGCTGGGCAACTTAGCAAGACCCTGTCTTAAAATAAAATTTTAAAAAGGCTGGAGATGTAACTCAGTGCAGAGGCCTTGGGTTCAAGCCACAGGTTTTTTGTGGGGGCAGGGGTGGAAAGAAGTTGTACAGGGCAGTGTTTAGTGGTGTTGCAGTCTAGAGCTAGACTGACTACTTTCAAACACTGGCTTTGCCACTTAGCAGGTATGTCACAGTGGCAAGTTACTGCACCCATTTGTGCCTCTACTTCCTCATATGTGATTAAGAATACCCTCCTTCTACAGCTGGCATAATGATCTTATATAAAGGGCTTACATCAGTGACGCGTGCCGTGCTAAGTGCTCCATAATTGGTAGCTATTATTATTCTCATGGATTGCCACTTCATTTGGCACTTGTTAATTCAAAAGACAGAAACTCACCCTACCCCCCCTTTTTTTTTTTTTAAATCTTATTCACTAATGTTGGGAATTTCGGGGAAGATCCCCAGTCAGTAGTGTCCATTTTTCCTGGCAGGAGTTTGAACAAGTACGAAACAGAAATGTGCTCAACATTACCAGAACTGTAATGCTGGGGAAATCCTGCCAGAGGCCAGGTTGGAAGAAATAGCTTCGAGTGTGAGCTCAGCAGGGCTGTTCACTGAACTGAACCCAGAATGATGCAGAATTCCCAGTCAAGGGGGCTTCCCAAGAGGGACCCCCAAATAGAAGAGTGCTTTGAGGGTCTGTTATGTTCAAATTCTCCTGTGTCTTTAATATTTCTGTAAACTCTTCCCCCACTTTCTTCTATAATTAATTTAAAGTTCCCTTTTCTGTAATTGCCTGCTTTACTTGAAACACTCCTTAAGAGAGGTTAACGTCACCACTTTCCTCACCTAGAGGCCAACGGGAATACTCTGAATAATTATCACTGCCATGGACACCAACCAACAGAATGCCAGCCACAAACTGGCACCGGAAGGTGCTCTGGCAGAAACAAGAGCCCTGTCACACAGGGATAAGAGGGAAATTGGCAGCCTCTCCAGTACTTCTTTTTTTTTTTTTTTTTGTGGGTACCGGGGGACGACATCAGGACCTCGCGCGCCAGCAGGCGCCTGTGCCGCTGAGCGATATCACCGGCCCTTTTTTCATATGTGGGTTCCGGGAGTCGAACTCGGGCCCTCGCGCTTGCCAGGCAGGCGCTGACGCCGCTGAGCCATCTCACCGGTCCCATCTCCAGTACTTCTTCAACACTGCATCTCCATCTCTCAACATCTTCTCTTTAGACGTTAAGCATCCATTATCCCACCCTTCGTCGTCTTACTCCTGCTTCCTCCTAACCTGTAGGAGCTGCGTGCGTGTCTGCTTGACCTGAGCACCCTCTTTACTTTCTGTTCACACCCCTTTCCTTAGCTATCACTCCTGTTGTCGATGCCCATGCTGGCAACTTTTTTATTTTAGTTCCCAAGTTTCTTTTTATTTCACCTGTAATATCTTTCATCCTGAAGTCCCATAGACTCAGTCATCCTGGAACTCAGGCAGCACCCCCTGTGATCTTGGTGCCTCTGGGACGATCAGTCTCCAGGAGACTGAGAGCACATATTTTATTGGGCCCCATTCCACCTGGTCTGAATGTGAACCTTCTAGTGTATCAAATCACAATTGTGTACGCAACATCAGTGAAGTGACTCTCCTTCATATTAAGGTCATGGGCCCTTTCTTCAGTTGCTTTTTCTGTCCTTGGATCATCGACCTACTATTATCTAACTTTATAATTTTATCTAGTATATAGGTAATAAACTGACCATACTCCAACTACCTGTAAAGTTTTCACAGATTTACATCTTCCAGTATTTTCAACTGTGGAATTCTTAGCTTTGTTTTAATTTTCGCTTATCTTCCTGAACCTGCTAATCTCTAGTTGTTTAAATCTTTCCTCTTTCAGACTCCACCAACCCTTGTTCCCAGCTTGAGCTCATTGTAAGACATCTTAGTAAAGTCAAGACCTTAGTTTCTTCTCCTGCTTGAACTTTTTAGTCTACTTTTCCAACCTCTGACACCGATGACGACACCCTTTTCCTGCTGCCAAGTGCTGCACTAGCACATGTAAAATAACGTTCCTTCTACTATAATTGGACACTTGCTACTTATGATTGGTGTGGTGATTCCAAATGACTTTTCTATCATATTCACCAGACCCCTATTTTAAAGGATTATGATTCCATTTTAGCCCCAAACCTGCCTCTCTGCAGGTGGCCTTACTTCATTCTTTCCCGAGAATGAGGTCATCTGACTGATGCCTTTCTGCTCCTTGGAGGATATAATATCCTCCATGTTTCCACTTGTGTTTTGATTGTGCTAAAGTAGATAGTGTCATGGCAGAGAACATTTGGCACAATTTACTGTCCCTTTTAGGAAAGAGGATATCTGCCAAAGATCATAGTAAGAATATTTATGTGCCCAATCTACCCTAAGTGCTTTACGTGTATTACCTCCTATGGTGTGTGTGGTCATTGAGAAAATGTAATAATATGAGGCTTAATATCTTAAGTAATATTCTACAGTCTTTTTGGATGACCGTGATCAAGCTTTTTAAATACTGAAATCCAGTGTGCCAAATGTTATTTAGCAATCTGAAAACAACACATACTATTTGGTATTTCACTTAGATCAGGATAAGAGGAGATAGCTAAAGATTTGAAACTTCAGCTAGAAAATGTACTCTTAGGGATTTTGATAATATTTTATAATCATTGGTAAATATGAATTGGAAGGCTACAGATATATTCAGTGCCATGAATGACATGGCTTAAATTTTTGTTAAATTTATTTAGTGTAAGATTATATTAATTAAATACCCACTTATCAGCTTAATGATGTTTAATACAGATCCTTATTAACATATGGTTTCAAAGGCCAGTGAAGCTGTCAAATCTAATGAAAACAGAGTTCAAAGATAAAATTCTATCTTCCTGTTCTTTTATAATCCTCTTAAAAATGCAGGGCACCATTTTAAAAGCCATTAGAGAAAATTAATCTTTAACATCATCATTTACATCTACATCATTTACAACCACATTTTACAATGTCATTGTCACCACTTTTAGCCTTAGGAACTTATTTTCTTAATCATATTATAAAACTACTAAAAACGTCCTTGTACCAAATCTAGTAGAGGAAGATTCTATTGCTTTCTTCTCATTTTTCCCTGGAGCAGCACTTTCCAACCGAACTTTCTGTCATTCTGAAAATGTATTATCTATACTGTGCTGGTCAGTAGAGTACCCATTAGCCATATGTGGCATATCAAGTACGTACAGTGCAGCTAGTAAAACTGATGAACTGAATTTCAAATTTTATTAATTGCAATCAAGCTAAATTTAAATAGCCACATATTGCTGGTGATTGCCATGTTAGAAGCGTAAATTTAGGGTTGTTTTCAGCATAGACTGACTTCTGAAGACTTGACTCTTTTCTTCTGGTAGTTTTTAATTCCCTTCCAAAGAGCAGGAAAAATCCTCTTTTTGTGTTACCTGTTATTCTTGCACTAATTTAGGTATTTTTTCTTTATGACCCTGTTTATTATCTATGGGTTTTACTATAAACCAAAAAGCAATTACATCTGTAGAACAAATGCCAAATTTATTATCTTCTACAATAGGAGGTATTATATCTTTGTCCCCTCTGAATTTGGGCCATTAAGTCTTTGTTAGACCTACTTTCCAAATGTATTCTCACTTGTCCACAGATCTATCTGGGCAGTTTCTGTCGGTCCTCTTAAGTGTTTCCTATGGTGAAAGCAGTGTAGCAGAAAAGTTTAGACTTTGGGTTGGATTCCAAATTCTTACCATTTTACTAAAGATGTTCCCACCTTCTCTGTGCCATAGTTCCCCATAGAATTATGGTTAGGTACCATAATTCCTGTCTTGGGGTACCTTTGCTTTACTTGAATTTCTTCTACTTTGGCCCAAGAACGGTTTACTGCATAACTTTCTGTTTCTTAACCAGTGGGTGCCTGACAGCAGAGTAGGTGCTCCATATATATATTTGTATTGAATAAATCAAAAACAGTTTTCTTCAAACAAGTGCCTCTCTTCACTTCCACTATTTTCTTTCATATCTTTACACTGGGGAAAGAATGATAATTTGTTTGAAAATATAGTTTTTCTGTGAAAGGACAGACTATTGCAATTTCAAACAGATATTCGTTAGTGATTTCCACCATAGTTACTTTTCTACTATATGTAAATAATGAAATACCATTTTTAGGGATCTTTTTATCTTCTAACGAGTTTTTGTCTTCTATATATTTTTGAATTCCTAAGCACTTTAAATTGATGTAAAGCTGATAATATTTAAAGAAAGATAACTAATGTGAAGGCTCTTCTGTAGTAGACACCATTGTAGGTTGATCCAGTTAGTGAAAGTATCTATTGCTTTGTACGCATGAGTACAAAGAGAATGAATTGAAGCAGTTTGGAAGTTAGGATAAGTGAACAAGAGCCCTCGGATATGTATTTAGATAAACCAATATTTTAAATGAAGATTCAGAAAACGTGATTGATGACCTGTTACCTGTGGTCTTGGGAGATTTAAATTTTAAAATGTTTGTGGTAACATTGAGAAAGTACAACTAAGCCAAATACAAGTTAAATTTTTTTCTTACAAAAAATTCAACCCACTGCCCAGGAAAAGGCTTTCATCTTTCAAGATGAAAGAATGAAAACGAATCAGGAACACTGAAGGCTACTACAGAAGTGTGCATTTATACCAGCATGTGGTAGTAATCCACTAAATTCAGAGGTGTGTCTATTGGAAAATAAGCAGAGCAGATTTGCCAGGCAGAGATTCTGCCAGATGAGCTTACTTTTTACTATGGGAAAGTAAAGATGCAGAGAAATAAATATTCCAATCTTTTCTAATTTCAAAGCCACTTCAGCATCTCTTTTAAAAAATACTGCGTTCGTCTTTATAGAATAGTCCTTCAGGTGGTGGATGTGGTAAGGTTCAGCGATCAATTTTATTATTTCTGTGCCGTCAAAAGAGTTAATTGCATTGGAAAAGATGTTTGAGTGCTCTTTGATGCATGTGTGCAGCTGATTGCAAAGAAATATAATGTGTGGCTTAGTTATTGATTAATGAGTGAACTTCAGATTTCGAAGATGCAGGATCAAATCTGAAATAGAAGTCAGGGTGTAGGCATCAGTTATTTGCACGTGGAGACATCAAGCACTTCTTCACCAACTGAGGACCTCTGATTCCTATCTGGGTTTTGTGTTTTAAAATATTGGAAAGAAATTGCAACAGCTCAGTCACATGGACTAGCTGCAGTGTGGCTTATAACTGCAGAGAGTTTTCAATTAGTGTAATTGGAATTACTGAGTTTTGCTCTGTGACAAATGAAATTATTGTTTATCAGGGAAAGGTAATTACATATTTGGACTAAAATTAATGAATAGGAACACAGAGAAACTGGAGTTCTAGCAGAATCAGGACATTGTTAAAGCACAATATTGTAAACTGAGGTCAATCACAGCACCTGTGGAACAAACAAACAATAATAAATGCAGGAAAATAAAATACATTTTCTATCATATAATTCTCAGATAATTTAAAAATACTTTGAACTTCTTTCTATGTTCAGATTATTTTTTATTATATTATGCAGTGGTAGCTTTCCATCACTGTGATGAAAGACCTGAGAAAAATCAACCTTTTTTGGGGGGGCAGTACTGGAGAGTGAACCCAGGCCTTTTCACTGAGTTAAGTCTCTAGTCCTTTTTTATTGAGACAGGGTCTCACTAAGTCACTAAATTGCCCAGGCTGGGCTTATATTTATGATCCTCCTGCCTCAGCTTCCCAGAATACTGGGATTATAGGTATTTGCCACCACACCTGGATGAAAATAAACTTTTAAGTAAGATAAAGGTACATGGTTTCAGAGGTTTTAGTCCATGGCTGCTTGGCCTTATTGCTTTTGGTCCTGTGGTATTAAAGTACATCATGGTGAGGAGTGCCTGATGGAGAAAACTGCTAATCTTATGGTGGCTGGGAAGAAAGGAGAGAGAGAGAGGGAGGAAGAGGCTGGAGTCCCAATATTGCCTTCAAGTGCTGTCCCAGTGACCTAACTTCCTTCCACTAGGCTCTGCCTTCCTATAGCAGCAAAAGGTGGTAACCAGACCTTTATCATATGCTTCTTTGGGGGACATTTAAGATCCAAACTATAGCACAAACATAGCATTTTTGATTAAAACATAGAATTTTTGAGTCTGAGTACTTTATCTCACATTAAACAGTTTGCAATGGAACCGTAAATAGATTGCAAGATAATTGGCCTTCTACATGTAACTGTATGAGAATACTGGTTCATGGTATTTTAAAGGATATGCAGAACTTCAATGTTTTTATAGACTATGATTATTATGTTTTTAATTAGATGTGAACCAGAGAATAGAGATTTCTAGTTCTGAAAAATCATGAACTTTTTAATAAAATATCATCTTGTTGAATGTCTATTGATGGGAACACTACCTAATGTGATAAATGAGTAAACATCTATTTGAGTTAAACAAGAATTGAGCTATGGATTTTGAGACAGATGTCCAAGTACATCATGTTTAAACAAGGAAATTACTGTACTGTGAGGTCTACAGACAATAGTGGCTGTGCCTGTTAGCTTGGTCCCATACTGCTTGGTAAAGGAACCAATTTATGGAAGTAGGGATTGTAATGGCAATGTCAAGGTGAGAGTGATGTTAGAAGACATGAGGAGTGCTCTACAGAGGTTTCTTGTAGCTGAGTTTGCCCCAAATAAGTCCTCTGTCCTTCCTAAGTCTTCACCTTTTGCAGACTGTCATATCACGAGGCTGTGTCTATGTCTGTCAGCCTCACCTCTAAACCTATAAGATCATGGACAGTCAAGGAAATTCCATTGCATCAGGTTGGGGCTTAAGTCCACACCCACTAGGGGTGATGTATCATTGAGGAAAGCCCAATTCTGTGAGTCTCTGGAACTTTTCCTTTCTGACCCGTATTTTCAAATCCAGCCCTCTGTGGACTTGAATCTGGGTAAATGGGATTTCTCCAGGGCCCTAACAAGAGCAAAGAGAAATTTGTGCTTTGATTATACTGTACTTCTGTTTCCAAGTGCTTTTTGCTCTTAATGGAATCTTAACTACATAAAATGTATTTTTACAAAGTGTTCTTTGATAACTGAACAATTCTTTTTTTTTTTTTTTTTTTAATGTGGGTACCAGGAGTCTATCTCAGGACCTCGCGCTTGCCATTAAGCGCTTGTGCCGCTGAGCAATACCACCAGCCCTTTTTTTCCTTTATGTGGGTTCCGGAAGTCGAACTCAGGACCTCACGCTTGCTGGGCAGGCGCTTATGCCACTGAGCTATCTCACCAGCCCTAACTGACCAATTCTGAAGGTGCATTTTTGTGCTAAAACTAGAAATTATTACTGAAACAAAGACTTCCCCATGCAAGCACTGCATAAAGTACTACATCAGTGGTTTTGGCCCAGTTGTTCCCTATTTTCATGATCATTTGTCACTAGATATCAATTGATAGTCAGCTGATACGAAATATATAAAAATTAAGTGTTTACTGTGCTCTTGATAGTTACCACGTGTGGTATGTTTCTTTCTAACCACTTCTGTGCATACAGTTTCTCTTATTCTTTCTGTCCTTTCTTCCCATTTGTAGATAAAATGAGGGGAAAAAACCCCTTGGATCTGTCTGTATATTATGCACATGCTACCAAAAGTTGCTTTGTAATTTTACATTATATCATGGACATCCCTCTTGAAGGCCTCATATTTGTGCCTTAGAGATGTGGAGGTATACATTTAAGATATCCCCAGTATCCTCTGAATGTTATAGCTTATTCAATACAACTGTTTCTTACAGGATTTTTTTTTTTTTTTCTTACAGAGTTAGTCTCCTTTTGGAGGTGAGCATTAGTTGGTCATACGATACTGCTTGGCTAAAGGAAGTTATATAATTCTGTAAATGAAATCCAGACTTCTAACTGTGGCCAGTGTTCTTGCTCAACAGGGCCCATTTGGAGGCCAGTGCTGAGAAGTGGAACAGGCTACTGGCGTCTTTAGAAGAACTGATCAAGTGGCTGAACATGAAGGATGAAGAGCTTAAAAAGCAAATGCCAATTGGTGGAGATGTTCCAGCCCTACAACTCCAATACGACCATTGTAAAGTAAGTTGATCATCTAGGATGTGCATCATTTTCTTTCTTTTTGTTTTTAATTTTAGTAAAGTGAATACTTCAAACAAAATTCCAGATGAATACCAAAGTTGAACTGATTATCACAGCCCCCCCTTCTTGTTTCTATTTGTACTTAGGCATTTTATGTAAATTTCATCCATTCCTTCTATTTGTTTCATGTTAAATTATCTCTCTACATTTAGGTAAAAAATTTTGAAATAGTACTAGTATCTAAAGTATAATGTTGCTTTTACCTTATGAAATTTATCTACTTTCAAATAGATTCTGGAATATTAATACAGCATATTGGGAAAATTTTAAATGACAATCTTAAATTCAGAGGTCAGAGTCATAAAGTATTATAAATGCTTACTTATATTAAGTGAAAGTGGGAAAAAGGCCTGTGGTAGTAAAGAAATAGGGGAGATTTACATCTTACAGCAAATGAAGATGATGTTATTTAAATCATTTCATGTTTTATTTTTCTGAACTTACACTTTTCTTTAAATTACATTTTTATTTGGCTCAGATTTGTACTTTGACTTGATTAGGAACCGTATATGCTGAGGTACTATCAATAGACACATCCCTGGATCCTTGTATTTTTTTTTTTTTATGTGTGGGTACTGGGAGTCGAACTCAGGACCTCACACTTGCCAGGCAGGCGCTTATGCCACTGAGCTATATCACCGGCCCCCTGGTTCCTTGTATTTTTAAAAATTCTTTGTCTTGTCTACTTTTCAGTTGTTTATTTATGATTTTTTCCTACTGTTTTCTCATACATTACAGATCATCCTTTTTATTGTATTTTTGATATTCACATGGAGTACAAGTTCATTCTAAATACATGTATTTTAATGTAATGCTAGAATTCTGTTCCCATTGAAAAATGACAAACACTAGCACCTGCTTCTTCTAAAGGAGGATATCATCTATTTAATCAATTACTCTAATAATATGACCTTGGATTTATTTTATTTTGCTCCCTTGTGACCAAGTTATTAAAATCACCATTTGAGTATAGTTTATCTTTAAGCTTCAGATGTGTTCATTACTAGGAGGTTGGATATGCAAATTTGAAATTAGTGGAATAGTCAAGGTTAGAGATCAAAATTCCCACCTGTATATCAGCCTATATTGTCAAAATTGTCACACACACACACACACACACACACACACGTATATATTCCTTTTTAGGTTTTAAGATTTGCTGAAAGTCTAGTGTTCCTGAACCCCTTTTTCGTGTGAGGTACAATGGTCTGCTGTGAATTGTGTGTGACCGTAGTGTGTAGGGTGCACTGGAGAGATTTAGCATAGTGCTGGTTGGCTCCTCATATATGAATAATTTAGGGCGAAGATGAGAACAGGTGTTGTTCCTGAGGGGCGTGGTAGTGCAAGAGGCGCCTCCAATAATGCCAGCAAATGATGATCTCATCCATGGATTAATCCTCCTGAGAAATTCAGAGCCATCATTATACAATAACTTCCCAAAAGCCCATTAACAACCAAGCCTTTGGCACATGAGTTTTGGGCAAGATTTCAAATCTAAACCTTAACAGGCACAAATCCCTTTCTTGAAGATTCTACCTTCATGACCTGATCACCTCTCAAAGACCCTTACTTCCTAATACTATTACTTGGCGCAGGATTTCAGCATGTGAATTTTGCAAGTAAACATCTTAACTATAGCAAGTAATTCCGTCTGCCTACACAGAATGGTTCTGAAAGTCATGAAATAATGTAAATCCCAATTATTTTAAAGAATTACATTATTTTATATGTATATTTTACGTGTATTCTTTCACAAGCAGCCTTTCCAGATTTTTGATGTTTTAAATTATATTATTATAATTGTCATATATTATATCATATGAATATCAAATAATTGTGCATGACTATAATTAACTTATATTAATATGAATATACATTATTAGAATTAGGGTGAATCGTTATGCGTTGGTATGATTAGGGCAATATTTTCAGAAATGTGTAATTATTTACCTTTCTTACTGAACATAACTCACCATAATTGAAAAGTCTAAATATCTTTAGACTCAGCCTGTGTCAAGTAATTCAGAGAAACATGTGAAGAATTTCAGTAAAACAATTATAAATAGACATGTGAGTGTCTTTTATATATATCACTGGCCGTTGACATATCCAAGTTGATTAAGCTTTTTGGGGGCTCATTTTAATACTGCGACATTATCCTGTATTCTGAGGCATCTTATGTTGGGCTCATAGCACAGGAGCTTGTGTAGATCTATTTTCAGTCCCACTTCCTCTGCTCCCTGGTTCTGTGGTACGGGCTTTGGGGAGTGTTGTCAAGTCTTTCCACTCCTTAGTTTCTTCCCATCAGTATATTTAAGCTACTGAGCATAGTATGTCTAGCAAATGCTAGCTAAATTATCGCTGTTAGTTATTCTGTAAACTAGGACTTGTGTTTTCTAATACATTTTAAATTGTAGTTGCCTCAGGTCTGCATTTTGTGTTTTTCCCCAAATTCATTATTTGTAGACACTCTTTTAGTGCCATGACTTACTGAAAGATACCTTAGATTACTGAGTAAATTGGATGAAGTCATTGAAACAACAGTATTTTTAGGAATTGATATAGTATAAGATAATGGGTCTAGAGTCTGAGTCTTGTTCTTAATAAAACAGCTTATCCTGGAAAGGTCAAGACCATAAGCCATATCTGCATGTACCGTATTTTCCTGAAAATAAGACTGACTCATATTAATTTTTGCTCGAAAAGACACAGTAGGGCTTATTTTCAGGGAATGTCTCGTTTATTCATGTACAACAATCTACATTTATTCCTGTACAAAAACCTATATTTATTCAAATAGTCATGTCGTCTTCTTTTGGAACATTGTTGTAACTCTCTAAACCCTGAATTCTGGCCTGAATTTCATGCAACTCCATTTCCTGTAGAACCGCTGAGCCCAATCTCTCCTTTCCAGCTATAGCGCTCTCCTTAAATGAGGCCTTCTCGTCCATGTATCCTGCTCGCAGTGCATTGGCAACACGGCTGTCAGTGATTTTATCCCATGAATTCTTCACCCACGTCAGGACCTCTTGCAGGTTGGGCTTCACAGAGTTTCCATTTAATCAAGTGTTCATTGAAGACTTAGGAGACAGGAATGGTGACAAAATGATGACAGTTAAGAATGATGGGCCCACACAAAAGTGATGAAAAATTACAGCACCAAAATTCAGAAAATATTTCTTTATTTCACACAAGTGCACTAAGTACATCTGTTAAAATACTCGACATACTGAATTATAAAGGTTCATGTTAGACACAACCATGTATGTTATCAAGTGTGCACATTATTCATCCGTTGTATCTGTACTCTGGTCATCAGGCAATAAGTCTTGAGTTCCTCTGTTTACATAGGCATTTACCTCTCATCCAAAGGCACCCACTTGAGTATTTACAAATAGCTAATTATAACTTATATTATTAAAGTATTGTTGCCAATAATATTTATTAATATTTAATTATATATTAATGGTATTTTATAATTCAATATGTCATGTTGCAACAGACATACTAAATGTGTCTGTCTGACGACCTTAACTGGGGCTTATTTTTAGAGTAGGGCTTATATATGAACATCCTGAAAAATCATGCTAGGGCTTATATTCTGGTTAGGTCTTATTTTCAGAGAAATAAGTTACTGCCTTGAGCTAACTTTCAAAGGTTAATAGGCAAGTTATAAACATTTAACCGTGAGTATAAATACCTTTAAAGGCTGTTAATATTTGAATGCTGACATAATTTATAAATGAAGGAACAAAATTTATATGCATTATTTTATATTTGCATTTCCATGAGTTTATGCTGGGTCCAAATGTTCATCCGTGGTCAAAGGTAATTATGCTGACAGACAGCTATCTCAGATTCATGAATGTGGTCACCCTGGATGTTTGGTGACTGACTTATAGGTTCTCATATATTCTCAGTCTTTTGGTTCACACACACGGACACACACGTACACCGCTTTAGCGCTTTATAAGTACATCAGTGATGAATGACTTTTTCATAGCTGTTTTGTGATCCCAGCAGTGCCAATCACTTCACACCCACCCATCTACTCACTGCATTCACTTAAAGCCTTATACATTGTAGCTGATGCTTGTACACAAAGAGCAAAGAGGCTCAGCCTCTGCGCCTCAGTAATACATTTTAATAATTCCAATTCCTAAAAGGTCCATGCTTGTGATTTGTTGGCTGTATCCAAAATGAATATTCTACATTTTAATTTTTAGGTAAGGGCTCTGAGACTTCAGTTAGAGCGACACTGTAAGTGTCGCATGTGTCCAAACGTCCCGCAGTTACGGATAAAACATAAAACAGAAAGCCAAACATGGCGCGGTTGGGATCTAAAACATGACAACATTCTGTAGACCAGAAACAAAGCAGAAGAGCAAAAGTTTCTAATGAGGTTGATGCTGCTTTAAAGAAAAAACCAAAAAACAAAAAAACCCAGCCCGCCTTATGAGAAGGAAGAAAGTCCCAGAGCAAAATTTCTGTTCAGACCTCTCTTCCAAGTGGAAATGGGTAATTCACACATGGACATTCTTTCCTTTGGGATGTAAACACGATGATGTTATGAAATATCAATGTTTTGTGGACTGTTAATTAGATGCTTATACTTCTTGGATGTGACTCAGAATGTTGGTACATTCTCAGTTACATCAATAATAAATACTTTGTCGAATGCTTTAATAATACACACACATTGGAAGATGCATTAAAATAATGATAATGTCATCGGGCTACATCAGTAAAATGTTGGGCCTAGGGCTCGGCACACAGTAAATACTTAGTAATTGGGAACTGATATCTTCTCCTGTAGCTGCCGAGAGTATTTCTTGATGGTTTTGATCATTTTTGCTTTGTTTAAAATTATGTTAAAACATTCAATGAAATAAAACTATATTAATGACTGTTATTTACAGCCCAGTCGAGCTCAACATAACTAGACCCCAGTTCTATCTAGAATGAACCTGTTAAGTTGGGTAAACAGTACCGTCGTACATATTGAATTTCTTCAAATGTTAAAATAGATTACTACTTTACAATATGTAGGGATTTTAGTGAGTTCTAAAATGAATAGGTAAAGTGGAATATTCCCTTCTATTATCTTAAATAAAATTTTTAGATTTATTTTAGAGGTTTTTAGAAAGTGAGATCACTTATGCATAGCTTTGTTCTCTAGAATGTAGACTATCACTCAATCAACACTTATTTACAAATCACTTATAATTGTATATGGCACTAATATGTAGTGCTATGGTTAGTATGTAAATATGTAATACACTAGCATTAACATGAAAAAACGATACTACAGTGATACATGCATCCCTATGGTTATAGCAGCACCATTCATAGTAGCTAAATCTTGGAAGCAGCCTACATGTCCATCAGTAGATGAGTGGGTAAATGGGGCATTTACACACAATGGACTACTACTCAGGCATAAAGAAAGATAAACTTGAGTCACTTGTAGGTAAATGGATGCACCTTGAGACCACAGTGTTAAGGAAAAGAAAGCAGACACACAAGTTTAAAAATCACATGGTTTCTACAATAGGAGAAACCCGAAGTAAAAATAAGGAGCAAAATAAAAGATAGATAAAAGGAAGTAGGGAGGTAGATCTTTCTCAAAGGGGAAGAGGATCAAAGATGGAGGGAGTGCAGAGGGAGGGAAGGGATAAGGGATGTAGAAAAGGTTATTGGGATGTGTTATGTACATGTACCAACTCCACACAAAAATTGTGAACATTATGTACTACACATGTATACTAATAAGCTAAATAAAGTAAAAAAATATCAAAAATATGTAATATTATGGTTTTACTTCAGTCAGATACTCTTAAGAGTATCTGTAGATGCAGGTGTAGATGCAGTTCTCACTATTCAGTTTGCACTTTATTGGCATAGTGGTATAAATATTGAATTATGTAGGGGCAGTTATCAATGTTCTAACACCCTTTCTTCAATTAAAAAAAAATACATGTTGGTTTTAGGAATGCAAATCGCCAAAAATAATTAAAGTTCATATTTCAGGTATAATTTCTTTTATGTGTGTTCTTTCCCAGAGGGTCACTCTGTCCTTTGCTTAATTCAATTTAATGCCTAATATTCAAGCCTTATTATATGAGCTAGGACATGTCCAGGCTTTAACCGGATTGCCAAGATTCATTAAAATGACTAATTCTAACACTGTCTTTAAAACAACACCTTACCATTAAATTTAGGCTGTGTGTGTGTGTGTGTACAGAGCTTTTTCACCTGTTAAAATAATCCGAAAACCTGCATGCAAACCTGTTAATTTTGAGGTCTTGCTATGTTATGAGGTTACCTATGGTGGGAAATTGGCCTTTATCTAAAATTTAAAAAAATTAATTTCCAAATTCTCCTCCGATCTTTGCCACCTGCATTAGTTAACTTCCTTCTGACCAAACGCACAAGTCTGTTCGGAAAGCTGTTACTTAACATGCAGTCTGGAAACAGCAGCTTCTACCTGCCACAGCCCATGCAGTTGTCTACACCTGGACTCCTCCCCCATGCCTCATAGTTATAGCTGGAACCTCACTCCCAAGGGCCACCGAATATCCATGTTAGATGGTGACCAGGGAGCCCAATCACTGCCATTCTCAGAGAGTAAAATGAAGACTGACCAGCGAAAGTAGCCAAGAGGCAGAGTGAAACCAATCAGCACAGTCCTAATTTAACCCAGACACAATTTCTTTTACCTGATTGTTCATTTACACTCAGGAATCTTCTGCAGTGCATCTGATGTTTGCTGTGTGCTTTGCTAGGTACTGAGCATGCATCAGGTAGTACGATGATTTTTGGTGTCACCAAGCTCACTCCCTAGCAGCAGGGACAGGCCTGACAGCAGGTAACTACAGTAGATATCAGAAACCCGGTAGTACGTGGGGTTGGAAAGTGGCCAGGAGGACATGGCTGAATCGTGACTATTTGTGCTTAGAAGATGGGTAGACAGTCCACAGAGTAAGAAGCCTTTGAACTGAAGAGAATTTGGTGTATGTAAGACATCGGTGAAGAGTGCCGTCTAAACTCCTGGGGGAGAAAAGCCTGCACATTAGCCACTGCACGTCTTGGAGTGTGTCACAGAGCAAGAGCTGGTGCAGACCTCCCTTCTTTGTTATACTCAGAGTGAGGCTGAAGGAGAAGGAGCACACAGGTTAGCATCTAATACAGCGTTTGATGATGGAAGGTCTGCGTGTATTTCCTGGAGGAAATACATTTATGTGCGCTGGTATTTTAGACTACGGGGAAGAAGTCTGCAAGAAGCTGTAGGGTTCCTCTCTTGGTTGTAGTGTTCATAGTTAGTATTTGGATTTAGGCGTTATTTCTGATATTAGTGAGGTAGAACCAAAAGGAATTTATATATTAACTGTTCATCTAGGGGCATTAACCAAAACTTTAATGGCACTATGAGGGAGATTTTACTAACAATTTTGTCTGCGTACCAATGGGAAGTAAGCCTGTTTTCCTTCTCTTTTTTTCATGTAGTTTTATTAGCGCTATCAAATTTAATGACTCTTCTGCCCTTTTTTGCTGTCATACTATAGTGACTTCAGATCCATATATGCTGATTTAGCATTGGAAGCAAGTTGGGGAAAAAAAGTAAGTTGCATTCTAGCCGATTCTCCTTATGTTTGTGTCATTTATTTTTTTTTCTGCTTATATTCTCCAATAAGCAGTTAAGAGCTTTTACAAAACCAAAAGCTAGAGGCCTCCTGTATCAGCAGTGGCTCTAACTTGTTATAGTTTGGGTGCAGATTCTTGGGCATCTTGTGCAGTCATACTGGGTTCTGTTCTTAGAAGGGCCCTGCCCTTGGCTGAATGTTCTTTTGCTGCCATCTTGAAATTCTTAGTCAGATTTGGACAAGGGGCTCTGCAGTTTCACTCTGCAACTATGCAGCCCCACCTGCCTGCATTTAGAACATTCACGTACCTGCTGTGGCCCAGGTAAAACATAACAATTTTGTAATAATGAAAGGCTGCGTACTTGAAGCATCTGTGTGTCTCAAGTTGGCCATGCTGAGAGGCCCACTGTGAGTTACATGCTGCTCTTGTAACTTGTCGTGTCTGTCTGTTAGTGTTGGCTAAACTTTAGTCCGTGGCCCACATTCAATCCTTGTCTTTCCTGGTGACTTCTTAACTGTTCCTCTCTGCAGTGTCTCTTCCAGGATGTCACACTCTCCTGATTTTCTCTTTCTCTCACTGATTGGACCATCTCAGTCTACTTTTCTCTCCCCTGTCTTCTAAAATTGGGAAGTCCCAGGGATCAGGGTGCCAAACTCTTTCACTCATTCTCTGCTGGGCTTAGTTTCTATCTGTAAGCCAACTTCTCCCAAATATGTATGTGTTTACATGGCACCTCTCCTTGGGAGCCTCATGGACATCTCCCACTTCATATGGCCAAACTCCTGAACTGGCCCTTCAGATTTGTTCTCCACAGCCTTCTCTGTTTCAGTTGGTAGGAATCCTATTTTAGTTGATTAGGTAAAAAGTCATAATCACATTCCATCCTGTCTTGCTCTCATATTCAGGCTGCTAGAAAGTCCTCTTAGTTCTCTGTTCAAAATACAGAATCTGAATCATCTGCTTTTAGTATGCGTAAGTCTCTCTTTTTCTCAGCACAGCAACCAGAGTGTTCCTATTAAGATGAATCTAACTCCACAGT
Organism: Erethizon dorsatum; assembly: GCA_028451465.1. NCBI lineage: Eukaryota > Metazoa > Chordata > Mammalia > Rodentia > Erethizontidae > Erethizon > Erethizon dorsatum. The sequence continues at coordinate 148,913,246 of CM051823.1, forward strand.
GGTTTCCCTTCTTATTTATGGGAAAAGCCTCAGTTCTCAGACTCTCCTGCAAGGCCCCGCACGACCTGCCATACCCCTCACACGCTCCTTGCTTGTATCATCTTTTGCTGCTTTCTGTTACACACTGGTTTCAGCCATGCTGTCCCTTGCTGTGCTTTCAGTCACAGTGCCACATGGTGTCCAATGCCTAGAATGCTCTTTCCTTGGTGTCCACATGGTTAATTCCTTCACATCTGTCCCACACTTGCTCTAAGGCATCTTCCCAGCAGAGCCAGCCCTGATTGCTCTACTGAGGTGCAGCCGCCTTGCATGAACTGTTCATCTCTCTTACCCAATTCCACTTCCTTCTTGTCCGTAGCACTTATCGTCTTCTAACAGAACTTACTTATTTTTCATTGTTTTGTTGTCTACACCTCAGACTCTAGTTGCTCTATAAATATTTGTTGAATGTGCACTGAGTGAAATATTCTGAACAGAATGCGTCTTTTGGTGGCGATATTCCTCATTTGTTCATAGTCTAAAGAATATAACATTTAGAAAATATTTCTATTTTAAATAGCTGAATGTTTAATAAAGGTAATAGTGTGCTTACAAGTATAAGCAGTGATGTTTTACTCTGAAATAGAAATAATTTTAATTACGTGAAATAATTAAAATGTAAGAAAATCCATCAACCCAATTGTAGTTATAACGTTGTAGTCGGCGAAGAGGTTACCTTTCTTCTGGCTTGATATTGCTTACATTGTTCAATTCAGGAGTGGGAAAAATCTTTATATGAGGGAAAATGAATTGACATATCTATGGTTATTAAGATAGCTTCTAAAATATCACTTCTTATTTTACCCATCCGTGCCAAATGCTAATAAACACTCCTCATGCTTGTGCTTCCCCGCTACCCGGATTTGACATGAGTTAAGATTCCTAACAGAGTGTAGCTCAAACATATGAAATCACTTATTTAGTAATTCTATTGTTATGCATTACATTTCCTAAACAAAGTTAGCCTCAGAGAGGTCATTGAAGTAAAACATAAGGGGGAAAGTTTCATGATTATTATAGATGTAAAAAGTAGGCTTCTGAAACACACTTGTAATTTTTAATAATGTGGTACTTTAAAAGTAGTACTTTGTTCAAGAGCTCTATATTGCAACATGGTGAATATAATTAATAACAATGTATTGTATTCTTGAAAAATGCTGAAAGAATACATTTTAAGTGTTCTCACCACACAAAAAATTTTGAGTATGTGAGATAATGCATATGGTGATTAGCTCAGCTTAGCCCCCACACAATGTATACATATTTCAAAACAACATGTTGCATAAGATGAAATAGATACATTTTTAGTTCTCAATTAAAAATAAATAAATAAAAAGAAAAATTAATTAATTTTAAAAATTACATTTTAAAAAATGGTAGTTGGATTTGGTGATGTGTGCTTATAATCCTAGCTGCTCAGAAAGCTGACACAGGAAGATTGCAAGTTTGAGGTCAGCCTGGGCAACTTACCTAGATCCTGCCTCACAATTAAAAAATGTAAAATAAAGGGGCTGGAGATATACAGGAATGGTAGTGTCCCTGGGTTTGATCTGTTTAAAAAGAAGAAAACAAACAAACAAAAAAAAATAGTGATCTCTTCAATGAATAATGAGCTCTATTCTATTAGACATTCTTTTTTTAAAGTATAATTTTTAATTATAATAGTTTATCACAGGCTTTTTAAAATAAAGAACAAAAATATTGGCCATAATTTTACCACTGTAACATAACCATTTTCCTTTTGCCCTATTTACCCTTTGCATATTCACATTTCAGCTTTAGTAGGGGGCACAGTTTTTATCCCGTCTCTTTCACTTTCAGCTTTATGTCATGCTTATTTCTTCACAAAGCCCTATCGTCATTATCACGATACATTCTCAAGGTTACATAATGGTCCCAAGTGTGGCTGTACCATAGTGAGCCTAAATATTTTCCAGGTGTGGGGTATTTTAAGTTGCTTTCAGTTTTTAGAAATCATAAATAATATTGTAATGAACACATTTGTGTTCGTAGCCTTTTCTGCTTTATTTTCTTGGGATCTCTCCCCAAAGGAAAGAGTCTTGTTTCACACGATGGGACCATAGTAATGATCTTGACATATTGCCAAACTACTTTCCCTGAACCAATTTTCTGCCTCTGGTAACACATGAAAGTACAGCTTCATGGCCTCCGTGCTGATGATATCTTGTTTTTGTCTGTCTTTTTTGTTGGATCTTGTATTGTTAGCGTTGAGATAGAGGTGCTCCATGGTAGTAGGAAAATCTTGAAAGCAGATTTAGTGTATTAGATGCTGGCCTCAGGCTTCTTTCCTGTCAAAGAGGTGGAGAATTGGTTGGATAGGTTTGATTTAGTTATGCTTAGGATAGGGAAAAAGTTATCTACCGTTTGTTCAACTCACAACTTGAAGAAATTTGCTATTTGTATCTAAGTCACATACATCATGTGATCTAGCTGACCATTTTTGCCCCAGAGATTTGGTTTATTGCTCTGTTCTGGAACTGATTGGTTCTAAAAAGGCATGCCATCTATTTCTTTGCTTTCTAAGAATCTACAGTGACCATATATCTTGCAACATAGTTTTCTACTTACTAAATATTTTGACTTAAACTTGGAGAATCACATACCTCCATTTTTTCATGATTAAAAATTTATCCCTTAGAAGAATTAAATTCATGAAGCTCAGTTTTTCCTAATAAAGATTGATGTGTTAGTTTTCCATTACTAAGACAAAGTATCTGAGATAATCAACTTAAAAAGAAGGAATATTTATTGTAGCTCATGGTTTCAGGGGTTTCAGTCCATGGTTGCCTGGCTGTGTGTTATTTTGGCTGTGTTCTGTGGCAAGGCAGAATATCATGGTGGGAATATGTGATGGAACAAAGCTTCTCACCTCACAAGGATCAGGATGTAAAGAAAGAGGATGGGACAGTGGTCCTAGTATTCCCTTCAAGGCCATGCCCCCAATGACCTAACTAGGTCCCACCTCCTCAAGGGTCCACCACCTCCCAATAGTGCCACAAGTCTCTAGCATGTGACCTTTGGGAGACATCTAAAATCCAAATGATGTCATTTGGGTACTGGTATTAGTTATGCATACCTGTAGAGAAAATGGCTCAAACTTTCCCACACAAATATATTAGTCAACTTTCTGTCATTGTAACAAAATACCAGAGATAAGAAACATATAAAGTAGAAAGGTTTGACTCATTTGCAGAGGTTTGGTTGATGGTTACTTGACACTGTTGCTTTAGGCCTGTGGTGGCCCAGTACATCATGGCAGAAGCATGTGGTAGAAGAGTGCTGTTCACCTTATAGAAGCTGGGAAGCAACCAGAGAGAGAGAGAGGGAGGTGGGGCAGGGTCTCAATAGCCCCTTCAAGGGCATGCCCCTAATCATCTAACTTCCTTCCACTGGGCCTGTCATGCTTGTTATCTACAATGTCCCACAAAAAGGCTTATTATGCCAAAGGCTTGGTTGCCAGCTGACAGGCTTTGGGGAAGAGATTGGATCACAAGGACTTGTTAAGTGGAATAATCAATTGACAGTTTCATAGCTTAATGGGCATATTTGGAGGTGGGGCCTAATTAGACAAAGCAGGTAACTAGGGGGTGAGCCTTTGTAGGGTATATCTTATCCCCATCCCCTTCTTCTCTCTCTGGCTTTTTCCCCGCTCTCTGGTATGAAGTGAGCAGCTTTCCTCTGCCATGTACTTCCACCATCATGTTCCTTCCTTGGAACCAGCCTACCATGGACTAAAATCTCTGAAACTATGAGCCAAAATAAAATTCTTCTCTTCTAAGTTGCATATGTCAGGTATTCTGTCCCAGCTATGGAAAGGTGACTAATACAGGGCCTCACCTCCCAGTACCACCACAGACTGTGACCAAGCCTTTGGCGTAAAGGCTTTTGGGGGGATACTTATCCAAACTATAGCAACAAGTAACATCCAGTATAAGCAGGAGTGATGGGATCCAATTTGCCTATTATTTCAATGTCATGCCATCTAAAAAGTTGAAGACCAGTGTGTCCTAGAAAAGTTTGGCACTAGAAATACAGATGATTTGGATCAAGACTTGGAATAAATTTAGTCTTGGATAAGGACTGAGAATGATTGTAAGGCTTTAGTATCATCTTAATATAATAACGTGTTATTCAGTAATATTGAATAGTTTCAACCTATCATATTTCCTGTCTCACCTGGGAAGTTATAAGAACTGTTATTAATATGCAGAGAAGTTAAAGGGTGAGAGTCCAGGGCCTCATGTCGAGTGTGCCTACATGGACTGTCGCAAAGCTGTATGTGGTTTTATTGTACCACAAAACAGTATTTTTAACATTTTCTCATTTCTTCTTACAAAAGTTGTTTGAGTTTCCTTTCTATGCTCTGGGGCACAGATGTGAGGCTGCAGTGAGGGGTCAGACTGGTGCAAGGCTCAGGTCACAAAGAGACTGTGGCGGGGTGTGTGTGGTGAATGCTGCAGCATAGTGGATGCCAACCCCTATGGAAGCCCAGTGGAAGGAGGACTGAGGTTTATGCTGAGGGCACAGGCAGCACTGGGCATGGGTTCCTAAAGGGTCAAGAAGAGTGACACTTGTAGATGTGTCTTTCACCAGGATGGTCAGTGAGATTGGTAAGAAAGCACCGGATACTGTGTCTTGAGAAATCATTTCTTCCATGAAGGGCTAAAAGGAGGTGACTCCTACCCTTCATTACTACTTAGAATCATATTCTATGCTGATTTCTTTCATGAAGCCATTTTTTATTAGCTATTTCCATTTCTCAGGAGTTTTCCTTCTTCCATTCCCTTCTACCTAAGCCTCCTGAGGTCCCACATTTTCTTTTGTGTCAGTTTCTTCATTCATTCATTCACTGAAAAGATGTTCCCAGTGCTGAAATCTAGTGAAGATTTGCCGTTGAAGATTTGAACAAAAGCTATTTGAATTGCAAAGGCCATGAATCAGGAAAAGTTTGGCAAATTCTAGGAACAGGACCAAGACTTTAAAGCTGGACATTAGTGTATTAGCAGATGAGATGGAAGAGCAGAGAGGGCCCAGATCTTGGTTGGAAGAATAACATTTATTCTTTGTGCCACAGAAGCCATTGAAGGTTTATAAGCAGGAGTGACAGGATCCGATTTGCCTACAATTTTAATGTCATGTCATCTAAAAAATTGAAGAACAGTGTGTCCTAGAAAAGTTTGGAGCTAGAAATACAAATGATTTGGGTCAAGGCTTTAGATTGAAGAAAGGAGAGCAGTGCTATTGTTGAAAGAGGAGGGATTTAAGCTGGGATTTAGCATATGCCCATGCACTTGTGTTTTTCTGCCCTTATTTCAGTCCAGTGTGATGGATCGCTAGTTCAGAACACAAAGGGACAGCAAGGATTTCCCTTCTCCCTCCAGCTTCCCCCGACCCTATTTTCTTATGGAGAGACTTGCAGGGTCCTCTCCATATCAGCGCTGCCAGAAATAACTGATATCACTGCTGTTTGTCTGGCAGCAGCTCGGCTGATATACTGGGCAGTGCTCTCCTCACCAGGGGAATGAAGGGCACTGACTGACTTGGGAGTGATTCTGACCTAAGCTATGCCAGTCACTTCTTTATAACTCCTTCTCCCTACCTCCTCTGTCCTTCCTGCTAAGTTACAGCAGGTGGGCAGAAATGTTCCAGACCATTAAAAGATATTTGGGCATCTCTGTAGGCACTTAAAGTTGGATAAGCAGCAATTTATTCTGCTGCTGGCACTCAGAAGAATACCACCAGCCTCCAAGAGCATGCTGAGTTTGAGAGAGTTGGGGAGGTGGTATGAAAGGAAGGGTGGACCTCTTAAAGGGGTGCGAGACTCATAGAAATAAGAAGTGCTTTTTAATATTTTCTTTACTAATATTCACTTGTATTACAATACAATTTAAAAATTGACATGCCAAAAGAAAGAAAGAAAGAAAGAAAAAGAAAGAAAGAAAGAAAAAAAGACAGAAAGAAAACAGGAAGAAAGAACAAATGAAAGAAAACTCTGTGACTTTAGTAGCTAAATTGTGGTATTTACAATCAAGTTTTCATTCATCTGACATTCCGGGGCATCACTTAGTTGAAGTGGGCATATATAAGGCCCATAATAGGCAACAGAACAAAAATAAAAATTGAAGCAAAAGGAAATCCCCAAAACTACAGACTAGGTTAACTTGCTTATGTTTGTTCTGGCTTCTTGAATTGCTTTTCCCTTATTACTTTTAATTCTACTTCTTTTGCAACACGTAGTTCGCATGTTTTTTAGATGCCCGCACGTTTTGAGAAGCTTGATGTCCCTTCCTGCTTTGTATATTTGTACATAGTGGGAGCCCTGGGGCCCTATTTGTACCTCTTTCTGAGATCTGTGACACTTAGGACATGCTGGCATTATTTATTCTCTTCTCTACTTTAGACTCTTAAGCATCTAATGGACTGGGATCCTAGCTCCCTTAGGATGGGAAAAAGGCTTTCTTATTGTCATGAAATAATTATTACGATTCTTCATTTATCATTCTTGACTCTTGAGGTGTCTGGGATTATATCCCTTTCCGCTGAACACCTCAGAACGTGCCACTTTAAAAATATGATATCTGTTTTCCCTTGGAAAGTATTTTGGATCTTCCTTCTCATTAGAGCTGATAGCAGTCTGTTTGCAGCCAAAGCTTGATTTTATACGTTTGTCATGGGGGAGAGTGACTGAAGGTGTTTGCAGACATTTGATAGAACAGTGCCTTGGTCCATTTTCTGTTGCTATTCAAGAGTACTTGAGACTGGTAATTTATAAAGAAATGTGGTGTAATTAGCTCATAGGACTGGAGGCAAGGAAGTTGAAGACCAGGTGGCTCCTCTCATGAGGGCCTCAGCCTGCGTCAGCTCGTGGAGGAAGCAGAAAGCCATGTGAATGTGTTTGTGAGAGAGATGGAGCAAAGGAGCTGACTGCTTTATAGCAACTGGAACAAATCCATTTAGGTGGGAACTGATCCAGTCTTGAAGGAAGGACTCATCTCCCAACACTGCTACACTGGCAGCTGAATTTCAGTAAGAGTTTTAGTGAGGGCCAATCACGTCTGAACCATAGCAAATAGAGCTGCGTGACTTTGCAATAGGTTGTCACACAAGCACATTGTCAGCTCAGAATCCAAGCCTTGAGTAGCAAAGTAGCCCGATGTCTGCTACATAAAGAAGCCAATAGCTACTAAGTGCCTCTCCAGTCAACTACAAAGACTCTTTTCCCTCTAGCTTTCAGTATTAAAACATTTTTATAAAAGCAATAATCTTTGTCCTTCACCCCTTCAGCTCTAACAGTGCCATCCTCCAAGCTGGACAAACTTAGACCTGCCTCAGGGTCTTTGTACTTTCTGTTCCCTCTGCCTAGAATGCCACTTTGGCAGATATTCTCAGGGGCAGGGCCCTCACGTTCTTTAGGTCTTTTTTTTTTCACATCACTGTCTTTGAGATGCCTTCCTTACCAACCCTAGTCCATCTTCTCCTTTTCCCTTATCCTGTGTAGATTGTTATAATAATGAATCGTGCCTCCCAGGACCCAAACTCTTGTGCAGAGGGGCACTATGGCTTCTTTTATCAATAGAATATACGTCTGTGCTGACCTTACAACTTGCTTCAAGAAATAGAATGCGACAGAGATGATGTACAGACTTGAGAGGAACACTGTCCAAGTTGTTATCCTTAGCCGCAGGTGACCATTTAGATTTTAATTTAAATCACAATTAGATAGAATTTAAAATTAAGTTTCTGAGTTGTGCTAGCCGCACATCAAGTATCAAGTAACTACATGTAATCATGGTACCCTGTGGGATAGGATCGTTTTGGAACCTTTCTATGATTGTGGAGAGTTGTGTGGAACAGAGCTGTTCCTGTGACTTAATGAGACCCAGTGGGAACAGTAACCCTCTGCTTTGAGGAAACCCAGTCCAGCCTGCTGGTCAAGTAGAGACTATGTCCCTAAAGGGAAACCAGTGGCTCCAGTCAGTAACAGCGATGATTTCAGCCATGTGGATGAGGCCGTCTTTCCAGACTTGTAAGTTATCCTCCAACCCCATTCAAGCTGCAGCCCCAGGAATATCCCAGGTGGCACCAACAGAAGAACTGATCAAATTGCCGACCCACCGAATCATGAAAGACCAATGGTTTTGAGCTATTACATTTTAGATATGTTTGATACACGCTAGTGATACACATGTTCTGATGAGTGGCTTTAGTTTTGAAACAGTGCCCTCTGGAATTATTTCATGAGTTACGGTATGGGAAAAGGGGAGAAACCCAGAACACCCACACTGTGAGATTAGTTTCATGTTTATCTAGGGAGAGAAAAGAATATTTGCTAGTAACAAAGTAAATACCAAAACTGGACTGAAATAATTCAGCTAGGTGATAGATAATAGAAGAAAACTACATCAAAACAGTATTACAAGTAGTTTGCAAGGTTGATAGTTCAAATAATCCAGAACTAACCGGAGTCCATTAATTATTTTAATTGATGGTGAACAGGTTTGGTTTGCTTTCTATATTTTGCAATGCTGTACTTTGGAATTGTACATAGTTGTATTTAATTCTGAAAGCATTCCTTCCTTTATTTGTTTTTCCCAAGCATGCATGCATGAAGTGCTTTCTGTATTTATCTGTGCAGGCACTGTAGAGGATTTCACATGATTGAGACCTGAGCCTTACCCTGCGAACTCATAGCTCGGTGGAGGGTGTGGCCACAGTATATCAGGACGAGCTGTCTTGGGGAGGCCGGAAGCTGAGCAGGAACAGACATCTTATTACTGAATATCTTCCACATGGGAGATGCATATTACTTCGTAAATGTGTGGGGATAAAAATTTGAAAAGCAAAAGATTACCTGGAGGATTTCAAGGATTGTTTTTTCCCCTGGAATAGAAAAACAGCATTATTTTTTACTTAAGAAACAGCCTTAAAAGGCTGGGCAGGTTGGCAAACACCTGTAATCCCAGCACTCTGAGAAGTTGAGAGAGGAAGATTGCAAGTTTGAGTTCAACCTGGGCAAAGTAGTGACTTAATGAGACCCTGTCTCAAATTTATAAAAGGGGCTTGGGATGTAGCTTAGTGTGAGGGGCTGGGTTCAATCATCAGTACTGCCAAAAAAAGAAAAAGGAATAACTTCATCGAGATATTATTCACTTTAGAATTCATCCCTCTAAAGTATACATGTCAGTGGCTTTCAGTGTGTTTATAGACTTGTGACCATCATCATTATGTAGTTTAAACATTTTCATTACCCCCAAACGAATGCCCATATCCATGAGCAGTCCTTCTCCATTTCCCAAACCCCCAACCCTACGTGACCACTATCATCTTTTTCTCAGTAGATACGCCTGTTTTGGACATTCCACAGTCATGGAATCCCATACCGTTGGCTTTTGTGTGTGGCTTCTTTCACTGAGCATGTTCTTACGATTCGTCTGTGTTGTAGCATGTATCAGTATTCCATTCACTTTCATTGCTTAATGAGATTCCATTTTGTACGTAGATCACATTTTGTTTATCCATTTACCAGTTGATGGACATTTGGGTTTTGCCTGCATTTTGGCTATTACATATAATGCTATTAAGTTCATGTACATGTTTTTATGTGGATAGATGTTTTCAGTTATCTTCTGTATATACCTAGGGATGGATTTGCTAGGTCGTAGAGGAACTCTGTGTTTAGCATTTTGAGGAACTGCCAAATTACTTTCTAATTGGCCTCACCATTTAATATTAACACTGACAATGCATGAGGGTCCCAGTTTCTCCACATCCTTCCCACTGCTTGTTATTGTCTGGAAATAGAACTGTTTTTGATGAAAATATAAAGTAATTAAAATAGAAAAATTCCAATTAGATTGTTATACTCATTAAAGATAGCCCCTATGCAAGTCACGTGATATTAGAGTTTAAAAATGAATGCCACTTTGTAGCTTTGTATACAAAACACCTCACTGGAGTCTAATTACTTTATCATTAATGTTCACCAGGTGGTTGGGAAATGCAGTCTTTCTTTTATGTCTAATTGAGAGGCAAAGGGCGGTGAATTATGTGTGTAATGCTGTTGAAAGATAAATTCATTTTTGACATGCAATTAAATATAATTGAAATAAGACAAATTGAACAACAAAATTAAATTTGTGAGGCTGAATATGAACAGATATGATTAGATGTGTGCTGTTTTCTCGGATATTGGGTGGTGAGTTGACATTAGGGCCAGGGCCCCGGCCTTTCTATCGACTTGGTGTGGTCTGGACCTGCCCTGCTTGCCCCCGTGCCTCCCTGCCTTGCCATATTGGGAGTTCAGGAGACACTCCCCAGCAAGCGGCTGTTCAGAGAGGATTGTTTTATGAAGTGCTGGAGTTTAGTGTGGTCAGGAAGAAAAATAGTCCTGTGGGGCTTTCTCAGAGTCAGACTTGTTTCTTATGAATCCAGGGGACCTAGAAGTGTTATTATAAAAACAGAACTGTAATTCCAAAGGCCACCCCCAACCTAATGGTCCAGCTCCTCTGTGGCTTCCCATCACCCATTATGGGCCAAGTGTCTGACACAGAGGCTGAACCGTGGCTTTCTGACCTGTCTTCTGCCTGCATCATCAGCCTCAGCTGCTGGCGCTGTAAGGTGACAAATCCCCCAGTGTGGACTCTGGGATTTCCCCTCTTTGCCTGTGAATGTTGTCTTGTTTCCTCTGGTGGGAGAACCCTCTTGTCTCTGTAAGACTCAATTTAGGCCCCACCTCCACGAGGAAGCATTTCAGAGCCCTGCAAAGGCTTTGCTGGTCCCAGACATAGCGTTGAACTGGATGCTTTGTTTACTGCAATGAAAAGACTAGAAAAAGTCCCTGGAGCTTGGCTCTGAGAAAGACAGAGAATAAACAATCAAGACAACAACTGGATACCTACCTTGCTGAGTGCAGGTGATAGGCCTGGAAAATACAGAGATAGTTAAGCAGAATAATGGAATGGAGAATGTCAGGGTGAGGATGGGCAAATGCTACCTTGACCAGGGCGAGAGGGTGGGGCTCATTCAGAAGGCCTTCATGGGGGAAAGGGAGGCTGTGGTGGGAATATCTGGGGACAGAAGGGAATTGCCTTGTGAGAGCATCTGCATTAAACTGATAGAATTCCAGCATAAGGGGAATGACAATTTAGTTTTCCAAATATCCTTCCTGTATACAAATGTGTATTTCCATTTGGATTTTTGAAATTCTAAAAACCACCGCAGGACAAATCTCTTTTCCCCTCTTCCCTCCCACATCCTCCTCCAATGCATACTTTGTGGACTATTAGAACCCAGAACTTCCAGTCAGGAATACTGTGCCACCGAGGTTCTGTGGGCCACAGTATCTCCTGGGCTCGCCCTGTGAAATATGTGCTCCCTGAGCATTTCCTGCTTCCAGAGGACCAACACTGTATCTGCTCTTCCTTCTCCAATTTACATTCCTTTATGTTTCATTGCCTCCCAGTTTTCAGTTTCCTTCCATGTCATTAGCTGTGAGTGTTTTCTGGTTTCTCTTCTGTGCAAAGTGCTGTTTGTGGATTCTTCCCCCTGTTGGATAAGTCAGAGTGAAGAGGTGTTGTTCTAATGCTGCTGCCTTCTCTTCAGCTGCTTGCATTTAAGTGGGTGAATTCCTCGTACTTCCCTTCCCAGAAAAGAATTCTAGCACAATGCCACATATCATTTTAGGAGTCTTTATTGCTCCACACTAACTGGTTAGATTTGGGTTTACCCTTGACCATTAAAATAAGAAAATAATAACTTTGCTGTAATACCCCTTGTTTTTCACAGCTCCTTTTTTTTAAGCAACCTGATTTTTTCAGTATCATTACTTTATATTTCCAGGTGTCTTGGAAGTGAATACTAGAGGTGTTTTGATTCCTCTAGTGCCTCTTCCTCTAACAATACAACGATCATAGTTAAAATAATTGTCTCAAGACCTGTAAATGTGGGCCGGTGAGACGGCTCAGCGGCGTATGCGCCTGCCTGGCAAGCGCGAGAGCCCGAGTTCGACTCCTGGAACCCACATACGAAAAAGGGGCTGGTGATATCGCTCAGCGGCACGGGTGCCTGTTGGCGCGCGAGGTCCTGAGGTCGACCCCCCAGTACCCACAAAAAAAAAAGACCTGTAAATGTATATATATATATTTCTGGGTTTAAAATGTAACTTTTCCAGTTGTCTTATGTCTCTTCAATTTCAATATATCAGAAATTTTATTTTTAGTTTTTATTTTTGCATTGCTAAGGATCGAATCCAAGGCATCATATATACCCAGCACCATATATCAGAAACTTTAAATTTCAGCGGCGGAGTGTCACACCTAGAACTTCACAAGGTGTGTTTCTTAAATAGGAGCTAGTAGAGGTGTAGTCCCTTTCCTCTCCCAACGTAGTCATACAATGCTCACTGATATAATTAATTGATCTAGAGATTTTGTTGAGTTGTGGTAGCTTCCAAGTCAACCTTTGGTTTTAGACATGCTAGAAAGGACATACTCACCGTGTCTAGGGACTTTAGAGAAAGTTTATTTCATTCTATACGGTATCCTATATCACTTGGGTTGTGGATGATTTGGTTCGCTTTTATTCTCTTGAATTTTTTTTGTCAAGGCAATAATTGCACATAGTTTAAAAGTCAAATACTGTAATATTTACAATGCTTACCACGTAAAATAGCATCCTGTCATTCCCCTCTCACTACTCCTTGCTAGCATATCTCACCCCTCTTCACCTGTTTCTTTCAACTTCACACTAGTGTTTTTCTGATTATTCTGATATTTCTAGATTCTTTTATTTTACTGATTGTGGAAGATAAGGATTTAGCCTGCAAATAGCCTGGCATCCTAACGTAGTTAGGTCAAATACTATTAAAAATTAGTCATGTTCAGAAGGAAAGATTACACTGAATCCAGAAGACTGGAGTGCAGTGTTTTATAAAATTACAGATTAAACAGTTTGTCTAGTGGATTTCCAAGGAAATACACTAAAAACAAAATATTAGAACCTGAGATGTGGATATGTATAATATTAAGAAAATAACAATATCAAAAACAATTTTGATTTAGCTACAGTGTTAAAATAACACAGAGAAAATCTTCATTTACTCATATCTAGCAGTAGTTCCTGAAAATATTTTATTTTCAAACCCTAGTCGATTGGTGTCTTAATCACCAAATGTTTTATAGGAAGCAGAGGTGAAAGGTTAGCCCTACTTAAATGAATAAATGTACTAAAGACAAACTGTTCTGAGAACCATAGATTTGTATGAAAAAACTCAAGGGAAAGATAGTAATTGCCTCAGCAGGAGAGATGGAACATATTTTAAGATAATTGGAGACTTTCTTTTATGTGTTCTCTTTGGGTTAGTTTTGATTTCATGTACTTTAATTTCTCTTAATTTTTTTCTTAATGTATTCCAAAGAGTGTAAAACACTTCTGAGGATCTCATTTCTTCTTGTGAAATTACCTTCTTCAGTACCACTGCATGCTATTTTTTTGTCAGTCTTACAAGAAAAAAGTATCTTAGAACAAACTGTTGTGTTTGAGCAATGTGACAGTAGTGGGAACTCTAAAAGTACATTTTGTTTAAGTGCAAATGCACTGTAGCAGTTCCCTTAGGTGAATATTTTAAAGTTTGTTTCCTTCTTTCTTTCCTTGCTTCCTTTTCTCTTCTTTAATTTTTTTTTTTGTGTGTGTGGGTACCGGGGGTCGACCTCAGGACCTCGCGCGCCAGCAGGCACCAGTGCCGCTGAGTGATATTACCGGCCCTTTTTTCATATGTGGGTTCCAAGAGTCGAACTCAGGCTATTGCGCTTGCTGGTCAGGCGCTCACTCTGCTGAGCCATCTCACTGGCCCTCTTTCTTTAATGTTTAATTTCTACAGGAACCACCTTTTTTCTTTTATTCATATTTTTCATCATTCTTACCTGAATAATCTACATTTTCACTTACAACTTAGCTTAAGTGCTGGTTATTAATCATTCCTTTGACAGGAATGGTCAGAGGAGGTCTAACTGAAGATATTCCTTTATTTACTGAACACGAGGTTAAATTCAACTTTTGCTTCTTTTTGCAAAGGCACTGAGACGTGAGTTAAAGGAGAAAGAATATTCTGTCCTGAATGCTGTAGACCAAGCTCGAGTTTTCCTGGCTGATCAGCCAATTGAGGCCCCTGAAGAACCACGAAGAAACCTACAATCAAAGACAGGTGAGACTGGTTTCTTTAATACATCATAAAAAACACACGTTAGGAGACCAAAACCCAACTAGGACATTTCCTTATGCCATTCAAAATCTAATACTTAAGACTTTTCTTCTAAGTATTTCATCAAGTATGTCATTATTCAACAAATATCCAGATCCTTAAAATCAGGAAATAAAATTGTGGTATACTTCAGTGTCATTATTTAAAAAGGAAATTAACTGCAGAAAAAAATGAATTTGTGTAAAAAGCATACTGTAACTACAAGAATAAGTTTTTTTAAGAAATAAAAATGTGGGGCCGGTGAGATGGCTCAGCGGCGTAAGCGCCTGCCTTGCAAGCGCGAGGGCCCGAGTTCGACTCCCGGAACCCACATACGAAAAAGGGGCCGGTGATATCGCTCAGTGGCACGGGTGCCTGTTGGCGCGCGAGGTCCTGAGGTCGTCCCCCTGGTACCCACAAAAAAAAAAAAAAAAAAAGAAATAAAAATGTGTATTTCTCCATTATATAAAAATGTGTATATATACATTAAGACAAGTTAGTTAATAAACAGTTGCAAGTAAAACAAGTTATTAATATGCAAAAGTAAATATATAAATATTTCAATATTTATAGAGTAAGGTTTTTTAAACTTCTGTTTACAAAGACAGTAAAACACTCTTTTTACAAGTAGATAAGACCATTTAACTTAAAAATAACCTGTGGTACTTAGGTATCTTTGCTTAAAATTGAATCAGGAGCCATCGCAGTAGCAAATGCTAATCTGTCATATTGTAAATTCAATAGACAGTTTGTAATAAGTTTTGGAGCCAATATATATCTCTATTATGAATTTTTTCACTGTTGACAATGAAAGCATTCTGATGTATTTGAGGAAATAAGCGTGCAATTCAAAACATTTTTTCCATCCTTATCGTTACACAGTAAAAGCCTTCTTGAAAGAGTGCCCCATTCTGTGTCCAGCAGTGCAAAACTCAAGGACCTACCACTTGTAAGGGCAGCAGAGCTGGGCAACGCTCGCACAACTGTGCTAGCACTTCCCAGACACTTGGAAGGTAGCCTCTGTGCTGTGAGCTTCCTCCTGGAAGGAATTTCAGTCCAATAAATTTCCCATCAAGTTCCTAATTTGCTGGAGCCTTTGAACCTAGTTTTATGTGCTGTACATATATAGCACATACATGCACACACAGCACACGTAGGTCTTTTCTCACATCACATTTATTTCCTGCTAATGGTATCACTGTGACTCCAGGCATCCTGCTGGGAGTTTAAGTCATTGTCAAGTCTCCCATTTTCATCAAACCTCGTGGTCTACAATTCACTCAAAACTGTTATATATATCTTGGAAGAATTATTCCTTCTCGGTATAGTTGGCCCTTCTTTTCTTTGGTTTCTGTATATCTGGATTCCAGTGACTATGGACTGAGATGATTTGGGGGAAAAAAATGTTCATCTGTACAGAACATGTACAAACCTTTTTTTGTTGTCATTATTCGTGGTACAATACAGTATAATAACTATTTACTTAGGATTTGCATTGAATTATGTGTTATAAGTAATCTAGAGATTATTTAAAATATATACGAGACTATATGTAGGTTATGTGCAAATACAAAGCCATTTATATAAGGGACTTGAGCATCTACCATTTTGGGGGATCTGTGGGGTGCCCTAGAACCAATTCCCTACAAATAAGAAGGGATAATTGTACTCTGTTATATGTGTAAGATTTAGGCCTGTATACATACATAAAAGCACACAACATACATGTGTATGTGCACCACACTGTACTATTATTTCCAGACTCAGCCTTTTGTCTAGAGTTTTGGAATAGTTTTAGCCAGAATCACTTGCTGGTTTTTGTAGCACTTTTCACACTACAGGTTTCTGTCCCTGTGTGTAATGCATATTTGCCCATCTATTCTCTCTCTCTACTTTAGCCTGTTCCTGATGATGAGTGAATCTCGCCATAAAATCACAGTCATGTTTCTCTCCTGATTACGTTTTCGTCGACTTTCCAGCACATGTTGAAAAATAATTCTTGGCACTAGCACAGTTAAACATCTTTGTAATCATAGCCCTCCTGGGTTTTCAAACCTATTTTTTCCTACCATTTTCATGATTCTGTAATCAATATATGCTACCTACTTCCTTGGATGATTTTGGATCTGCCTGCTCATAGCTGTGCTCCTTTCCTTTCCTTTCCTTTCCTTTCCTTTCCCTTTTTTTCTTCCTTCCTCCTTTCTTTCTTTCTTTCTTTCTTTCTTTCTTTCTTTCTTTCTTTCTTTCTTTCTTTCTTTCTTTTTTCCTTTCTTTCTTTCTTTCTTTCTTTCTTTCTTTTTCTTTCTTTCTTTCTTTTTTTCTTTCTTTCTTTCTTTCTTTCTTTCTTTCTTTCTTTCTTTCTTTCTTTCTATCTATCTATCTTTCAAGGGAACATTTTAAAGACTACTTATATCTTTAACATGGAACATTAGAATGGGTAAGATCTTTACAGATGAACTAGCCCAGATGTGCTCATTTTATAGGTAAGAAACTTGAGGTCCACTCAACAGACATTACCTAATAAATTCCCAACAAAAGCTACTTTTATTTCTGTTGATTTGTTTAAAGATGTTAAAAGTCTCTTATTTGCCCTGAATTGAGGAATCTAGTTTTAACAATGTTGTGCCCTATATAATGCCTTGTAAATATCTGATACATGATAAATATTTGTTGAAGAAAACATGATTACTTGTATAAGTGCATGGTAAAAAAGGTTGTTTTATTTACTATTCTGACTTTACATACGATGTACCACAGGAATATTTTTGAACTAAACAATCATGATTTCTCATCACCATTACCATGAGATTTAAAAACAAAGAAAATGAACCCAAATTATACAGTGCTCTTTGGAAGGGACAAACTCAAGAGCACTTGCTTTTCCTCCTACCCTTGAGCCTATAAAGTGTAGCTGTGCATTGGAGAAGGTGATGTGCTGAGCAGTAGGGAGGGTAATGGATTATTGACTTTTAAAGTGCAGCAAAACCAAACCCCAGTTATTCTAGAATAAGTGGCAAACATTATGGAGTCCTGTATCTATCAACTAACTCCCAACATAGTTTTTAAACTATAAGAACTGCTTAGTATACCAATTTACAATACTTGAAACATTACTGTTTTAAAATACCAAAGACATTATACCGATTTACACCAATAAAGGGTCCAATTTCAAAAAAAAAGTAAAACTCCCACCCTTCTTGCTGCCTGCGTCTAATTTCCCAGCAGTCTTTGCACCTTGCTCTAGCTTCTCCACTGTTCAGACAAGAAGCTTTGGGCACCCATTGGCTCCTTTGTTCTTTTATCACTCCATCCATTTCATCGGCAAACCCTATCATTACATCATTCAAAATATATCAGAACCTGATCCTTTACCGTCACTTGCACCACTAGCGCCTTGTCTAAGCCACCATCACCTGTCACTTGGATGACTATGGTTTCCTTCTGCTCATCTTCCTGCTCTGCCCTGGTCCCTTAGAAGGAGCATTTGAAAATCCAAGTCATAGTTCATCCTCACTGTGCCACAAGCCTGAGGGCTCCTCTTCTGATTCAGACACGTCTGACCTCTCAGAACGGCTGACGGGCCGAGGGCTGATGGCTGACCTGGTCTCCTGTTGCTGCCCTAATTCTTTCTCCTGCCACAATGGCCATCTTGCTGTTCCTTGGACAGCCCAGCTGTCCTCACATCTATAAACCTTTGCCCTTTCTCCCCTCTGCCTGGATGGCTGCACCTCCCAGATGCCTGCGTGTGTGGCGCCCTCCTCCCCCAGGTCTTCATCTAAATGCCATGTCTTTGATTAGGTCTTCCCCAGCATTCTCATCTTACCTCGGGTAAAATCTTTCCAGATTTCACCTTTTTTTCATATTATTTGTTGCCCTCACATCCCAGTCTGGGGAATGTAAGCTTTATGAAGACCAAGATTCATTTTTTTTCTCTGCTGTAGTTTGTAATATCTAGAGTACTTTCTGACACACAGTGGGGCCTATTTACTGAACGGACGTATTTGTCATCTGAGCATTGTCAGGAATGAATAAAGAAGTGTAAGACACATCTGTGATGGGTTCAATTTAGTTGGAGATCAAAACTAGGAGAAGGGGGCGAGAAAGCAAACAGTGAAACCTGCATAGTCAGGTGCTTGGCTGTGTATCCCAAGAGAGAAGGACTTCAAGCGTCAGAGTAGAGAGAGTCACAGGGGCGTGGGAGGGCCCTGTCCCCGGCATGGCCATCCTTCTTCCCCAAAGCATCCTCAGCAGAGAGCTCAGCCAGGGCGGTGGGCAGCTCTGTGTAGGAGATGAGCAGCCCAGCCTGGTGGTGAAAGGCCTTTGCCTGAATAGAAAATGCAGACAGGAGCACGCGCGCGTGTGTGTGTGTGTGTGTGTGTGTGGTGTCATTCAAGTGGCTGAGGACCAAGAAAGTCGGTTCGAACATTTCTACAAGAAAGAGGATGCTAGTACAGTTTTGTTTTTTTAAACTTGGATGAAAAATTAGAAGTTCCCTTAAATTATCTTACTCAATTTAAAGTCTTTTTCCATCTGTTTTTCTTGACTTCTTGCTTCCCCAGGACTTTACAGAGAAAGTCAGTAGAATGAAATGTCGTCATCTCACCAAGGCTTCCCTTTGCTGTAGATTCTCCTTAGTGGTTGGTATTTGAAAGGTTAAAAAGATAATCACCTTTTGAGGTCTTAGTTTGCTATGACATTCAGGATATTTCTAAGCATCAGCTTTCAATACTACATCTGGGAGACAAAAGAAGGAAAGTTTTGTCAATTTAACTTTATGTATTCTTTTGTTTTACTATTAGCAATTTTCATGCTCTCCTTTCTTGATATTATTTCTGTAATGCTGGCTGATTTTACCTGCTGTTAAAAGTAAATGGAAGAAAATTACCCATAATGGCTTTTACACTTTTGTTGTTTACCATGACTTACGTACAGCTGCTTTCAGAAATAGAGAACATTTGAACATTAGTTATCCTGTCTGACGCTGAAGTACTCAATGTTGGAGACATTAGTGCTGGAAGAAATCTTATTATGGTTTTTTTTTCCTCAGTTCTATTTAATAAGCACTTTTTGAATATGTTATGTGTACCATGCCCTAGGGTACCAAGATGGATCCATCTCTTTACTTTTAATTCCAGAGAATACTTTTCTCTGTCATTTTTCTCTTTAATGCCTCGTTCTCTTCCTAGCTCCTTTTTTTCATTTTTTCTATGAGCATTTTTTTTAGAGTTGTATTTTTTTATATTTAAAAACCAATACTAATATTAACACTGTCCATTAGGCCGTTTCCATCTTTTGCTGGGTGTCTTTCATTACTTTCATAATTGCTCTCTCTCCCTGAATGTAGACACTGGAAAGATACAGCTGAAGCACAACATGCGTTTAAAAGCTACCAGTAGCCACCAGAGCAGGATCCAGGCTCCTTCCCCTGGCATAGATGCTGCCTAGTGAGGTGGCCTCAGCTTTTCTGTCTGGCCCATGCCATGCCTCTCTGGGCTCCATATTTGTTGTCTCCACCAAACATCCCCTGGTGTTCTTTTGTAATTCTCTGCCTTGCCTTTATCCTGTTGCCCATCCTGGCTTTTCTGCCTGTAGGTTCTTCTTACCTTGTTTCCATCTCTCCCTTCCCAACTCAACTCAGGCTTTGTATATTCTCGGGCATGTTCCCTCTCTGAACTCTTTTCCATGATTCCCTGGAACGTGTTATTTCTCTCTCTGTTTCTCTTTTTCTGTCTGTCTCTCTCTCTGTGTCTCTGTCTGTCTCTCTCTGTCTCTGTGTCTCTGTCTCTGTGCGTGTGTGTGCGCGCGCCTTACCAGTATCCGTATCAGAAGCTCAGCTCTTTCTAGTTCCTTAGTCACCATTCCTGTTTATTGAGGATCTGAGGGTGAAAAATGATCGGAGCAGCCAAGATAATAGACGTGATCTGGAAAACACAGCGCAGACGCTCCTCTTGGCTCACGGGCAGGCCACTCAGGTGCTGTCCACGCTGTGTGAAGTCACACTTCAGACAGGGTTGTAACTCGTTGGAGTTAATGCCCGGTGAATTAGGAGTAGTTAGCAAAATGGGAAACGAAGAGGTAGACGGGAGAAATGACTCTGCCAGTCCGATAGAAAGGAGGAGAAAGGCTACTACAGAGGAGATACGTGAGCAAGTCAGTGTAGTCTTCGGGGCTTTTTACAATACAGGAAAAACAAACTCAGAATTATGGTTTGTTTATTTTTTGAAGGCAGATTATAAATTGCTTAAGAGAAGGTATAGAAATTTATAAGGCATTTTAATAAATTTCTTTCCAAAACCATAACCTTAAGAAAATAGGGCTAAGTGGGTGATATATATCTGTTTGGAAAAACGGAGCTATCAGAGTAATTCATTCTGCTTATAAATGATTATTAAGTAAATGTGATTTTTAACTGAACTAAAATTGCATGAATAATTATAGAAATTTTACCAAGTTTACAACTTTGTCAGTAGTTCCTTTATCTTTTTTAGCAATATGGAAATAGTTTCACTTAATTGATATCATGTCACTAAGTAATTTTCCCTTGTAATGCAGTTGAATTGTTTTATTTGATTATAATTACTCAGTCTGCTTTTAAAAAAAAAGTACTACAATGGAACAACAAATCTCTCATGATTTTATTGTTCTTTCTACTTTTTAAACCACTTTCAGATTCATTCTCTGAACTATCTCAATAAGTTAGAGAGATCATAAGTTATGATTTAAAAAAACACCAACACATAGGACAAGAAAATAGTGCAGTGCTGCCCAAGGTCGTCCAGCTGTGCAAGGACAGATGCAGCAACAGAGGACGAAGCCTGTGCCCGGATTTCTGACTGGCTTTCAGCTCATCGCTTTAATTTCTCTCTCTGCTCCTGGATGAGCTATGTGGCCATGACCTCCTTGCTCCTTCTTGACTCTCAGTGTCTAGAGTCGCTTCACCTTACAGGTATAACCCTTGGTTTCTCGCCTTGCGCTGCTCATCTCCTTGCTGTTATCAGCCCCAGATCTGAATTCCTGTGAAAACCACTGAGCTTGTAACGAAGCTGTGTGAGACACTGTGAGACTCACAGCCACGGGTGGCCTCAGACACTCCTACGCCCCAACCTCTGGAGGTGGGCAGGAGTCACGTGCCTTCTCCCACTCTTGCCTGCAGTTCCATTCAGGTGGAAGGTCGCGTCTGCCCAGGGTACTTAGGCTTCTGTCTTCATCCCTTGCTCCTGCCACACAAGCCCCCCCACCCACGCCCAGTGCACATATTTTATGATTTGAGCTTATGGTATCAGTCACTAACTAAAACTGTTATTGACTTTATGGAATAATCTACCTCCAAAAGCATGTTTAAATGTATTCATTATGTGTGTGTATATATGAGGTGTGATAAAAAAATGCAGTGAATGTTTACATTTTAAAAAATTATTACAGTAACTTTGCCATTAATTCCCCCTCAAAATCCTCCTCCTCACTTTGAACACCTTTATCCCATCGTGCTTGCCACGTTCTGAAGCAGTTCTGGAAGTCCCATCCTTAAGTTTTTTTAATTGTGTGTTGTGGCTGCCTGGGTGTTGTGAATCCATTCAAAATGTTTGCCTTTTGTGGTCATTTGGACTTTGGGGAAGAACCAGATGGTGCCTCACCTGGTGAATAAGGTGGAGAGGACACATGGGAATTTTTTATGAGCCTTCTTTTCTCTTGGATAGTGCTGGGCAATAGCATTCACTGATGTTTGGAGAAAAGAAGGAAGGGAAAAGGAAAAATAAATATATACATATATACATATATATATATATATATATATATATATACACACACACAAGATAGTTAGGATAGTTATACTACTAATTGCTGTTCATTCATTGAAAAAAAAGGTTTATGCCTATATTGTTTGATCAGTTTTTCATGCCTGTATCTTGTAATACAAGCAAATACTTTTAAGATAACAATACGTGATATACGAACCATTGTCGCTCTCCTGTCATTCTTGTTTTGAAATTTTGTTCCATTGTTTTTATTGTTTTTTCCCTCTAAAATAAAAAAAAAAAAACCTCATGAAAGAGGACTTCCAGAATTGCTTTATTTTTTTTTTTTTTTTTTTTTTTTTGGTGGGTACCGGGGGGACGACCTCAGGACCTCGCGCGCCAGGAGGCGCCCGTGCCACTGAGCGATATCACCGGCCCCTTTTTCGTATGTGGGATCCGGGAGTCGAACTCGGGCCCTCGCGCTTGCAAGGCAGGCGCTTACGCCGCTGAGCCATCTCACCGGCCCTCTTTATTTTTTTTTAATTTTTTTATTTTTTGTGGGTACCGGGGGGTCGACCTCAGGACCTCGCACGCCAACAGGCAACCGTGCCGCTGAGCGATATCACCGGCCCCTTTTTCGTATGTGGGATCCGGGAGTCGAACTCGGGCCCTCGCGCTTGCAAGGCAGGCGCTTACGCCGCTGAGCCATCTCACCGGCCCCAGAATTGCTTTAGAAAATGACAAGAATGATGGGATGGGTGTGTTTGAAGTGAGGGAGAATATTTTGAAGGGGATTAATGGCAGTGTGTCTTTCACTGTAATACATTTTTAAAAACTTAAAGCATTCACCATATATTTAGATCATACCTTGTGTATAATAGACTCTAGACATTGAAAGTCAAGAAGGACCAAAGAGGTCAGTGGCTAAATGGTGTGTGTGTGTGTGTGTGTATATATACACATATATATATAATGTCATATATATATGACATTAATTCATTTATATATATATATAAAACTGCATACATCACTGGCAGTGCCACCCAGTGTGTGTATATATATGAAAAACTTACATGAGGAAAAGTTCTTCTGCTTTTGATTTTTTAAAAGAGTAATAAAAAAAAAAATGGGACTGGAAGTGTAGCTCCTTAGTGGCAGAGTGCTGCCTTTGCATGCGCAAGGTTCTGGGTTCTGTCCCTAGTACCACCCAAAACTAAAATTGGATTATTTTGTTCATTAGTTTTCCTATGCTACAACAACTGTTATTTTTATTAGGGTTTTCTGAACATCATTTCTGCTTCCATCTGGTAAAGTCTGTTTCGCATAATTGAAATATTTCATTAATAGTCATAGTAAAAAAATGAGTCTTAATTAATTTAGTGTTCATACATATATAGCTGTATATATGTGTATGTACATACACAACTTTAAATGGTATGTTAATATTAATAGTTAATAAACACCTTTTCAGATAAAAATATAGGATTTATGCTTTTCTCTTTGATCTTTTTCTAGCTATCTATATTAGTAATATTTAATATTTTAATTCAGGCTATGCTGTTTTCTTTTATTAAATGTTTCATAGCTTAGAGAGCCAAGTTTTGGGAGTATTTCTCTCTTACATGAAATTGCATATATTTTATGATGTAACAAAGAAGTAATGGACGACATTTTTCAGTTACTCTGTCAGTCCATTTTATGACAGTATTAGCAAATGTGCAAATAAAATTTCATGATCATTATGAGTGAAGATGTAAAATTATCATGTAGTTTAACAGAAGTTATTTTTATGCTAATTCTCAGTGTGACTTAAGGTTACATTATTTCCTTATATCTAATAAAACGAGGCCAGATGATGCATTACCTCACGAAAGTAATTAGGCTGGTAAAACTTACAGGTGTTCTCCCCCAGGGTTCCCTCCCACCCCTCATAACAGCTCTATCAGTTAGAACCATTCATAGCAAATAACAAAGCTCACGCGTCCACACACATGGGGGAATGAATTGGTTCCATAACCAAGCCACCTTTAGAGGAGGGACACAGCTGGCTACAGGGCTGGAGTGCCACTCGGAAGCCTTTCCTTCATCTCTCTCTCTGCCTCTCTCTACAAGTTTGATTTTCTTAGGTTTCATCTGATTTTATCTCACAACCTCATGCCAGGAAGGGATAGAGAGCCTTTCTCTAGGATTGTTTTGGTTTGAGGAACAGAACCCGGGCCTTCTGGGATTGGAAGACCCCTTTATCCATATCAAATGGAGGAACAATTAATTCACATAGATGAAGGAGTAAGTGAGAAATGTTAGTATATAAATGTCCACAACAAACCAACATTTATTTATCAGAGGTGACAGTGTTCCAAATACTGTGCCAAGTATCTCCCATACCTTATTTTGCATAATACTCCTAACTGAGATATGAGTACTGTTACCGTTTGACCGATGAAGAAACAGAGGAGAGTGTGAGAGGTTTAGAAGCCTGCTGCCCCGTGTGGGAGGGCTGAAATATGAATCAAGGCTTGTGTCACTAAACTTGATGCTGTCACCACCATAGTGTCCTACTTTAACTACTGTAGCTGTCATCCATATTTCTAGATAGTCAATAGAAGTGACGTTTTATTTTCTACATTCTTTTACATGAAAGAAATCCACATGATAAATAAACTTGTTCTCTATTTCTCCCTTTGCTGCTGTGTTTTCGGTACTGAAATGCCACATTGCTTAGTAGAATCACACTCCAGCTCACTCACCTCCTACCACTGAGGGAGGCGTCCAAGCAATATTAGACTGTCTCTTTTTAGTTTCCACAGAAAAACTTAAAGTACACATAATTGCTTTCAGGCATGCAGACCACGGCCATAATTTAATTAGCTTCTCAAGTCTAAATTACATTAGTAAAGTTGTAATGCATGAAAAAGCACAGAAAAATATGTGACTTTCTCTTCCCATGTTCTTAACTACAGAGTAATATTGTGGTCCTTTCCAAATTAATGGTTTGTAATATCTATTGGATATAGTGAATCCAGCCTCCCAACTTTTCTAAAATATGGGTCAGCTGAGTAACCCTACTGACTGGGTAAAATTCTCAAAAAATTTTTTCATGCTAATGTATACTATAGCAATGAAATCCCATTTAAATTATAAAAAAAAATCTTGATGGTGATAACAAAGGGTAGTTTGAGGGACACAGCACTTTTATGTTATTTGTACACCATCTGTTATTTTCTCTAGCCAGTGTTACAACCATTCATAAATCACCTTTGCCTTGTAAAAAGGATGGCAACAATTTATATGTTTGTATTTTATGATAATCAGCATCTGGGCAGCTACTGTCTGATTGAAACATAAAGGAGAGAAGGATACTAAACTCTTTCATTGTAGTAGTGAACTTGTTTGTTGTTGCTGCTGTTGTTATTGGTTGCTTGTTAGTAGAGAGTTGCAATCTTCCAAGAATGAATTAGAAGCTCTACCATTTTTTAGGAAGTATAATCCCTGCAAAGACATACATTCCCTTAATTTGGGCTTCTTGCATACTTAGGCAGTGCATATACATACACCTAGGTAATGGGAATACAGCAGGACGCAAAACAGATATCCTTGCCCTCCTGAGACTCACATCCCCAATTTCTCCTCCCTTTTTCCTGCCACCTCCCTGCCCATGGTGACCAGTCTGCTGCTGTCCAGCACAGTAGCTAATTTAAAAGTTAGTTATCACAAAATTGCCATAACTGTGAGGATAGTTAGAAAATTGGAAGTTGGATCTCAGGTTGCTTAGCTGGGCCTTGGTTGTCCGCTTGGAGGCTCTCGGCTGTTCCTGCTCTTTCCTCAGAGGTTCCTCTTCCTCCTGCTCTGCCCCTGCTTCTTCCCCAGCTCCACACTGGCTTAGTCACTTCGGTCCTCTTTACAGGAAGAATAAAGCCCGAACGTATTTAGACTCCAGTTCCAGCTCTACTGGCTTTCTGGTCAGAAGTGCCATCTATCTCCCTCCTCGGAGTGGGATCTGTATTCCTGTCTCCTCCTCATTTCTTTCCTTTCTCTCAATAGCTTGCATCTTGGTATTTGTGGAAGGTGTTCCCTGAATTGCTTTACTTTGGAGTTCTTGATTTTCCCTAGTATCTATATTTTGTGTCGTGTGTGTGCGTGTGTGTGCGTGCTGTGGATTGAACCCAGGGCCTTGCACATGCTGGGCTACACCCTTAGCCATGGTATTTGTAAAGGAGCTGAGAAATCACTTGGCTTCACCAATGGGTCCCTAACATCTTTATGATATTGTTATTCAAAGATTTAAGCTAAACATTAGCAGGTTGATCTACCCTGAGGAGTCTCTTGTCCTTGTCACCCTTATAATTTACTAGATGAACATAACTGGAAACATTAATCAGCCAGTGGCACTTGACGATGCACTTGTAATCTGGTTTATGATGAATTGTTATCATCAGTCATTGTGCAGAGTAGGAAATAGGTTGGGTCCCCTAAACACAGAGTGGATCGTTTCAGGGAGATGAAGTTGATGTTAATTACTTAACCAGAAAATCTGGGAAGAACAGAGTTCCCGTTATTTAATGAGAAGCATTTTGGTTATAAAATGAAAGAGAGAGAGAGAGAGACAGAGAGAGAGAGAGCAGTCCAGTCTTTTCCCTTAGATTCTTGTAAATTAATCAAGCCAGTTTTCCTTTGTGAAAATCTCCAGTGATGTCTAAATCTCCCAGAATTAGTAATAAGATGAGAAAAGGAATTTAAAGAAAGGAACCTTTGTTGAGGACGTCCTGTGTGCCTGATGTGCTGGTAGCTTTATAGGTGTTAAACTGAGATTGAAAGAGATGAGGAAAATATCCAGGATTATCTAACTCACTCATATTGGAACTGGCCTATGATCTAATCATCCCCGGCAACAAATGTCCAGCAGTGAAAAATGTAACTTGCAGTTTTTCTTGTTTGTCTTAATATTTTCTTTTTATTTTTTAGTGAAAGACAAGACTAAGATTACGAATACATGCAGAAAGCAAGTAGTACAAATAAGATGTTTGGAATTAACATTCTTAAAATGACTTTGTAAGGTCTATCTTTGCTTTCACAATAAGTAACTATAAATACTTTACACAGATATTGGAAGGAGGATGAAAAAAATAAGTGAAAAGATTTTATGAAATCTCAATAAAAACTAAAGCTAAAAATTCTGTTCAGTTCAGTAATAATATAGTGGACTCATGAATCTGTACTCTGATTACTGCAATACTCAAGATGGAAAGAAAGGAAACATAAATGAAATACAGCTTTAGAAACTAAGGGAAAAATGTCACAGTGGTGGTTATAAGTGTCAGTACCACAACTGAGAAAAAAATACAATAAAGAGTGGAAGTCTTTATTAAAAACAATACTAGAATGATCCAAATGGAATTTTATCATTGTTTCAGACTTTCATTCAAAAACACTTTAAAATTTCTTTATACAAACACACAAAAGGAGATTTTCTTTTGGTCTGCTATTAAAATTTCTTTTTTTCCAGTTTTCTTTTTCTTTGTTCTTTTTAATTTTTTCTTCAGTACCGAGGGGCATTGTACCATGCAGTTACATTCCCCAGCACTTTTAAATTTTTTATTTTGAGACAGAGCCTCCCTAAGTTGCCCAGGCTGGCTTCAAACTTGCAATCCTCCTGCCTCAGCCTTTCAAGTAGCCTAAAATTTCTTTAAGATCTACAGATACTCTGCTTTCCTTACATGATTGACTCTAGAGGTAAAATGGATTCTTGGAGTAGATGTGTTCCTAGCGTGGGAAAACAGGGACTGCACTTGAAGTGGCTGAGCGGAGCAAGCCTGGAGGCCAGCCTGGGAGTGACAGGCTATGCAGCAGCAGGCGGGTTCCCAAGTCGGTCTCCACTCCTGGGCAAGATTGTTTTTCTACCTGTATTCTGGGAAGCATATTCCAGCCTCTCTCCCGAAGGTGTAAAGGAGAGCGTGGCATAATGCCATACAGTTAATCCACACATCATAAACGTAATGGGACAGGAGAGGAACGTAAAGGATTGAGCTTTCCTCTCTTCTGATTTTCTTCTTCCTAAGTTAGTTATCTGTTCCTCCTGAAACATCTTTGCGACACAATAAAGACATTGCTATTTAAGTATCATAATATAGAAGCAAAGTAAATTTGTAGTATTTATAATTTATAATAGATGACATATAAATAAATGAACCTAAATATTAATAATAGAAATCATATATATTCCACCCTCAGAGTTTGGCCAGTTAAGTGAAGGGCTGAAAGGAGGAGACTCAAGGGCTACTGAGCAAATGCATTTGCACACACACAGGTACACACACACATGTAGCAGAAAATGCCCCCCCCCCACATTTCAGTTTATTGGTTGCTCAGGTAACAGTTCCGGTTACAGTTCCTGTTACTTTTGTTTCTTAGAAAGGGCTGGTCACTGTGATGCATAGCTGGTCACTGTGATGCGTATTATAGGAACCAATCAAAGACAGCCAAGTACTCTGCCTTTGTACTTTCCCTTGCAGACCCCATAAAAACCTCCCTCCCTGAGCCCTTCGGGCCTGATTTTCTGGGAATGATCCCGATCAGTGCCCATCGATGTAAAATAAATCTACCTCCAAATCCTGGGTGTTATTTTAGTGCTTCCGCTTGCTGTAGCAACACGCATGCACGCGCGCGCGCGCGCACACACACACACACACACACACACTCTTAGGAATGTGACATAGGAAAAGCCCTGGACCATGAATGGTCAGTCAGTTGATTTCACTTTGTCTTGCTGTTTCCTCTGCTTGTAGGATCAGTCTCATTTGCTTTTCAAGTGCACATTACATTTGCTCTCATCTCTGAGCTTCCTTCGCTCTCCGGCCTCCTGTGTTTAGTGGCACTGCCTGGGGTTGGCAGGGTGACGCTCCAGAGTGGAAATGCCCAGTGAGCTTTGGCAGAGACACCAATTTGTATTCCAGTGGGTTCCTTCCTAACTGCACGTGGAACCCCCCGGGAAGCTGCGACTTCCATCCTCAGGTCTCACCTGGACCAGCTAAATTAGTGTCGTCTGTGGTAGGGATTTGATCGTCAGCCTTAACTAGTTAACCAGTTCTCAGTGTGGCTTCTTATATGACACCAAGCTTCAGCAACGCTGGTTGAGAAAATTCTCCACTCTTGCATGTACTGGGAATTGAACCCAGGACCTTCCCACTGAGCTATATCCCCATTCCCTTTTTTATTTTTCATTTTGACACAGGGTCGTAAGTCCCTAAGTTGCCCAGGACAGAGCTTGTGGTCCTCCTGCCTCAGCCTTCCAGAGTGCTGGGATTACAGCTATGCATCAGAGCACTCAGCTAAAATATTTAGAAATTTTGAAGGAACATTAGTCCTTTCATTTTCAAATGAGAGGATTTTTTTTAAAAAGAATACAGTGAATTCCCTTTATTTCATTTTTTTCTGCCTTTTTGAAATATTAGTTTAAAATGTTTTTTTCACCCCAAATTGACACAACTTGATAGTTCCCACATTGCTGCTTCTGACATCTTCACAAATGTTCTGGAAAGTTTGGGTTTCGTTTTGTATGTTGCTCTCTCCTTGGCTAAAGTTGCTGCCATAGGATGTACTTTTATTCTGACTCAAAAGTGATTATTTGATGTTTCCTCTCTGGCAAACAGATGGGGAACTGAATGCAGAGCTTTGCTTTCCTTATGAGTAGCTGCTTGAGTGAGGATTACATAAGAAATACAAAAGGACCACACAATCAAAAGATTTTACATTCAGTGAAGACAAAAAAAAGTCACAGCCAATGCAAGATGTTTTGTCTCAGGACAAAGAAGCCTGTGTCTCTCTCTGAGAGGGGTTGTTTAATAACTGACTCAGAAACAGTTTTTACTTTATCTGAGGAAAATCATCATAATTAAGTTGTCTTCTGAAATTAGTAGTAATTTTTTTTTTTTTACAATAGTCAGTGAAACTCAAGTGCTGAAAATATATTTTTGGAAAAGCCAGAGTAACTTATTGACTAACACAGGTGTTGGTGTCAGAAAACTTGTCCCCTCCATCGCTTGTGAGGCTGCTAGAAAGGACTTCTTCATCTCTAACACAGCAATTTATATTTATATAAAAATCTAAAATATAAATAGTATATATTTGCATTTTATGGATATCTTGAAGGGATAAGAATCTAAATAAGGTTTGCCTTTCAAATGGCAGGCCTTTCTTCAGAAGGGTTTTCCTCAGGAACCTAGGAGTTCTGAGGTATGGCCCAAGTTAGGTCTTTTCTCCAACCTTCTTGGCTTCATCTCCTGATGGTTGCTTGACATTTGTTTTGTAATTCACTTACTTTCCTTTCTTAGCTGTACTGGTACGTTTCAGCCTCTCCACCAATTGTGTAGCTTTCTCTTCTTTTCCTCAATGCCATTGTCAAGGAATTCTTCAAGTCTCTCTGTAGCTTCTCAGCAAGTAAGCAACACAGTTCACAGAGCTGGGGTTATTGAAGTCCATCACAGTCTCTTAGGTTCCTGTAGATTTATTGCAGTGAAACTGCTTTTAAATCTAAATATCGATGTCTAGAACTTTCTGGAAATTTAGATTGACACTATATGTGCTCTGTCTCCTTTAATTTGGCTTTAAATAATATTCAGATAGGGCCGGTGAGATGGCTCAGTGGCGTAAGCGCCTGCCTGGCAAGCGCGAGGGCCCGAGTTTGACTCCCGGAACCCACATACGAAAAAAGGGGCTGGTGATATCGCTCAGTGGCACGGGTGCCTGCTGGCGCGCGATGTCCTGAGGTCGACCCCCCGGTACCCACACCAAAAAAAAAATAATAATATTCAGATAAAGGCAGGTGGGTAAATTTATGTTGAGGATGAAAGGTATCGTTGAGGTGTGTTTTTTCCAGTTCAGCTTATGATGAAAGTCACTTTATCCTAAACTTTGGTTCATTTTACCAGTGATTTCACAACATTTTGAAGTGAAGTTGAAATTGCTAATGTGATTGATAGTAAAAGATGAAATGTTAGGCCAGTGAGATAGCTCAGTGGCATAAGCGCCTGCCTGGCAAGCGCAAGGGCCCGAGTTCGACTCCCGGTATCCACATACAAAAAAGGGGCCGGTGATATCGCTCAGCGGCACGGGCGCCTGCTGGCGCGTGAGGTCCTGAGGTCGACCCCCGGTACCCACAAAAACAAAAGATGAAATGTTATCTTAAATACATAATGGTCTCCAACTTACCATTGGTTCATTTTAAGGTTTGTTTTTTTTTGAACTTTCCAATAGTGGGGAGGCATACCCATACAACTTCTGTGGTTTTTACTTTCAGTATTCGTATTCAATAAACTACCTGAGTTACTCACTTAATTGTAAAATAGCTTTTATGTTAGATAATTTTGCCTGATCGAAGGCCAGTGTAATTGTTCTGAGGCTAAGCTAAGCTGTAATATCTAGTATATCTCTTAAATATCTTTTTGATTCATTGCATTTTCAGTTGAGGATGGGTTTAATGAGACACAATCTTATCATGGGTCAATAAGAATCTGTATGCATTTGTCTTAACTTCATCTACACTTTACCTTGATTGTTTTTCTGACCTGCCTCTGTTTCCAGTGGACACTCAGGATGATCCCATCAAACCAGCTACATAGGAAAGAGTTCCTTCAGGTGTAGAGGGTGCCGAGGCCCTAGGAGTGTTTAGCTATAGAGGTATTCCTTTAATGACCTACCTGTTTAATGACTGGACTTAGGACCTGCTGCTCGGACTTACGACCCATCTTTTTTTTCTTTCCTTTTTTTGGACACAGTTCTGTGTATCTTGTTCATAGAACCACAGTGTCTTTTTTTTTTTGTACAGTACGCCTGATTTATACAGTACTGCAGTTTTTGCTGATTGTACTGTACAGTACAGTACAGTAGTTTTATGTTCTGTTATACATTACAGTACTGCATGTGAGAGTGATGCAAATAAAAGCAAAGTCATCAAGTTGAAGTTTCCTTTGACCATTTCTTTGTTCTGAATTCTTATAACGTACATACTATAAACAGTTCCTCATTTAGTGACCAATTCAATTAACAACTTAGTGGCAGGACTGGAATTTGGACTTTAAATGAGGAATGTCTGTAGTGGACACCTTTCTAACCTGTTTTTTTTTTTTAATGCGGGTACTGGGAGTCGAACTCAGCACTTTGTGCTTGCCAAGCAGGCACTTATGCTGCTGAGCAATCTCACCGGCCCTCTAACCTGTTTTGAGAGTGATGGTGCACTCTTCCCCCGTGGTCTGGTCAGTTCTCCACCTCTATATTTCTGACCATTGGCCTTGGACTTGACTTTGATTTCTCTATGTATCTTTCACTTACCTTTTGGATTTTTACTCTGTCCACCCTGTGTCTTATGGGCTGGCCTTGCATTTTGCCCGCTCTTTCTGTCTGGAAGTCTCAGCTTAATTTTGACACTCTGGAAGCCTTCTTGATCTATTATTACATATTTTAAATGGTCCTTATAATCTTGCTGTCTTCCTGTTGAACTGTTTGTGGCTATTTTATACTTCTGGTCTGCAGAAAATGCCCTTTATTAAAAGTGAACTGCCAAAGTGACTTAAGTATGATAAAGGATCTAAGATACATGATTTGTCTTCAGTTAATTCTTTTTAGAAATACAATAAATTAATCTTATTTTCTGAGAGCTTTTCTTCATAACTTAGAGCCACCTCTCTGCTAATTATGCTTACGATTTCTCTTGAAAACAATGAAATGAAAAACTGTCTTTGGATTTCACGTAACTAAATTTATGGTGAAGAAAAATGGATTTATTTCTTGAGTTATCGTATACATTTCAAGGTTTATAAGTATATTAAAATTCAGAACCCATGGGTGACGCTAGGCCATGTATTATCAGAGTAGCTATTTTCTTCTCCTTTTGAGTGTATGTTTATGTGTAGCTGTGAATTAGTGGTTGAAGTTGGAGAGAATTTTCCTTTTTCTGACCATTGCAATTGTATCTCTGTGTATCCGGCACTAACACTTTCCAAGCTGATATTCACATTTGACATCCAAACAGTTCCATTCATTCATTCATTCGTTCATTCATTTTTAAATCACAGAATTGACTCCTGAAGAGAGGGCCCAAAAGATCGCCAAGGCCATGCGCAAACAGTCTTCTGAAGTCAGAGAGAAGTGGGAAAGTCTCAATGCTGTTACTAGCAGTTGGCAAAAGCAAGTGGACAAGGCTTTGGAGAAACTCCGGGACCTGCAGGGCGCCATGGATGACCTGGACGCCGACTTGAAGGAGGCAGAGGCGGTGCGCAACGGCTGGAAGCCCGTGGGAGACTTGCTCATCGACTCGCTGCAGGACCACATCGAAAAGACCATGGTCAGTGTCTTAGACACTTTTCTTCCTGCTGGGAAATTGTGGCTCACGTTTTAGTCTACGGTCTGCTCGCTGGAAGGGGCCTGACAAAGACGAGCTGCACAAGGCCTGGCGGATGGGAAGCGGAGAGAGAGTGAAGGGAGGCGCTGGAGAGGGAAAGAAACCCTCCTAGGCCACGCCCCCAGTGACGTGCCTCTTCCGCCCAGACCCCGCCTCCCAAGAGCAGTCTGCTAGGATGCCCCTGCAATCTAATCACTTTATTCATCCTGCTGCGATTGCCTGAGGCTTAAGGGGGACAACTAGATATAAAACATAACAGTCGGCATCCTTGCCTTTGACAAAGGAATTTTAAGAAATGCTTTATTGTTAAATATAACACAAATAAACAGAACCACATATATAAATTTGTTAATAGGGACTGTTATACAGCCATCACTCCTCAAAACCCCCCACCCAAGTCGGTAGTCACAACGGATGTTTTCCATATGTCCTTCACACTCAGAATCCCCTCCTTCAATAACTCCTAAAATGACTTTTATGATAGTTTACCATTTTTTGATACTTTTCTCACCCAGTCGCACATCCCTAGACAATGAACATTGTTTACCTTTTTTTTTACAGAAATATTTTTAAATCCTTTTTAATATATAGACTCACCCTCAATCCTTATTTTTTCTTTTGCTTCCAGTTCTTTTTTTCTGAAGAAAGTGAAATATTTGTTTGGTAACATTTCCCACAGCTTAGGTTTTACAGACTATATCTACATGGTGTAGCCTGGCAGTTGGACTTAGAGGTTTAGTCAGAAGCGTCCTGTTTTCCCTGGAATTGTCACTATAAATTTAATTAATTAATTTATTTATTTTATATGCGGGTACCGGGAATTGAACTCAGGACCTCACGCTTGCCAGGCAGGCACTTATGCCACTGAGCTGTATCACTGGCCCTATGAATTTAATTTATGTCTGAGTACATTAATACTGTAGAGGATATCAATGGTCTGGATCTCCTTTGGTTGCCATATTCTAGAACATTTCCAGAAAAAAACTTAATGAAATTCAGGCAAAAAAGAGACACAAATAACATTGTAGGGAATAGAAGAGCTTGTAATAGCATATTAAACTATATATTAGGTGATAATCAAAGAATATGACAATGAAAAATTAGAAGGCGTTAGTATGACTATCACGTAGAATTTTTATTGCATAAGTGTACATCTCTTGCATATAGGCATTGGACATTATTCTTCCTCTTTATTCATATGACTGAAGAGGAAAGAGGAAGACTTGAGAAATTAGCCGGATAGTTAGGCAAATTATATAAGCAGATATATGTATGTGTAGACTTAGGAATAATAATAGCTTCCACTTATTAAGTGCATTTACTATGTGTCAAGAACTGTTCTTAGCCAGTTTACATAAATATCTCTTTTGATCCTCACACCAACCTAAAAAGATAGGGATTATTACTATTGTGTCTATTTTACAAATAACAAAACTGAAGATAATTGCTCAAGCCTGCATAGCTAGTTAATTTGTAGAGTTTTCATGGTTTTTGTGTATGTTCTTCTCTTTCACTGCAGAGATCTTTCATGCTAATGCAGTTAAATGCAACTTCTATTCATTATTTGAGTTTAATGCTCTACAAAAGTTAAATACCAAATTTTAAACTTGACAAAATTTATTACTGGAAGAGTATCGGTTTTTGCCACTTTTCAGTGTAGATGTGTAGAATTCTCCATCTGCCTTATGATTTAACTAGACCTCTTCTCACAACCTTAGTGTCCTAACAGCCACTTCCCTTGCATGATTATGAGTTTAAAATAAC
Organism: Erethizon dorsatum; assembly: GCA_028451465.1. Lineage (NCBI taxonomy): Eukaryota > Metazoa > Chordata > Mammalia > Rodentia > Erethizontidae > Erethizon > Erethizon dorsatum. The sequence goes on from CM051823.1 coordinate 148,948,434, forward strand.
CTACTGAGAACACAGCCGTTAGCATAGTTTCTTTAGAAATTGTACACCTCTTGCATTTTACAGATGGTTTTAAACCCAGAAATTCTCTAAGTCAGTGGTTTACAAAAGGGAGGTGGTTTTGAACAACAAAAATGCAGGAATTTATACATTTGAATTGGAAAGTATCATCTTAATACAAGTTGATTAGTGTTGTAGAAAAAATGAAAAAGCGTATCTGGAATTACTAAACCCCCCTCTGAGTATGAGAGTTGTTCATCTCCTTTGATTAAAGGAATGACCTATCTCTGCATACAAATCCTTTCGTTCAAATCTCTGCTCAAGTGGAAATCTAGAAAAAAAATTAATATTTTAATTGAAAGGAATAAACTGTGGATTAAAATATCTTAACATCTTATTAGGAAAAGAGAAAATAAAAACCCAAGTCTCATTAAGCCAAATAAGATAAATTCAAATTCTGGGCTGTTTTACAGGTCTGTAAAGTATACCCTAAATCCTAATGAAGCTATTGGTAGATAAAATTAAGTACTAATTATTGCTAAACATTATTAAATGTCAAAGCAACTGGAAAATAAAATCTTCAGGATTAATCAAATAATTTCAACACCCTAAAATTACCTGTAATCATTCTTATTTGCAGAATGCACATCTTCTGCCAGGAGACAGGTTTGAGATTCACACCTGCCAATAGTCTGCAGTTAGCGCCTTTGATACTCACAGATGTTTCTGTTTTTATGGCAAGGAGGGCCACGTAGACGCTCGTGCTCTTAAAGAAAAGTGCAGTCAAAAATGATAGATTGGTTCTTTATACTAGAACACATGGCAGTTCTGAAACCATTTTAAATTTGCTTTATTTCAAGCCCCCGTGTTCGGAAGCTCTTAAAAAACCAAAGATAAACTTTCTTGATAGAAAGATTCCTCATTGCCGTAAAGCACCTGACCATATAAATAAAAACAAAGCCCCAAAGACCTTGTTTGTCAAAGCTCTTTTAATGTTTTCACCTGTGGCTTGTAATAGGAAAACATTATTTTTACAGAGGAAAAATGTAAGCTCCTTTATTGTTCTTTAAAAATTTAAAATCCTGCCTGTGACCATAGAGAAAATATTAATATAAAAAGTTAAAACTGTGAGTGGAGAAATCTTGAAGGGTCTGAGTTCTGTAAATTTTTCCTAAACAGAATCTGAAGGGCCCCTGCTTCTTCCAGAACTACACTGAGAGATTCTCTTTCTAGACCCTAAACCGCACTTCCATCTGTCCTATGCGCCTATATTAATAGTTAATCCTTTATGCCTATACTGCCTCTGTTACCACACAGCTGCTTTTCTTCTTTAACTGTATCTCTGCATACAATTGTGTGTGCACATTCTGTTATCCCAAAAGCCACCCACTGCAGGAATGGAGAAAAACTAGCACAAATTTCAATTCCTTCTTCCATGTAGCAGCCATTCACATTGCTCCTGAGGTTTCCTTCTCCTGGCTTTTGATATGTTGGTGTCTGCAGATTTCTGGCAATATTTCTCACTTTATGCACGTTGACCTCCATGTAGCTGTTTCCGATGTCATTCATACACTGCTACCTCCAGTGTCTTTGTCTCTTACACTGATTCTGGCAGCAGCTTTGTTCTATTATTTCCTGGTCACCTCTACCCTGGACTTGCTCCTGTGGCTTTGGGGCATTTTTAAGAATTTTGAAACACTAAAACGTACTATCTGATATACCTTAAATATTTTCCTTTTGAAAATAAAACTGGTTCCTTAACATTATTTTGAGGTTTATTGACCATAATGATGGCTTTTAGCTTCTGTATGTGTTGGATGGGGAAAATTTTACCTCTACCTTCTTAGGAGGTTTTACATCTGGACCTGAAAATTAAACTGCCTTCAGATAGAATAAGAGGAGAAATGTGCATACACATTTCATTCACATCAGTTTTTATTTAAGATGGGAACCCCTATAAGGAAATGAAGGCCCAGAGAAGAGGCAAATCTTTAATTTTATATTAGATAGAACAAAGAGAGACAATTTTAGAAAATTAACTCAATTATGTGGAGAGACTAAAAGAAGATAATTATTTTAACAAAGCCTATACAGAACTTTGTTCGCTTTGATCTCCCATCATTGATGATAAAAAGGCTATTTTCCTCTTGATGCAGGAAAGACATTTTTTATATGGAGGTTTTATCTCCTACTTTCAGACACAAATATTGGAGGGTGGAATACACCTTTTGTACCTGGTAATATTTTAAGTATTTTAGCTCAAAGTAATCCTTATGCAATAGTAGCATGTGTTGGGGTACTTATTCTGCCATGCTCCCCATGTTATAGAAGGGAAATTACATAAGGTATCCAGAAACATTTAGAGAGAAGGAAAGGGGAAAGTGGCTAAAGAAGCTTTCTTCTTATAAACATCAGGAAGAACTTTAATTAATCCTGTAGTATTACGGGATCTCTGTATTTTTCAGAACACTTTGATATATACTATTTTATTAAACTTAGAATGGTAAAAGAAAGGGGCTCATAGATAATACGAACTCAGTCTCTAAAGGAGATGGGAATGTAAGAATGATAAAACCTGAGGTTAATCCTAATAGGATGTGTATAATACCTGCCATTTGTAAGTTAAATTTGGCACATGATTAACTGTAATTTTGTGTCATATTTAAGAATTTAAAATGCTGTTCTGTCTTAGTATTCCAATTCTTTTCACCATTCTACATTGGCTTAATCTGCTCTCAAATATTTTTGTGGGCCCTTGTCAATAGAAATGAATTCTGTCTCTTTTGTATGGCAAACCTTGTGCTGAATGCAGGAAAGCATTCTCAACAAACTTCCCTTCTTTCTTGGGCATGACAAGAATATGGATGCTCATAGTACCAAGTACTAAGTAGTCTGATATGGTCTGATACTTAAAGTACAACAGCTGGTTTGGTACAGCTGCAAGCGATCAGAATGGTCCCACCTTACACAGGATTTGTATGTTCAATGTGTGCTGGCTGAAAATCTTGGCTGAGTTGGAGAGACCGGAGAGAATATCAAAAGGGTACAGGAAAGGCCTCAGGGAAATCTTCCTGAGAGGAAGGAGACCCAAGTTGGGTCTTTTAAAAAATCCAGAGCATCTTGACAAAAGCTTTGTTGGGAAAAGGGAACATAAAGATAGAGGCAGGTGGAGTAAGACGGAGAATGGAGGAAAATTACTGTTATCGTAATTCTCTTTGCTCTCATAGAGTGTTACTGTTCTCAAGTATTTATCCTCCCTTCTTTACATACATCTCTGACTTCCCACTGTTACTAGCTTTCTGTGCTGTGCTCACAGATGGTGTTTGTTGGTTCTAAGACTCACTTAGCTCTTTTTTTCTAAGCTCTGCTCCTCCGGTACTACTCCTCACCCCCGCCAGTGATCATTATGTGACTGTGAAAGGCACAGTGCTCTCTTCTCCAGTGTGGAATAGCCAAAGGTTTGTGGTTGGGAGGATTGTTTTCACTGGCTACCTTCTATCTTAAGTGGAAATACATTCCAATCAAGTTGTTGCATCAACTGAAAAAAGTATGAAGGTAATTGTATTAAAATAGTAAAGAGAAAATACAAAAGAAAATTAAAGAGAATCAAGAGTAGCGATCAGGAAAGTGGACAATAACAGCACACTTTTCCCAGACTAATTTGCATATAGCAAAATACGAAGGAAATACACAACAGCATAAATGATGTTTGCATGATAGCTTTTCTCCTTGCGCATATATGCAGATACTGTAGTCATGAAGGGTGACTAGCTAGTAATCCAAGTTACTAAAGACCTTGTTAAGTCAGCTCTTGTCATGTGGGCAGTGCTAGTCAATGGCCCTTGAGCTGGTTTTGCCCTTGTCTTTGTCCAAAAGTTTGAAATACTATTTTTGTTGAATTCTTTCCTAGAGACATATGTATTGTTTTTTCTAGGCATTTAGAGAAGAAATTGCACCAATCAACTTAAAAGTTAAAGCAGTGAACGATCTGTCCAGCCAGCTCTCTCCACTGGACCTGCATCCATCTCTAAAGATGTCTCGCCAGCTAGATGACCTTAATATGCGGTGGAAACTTCTCCAGGTATCAGCGTATTCTCCTTTGTGATGCAGACTTACATCTTGGATGGTCTGTAAGCCCTACTTCACTATTCCAGCATCATTTTCACTCATTTTATTGATTGTTTTGGATAATGAGTGCAGCAAGCGATGACGTCAGGTATTTGTCTTTTGGTATTTTGATCCCATGGGCCTCATTTGTTTACGAATATAGGATTTAATGTAATTTTTGGTGTACCTTTCATATGATATATGTATAAAATTATATAAGATCAAATAAATCACTGTAATTAAAACCTACAATGGGTCACAGAAACTTTTTCCGTAACAGCTCATAAAGGAGTCATTTTTCTTACCTGCATTATGTGTTTTTTTTTTTTTTTCTTTTGAAAAACAATGAAAGTTCTCATCATTTTTCTTCTCACTGGTTGCTCTTTAGGTACTTACAGCTTTACTTTTGTGCTTAGAACTGAGCTGCTCTAATGCTCAGTGGTGATAATGGCTGTAGATCTTGCTCATTCCAGGTTTAATAGAGCTAAAACACAGGCAGCTTTCTGCATTTCTGGGTACCAGCACTTGCCAGCCATTGTGCCTGCCAAACAAGGGTTTATGGCACAATTTTTGGAGCTTTGTTGTATTCAGTGGCCCGTTACTAGGAGCCAGGATAATTGCATTTCCCCTGAAAATTATCAGATTAATTTGAGTAGAATTTTGGAAAAAAAAAAGTCTTACTACTTTAGTTTGGGTCTAAAATATAATATTTAATAAGATAAATATGCAATTTCAATGTAGCATGTTTCATGTATTAATTCGTATATCAAAACACCAATGGCTCATATTTTCTTAGTGCAATTAAGGAGATAAGAAATGAGTATACAGTATGCGACAATATTTTTTAATCTTTGCAAAGTGTTAATCTGAGATTAATAAAACAAAATATTAAATTCATTTGTGCACCTAGAAATGTTTGACCTTTATTCTTTTTTTGATTCTACTTCATTTCTCTAATTCATTATCAGGTGAGGATTCCTGTGGTCCTTCCTGATTTACCTCCCATTGCATTTCTCTTATCACTATCTCCAAAGATTGAAAGAAGAGCATCCATTCTATCATTCTTACCTTTGATCCTGGTAACCTTAGGCTTGATAAGAAAAATCTGTGCTAGCAGGCAGCTTGGTTAAACTTCAGAAATAGCATTGTCTTTACTCAGTGAACAGAAAGTATGACATTTGGATTTTTTTGTCTTAATGAATAAGTACATTCTAATGTAATTTCAGTTGCTAACCAGGAGAAACCAGAACTGCCCAGTGAGCCAGACACAGAAATTTCATTGGAAGGCAGCTGAAAATAAGCTTGTCGATCTAAACAGAACAGCTGACTAGCATTGCATAGGCAGACACAGGGGGAATAAATGGAAATGTCAGTGGGTCTTGTGCAGTTGTTACTGATTTTCATTCAGTTTCACGGTTTAACGACTCTTTGCATTTTTATAATATGGAGAACTAACTGTAGGGTGTGTGCAAACAAATATTGAGGATATTAATCTACTGGAGTCCACTGAGATACACATCTCAATAAGTAGAGATGATCAAGGCAAACTCAGAATAAAATGACATTCCATCCTCACTCGTCTTGTCACTCTATTCTCTATCTTATCATTTGAGTCTGTCTGTCTGTCTCTCCATCCATCCATCCAGCTCTCTGCCTATCTGTTTATCCAACCATCTATTTTTACCCCTTGGAATATTTGAGGCTTCTTTTCATTTGCTGTCTGTAGCACTTCTTTTTTTTTTTTTTTTTGTGGGTACCGGGGGCTGACCTCAGGACCTCACGCGCCAGCAGGCGCCCGTGCCGCTGAGCGATATCACGGGCCCCTTTTTCGTATGTGGGATCCGGGAGTCGAACTCGGGCCCTCGCGCTTGCAAGGCAGGCGCTTATGTCACTGAGCCATCTCACCGGCCCAGCACTTCTTGACATAAGGTGCTTTAGAAACAGCATACTGACCTACAGGAAGTAGTGTTCAACAGTTATGTAATAGATTCTGTTACCAGACAACCAGGACATGAATACTAATGCTGCCACTTACCAGTTTTATGGCCTTGGGAATCTCTTTGTGTCTCAATTCTTTGTCTGTAAAATGGTAACAATAATAATACTTAGCCAATACAGTTATTGTGAGTATTAAAAGAGTTAATTCATACAAACTGCTCAGAAGAGTGCCTGACATTGTTTATTCTTACTTAGTTTTAGAAGTCGCTTTCATACTTAGACTTTGATACTAGTAATAGAAGAATCTATCAAGCAGTAATGTCTTAGGCGATACCATCATTTACTGTAATACCTATATCAAAGATATTATTAAAGTCATTGTCTTGAAATCAAATTGTTGCCTCTGTCTTGCACCTGTGTGTGCAGGTTTCTGTGGATGATCGCCTTAAACAGCTTCAAGAAGCTCATAGAGATTTTGGACCGTCATCCCAGCATTTTCTCTCTAGTAAGTACGAGTAAACTTGACCAATTATCACTAATTGAATGAACTAGTATATTCTTGCACTTTCACTCAACAAGTCTTTGCTATAAATGTGTACTTATAGTAGATAAATGTATGAGGAGGTATTAACATTAATGAAAATATTGTTTATTGCTTATTTGTTATAGTATGATGACTTAATAAATCTTGGAAAGGCAATAAAAATGAATTTATATTTAGATACAGTTTTTTTATTTGGCCATTTGTTGTATCTGCTGTGGTATATTCTCATTGTTTTGTCATGTGCAAAGGTTAAATTTTTCATACAAAATGTCATTTTCATATTTTAAGTTTGAATTACTTTTTCTCCGTGAAAAGTGCTTATTAGTTTAAAGTGCACCTGCAGCTTTTAAAGTTAAAAAATTCTCCATAAATCTTTTAAAATGAGAAGATTTTAGCTTATTAGGCTCACTGCAATACTTAGCTTTTCTTCTGGACAAGTATTGCACGCTTACTCAAAGCACACATTCTCCAATTGGAATTTTTAATTTTATGTACAGTTCATGAGACCTTAAATAAATAATCAGAGCTCCTTTTTTATTATTCACAGCCAAGGACACTAAAGAATGTAGGATTTAGAGTCACCAAGATTGAGTTTAAATATTCATTGTGCCTCTTACCAGATCCGTGAATTTCTGAAAGTTAATTTGTCTTAAAATACCGTAAAATCTATTTCCTCTGATTGCCTTGAAAATTAAATGAAAAAGTGTATCAACTTACACAAAGCACCTAGCCCAGTTCTTGGCACAAAAGCTTTAAGTAAATATTAGTTCCTTTCCTTTCATTTCCTTTGGCAAATATAGGTAAAAAAAAGCAATTTGTTTAATTCGATTTAAGTAAAGTTTAAAACTTAAGCCAAACTATACTTCTCAATTATGATAGTTTCTTTGAAACAACAACCATAGAGAAAACGGAAGCATAAAACCGTATCTCCTGACTAAACTGATTGCATTTGTACTTTCTCTTAATCTTTTTGTAACTGTTGATAAACTGCTTTACTTGAATTAAAAGTCAGGCTTTCCTTTCATAATTTCAGGAGTCCTAATCAATCACACACACACACACACACACACACACACACACACACACACACACACACACACACACACACATTCAGTTTCCCAAACCTGAACCCTAAGGTAATCTTTCTTTGAGAGACATATAGTCCTTCCTTGAATGCTCTTTACCTGGACAGGACACATTGTTTTCATTGTTTGATTGATCGATTGATTATATTACTGGAGATTGAACCTTAGGCCTTTGCATTGAGCTACATCCCCAATGCTTTTTTTTTTTTTTTTTTTGTGGGTACCGGGGGTCGACCTCAGGACCTCGTGCGCCAACAGGCACCCGTGCCGCTGAGCGATATCACTGGCCCCTTTTTCGTATGTGGGATCCGGGAGTAGAACTCGGGCCCTCGCGCTTGCCGGGCAGGCGCTTAAGCCGCTGAGCCATCTCACCGGCCCTGTTTTTTATTTTTTAATTTGAGATACGGTCTCATAGAGCCACTAAATTGCCCAGGCTGGACTCAAACTCTCTGTCCTCCCGTCTCAGCCTCCCAGAGTATTGAGATAACAGATGTATGTCACCACCCTCAGCTTCCAGGGTACGTTTTAAAGTTTGGATACCATCAGTGTTGATGAAGTACATCAGTTTTCAGTACACTCATTAGGTATGAAGTACTCTAAATTTCTTAATTTAGTAGAATGTGAAACTATGTATTAAGACCAAAGTAAAGAGGAACTTTAAAAATATTTGAGACTCTCTTTACAGTTCTAAAGATCATCTGTGAATATTAATGAAAAGCCTGCTTTTCACTTAGCAACTACTCTTTCACTGTAGAAACCTAGCTCATGCTCTTGAAGACATGAAATATTGTGAAATTTATTCCCACTTTGTGAAACTGAAGGACATGGCCTTTTATTGTCTAGCACTGGTGGTCCAAGGAGGTTGAAGTTATTCAAATCAAAAGAATTATTAAAACGAATGGAGAAGTGTAAACAAAATCCCAATTAGTAAATGTATTAATTGCTGCTTAGAATCTTCGGCTTTATTATGTTTCTTGGACTGTAGCCGTGGTTATGAAAGAAGCCTGTTTAGTTAGGCACAAAATAAAAACTGACCTATTACCCTGGTGCCAACGCTGAAATGAGGTTGGCTGTGATGAGAAATTTAATATATCTAGTTCCACATTTCCATAACCTTTTTATACCTTCATTGACCTAGTTGGAGAAAGGAGTGCTTGCTTTTCATAAAGAGAGGGAGAATTGTTGGCTAGAAAACTTGCTGAACTAGTATCTAGAAGACCCGAGGTCACATCCGAGCTCCAACATCGATTTACTAGCTATTGCTCTTTGGGAATTTATTTTATCTCTGTGTATTTAGTTCCTTATCTGTAAAGTGGACCTTTAATGTGTGTGTCCTGCTGGCTTTTGAAGCAAAAGATATACTTGAAAATGCTTGTTGAAGTTTAGAATGCTATGTATTTGTAAGATACCAGCATAACATGGAATTCGGAAAAAAATCATTAGTGACAACTGAGTACATGAAGGTCTAGTGATATTTGCAATGTTTTATTCACATTTATTGATTAGTTTTTTAGCAAAATTCTTTCATGGCCCTAGATTTATTGTGCAACTCTTCTGAAATAAGTCTTAAAATAATTGGTTTAATAAAGAAGCAACATATTTTTTAAACCAGAAATGTCTAAAATTGTAAAAAATACACACCTCAATTGAAGATAAATAAAATCTCAATCATAGTAATTTCTACTACAAAGTAGGATACTACTTTGTGTGTATCTTAAATGAAAATAAGTATCTGGGAATTCTTCATCCCAGATAATTGCTTTAGTTCTTTAAACTTAAATTGCCTTTGCCTATTTTTATTTTTCCTTTTTTAATGTCACATAACTGGATTCAAATAAATACCGTCTGTACTCAGTAGCTATTCCTTGTGAATGTGATGCCAAGTGAAGAATATTATTAGTGATCTGGAAAATCCAGTCTTAAGAAATCTAATTTTTAAAATCTGGATATAAAATATATACAGAGTACATTTCCAGATGGCACAAAGTTTTAAATTGTAGTGCTTATAAATAATAAAACTGGTTTTTTAGAAGCATTTTTATCGGCAGGTTCTGTTTGTTAGAATTGGCTTAGAAACTGAACCTGTGTTGTTTCTTTCCTACCTTCAGATGAATATTTAAAGCCATGCTGTTTGGCCTCATGCATTTCATAATTATTGGAGTCCAACTCAAAACCCAGAGCAGTTCTCATTGGATTTGCTATAAAATGCGTCCAGTTGTTTTGCATTAAGGTGTAAGGCTTTCGAGTTACCAGTTTTTCCAATAATCTCCCTTTGTTTCCACAGCTTCAGTCCAGCTGCCATGGCAGAGATCCATCTCACATAATAAAGTGCCCTATTACATCAAGTAAGTTGATTTTAATTCTCATTTAAGGTACCAAGAAAATAAAGTTTTATTGACAACTCAGCAAGTTCCCCCCGTAACTTTCAAAAATGGAATTCAATCTTATTACCTGGAAAAAACTCTCTCTCTCTCTCTCTCTCTCTCTCTATTTATATATATAAATAATATTTAGAAGAAATCAGTTTAAAAATCAAGAGTGATATTTGTCATTTATTGAATTTTCTTCATCTTTGGGAAGTTTTATCTGCATTATTAGTTTGGACTCATTATTTAGCTCCTCCTTTCTGCCTGTTTCTTATGTGACAGTTTATAAATTTTGTATAGTTTATATAGCATATGAGTAGGATTGGATTCTTGGCTTAATATATTTATTGTTATGGGACGGAATGATAAATTACTACTTCTGCAGTCTCTTGAAGTGTAAGTTGGTAAATGTGTTGATTTACAGTGTGATATAGTGATGAGTCATATTTGACCCTACTTTTTTATGTGAGGAGTGCAGGTCGTAACTGTGACAGTGTGTACTTAGTCAGAAGACAGCTGTGCCTCACATGAGCAGTGTGTCCTCAGGCAGACTGGGTAGAAATCTCTGTGCCCACTTTTATGTCATGCCTAAAACCAGGCATGGTATCTCCAAAACCCATGCCAATGCTAAAAACTACTCTTCTGATATCATTCTTCTGGAAAAAATTTGTGTGTGAAGTCAATGTTAGTGAAATAGTATTTTCTTATGAATATTTTCTTATAATTTGAAATGTATCCTTAGATTAAAAAATATTGTTTCCATAACATTGAACAATTATAATAAGGAATACATGTTATATTGTCTTATGAGAATTTAATACTTTTGTTCGTGCGTATTGAGTTATGATGAACTTGAGAATAAGTTATCAGATGAGTCGGTTGATGTCCAATTTGTGCAAGCATGAATTTAAAGGAGTCAGGCTGGGCAAATTTGCATGTCTTTGTTGAAAGCAGTTATGATAATCCAATTCAAATTTTAAATCTTTAAGAAATTTTTTACATTGTATTCTAAATAATGGTAGTGGTGTTAGAGCACTTTAACTCTGGTAAATATTGACTTGAACTGAATAATATTTTTCAGGTGTAGATACAAATCTGGGACAGAACAATACCCCCCACGAAAAGATGCCCCCACCCTAGTCCCTGAAACCTGTGAATGTGTTAGGTTGTTGGAAGTCAGCTGACTTTAAATTAGGGAGGTTGTCTTGATAGTCCCAATGTAATCACAAGAGTCTTTCAAAGTGGAAGAGGGAGGGGAGGCAGAAGTGTCAGACTCAGAGATTTGGAAGATGCTAGCTGCTAGCTTTGAAGATGGAGGAACAGGGTCATGATCTTGGAAATACAGGTTGCCTGGAGAGGCTGGAAAAAGAAAGGAAATGGGATTATTTTAGAATCTTCACACAGGAGCACAGCTCTGCCAACCTTGATTTTAGCTCACGGAGAAGCAGCAATAGAAAACTAGTATATGTACTGTACAATGTCTAGAAGTACACATGCAAAGTAGTTGTAATTACTTGACTAAAGTCACCTAGAATCCTCCATCATATGATTTTTTTTTTTTTGTGGGTACCGGGGGTCGACCTCAGGACCTCACGCGCCAGCAGGCGCCTGTGCCGCTGAGTGATACCACCGGCCCTTTTTTCGTATGTGGGTACCGGGAGTTGAACTCGGGCCCTCGCGCTTGCCAGGCAGCTATCTCACCAGCCCCCATGATTTTTTTTAATGCAAACTGAAATTTGGTTTTAACTAAATAAAGAAAACATTAAATCTCTTTCTCAGTTACGTTCATATGATTTTCTTGTTGATTTGAGATTTTTAAAGGCCACTCAATGTAAACTCTATTAAAAGGAATTTGTCTAGATCCAGGTCAGTTATACATGACTAAAAATTAAATAGCCTGAGTCACAATTTCTTTAATTCATAATGTTTATAGTTTTTGTAGAATCTGGTAGGATTGTATTCTTCCTCAGTCTTCAAGTTCTTATGCAGCATATTGGTAGAGTAAAAGTTTACCTGACATCTTTTTCGCTAGTCCTGTACTGAGCATTTGATATATACATATATATATATAAAACAATAGTGGCAAGCATTTTTAATAATGACCTTTAGGACTAAAGCCTACTAAAAACAGTTTAAGTGTTAAATGTTTTTTAAGACATTGAAATATTTAGAAATTTTCCTATTTATATAAAGCAAATTCTCCTGTTTTTATAAAACTTGTTTAATCAGAATCTTTCATTACTTGCTGTGTTGTGTAACTTAAGAGTTTATTTCCTCATTAAGAAGGAATCGCAAACTCTGGGGGTAGAGTTATAAAGGCCAGTATTTCCACACGAAGAATTGCTATGAAAATAAAATTTAATCCCCAAATAAATTAATGAACAAGCAAATGATAAATGAAAAGACTTTGAATATACACTTTCTTTTGCATGGCTGCATTAGTAAATAGAAGAAAAATGTTGGAAACAAATTTAGCCTGATTGTCATACAATTAAATTTTCCTTAGGCAAATTAGAATATATTAATTTGGCCAACAAATAATACTACTCAAGTAAAAATAGTAGATGTTTTTAGTACTTAAGTATACACTTTTATATATGCATTCTAATAGCAGAGTGGAGCAAGAAATTTGAAAAGAGAATCAGGAAAAATGATTTTTATTACATATTTATTATTTATTACATAATAACTTTACAGATTAGTTAAAATATACTTTGATGCTTTCCCAATGCGTTTCTTTTATGTAATTCTTGCCTAATGTTTTGAAGTGTACTTGTTTCTAGAAAATGACTGAATATAGATCTGAACTTCTGTAGTATTTGTGGTGTAAATTCCTGTATTGGTTAATTTCTGTGTTAGTTTTCCAGCCCAGTAACAAATATCTAAGGTAATAAACTTACAAGGAAAAAAAGGTTTATTTTAGCCCACAGTTTTGGAGGTTCCAATCCAAGATCAGTTGACCCATTGTTTGTGGACCTGTGGCGAGCTAGTTTATCATGATGGGAAGCATAAGACAGAGCAAAACCACTGTCCTTGTGGCCAGGAAGCAAAAGACAGGAAGAAGAAGGGCTTTGGGGGGGTATCCCACAATCCCCTTCGAGGCACCCAACCAATGACTGGAAGACCTCCACTAGCCCCAGCTCTTAAAGACTCTACCACCTCCCAATAGTGCCACTCTATGGAATAACCCTTTCCATGTCACTTTTGGGATATATTTAAGATCCAAACTATAGTAAGCTCTTAAATTGAAATGTATTTTTAAATTATATTTACAGAGTATAAGAAAGACCTCCTGAAACTGAACTCATTATATTTTCTAATATAACCCATGACAGTTCATTGTCCTCTAGGTTTAATAAAGTTTAAAATTGGCTCCTGCTGTCATCATAATATGCAAAAGTCTACCATAAAAGCCAGATCTCTTCCCTTGTACTTTTTTTTGTTCATGTTGTATACAAATTATTCGTTTCTGCATCTGAAAGTTAATGTCTAGAGAGTTTGTTTCAGGGGTAAAAGAAATGATGGATAAAAACTTCAAGTTAAATTTTCCCAGTATGTCAAATTAATCACACAAAAATGCTTTCTTATTTTGTTTCAGAAATAATCATATAAAATACTAAGTAGTTGTAGTGGTAGGAACGGTGATCATTGTGGTGAATTGTACTTTTGAACGTTTATTTGCCAGGCACTAGGCTAGACTCTGTGTGTGGATGACTTTTAATTCTCTCAGTAGCCCAGTGATAGCCCAATAATAGATTCTGTTATTGCTCCCATCTGTGGTAACTAATATACACATTAATAAGTAATCAATACAGACAGAGCCTGCTGGAGCAGGCAGTAAGTGGATGAACCAGTGTTTAAACCAGGTCTGGCTCTGGCTCTGGAACTCTTACCCACCATGCTTCTGCCCCTGGGTCCCTGTAATGGAGACAGACACTAGAAATATTTACTCACATAGAAAATTTGGGTAGAATGACTGTTTATATTTAAGAAGATGAAGAATAGCAGAGAAAATATAAGTAAATAGCCTTTCTCTCATACTGTACACTGGTTACCATTTGTTTGGTTACCATTTGTTATGTACCTATTGTGTGCCAGTGACTGAGCCTGGCTGTCTAAGGACAAAGTGCGTGGTTTGTCAGACCCCGTGCCTTCCCCGGTCTCCTGCCCTGTCTTGGAGTGGGCCTTTCCATAGGCTAGTCTATGTTTGTATGTTTAAGGAAGTTTCACACTATGATCTAGTAACGGACTTCTGTGATTTTCTACAGACGAAAGAATGTCATTCTCCAAAGTCCTGACAGACCCTGATAGGAGGTTGGGAAAGAAAGCAGTATATAGTACAGCCCTTTACCTTTCCCAATCGTATGGTAGGGAGATTTCTGCCCATAGGTAGATTTCCATCCATGAGTAAAATAGCAGCAGTGCTGGCTCCCAGGTGTCCCAGGTCTTAACATGGAAATGGTTGTATACACATCTCCCTATACACATCACACATCAGCCCTACCGTTTAATGAGATTAGGAAGGTGCCAGGAGGAAGGGTGGTTTTTCTCTTACCCTACAATGTCTTCTCTAAAGTCCATGTACTTTGCTTTTCAAGAAGTCTCAGTCATGGTGAAAATGATTATCCTGCTCCTGGGACAGGGCTTTACCATCACAGCTCCGCAGATCTAGGGTTCTCTCATTCCCACTGGAATCTGAGCTACAGATGTTAATTCTTTATGTAACACTATACGCAGTGTACCAACTCATACACTCAGCTTCAGTGTAGATATTTCAGTAACCTCTGAAATCTCTGTGCATAGCGCACTCTCTAAAATCGACATTCCTGAATATTCCAAGATATTAACCACAATAAACTAATCTACATCTATAAACATCACTTTCTTGCATTTCTCCCACTTGTTCTAACTCCCCCTTTGAGTAGGTCTAAATCAAGATTCTCCTCCATTTATTACATCTTCCTTGATACTGTTGTTTTCTGCTCTGATAATCCTATAGAGCTAATAGTCCTAGGGATCTTTTAAATCCCCTTCTAGCTCCCAAGATCACTGTCTACCTGCCCAAATTCATTAAGTGCTGGAGAAAAAACAAGTCTACAGTTGTCAATGAAACCTGGAGGAGTGAGTAGTTTTTCTTTATAGCAATCAGATGGTTTGTTTGCATATACTACATATACATGTTTTGGTAGAACTATATGTACAGGCTAGAGGAGAAAGTGAGTGCATATTTCTTTAGAGGAATTGTGGACCCCACTTAGGCAATATGGTGGAATTGTTCCTCCTTAAATAAGGACAGAGAGGAGAGACAGAAAAAGAAAATCCAAATATTAAGCCTAACAGGAAAGTCAAAGCCAACTAAATTCTATGCGTAACATAACCTTTAAAGGTTATAGCAAACTAGAACAAAATATAGCAGAATAAACAGAACAAAATATAGCAATGATACAATTAACATAGAAAATAAATACATTGCTCCCCAAAAGCCTTCCTCCAGCAGTCTTCATTTCTCTCTTCCTCCTTGTCAAGAGGAGGGTGGTGTCCTTTTGGTTCCAGATTTTTGGATAGATATCCCTTAGGACATGCTTTGAGTATCCTTCTACACTGGGGCTTGTGTTTTTGGTTTTAATGATAAAGAAATAAATTAAATAGAAGCATTAAGAAAAGGTAGTAGAGAGGTTATTTTCCTAAGAAATGGCCTGTAACTGTATCTTTATTGAAAATAAATATTCAGAGCTCATTGGGCCAACTCTGGTGATGGGAAGGTAAGAGAAAAATTGCTTTATGAAAGAATGTAAGGACTTTGGGATCAGTAAATTTCTCCTGAGCTTGGAGGCAGCTTCAGACAAGGAATACACCTTGGTCACCTATAAAATGACATAGACAGCTGGCCATGCACCACCAGCAATCAGCAAACCATCACTGGAAACTAGCTACTGTATTTGCCATGCCCTCATTAATTGAGATAATTGAGATGGAGTTGACATTGTCTTCAAAAGACAATCAACTGTTTCAGGACTTAACACAGTATTGCCTTTCTTGCCACTTATCTGCACATTTCGGGACCACAGAGTGGAGTTTTGGCTTGGGATCTTCTAGATTACTTAGCTTCATTGCATTATGATGGCAGCATCATCCATATTATAGTTTAATGTTTAGGATCAGAAATGCAGTTAGTAAAGGTCCACCATCTGGAACAAGAAGGATTGCAGTGGGGCCATTAAGACAGGGAAAATCATCTGTACTTCAATCTATAAAGATTAAATTTTTAAAATTTTCACTGAAGTTAGCTGAAGTAAAAAAGATTGAAAATTGTGAAGTAAATGAAATATCTTTTCCTGTGCTGAGTGTAAAGCAAAATACTAAGATAAGATGTCACACATCCATGTAGAAAAAATTAGAATTAATCCTGCTTTAAAATATATACATATAAATAGAAGAAATAAAGTAGTAAATTTTTTTGCTTAAAAATGGAAAGATACAAACTCAGCTTTTAGTTTTGTTTGTTTTTGGAGACACGATCTCACAATGCAGTTCAGGTTGGCCTTGAACTCACTATGTAGTGCTAGCTGGCCTCAAACTTGAGGTGATCGTCCTGCATCAGCCTCGATCAAGGGCTGGGATTACAGGCATGTGCTACCACACCAGGCCTCACTTTTAAACAAAAAACAAAAAGGCACAACAAGAAATTTGACTCCATGGAAACTGAAGCCTGGTGCTAACACCCCCAGGCAAGGGCGTACAGAGCTTCTGCTGCCCAGGGCCACAACACATGCCCTGCAGAAGTAGTGACGGATGGGGCCGGTGAGATGGCTCAGCAGCGTAAGCACCTGCCTTGCAAGCGCGAGGGCCCGAGTTCGACTCCCGGAACCCACATATGAAAAAGGGGCTGGTGATATTGCTCAGCGGCACGGGTGCCTGTTGGCGTGCGAGGTCCTGAGGTCGACCCCTCGGTACCCACAAAAAAAAAAAAGTAGTGACGGATGGTCTTATCCTTCCCATGCTGAGAATCAGAGATTGGCCGTAGGGTAGGGTAGGGTAGGAAGTATAGGCTTCTATACATCCGGGTTCTCTAGAGGAACAGAACCAATAGGAACATGATTACAAAAGGGGATTTATTAGGTTGGCTCACATGCTCAGAGGAGAGGAGCCTCACAATGGCCATCTACACCCTGGAGATCCAGAGAAACCAGTAGCTGCTCAGTCCATGAAGCTGACTGCTTCCAAACAAGAGGGAGCAAACATGCAGCCTCCATCCGAGGCCTCAACCCTCCCAAAGAGCCATTGGTGTAAGTCCACGTGGAAAGGCTGAAAAAGCTGGAGGCCGATATCCACAGGTGACGGCAGCAGTAAAGGATGCACCTGCGCTAGGCACACTGGGCTGCACCGCCGACGTACCTTCTCTCGCTTCAGTTCCATCCGGGCCGCAGCCTATTGGATAGGTCAGTGTTGCAGCGTGACTGTTGGACAGTCAGGATTTTGGGGTGTACGGTAGCCTGTTTCTCACAGTCCTTTACATGTTGTATCTTTGGATCTGAATGTAAAACTATTTTAACTGTATTCTAGAGTCAGATCCAGGAGACTTGGAATTTTCCATTGTTTTATGCTTGGGTGTTCCTTGTCTCATGCCTTCACGATCATGAAGGGCTAGTGGCAATTTTTCTTGTAAGATTTTGTACCTTTACAGAACCTGTTATCAAGTGGGATCATACATTTTATTTGAATTTTAAACAAAGTGTTTTTAAATTGTTGACATTGAAACTTTCTTGTTTTCCCTTCAATTTACTCCTGTGTTTTGGAAAGTATGAGATGTGAACCAAAAAAATAGTGAACGTTTAAATTTGTAAAAAATTATTACACTAAAAGAAACATTAGCATGAATCCCCCTCAAAATAGTTCTCCTCACTTTGAACACACTTATCCTTTAATTTTTGTCACTTTGTGAAGCGGTTCTGGAAGTCCTCTTTCATGTGTTTCTTTAGTTCACTGTTATGACTACCTCCATGTCCTGAATTGATTCTAAATGTTTACCTTTGGAGAAGAGCCAGAATTCACATGATGCCAGATCTGCTGAAAAAGTAGATGAGGAATGAGGACACACTGTAATGTTTTTATTTGATGGAAATTTCCATAAATGTTTTGAATACATTCAGGACATTGTGGCATCCATGACAACACAACTAGACAGTCAGAAAAGAGAACTTGCAGAACTGCTTAGAAAGTAGCAAGAAAAATGGGGTAAGTGTATTCAAAGATGGTGAAGTATTTTAAGGAGGCAGTGTGTCTTATTATCCCACCTATAATCTGGGATTTCTCACTTTTAAAAGCATATTGAAGAGTAGAAGTGTTTGTGAGAAGTGTTTGGAGAAGTTGCATATAACCTGGGGAATAGGGTAAGTTATTTTCCACACAGGTTCCTGTTCTACTGCCCCAACATTCCCCAAAGACACGCACAGAGGGAGAGTCAGCATTACCCATCTGGGTACTCCAGTTTTTCACATATTCATGCCTCAAAAGGAACAATAACTGAAGACTATAAAGTTCAAAATAGGAATATCTAACTCAGATCTTTAAGAAGGTGTTACTCAAATGAATGATGTCATACCACATTGCCAAAATTTGTTTTCAGTCTTTATCCTTTAGTCACCTACATGCAGAATTGGTTAGATGGGAACTCTTGATTCCTATGTATAATTTTTATGAGCATATGTAAAGTGGATGTTAGCAGAGCCAGCATTTTGTCTGGGTTAATTTCATTTTTCTGGATACTTCTATTTTTTTCATGTTACCTCTCACCTTCTAAATGTACTATATGACTGAAGTAGGAAGTTTCTTTCTCCCCACCCTGAGGAGTGGCGTGGCTTGGTACCATGGCGCTCACTGGTAATTTTGATAGGAGCAGTTTGAGTGGAGGAGAGAAATTGGAAGCCAAGTATAAGCAGGTTGATTAATGAAGGAGGCATGAGGAAGTGTGTACAGTACACAACTCTTTCGTAAATTTTGTTTGTGAAGGAGAGAAAAGGGGTGATAACGGTAGCCATCAGAAAATGTGGGTTTGAGAGAGAGAGAGAGAGAGAGAGAGAGAGAGAGAGAGAGAGAGAGAGAGGATGGTAGGTCTTTAACTTTGTATTCTTAAGTATAGCTTTACTGAGAGAAGGTTGATCGTGCATCATGAGAGTTTTTAAATCCTCGGGAAGAATTGGCCATTGGTAGGAAGGTGACATTTCCTCAGTAAAGGAGAGAGGAAGGCCAGCTAGCAGGTGGAGGGAAGTTAACTGATATGGTCGTAGGAAGTTGAAGGAAGACTAGGCTAGTGGTGTTTAGTTCTTTGGTGAAGTGTGAGATAAAGTAAAGGATTCTAGTGCAGGGAGGGAAACTTACTTTTGGTTTGGGAAAAAGAAGGCGGTAGGAGATTAGTGTCTTGGGGTTTGGGAAAGCAAGTTTATTAAGAATATAGTGCAGTTACCAGCAGTTGAACATTTTAGTTTTGAAATCAGATATTGAAAGTAAAATAGGCTGACTCTTGAGCAATCTTCTCCAGTTGTATTCTCCAGCTGCTTGGCTTCAGAAAAGGCAAGTAATTGAGTAGATCTGGGCCTGAGTTTTGAGACGGGTGAGAAGAAGCAAGGGAGATGGGGTTGTTTGTAATGATTACGACAATGGGCTACGGGCTCAGATTTGGGTAGCTTCATTAAGAAATACTTTACAACCTTAATTTTGCAAGTATACTTCCATATCAAGGCTCAGGGTTATAATCAGAACATCTGTGTTCACATATCATGTGTGCTACTTGAATGTGACCTTGGACAAATTATCCGAGTACCCTGTACTTGAGTTTCCCTCATTTGTCAAGTAAGGATAACACCGTCAGCCAAATCACGGCATTATAATGTGGATTGAGTTTACACATAGCAAAGGGGAATTTCCGCCCAAAGAGTGCAACTTGAATATTAGCATAATAGACTCTCACTATAATTAATATTACACGGCCTGACCCAGAGTGTTATCTTTCTCTTTGAAAGCAAGGAAGAAATATTTCTCTTTTGATTGTCTTATCCCAGAGCAATATACATAGTTCTTTCTCTCACATTTGTGTTTTTAATTAACTCACTCACCTTTAGTTTTTTTTTTTCTTATATGCCTTTACATTTATAACAGGACTGAAATGATAAATAGCAAACCTCCAAAATCTAGTTTCAAGCATGAAATTGGGTAGGTAGTAACAAGTGAGTATTTTTGGCCATGTGTCAGTTTTTGGAGAAGCAGAATGTCTTCTAATCATCTTTCCAGGTTTCACAGAAAAAATAAGACTATTCTAGTGAGGAAAAATAGGTTTAAAAAATATCTTCGCTAGAGCAGATGTTTGCTCAGAAGTCAGTAACTTACTAATTTGTCAAAAGTAAACATCCTTTGCTCTTAATTCATTGCCTTGTGTAGTAGGCAGTTATGATGCAACACTTTCATGTTTTGTTTGTGTATTATCATATTGTTTGCGTTGTACTTACTATGGCTTATCAGAGAACATTATTCTGAGTAACACCTGGTAGAGGCATATGCTGTTTATTAACCTTGTTAGTATAATATTTCATTAAAGCCCATAACGTGTGAGACCCCATATTATCTCAATTGGGACGCTCACATGTAAAGGGTCGCTGTTATAAATCATACTAAGCCACCGATGTGTAATTCCTGTCTAAAGTCCAGTATAAAGAAAGACTGTCTAAATGTTGAAGGATAATTTTAAAAATAGATGAAGTCTTTACTCTTACACAAACATAAAAAGAGCATGTGTCAAATATGTCATTTAACTCATTAAAAAGAGAACCAATAAGAAGATGTAACAGTCTCCAAGGAGAAGACAAAGTGCCTCGTCTTTATAGTCAGGTAAGGGATACCAAGATGAATTTATTTAGAGGTGCAAAGCTGACAAAGTAGTCAATATCCACAGGTCAATAATAGCTGCATTCCGTGGGATGCAATTTGCATTTCTATGGACAAAAGTCATGCATTATGATCAGCTGTCTTCAGTTTGCAGAATTTAAAATAGCTCAGAGATCATTTAAGCTTTATAGGGTACACACTAATTTTCCCCCATCCAAAGCCTCCTTACATAGGCACAACTGAGGGGGGCCAGGCACCCTACTTAGATGTCCCACATTCTCACTATTGCTTTGGACTCAACTGTTGCTTTGTTACATTTTAAATTTTTCATTGTATTCCTATGTCTGATGGCTTTTCGAAAAGAGGATTTTAGGAACCCAATGGTAATTTTATGTGATAGTTCATCATGCTACATAGTATTAAGTTTTACTCCCTGTTCATATTTGAGATTAGCTTGAAACTAAACTGATTTGGGGGGGATGGGTATTACTTTGATACCATTTTGGTTGACTATGCTAGGACAACTAGAAACATTTTGGCAAGAGTTGCCGAGCTACCTGCAGCTGTTCAAATACTTTGAGCCTTTAGGTTCATTGTGGGTTTTGTCCTAACCTCTTCTCCCCACTTAAATAGAAAGAAAGAAAGAAAATCCAACAGCAAACTGCATCTACTGCTTTTTTTACTGTTGTTGGGTAAGCTGCAGTTTTACTTCTGTAACCAGAGGCTGTATTTATTTTCAGCATTGGCAGTTCTGCCTAATGAATCAACTGGTATTGAATTCACAAAGGAGATGCTGTTTCCCTCCCTCCATCTGTTTGCCAAATGTGTGTGTTCCCCCAGCTCCAAGACATCACAGTTGCACTAAAGACAGCCATTAGCGAGCGTGCTGGATTCTCAGTCCTCTGCCTGAGTGAATAAGGGCATTTTCCTCTTGTGGTCACGTAGGGGTTGTGTGAGGTAAAGCTCCACATCTGTGATTCTAGAGAAAGCATCCTTATATTTGGCGTTTAAGTATACAGTCTGGCTCTACATTTCTGAGAGCTTTAGGCTGGTCCTCAAGGCTTGGTTTGTTCTATCATGATGGGATGCCTGTCTCTGGACAGTAGTCTTGGCGTAGGGACTGAACTTACTCAAAAGATAAGATATCAACTGAGACTTTGTAGGCTAAGAGTAGGAACCCATGATGATGTACTGAAATCATACTAGATTTTCAGCAAATTGTTCCTTAATTCTTATTGGTATTAGGGAGGATATTCTTTCTGTGATTCTGCATCTACCAAGTTCTTGGCCACACTATGAACAGGAAGAATTTAGAGCCGACAACTGAGTACTTGACCCATGTTCTTTGGAACACATAGAGAGTGAAAGGGTGGATGGTTTTGTTGGTGTTCGGGTCAAGTGGAAATCCTTCCCCCTCTGCGTTAGAGTCAAGAACCGGACGACAGGGAGTCAGACAGTTTTTCCAACTCATCCTGAAACAGATCTTCCCATTGTAGAATTATTATATATTATTTTGCTTGAGGATTTGGAATTGCCAGAACATTTTACATGCTAAATTTCAAATATAAACTATATATTTATCAAACTGAATTATGAATTGTGAGTCCTGTTATCTGTGATATATATAAAATTATGTTCTTTTCCCAGGGACATGTCCCACTTTTTGATACATTACATAGGTTTTAAAACAAATACTTTCTCCTAAACTTGTTTTATGAATATTTTAATATCATCTCTCTTGTATACTATGCTGTTTCACAAAGCTTACTAAACAGTTTTGTAAGAACTAAGTGTTATCTAAGTCTTTTGAGTACTATTAAATGTTATTACCCTATCCTGACCTAGATAAGGGGCAGTAAACTATTTTGAAATATAAGGCCACTAATCCATCAAAGTTATGAGCTACTACACACACACACACACACACACACACACTCACTCACAATTTTAAGCACTACATTTATCTGTTTTACCCTCATCTTATTCCCCAGTGACTTCCAACTAATATATGTATTAGTTTTGAAATTTTCAGAAAAAGAGAAAGTAATAAAAACTTCCTTTGAAAGTGAGTAATAAGGATCATAAACAAAATAGCTCAATACATATACAAATAATATTCCTGGTTCCTGAGGGAAGCTGAGTAGAAGAGGGTAGAATCAAAACGTACAAGAGAGAGACACCTACCAGAAAGGAGTGGGGGCTCCAGATACACAGGAAGAGGGGAAAGAGCAAATCTGCGTTAAGGAAGAAAGGTGCCAGGGTTAGAGAGGAGCTTCATGGGTTGGGAGGTGGCGATATTATTCAGACTTAAACTCTTCATTTCTCTGGTCTCTGAAAATTCACTTGGGATTGCTAGATGATAGCAAATCTGCCCAGCACTTCCACTGTCTGAGAATTTGTTCTGAATGAGGATCTACATCTGCTTTTCAAGAGTGGATTTATTCTGATGCCTATATTGATTTGACCACATCAACCCTGGGCCCCAGATATCCCTGACAACCACTCTTTGTATCTAGAATTTAATATTTAGTTTCAATTCTTTTTGATAGCAAGTATATCAGAAATTTTCATCTGTCCTGTCACATTATGGTTGCTCAAATAAAATGCATTATTGGTGTTTCCAATATTAAGTAATAATTAGGCATTTGGGTCCTGAATGATCCATATGGTAACAATTTTGTATGTGTCTTTAAACTTTTGAAAAAAATTCCATATAAGTATTTTCTGTGTGGCCTATATTTTGTGGTCTTTTGTTTGTTTTTAAAACTTTACTCTTTTTTTCAGTCATCAAACACAGACAACCTGTTGGGATCATCCAAAGATGACTGAACTCTTTCAATCTCTTGGTGAGTGTTGTTTGATCGAATAGGCACAGGTTAACCGAACAACCGAGAACTGTATATTCTTAAAAGGAAACTAGTTGCTGGAAACTTCTTTGCCTCATGTAAGAAAACTAGTTTTCTTACATGACATCTTACCTTGAGAGACTCACGTCACTGACATTTAACAATATTGACTCTCTAAGGGCAACACAGTCAACAGGCATTGCCTTTCTTAGGAGGATGTGTGGTTTGGAGGAGTGGGAGCCAAAGGGAGTTCTTTGACCAGGAGGAGTGGAACTGTAGGTTTGACCTCTCTCATACTGAGTCATCTTAAATTTCAGCTTTGAAAAAAAGTATGTAATAACAATGTAACTTCAATCCACTGCTTTAATTTTGTTTAGTAGCTTTTTTTACTTAGAAATTTTGTACATCAATTTCACTAACCTAATTTCATTTTTGCTTAGGTCGTGAAAAGCTAAATTCATTTTAATATAAAAATGCAAGAAAATGCTTTAGATGAGGACCCTACTCTCATTTGAATTTCCAGCGGAGTGTTCCTCTCAGCCAGTTGCTTAGCCTGCTTCCATCAGGTTGACCCGGTGGAGTTTTTCAGTTTTTCTCCGGGTAACTAGGTGGGGAGAAAGCAGCATCAAACCTCTCATTCCCGTTTCAGCAAGAGGCCCGCACGTTTTTTATGTCCTAAACATTGGACTTTCTTCTGCGTGACCTTTGTTTGGGTAAGAGAAAGTGCTACGAAAGACTAACAAGCAGGAAAAACCACCGCTTTCTGTAGTCTGTAAAGCGAGGTGGCAAATTTTGATGATTTGTAAGTTTTCTCCTGACTCTGCTGTCTCTGATACTCTGTCTTTGGGGCACAGAGGCGGAAATCACAGTGCGCACTGTTTCCGAGATTGATCATCTTAACCAGGTCTACGACAGGGCGAAGGAAGCAAACAGGTCAGGACAAAGGAGCACAGCACGAGAGCATCTCCATGAGGCAGCGACACGAACAGCTTGGTTCACAGAAAACTAGTTGTCCTTGGGAAAACACCCCTGGAGGAGGACAGTCTCCTCTAGCAATAGAGAAGGAATCGATTTGGCTATAATAATAGCTATGTCTTCTTTGCCTCATCTTCTTTTTTCTACATAGGGGCAGAAAGTGTGATCCCATACCTCATCCATCACACAGGTCACAATTGATTGTCCTGCAGCACAAGACAGATTAACTAGAGAAAAGCACAATGAGCTGAATCAAAGTTTTGTGGAACGTAGGACTCTTGAGAAATAAAGACCAGGGGGAAATGGTCTGGTTCTCTGTACAGGTTCCATGAGGAATTGACAGCCATAGCAAAGTATGACTGGTGTTAGACTGAAGGGGAAGCCGAGTGAGTCTTTCCATCCAGATTCTGCTTAGCCTCTCTGTGGCAATCAGGATGCTGTCGCATGAGGGTCTCCAGGGAACAAAGGGGAAGGTCAGAGAGTGCCGTTTCTAGATTTTATGGCTGGCTTTGGAGAAGAGCAGTTCTAGATTTTGTGACTTGCTTTGAGGAAGAGGAATTCTGGTTGCTTTGACTTGCTTTGGGGGAGAAAGAGGAGTGGGAGACAGGAGGGCAGAAGAAAGTCAGAAAGACCTTGCTGGAAGGCCCTTCTCCTTCCAGTATCCTGCATTCAAAGAACTCAGCACGCCAAAGGACCATGCTTCAGGTTTTGAGCCTTCTCACCTATTTGAAAATGCTTCTTAGAATTTTCTGCATAGTACTACTTTGAAATGTATCGCAACATGGTGCTAATGATCACTTATTTGCAAAAATAAATGTGGTGAAATTAGGAGAAGGCTTTTTACTGAGGACAGATATAGTATTTTTCCATCATCCAAAGTAAGCAAACACATTCTTGGCATTCAGTATAAGTTAAGTAATAAGCATGCTGTTTACATTGTTCCTTTTTCCATTTCAGCTGACCTGAATAATGTACGTTTCTCTGCCTACCGCACAGCTATCAAAATCCGAAGACTACAAAAAGCACTATGTTGTGAGTTATTCTACCAAAGTTAATCACGCTATTCTTTGGATTGCCTTTTTCTCTTTTTAAGACAAAGCTAAATGAAGAGAATGATGCATTTGTGGAGATAACCTGGTGTTCAGTGTACTCTGCTCCAGGAGTTGGCTATGGTTCTGTACATGCTCTATTACTTGCCCCATCAGCATGCAGTAGTGAAACAGATGAATGGATGCCACTCTAATGGGAGAATAAAATTAACCAAAACACACGAGTAACATAGAAAGCTTTTGCAAACATTATGCTGTCACCTAATTTAAAAAGATTAAATCAAGGAATCCAAATAGTAGGTCGTGGCCTTCTTAGTACTTCGTATCCATTTACGCGTACAATGTTGTAAACATTTTGCCTCAGAAAATCATACAATAAGGGAACACTAACCAATCCCATTTCCAGTCCAAATGGGAACAGGCACCTCAGCAAATTAGAGAAAAACCTCTATTTTCTTTTAAATATGTCTCGAGACATTTAGTATCAACGAATTTTTCCTGTAGAGAGTGAGTTCAGAGTGCTATTCTGTGGTATTCTATTTTGCCAAAGGATTATTTCTCCCTGTAAATAACATAAAAGTAAGTAAAAATGTAAATGTTTATAATAGAGGATAGCTTTAAGCTCTCTAGATTCTGTTTGTGCTTGTAGTGTTGATCATTGTTTTACTCAGAGAACAGAAAGGCCTTGTCAGATAGTTAATATGGAAAACGGCATTTGCCTCTATAGAGTAATTTTTAAAGTTCCAAGTATTCTTATTTGCTACATTTTATTAAAAGTTGTTGTGTGTTGAGGCAGCTTAGTAAAGCTTTAATAATTACCCTTAGAAAAATGGTATGTCAGGGTTGAAGATTTTGCTCCTTGAAAGTCAGGAGAAATTAGCAGTAAATTTTAAGCTCCCTGCACGAAGGAAGTTGCACAAAGAGATGCGTGGAATCATCTAGAGAAAACAAAGCAATGCAAAGCTTTAAATAATAATTTAAAAACTTCTGTGTGGAAGACAAGTTTAAAGGGTTGCGAAACACTTGCACATAAAACAATGAAAGGAAGAGTGAGGTGACCTTGACTCTGGACCCACAGAGCCCTAAAGATAATTAGTAGGTTGTAGTAGCTGCAGCAAGTGTTGCAGAATGGCCAGGGCAAGAAATTGAAGCCAACACACGGTGCCTGGTGAGTGGTGCACTGAGCAGGGAGAAAATGGGGAATAAATTACAGACACGCAAAGCGGCTGTTGGATCTGCTCAGCCAGTCCATGGCAACAGCGGTTTTGAAGGAGACTCAGCTGCGTGTCCAGTATCCAGCTGACAGGTCTGGAAGGTCTTCCCAGGCCTGATGAGCTGTAAAATGAGGACAGATGACTCAGCCGCAAGAGCTCCGCTGATGCATCATCGTGAGCGCAGTCCCTGTTTCCAGGAATACTTCTGGATGGAGAAACACATTCATGCATTTCGTGTTTTCTTCTGTTGATTCTTCTCAGCCCTGAGGAAATAGCTCTTTCTTTCACCTTACTTTCTCAGACCTGAAAAGAACCAAAGAGAGACTCCTCCAACTTCTTACCTAAAGAGCATGGGTGATGGGCAAGGGGAGAGTGCTGGGTTGTGTGGGACTTCGGATGTTCCAGACGGTAGCCTCACAGCCACAGCCTCTGCGCTGCAGCCTGGGCCCGTCTGCCGCTTGCCGAGTTGCCTGTTTATGATTAATCCGCTGCTTCCTCTCCCAGCATCTCTGTTTACTTGAAATGCCCTGACCCTTTCTCCCCATCTGTCGGTAACCCTCTATTTCTCCCAAATACTGTTGAAAACTTACCTCTTTTGGGAACATCTACAAGCTCCCACCTGCCTCCAATTTTTCCAGTACTTCATGATTGCCTGTAACGGTGGCTTCTCCCCTGAGCGACACACGCTTGTGTGGCAGCGTTGTGTCAGAGGAGTGCCCTATCTCCGCTGAGAAGTGCTTGAGGTCAAAGTCAGCTCTCACTCTGTGAAAATTCCCACCCAGCTTACCAGCCTGGGGAGAGAGCGCATTGTCACTGCTCTACTGATGTGTTCACTAGTTGGCCTCCAAGATGGTGCAGAGCTTCGGTTTCCACACTCAAGGAACTCACATTTAGGAAGAGAATGCTGCACGTGGACGCACACATCTGCTTTCAGCAGATTCCTGTTGCCCTTGAAATGGAGGGGACCTGCCTGGCCCATCTATCTGTTCCCTACTTCAGCTGGCTGTGCTGTGGGCACTCGCAGTTCTAGCTGCTGACTGGAGAGGCAGACGTTGTACTCGTTCCTCCTGCTGGGAAAGCGCTGCTCCTCACTCACCGTGCCTGTGCTCTTCCGGGGGCTGCTGTGCGTGCTCCCTTTGGGTCTTTGGCTGCCGTCAGGGTTTTAATGAGATCCTCTGTGGCTTCTCCCTCCAAAGTAGATCACTCCTGATTCTCCGTTTCTTCAGATCCCTACCTCCCCAACCTGGCACTTGACACCATGCCTGGCTTAAGTACTAAGGCACAGTGTCAGAGTCAGAATTTTTAATACTCTATTTATGTATTTATTGTCTGTCTCTCCAAAACAAATTAAGCTTTTATGAGGGATGAATCTGTGTTTCTCCCACTTAGGACCTCATATAACTGAGAACATACTAAGCAAATGATTTGAGTTTGAAGGTTATATAGGAATGCAGCGGAAGACATGTGTAGGATTTATAGCAGCATTTTTTAATAGTAAAATTTGTTTGATTTTGATATATTCAGAAGTGTGATATGATACAACAGCAAGATAAATGAACTAACAATCAGCATAACATGGTGAACATTCGAACTATAAGTTAAGGAAGAAAATCAAATGGCAGAAGAAATTTGTACATTTGTTTCCATTCGTGTATAGTTCAAAAACATGCAGACCTAAATGCTGTACTATTTAGGTACATGTGAAATACTATGAAGAACTGAAAGTGAAGTACAAACATTAGCAATTATGGCTGTGATTGTAAGGAGGCATAGTTACGGAGGATTTTCTAAGGGTCTTCTATGACGTGAGTAACATTCTGTTTCTTTAGTTGTGGTGTCATGGTTTGTATTTAGATGTCCCCCCAAATCCTCATGTAGTTAGTCGTAGGTGGGGCTTTTCAAAGGTGGCTGGATCTAGGGTGTGTGATGTTGGGATGGAGGATATGATGCTGGGATTGATTCATGGTGCGATGCTAGGATTAAGGCAGCCCAACCCTGGGTATGAGTGCTACTGTTTTTCTTCAAACCATATATATGCGTGTGTGTGTGTGTGTGTATTATATATATTCCTTAAGAACTTTTTGTGATAGGTGACAGCAGGGAAGCAAAGGGAAGCCCTGTCCCTTCACAGTGAAGGCTAGTTTCCTGGAGTAACAGGCCATAAAGCCACATAGATATTGTGCTATTAATCAGGAAAGCATCAAGTAATGAGGTCTGAATGGAGTGGCTTAGCTGTTTTTCCAATGTCCAGAAATTTCCTTAAATTCCGCTTTGGTCAATTTGAAGGTCATGTCTGTCCTGAGACCTTTTCTGGTTCCCAAAGCTCTCATAGTGTTGTATTTAATGCTCGGATACTTTTCTTTATGGAGTGGGGAGCTATACAACCACTTCCTGTTTTGTGTGAGTTTGGCAATAGGGCCAAGAGGAGGATGCATGCTTTTGATAATATCTAAGACAGACTGGAGAGCAGAAGAGAAGGAACAGAGGATGAGTAGATGCTTCAGATGACAGATGATCGAAGCTGAAGCTGGCTAGTGGTAGTAACGGAAAAAAGGGAAATCTTGAGATTTGCAGACTGGGTAAAAGGAAGGCAGGATATTTAGTTGAGACATAATAAGGGAGAGGTTCCTAAAAGAAAATGATACTGCTCCAGGGCAGTGAGGACGAGGAATGTGCTTCCGCTGTTTAGGCAAGGGAAGAGGAGAAAATGGAATCTGGGCTCATCCAGGGGGCAGTTGTAATGGAAGTTATGGTACAAGTAGGGGCATCAGGCTTACCAAGCACAAGGCCAAGTATGAAACCTTAAGCACTGCCTGTGTTTTTGTGTGCTGGGGAAAGACGAAGGAGGGAGCTTGCTGGGTCCACGGTCAGGTGCTAAAGAGTGTTCATTTCTGGCAGGACAGGAGAATGATGATGCATTTCCATCTCATCCCCTGTGCCTCATACGTGGGATTCAGTAAAAGTCTAAAAGTTGCTTAGAAAATGATTCTGCTGTTTGTTTCATTTACCGCATGACCGAGCTGTCATTTGTCTCCCTTTGAAAAGAGAAAATCATAATTTTCTGTGATTTAAATGCAGTCAGTTCTTTAAAGGTACCTGAACGTGACACACTTCAGGAAGATGCATTCTTGGCTTAGGCACTCAGGCAAAGTGTCAGAGTAAATCACTGAAAATTGAAGACATGATAGTCTGTGGGATGTGGCAAATTACTGTCACAGCTACACTCTGTACAACAAAGGAGACTTTCCTGAAAGAGGTAAAGGACAATGTGATCCAGACAATGGTCTTTTTGAAATTTAGGCTGTGTCACTTTATGCCATGCAGGGATCCAATAGCAGGGCTGTGCTGCCAGCATGATTACTACTGGAATTCAGCAAACTTAAGAGTATTTTGGCAGTATTTGAATATATTACTTTGTATATTTCTTTGTGGAAAATTGTAATTCTGTAGCTACTGTCCTTTATTAAATACTTTCCCTCTGTCAGGCACAGTGGAGAATAAATTTTCTTACTGCTATCCAGAACTTTGTAATTGAAAACAATGTATGGTACCAAGAAACAGGGTAAAAATGACAATGAAAATGGCAGATGATTCTTTCTTAGTTTCTTTCTGACACCATCTCTTAACTCATGTGAAGCTTGCACAAGTTACTTTTATTATCAGCTTAAATTTACCAGTAATATCTTTGACATGTGAAGGAAATGAATTGCTCTATTATCCAGATTTGCATGTTTTAGGTTCAAATTTCTATCTTTTCTTTAAAAAATTTCTTCCTTTTGTTTCAGAAATCATTTTAATCTGTATAATTTTATAGCAGCTTTTTTCTATTGTAGATAACTTAAAAATCAATAATTCTATGTTCTTTAAGCAGCTGGCATGGACACATTTCATAAATGTCCTTAAAAATTCAAAATTAGTGGTTATTTGGTTGTTAGGAAAAAAGTAAATTCAAAGGAAGCTATTTGTTCATTTTAGATAACTGTCAAAATATGTCATATTTTTTGAGGGAATGGTTTTTGCATCAGGCATAGAAGAAGTAGTTATATATTCTCAGCTCCACTGATTTTTTTTAGAAATGGTAAAATGTGAAATATGGAGATAGAGAACAAGTTCTATAGAACAGTTTTCCATGAGCAGACCTTAAATTAATGTGACTTCTGTAACTTTTCATGCCTGTTATGTTTAGATTTGGAAGGATCATTTCCACAGGCAATAAATGTATAGATATATTATAATTTGATAACCTACTTCATTTCCTTATTTTCAATTAACTAATAAATGACTCAGAGTTGATTTTTAAAAACAAACAAAGATTTTGTCTCTGTGTGTGTACAAACTCCTCTGGCCCTGCGTCTCTCTCTGAGGCAGTGTGTGCCTGGCCCGGGAGCTCTGTGTATTGGCCTCTCTGTGACCATAGGCCACCAGGCCTAAGTCACACACACACACTGTGTGCTGCACATTCCCTCGGGCCTCCTGGACTTGCTTAGATTGTTACCTCTTCTCGAACTGCTTCCCACGCATCCCTTGCATCTTGTCTACTTTTCACTGTCCATTTCAAATCCTATCTCCTTGGGGAGGCTTTTCCAGTTGTTTTCCCACTGAGCACCCCTAATCCAATAATCCCAAATCCAAATGCTCCCAAACCTGAAACTTTGTAAGCATTGACATACAGTCCAAGTGGAAAATTCCATTCCCTGACCTTTTGTGATGTGTCACAGTCAAAATACAGATGCACTAAAAATAGTATATAAAAATTACCTTCAGGCTACAAGGTATCTATGAAACCTAAAGAAATTTGTGTTTAGACTTGAGCTCTCATCACATATATGCAAATATTCCAAAATAGAAAAGATCCCAAAATCTAAAACACGTCTGGTACCAAGCGTTTCCAACAAGGGATGTACATCCTGTATCAGCCCTCACAAATTGTGCTTTTCCTCTTCTGGCACTCGTACTCTTTTCGTAGAGTTATCGAGATGTCTTGGAGAACAGGGGCTCTGTGTGTACCCTGCATGCTCTAGCAGTGCAGTGCTCACTGTAGGTGTTTTACACATGAGGAGTAAAGATTGGAGCAGATAAATAAGTGAAGGCCAGTGTCCTGTGAACCTCTGAGCATCCTCGTTAGCTGTGTGTTGTGAGAAACTGTGTGTCGTGAGAAGCTGTGTCATGAGAAGCTTTTTGAATGCCAGTGGCATGAG
Organism: Erethizon dorsatum; assembly: GCA_028451465.1. NCBI lineage: Eukaryota > Metazoa > Chordata > Mammalia > Rodentia > Erethizontidae > Erethizon > Erethizon dorsatum. Next base: position 148,980,631 of record CM051823.1, read on the forward strand.
AAGCAGACCAGACGTGGGCCAGCGTGTGACAGCCTTATTCATCAGGTTGATTTAGGTGGCAACGCAGAAGCATTATTTTTCTGTCGAACCTGTTTCCTTAGCTGAGCATCCTTCAGTGAACTTGTATGTCATTATGTGCGTGTTAAAAAGCTCTGTTTACAGATGATCAGTCTGGCAGTGAGATGAAGTCTGGTTGATCAGTTATCAGTTACGTTACTGAGGAGCAAGAAGTTCGGGTGTGCTGTTGCACAGTAGGGTGACTGTACAAAACAATAATGCATCGCACTTTTCAAACAGCTCCAAGGAAGGACTAGGAGTGTTTTCACTGTAAAGAAATGATCAGTGTTTGAGAAGACAGATATGTCTAACCTGACTTAAACGTTACGCATTTCATACTGTATCAAAATATCACACGGCATCCCATCTGGATTAATGTATGCATTTTCATGTTTTTATGTATCAATTAAAAGTATTCACGGGGCCGGGGATATACCTTAGTGGCGCAGCACCTGCCTGGCAAGTGCGAGGTCCTGAGTTCGATTCCCGGTACCCACACACACAAAAAAAAACAGTATTCAGGAAATAGAAAATTTAGAACTTAGGAAAAAACATGAATGAAGGGGAGTAGTCGGCGGACTGTCTTCAGGAGATGAGAACATTGTCATATTTGAGATGTTCTGTGGTGCAGAATAGAGTTAGAGATTTATGTCTTTCTACACTTAAAAGCAGAAAGGTCCTGAACAGGAGAAAGCCAGAGAAGGAAAATGGGGAAAGACTGAAAACTAGAGTTCAAATTCAGATGCATGGAAATGTGGGTAAGAGGTTAGGAATCAAGGAATGAAAATGCTATTTATTTCTTTAAACATTGAAATTAGGTGAAAAGGATAATTTATTTTAATTTGCTAAATTAAGCCAAGCTCTTGAGACTAGAAATGCTTTGTTTCCGTGTTGCTGTGCAGTTCACTGACAGTACGGAATCCTTTTTCTCACCCGATTAGTGGATCTCTTAGAGTTGAATACAACAAATGAAGTTTTCAAACAGCACAAGCTGAACCAAAATGACCAGCTGCTAAGTGTCCCAGATGTCATCAACTGTCTGACAACAACCTATGATGGGCTGGAACAGATGCATAAGGACCTGGTCAGCGTCCCGCTCTGTGTGGACATGTGTCTCAACTGGCTGCTTAATGTATATGACACGTAAGTTTGTATTTTTTCCATTAATTTACAGTCACTGCATAAAAATGTGAGTAATAGAAAAGGCTTAGTGAATTTTTTAAAACATGCTTTTCCCAGTGGAAATATTGAATGATTGAAAATAAATGACTTTCCAAACCATATGAACTCTTCACAAACAATAGAAGAAACAAGAATATGCAACTGGTATTTTAAGGGTTTGCTTCAAATTACAAAGGTTTTCAAATTTATAGTATTTTTTGTCAAGAAGCTAGAGAAACCTAACACAGCTATGTCTTATTTCCTTCCCCTTATTCCTTAATGTCTTACACTCTTTTTTCAAGAAGAAAAATTTTGTATTTATCATTGAGTTAAAATAATTTATTAGCTCATAATATTGTGCTCTTCGATCTTTGTGTAACAGATTAAGAGCGATTTGAATGGCAACGAATGGGATGTAATTTGTCTTTCAATATTAGCTATATTTATTGCCATGATGGTTAATGTGTTCATATAGTATTTTAAATAATGTATGCTACAGGTCATTCTAGTATTTGTCATTTAATTAGGTGCTCAGTGTTACATAAAGAACACTCTCAACTTCCGGCATAACTCATCTGCCATTAATTTGGCCTTTACGATTATGACAATCTATTTGTGAACTGATCAGTTCTAGGAAGGCTTTCCGTGGGCTGACATTTCTGAAACACTAGGAATTATTCATTCTCCTGGTAGAGTTTTAAAGTATGCAAAATGAAATAAGAAAATCAAGACTGTTGTTTTTCTCTCAGAATCGAAAAGTTATTTTCTGTTAACTAGCTACAGTATATGAAAATTTGTATGTACCAGCCTTTGATTTAAAGAGAAAGAAAACAGATGATAGTTCGTAAATGTATACATATTTAGCAGCTGACTGATTTTGTATAAGAAATAAATGATGATAGCTTTAGAGATGCTTTATCTAAAATTTTACTGTTGCATTAGAATAATATTTCTTTTATAATGTTTACAAATGTTATAAAGTCTTTTTTAAAATAATAAAATAGCCATTGTGTACTAGAGGGCCCTTGAGAAACTCACTGAAGCATGGATCTTTGTTACCATAGTGAATACAGCAGGATTTACTACATCTCTGTCGGGTATCTTTTCATGCATTTCATTTTAATACAGATTTTTATTCTAGAATAAAATATTACTATTAGCATTAACCCATCATTAATTTGCTCTCTATTTTTTAAAACCTCAAGGGAGACATTTTCTGTAGTAAATTTACCAAAATAGCTGGTCAATTAAGCATTTTAAGTGCAAATGCTTATGGCTAAATTCATAGAATAATAGGAACTTCACTCAACCCTATGGAGTATAAGAGACATACATGTACATCTTTAGTCATATTTTAAGGAAGAACTGGAAAGGAAATTAAAGTGCTTTCCCTCAGCATCCTTTGTGGATCTCACACACTGTGTTAGTTTTCTAGGGCTGCCACCACAGAGTACAGTAGACTGGTGGCTTAAACAACATCATGCATACCTTCTCCATGCTGTAGGATAAAGTCTGAGATCAAGGCATCAACATCATTGCTTTTTCTTTCTGAGGCCTCTCTCCTTGGCTGTCTTGTCTTTGAGAGTACACATGATCTTCTGTGTTAGTTCATTACCTCTTCCTATAAGGACGCTACTCATTTTGGATTAGAGCCCACCCTATTGACTTCATTTTAACTTAATTATGTTGTGAAGAAGGTGATACAGTCACCTTCTACAGTATGAGGAGTTAGGATTTCAGCATGTGAAATTTAGAGGAACACAGCTCACAACCCACACATACACTGTTTTCTCTGGACAGCCCAAGGAAACAGTGCCACTTAGTTGAGAAGGAAGCAGCACGTGAAACGTGATCATATTCTAGTGGGTTAATGTTGGCACAGGTCCACTTCGCACCATCAAATATGAGCACACAGAAATGCTACACTAAAGCACTTGTTTTTATTTAGAAAGACAACATCACGAAATCTCTCATTTCCCATTTTAAAGGAAAAGAATGTCTGCTGGACTTGCCTTCCCTTCATGCACAGAAATACAGCAAAGACCGTGATGAGTAAGAATGGTGCCCACTCAGTCTAGCTTTTTATCTCAGAGAGGAGTGTAATGGAGTATAAGGAAAAAGCGCAGTTACTCTTAAGGTGGTGATCACAGATGTCCAGAGGTGAATCTTAAATTTCTCTACTACAACTTATTCATTTATCTAAACAACAGTTACTTTTTGCAAGCCGAACTTCTCTTTGAGAATATGGTGGAATCTGTGATCTTCTCCTCCCAGTGTACCGGGATATGATAGACCCCTGAGATGCCCGTGAACCTTAGAGATAATAGCCTCATTCAGCTACTGTACCATTCATTCACTAGTTATGTTACCCAGCTTTCTATCATGATAACAAGCACCTAAAATAACCAGACTTATGCGGAGGAAAAAAAAAGGTTCATTTCAGCTCCCAGCTATGTAGGTTTCAGCCCAGGATCAGTCGAGCCCATGGTGCTGGGTGAAGCAGCACTCGTGGTGGAGGAGCAAAACCACTCACCTCGTGGCCAGGGAGTGGGAGAGAGAAAGCAGAGACCAGGTTCCACGTTCTTCCACAAGGGCACACACCCAAGACTCAGAAACCTCCCACTAGCATGGCATCAGGAACCAAGCTTCGAACATATGGGCCTTTGAGCAAGAGTCCAGGTCCAAACAACAGCACGATCCTATATTCTGACGGCCTTATTTTGTGTAGTACAATGCAACCTTGGTAAGCATTGTCAGCTGCAACTAGCTCTTGAAATAATGAGTGATGCAAACGTAGTAGACAATAAAATTCCATAAGTAGAACTTTGGGATCTCTGTATTTTACTGATTGAAAAACTGGTAGAGAGATAAGGCCATTCACAGCCACTTTTTGCATATGAAAGTTACGGACTTGATATTCAAATATTTTGGCAATCACTTTGTTATTCTTACCGTACTCCCCAGATCTAGAAAAAATGGTACTTTTTACATTATTTTAAATAAACCATCTCTTTCAAGTTTTTATATGTCCCAATTTGTGCTTACATTCAGAGTTCTTTTTTTTTTTTTTTGTGGGTACCAGGGGGTCGACCTCAGGACCTCATGCGCCAGCAGGCGCCTGTGGCGCTGAGGGATATCACCAGCCCCTTTTTTGTATGTGGGTTCCGGGAGTCGAACTCGGGCCCTCGCGCTTGCCGGGTGAGCTATCTCACCGGCCCTACATTCAGAGTTTTGAAAGAAGAATCCATTTTTATGTATTGCAGATGACAAGAATTTAATTTCTGGTTCTGATTGCTTTGTGACGTGGCAGCCACTTAACTTTGGCATTTCAGTTTCTCATCTGAAAATTTGAGATAAAAATATCTGCTCAGTTTATCACACAAAAGGTGATTGTGAAGAGCAAATGAACTAATATATGTAAAATGGTCTTTATAAGCTATAAAGATAAAATTGATCCCATTTATGAATTCATAGCCTCTGTCAGTCTTCATCTTCTCAGGTTAAAAAGTCTTATTTCACAGTCTTCCTTCTAGATTTAGTGGAAATCAAAAGCATTGAAATCATGATTTTAAGGGATAGTCTGTTACACGTGGTTTAAATATTTTTTTTTAATCTGTGGAGAATATTAGCCTCATTTGTTGCAGTGTTAATTCATTTTTTCCAATACTCCAAGATGGATATAATCTTAAAGGTACTTACTTTACCAGTTCAACTAATTTCAGTAACTACGTATGAAAACTGTCAGTGGAACCAGATACTTAAATATTGGACTATGTCACTTACTCCTAAATTTTATTGGCTCCCTATCATCTCTCAAATCTAAATATCTTTTTCTTAATGTATGTTCATGATACAGAATAATTATATTCATCCTGAGGAGTTGGTACATTTATATGTCACATCTTGATCGTTTTTGCCATCAGAACTCTCAATCCTATGGCCTCACCTTAATCTAATTGTATGACTGGCGCTCGCACCCTATCTCTGTCTCCTTGCTCATACTTCTCCTATTACATTCCCTATAGTTGAGAGAGTGAGTCATTACGTGTCTGATTTTAGACCTATATTCTCTAGCAAATGTTTTGAAACTTATGACTATTTACACTAATCCCTATTGACTGCTCAGCCACAATGATCTTTACTTGGTTCTTCATTTTCAAATATAAAGGTTGATCTTCTGTTTTCTCTAGTTGTTCTCTGGTCTTACCTCCCCAACTAGTACATGAGCCTATCTTGGGTAAGAACCGTGTCTTCTATTTTATTCTTGGTCCCTACAGTACATAGAGCAATGCTGGAATCACAGTAAGCCTTCACAGTTGTTCATGGTGGATGAAGGGATGATTGACATTTTCAGTTGTCTTTTTGATGATGTTCCTGTCTTGTGTTGTCAAGATGGACTGGAGGTCATGCTTTAATGTGTATCATTGTGATCATTTTTCCCTAAAGGGATTGCTTTGTTCTTAGGCACATTCATGTACTAGTTTCAGACTATTCAAGAACCTTTTATTATTTTCTGCAAGTCTATTGTTTATAGTCAGAGAATGAAAACTTTTGATTTTAAACGAAGAAAACAGACATTGTCTGTTTCATGTAATAATTAGGAAACTCCTAAAAAATACTAAGTAGAAATGCAGTTTATAGCCTGGCTCAGTTAAGGGTTAATTTGAAACTGGTATTGCTTTATTTGTAACAAACTGGGAATCATTATTTTAATCTAGAAATTCTGCTATATTTAAGTATTATCTCATAAGTCAATTCTAAATATTATACATATACGTAGTAAGGGTTCAATCAGTTGTTTGGGTGTGATTTAACGTAATTATAAATTCTATGCTGTTGAGGAACTATTTTGATATTTCACCAATCTCCGAGCATGCTTTCTTTTTTAATTTATTGTATACTTTACATGGCATGGTATGTATACAGAAAGTTACTTGAGTATAATTTGTGTGGATGAATATTAGTATTACTACAAAAATACTAGGAAGATAAAGATTTAAATATAATTTGGCAGTAAGACCACTTAAAATTATAGTTATGTGATAAAATATTTTATAATAGTATGAATTACTGAATATTATTTAGGCATATATCATGTAAACATTTGGTCATAGATTTTAAGTATACTGTACTTGTACATTGAACACTTAAAATTAGTAACAAGAACCTAAAAACCTGGTCCCAAATCTGAAATAATAAAGATGGCAATAAAGACTTTTTTCATGTTATTCCATTGGAAGGATCATGTATTTAATACTGTGGCTAACATTTGGTAGGCAACTTATTAATTCTTTGATAAGCATTGGAATAAAGTCAGCTTTCCATTTTTACCTACAAAATAAAATTTTTCTCCTAGTCAACTTATAAGTGAAGATGAAATGATCTCTTATTGGCATAGAGTGAAACTATTTCCTAGCATTGATTAGTTCATTCGTTGTTTTTAATTATAGCTTGATAATTCCCCAATTATCAAGACCTCACACCTATTTAAGATCATTGACTATTAAAATTGCCATAGTAGTTTATAAAGACTGCATTGACAGAAACCAAAGTAAATGAAGACAATAAGATTTTACATATTCATGAAGTTCAAAGTCTTCAGTATATACTTAATTTAATTTTCTGGTCAGTTTCCTTACATTTGTTTTTAGGTATATCAGTAGCATAGCCCTTTCTTACCGCATTGTTACATGCATATTTTGGTAGCTTTAGCCATTTCTTGTATTTGTAATTATTAACAAATTTTAATTCATAATAAGATCTTTTTTAGCTTTATAGTTATTGTTTTCATTTTGCTTTAATTTGTTCTCCTTAGTTTCTGTGTTGTGTATAAAGTAACATCAAGTTAGGTATTTCTCCAGAGTGGATCAAACCACTGTTAAAGTAGGTTATGAAATTTTAGTATGGGTTTAATATTAATTATAAAAGGTGAGTAGAAAGCATGTTTAAGGTACAATTTTTAAATGATTTACTCTCAAGAAAACAGATACTGGGGAAGAATTAGAATGCTGCATTCAGTTTTAAATGCATCTCACACATGGAGATTCTTATCATTTCAGGGGTCGGACTGGGAAAATTAGAGTGCAGAGTTTGAAGATTGGATTGATGTCCCTCTCTAAAGGTCTTTTAGAAGAAAAATACAGATGTATGTAAGACTTTTCATGTATCAAGTGTTTTTAATAATAATACTTGTAATAATTGAGAACTTACTTTCTATGATTTTTCTGGTAATAATGGTTCCCATTTTTTAAGTTTTTACTGTGCGTGTACCAGATTGGACAAAAGGTGACAGTGCAGAGAGGTTTGGATTTTTGTGAAATGAAAAGCTGATTATATGACCACAGGTGCAGTGCCTTGATGGAGTGAAAACCGGCTACAGATTTTTATCTCATTTAATTTTTAGAATAATCTCTGTAAAATATAGGCATAATGATTTCCATTTTCCAGTTGAAAAAAATAATGCTAAAATAGGTTAAAAACCTAGTTCCCGGCTAAAGAGCACAGTAAATTGTGGAACTAGATCCTAGGTTTTCTGACTCCAAAGCTCAAGTTTTTCGACTATATATGTCCAGCGCTTAAAAAAAAATAAGAGTTAGGATGGACTAGAACCTTTATGGACATAATCAAATCACATTTCTAAATAATTCCATTGCATGGCTGTGACAAAAGAAAATGATAAATGTTTTTATATTGTGTTTGTTTATAGTCACCAAATAAATCAGCGATGTCCCTTTATCTGTCAGTTAATGAAAAGCATGTTGACATTGGGAAGGGCGTGGCTCTCAGAATCCAGGAGACTTGCCTTTCCATCTCTAGCACTCAGTGGCTGAGCGTCGTCGGGCAGGTGGCTTGATCCCTTTGAATACAGCTGAGAGGTAACATCACACCTGACTCACTGTTCAGGAAGCTCAGATTGAATGAATATAATTCAACTCAAAAATGAAGCTAATAATTCTTGCTTGGAAAGGAATTAGAGATAATACCTGTTAAAATTTCCTACAAATAGTAGTTGTTGATAAATGGTAGCAATTGCTGCAGTGTGTCCAAGTTTTTAACGACTATCTCTTTTGATGTGATTTTTTTCCATAAAGTGTGAGCAGCTTGATCCTGCCTTCTGTGTTCTATAGAGATAAATCTGTGCATTGGAAAGAGAGGGTGAGGGATGTTTCATGAAAGGAGAGATATCCAAAAACAAGAGGAGGGGCTGGAGGTGTAGGTCAGTGATGAAGCAGCAATAAATGACACGCACAAGGCCCTGGATTCTGTGCCCACCACCAAGGAAATAAACAGACAAAAACCAAACCCAGCAAAACAACAATAGCAATAACAACAGCAAAGAAGAGTATTTGATTCTAAGCCTTAAAAACATAGCTACATTTTGTATCTTATGGGAATACATATATATTTTTAAAACTTTTATTTTCGGGGGTCCCTGAAAATAGGGAGGTTATTTGATTTTGAATTTAAGGTCTAGAAGATGATGGCTTACTTTTCATACATAGTTTGAGAAGAGTGTCAGTGTAGAGAGCGACAGGTGGATATAAAAAGAAAAGCTGATTGTAGGATCAGGAAGTGAGGGACACCGTTGGAGTGATAGCCCAGTAAGCGGTACAGAAAAACCTTTATATAAAGCTTTTGTTTTGTGGCATTTTATCCAGAACTTAGTCTTTCTTCAGCATCATAATCATGAAAAGATATAATTTCCAGGGCTGGTGATATATCTCAGTGGCATAAGTGCCTGCCTGGCAAGCGTGAGGTCCTGAGTTCGACTCCCGGTACCCGCATATTAAAAAAAAAGATATAATTTCCAAAGCTAAAAAGTGATTATTTCTGTAATGATTGTGAAAAGAACATGTCAATGAAAGCATCAATGTTCCAAAACTGGAAAAGGATTTTTAAAAATTATCTGTGAGTTGGGATTCTCACGTGCTCCTGAAAGAATTAAGGTTCTTTGAAGAAACTGTTACATCATGGTGCTGATGTACTCTGAAATGAATGCAAATTCAAGCTCAAAGCTTACATTTTCTATAATTCAGCATCTAATATTCAGATTTTGGCAGGAGGAGCAAAAGCCCCTGCAGTGAAAATCTCTGCTACTTAATTTAATTCACAAGGTATGCCATTTTAAGATTTAATTAAGTAAGAAATCTCTTGGGCTGCCATCATTAATCTAAATCTTTACTGGGATGTTGAGACTCTGGTAATGTTCTGAGGTTTTGTTTTTTCTTTTTCACTGAGGTTCTTAGCAAATCTGATTCTAGTTGTGATTTCCCTAGTGATCTAAGAACATTTCTTCATTATTATTTTCTTTGTTAGAATTAATATTCAAGGTCATTTGCTCTTCCAACTCAATGGTAGAGGTGGCATTTGAGGTCAGTTGGTATCCACTGGAACACTGAGTTTTGTAATGGCCAAAGTCAGTGGCCAAAGTCGCTCTTGCTGTTGCCTTCCTGAGAATAGCTCTGGATTAATTTCCCACAGTCCATTTGCCTTCCCCTTGCCTACAGCTGAGTGACTTCCTGGCCACACCCAAAGCACATTTACAAAGCATCCTTTTGAATGACCATTTACATCTTTTCTGTCCTCATTTATTGGGATTTGGGTTTTAGATTGTGACCTTCTCCTCATGGCCCATCATTCCCACATCCTGACACTGCTCTTAGTTTCTGACTGTAACGTTAAAATGGGGAACTTTTAGAAGAGTTTAGAAGTATTTCACAATGTTTAAAAGCACTTTTTACATTTTGTGAATAGTCTACCTCCATAGTGGCATGACGGCATAGCTATCTGCCTCAAAAGAGGAAAGATGGGCATGATCGATGTTGCAGAAAATGCACGCTTCTCTGTAAAGACTACTGTAAATATACATCAGCTCTAAATTTACTGAATAACTCTCTTCCTAGAAACAGGTTTAAATTAAGCATCATAAAATCCTTGAATAATGTTTTTGGGCTGTGGTAGTCTTATCTTTAAGTAACAAAAAGAAGCAAGCAGAGCTTTAAGCAAATCTAAATGAAAAAATGATAATAAAAATTAAATTTATCTTAATTGAATTTGCTTTTCCTACATATGCTTATAATTAAAGCCATATTTCATTATAATTACCATGTCAATAACTTTGAAAATTCACTGCTGACAATCTTAGACCAAACATCATTCCCCTTTAAGACAGTTATACATTTTGGTCTGATATTTATTTATTAGGCATTATTTGAAAGTAATTTTTTTTAGAATCCATAAATAGTTACTTCCCTTTCTTATATTCTTTTTTTTTTTTTTTTTTTTTTTTTGTGGGTACCGGGGGGTCGACCTCAGGACCTCGGGCGCCTGCGCGCCCGTGCCGCTGAGCGATATCACCGGCCCCTTTTTCGTATGTGGGATCCGGGAGTCGAACTCGGGCCCTCGCGCTTGCCGCTCAGGCGCTTAAGCCGCTGAGCCATCTCACCGGCCCTCTTATATTCTTGAAAAGTATCTCATGAAGAACATTTAGAGTTAGGGTGCTTATAAATTTTTAGAACTTGAAAATTCTCTGTAAAAAGTTTTAATTTCTATAATGAAAAAAGTTTCATTTGAATTATCTTCCTTGCAGAAAAACATATCTTAGTACATTAGTTTTAACTTGGGGAATACTGTAAAAATTTTGATCTTTGAAACACTGCAATAGTGAGTAGATTAGCCAGTGCTGGAAAGAAATTTTAATTTTATTGTTTTAAAAAGGTTAGAAGACAGATCAGTGTTGTGTTTTGTTAATGAATGGAACAGCTGAAGAAAGTGAAAGGGTGCACAAATTTTTAAGTCTTTTAAGTCTGAAAAATGTGTTTCATTACATGAAATAAAATAAAACTAATCTTTACAGTTGGTAAGGAATGAGAGACTGGCACTAAAAATGAAAAGTACACCTCTTTATACTTTTTAGTGTTTCCTGTATAAAATAGATTTGAGCACAGAAATCTTTAAAAGAAGCTAAAATATACATTTAATGGCATATTGAATTTGGGAGGGAACACAAGAAGTTGGTAAGCAAATCATGAAAATGTAAATGTTTGCTATTTAAGGTACATTTATTGCTTTGGTAAGTCAGGAGGGAAGCTTTATTTTGGCTCATTCTGCTTCCTAAGGGAAATCCTTGCTGAGATCGTAGAATTAACCCATGTGCATTTCTTGCACTATTTAAAAGGGAAATTTGTATTAATTGATCAATTTATGTGTTTTGACATATGTTATTTTAAGAGGCACTGATTAACAAGTGAGCTACTAAGGACACACAGAACATTAAACTCATCGCGGTTCAGGAGAATAACTAATTAGATTCACATCCCCCTAAATTTTTTCTTTTCCTTTTTAAAAATTGTTTACTTTAATTAGTATGTTTGCAGTACATTCGTCATGGGGAGTTGGTCCATGCACATAACACATCTTCATTCTTTTTTTTTTTTTTTTTTTTTTGTGGGTACCGGGAGTCGACCTCAGGACCTTGCGCTTGCCAGCAGGCGCTTGTGCTGCTGAACAATATCACCGGCCCTTTTTTCCTTTTATGTGGGTACCGGGAGTTGAACTCAGGACCTCACGCCTGCCAGGCAGGCGCTTATGACGCTGAGCTATCTCACCGGCGCCCACATCTTCATTCTTTTTGCTTTCCTTTCTCCTCCCCTTCCTCCCTTCCCCATTCCCTCCATCTCTTGGTCCCCTTCCCATTTGCAAAAAATCTGTTTCCTAGTACTTGTCTTTAATATTGCTGTATAATTTATTTGTGCTTTGGATTTCCTGTGAATTTTTTCTTTTCATCTATATAGTTCAGTCCACGTGCTTGAAGTAAAAGACTGCTTTGGACAGCTGGAAATTTACCTCCTGCTGGTCCCTCTTGTAGATCTCTTTAATGAGGTGGCGGGGCCTACAGAGATGTGCGACCAGCGCCAGCTCGGCCTGTTGCTCCACGATGCCATCCAGATTCCTCGGCAGTTGGGGGAAGTGGCAGCTTTTGGAGGCAGCAACATTGAGCCTAGTGTCCGCAGCTGCTTTCAACAGGTAAACAGAAGGATTGCTGGTACACAGAGGGTGTTGGGAAGGGCTTTGAGGATTTTCTGAGAGCTGGAACTGGGAGCCTACACTGCACCCAAATGATGCAAGACTTTGAGAACCATGCCAGTAAGTTTATTTCTGAAGGCACATTTGATTCAAGGAATAGTGATGGCAGCAAAGATACTATTGTGTGTGTGTGACACAGTGGAACTTGGGTCACAGTGCGTGGCCCTTCCTTTGTCCTGTCATTTCACCACTCGTCCCTTGCTCTCTGCTTTCCGTCCATATTGGTTCAGTTCCTTGATTCCTGTCTTCGTGCCTTGGGCCTGTCCCTTCAGTTTAGAATGCTCGTCTGTCTCTTCCGCAAATGAGTTCCCTTCTCACTCATGCTATTCACCCTTCCAATGGCAGCTTAATTTTCAAATCCTCTGAAAATTCTCCTCTGCCCTCTTCAGATATGTTTCCCTACTATAGTCACCTTCTCTCTTCTACCTCTTCTTTCTCATGTTCATTACACCAAAACTTTGTTCTGAGCTGTACAATTAGTTGTTTAGTGCTTGCTTTTCCCATATGTACCCAAGCTCCATGAAGATAAGAACTGTGTTTGCCTTTTACTGTTATATCCTGTCTTAGTCCGCTAAGGTTGTTATAACAGCATGCCATAAACTGGGTGGCTTATAAACAACAGAAATTTACTTCTCAGTTTGGAGGTTGGGAAGACCAAGATAAAGGTGCTGGTAGATTTGGTATTTGGTGAAGACCTGCTTTCTGGTTTATAGATAGCACTTGCCTAGTGTGCCCTCACCTGTTGGAAGTGGTAAGTGAGCTCTCTTGTGCCTCTTTTAAAAGGGCACTAATCCCATATCCGAGGGTTTCACTCTCACGATCTAATCACCTAGAAAAGGCCACGCATCCCAATACCATCCCCTTAGGGTTTAGTTGTCAATATATCAATTCAGAGAGACATTAAACACTCAGACTATCATATATCCTTGTTCATTATTATTTGAACATAATAGCTACTTTAGTCAGTGTTCGCTAAATAGGTGAATAAAGTGCCCTGAAGTTCCTTGTAGCAAATTTTTAAAAATATAAATTTAAAAAGATATTATTAAAATATCATTTTGTTCTTTGAGAATATATATACAAGTGGAAAATGATGTGCTCAGTTTTACATTGATCAAACTTACTAATTTTCACCTGGGAAAGCACTTCTGTTTCTTTTTAATGCTCACTGTGTATAAAGATGCTTTAGAAATATTACTAATGTTATATATATATGCATAAAGTACAATCCTACAGATATTTTGCCAAAATATAGCCAATGATTTATCACCACTGAGGAAAAAAACAATACTAACACTCTCTCTTTGAGGGAAATCAATGTCATGGGTTATTACATTTTATAATGGCCCTTTCTCTTATTTAAAAAAAAAATACCAAATGATTTTTCTAGACATGATTATAGTCACAGGCTGGTTCATAGAATGACCTCAACAACAGAGGGGATGTTGGTGAAATTTAACTTTGCACATATAAATATTCCTTAATATTAGGATTTGAAGAGGGACTGAGAAATTTTATACAGTTTATCATGATAAATTTGGAAATCCCACAAAATGCATTTGTAGCGATATGCCTCCAGTGTGAGGATTTGACAAGACTAGATCAAGACACATTTAGCATTTTGAATGGCCTTCAAGTTTGTGAGGTTATCAGTAGTGTTTATGTCACAAATTCTTACCATTTGTGTTAGTCAGCTTTTCATTGCTGGGACAAAATGCCTAACATACACAACTTGAAGGAGAAAGGTTTATTTTGGGCTCAGGGTTTCAGAGGCTTCAATCCATGGTCAGCTGGCTCCAAAACGGAAATAGCAGAGTGGAAGGCCATGGTGGAGGAAAGTTGCTCACCTCGTGGCAGCCAGGAAGTGGAGTACAGGAAAAGAGCCAAAGAGAGAGGAAAGGACTGGGGACATTATTTTACCTTTCCAGGTTATACTCCCAGTGACCACCTGCCTCCAATCAGACCCACATTCATATAGCACATTCAGCTATGAGCTCATCGATAGATTAATCCATTGATGAGGCTAGTGCCCCATGATCTAATCATGTTCCCAAATCCCCACCTCTGAGTCTTTGAGGGACTTTTTTTGACCCAAACTATAACATTATCTAAGATGAATGAATTTTATAGGATTAAAAGTATTTATTTAAAAAGATTACCTAGAATTACATGGCTTTGGTTTTTTAAAATCTAAGTAAGATATTGGGAATTTTTTTTTCCTTTTTACTATGTAACAATTTCTGCTTCATCTATTTTTAAATTCTGGAATTTTCTTATCTTGAAGAACCTTAAAACTTTTGTAGCTTCACTGGCTTGGAGTTACATAATGTTTCTCTTAATTCTGCACAGATACCCAGAAGCTTATGAAGCAACAACACTTGCTGCAGCTTAAATGAAAAAATGTTCTTCACTTTTAGTATATTTGTTTCTTTACCAGAATAACAACAAGCCAGAGATAAGCGTGAAAGAGTTTATAGATTGGATGCGTTTGGAACCACAATCCATGGTTTGGCTACCAGTTCTGCATCGAGTAGCAGCAGCTGAGACTGCAAAACATCAGGCCAAATGCAACATCTGCAAAGAATGTCCCATTGTGGGGTTCAGGTGAGCCGCACTACTGGTGGAGGCAGTAGCCTGTTTTGTGTTCTGTCTGTGTCATCTCCACGGTGTGTTTATCATCCCACCCCATTTAGTCCTAGTTTGGGTTTTGCCTCCTAACTGCATGGGAGGCTCCTCCTATTCCATCTGTGTAATAATGGCATCCCTTCCTGTATCCACTACATTAACTTATTGTTGCTGTCATTATCACATTATTATTTATTCTACTTTGGCTCAGAAGCAGATATTTTTATGAATTTCTCTTCACTTAGGTCACAGAAATGTTCGTGCAGGACAATTGCATGACATTATAGTCATGTAGTCTTGATGGAATTTGTTGGACGTTGTGAGGTCTTTTGAATTAAATTTAGTAAATGAGAACCAGTACTTAAATACTGCATGAGCAGCATTGAAATATTGTGTGTGCTTGTATAGATACTATATTTTTTTTCAAAAGTTTTATAAATAGTGCTGGAATTTTTCACTAATTTTAAATTAAATTTTAATGTAAGATTTACAAGATGTTTGCTAAACTGAGAGTTGTTTCAAATAGAATCACAGACAACTGCTTAATAGTAGCATAAATAAATGAGAAGTATATTTTCCTTTCATGTGATCAAAGTTCAAAGGTAGTCAGTCTAAGACTGCTATCTTTGCTCCATCGTCACCTGGATCCCTAGTTCTGTCTTTATGCTCTGTGACTTCCATTTTTCACTGTCACTTCACTCTAACAGTAACTTTTCGAGACATCAGTCCATTTCCAGGAAGGAGGAAGAAGGAGCACTCCTCCTCCCAATTGAGTCAGTCCCTTGCAGTTCCAACTAGAAACCCCATCCAGTGACTTCAACGTCTATTGCACTGCTGCTATCAGCAAGAGAGGCTGAGAAACGTTGTTAGCAGATTGCATTGCTAAAATGTGCTGACGCTATGCTACCAGGGTTTCTTACCAGTGAAGGAAGAGAATGGCTGTCTGCAGTGAACACAACTCCACTTGGGGGAGGAAATGTCCGTCATACCTGTCACACCATCTGATAGGTCAGGACTTATTCTTAATACAGGTGATGTTTCAACCAGGTAGTTGCTTGTTGACATAAGCTGCCTATACCGTAGACAGATTGATTTTCTTCAGATCAACGTGCAAAATTTTGCAAGTCACTTAGAAGCTACTCGACACTTAATACTTTATAATACTAAGCTCATGTAACCTTTACATTTTTTTCATTTTCAGTGCTATCATTTAATTTTTTTCTAGCAATATGGATATAATTTATGTTCTTAGTTCCACCAGCCATGCAACCAAAATGAAAGATTTGGGGGATGTTTTTCACTCAAATCCACAGAAATTTAGTATTTAGAGTTTCACTTCTCTAAATAAGATGCAAATGAAAGTCAGTGTACAGTGTAATTTTTTTTTAATATGCGGGTATCAGGAGTCGAACTCAGGACCTTGTGCTTGCCAGGCAGGTGCTTATGCCACTGAGCTATATCACCAGCCCTACAGTGTAATTCTTAGACAAAAGACTCAAAAATAGTTTCAAGAATACATGGACATCAAGGTTGTATTTCATTTACTGTTTGTTATAGGGAATTTCTTGCTTTTTAGTTTTTCTTTTTTTTTTTTGAATGACTAGTTTAAGTGCAGTATAAAAATGCTCATTCTAAAAAATAATACCTTTGTGAAGAAATTTTAAAATCCATTTCTTTTTTTTTATTAATGATTTAATTGATATTTTAAATTTTGATATATCAACCTAATTATCACAACTCTTTTGTTACATCCCATTTTCTGTTGATATTCAAACATCACAGGAAATCGTCTGACACGGATATTTGTCTTCTCATCATGTCTAAACAGATGGAAACACGTTTCAGAGATTTAAATTCCAAAAATGTGCTTTCATGTTCTACTGGAGAGGTGGTTTTTTTCTGTCCTAATTTGAACCTGAAATACTAAGCAAATTCCATTTTTATGGCAAATCTACCTTTTATTTCCTTGGTGATTTGGATGAATAAAATTCTATACCCGTGAAGATCGATTTGGACTACTTAATGGGAGTGCAAGCCAATAAATTTTCTTCTTTCTAGATATCGGAGCCTAAAGCATTTTAACTATGATGTCTGCCAGAGCTGCTTTTTCTCGGGTCGAACAGCAAAAGGTCACAAATTACATTACCCAATGGTGGAATATTGCATACCTGTGAGTACTGAACTTTTTTTTCTTTAATTTACTTTTGAATTCATGAGTGTCTAAACTTTTATTCAGTTTATTCACTTAACCCTTTTTTTAAAAGCCTCTTTCAAAATTGCTTAACCCTACTTTTTTGTTGTTTTGTTTCCTGTAAACATATCTACTATGATGATTTAATTAATGGAATAAAATTATACATCTCTTAGAAAATATTAATTTGTTAACTTTTTTATGTCTGTTTCAATTTTAAACTCAAAATTTTTAGAAGCCCTCTTAAGAATTCACAGTGATCGACACTGAAAATGAAGCCATGTGATGAAAAACAATGTTCTTTTAAACATACTGAAAATGTTTCCATAATTAAATACTATTACTTTATATTACTTTAATTAAATATATTACTTTAGCAAAAAGGTGGAAAATGAAGAAATTAAGCATATTCATAGATGTTACCCCTGAATACACTACCTTCTAGTGTTTTTCTGTGCTCTGATTTTGTCTTTACTTTTATATTTATGTATTTTTGATCCTGATTATTTCATTTGACTTTGTATATAGTAACTGCTGCCCATCTTGTCATACAGCATAATTTTTTTTTGTTAGAAAATATTGGACTGAATTTCTATAATTTGCCTAATCCATCCCTTAAATTTGGACATTTATTTTCAATTTCCTGATATTATAAAATCCACTTACACATATCTTTGTGAAGATAGAACTTTCCATATATTACATAAATTACATTTCTATTTAATAAGGCACTAAAGTAGGTGATAGCAGATAAATATGAATATTTGTATGGCCAAAATACTTGATGCCAATTTATTTTGCAAAAGAGGTCTGTCTTCCCTTACATTCTGGTCACACTCCGTTAATGTAATCCCCTAGCACTGCGTACCGGTTAGTGTCATTCCTCTGATCTAAAGCTGTTTTTTTCTGAAATTATCCTCATTTTCTGTCAATAACTAGTCTTTATCTTCCAATTTATGGCAAGATTTATTCAGAGACTTGTACATTTTCTTTGGTGTAGGGAATTAAGTTACATTTGGGATCATAAATTTAACAGAAAGGCAGCAATACTTATAAAATATACACATAATTCAGCTGGGCACGGTGGCGCCCAGCACTCGAAGGCTGAGGCAGGATGATTGCCTCAAGTTCAAGGCCAGCCTGGGCTACATAGTGAGTTCAAGGCCAGCCTGAACTACATAGCGAGACCCTGCCTCAAAAAATAAAAAATATATATATACACATAATTCTTAGTATCTTATTTCAAATAGGGACTCTGTGTGTAGTAGAAATTGCTAGAAAATGTTACAGAATTATAATGGATGAAATACTCATGATTCTTCACTTTAGCCAAGAAGAAAATTCCTTCCATGACAATTTCTGAAGCATCATTTATTACTATCAGTAGTTTATTTATTCACTGAAATTAGTACTGCACATTCACCGTGTGCTACTTCTATCAAGACACTGAAGTGGTAAGAACAGATTTTACTCAATGATACACTATTTTATATATTTGGGTTGGTGTGTGTGTGTGTGTGTGTGCACACGCATGAACACGCGTACACGGTACACTTTGATTCGTGCAGAGTGACTGGTGTGTGAATGGGAGAATGAAGGAGTAGAGAGGGAGACGGCACGGTGGTCAGAGCTCAGCGCCCCGAGAAGTGAGAACTAACAAAGCAGTGGTCAGTGTGAATGTCCCGCGGCCAGCAGCGTCTCGAGCTGCACACCGTTGTGTTTGGCTTCCCCTTTGGACGGAGGCTGGGAGACCAAGGCCCTGTTCTTTTTCATCATTACATTTCAAGGAAACGGCTTTCAGGTCCGTGAGAAAGACACTCCTTGTCTGTAGCAGACGTGTGTACCTCTCATGAACAGAAGAAAGATTCGAAGCAGAGAACTCTTTAGTAAATGCTCTTGGAGTGGTCAGGGACCGTCTTTACCTCTTGGCTGAAAGAGGCAGCTTAGATTTTTTTTATTAGTTTCTTTCTTCTCCTTTTTTTTTTCCCCCTCATAGGCACTTTATGAGGGGACTGTGGTCATCCTAAGGATTTAGCCTTGAACTATCAGAAATTATGTTTACGCTCACATCTTTTAGATGAGGGTGCGGTGAGGAGGGGTTTTTATAAGTTAATGCTTCGGTCCGGAAGAGGCTCAGGAGGAGTCTCAAGGAATCTCTGCCTCTAGTCTCAGCTCTGGTAACTTAGTGCACTGCCTAGAAAGACAAGATCACTCCCTCTCCTGCTTCTTCCCATTTTGGAGGAGGGCATGTGTGACAGTGGACAAGGAGACAACGAAATGAAATGGTTATAGATTGTAGTAAGTGCCTTTAAACAATGGATAAGAAAGAGAGTGATTAGAGGAAGCACTCTAGATAAAGAAAGCAGGGAAATCTGTCAGAGTTGACCTTTGAGGTGCAAGTGAAGGTGAGACCATCAGCCACCATGTAAAGAGGAGTGAGAGACTAGTCACAGAGAAACGCCACTCACAGTGGTTTAGAGAGGGGGAGTTGGGAAAGTGGGTGGTGTGATAAAGAAAGAAAACAGATAAACAGAAAGAAAGGGAAATCCCTTCCACAAGGGGGTAGAATTGGTAGCTCTGGTGACATAATTTGAAGTGCAAAATGAGAATGCGGGGCCCCAGTTAAAAATTATTAAAATTTTAAGATGGCAACAACAAAGCAGAAAGCCAGCCTCGGGCTCTTCTGGGGAGTGGGGCTCTGTTTCATGGCACAGGCCACACTTCCATGAAGTCCGTGTGGGAAGAACTGCACAGAGGGAATTTCTCTTTACAAAAGGGATTATGTGAGGACATAGGATTGAAGAGAAAGATAGATACCAGGTTGTATAGAGCTCGTCAGATCTTAAAAGGAATTTGGATTGAGAAGAAATATAATATTAATATTTCTATGATAATAGCTGGAGATTTAAGGAGCTGATTATAAAGAGATAATTTCAGAATAGGAAAATCATAAAATAAATGCATTGTGGCAATGACATTACTCCTTTTTTTTTGGTGGGGGTGTTCTGGGAATCAAACTCAGGACCTCACGCTTGCCAGGCAGACAACATTACTGTTTTCCTTACTCTTAAATGTAGTAATTCCTAATGGTTTTTATAACAAACCCAAACAGTTTGAAATCAATTCATCTTTAACTCCCTTGGGCAGTAGGAGCATGCCTGACAATCACTACGACACACAAGAATTCTGCTCTCCAGCTGCCAATTGTGAATGACATCTGTAAGTCGCCCCCAAACTTCTTGCTGCATAGCCCCTGCCAAGTTGTTGTTACCATTTCTGAGGTTACGTGCACTCTGCATTGTCTGGGGCTGGGTATGTTTCCAGAACATGCTTTGGGAGATCCTGTGCCCTTTCCTGAGACGGAGCAGTGATCTACCAGCAGCCTACACATTATTTTCTGAATTTGACCCTAAATTTTTTTTTTCTTTTTTGAGCTTGTAATTGAGCACAGAGCCTTATACATACTAGGTAAGCACTCTACACTGAGATATCTTCCTAGTCCCTGACCCACAGTATTTATAAAATAACTAGAAATACACATAAACTAAGTCTTTGAAAGGCATACTCTTGTATTAAATCATAATAAATAACAAGTAACTACTTTCCAAAACATTTTTTAAACACACATTTGTTGAAGTTTTTGCTCTCTTCTTTCATGTAAGCAGTATTTATGGCTCATCCATCTTTTACCCAATATTCCTTAATCTCATTTAATGTGTGCCTTAGAAAATGAACTCAAATATGAATTTATTTGTTCAGTGTGGTGATAATAAGCACTGCTTGATCTTGATGTTTACATCTCTCATAACCCATCTCTATTTTTGATTAAGAAAATTCTCCAGTCACATCACTGACTTGATGTCTTTCTTCTACAAGGTCCTTTATCAGCCTTATCTCACTGCTTCTATTGTTAAAAACTTGCTGCAGTTTATAAACCTTATTTTAAACCCTAGGAACTCTAGCGCTCCAAAACCACTTATGGGGCCGGGGATATAGCGCAGCGGCGCAGCACCTGCCTGGCAAGCACAAGGTCCTGAATTCGATTCCTGGTACAGGAAAAAAAAAAAACCCAGCTTATTATGTGTGACAATATTTGTGTTCAAATATATGAAGACTAATTGTGTATGAATCAGCTAACATGATTCATGAAGGTATTTAAGGTATTCATAATAAAGTATTCTAAAGGTATAATTGGAAAATATGGTGAATGTTTAAATTAAAAAAAAAAATTCCAGTAAAAGACACATTCCCATTAATCCCCCCAAAATACCCCCTTTACTTTGCACACACTTACCCTGTTACTCTTGCCATGCTCTAGAGTAGCTCTGCAGGTCCTCTCTCATGAGGGTCTCTAGTTGCACTGTTGTGGCTGCCTTGATGTCCTGAATCAATTTGAAGTTTACCTTTTGGGTCATTTTGACTTTGAGGAAGAGCCAGAAACTTTTCGACTTGACTGGCTTGGCAGCTGACTAGGGGCTTAGTAAGGCACACTGCTGAGTATGTTTGGGTGGGTCATGGGGGAGTGACCTTGGGGTTTATACTGGTCCCTGGCGCCATCTTCTCTGGCACTGTCCCCTGCTTTGCTTCTGGGCTGCCATGAGGCAAGTAGCTTTGTTCTGCTGTGCCCTTCAACCATAATGTTCTTGCCTTGGAGCCAGCCAACCATGGATTGAATCCTTTGAAACCGAGCCAAATAAACTCCTCCTCTAAATGGTGGATGTCGGGTATTGTGACCCAATGAGGAAGAGCTGACTAATACAGTAGGTGAAATCTTTGTGACTTCCTCTGGGCTTTGGACCTCTCACCAGGGCAGTACATCATGGTGGGAACACATGGCAGAGCAAAACTGCTTACATTGTGAGTCAGAAAACAAAGAGAACGAGGAAGGGGCCAGGTCCCACACTCCCCTTTGAGGGCACCTTCCCCAAGTGATCTAAGGATCTCGTCCCTGCCCTGCTTCTATAGATTACACCCCCTTTTCATAATACCACCCTGGGGTTCAAGCCTGTAGCACATGGACCTTTAGGGAACATTTAGCAGCCACCCTTAGTCTGTTATCTGCTGCTAAAACAGAGTATCATGGTCAGTGTTGATTATAATGCACAGACATGTATGCGGCTTGTCGTTTTTGAGTCTGGCCAGGCTGAGGCCCCAAGGCCGAGGGGCCCTCAGGTAGCAGAGGATTTTGCATCACATCATCCCATGGCACAGGGTCCCACTTGCAAGAGAGAGAAGAGAGCCAGGCTCATCTTTTTGTCAGGAACTTACTCTCTTGATAACTAACTCTCGTGATCCGATCACACTGAAAGGTCTTACCTGTCAATACTGTTGCACTGGGAATTAAATTTCCGGCACGTGGACGCTGAGGGGACGCATTCAAACTACAGCACGGGCATTTTGCTAGGCGCTAGAGCTATAGAGATATAATGGAGAGAAAAGTCTTCTGTGTGAGGAAATTCAGATTGTAATATTTTTTAGAATAATGAAGCTTATAGATCAAGAGAGTGGTTGATTTTTTTCCTTGTTCCTTGTGCAGTGCTTTAAATTCAGAGATTATCGTTTATTTTTAAAACGGCTTCATTTTACATTAAAATAATCATATGCTAAATTCTTTATTAGAGTAAGAGATTATGGTTATTTAATTTCATAGTAAAAATTATCCTAATTGGATCTTCTTTAAAATCTTCTTTGTTGTAAACAACTGAAATTTAATTCAAATTAGAGACATTTTTATATGGTGTTAGGAAAAAAGTTTTTTTTTTTTTTTTGAGGTCTCTTTTAACAGATTTCAGGTATATAATATAATGTTAACTAGAGCCACCATGCTGTACACGAAGTCATCAGAACTTATTCATCTTATTAACTGAAAGTTTTAAGTCTTTTTCCATTTTTAAACCTATACACTTAGAGCCTGGTAATTACCACTCTTCTTTCTTCAACTATGAGCTTGACAATTTTTTTTTTTTTTAGATCTCACATATAAATGTTAGATCATGCAATGAGATCTTCCTATATCTTGTTATTTCACTTAGTATAATGTCCCCTAGTTTCATCTGTTATTGCAAATGACAGGATTTCATTCTTTTCAAAGGCTGAATGACTCTGTCTCTCTGTCTTTCTCCCTGTGTTTATGTGTGTGTGTGTGTGTGTGACTGCGACATTTTCTTTGCCACTCCTCTGTTGTAGGATACTTAGATTGACGCCATATCCTCACCACTGTGAATAATGCTGCAATAAACATGAGGCTACCAATATCTCTTTGAGACAATGCTTTTGTTTTCTTGAATATGTACCCACAAGTCAGATTGCCAGGTCATTTGCTAGTTCTATTTTTAATTTTTTAAACAACTTCTGGACTATATTCCATAAAGGCTATACCAGTGATATTCCTTCTTTAAATTATAGAGAGATAATGATGAATTTCACATGTCATTTGTAAGAGTTCATGAAATTGCTGGAAGTGAAAGAGAGAACTGGCTAGGGTTAACTGCTAAGCAGTATGAGCCACGTGTGGAATTGCTACTAGGGTTAATCATGAGTCGCCAGGAGATGAGTAAAGATTGCTACATTGCCACAGAGTGCAGCCAAGGTTAATTGGAAAGGATCTGCAGTTTGTGACTCCATCACTGCTCAGCAGCTTTAGAATTAAAAGATGGTAGATTTAGTCAAAGGCCAAGCAAGTGAAAAATTCAAGAGTATTGATGGTACTGTGTTTGACGCAGGCCAACCTCATGCCAAAGACATCCTCAAAGGTATCGCAGGGCCAGGTATCAAAATGAGGGGGTAAAGAAAGGGTTTATTCGAATTAAAGAAAGGGGAGTAAAGTTTGAAAGATTCCAGGCAGTGAAAGTTTTCTCCAAGTTAGAAATTTTCAACTGAAAGATGTTTTGAATTACGATGAGGCCTGAGATACCGCTATGCCCCCACGTGTGGCTAGAGTGGGATGCGGAGGGTTTCAGAGGTGATCCGACATTTCAGAAGTCGTCGCTACGTCTCTGGAAATGGACGATGGTAGCTGTATGTTTCATTGCATCATAAATGGGGAGTGCAAGGGTGCATTGGTTTTAGTAGGTGAAGCTAAAAGGGAGATGATGAGGAAAAAAAAGTCTTTTCTTCCCATCTTAGGATCATGAGTGAGGCCCCTAAAGTAAAAGATAGTTTCAAAAGAGAAAAGCATGCAAATTTAGTTAATAATGTTTTCCCTGGCACAGGAGCTTTCAGAAGGAAATGAAGATGCAAGTAAAAGGTGAGCCTGTGTACTTCTGAGCAAGATTTGATGAGGGCAGTCATGGGGAAGAAAGACTGAACCGAGTGGTAGAAGCTGATGGTAATGAGAGGGGGAAATCACTAGGCGTGTTTGCTCAGATTCTGCTCTTTGTGTCTTCAGAGATGTCCCCCTCTATTTTCTGCTAGTTCTACAGACTGATTTGTGAATTCTAGACATTTACTTGTGCCATGGTTCTGGGGGCTGGGAAGTCCAAGATGGAGAGGCTCCATCTGGTAAAGGCCTTTGTACTGTGTCATTCCATGGGGGAAGGCATCACATGGCGAGGTGACACTCGAGAGTGGGAGACGAAAGTCAGACTCAGAATAGGGCCATCCTCATCCACTTAATTCAGGACGCTGCCCCTTTCCTAGCAGAACAGCATTAATCCATTCATGAGAGCAGCTCCTGAGCTCACCACCTCTTACAGCTTCCACTACTAAATGTTGCATTGGGGATCAAGTTTTCAGTGCGTGAACTTCGGGGGACAGTGATTCTCCTTTCCTCCAGGTGCAGGGAGTACTCCTCTTGAAAAGTCTGATCTGCTTCAGGGGAGAAGGGTAGCAGAAGTTCACAGAATGATCCTCCTGCCTCTCCTGTTTTCTCAAATGTCATATTTTGGGGTACCATGTCGTGTAACGAGCCCCTCTGAGCGTGAGCCTCCTTTTTACGTGGCCTTTGTGAGGGAGAGATTGTGCAGCTGATAATGGAGACTGTAGGGTAGATGGGTGTTATCGTGGGAGCATTAGGATCCATTTATGGGGCAAGGTTCAAAGAGTGATTATGAGGAAGATATAGAGCAAGGTGTAAAAGAACATAGAGTCCACAATAATGGGCAAAGAAAGGTAGACAGCTGGAGGCCACATGCATCTTGGTTCAATCCATGTGGGGAAAATGGGAAATGGGGAGGGGTAAAGGTAGGTATCAGGATCGAAAGGGTTAGGTAGGATGGAAAGACAGTTTGAGAGGTAAAGGGACAACATATTTACAAAGTTTTATTGTCTGAGTGGTCAGCAACATCAGCTACTTCTAGCAATCCATCTTTCAGGGTGAATTCATTATATATTTTCCTGCTCATTTGCTGGGCTTTGAACAGGCTGCTTCATGCTGATAGTTTTTTTGAAATTTTGGTGGGAAGAGGAGAGGACGGGAAAAATTCTTCTGTGAAATAGAACTTATTAAATTAATACTACTTAAAACAGATTGGAAACTTGGTTTTTAAACAAGCACAAGTTGTGTTTAAAGCAACAGTTCAAACATATTCTTGTTGCTTTTGATTTATAAATGGAGAAATAACCCAAAATTTCATATTTTCCATGTTGCTAGAAACTACCATAATGGTTTTCTATTGAGAAAATAGAAAAGGTTTTAAGTTAAAGGCCAAATTATGCCTTCTCTTTGTGAACTCAGTGCTGTTGGCAAAAATACAAAACAAAGCAAAAAGAACAAAGACAAAAAAACTAGAATCAGTTTTGTGTACCTATAAAGCATGCAATCATAAGGCTGTGAAAATCAACTAGAAGAAAATGCTGATCCATTCCTTGTTGGGTTAGTGGAGTTTGTTTTTGGCAGTCTTGCCTTTTCAGATGTAATTTGGGATGCTGGCCAATATGTGCAAAATGTAGCATCACTGCTTTTTCTCTGACCTCAGCATCCCGAAGTAGTTTTTCATCTCTTGTGCACCTTACATTGTTTTCCCAGGAAGTCGAGTAGACTTAGATTGTGTCATTAACTTTTAAAGTGAGGTTTGAACAAAATCCATTTGCTTTGGATAACTGATTTCTTACTTTACTTGAACCTTTGGTAATTCTATTAATGTTAATTTTTCGGCTTCATAGTTTACCAATGGGACTTGAAAGACTTACCTTCTCTTACTGATTTCATCCTATTCATGGAACTCAATTATGTCCGAATTTCAACTTGTTGAAATCAATGAAACTTAAATAAAAACTGAGAGGTTATTTTGCAGTTAAAAACTCTGTTGAGACTGTCTTTAAAGTAAGTCCTATAGTAATAACATGTACTACTTACAGGTATACATGTAGTATTGGGAATGATTGACTTCCTCATTTGAGAGGTAAATCTTGCTAATGAGGACACTATTTAACAATGTTTTTAGGGCTGGAGATGTATCTCAGGTGCTTGCCTGGCAAGTGCAAGGTCCTGAGTTTGGTTCCTGGTACCAAAAAAATATAGTGCTTTTAGCACTTATGTATGATACAAGTGATAATGTTTCATTATTCTACCCATGTGCTAAGTGGCAGTGTTGTTTTTATATTATCTTGATTTATGTCTTTATACCTCCTTATATCCTTCTGTCTGTATTTATATTTGTAGTTTAAAAATCTCATGTTAGGTGTATTCATTATGGAAATAGGTAATATCATCATTTCAAGTTATGAGGTGCCAAAAAAAGTCATTGTGAGGTTTAAAATGAGTGTGGTTCATCTGTTTATTTATGATTCTTTTTGTTATTTTGGTTAAATCATTCAGTAATTAGGACTTATTTGTTTTGGCCTTGAGATTATTTGACATTGTTGTAAATAATCCCTTTATATATGCCACTCTGTGGATCTTTACAATTAATTGTAGAAGTGTTTTGAGTGAAGTAGTAAACCAGTTTACTCAAGGGCCTACTTGATTATGAATACTGTAGGGTTAGCATTTCTGAATTCTAGATTCTTCTACATTTAGCCTTGCTGCTATTTGTGATTCACATTAATAAGAAGTAAAAGCCTTTTAGCCATTTACCAATGTTCTGGAAGTTCAACAGTGCATACCTGTCATCATTTATGCTAAGCATATACCATTAGAAATATGAACAGAGCCATTCAGAGTAAGGCACATGCATTTACATGTAGATGTACAAACTCAAACAAAAGAGAGAGTAACTTGAAATTATGCTCCATATGAAGTATCTATATTTGTTCTCAATTAAGGAACAATTGGAGGAGAAAAATTTTAAATACACTTTACTTTTTCTTTTTGGTGGTGGTGGTGGTGGTGGTAAAATAGAACTTGAAGAGTGGAAAGCTTCTGAGTCTACTGCACACAGATTTTGTTTAGGATTTGGATACTGAACACTCCCGATCTTGTCTGATCTAGGGTTTGGATAGACTTGCATTGATTTAGCCCAGAGCAGATTCTGTAATTCAGCAACACTTTACCTTTGACATTTTTCTCCTGCTTATTAAAGTAGTTACATAAAAAGTGATAGGGCAACTAGACAGCAAAACTAAAAATCCGCAGACAACATTTACAACTAAAAGAGGTGACAAGGGAGCCCTCAAATAAAACTGGGTGGCAACAAGCCTTCACCAGCTGCAAAACCTTTAAGATTATCACTGCCTGTAGGAGAGGAAAGAGAAATAAGCAGAGCTATCTGAGAACTGGAGGTCCCGGAGAAGGGCAGAGGTATTCAGCAGGAAGTAGGAAGGGCTGGTGTCTGAGCAGAGCTCCATCTGGGAGGGGCTTGTCCCGGAGCCCAAGATACAAAGGAGTGAAATTTCCACAATGTTTCAGCCCTCTGTGGAGTCTCAGACCTGATCCACTGGGGCTTCCTTCTAGAAGGGGGAATTTTTTTTTTTTTTTTTCATGCAGAGTGTAATTTACTAGGAATAAAACCAAGATTGAGCAGTTCAGGGCAACAGAGGTTAAAAAAAAAAAAAAAAGAGGTCTTGTAAAGTATGTGTGTAAAGTATGTGTTTGAGATTGGGAAGGGAAAGAGGAAGTCCTAAAGTTCAAGTGTTGCTCTGAGTGTTTCTGTTCCCTCAAAAGTAATATAAATGAATCTGATGCTGGCAGAATAAAAAGGGGCAAAGAGAAAGGGGAAAGAAAGAATTGAGATGTGTTATGTACATGTAACAATTTCCTACAACACGGATGTAATCATAATGCAGTGCAAACATGTACTAATAAAATTAAGACACATGCTGGAACCTATTTCTTAAAGAGATGTGGTTTTAGGAAATGAAGGCTTTGGAAATGATTGGAAGTTAACACATTTATGAGAGACTGCTGCAAGCTCTGTGGTCCCTTGCACTATTTGAGAACATAGTGACAAGATGGCGATTTGTGAACTGGGAAGTGAGCCCTCACCAGACACCAAACCTGCCAGTGCCATGATCTTGGACTTCACAGCCTTCATAACTGAAAGATAAATTTCTCTTGCTTATGAGCTACATGGCCAGAAGTATGCTTTTATAACAACCTGAACAGACTGAGCCATGCCCTATCATTTTAAATGCCACACAGAAGCAAAAGATGGGAAACTTTCCTGAGACTTACTTCATTCTAAAAATGTAAGAAAATAAATTTCACAACAAAAAGGAATTGAATAACAAAAAATGTCAAGATAAAATCTCATACAAAAGAATTTTAAAAGAAAGAAATAAGGAACAAAATAAAATCAGTACAAATGGTGCATGCCAGTAATATGCTCATTGAACGGTTGACACTGGCCTCCTATTTCAAAAGTAGCTATATAACCTTAAAAAAAGGTATTTGTGAAAGAAAATCCTGAGAATTGGGACATGTGTGAAAAGAGGTGACAGAACTCAAAAATGAATTATAAATGAAAAAAAAGTCAGTTCAGAAATTGAAACTAACCCCAAGGAAGATAAAAATGCATAAAAACAACATTTTAATATTCTAAAAGAAATAGAAAATGAGTAAGAGAAAAACCGTAAAACTTAAAAAGAAAGCAATTAAAAGGATTCAAGAGAAAAGAAAATACTGAAGATAGGCCAAAAAAGGTCAATGGATGGTAGAAATTCCCAAAGAAACCTAAAGCATGAAAACAGAACAAATGCTAAAAATGAAAGTTCAAGAAAAACTTTTCTCAAAAAAAGAACCAACCAGCATGCTGAAAGAATGTATCACAGTATGTCACATACCTGAGAATACTAAGAATGACCAACACCGAAACATCTTGGTATATTTACTGGACTTCAAAGAAAAAGAAAAGAATCTTTACTTATTTAAACAAAAGGAAAAGGCATGGCTTAGTAGGGAAAGAAAATTAATTAATCATCATACTTTTTGTACAAAGAAAATGAAGGAACATATTTAAGAAACTCAAGAATAAAAACAGGTGAGCCAAGGATTTTATAATCAGAAAAGCTGATCTTCCAGTATCTAGCAGTGAACATAGGAAAACTGTCCTCAACATGCAAGCACTTCCTTGGAAGTTTATTGGAGATTAGGCTTCAGACAACCAAAATAACTAGAGAGACAGCATGGCAACCAGTGGAGAACATTAGCTAGTTACCTGTAGAGCTCAGACTAAATGAGGCTACAAGGGAGAAAGTACAGTATATAATAGCTTATCATCTGAGAATATAGCATAACTACTTTGCAATGGGGAGGAGAATGGAAAAGTAATGTGTATTTTAATGTTTTCAAGTAGTCATGCTGATGTAGTATTAGTATTCTGAGACTGTTGTATGTATAATATGGGAAAACCCAAATGAATAATAATGAGACTGTCAAGTTCTGTCACCCCCCTGTGTCCCCAAGAATGGATGTTCTAGTTATGGAAGAGAGGAGATAAAGATGTAATGGAGAGGAAGGCAAGTCAAAGCCTTGGGAATGTGACTCAGATGCTTCAGTGTAGCCTCATGGGGGATGATGCCTTTCAATGCGTATTTCTACTGAAAGAGCCTAGACATGATACAAGGTGAATTTAGAATATCTGGTAGTATTAGCTAGCAAGAAAGTTCTTAATAACTACTATAGTCCCTTGATAAAAGAAGTCAACCGAAAGAAGCTTCTGGTGGTCAAAGATGAGACAATTTGAACCTTAATAATTGTGATAGATTGAAACCCACAAGTACGGTAAGATCGAATTCATAATGATGTTTGAAAACAACAAACAAATTGATTACCTTTGGAAGATAATAAAAAAAACAATTTGATATTGAAATTGGTCAACAAAAGAAGGAGAATCATAGTTATTCTGCCTTTCCTAAGTGAACTGTGCCACTGAGTAGCTAAATCCTAGATGTATAGGGATGTTTCTTTATAAAACTATTTCAACCAGTAAATGAAAATGAAGGAGAGAATTAGAATGTCACCATTTTGCAACGCCCAGTGATGGATGTAGACATTTTAGCATGAACACCTGCTGAGATCACACAGAAAGATGACCAGGTATTATGTGCTTCCTGTAATCCTGCCAGACACCACCACTTGTCTGCCAGAAGATCAAATCTGAGTCTGATGAATTCTCTGGACCTAGTTGTCAATCTGCAGGATGTCCAGAGGATAGAGGAACATGCTGCATGGCACTGAAAATGCACATCCTGCAAAACCCAGACTCTAGAAAACACTACCTGGCAAATTGCCTGGTTTTTCAAGAGGTGCATTTTAAAGAAATGATGCGTATGGAGGAAGAACCTTCAGGTTAAAAACAATAATTATGCCACATCAGATATTTTTAAAAGAGCAAGATTAAACCATAATATTTAGGAGTAGCAACTGAAATGATAAATTATTTTTAAAATACAAGTAAGTTATTCTAAAAAGGGGAATAATCATTTTTATGAAGAAGGGAAGGAAGTTGAGAGTGGCAGGGTTTTTAGAATATCTAGCGAAGTTCCATAGCCTGACCTAGATGTTGTTGTCACCTTATAATAATTCATGAAGCATACATTCATTGTGTATGTGTGTTAAAAAGATAAAAATCAGTCCAATCACCAAATTTTAAGAATGGTTAGGTCTGAGTGACCCAGTAGCTGGCAGTTTTCTCTCTTTTCTTTTTACTCCTTTATATGTATTTTTTTCTAATGGTATTTACACTGAACATGTTCTATACATGCAATTTAAATCTATAAAATGATATTTCAGTGTGTTTCTTTTTAAACAGCCACGTAGCATCTTAGCAGCATTTTATTTAAAGTGAATGGTGCATGGAAAATGTAGTAACAGTTATTTTAGTTAGGAGCCATGGATTCTTTCTCCTGCAAAATTTAAAAAATGGTTCTGTTTTTTAACATGTCCTGTTATGATAAAAATGCCTAGATTTGCCAGAGCAGCGTTCTCCTACTGACGTGGCTAGAGTTATTGGAAAGCTTGTTGTTAGTTTCTCTGCAGGTCAAATACCCGATGACAATCTTCTTACAGGCTATGATGGTTAAACAAGATTAAAAGAAAACAATTTATAAAGTGAAGGTTCTATACTAACATGCTACCCTCGTCTCATTGAATGGGATCTACAAAATCTTTTATTTTCCTTCTCTTTTCTTTTATGTACAGTGGTAAACAAAAACCCGATTTTTCAAGAAATGCATTTTCCATTTAAAATATTGAATAATTCATTCAGTAATAAGGGTTCCTTTAATTCCATCTTCCTATTATGATAACAATACTTGCTTTTTAAAAATGAACAAAATATTATATCTAATGTGAAAATAGAATTGAATTTGATTATACTCATTATATTAGGTAAGGGATCCTCTTTTTTCTGTTTTCTTTTTAACCAAACCATTGCATTAGTACTGTAAAATAGAGAAATATTAAGTACTGTCATTAAATAGCAAATTAGACCAAGCATGTATAAATATTTTAACATTTTTGGTACAAATGTGGGCTTAATTCATTTTCTTAGCTCTCTCAAAGACTTACATTTTGCTAACCCAAATATAATCCGTAGTTCTTTGGCATGAATTACTTCTCACATTTTCTTTTAATATTGCATGAAGTTTATGGCACTATTGAATGAATGCCCTTAGATTACAACTTTGACTGGTAGATTTTTTTTCCTCAATATAAAAATTATTCAGAAAAAAAGTCAGTTTCTGTGTGAATTTGCACTCATTTTTTTTTAAATGTAACCATGATTGGAAACTTAATTTCAGTCTTTGATACAACACTTTGGGAAGGTGGGGAGGTGTGTTTTTTTGTGATGAGGGATGGGGCAGAGAGGGAATTTTTTTGTTCTGTTTTGTGTTGGGTTGGTTTTGCTCTAATCTTCTGTCTTGGATATATTTATCTAAGTAAAGTATGACATGGAATTAGACTTGTGCTTCTGTATGATTTGTCACTTTTTTTCACTAAGCAAGATACCTTGTAGGAACTCAAATACAGTTGAGCTAGAAGAATAGTACATTCAGTGAAAGAAGCCAGTCATAAAAAATCATATGTTGTATGAATTCATTTTTTTTTTTTTTTTTAATGTGGGTACCGGGAGTCAACTTCAGGACCTCGTGCTTGCCAGGGCACTTATGCCGCTGAGCTATCTCACCGGCCCATGAATTCATTCTGATGAAATGTCCCGAATAGGCAGATTCAGGGACAAAAAAATAGATTAATGCTTTCCAGGGCTTGGGGGTCAGTAATGGGCATATAGTTTCTGTTTGGAGTGATGAAAATGTTCTGTAGTTAGATAGCGATGATAGCTGTTCAGCTCTGTGAATATACTCACAACCACTGAATCGTACATTGTGCGCTGAGGCAGATGGGGGGCAGAGCTTGGGGCCCTGCCCATCCAGCCTTTTCTTCCACTCAAGCAACCTTGGGTCTCACTTGAAAACCACTGCCTAAGAGATCAAGACCTGTATATTTCCAGGTGTGGAGGTGACCCAACTAAAATCGTGGGTGCGTATCTTCATCGAGCACTTCTCTCTTTACTAAGAAGGTGCTGAGCAAAGACACTGAAATAATTGGGTCCTAAAATCTTATTCTTAACGCAGGGGTCTTTGTTTTGCATGTCAATTATATAAAGCTTTTTTTTTCACTTTTCTTCTTTATAAGACATTCAGGGAAGCATATCTATAAACTTGATTATCTGCAGTGTGCTACCCAATAAAAAAGATGTGCATATCCTTTTCAAGTGATGCTACATCCTTCTGGTTTCCTTCAGTCCCAAGCATTCTTTCTCTGAATGTTTCCTTTTTTTACTCTCAACTTTACTGTGGTTATTTCTGCCTGGTAAGGTCTTAATACCTACAAAAAACCATCTCTCATAGCAACTTTTCATCCACAGAATTGCCTTAGTTTTTTTTTTTTTTTTTTTTTTTTTTTTTTTTGTCTGTCCATTAGTGGCTTCTTCCTGCCCTGCACTTCTGCTTTACATCTGGGATGCTCTATATCCATAGAACTTCAGATCATTTTACTTTATTTTCAGTCATTCAAAAACAGATTTAACAGTATGAATCTTATGGCCATTTCTAACGATAGCATGGGACTCTCTCTACTGGAGTTACTTATTTGTTTTAATAATGTGAAAAATTAATGAATTTTAGAGTATACATAAATAGCTTGGTCTTATTCATGCCTCTTTTCTGCTCTGCAAACTTAGAGTAGAATCAAAAGTTCCTGTGATTTTATACTAGAAGCAAACATATTCAGGTAGAAAGAGAATAGATAGAAAGCAGCAAAACTGTGTAAGGATTGAATCTGAATTAGTTGTTTTTGAAACTAATTATATTTTTTAAAGTTTCAGTTTGCAAAACAAGTTTATACGAGGCCTGGACAGATTTATATTGAAGGAAAAGCCAGGGTGGGAGCAGGAAGCTGATAGCAGAATAAAGAAATATATTTATCACTCGGTTAGTGCTATAGAAATATTCTCTGTTTATAAGGAGATGGTAGTGAGGTCTATTCGGTGCTAGGTTGGCAGCAAAGTAGAAGGCAGACAATCAAGGTTTTAATTCAGTTCTGTGCAGGTAATAGAAGTATTTTAAATATATCTCCAGAAGGCCTAAATTGTTACTGCATTGCAAATAAAAACTGATACTGAATTGATGATAGAGAGTAGAAAATTGGGGCCCAGAGAAGAGTTCGTGGGATAGAGTAAAAGGGTAGGGTTGGGTAATTTCAGCCCCTCTGATCCTAAATGATTGTTAAAACTAATCATCTTGAAATACTTCAGGAAACAATGACATTGTATATCACCTTTAAAAATTTAGTTCAAGTAAAATAATTATAGGCCTGAATTGTTGTGAAAGGATAGAGAAACAGCATTCTTTCTAAAATAGAGCTCCAGGATGCTTCTGCACTTTTCTCTCCTCTTAATCGTTTTCCCTTGTTCCAGACTAGAATGTATGTTGGCTTGGGGAGAGCCAGAATGGCTAAATGTTAACTTCAATGTATTCAGCTTAGTTAAAGCTGTGTAATACTCAGAATTCTTCCTTTTTACTACATTTTTAACAGCAACTAGTTTTAGCAGTAGGAATCAACCAAGAATATTTCCAAAATTAATTTTACTTTCTGGCTCAAGGTTTAAAACTGAAGAAATGGCTTACTTTCAACAGAAAATTTAAAAAGTTATCACTGGATGTTTCATGAGTTCCAATTGTGATGTGTTTATAGGCTATCGTGTATTTTGCCCAGAATGCATAAAGCTACCAAAATGATTGGCATTTAATTGTGTCCATTTACATCTACTCTGATTTTATTGTGGATGATTTTCTCCTTCAGTCTTAATGAAAAGTGTGATTTTTTTTAACCTTACAGACAACATCTGGGGAAGATGTGCGAGACTTCACAAAGGTGCTGAAGAACAAGTTCAGGTCCAAGAAGTACTTTGCCAAACATCCTCGGCTTGGCTACCTGCCCGTCCAGACTGTTCTTGAAGGTGACAACTTAGAGACGTAAGTTTTATTTTAATGTGAAATCATCAGTGAATGCTTGTATCTTATGTTATCTTAATGTTAGTGACACAAGAGACATTACTTAATACCAGAAAGATTTGTATCTTCTTAAAATGTTTCACTTCAAAAGAGATAAAGTTGGACTCAATCTTCAGAACTATGTATTTTCATTATTTGCTTTTGATTGGTGCAGATTTAACCTAGCACGTGTTTCTAAACTGATAGTCTCTTCTTTCTAAACTGGTTATCCTTTTTCTTTTCTGTTCTTTTCCTTTCCTTTCTTTTCTCTTCTCTTCTCTTCTCTTCTCTTCTCTTCTCTTCTCTTCTCTTCTCTTCTCTTCTCTTTCCTCTTTTCCCTTCTATTCTTTTTTCCAATACTAGGCATTGAATCTGGGGCCTTTGCACTGAGCTACTTCCCCAGCTTTTCCTGTCTTTTTAATTTATTTACTTGTTTATTTGTTTGTTTGTTTTTATTTTGAGTCCCAGCCTCCCTAATTTGTCAAGGTGGGACTCAAACTTGCAATTCTCCTGCCTCAGCCTCCCAGAGTACTGAGATTACACACATGTGGTCATCTCTTTTTTTTTTTTTTTTTTGGCACTGGGAATTGAACTCACAACCTTGTCCTTGCCAGGCAGGCACTATGCTGCTGAGCTGTATACCTGGCTCATCTCTTTTTTTGATCATCTCTTCTGCTTTTAAAATACTTAATCAGAACTGGGAATGTAAATTAGTGGTAAAATGCCTAGGGCTCTAGGCCCTGAGCCCAACCTAGCACTACAAAAAAAAAAGTACTTACATTTTTCATTCATTCTTTCATTTATTTTTCCATGTTTCCCCTTTTGGAGGTTGTTTTACTATTTCTTGTAGTACCTTTTACATCTTTTTAATACAAATTTACCAATAACTTAAATCTCTTGCTTCAAGTATGTATCTATGCTAAGTTCTCATCAAAATCTCACACTGTTTCTTAGCTATCTTAAAGATGATGGCAGAAAAATGAAATACCTTTATATATTACAGGAAATGGACAAAATCACTGAAAAGCATATACAAGTGCTACCTCAGTTCACGGTTTAGTTCTTTCCACAATTCTGGTCACAAACTAAATTGGATGCTAACTAAAGCAAATTTCCCTATAAGGTTAACATTGAACCTAACCATTGAATTTGATTTGGTTTTCATCCAATTCAGTTTGCAACCAGAATTGTGGAAAGAATTAAGTTTGTGAACTGAGGTACCAGTCTATTTTCAGTTGACAAGAATAAAACAAAGTTTCAAGATAGAAAAATTGCTATGGAATTATAAAGCTAAATAACATAAGAATTTGTAGCCTGAGATGAAAAAAAAAAAAGGTTTAAAACAAGCCAAAAGAAATAAATGCAAGGAAGTAATTTTAAGTTACTAAAGAATTATCAAGATCAAAATAGATATGATTTAAATCTTTGAGTCACTTTTTAGAATATCAGCACTGAAGTGCCTGGCAAGGGCTGTTCTGTTGTGCTTGTGGCTGGGAAAATGAATTTTTGTCACTGGTCACCACCAGAATAGGTCATCGCAGAGAGCCGTGCTGCTCTGGCCAGAGAAAATCACCCTCCTAAGTGACCGTAGGGCAGGAGCTATAAGTGAGGAACAGAATGTTCTCTGTGTCATAAATAGAGAAAATGGTTGCAAGAACTATAAAGGGTGTGTTGAGTGCAATTTTTGTGAAGTACAACTGTTCTTTAACCTTCGAAATTCATGGTTCATTTTGCTTTGTATGTGAGAGACACTCAGAGATAGTAAGAATCCAATGTGTTCTGAAAGTCAGTGTCTCAAAAATGTCAAAATACAATAGATGATCTGATTTTTTTCCCCATCCATAGTCCTGTAAACCAGAAACCTTGCTGAACTAGCATGTCTCTAAATAGGTCTGCGTATAGCACATGCACATAGAGAATTAAGAAAGAATTCCTTTTTGATAACTCTGCTTAACAGCAAACTTTGTCCAATTAAGTTATGTGCTTTCCTCATTGTGTTTTCCACAATCCACATAAGAACAATTTTATGAAATTGATTTCAGTTGAAGGAGAGCTATTCAAATACATTCAGGAAAGGTAGACTTAGGTCTTTGTTTTGTGGGCATACTTTCATCGTTTTCTTTGAAAGATTGTATGCTAATAATTCTTCTTTTAGGGCCAGTGATATAGCTCAGTGGCATAAGCGCCTGCCTGGCAAGCGCAAGGTCATGAGTTTGACTCCTGGTACACGCATATTAAAAAAAAAAATTCTTCTTTTAGTATCTAATGTACAGTTTAATAGTGCTGAACAGTTTATGATATAAAGCTTTACTTCTGTTTGTATCAGATCCAGTTAACCTTTGGCCTGGCTGGCTGAAGCATAGAATCATCATACGGTGCTTTAATTTATAAGGTCACTGGATAGGTTTGAACTAAACATTGTGCCTTACAGTTTTTTGATAAATCATCAGCATTTGGGGCCCCAACTATCCATATCCTTCACACAAAGTGGGCAAATAGAGCTTTTATATTCCTTTTAAATATGTTTAATATAGTTTGCCTTTCAAGGTCGTAGTAATCATCAATATCAGTCGTCCTATTTTAAGCGATTCTTTGAAAGTAAACATGAACAGAAGAGCTTGCCAGATAATGTTGTGCTCTGATTTTGGGGTGTAACACGGAGGATACCTCCCCTCAGTTAGTGTGAATTTACTGACTTTTTCAGTGAGAGGGGAAACGGGAAAGAAAGGAAGGAGTGTAAGAGCAAATCATATGCCACGAGACTCTTACTGAAAAGGAGTTAGGAGCTCCTGGACTCAGTGGACAGATTCTGTTCTTTTTAAATGCTGTACAGAGCTGGACATGGTGGTGCACGCCTGGAATCCCAGTACTCAGGAGGCTGAGGCAGAACCGCCTTGAGCTCAAGGCCAGCCTGAGCTACATAGTGCGACCCTGTCTCAAAAAAAAAATCAGAGCGCTCTGGATTTGGTACGGCTTTTTGTTTTTTGTTTTTTTGCTGAGCCCTTTCTAGTACAGGACCACTTATTCTTCTGCTATAACAATTTATAGGCATGGGCAGTAAAAAGTTTAATTTCATTTATTCCTCTATTTGTGGGAAGAGAACATTGGAGAAAAACCAGTGAAGTAGTGAAGGTGTTGAAGTTATTTATGGAGCTGATTAGAAATTTCTTTCCTTTCTCTTTCACCCTTGCAAAATGTCATGTTTTATCCTCTGACCATTGATTATATGTCTGTGTATAAAGGGGCTTTATAGGAAAGAAAGAGTGATTACTAAAGGGGTGAGCATACCCATGCTAAGATTTATTTAATAAATTTTATAACTCTTTATACAGTATTTCTCAAAGAACAAAATAAGAGTAGAGCTTTATTAAAGGGCATATTATTGAAATATACAAAGAAATAAGCTAAACTAGTGGCAAAAGTAATTTGAGAGTTGTAAGACATTTTTATTGGCTAAAAAAAAAATTAGTTGGTTTCTCTGAAGATTAAAAAAGTATAATAGACACCAGTCTCTGTTGTTGGTTAGGGTGCACCTGATGAGTTTAGTGATATGTTAGAAGTCTTCCTACAGCGAGACGCAGCTCATGGTAGGTGTAACTATGGCTACAGAAGACAGGGAGGAAGACAGCTAAGCGGGGAACCAAAAGATGAACAGGACCACATGTTGAATTTTTGATGTGTTCCTAGGAGGACAGGGGAGGGCAAAGGAAGCATTTTCAAAGCTTGGAGGCTTAAAATTTAGGTGACTAGAGTGGTAAGCTGGGAATGGTGGCAAGAAACAAGAGTGGAGAGAGAAACAGCAGCTAGACAATGAAGGCCTCTGTAGGCCATGCCGAAGTGTTTGGAGTTTGTGGGGGGTGAGGGCAAAGCGAATTGAAAATGTAAGAATAGCTGAGATCCCGAGGTCTGCTTTGGAACAAATGGATTGAAGAAGACAGAAGACCAGAAACATAAGGAACAGACTTCTGGGAATTGAAGGCACCAACAAAGTTGTTCTAAGTATCTTCAAGACTAAAATTTAAACTTCAAATATACTTTAAGTGTATTTAGTAGAGTCTGGTTCCTTGTGTGATTAACCAAAACACCCTGCACCGCCACCACACTGAAAAACAAGAAGAGGCTGTATGCTTAAGTCCGGATAACACTGATTGTTCTTCTCCCTATTGTTGTTATTGTTATTTTGTGGGGCTGGGAATGGAACCTTGGGCTTCAGGCATGCTAGGCAAGAGCTCTACCACTGTGCTACATCTTCAGGCCTGGTTTTATTTTTAACCCTCTTTAGTCATTAGATCCAACTATGCAGGGCTTAGTTTTGTTTTTTGTTTTTTTTTCCTTCTAAAAATAAATATGAAACTTTATCATGTAATTTTTTTCTGCAAATCAAAATGCTTTGAAGTCTGCAGTTTAAAGTTTGATTCCTTATCTCTATTTTTTCTTACAAATTTTCCATTGAAAAGAAAAAGAAAAAAATAAAAACTTCTGAAAAACTCTTCAGTGCACCTGTCTACCCCTGCCATTCTTATTTTAGCTCAGGAATCACTTTTGTGCTATCTGAGGTTGCTTCACAAGAACCAGTCAACTAGTTTCACGGAGATTTTCCAGGGTCTGTGAAGATCAAAAATACATGTTTTTCTTTTGTTTAAAACTCATGTCAAATGTTGTGGTGGACTTGAATTTCAGAAGTAATCTCTTCAACAGCTACTGTTTCTAGAAAAGTTTCAGCAAGTCAGGCACTTGACATGTAACATCCCTGTTTCAGAGTTAAGGAAAAAGTGATGTAAAAAGAATGTGGAATACTATATTTTTCTTGTATCTATTTTACATATGCATAATGAGGTCTGTACAGAATAAACACTGTATTCTGACAAGCACAAAGTTAGATAAATGCCTATTTTTGAGACTAGGTCTGAAGAGTCTTTAGTTTTTCATCCCAGTAAGATAACCTTCTGTCTCTTTAGAGTCTTTGCCATGCAGACAGCAACTTCACAGCAGGAGATAATGACATCATTAACTTTTTCTTAAGTATATACATATAATAGCAATGGGAGAATCAAGGAAGTAGATAATTTTGCTTCAATCAACATTAGCTTTTGCGAGAGACTTTATTTAATTGAATAGACAACTATCTTTGTGCTTTTAAATTTACATTCTTCAGTACCCCTCCCTCCCACCCTGTGCCTCCAAAAAAAGAAAAAAGTTTGAACTCACTTTTAATTAGGATCAGTTGTTTTCAAAGAAAGTCTTTCTGGAAATGTGGGGATCCCGCAGCAGTGAGTGTCTGGGGCTGTCCTCTCCCCGGGACGAGAGTGGGCTTGATCCGACTTTGGATTCAAGCCCCTGATTCCAGGAGAACATGTTTTCCTACATCAGTTTCCTAGATTGAACTTCTGGGTAAAATCTTGTTTAAAAAATATCCTACTCTAAAGAGGTTGCTTTCAGTTTTTTGATGTGGCCATTTGGCCAGGCTGTAGGGGAGATGTGCAGGTTGCTTTTTTCCTTTTTTGGTGTATCTGTGATGTTTTATTTCTTTGTGTATACCTGGGTTTGAATTTTTACATTTAAAATTGGATGAAGAATGAGAAAAATCTGATTTTACTTTGACACTATCATCGATATATAATCTACTGTCACATATTTATTTTTATCTTTTTGATCACACTTCTTCTCTAGGAAAAACAAAACACAATTGCATGTCCCTTCAAGAATATTGTCTTTATAGTTGTGAGTTATTAGAGAACATCCTGGAATTTTGTTCTCAATAAAATTGCTTTAAAATATGCTTCCTATCCTGCAACAAATACCCTACAAGATCTGTGAAGAGGCCCCAAAGCCTCCTACAGACACTTGAATACACAGCATCTTCTCTAGAATAAACTAAGACTTTTGATTTCCCCGTGATGGATGTCAGGGCAACCACACATATGAGTAGAAGACAACTGCGAATCCACTCACCCCACTGCTTTTGTCTAAAACTGCTCTACAGTGTGTGTTCTGTGACTTTTGTTTCCCTCTCCCCTCTTTGCAGTCCTATCACCCTCATCAGTATGTGGCCCGAGCACTATGAGTGAGTATTCAACAGCCCATATGCACGTGATGGGGGTTCTGGTCAGGTGTACCAGCACGGGGGTGATGATGAAACTCTGGCTCTAAAGTACTACTCCTACATTCTGGGTACCAATCCTGGTGGTTTGTTTGCATGGCAAATTCAGTGTCTAACTAAATTAACATTCCCACTAGTAGCATCTATCAGTATTGGGGCATAAAACTATCACTTTGTGTTCTTCTTTTCAGCCCCTCGCAGTCCCCTCAGCTCTTCCATGATGACACCCACTCAAGGATAGAACAATACGCCACTCGGTAAGGGACTTGGATAGGAGCTCTGTGCTGCACTGCCACCCAGAACACATCCCTTCCGAATTCATCTGACGCCAGGAACGTACCTTCATTTGAGGAATGCTGTTTTGCAGAAGTCGTGATTCTGTTACATTTGTGATCTGGGCTCTCATCTTTTCGTGTTGCAATTTGCACTTTGCCAAACACCTGCTATGTGGACTATGAAAAGCAAATCTCAATAGGCTGTGATTACTAAGCTCCTCAGAGTCCAAACACTGTACAAGTGGAATTTAGATAATATAACTCAGTTTCAGTGAATGAAAGTAGGGATTTAAATTATTCTTAGGAGATGGCGCACATATGAATTACACTGGGTGATTAAATTTATGCTAATGCTTTGGTATCGGGGTTTGTTTTAGAGTCCCTAAACAATACCAAGTGGTCCTGATGGTGTACACAAACTTTCAGTAAAATAGTTAATACTCCTCATCTGTGGTCCCAGTAACCAGTGATGAAGATGCTCTTTTAGTCCTAAAAATAGCAACTGAACTAAGTTGAGATGAAGTAGAATTCTTGGAGAAAAGCACCCTTGGGGCTGTTGGAAAACATACTCAGAAGCATTGGGCTGGGAAGGATCATGCCTTGTTTACTGGGAGAGCGAGACAGCGCCGAAGCTGAGGTCTGATAATGAAGGGCCCAGTGGCTCAGGACTTCAGTCAAGTCCTTAGGTAAAGGAAAGCCATGGAGAGCCTCTAAAGCTAAGACGAGCACACTCAGAGGTGTGTGAGAATTCCACCCTTGCTTCAGTGTAGAAGACTGGCCAGAGGGCCTGGGAGGCTCCTGAGGAGACTTGGTCAACAGCGCACCATGGTATGAAATAAGGGCCCACAGGCCTTAAAGTAATGGTGATAGAAATGTAAGTAACATTAGATGTTGTTTTCATTTCTCGATTTCATTAGGACCTTTGGACCCTGGTCTATTTTGTCACAATATGATAGTTCGAAAGTATCTGAGGACGCGCTTCCAGTTGACAACACAGGTCAATAACCTCTCATTTCCGTATTTCAGACTGGCCCAGATGGAAAGGACCAATGGTTCTTTTCTCACCGATAGCAGCTCTACCACAGGAAGCGTGTAAGTAGATCGTGGATTTAGCACTGCCTGAGAAGTCTCCTTGCTATACTCGGGCTATCGGAAATAATTTTCAGTGACTATGGCTCTGAATTTTGATACCAATCAAAATTAATAAATGTGATTCCAAAAATGTCTACACAGATTTTATGCTTTCATGCTATGATAGTATAAACTGGATATATTTATTTACTTAGTTTAATACGAGTTAATGAAAAAAATCCTCTATCGGTCAACTGATGTGCTGTAGAATAATAATCAGATCGTTTCATTTATAGTAAGGTAATATTTATTTTCCTTGTTAAATTTGAAAATCTAATTCTATAGGTTATGAATCTTTTCTGCGAAGTCCTTTTTGTCCTGCTTGCTAGCATTTTCTCTATCATCACTGCATTTAGCAACCTGGTCCACACATACTTGAACATAGACTCCCTACCCTTCAGTGAAAAGTGACTCCCTTGCCAATATTTTATTATGAACCAGGGGAAGCCTCACTGACTTTAGAATACCTTTTAAGAAGCTTTCTAGGGCCGGTGAGATGGCTCAGAGGCGTAAGCGCCTGCCTGGCAAGCGCGAGGGCCCGAGTTCGACTCCCGGATCCCACATACGAAAAAAGGGGCCGGTGATATCGCTCAGCGGCACGGGCGCCTGCTGGCGCGCGAGGTCCTGAGGTCGACCCCCCGGTACCCACAAAAAAAAAGAAGCTTTCTAGACAAATATTTTTATCTCTGATTTCCTCATCTGTGTATACCCAACATGGTTGGGGAACTTTCTTGGCAAATATTTTCTCTTATTATCCCACTGTTTATGTCATCTTTCCTCTGAAATCTTTCTTAGCCTCATAATTCACATTAATTCTATGCAATGTGTAAAAGACTTCAGTAGTGTCAAGTTTATATGACTTGCAGGTTCACTGTGATTTGGATCTGGTAGAAAATGTAAGGTTGACAGAAAAGTTGTAGAATGTAGGGCATAGATATTTTGCACTAAAAAAGACTGTAGAGAAAGCCAATCATAAATGAAGCACAGTAATATAGAATGCCCGCTTTCCAATATTGAAAAAAAAAATTGTTCTAATTATCATGAGCCTTACAAATAAAAGCCCTCTGGAGAGTTTTATTTCAATTTTAAATTTCAAAGATTAGCATCTTAATATTTGACGGTGATACAATAATAATTCATACCTTAGTATTGAGGTACTATGAATATGCAGCAATTTCCAAATCAAGATAATAGTGTATTCGTAATGTTTGCTTTATATTTAACATACTCGTATGCACTTCACATGAAGTAATTAAATACACTAAATATCTTCTAAATCAAAATAATTTTTATCAAGGTTAAAAATGATCAAAGAATTAAATAAAAATAATAACTAAGATCAGAATCTTACCTCTTTAAAATGTCTTTGTCTTGCTATATGAACAGAGTAAAAACAATACTCAAATGTAATATATTCTATCGTCAAATAAAATAAACACTAATTATACGTTTAGCACTAATGTTTCAGAAAAGATAATCAGATGGTTTGCAGCTGAATATATCTTAATAGACTATCATTAGATACATTAACACATTCATTCATCCAACAAATATTTATTACATACCTACAGTGCAGGGGTATGCTGGAGCCAGTAGTGAGTTACTGGGATGATGAGTATCGTTACATTTTCAAGACGATTCTAAGTTGTTTCTTAGAATGCTTATTAAAAACTAATTTACATACATGTATATGCAGTTACAATTAAATATACTAGATTAAAATAAAACAAAGGTGGCACTCAAAACCTATCATGCTCTAGTGATTTTACTTCATTTTACTATTATCTGTGCC
Source organism: Erethizon dorsatum (assembly GCA_028451465.1). Taxonomy (NCBI): domain Eukaryota; kingdom Metazoa; phylum Chordata; class Mammalia; order Rodentia; family Erethizontidae; genus Erethizon; species Erethizon dorsatum. The sequence goes on from CM051823.1 coordinate 149,024,922, forward strand.
CTCAGCATTGTTTATTGTGCCCATCAGATGGTGTGCACCTGTGTACTTTTTCCTAATTCCACACTCAGTGATGTCCACAGCTTGAACTTGGCCTTGAAGAAAGAATTTAAACCCCAGAACTTGGGAATATACTAACCAAGGCCCTTTTGTGTTTTCTTTGGGAGAACCCATTCTTGTGCATTTATTAGCCAGCTACTGCCATGCACACAGTGGCGCAATACATCTGCAGATATGGGTGCGTTCTCTACAAGTCTTATAGGATGGAGGGGAGATAGGTAAGTGCTCCGACAGGAGAAGAGCGTGATGAGGCCATGTGTAGTGGCACAGTCGTATCCCCTAAAAATGTCCCCATCCTAGTGCCTAGAACCTATGAATATGTTACTTCATGTGGCAAAACGGAATTCACTGATGTGATTAAGGCTGCTGAAAGGCAGAGAGTATCCTGAATTATCCAGGTGGCCCAGTGTGATCATATGAGGTCCTTCTGAAGGTCAAGGTGGGGAGTTAGACTCGGAGGGGAGGGAGGATGGAAGTAGAGATCAGATACGGATTACATTTAGCTTCACAAATGGAAGAGGGCAGGTTACCTCAAGGTGTTAGAAAAGGCAAGGAAACAATTCTCCCTTATACGTAAGACTAAATTAAATTAGTAATATAAGACTGTGCGATCCATGAAAGAGAAATTGTTTCCCAGTTACTGGTCCATTAATATTTTCTCATTCTGTGAAAGTCAGCAGTGAGGTTCTTTGCTCCGACACCTCGAATTACTGTGCATCCTGGGGTTCTTCTCCTATAAATCTGCAGTGATGCTACCATTCAGGGAGAAAGCTAATAATGAGCCTGCATCCTTGAGGCCGCACCCTAGATCTGAAATCCACTAGTTTGACGTGGAGCGGTCACCTTTCTCCCTTAGCATGTAACATTCATTTACTTAGCCATGTCCATTTTAAGCAGCCTTCTTCCCTTGAGTAGGAGAGTATTTCTGCAGTAATGCTGGGACACCACAACCGGCTCTCAACATTTTCTCATCGCTGTCTGTTTCTGACTTGGCGACACTTGTCTTATGCCGCGATCTGTTTCCCTTTTCCTAGCAAGAGGAACTATTTTTTTAGCTTATTGAAGGGGAAATATGTTGTTTAGGTCATTGAAGGTAGAGAACTCTCATTCAGATAGTCAAGGGTCATTTTTTTCTCCCTTTAAATTATTTAGGAAGATGGGGTAGTATTACATACTGCTCATCCCCAAACTCTCTGTACCACATATTTTCCATGAGCGTCCCCTTCTCTGCGGTGGGCCCTGCTCTCTGCCACTGTGCTGCTGTGGCACCTGCAAGTTGGGGCTCTTTCCCCCGATGTGGTCTGTCACCTCTACAAGCAGCTTCCTGGAGCAGTGGAGAAGTAGGGCCGCCCTCTTCCCTCCGCCTCGGACAGCCCATTCTTGCCTTACCTAGTTAGATATAGAAGGGTGGTTGATCCCCTTAAGAAATACAGAAAATTAAAAGTAAGACAGATTTTAAACTATTTGCTGAAAAGTATGTGTTTGTATTACCTAAGGCAAATTCTTCCCAGAGTAGTGACATGAAATAATAGATAATTTTAAACTTTAAAGAGTTATGTGTTTAGTTAAAATATTTAAAAATACATAGACAGATCATATCCATGAGTTTATAGATAATGGTTAGAATGAAACAAGTAAACATTAGAGTGTCCTGATGTGAGGTCAGTTAAAAACATTCTACCTTGGATGTGGCAGCATACAGGAGGGTGGTGCGGTTACTGATGTCTGTGCGATGCAAAGCTAAGCATTAAGCACCTAACACATTTAACCCATCACAGGGCAGTCTGCCTTTTGGTAGATATGTCTACCCTTGAGTTTCTAACTCTTTCCATTCTCTATCAGTAGAAGAGAAAAACCGCAAACCTCATTCAACATTCATTCATACCTTCTGCGAGTACTGAGTTTGGTTATTTAATGTGTTAGGACAGTTCAGTTCATGGTGTCCCTTGGCACTCTGGGTTCCCTAGAGAAGCCCAGCATAATTATAGAAGTGCCAAGTCTAGAGCCTTCAAAACCCACATTTGGCTGGGTGGGTGGTGGGTCTGGAAAACATTGCAAACCAACTCAAATATGCCTTAAGCAAAAAATGGTAGGTTAGCAAATTTCACAGTACTCTTTGGAACTTTTCTCTTTCTTGAATTCTTCACTTTGCTCCTAGGCAGCTCTTGAGATTTTGTTGTTGTTATTTTATGTGAGTACCCAGAGTCGACCTCAGGACCTCGTGCTTGCCAGCAAGCGCTTGTGCCACTGAGTGATATCACCAGCCCTTTTTTTCCTTTATGTGGGTACCGGGAGTCAAACTCAGGACCTCGCGCTTGCCAGGCAGGCGCTTATGCCGCTGAGCCATCTCACCGGCCCTCTTGAGGTATTTTGTTATTTCAAGCTGCTCCAAGAAGGATATGTTAGGTTTCTTTTGAATAATAATGGTGAGGGTCCCAAGACAGCCCCAGGCTCCCCTTTGGTATGGAACATGCCAAGGGCCAGCACTCTCCTGTGCACTTTGCCCATCCCCAGGGAATTGTCATCAAACCCCTTGGAGGTGAAACGCTTGTCCCCATTGTTAGCACCATTTCCCAGATGATTGAATGGTGGCCTTGGGAAGGAAGGGAGCTTGCCCTGGGTCTCATAGTCAGGAAGTAATGCAGCCGGATTGGCCCAAGCAGCCTGGCTCCAGGCGTGGGCACTCCTGACCATGCCACTGTGTCGCCTGTGCTACCAGGGGAAGGAGGGACGGTTTCCTATGTGGGATGCTGAGGGAGATCCAGAGCCACTGTAGATCCATCCAGTCTACCAGGAGGTTGTCACTGTCCTTTCCCTGTTTCATGTTTGAAACCTAGGTAGATTTTCAGTGCAGAAGAGTCTACAATTCAACTACCTATATGATCAGTCTCTTAAATTGGGCTTTGGGTAATCTAAGCCTTTTGGCAAGAAAAAAAAGTCTCATGCTGTTAGGTAATAAAGTTGAGATTCAAATTTGAACTTCACCTGTGAGTTATCCAAAGCCCTTTGAGTCATTTGTGCCATATGCAGTGGCCACCCTGCCTGTAGACTGTCTCTTTCTGGTTCCCTCATATTGGGTCATGTCCCATCTTGAATAGCTTTCCTCTTCCTCTTCTTTCCTCCTTACTTTCCTCTTTCCACTTCTTTGTTTATCTTCTGCACCCAGTGTGATGGGCTGCTAATGCCCTAGCCTAAAATAGGAACCAGCCTCACAACTTTGATCCCACATATACCCAATTCCCAGTACCCTCTAATTCTCTGAAAGTCTGATTCTGGGCAGTGTAAGGGGGCATTAATTTTAAGGATATAAAGAATCTTTGAAGGGAGAATTGAGCAACTACATTTGAGGAAGGGGTAGGACTCCAGATAGTATTGGGGAATCTCAAGCCGGAATGGAAGGGTGATAGTTCCTTAGGCCATTGCCTTCAGAATGTCTCACTCCATCTGCCTTGTGCCCTTGGTGACACTGTTTTATGTGAAAGGATCAAAGGGCAAGTCTGGATATGGTTTATGCTAACATTGGTGTCTGCAGTTCTGAAACCTGGAATAGAGCAGTCATTAAAAGGAAGGAAACTTGTATTTTTATTTAGTCTCGCCTACTTTCAAAAGGTCATTGGCTGAATCACAGTTCTTTTGTCATCTGATAGGTACTAATTTTGTAATCTAGATTGTATTTACTATGTGTGACAAATAATAGTACAATTATACTCCATCTAATTGTATTTCTTGGTACAGACCTATATTTTTGAAACATTTTCTATTTTAGCACAAGGCACACTGTTGATGTTTAATAACCCTAATCTAGTATGTCATGTACTATTACAATTAAAGAGTGTGTTCTTGGTCTTCATTATATGTAATTCAGAACTAGAATGTATCTATTTTTATATTTGACTTTTAGACCTAATAATCTGTGAAAAACACTTCAGACTAGAATTGCATGTAGTATATAAATTATCTTTAAGCTCTTATTTTTATAAAAATTGCCTTAGTTTTCTTCCAGACATCTTAATAAAAGGAGGTAATGTTAGTTGCAGTGATAATTATAATATTATAAGTCCCATGAACTTCTCAAAAGAAATGAATCTCTGTAAATGTTGACAACAAAATGTTTCTTAAACAAATTTTGACTGGTTTCATAGTACCCAAATCTTTAAAACAAACATTTAGTTTATATTATGTAATACAGACCACTAAATCTCATCCCTGAGATCAAGTGTTAGCATAAATGCTCTAAGGGCATAAATGGTCTAAAGGTGTCTTACGATAGCAGGTGAGCTCTGTGCCCAAATCCCTGGTCAAATCATGGGTGTGAGATCAGCCACGTAGCTTATGGGATCCAAGTTTTCTTTTTATACATGAGGTCCTTGTATTACTTTTTCTTAAACTTCTACTGAGTTTTTTATCCTTTTCTTTTTGGTATACTATTTATAGGTATAATAACTTTTTTTTAACCCATGTAAGAATCAGTTTACCTCTCATTTATTTCAACATCTGACATTACTATGTGCTTCTGTTCTATTTTATATTTCCTGGCTCATTCTTTCTTTCTTTTGCCATGTAGACAAAATGTTTTGCCGTACAAATGAATGATCTGGCTGGTCATATGAATGACTGGGTTAGGACTCCAGACATGCCCCATCATCTTTAAACATTTAATATTGTGGACTGTAGGAGGCTGAATCTTTTTCTTCCTTTGCAAATGATTTACTGTTTTTGTGATCTCTGGCTGATTGTATAGTTTATCCTTAAGATACAGAAATTTTACTGGGATATTTATGAATATTTTTCTTTTTTGGATACTCTATCTTTATAGTTTCTATGCTCAGGTCTTTTTCAGCCTGAGAAATAGTTGTAAAATATTCTACTGCACTCTTATTTTGCAGTTACTTTATACTACATCCACTACATCTTTATACCTTGTCTATTTGTCCTGTCCCTGTGTTAATCCTGTACATTTTATCTTCTTTTATTGCCTCTCTCTGCACACAAAGTGAGGGATGTGCCTCTAAGCACCACTTGTGATCTGTTGTAGCTAACTGCTGTCCCAGTGGTGTGTATTTGTTAGTCTCCTAGCCTGCTTTTGCCTCCTCACGATAGATCTGGAGTGCTACCATTTACGTCCTAACAGGAAAGTACCTTCTTCCCCTGGGTCTCCCTGCAAGATTTCTGTTTGATTTCTACATGGACAACCTAGGAACTTTAGATCTGTTTTCAAATGCAGCTACTCTGCAGTGCTAGTGCAATTTTCTCCTCCTTTCAGCCTCTAAACCACAGAGCAAGCATGGATGGGATTCCTGTAGAGGCATATTCATTTATCTCCCAGGGATGCAGCAGTTTCTTCAGGGAAAGGAGCTGAGGAGCGCGCCTCTGAGAATGATGGCATCGGCTGCTTCAGCCCGTCCAGGCTTGTGGCCCTTCCTGTCCCAAGCCCCCAACACACCTTTTTTTGTGTGTGTGGGTACCAGGGGTAGAACTCAGGACCGCGCGCGCCAGCAGGCACCCATGCCGCTGAGCGATATCACCAGCCCTTTTTTCGTATGTGGGTATCGGGAGTCGAACTCAGGACCTCGTGCTTGCCCGGCAGGTGCTTATGCTGCTGAGCTATCTCACTAGCCCAACAGCTTTTTTTTTTAAGAATAAAGAGAAATTGTCTGGAGCCGCATATAAAATATATACTACAGTTAATCCATATAAATAGCAAAGCTTTCTTTTTAAAATATTTTTAACAACTTTTTAAAAGAGCAGAAAAAATATGTGGGCTGCAGGTTGGATAGATCTGTCAGGATGGGCATCCATGTGCCTTATTTGTGGTTTTTAACTTTGTTGTAAGGTTTCCAACCAACCTCCTTTTAAAATTCATTTGACAGAGGTCAGAAGGTAAGGAGATGAATCTGTGTTTATATTGTGTCTGTGCTAATGTCACGGTCTCAACCAAAGTGTGTGACCTTTATTTAAAAATACACACATTTATACATGTGAACGTACATATCTGTGGCTATATATACATACATATGCATACATGCACACATACATAAATGTTAAGTTAGATACAGACAGATAATCTGAAAACAGGAAAGGGGAGAGAGAATGGCGAAAGCAAAATAAATCACCAAGGTCTGCTTTGGCTGTTTAGCAAGCCGAGTGCTCACTTTTTTCTTGGATCTCAGTGCTCAGAGCACAGCCTTTCTTAGAACTGGCTCAATCCTAGATGTAATTTCAGTCCCCTCTTTGTCAGAGGAAACTGTGATGACACAGGGCAGGACTTAAGTATCAGACTCACAAGAATGAGAGCTGGTGCCCTTAATGTAGTTTATGTTTTAATGCAGAATGAGTTTAATGGTCCTAAAACTTACTTGCTGATAATATCAAGTAAAATATCTGTAGCTACTTTGTAAATGTGTACAATTATCATTTGTGCTGAGTTATTTAAATAAAAGACTATAAAGATTATAATATCCTATGGATTATAGAACATTTCAAGATTACTTACAACGAAATGCTAAACACTAGGAATTTGACTAATTCTTTCTCAATGATCTTTTTTATGTGGAGTTATTTTATTAGTACATGTTTGTAGTGCTATTGTTCACATTCCTTGTAGGGAACTGATACTTGTACATGATACATCTTAATTCCTTTTTTAATTCCCTTTCCCAATGATCTCTTAATGTACTCTTGGCCTTCAATGAGTGCTTTTACCTATATTTTTTATATCAACTGTTTAAGTCTTACTTACATTAACTTACTGGCCTTATTTACGTTAACCATTATGCCTTATTTTATTCTCTGTGCTGAATAAAATCTCTCTGCTGAGATTTGTGAGAAATAACTGTTAGACTAAGACAAGCATGAAGTGAGAGATGTCAGATGAATATATTGCTAGAGTCTTAAAAGAGACATCATGGAGACATCGAGCTCTAAGATGAACTGGACCAGCCACCAACCCGAGCATCGTTCCCCACTGCTTACTGGACATCTACAGACCTTGCCATCCAGACCTGAGCTTCTGTGTCCATCTCTTTTGTCCCTCCAGGGAGGACGAGCACGCCCTCATCCAGCAGTATTGCCAGACTCTTGGAGGCGAGTCCCTGGTGAGCCAGCCGCAGAGTCCAGCTCAGATCCTGAAGTCCGTGGAAAGGGAAGAGCGTGGAGAGCTGGAGCGTATCATTGCAGACCTGGAGGAAGAACAGAGGTGGGCTAGGCCTGGGGAGCAAAATATGCCACCTGTTCTTTCATGTGAAGGTCACACTGGCCCCTGCGGGTCCTGTTTCCAGAGTGCTTGTCCAAGATGTCATGGTGGAGGGGCCGGTGAGATGGCTCAGCGGCTTAAGCACCTGCCTGGCAAGCGCGAGGGCCCGAGTTCAACTCCCGGAACCCACATATGGAAAAAGGGCCGGTGATATCGCTCAGCGGCACGGGCACAGGCTGGCGCACGAGGTCCTGAGGTCGACCCCCAGTACCCACAAAAAAAAAAAGATGTCATGGTGGAATCGAGACTTTTGAGGACACTAATGCGCTGGGATGAAGCTGTGAATCCAGCGGTGTCAGGGGCTTCCGGGATGTTGCCTATTAGAACACTTGCCTAAAGCTCCGGTCTCTTCCTGCTTGCTCATTTTACTGCTAATGCATGCCTTTGCCTGAGAGGAAGCAGCAGCTAAATTCGGCGCTGATGGACACTTTGGGAGGGAAGGCAGTGTACACAGTAGCAGTTCCATGTTTACCTTCTTTGTATTAGGAATCTGCAGGTGGAGTATGAGCAGCTGAAGGAGCAGCACCTGAGGAGGGGGCTTCCTGTCGGGTCACCTCCAGACTCAATTGTATCTCCTCATCACACCCCGGAGGACTCAGAACTTATAGCAGAGGCAAAACTCCTTCGGCAGCACAAAGGTCGGCTGGAGGCGAGGATGCAGATTTTAGAAGATCACAATAAACAACTGGAGTCTCAGCTGCACCGCCTGCGGCAGCTGCTAGAGCAGGTAGGGTGTGCAGGCCTCAGCGGTCACCACCTCCTGGTGACCCGGGCCCGGCGTCAGGAGAAGTAAAGAGATCAACCTTCAATTTCTCACCTCTGTAGTTAGTTTCAGTGAGACCAGCTTAGAAATCCCTTTTACATGCACATATTAAATCCTCGCTGGCACAAAAAATGTGTTTTACCAGTTTACAGTAGAATTTCTTCTTCTTTAGCGCTGAAATCTATGTCAGCTCAGAATAGTGTGGTAGAAAAGATCCTGTGACGTACATCTGCCCACAGTGCATGAGGGAAGCATGTGTAGAGATTAAGGGAGAGCAAGTGACCGGAAATCTGCATTCTAAATCTTTCCTCCAGTGAGCCAAGAGTGCTCACGACCAAAAATCACTATTTTCTGTTTTTAAGAAATTGAGTAACAGGTGGTTATTAATTTGCTACTATTACTTCCTAACACTGGACCAAGTTTTATGGCGATTGCTTGCAAGCTTTCTTGAAAGTGGCAAATATAATATGCATTGTGATAAAACTATATATGTAAGATAAATACAAAATAATGTGCCTTTTTAAAGAAATGCCATTGCTCATATTTTTCCAATTCCTTCTTTCCTTCTTCCTCCCTCCCTTCCTTCCTTTCCTGCTTCCTTCCTTCCTTTCCTCCCTTTCTTCCCCTTCCTTTCTTTCTTTCTCCCTTCCTTTTTTTTGTCGCTATTATTTTTTTCTTAATGCTGATCAGAAACTACTACATCGATTTTGTGATTCAATGGGTAATAACTTGCAATTACAGAAAGCACTGTTCTTTGGTTTATGAAAGAGCCAGTCTCTGCCTTTCTGCTGCCTGCAGTCTTACTAGAGACCACAAGACAGTTTCCTGAATAACAAACACATGTAGCAGGATCGTATCATCTATAAAGACACAGGGTGTAGATACACGTGGTTACACATAGCCTTGAAGAGCAGGAGTCATGCCACAGAACTGGCAATGAAGATACCTCTGCATAGGGTAGAATCCCTGCCAAGGGGCAGGAAACTCGTTACTTGAAGAATCCTTAACATCAGCATTCAAGTCATCTTCTTTTTCTCCAGTCTGTGCACTGTGGGGCCCCTTGGTAATATAATAGAGATGCTTTTCTCCAGAAGTGATACATGGAATCAAAGCAGTAGCCACTTTCTTTCCAGTGATTTGCTCCAATTTTAGAAAATCATTCTGTCACAGTTGCCATCAGTGTCTTTTTAACTTGTCAGAATCATTTGAAACATTATAATTTCTGTATTACCTACATCGTGGCCCACGGGTCTCTTCTTACACTTTTACTATATACTTTATCTATATCTACCATTGTTTCAGAAATTGTGTGACTGCTTTGTGAAAGGGTTACTTCAGGACCTCCAAATTCTGCATCTTTAGGAAATAACAGCTCCTCAAGAGTGACCCAAGTGCTTGCTTTGGCAGCACATATTCTAAAAAAACAAAAGAGCGAACCAAGACCTGGCTTTCTGTTAATGTTCGATCTTTAACCTTGGTGCCAGGCATGTGCACTGAAAAATTACTTTGCTTGTATCATGAATTTGAAGTTTCTGAATGGTGCCTGAATAAGGGATGAATTTTCTTGTGCAATCTCTTTTTTAGAATGAGAAGTGTGTGTTAACAACATAGCATATACGCAGACCTGCTGCAGAGGGAAGCTGTGCTTGAAACCTTTATTTGCCATAGCTGATTTATGCTTTGGGAGGGCTAAAGGCTTTCTGCTTGCTTTCCTTCCCCTCCCTCCTCCATCCCATCAGACAGAGCTGCCTAATAGCTCATGTGCCTTAGAATCGCACAGTCATGCTTTCGGAGATAGCTGATCTTGAAATGCCTCCAAATATCCCAGGCCATGGAGCTCTTCTTATCTCTTCTTAATGATTTAGCATGAATGCCAGAAGTAGATGAAAAATTCAACTCTGATAGTAGAAACAGGCAAAACTATCAGACTTCAACTAATATGGGCTTAATGGGGAAATCTGCATAAAAATGAGACTTCTATATTCTCTATTCAACGGATCTCACTTTCTAATTTTACCGTATACTTGTCAGCATATCCATCACCATTTCAAAGATTTATGCAAGAGTACACTTAGGAAGTGTTGGTGGTGTTACACTGCGCAGATCACTTTAGAAATACTTATCACTCTTCTCACAAAATTCTGTGCCGTGGGCACTGTTATCATCATATCCATTTTAAAAATAAAGAGTCTGTGACACAAAAGGTTATATCATTTGCCTGGAATTACACCACTTCTAAGTGGCAGAGTTAGGATTTGATTTCAAGCAGCTGGCAACTGAATCTAAAATCATGCTCTTAATCACTGTCTCCATTATTACTTTTAAATATGCACTAATTTTGAATTTGATACATTTACCATACAAAAAGCCCAGTGTTAATTTTTGAAAGATGAATGAAGAATGTTTCTAAATTTGCTTGGGCGGTATAAAAGTAAGAGAAAAATAAAGGAATGAAAAGTACATTGATAAATAAATCTTGAAATACAACCAAATGAGTTCTTCAAGGTATAACATGGGAAGAGGAAGTGAGGTACCAGTGCCTCTACCCAACAGATGCTACAGGGTTTTGGAAAATGCGTGAAAGCAGAGACTCCTCCCGCCTTTAATATCCATGGTGGGGGAGAGGAAGTTAAAAGGTAAGTGTTGTCCTTTAGGGTTATTTGACTCCTTTCTCTCTGATTCCAGCCTGAATCCGATTCCCGAATCAATGGCGTCTCCCCCTGGGCTTCGCCTCAGCATTCTGCACTGAGCTACTCGCCCATCCCAGACCCAGGCCAGCAGTTCCAGCAGGCAGGTCGGTGTCCCCCATGCAGCTACAGTGTTCGGTCTGCTTTGTACTTTGCCATTTCTTTGCTTTTCTTGTTAAGTTGCGTACTCGCACATGAAAGCCTTAGAGCATACAAGAGTATTCTCTGCAGTCTGAAATGACTGCAACTCCATTTTAACAATCTCAAAAAAGCAAACATTTTAGGATAATAAGCTACAATGTAACTTGCTTATATAATGTGTAGGAGTGGATTGGATTTCAGTGAAAAATGAAGAATGCTCTTTCCTTTTGGAATGAACAAGTAATTAAATTTTTTGTTTGCTTTGAGAATGATCCTTTTAAAAAAAAAAGTCTCTAAAATTTTCACATTTGCGTTCAAAACATAATAGTAAAGACTATTACAGCAAACATTATCCTTTTCCCTACCAAGGTCGGGGAGCTCTTTCATGTATTTATCCATTCTAGTCGCAGTAGACATTTCCTCTTCTGTCCTCTGGGGCAGAGATCTCATCCAAGATTGCCGGTGTTCACGTGAGGGCCTGTCACTCACGCCAGGAGGGACTCTCTAGGCATCGAGGAATGACATTTTGTTACAGACGAAATTCAACTTCTGAAATTCTGTGGAAAACTAGACTGTGACTAAATTAATTTGTTTGTGGAATATCTTATCACATACCTTTCCTTTGTGGCAGAATAGGCTAGCCCACACTGAAACCTCCAGAAAGAAAGAAAGAGAAATTGATAGATTATTTTACTTGTATGAAAAAATACTCGTCATGCAAAATGATTGATTTCCAAATAAGACATAGAGCTCAATGACTACATTACTTATTTCTCAGTCTTATATTTCCCTTGATGCATAGATTCTTCCCACATAGACTTTAGTCCATTTTAATTGTCATTACCAAGAAATGAATGCATAAATGTCTTTGATATTTCCTCCTGAAATAGTCCCTTTCAATGAGAACCCATTTCCCATTGATTTTTTGAGGCTGGGTAGCGTAGTTTATGCTGATGTTGAGTTGTGGGAAGCTGACATTAATGTCAGGAGGCCTGTTGTTGTTTTTTCTGTGCTGTCACAGCGGCCGAGGACCTGCTGGCCCCACCTCATGACACCAGCACAGACCTCACAGAGGTCATGGAGCAGATCAACAACACATTTCCATCTTGCTGCTGTGAGTATGAGAGGCCGGAACAACACCACCATGTTTTTCCTGCCCTTCCCCCTTTTCCACAAATAGCCCTTTGTCTTCTTTGGCAATATAGCAAAAGCTGATATTAGAAACAGCATTGGGTATTATTGAAGAATAAGACAAACGTTATATATTTTGACAAGAGAATGTAGCTCAAACTAGATACCATCACATCACTAGGGTGTAGTGACAACACGATCCCGCTCTTTGAAATTTTGCAATATGCCTTAAAAGTGATAAAATGAAGGCAAATAAAATAATGTCTGATTCTAAGAAGAAATTATTCTCTTCAATGCAAGCTGTCATAAGAAACTGGTATTACTTCAAAAGACAGCTTTTAGTGGCATGCCAAACAAGGCACGAAAATAGCCTTTCCGATGTAATTCCCTCTCTTTTCTTTAAGACATTGTTGTGAGATGTCATCAGATTGTGGTGCAGAAAGGGATTATTTTCAGATTTTTCTCTTTTTTTATTTTTGGACTGATTTCTGTTTTCATGGAATAAAGTAATCACTGTGTAAAAGCTGAATAGTTTAAGGCATCACAGATTACGACTTTGTTAATTTTCCATATAAGCAACCAAGAGCCAGAAAATCACCAAATAAAAATGCTCCAAATCCCAGGAGAAATTATATAATGGTTCTAATTTATTGATTATTTTTCCCCAAATGTTTTGGGCATTTTGCCACCTTGCAATTTCTGCTGAGCTCTCACCTGAAAGACCTTCACAGTTTCAAACAGAAAGTCTCTTTGTATATAGATACATACTACTGATACCACCATTATATTGTAAATAATCTTTTAAAGAATATGAAAGTATCATTTATAATTTAGGGCAATATCCTCCCAAACTGATTTTAAAACTGGACAGACATTAAACCAAGACTTTATAAAAATCACAGCCTCTCTTTTTACCTATTTTTGTCATCACCATCTCTGTAGAAAATATATCCTAAATGAGGACAAAGATACTATCAATTATTAGTAGTAGAGTTAAATAAGATATATTGATGTGATTACAAAATTTACCTTCATTTTATACCACTCAGTAGTTTTAAATATGCCATCAAGGGCCGGTGAGATGGCTCAGCAGCGTAAGCACCTGCCTGGCAAGCGCGAGGGCCCGAGTTCAACTCCCGGAACCCACATACGAAAAAAGGGCCAGTGATATCGTTCAGCGGCACGGGCACCCGCTGGTGTGCGAGGTCCTGAGGTCGACCCCCGGTACCCACAAAAAAAAAAAAATGCCATCAATAGCAGGATTTAAACTATTTAAAATGTTTTTTTCTCTGGATTTTCAGGACTATTGGCCTCAAGTGTATATTATCATTTGCACATGCACATAAATACATCTTTTTGTATTTGCAAGTGTGTCATTTCTCAGGTTTTCATTTGTAATTCTCATACTCTACTTCTTAAAGTTTGTGTAATTATTTTTAATGTATATCAGTCCCCACATTCACTCCCCAGAAAGCATACACATGAATATGTGTGCACATCGATATGCACACACACACACATTTTTGACTCTGTAGAGTCTCATAAAAGCTGAAGAAAGCCATTTGAGGCCTACATGCTGTTAGATTGTTGCTTAATTTTTGGACTATTTAAATGACTTTAATAGAGAAACAGATCTAATCTTTTATATTAATTATCATTCAAGGTGGAACTTCATTTTAGAAGTTGGGGTTCTGAGTTGTACAGTATTTAATGGCTAGACAAAACATCATTATATCAAAAGAAAGAAGGGAAAGGGAAAAAAAAATTGTATATATATATATATATATATAAGATGGTTAAGATAGATACACTACCATTTTTACTTAGTTCATTGAAGAGTAAGGTTTGTGCCAATAATGTTTGGACAATTGAATGCTAATGTCTGGTGTCCTGAATAACTAACTTAAAGATAGTAATACGTAATGTATTAACCATTGTTACCCTCCTATTATGTAGGTTTGAAAATTTGTTCTTCTTTTGATTTGTTTTGTTTTTTCTTCTCTTTAAAAAAAAAAAAAAAAAAAACATCATTATATTTTTCATAAGTCAGAGTTTCAAAATCAAAATTTTAAAAGATATTACTGTTCAGTTCAGTTTACAACTAAATATATTGATAATTAACAAACAAATCATCTAAATTGAATTCTGTTTAGAAGGTTTTATTTATATGTCATGGTGGACATTTTCAATTTAAAAATCAGTTGGCAGTGAGAGCCAAGAGGTATGTTTAAATATATACCTTATAATGAATATAGAATGGATAATTTCCAATTAAAATTTCTATGCTACAAATTTAAGATTCTTTACAAGTTTCATTTTCTAAAGTACTTTTAAGAATGCAATTAAAAATAAATATAAATGAATATGATTAAAATAATAGAGAATAATTGAAAACAGATAACTATAGAGAAAAAAATGAATCTTAAGAGGTAAATGAGTTTATTTCAAGTTATAATCCCCCTTTTAATGGCAAGCTTAAAATCCCTGTTGATTGGGAATATTATTAATTATTCAGGTTTAGGGAAACTCTGATGGAGGCCTGAGATACCTCAATAGGAAGCTGGCTTTCTGTTCTGTTAGTCTTAAATTTGCATATCCACAAATACCTATACCATCTGTGCTTCTGAAAGTTGTGCTATTAGTTTGAGTTTAGTTTGTCTTTTTGATAATCATATTTTGCTTTGATAATATAAAAATCTCCAAGGTAGTGATAATTGCCCACTTAAAAAAGCTTAGTTGACTGGTTTATAAAATTGATGCATATTTTTAATTGTCTAAACTTACTAAATCTTTTAAAAATGGATGCATAATAATCAATACATGGAATAGACTTGTTGCCTAATACCTATTTCTGAAATGAAAGCAGGATGAATTACTGAATGATTAAATTTTTGAACTGGGAATTTCAGTTGTTGAAATTTTCCCAGATAGTAGTCAGAAGGTGCTGTAAAAGTCATTTGCTTTAGTTGCTCCTCTCGTTGCTCAGCTAGCGAATATTTTAAGGCCTCACAATTCCCAAGGCTTACTGACCACCTTTGGAGGACGTGTAAACAAATTGGATTGTCACCCGCGCAATGCCAAGCCAATCTCTTGAGCCCCTGTAACTAATGAGAATTACAAAATTGGTTGTCGCCAGCCTAGGATGAATTGATCTGCATGTTCATGTTGACTTTTGATCCTTTGTGGATTAAAAATTAGCATGGCCACAAATGAATTTCCGCTCCTGGCAATCTTGAAATTAAAATGAAACTTTGTATTCATGAATCCTAATTGCATGGAGTGCTTACTTTAGCATGACTTGCTGGTTTTAACTGTGTTGTATGTAGCACTTTAAAATTCCTCCGTCTTGAATTAATATCTCAGTTAGTTGTCATAGCATCTTTGAATTATGGCTTTTTACAACCTTTTTAGAATTATATTGAATTTCAGAGCAGAGGAGCAGACATTGCCATGTCTTTCTGGCATAGTTAATGAAGGGAATTTAATTGTACTGCCAATTAAGTAATGTATGTACTAAAATCTCCACTGACTGTTGTAACCATTTCTTTTTTTAATGAAAAATATTTTGTCTCTTTTATTTCATTTAAGCCCTTCAAATATATGGGATGGTGGTAGTAAGCCAAGTAGTTTTGATGATGGACCAACAAATGCTTTTAAAATTACTGTTATTCCACAGGCGTGTTTCCACTGTGAATTGCCTGTGTTTGCTAAACTTACGTGATATTCATCAAAAACTCAAAGCCTACTGAAATGCAATGATATCCTGATTTTCTTTTAAATATATATTTATATGTTTGTCCAGGAGAGCATCTATAACCTTTTATTTGATAAAAAGTTGTAAGGTTAAAAGTATTGGTTTGGAGCAAAATGGATTAGACTTCTGCCTAGGGTTTGGGTATTTGTTATGTTTGTTACTTACAAGAGAAGCGTAACTCTGCTTCCTTTAGAAAGAGTGAACTTGGTACTAATTCAACCTCGGAATCCCTGGAGCGTGGCTCACATGCATGTGGAAGTCTACTCCTTTTGTGTGATGTAACTTACATATCTGGCAGGACTAGGCTTGCTTTAGTGTGATTCTTCCCCAAACACAAGGACTGACACTTTCCCTCCAGACATCATAAAGACTTTCTACTTTATGCCTCGTTTTTTCCTCACAGAGTAACTAGTACCCAGTGTGTGGTCATTGATGCCCTCCCGCCCAATACAGAAATGAGAGATGGAAGAGTGCGGAAGACAAAATGATTAGAAAGAATTCTTGACCAAGAACAGATGTTGCCATTATTAGGGAATGGAGCTCCTCCTTTCCCTCCCTGTGTTCAGTGTAATTGTGATTGAGAGGGAGATGAAAAAGTAGAGACCTTGGAGATAAAATTTGGCTGCCCTCGAAAAGCTCACCAGGTCAGATCAGCTTCACTATTGTGGACTGGAGAACAGGGAAGAAATTGAAGTACCTGGATGCAAAGGCTAATTTGACACTCTAACTACTCCAGTGCTCTTTCTGGGCCCACCAAAAACATTATTGTTAGCTGGCATTATGGTTGCCAAGGCGTAGGTAGCCCTTTGATGCAAGCCCATAGCCACCATCTACCTACAACTTCCGGGCAAGGGTGAGCGAAGAGTGGCAGAAACCAAAGACTCATTTCTCAATGGGCCTCTTGGTCAGAATTTGTACTCTTCAGTAAAATACACAGAATTTGTTTTGTTCTGATGTATAAACCAAATACGTGGCATAATTTAAAGAGGAAATTTTGAGATACTTTGTAAAATGAAGTGAGCGCTGAATGTTTTAGTGCATATTTATTTGAAAGTGCTAGCCTATTTTGGGTGAAATTTTTGTATTTTAAATCACAGGGGATATGAGAAATTAAATAGGAAAACTAGCCTTTGTTGAAGCATTGGGGGGGTAAGGGGGGAGGGTTGTTCCTTGTTTTCTTTGAGCATCCATTAAACAGCGATCTATTACCCTACTTAAAGTAGTACATTTATTTGCATGCATGAAAGCTGGAAGCAACAAAGGAACAATAGGGCCTTCAATTGATTTCTTTTGTTTCCTTTTTCAGCAAGCATCCCCAGCAGACCACAGGTAAGAGTTAATGGCCTGACTGGCTCAATTCTTGCTGATCCAACCTAGAATAAGCAAATTAACTACCATTGATTTTGTCCCACTTCATTCTGTATGCAAATAAGTAAACTTGTTTGACATTTTAATTGTTAGTTGATTCTGTGCAAGTTTGTCAATCTGGAGGGGCCAGGGAGGGGAGTTCCCAAGCAGATCAAAAACACCCTGTGTTTGATCCTGTGTGTTCTAATGTCATGTTATATACTATATGAGTTACCTGTATTAATTTGGCTGACCACTCTCTCCCATGTAGCTATCACAGAGCATGGACTAAAAAAAAGAATGACAGGTACCAGAGTACTAGTGCAAAGATTGTTACTTCCAGAGGGGAAAAGTTTCAGTCTTTCACTTAAATATTTGTTGAGATCTGTTGGTAGCTATAGCTTATGCTTTTCAATGTTTTCCTGGTCAGGTACTCTTGGTAATAATGTGTCACAGGGCCACGATTCATCTTTCTTGAGAGAGCGTTTTCTTCCATGAACTTGTTAGTAATTTTGAATCAGTGAATCTTGTGACTGACATATTGACAAAAGAAGCTGGGTTCTTCGCTAGCAGACAAGGGTATGTGAAGTAGTGTAACGAAGCCACAGTGATAGCCTGGACATCTTTTCTGATTGTTTCTGGTGGTCCCAAAGTGTTGCTGAGGCTGTGAGTGATGGAGGGTGGGGAAGGAAGAGAATATCTTTTTGTAAATCCTCAAATACTTTACAAGTGCTCAGAATTTAAAGCACAAAGGCATATTAGAGTCCTACTCTGTTTTTAGCTTTTAGCTGAATTTTTCCTGGCAATATAGCAACTTAGTGGATAGAACAAATGTCTGAGCCCGTATAGAAGGCCCCTTTCCTCCTTCCTCCCTTCCTTCTATAGTTATTTTCTTTGTTCTCTTTTCCCTTTGACATTTACCCCTTTTCTCACTTTCTGTACCTTGGATCAAATGGAAATTCATGAAAAGTGTACCTTTTCTTCTGAATAGTTACACTAGTACTTATATTGTGTGGTCATAAATTTGTAGAGTTCCGAGACCTAAAATGAGAGTTATTGTGCACATGTTGAACAGACACATCCAATTTTCAGGGATAATAGAAAACACAGAAATAATCAAAAATTCTTCAAGCCTTCATTTTGACATGAAAGCTTTAGTTGTCAATGTTAATATGTAACAAGTGGAATTGATTTCTCTCCTTCTCTGTGCCCAAAATACATAGAATTTACTCTGGTTGGACTGACCTCATGTGAGAAAGGAATTAGCATGTGCTGTTGAGGAATCTCTCATACCTGCATCACCGTAAGGGTCTCACCTCGGTATCTTGTAGCTCAACACATGCTTGGAACTCAGTGAACATTGCCATCAGCGTTTGCTGACTGTTTGCTCTCGCTAACATGGCAATGAAGGGCTCGGAATATGGAATACAGAATCACGCTTAATGAGAAGAAGCTCTAGGCAGGAGTCAGTGAGCATGCTACTTCTGGTCAACCTGGGAAGAGCGCTCCTTGGACAGCTTTTCCAGCAACTTCTTTAGCAACACACTTCCAGGGGAGCAAAACTTCATATCAAAGTCCCCCGTAAATTAAAGGGCACAGACAGACAGGCGTCTTTACTGAGAGTCGTAAAAGGTTCGTCATGATTTATGAGGCATAGCGCAGTTTGGATTATTTTATTTCATAGTGATTTTTAAAATGTTTCTAACTTCAAAATTCTTTTAAGACACCAACTATTCAACCTTTCCTTGAAAAGGTTAATACCACTCCCTCTACCGTGGTTTGGGTCCTCTTGCCTGGGACATTTAAAGTTCAGTGGACATCTCTGCACACCTTTGGCTTTTGATGCCTATCTTCTCTTCTTTTTCTCTCCACCCCATCGTGGGATGGACAGATTGGAGTTGTCAGGGTGCCTTTTCTATAGGAGACCCTGTCACAGTCCTCCCATGAGGGACAGGTGCTTGTGCGGGTTTCATTCCATTACCTTTGCTCCTTTCTGCAGGAAGAAGCCAAGCCCTCTCCATTTTAACTTGGTTTCAGCCTGAGCAAGAGGAAAAACATGCAGACTTTCTTCTTTGATAGCTGCAATCATAAAAAGCATGCTAGCTGGCTTCGGGATGAGGAGAAAAGACCTCATCCCAGGGAGCGAAAGTCACACGGGAGTTTAGGGTCCCTTTCGAACACAGCCAAATGAGGCTGGCCTGGTTCAGACACTTCTAATTCTTTGAGGAGTTGACAGGTCTGTGCCACGTGGAATGCTATATGCAAATGTTGTTGTGACCCTGTTCTTTTCCCCTCCCACAGGCCATGTGAAGCGTTTGTCCCACCAGCCAACATTTCCTGATGTCCAGTGTCGCCCCTTCCTGCCAACGCCAATTTCCAACTTCCATTTACTCCGGAGCTCCATGGCTCCTTGACACGTGCTGTTGAGCTCTGACTGTGTGTTCTGCTGAAGGAGTGAAGCACTGACTATCCAAAGAGAAAAGGATATTTTGTTTTTATAACAACCATATATTATTGTTTTCTTCCCTTTCTATGCAACTGTAAATTAATGAACAGAGAGGTATTTGGAAATGGTAATACATTTGTCAGTGATTTGTATAATGTATACCGCATTGGGAAAGTGGGTGGGGGCTTTCTAATATGATTCTGTCTTTTTAATACCCATGACAAAAATTGCATAATAATTAGAAGACCACTTCATGTTTTCACATTCCTTCTGCTGCTCCTATTAATCTAGTGCAATGACTTCATTTATTTCTTTGACTCCTTTACCATTATGTTTGGTTATTTATAATTCATCAGCCACATGACCAAATAGATTCTGTGTATTCGTTTCCATGATTTGGCCAAATTAGAAAGTTCATACATTTCAAATTATATATATACTTTCAA
This sequence comes from Erethizon dorsatum, assembly GCA_028451465.1. Taxonomy (NCBI): domain Eukaryota; kingdom Metazoa; phylum Chordata; class Mammalia; order Rodentia; family Erethizontidae; genus Erethizon; species Erethizon dorsatum. Next base: position 149,044,946 of record CM051823.1, read on the forward strand.
TATACTGTTTAACTTTATTTGACATCATACACTTATTTCTTTAGTGATAACCACCAAAAAAAATTCCTGTGGGCCTAAATAGCATGTCTATTAGAATTTTTCCCCCACTTTTTATTCCTTTTTCTATGTAAGTAGGTCTTGATTTCTTTATTTATTTCACATCCCAGTCTATACGATAGAGTGCACTGTAATAATCTCAAAGATCATTGTACCAAAGGTTGCCCATGTAAGCATATTTTTATTTTGACACAGAAACAAAGCTTGGTACAACCTTTCCTAGTCCCCAGATCTTTGATTTTTATCATAAAATACACAACAGACCTTTATCTATCATGAGACAAGAGCACCTCATTATCTTGAGTTCCCTTTGAAGAGAATCTTATTGTTTTTGTATTTTCGAGTCCTGTGTAATTCTTGTAACTCCTAGTTGATTTCTTTCTGAAAGCAGACACAAATTTAGTGCATGTCTCATTTTACCTTTTTGATGAACAGATGTCTTACTTGCTGTCACTTGATCAGTACATTTTTAAAGGATGTTTTCCAAAAGCCCGTGCCACAACTTCTACTGAAGAATAAAGTTAATGCTTAGATGGGCGTACCCCTGCCTCATACTTTGAGTGCATTCAATTTAGGTATATGGTTCCATTCTTTCATTTAACATTTCATGGATTCATTGTAAACATGTTACTTAATTACCAAATGTAGTGAAACCAAAAATAAAAATTATGTGTTTGATTCAAGCATATGTGCTTTTAAAACTTCAGGACATAACTTTGAGTTCTTTTTCACTGGGATCTGGCCAAGAAGGAGGCTTCAAGTTAGAAATTATTATTCTTTTAGAATAGTTTGGGTGGGTTGGGGGGCAAGGGTGTCTATTTGCAGCATAGATATTTTGAGAAGAAGAAAAATGTTTTATATAAGAGGAAAGCCATGACTGACCACCTTTCTACCTCAAATCCATCTTCCTCCATCCTGTTGGAAACAGCTTTATGCCGCTGCAGTCTGCAAAGTGTAGAGCTTTTATCAGGCCATATGATACCCAAGAAAGCACCTATTTAATGAAAAAAAATTCCCTGAACTCAGAACTCCAGGTTGTAGATTTAGTGTCTTCCTTGTTATTACTTTGAGAAGTCATGTGTTAATTTTTTCTGCCTGTATTTGTATGCAAAATGTTCTCTATCTGCTATTACAGAAAAGCTACATAAAACACTACATTGTAACCTTCTAAATAATAATAAAAAGAAATATATTGCAGTAACAACAGTGGGAAATAAGTATAATGTTCTTTTGAAATATGTGGTAAAAAACTAATCATAGACTATCATCTAATCTGGTTACATGTTGTATTTTTCATCCTGAATAAAAGTAATTTTAACACAAAATGACTTTGGTATTCTGCTGGATTCATTCATAGAACATCATCTTTGAATGTACATTGATGAAATTGTAAGGACAGCTTGTATCCTGTATTTTCTCTCATACACACTAATCCATTCTCCTTTTGTTCTCATTATCTCACTCTCTTCTCTCTTACACATACATATAATTGTATAATTCTTAATTTCCTTTACAGATCAAAAGCTTATTGATAGGAGAAAATGTTATATGCTAAAAATATGAACATAAAGCCTATCGAGCCTTCATTTTCATAACTAGATGTTACTAGCATTTAGTTATTTATGCTTTCAAATCCACTTTTAGCCTTAGGCTCTTAACGCATGTGCTTTTTGTTTGTGTCCTGGAGTGTAACCATTCCGGTAACTGGTTTAATTGATTTCTAAAGCCATCCAATGGGAAACAGTGTCAAGAATCATGTTACTTGATTCTAAAAAGTTTTATGTGAAGTAGGAAAATCCCCTGAAGTATAATTTGTCAATGTAAACCTGATACATTCTGAGGCACTAACATTTTAAACATCTTGACACCAAGAAATAATATTCAGGTTCAGAATTCCTAAGGAAACAGTTTCCACCAGCTTATTGTGTATGTAGTTGAAAATGGAAGTGAGAACATGTGAAAAAGATTTGTTTTTCTGTTAAGCCTTCAGTTGCTTATACAGTGTTGTAATTTTTTTAGAGAATGCAGTTTGCTGTTGGAAACCCTGGTTCCCAAACACATTCCTCATTTCAGTAGACTAACTCTTCTAGACACCTTTCTAATTTCACTAGTTGAGAGCTTAATAAAAATGCAATAAGACACTACTAATACGCTACTTAAACCTGTGAAAATATGGTCCAAGACTTCATTGACATGTAACATCAGCTTGTGTTTATATGCAGTTAAGTGACCAGAATGAGCCTGCTATGGAGGGCAGCCAGGAGACAATCACAGTCACAGTATATCCAGTACCTGTGACAGCACTTACCTGTCACCACATAATGTTGCATGGCGCCATGAAACCTCAAGAAGCATTGTTTAGCTCACAGAATGGGGGCTCAGCTAGCCCAGGAAGCACTCTTGTGATCTCAGCTGGACTTGCTCACATACTCGTGGTGAGCCTCAGGTCACCTGAGGGTTCCACTGATGGTGCTTAGTTTGCACCCAAGTTGGGGGGATGACTGGCCGTTGACTGATGTGGGACAGCCAGCTCAGGGAACCTGAGGAAGCTCAGCTGCATTCTTTCAAGCCCTGCAGGCTAACCTGATGTGTTCTCATGCACGCCTGGTGTGCAGCAGTGTGGCCACATGAATGGAAGTTTTTGCTGACAGCGGAAATATCAGCACTTCAGCCAAATTCTGTCGGTCAAAGAAAATTACAAGGCTAAGTATGAAGAAAAGATTCTATCTCTTAAGTGAGAGAAACTGTGAGGTCATAGAACAAAATGTGTAATGAAGGTACATGGAGGGTAATGAATTGGAGCCATTAGTCTCACCATAAAAACTTTAGGCAAAGTAGAGGACTTAGAGGTGAAATCACTAAAGTATCAATTTTCTTGGGCAACATATTCACCAGCTTAATGAAAGGGAAAGGAAGTAGTCCCTTTATAAGACTTTTTAGGGGCTGGTGAGATGGCTCAGCGGTGTGAGCACCTGCCTGGCAAGCGTGAGGGCCCGAGTTCGACTCCCAGAACCCACATACAAAAAAAGGGCCGGTGATATCACTCAGTGGCACGGGTGCCTGCTGGCCCACGAGGTCCTGAGGTCGACCCCCGGTACCCACAAAAAAAAAAAAAAAAGGACTTTTTAAAACAATGGTCAATATCAGTCCCTCCATGGCAAGCAAACAATCCAATTTCAAAACAACAAAAACCAACCAACCAATAAACAAAAGCCCAGACCCAAGTGGGAAAGCTTAGCATTTCTTGGCCCCAAATCATAAGAAAAGGAGAAGACTTCAAGAGCAACAGGAGAAAATCTAGATGAAAAATGGAGTAAAGGAACTATTCTAGACTCAGGAAAACATTTATTTTGACTGAATTGTTAAATAATTTTAGCTAGAAGACAAAATAAGCCAGGCATGGTAGCAGATACTTAGTAATTCTAGCTACTTTGGAGGCTGAGGTAGGAGGATTCCAAGTTCAAGGACAGCCTTGGCAACTTAGATTTTGTATCAGAATAAAACTTTAAAAAGGGATTAGAGGGGCCGGTGAGATGGCTCAGCGGCTTAAGCGCCTGCCCGGCAAGCGCGAGGGCCTGAGTTCAACTCCCAGAACCCACATACGAAAAAGGGGCCGGTGGTATCGCTCAGCGGCACGGGCGCCTGCTGGCGCGCGAGGTCCTGAGGTCGACCCCCCGGTACCCACAAAAAAAAAAAAAAAGGGATTAGAGATGTCACTCTGTAATAGAGTGCTTGCCCTTGGTTTAGTCTCCACTACCAGTGAGAGGGAAAGGAGAGAATACAATGCATACGAAGTACTTCGCTTTGACCGAATGACTAACACGTGATGTGCTCTTCCCAAGCATTTGTTTAGAAACATGCAATTTATTTGTACTTTGCATGAACTTACAAACACGGCACTAATCTCTCATTTTGGAGGCCTTCAAGTTGTGACATTTTAAAATCTTCCAAGTTGGCACATAGTTTTTGTTTCATATATTTTTTTTTCACACAGCTGATTTGTTGGTAGTGTTTTGAGCTTTGCATGTGGGTAATTTGGAGACATAAATTCACAATTTGCCCTCAGGTGCTCAGACATTGAATTTGTAATGGTATTAGTCAGCCTTCTTTGAAAAACAGAACTCAAAGTCTATGTAGAGAAATAATGTAGAAAAGATTTATTATGAAAGAGTAGCTCATAAAATTATGAAGCCTGAGAAATCCCACCATTGGTTGGCTGCAAGTTGGAGGATTTGCAGTGTAATTTCACCTCCAACCCAAAGGCTGGGAACCCAGGGAAGCCAATGGTGTCAATTCCAGTCTGAGTCTAAGAACCCTAGAACCAGAAAGCGCAGTATCTCAAGGCAGGGGAAGGTGGATTTCCCAGCTCAAGTGGAAAGATCGAGTCAGTCCATCCTCCCTTTCGTTCTATTGCAGCTCTTGTTGGATTGGGTAATGCTTACCACTTTTCTTTGTTCAGTCTACCGATTCCAGTGCTAAACTCTTTCAAAAACACACTCATAGACAAAACCCATAAACAGTATTTGACCAGCTGTATGGGTGTCCCGCACTCAGTCAAGTTGACACCTAAAATTAACCATCACAGCGGTGAAATGGGAAGAGTTCCCACATTGCTATGGGATGTAATTACAATTGCTTCATGATATTACTTTGTTAAGACCATTTTTCAGAAATATTAAAATATTGATTTAGAAATCTTTACTCCAAGTCAATTATTTTTATCTTTTTTCTTTTAATTTAGATAAAATGACACCACTGTTACTATTGGAAAGAATTAAATTATTGTAGTGTAAATTTGGCTCAAGTTAGTATTAAAATCCAGAACGGTCTTACTCTGTGAATCTCATGTGCTGTGTGTACCCTGTGTGGAACCATGGGTCCTCACGTGTTGTTTCACATGATGACTATATGCACACATGTGTTCTACACCATCTTCATCGTACCCTGTTCTCATCCTACTTCCATCCTCATCAAGGCTTATTATTGTCAGTGATGTCTAATCTAACATGCTGTTTAGTACAAAGCAAAAGGTATGCTGGACACAATATCCCCAACATGTCAATGATAAACTATGAAAATCTAAAAGTTGGGAGATCTTTGGATTAACCGACTGGAGGATGTTAACCATGAATCAACAGTCTTCCTTGGTTTGAAATTTGTGGCTATGATTTCTCTGAAAACAAAGTATCTGAGGGCCTTGTGTATGCAAGACACTGTTCAACTTGCCCAAAACAGAGCGAGGCATTAGTTCCTTCCTAACCTAGTGGATGAACCCAATGAAAAGCAAATACTTAGAAAAACAATAATAGGAGCTAGAAGGAGGATTAATAGGTTCCTGTGAGAGCACAGGGCATACCCTACACCCCCACAGGAGGAGTTTCTAAACATAGACACAGCTCCAGAAAAAAAATATGGAATTAACTACCACCCAAAGAATGATATTCTAACAGCTAACTTGTGATGGCCCATATGCTTACTTAATGATGAAAGAGTACTAAGAAGACACCACAAGCTCACTAAAAATGCAATGGCTGTAGCAGCATTCCTCCCAGTGAATGGATTCCCTTGTTAAGTAATTCTTAAAAACTGGATGCTCTGGTGCTCTTTGGAGATTCATAATACATGTGAACTCATTAAAAGCTCTCAGAAATCTGAAGAAAGGAAACACGCCTAAATGCACTTTACCATGTATTTCTAAAGTTTTTAATCAGAGAACCTTTTTGTATCTTACCTTTTAACATGCTGTAGTGTACACTTTAGAAGATGAATTAATGTCATATATTTTAATTTCCAAATATGTAAGTAGCAATCCTTGAAGATTATAAAAATGACAAGTGAATAGTAAAGCAATTATCAGTATCAGTTCAGAATTTTAAAAAGGATAGTCTCCTTGTTTGACAAGTAATACATTCTTATTTTTAAAAATTTTGCTAAAGCATGAATAGAAATCAAGGAAAAGAAAACCAAAATGACAGTTTGACTTCAGCCCAGCTTTATTTTTAGTTTAAAAAATATAGTTCTACAACACTGAGATACCATCTCACTCCAGAAAGAATGGCTACTATAAAGAAATCAACTAATAACAAATGCTGGAGGGGCTGTGGGGAAAAAGGAACCCTTCTTCACTGTTGGTGGGAGTGTCGACTGGTACAGCCACTGTGGAAGTCAGTGTGGAGATTCCTCAAAAAACTAGGGTTGGAGGTCCCATTTGACCCAGCTATTCCCCTTCTGGGCATCTTCCCAGAAGAATTAAAAACATCGTACCACAGCGATATATGTGCACCCATGTTTATAGCAGCACAATTTGTAATAGCCAGATCTTGGAAACAACCCAATTGCCCATCAACTGAGGAATGGATAAGAAAGATGTGGTATTTTTATACAATGGAGTACTATTCAGCCACAAAGAAGGATAAACTGGAGACTTTTATAGGTAAATGGATGCAACTCGAGAAAATACTCATAAGTGAAATAAACCAGACGCACATGTGTAAGCATCGTATTGTCTCTCTAGTATAAGAAACTGAAAGAGTAAATAAGATCCAAAATGTACAATAGACATGGTGAATCAAAAAGAAACTGGTCAATAAGAAAGAGAGACTGGAATGGGGAAAAGAAAGAAGGGAAAGGGAAAAAAAATTGTATATGTATATAAGATGGTTAAGATAGATACACTACCAGTTTTACTTAGTTCATTGAAGAGTAAGGTTTGAGCCAATAATGTTTGGACAATTGAATGCTAATGTCTGGTATCCTGAATAACTAACTTAAAGATAATAATACGTAATGCATTGACCATTGTTACCCTCATATTATGTTGTTTTGAAATTTTGTTCTTTTTTTGTTTTTGTTTTTTCTTCTCTTTAAATTAAAAAATATATATATAGTTCTAAAGAAAATGATTTATAATTCTAAAATCCATATAGCCTAGATAAGCCATGTGTATTAGGCATTGCTAAACTAAGTATGAATTACAAAAATAATAGTAGCTAGCAATGGCTAGGGCATTAAAAAATGTTTCCTGAGATCCCATTTGTTGTTCATTCCTTCGCTTTATCAATAACAGGATGTATTAGCTTTCTCATCTCTGGGACACCATTCCTGACACCTTCAGTTTAAAGGAGGAGAGGTTTAATCTGGTTCCTGGATTCAGGGAATTCAGTCCGTGGTCAGCTGTTTCCAAGGCAGAAACAACAGAAAGGACTTGTTAGGATTGCAAAAGGAAGATAATACAATGGTTTAGGATTTGTAAGTACAACAAGGTGTTCATTTAGAGACAAGAGTTTGAAGAAATCTTGGGAAACACAGTTTGATGCTGTTGAAGAATGGAATAGTTTGATGTTCATGCATATGAGTGTTTTTTTTGTTTTTGTTTTTTAGCTGTCATAATATCATGATGAAGACAGAGCAATACCAAAACTACGTTAATAAAGACAATTTATATGTGACGTCCAGTAGATGTCAGTTCTTCAGCCCGAGGTGAGGGAGTAACCACGAATACCTGTAGGCAAGATCAAGCTACATCTTTACAGCAATTTAATGTGTCCTGGGCCGGTGAGATGGCTCAGCGGCGTAAGCGCCTGCCTTGCAAGCGCGAGGGCCCGAGTTCAACTCCCGGATCCCACATACAAAAAAGGGGCCGGTGATATCGCTCAGCGGCACGGGTGCCTGTTGGTGCGAGGTCCTGAGGTCGACCCCCCGGTACCCACCAAAAAAAAAAAAATAAAATAAAAATAAAAATAAAAAAAAAAATTTAATGTGTCCTCATTGCTTGTTTTCATGGGGATGCCTTGAGGCAGGTTTCTCATTCTTTTTGCTGGATGATCATTGGGCAGGGCAATGGCTACACACTGTATGTAAAGCTTCCAGATCATGGTACTAAGCACTGAAACCCAGACATACTAAGAAAAGGATTATGATTAGAGTTTGCACTGTACTTTTTAGTCAGGAACCACCCAAACTAAACAAGCAAATAGTTCTGCGCTTCAAATTAGAGATGGAGTTACTAAGCAAAAGCTGATACATTAATAAGTTGTTTGTTTGAATCTCAGATCTTGTCAGTAATATTATAGATATCATAATGATCTGGAAGGATGTAATCAAAACTTTTATTCACAAAACAGCTCTTGTCTCCCTTGAAATGTTTATATTGTATTTAAAGCTCTATTCTGAACCACTAACTGCCTAATTTCATGAACCTTTCGGGCCAGGGATTCTATAGCTTTGGTGGTATTGTCTAACTCTCCTGCCAGTTTATAGCACATAGCATATATGACTTTCCCAAATTTTCAGAATTCTTATAAAGTGTGGAATAAACAATCTTATGGGGAGAATAAAGTAATCAATTGCTCTTCTTGAATAGTTAGAGATTCCAAATTAAGGCCTAATTTTTACACTTCTTATGTAACAATTACTATTACACTATTATGAAATAATTTCTTTGGAGAGGAAAGAAAATTAATTGACCAAAACCTATTCTAGGTGATGTTGGGATTATTCTGAAAGAGAACACAAGTTTACCAACATAAAGAGTCCCCACCCATGTAGGAGCAAAGATAGAACACTCCTTACTGAAGAACTATCCAGTGATTTGTTTTTTGTCTAAGTACTCCCATGAAACAATATCATATCATTGTCAAGCAATTTTGAGCCATTATTATCCTGCTTATCAAGAGTTGTATGGCAATAGACAGTGAAATTTGTAAAATTGATATCATGAGGTAGAGCTAAGACAAAGAAGTTACTTGTCTTATAAAATCAGTCAAAGTGAAGCAACCTCCAAATACAGATCCTCCATTCCTGTTCCTAAGTTCTATTTCTGTGATGGCTCTGCTACAAAACCTGGCTCCCATGAAAGGTCCCTGAATGTTGTTGCAGTAGAAACCGGCTCCAACTTTTCTAGGTACAGTGTGATAAGGGTTTTATATTTCTAATGATATTTCCTTTTTGTGGACACAACTTAATTATCGTAGTTACTGATCTGGGAATGTCTTGAAAAGGAAAGTCTGTTAAGAGAGATATTTACCTCTTTGGGATGTCATGTTCTAGGTAATGAGTTTTGACAAAATTCTAACTTCTTTTTTAGAAGCCTAATGTCCTTACTGAGCTAAAATAATAAGCAGATCCATCAGTCTTGGAGCTCTCCTCAACTTTAGAACACAATAAAAGGTCATCCACAATTGGATAAGAATAAAATCACGGAGAAATTTAAAGTCCTTGAGGTTACAGTTGAAGACAAATGACAAGTAGGAGGGGCCATCGGTATCTTCCTTGGCCATAACATTTTAGTGTTTTGCTGATTTTTTTTCCAGGAAGAAGCAAATAAACATTGACTATTTTGACCTTAAAGAGACACTAAAACAAGAAGAACACAGATTTACTGTGAAATTTCACTACTGTGAAATTGCAGTGTCAAGAGGTACCTAAAAGAAAGTAGTATATAAGTGTGGTACTACCAAGGAGCAGGGAATAATTATGCTGATGTCTTGGGAAAAAAGACATCTGTCCTCTGGGCTTTTACAGGTATGATGGGAATGTTGTAAAGAAGGGGACAAGATATGAGGAGCTCTTTCTTAGACTGTTGGCTATTGCATTAGTCACTTTCTCATCACTGAGGCAGAATACCTGTTACCTACAACTTGAAGAGAAGTTGATTTTGGGGTCATAGTTTCAGGGACTTGAGTTCATGATTTGTGAGCTCAAAGGCAGAAAGTGCATGGGAAAATGGCCTTGGTGGAGAAAAGCTGTTCACCACATGGAAGCCAGAAGCAGAGAGAGAGGGGCGAAGAGCGAGGACAGAATACGTCCTTCCAGGTCACGCCCCAGTGACCTGCCTCTTGTGACTAGGCCCTATATCCAAACAGCACAGTCGACTATGAACTCATTAATGGACTAATCTATAGATGTGTATAGGGCTGCGTGATCCAACAACCTTCTTGAAGTCTCTCCTCCGAACACATGACACTTTGTGGGGGACATTCTAGATCTAAACCTAACTATTACAGTCCCCCATTATTCTCTGGTTGAGAGGGTATTGTTCAAGTTTGAGGTGAAAGTTAGACAAAGCAATGACAACTGTGACAGGTTTAGCCCCCAAAATACAACCTACATCAGTAAAATATTTGCCCACAGAAATTTGGGATCGGTAATGTGCTCTGGAATGAGATATGCAGACACTGATAAGCCAATGCCCAAATTCACTACGCCATTATTATGAATAGGGAGGCCCTCAGGAGTTTCAAGAAAGGGACTATATTTGATAAAAGGACTTGGGACCTTTGCTTGTCCTTTTTTTTTTTTTTTTTTTTTTTTATGATGTGGGCACCGGGAGTCAACCTCAGGACCTTGTGCTTGCCAGCAAGTGCTTATGCTGCTGAGCTATCTCACCGGCCCTACTTGTCCATTTTTAAAATAAACTTTCCACTTATACAACATAAAAATAATAAGAACAGACAGAAACAAGTAGTTGCGTTAATATCAAGACAGTTTGCAATAAGAATAAAAGGTTTTCAAATCTGATCAAATAACAAAATTGCCGAAATGGATCCCTTATCCCTGCGAGTTAAACGTGGTGTGTAGAGATCTCGCCTGGGAGCTTCCGGTGTGGCGCAGAGCGGGCTTAATTTGCATTTCCTCAAAGTTCCTCCAGTTCCCTCCAAACACCTGTTTTCCAAGTCAAGGATCATGAGCCACTGCAACAATCTTGGTGGGAATGCTAACGTTGCCCGTCACTGGTTTTCTCAAAACAAAACAAAATGCCAAGATATCCTATTCATAAAACTAATGAGAGAGCACTACTTGGTAGTATTTTATAGGGAGAGCGAAGACAGGCTCTCTACGTGGGTTTTAGATCTTGTACAAGGCAGAGTTTTCAATGTAGAGGCTGAATTAGGATTGGATAAGGATCATGACGTGGGCATAGCAAAGCAAAGGTTTTTTTTTTTTTTTTTTTTTTGTGGGTACCGGGGGTCGACCTCAGGACCTCGCGCGCCAGCAGACACCCGTGCCGCTGAGCGATATCACCGGCCCTTTTCTCGTATGTGGGTACCGGGAGTCAAACTCAGGACCTCGCGCTTGCCAGGCAGGCGTTTATGCCGCTAAACTATCTCACTGGCCCAAAGCAAAGATTTTTGAGGTCACGTCTCAAAAGTTTCTGACAAATGAACAGATGTTTGACGGTATCTACTGAAGTTTAGCAACTTGGTATTCATTTAAATAGGGTTTATCGAAGTTGCTGGAATAAGCAATGAAATTATTTGCAGTATCTGACTTTCTGAGCAACAGATTCCTAGGTAGTGAATTCATACGGATGAAGAGAGTGGAACGTTAAAGCAAATTAGTAAAATCATGTTAACACAGTAAGCTGTGCACACATAGATTTTGAATACACTTTTATACACTTTATCTCAGTTGGAGTATTGCATATACACAAAAGTAACTACCCTAGTTGAGTGCGTAATGGTCGTATTACTTATAAAGATGAACTGTACACTTAGACACGCCACTAACAAATTGACCATGAACAATTAATAGGGTGTAAATAATACTTCCTTATAATTTCATCTTTCGTATCTTAAAATGTTTATTAAAAATCACATTGCAATTTCTATATTTTGAAAGTAAACACACTTTATGTCAAGGGCCAAGGAATGGAATATGTGATTTATTTTGCAAAGATGTGTGCAATGTTGTTTATTTTAGCAGTTCAAACTGAAAACGCAGTGCACGAATTTTTTGGACTTTTGGATGTAAAGAAATGTAGTATAGAGTGTGGGAGCAATGGTTTAATATATTTAAGGAAAATCCCAATAACCATTAATTAATGAAATAGTGGTTGTCAAATTTCATGAAGCAAAAATCTATTATTAGTAAAGTGGAATCTTCACACCAAGATTAGATGGCCCTTGCCAGCCATTGTGGTGCATGTCTGTAATCCCAGAACTTGGGAGGCTGAGACAGGAGACTTACCATGAGTTCAAGGCCAGCCTGGGCTACATCGTGAGTTCAAGGCCAGCCTGAAGTACATAACAAGACCCTGTCTCAAAAAAACCAAACCATCAACAAAAACAAAGACTAGAGGATCTTCCTCAGCAATCTAGTCGGTAAATTGAGGCATAATTTCAGCTATTGATTTTCAAAGTGTTGTTTTTGGACCATCAGTGTCAGAGCTGAGAACCTGTCGGAACTACAAATTTTTGGATTACACCCTGGACCGACTCAAAAACTTTGGGATTGGGCACAGCAATCTTGCTTTAATGAAGTGATTTGGATACAGGCTCAAGTTTGAAAACTTTCTACATTAGGAAGAATCAAATTGCACTGAAACACATCGCCAAGCTTCTGAACATTTTGGTGCACCATAGATTATAAATGCTGAAGAAACCAATGTGAAAGATTAACTGTGGCTGGGAGAATTTCTTTTATTTTAACAAATTATAGTTATAAATGATTTTAGAGACCTCTGAAGGCAAAGAGTCACTACTGTTACATATTTGAAAAAATAAAATCATGATACATACAAACACAAATGAACACAGTGTAAGAATTTATTTAACACAATAAGAAAATCAGTAAGCTATTAAAAACTGTATAGTACTATTTGTCAGCGTGTAACAGAAGTAATAAGATTGAGATTATTTGAAACTTTCAAGAGTGTTTTAAAATTGTGTTTAGTACAGTACTGTATATGTAATGTAACATTTACCATTTTAGTCATTTGAAGAGTACAATTCTGTGCTAATGAGGTATATTTACATTGTTGTACAACTCTCACCGCCATCCCCTTTCCAAAATGTTTTCATCATTTTGAACAAACTCTTTTTTTTTTTTATATATGCGGGTACCAGGAGTTGAACTCAGGACCTCTGAACAAACTCTCATCTGTGTAGTCAGTAAACACAAACTCACTATCGCTGCCTCCCCAAGGCTTTTGTACCCACTACAGATATTCCTTCTGTAATGACCGAGCCCATTTCCTGTGACTAGGTCATTAAATCAATCGGTTGCTAAATGAGAAATTGTATGTACTGTGTATATTACAATATTCAGACAAAGGAATGTCCAAAGAAAACTCCAACTTGATGATTTTGCTTTTATTTGCATAACTCTTACATGCAGTACTGTAATGTATAACAGAACACAAAACTACTGTGTACAGTACAATCAGCAAAAATGACAGTACTGTATAAACAAGGTGTTGAGGGTCTATCAACAAGATGTACAGAACTGTGCAAAAAAACCCGAAAAAGCAAAAAACACATAGTAAGTCCAAGCAGTGGATCAATAAGTCTGAACAGTGTGCCTTGGTTGTAAGTTCAAACAGTTGCTAAACAAGTAGGTCATTAAACAAGGAATGTCTGTATTTTACGTTCCGTCTCTGTGATTTTGCCTGTTCTAGGGCAGTCATACAATATTTCTCCTTTCATGTCTGGCTTATTTCAAAACTTGGTATAATGTCTCAAAGTGCATCCATGTTGGAATGTGTATCAGAATTCATTTCTTTTGAAGGCAGAATAACTACCATTCATCGCATATATACACTGCATTTTGTACATTTGGCTTGTTCCTATTTTTTACCCATTATAAAGAGTGGATATTTTAGTATAGTAGCCTACTGGGAGTGAACGCAGATCATGGGAGACTAATTGAATAAAAGACTTAAGAGAAATTATCTGAAGACTCATTTGAGAAGTGTAACTGTGAAAGGGAAAGGAACTGTAATATGAATCAGAAAGTAACAAGAGAAACGTAGAATGTTCCCTTGAGATGGAACAGTCCATATCCCCAAAGGTTCTGGTGCGCAAATTGAAAGTGCAAAGACAAAAAAGAACAAGAAATAAGAAGAGCAAGAAATACTGCATTTGAAACCTTAGTATTCTCTTTTCATCAATCCACTTAACACCCAAGAAAAGTATAGAATTTAAGGAACTCTGATGTCTGTTTACATTGCAGTTAACAACAGGGTCTCGAATCTTCTCTGTAACAGACAGCTGACTTACATCCACTCCACTAACAACAGTCTTTCTTTTTCTCTTTGCCTCTCTCCATCTTTTTGTCTCCTCGCCTCACCCTGGCTCCCCCTACATTCAAAACTCAAAGTCAAGGAGGAGTTGCACCTAAGTCTACAATTGATAAAAAAAATTATTAAAAAATTACAATCCTCATTTGCCTTCAGTCCTAACAACATGGTCCCCATTTACCACTAAGCCTATGGAAAACATGAGAAAAGATGATTTCTAATGTCAAGGAAATAATTTTGTTTTGAATGTAAGAAGGAACCAATCAGAAATATGCTGTGATTCTCTGAATGAGAAATTTCCCTGTTCATCCACTGTAGAAACAGCTAGGAAAAGACCACAGGGCAAATGTCCAACTGATCCTCTGTGTGTTACCGGCCACTCAGGTCTGTATTGCTCACTTCTCCCCTGAGACACAGGAGGCTTGGTGAAAAGGAAAAAGGCTTTATGCTGAGCTGGCTTGGAGGACACGGCAGAGGGCTCATACAGCCACAAATCACCACCTCATATCCTGTCCGGGAGTGCAAGGGCCTTTTATTGGAAGGAAGAGAGGAGAGAGGGAATCCAATGAGAAAATAACTCTCAGCCCCTTTTCATGCTCTCTTCCCTGTGGAAAGGGAACCAGACCCGACCTCCTAGGCCAGCGTCTTGCATATTCTGACCATTCTTCCAGGCTGATGAAAGAAGATGGTGGTTACATCCTTGGACTGAGGAAGTTCAGAGAAGTAATGTGTCTAAAGGAAAAAATTTCTAACTTTTCTAGTTCTATTTTGCCTTGCCTGTTACATGTCTATGGCCACATTTTCTCTGTGGCTTTTAAGAACTAGGTGTTTTCTTTAGGGAGTCATGGGCTAATTCCTTTGACAACACAATTTCTGAAAAGGTTAGGAAAGAACATGTGCTGGTACTATTAAGTTCCCACAAACATATTTAATTATGGCTCATATTGAATAGCCATGGAGCGTCATCTCTTCATACTTTCATATAGCACTTTCTCAAGGTAAAACCAGTCTCAAAATCTGGTCATTTATTAATTTACCTTTTAGTTCTGTCGACATTGGGCAGACACATTCAAGCATGTCTTGATTCCTCTATTAATATACCCTGGCGCTGTCTTATTAACCATGTTCTGTGCTGTTAGACACTGGGACCAGGCCCACTGATACATTGTTCTGGTCCTCCTAGAACCCTGAAGGGTAGCCATTATGGTCCCACTTCAGAGATAAGAAGATCTGCCCAGCAAAGACTGCTCCACTTTCCCACACGTGCCTCAACCCAAAACTCTGTTCTAACCTTCAAAAACAACCTCTCCAAAGAACAAGGGCCACATAGAAAATTTAACCAATACCAATCAGGCCAAAACTCCAGAGGGGTGAGGATATCATGAAGTAAGACAATTTGGGAGCACTGTTTTCAGCAGAACTCCAAACTTCCCTTCCTAGTCACTACAATGTAGTGGCTTCGATAAGCCAGACTGGGTGTTTCTGTTGTTGTCCCCCAGCTGTCCCATCAGAGATATTCTGGGCATCACGCCAATTCTTTCTGTTTGACAGGTGCAGAGGGCAGAGTTAATCACAGCCTCTAGTTCATGTCACGCTATCCACCAGCTTGGTGCCGGACCCCGCTTTCATCTGTCTTGCTTTTATCTGTTGATTATTCCCTTTTATTGCCTTTATCCACTCCCCTCCTCCTCTTCCTACCACCAAGGCAAACATTTTAATGCATCTGGTGCTATTCTATTTTACAAGCTCCTGGAAACCCCTCCTGGGATTCTGTGCAGGGATGTGGGTGCTGGGACCTCACCGAGAGGCACAAGCCCTGCACTGGAACTCCCCTGAGGCCTCCCACTCTGCTCCTCACCAGCTGGAGACATTTCCAAAGCCAGATACTTTCTGCGCCCCTGCCCATTCAGCTCCAGACAAGCATAATGTGCCCTGTCTTGCCTCTTACAGGGTAGGTAGTGAGAACCACATGGATGATTTCAAAAACATTGTGACGAAACATTTACAGCTAGAAAGCATTTAAAGGTATACAGTTCATATGTCTGGTGTTATCTTGGAAGTCATCTGTGCTATGAAGAGTGGGGGCTATTCTGACGTGAATACTTTTTTTAAGTTGTCCCATGTGGGAAAGTCAGATTCAAGGGTGTTACGGTTTGATTTGTGTCCCCCTTAAATTCATGTTGATGCCCTCATTTCTAACATGACCATGTTAGGTGGGACTGAGAAGAAAATGATCAAGGTTAAAAGATGTCATAATGGTGGGGCTGTAGTCCACCTGGAAGAGACACCAGGATGTCTTTGTCAGCACAGAGAAAGGTCCATGTGAAGACGCCATGAGAGGTTGGCAGTCTTACTCTACTTTGTATTGGTGTAACAGAAGACCACAGACTGGATAATTTATAAAGAAAAGAAATTTATTCCTCACAGTTATAATGTTATGAGGGAGTCCATCAAGATGCCAGTATTTGGTGAAGTCTTTCATGCTGCGTCATCCCACTGCAGTAGGTAGAAGTGTGCGTGTGTGTGTGCATGTGTGTGTGTAGGAGGCGGATGGGGCTTGAACTTATCCCTTCATCAAGAACCTGTTCCCTTGAATCAACAATAATTACGCTCTCCTGATAACAGCAATAACCCATTCATGAGAACATTGATCTCAGGACCTACTCGCCTCTTAATGGTCTTATTTCTTAACACCCTTGCCATTTCAGTGGCAATTAAATTTCACCATAAATTTTGGAGGAGACATTCAAATCACAGCAGTGGCCACCCACGAGCTAGGAAGAGAACTCTCAGTAGAAACCAGTCGTGATGGCACCTGATCTTGGACTTCCAGAACTGTGAGAATAAATTTCTGTTGTTTAAGCCACTTGGTCTATAGTAATTTTTATGATGACCAAGTTGACTAAAATACAAATACTCCTCAGCAATGTATGATTTGTACTCAGAAGAAATTTAAAGATCTAATTTTTAACTTTGGGATGTTTGTGACACACTTGAATGGTGTATTAGTCAGCTTTCCCAGTGCTGGGATACAATACAAGACACCTACAGCTTAAAGGAGGAGACTTGATTTGGCTCACAGTTTAGGAGATTTAGTCCATGGTTGGTTGGCTCCATGGCAGAAACATCATGGCAGAAAGGTATGGCAGAGGAAATTTGCACACTCTGTGACATCCAGGAAGCAGAGAGGGAAAGGAAGGGCCAGGGACAAGAATGCACTCTTCCAGGTCATGCTCCCCATGATGTACCTCTAACCAGGCCCCACCTCTTAACAGCACATTCAGCTACTGAACTCATCCCACAGATGATTCCATTTCTGAGTATAGCACCCCTGAAATCCCATCACTTTCTACACACATGAGACTTTTGAGGAACATTTCAGATCTAAACCATATCAAATGGTGAGATATTTTCAGTATGAAGTTAATTTGAATTTTATTTAACTTAATGTGTACTGGAAGGCATTTTTGGGAAGAAGATACAAATCCTAGTGACCACTCTCATTCCATGTCATGGCAGAGTGGGAAGGTACCTAGGAAGAAGCATCTCTCATAAAACTTAGTGACTCAAAAGCTGTTTTCCCTAGAAAGTCCTTGAAATGATATGACAACATTCCAAATAATCCATTTGTTGCTGTCTCTAACATCCAAACCAGGGAAAGAAAAAGTGGAAAAAGTTTGGCTCCACTAATCTCCTCCCCACCTTTGATACTTCATTGTTCAATGTATTTTTTAACATTAGTGGACACACACTTCATTTCAGGACTTGTCATTATAATTGATAAATGAAGTCAATGTTATTAGGTAAATACCCAGCGCTGGAATTCTTCTTAAAATAATTATTTTTGTTTGGGCAAAACACATTTGTAGAGCTTGGGGACATCCAGTGTGGTATGTCATGAGCTCTGGGAAAGAGAATAACTGTTCTATAGGAGACAGGAGAAATGTGCCCATTAATCTGGGAAGTAGATAAGAGGGAAAAGAGAGGCTATTAGAGTTTGATGAAAGAAAATTCGCTGATAGGACTCTTCCCTAAGACTCCTCACATCTCTGGTAAAGTGAATACATCTATGCATGATGGAAGTGCATTTATTAAGAATTCAAGTGAAAGCTGAGGCATGTGACATGGTAGTGACTGAAGCCGCTCACTTGATCACCATAGTGATAACAGAGCACCCTGGGCAAGCTAACTATCGAGAGTTGGGAGAATGTGTGGTGAGGGTTCCAGTTTCCAACGGGTTTTTTAAAAAATTTGAGTTAAATTAACCAACATGGACCCCAGAGCACATTCAAGTCACATGAGTAGAAGAGCCAAGTGGTTCCAAATTTCTTGAACATCTGAATGCAGTTTGGAGGAATTTCTCAGTTAAAACAATTCCTCTATAGCAGAGCATGATGGCACAAGTCTATAATCCCAGAAGTCTGGAAGGCTGAGATAGAAGGATTGCAAGTTCAAGCCTAGCCTGGGCAATTTAGCAACTTAGTGAAACTCTGTTTCAAAATACAAAATAAAAAAGGGCTGGAGATGCATGAATAGGTCAGTGTGAAGGCCCTGCACCCTGTCCCCAGTACCAAAAAAACAGAACAATAATATACCCCCCAAATGAAAAATAACTCCACTACAACCTAATCTCTCTTATCCCCACCTTCAAGTTTCCAGTTGGCTGACTTCCTAGGAAACTGAGTCCAGGAGAGGCAGGG
Source organism: Erethizon dorsatum (assembly GCA_028451465.1). Classification (NCBI taxonomy): domain Eukaryota; kingdom Metazoa; phylum Chordata; class Mammalia; order Rodentia; family Erethizontidae; genus Erethizon; species Erethizon dorsatum. The sequence goes on from CM051823.1 coordinate 149,063,720, forward strand.
CAAGGACTGAAAACCATGCCAAGCTGCATAAAAAAACTAAGAAGTTCCCAGAGATGTGGTAAACAACTGTATGTGAGGTCTGATTTGCAGAAAGCAGCCACAGAGCCGGGCAGGGATGACCATCAGTTATCACATCAAACACATCCTCAAACCTTCAATTGGCATCTAGATGCAGAGTAAGGGAACACTTCGTTATGCTCCATGATTGTGCATTCCCCCAATCTTGCATCATTTTCAGATGCAGTGGGAGCCAGCTGGCCACAGGTGTGGGTCTGAGATGACCCATCAATTTCCCTTCTCTCATTCTTTGCTGGCAGCAATTTTCTGAAGCTTAAATTTAGCTCCTTTTTCTGTAGAAGGTAGCAGACTCTTTAAATGACTGCATTGTTTTAGACTTGGGAAAAATAGAATTAGAAAGGACTGAGCTTTTGGGATTAGCAAATTTGCACTGAGCTAACAACAGGGGAAAAGTCCATCTCTCTGACTCCTGATGTATATTTTTCATGGCCCTCCTTGTGGATGCTTTTAATCCATGACAGGAAGACAGAGATGCAAGCAGTGTCTCTGTCAGGACACCTCTCCTTTGCCTCTAATCTCTGCAGCCCTCTCTGTAAGCAGAAAGAGAGATTCTGACCTATTTCTTTCCAATGGTAATTATAGCCCCTAGCAATTTTCCAAAAAAAGATAGGTGTGAAAAAAAAAAAGTGAAAATTTGATGGAGCAAGACACAGGGCTAAAAAAGAATGTCACTTTCCCTCCCCTGTTTCACATTTCTCTTAACTGTAATGAACATGTTCCCTTGGAGGCAGAAACCTAGGCTAGTTGTGACACAAATGGAGATCAAGCAATTCAGGTTCATTGCCACCGAAGTGTTACGATTCTATGTCAGTAGATAAGAGACACCCAAGGAGTTTTCTCATTTTGTTACATTCTCATCTCTGCCCTTCACTAAATTTACTTATTTGGAAATTAAAATTAACACTATAGGGATAAGTTGTTCTTTTCCCCCTCTAGGGCCATCACCTGGCCATCCTTGTCAGTGTCCATTTGAAGAAAGATGGAAGGAGCTGAGGAGAGAGAAAGCTTCCCTGGAGGCAAATTGATTTACCCAGGATTCACTCTTCTTGCAGAAACATGCACTGGGAATATATGCAGAAGCCTCTGGAGACATCGATGTGGAACTAGCCGGAAGGAACATTCTAGAAACTGTCTCCTTTCTATTAAAGTTGTGGGCCATTTTGAAAGCCCACTGTTAATGGTAAACTTGGTTATTAGGCTCTCAAACATTTAAGGGGGCTGTCTATGTTTCACAGATACAATGTCAGAATGACCCACAAAAGTTTTGAGCAGGGTCCAGAGGAGAGGAACATAGAGACAGGAGGAAGCCCACAATGGCCCACTTGTCCTCAATCCCTGATAATTTTGAGATCTCTTCTCTATCACTTGAGACTGATAGGACAGAGACATACAGGTGTGTGAAAGCCCAATCATGCCAGAAGTGAACATTTCATTGGAGACACAATAAAAAGCACAGCACAGCAAATATAATATGGGTGAAATAATATCAAGTGTTCAGAAGTAGAAAAATAATCCACAGTAACCCAACTCCCCTTCACTATTTTCACACATGGTCAATAACCAGTTTTCCCAGATCCAGATGGCGTGAGACAGCAGTCCCAATGTGACAGACAGTGACAGTTTTTGGAAATGTTTACAGTGGTTTGCCAACAAGAAACACCCCACTGCTTTCCTGAAACTCGTGGCGCTCAAGGTCAGCCTGTTGTGCTTGGAAGAATCCTTGGGAGAAATCTCTGCTCGTTAGCTGGCACAAAAGACTGAAGCTTTCGTATGAGGGGGAGACACACTGGCACTGTGCATCTGCTTTGACAGATATTCAGGAAAACAGTGCTGCCCGGCATGTGGAATAAAACCTGCTTGACTCTGACCATGGGATTCCTCAGAGCCTGCTGTTTCAGCATCCTGGCCAGAGTCTGAAAATAAACCCATGGCTTTTAAACATGTATGGAAATCCAGCAAGGCTGTTCGGGGCTATTTTTAAAAATCAGGAGTTTAAAATAACCCAAATGGTTCTCAACAAATGGGCCGATTGTGTTGCCAAGAAGGCGCGAGGGGGAAGAAAGCCTTTCTCAAAGCATCTGGTGGAGGCTGGGTGACCAAGCACAGGGGCATCATGCCAAAGACATCCGTAGGAACTCATGTAGTGAGTGTGATCAGGAGGGCTGGGAGATGCCCTGGGGACACCACTGACTGACCTTCAAAAGGATCAGTGAAGCACAGCGTTCTGTAAGCCAGGCCAGCCAGGAGGGTAGCAGAACCCAGAGAGCTCAGCTGGGCAGGGCCACCACCGGGCACTCATCAGGTATGCTCTGCTGGGCCTTACAAACCAAACATCCCTGGATTTCCTAAAGACTGCAGACCCAGTGATGAGCCCTGGCCCAGGAAGAGTTTTTTCACTAGTGTCACAAAATTGTTTCTCTTTTGTGGACTGAGTAGTATTTCCCCTAAATTCATACTTTGGAGTCCTAAACCTTAATACCTCAGAACCTGGCTGTATTTAGAGGAAGGAGTTTCAAGAGGTGGTTAAGTTAGAATGAGGCTCTTTGGGCAAACCCTCATCTGAGCTGACTGCTGTCCTCATTAGAAGAGGAAATTGACATAGGAAGAGATACCTGGGGTCTGTGTGCAGCTCAAGGGCAGCCACCTACAAACCAAGGAGAGAGGCCAACATGATGGCCTCTTGATTATGGACTTCCCACAACTGTGAGAAAATACACCTCTGTTGTTGAAGTCTATGGGACCTCATTAGTACAGTCCCCAAAACTAATGCATCCTCTTTTTTTAGGGCTTGATTTCCTTCTCCATCCCCTTTCTGTTTATTTTCTTCCATACGAAAATTAAAGAAAGCATCTCGTATTTATTTAAACTTTAAATAAAGAGACAGATTAGGGCCGGTGAGATGGCTCAGCGGCTTAAGCGCCTGCCCGGCAAGCGCGAGGGCCCGAGTTCGACTCCCGGATCCCACATACGAAAAAGGGGCCGGTGATATCGCTCAGCGGCATGGGCGCCTGTTGGCGCGCGAGGTCCTGAGGTCGACCCCCCGGTACCCACAAAAAAAAAAAAAAAAAGAGACAGATTAATCTAAGAGCGTAACACTGGGTTTTGCAAACACATCCCTTACTTTTCTACTGTAAATTTTTACTTTACTGTAGTAGTAGCCAGCTATGTCTCTCAGTACTTTTGCCTGAGGGATGCAGGAAGGAATATTTGTGTTTACCTACTTGGTATGATGAAAGGCAAAGTGAGCAAAAGTGTCAAACCAGGATTTTCATCAACATAACGCTCCCTCTAACAGGTGTGATGTATGTTTACCTGAGCATCACAGAGGGTGTAATACACCCACACCACTCTAGGATTTGGGTTTTTTGGGGTTTTGTTTGTTTGTTTTCCTTTATGTGGGTACCGGGAGTCAAACTCAGGACCTTGAGCTTGCCAGCAGGTGCCTATGCCGCTGAGCGATATCACCTGCCCTTTTTTCTTCCTTTATGTGGGTACCGGGAGTTGAACTCAGGACCTCGTGCTTGGCAGGCAGGCACTTATGCCACTGAGCTATCTCACCGGCCCTAGGATTTTTTTTTTTTTTTTTTTGTGGGTACCGGGGGGTCGACCTCAGGACCTCGCGCGCCAACAGGCACCCGTGCCGCTGAGCGATATCACCGGCCCCTTTTTCGTATGTGGGATCCAGGAGTCGAACTGGGGCCCTTGCGCTTGCAAGGCAGGCACTTATGCCGCTGAGCCATCTCACTAGCCCTTGTTTTTTAAAAAAGTTTTCTTTTAATTTTTCTGGTAGAAGTTGCCTAGTTCAGTACAATGGCACATGAAAAACCAGATTTGCAAGTTTTGGAGATCAAAAGTGAATCATCAGATTATTCATGCATGGATGCTGAAGATGATCCATTATGGTAAAATACATGCTTTCATAACACAAGAGTGGTGTGGGTGGATGATGATGATGATGATGCCTTTGATGTTGGCCATGTGAGCCAAAGTTCCTGTGACAGTGAAATGGAGCATGAACCGACTGATGCAGACACAGGGAATGTAGAACACCTTGATTCAGAGGATGAAGAAAACTGCAATGTGAATACATATTTGACTAGTTGAAATGTTGCAAAGTGGTCACACAACCAAACAGAATGATCCAATGTTAGAACTAGGTCTGAAAATACAGTGAGAGTCTTGGCAGGGGTGAAACATATTGGACAGAATGGTAGCACCGCCATTAAATTTAGGAAATTGTTAACAGATGAAATACTACAGGATGCTGTGAAATACACTAAAATGCTAAATGCAAGTAAAATGTTCTATATGCACAAATAACCATATTCAAAAATGTATTTATTATGACACCTCAGTAGCTGAACTGAAAGCATTCATAGGTCTGCTGTACTCAGCAGAGATCTCTCATGGTAATGACAGGAATGTAAAAGACTTATGGAAAAGAGATGGGTCAAAATATGGCACAAAAATTTATGCCCTTATAGATGCAAAGACCTATCATGCTTTCAATTTAGACATTTATCCTAGAACTCAGCCATCAGGTCCTTACTAATACAGTAATAAACCAAATGATGTTGTGAACAGACTTGTTGTTCCCACTTCCCAAACTAATCGGAATATGACATTTGACAATTGGTTTACTGGTTTCCAATTGATGTTACACTTGCAAATACAGCACAAGTTGACCAGCAAAGGAACTGTACACAGCAAAAAGCAGAAATTCCACATGAAATGTTGCAATTTCAAAACAGAGAATTGTATAGTACAATCTTTGGATTTCAGAAAGATTGACATTGGCCTCGTATATGGCAAAGAAAAACAAACTGATACTGCTGATGTCAACATTGCACCATGATGGAAATATTGATAGGGAAATCTTGATAAAACAGAAGCCTGAGATGGAAACTTTCTACAACAAAACCAAATGTAGAGTAGATGTTGTTGATGAGTTATGAAGGAACTATGATGTCACTCAAAACACAAAGGATTGGCCAATGGTTGTGTTTTTCTTGATCCTAAATATGTATGGGATAGTTTGGCAGTTAATAAAAAAATAACAAGTGAAAAATATCGTGGAAAAATTTCTTGGAGGATTGGGACTGGAACTCATAAGAGATCATTTATAGCAGAGAAAAAACAAAATGTTTCTGCCAGGAACCTATGCAAAAATACTGTAGAGCCCACTGGTGATCTGACAGGTGAACAGGCAGGCATAGCATCCCAAAGACCTACTATGACAACAGAAAAACAAAAAAGATGTCAACTGTGCCGTACAAGAAAGGACGGAAAAACAAAACATGTGTGCTATCAATGTAAGCAATACTTGTGCACGGAACATGAAATTTTCATGTGTGAAGACTGCCTTGGGTGTGACAATTGAGGAAAAGATTATTTTTGTTGTACAGTTCTATTGGTATTTTCATTGTAGTTCACATAGGTTTTTATTTCTGATGTTATCTCTTAGGTTTTTTAAGCAAGTAAACAGCTGATGTGAAAATGCTGATGTCTATTCTAAGCATTTATTACACATTTGATATTTTATTTTATTTTATTTTATTTTATTTTATTGCTATCTTATTTCTCTGGTAAGCATGTTGTACAACATAGTAGGAAGCTCCTGACAAAACAGGAAGAGAAGAGAGGTGACAAGACTGCCTCATAGGAAAGGAAAGCTAAGCACATGTGCTGTCAGTGTAAGCAAAACGTGTGCATGGAACATGAAGTTGTCATGTGTGAAGACTGCCTTGGGTGTGACAGTTGAAGCAAAGATTACTTCTGTGATAGACTTTTGTTTGTGTTTACATTGTAGCTCACATAGGTTTTTATCTCTGAGGTTTTGTAAGCAAGTATGCAGCTGATGTGAAAATGTCAATGTTGATTCTAAATATGCAATACATATTAAGAATTTAATACTTTATTTTATTAATATTTTATGTTCCTGTTAACTACACATTGCATAATATAATAAGAACCTTTTAATAAAACAGCAAGAACAGCAAGATGCCAAGTATGTCCTACGAAAAGTTCAGGAAAGCAAAACACATGTGCTGTCAGTGTAAGTGAGACGTGTGTATGGAATGTGTTTTTGTCATGTGTGCAGACTGCCTTAGGTGTGATAATTGCAATAAAGGGTTTTTTTTGTAGAGTGCTGTTGGTATTTTCATTGTAGTTCATATAGGAATTTATTTCTGTTGTTCTTTTTTAGACTTTGTACACCAAAAAAGAGTCAATTTTGAAAATTTCCATGCTTTTTTATAAACAATAAATATTAAAAATGCAATACTTGCTCAAGAAAAAGATGACAGATTTGTAAGAAGCAAGCAGTGAAACTCTCTAAAAGTTGCCGTTGGGCCACTGTAATATAGTGACCGGGAGAGCACAGGAGGGAGGGAGGTGCCTCCCCTGGACCCAGGAAAGTTCTGAAGTGCAGTTAGGGACTCAGGGTGCCAGTGAAGGGTACTTTCAACAAAGAAGAAGGAGGAGACCGTGGCGCCTTCTCCATGTCCCAGGAACCGCGGTGCGACAGAAGCTCAAATTTGCAGACACATGGTGACAGCCGGCACCCCTGGGGGGCTCCCACGGAGGATCCCGAGACAGTGGCAGTGCAGGGGAGCAGCGAAAGACTGCACTGGCCAGTGGTGAGTGTCTCTCAGCCACAGCTGTCCCACGCCAGAGAGCAATTGGCTGGGCGCCATTGTGGGGGGTGCGGCGAATCTCAGAGTGGCGCGAAAACACAGCACTTGGGACTCAGTGTGGCATGAAAACACAGCACTCAGGACTCATTGCGGCGCTGCGGTGCTCAGGCCCGCGGAAAGTGCGTTGACAGTGGCAGGTGAGTGAGACTGGTCTCCTCCTGACAGTACAGGTTTCTGCTCACTGCCCCGCCAAAGGGCTGCTCCTGGCTTGCTGGGACAGACCTGCACAGAACAGGACTCACATGGTGCCCGCCTACAGCAGAGTCAACACCTGGAACTGATGCCTTTTTTTTTTTTTTTTTTTACCTCTCATTTGTTTTTTGTTCTGGTAAAGGGTTTTTTTTCTTGTTTTCTTTTTTTGTGTGTGGGGTTTTATTTTTGTTTTGTTTGTTTTGTTGTTTTTGTCTTCTTTTTTGTTTCTGTTTGTCTGTTTGCTCTTTCCTTCATTATTCTCTCTGGTTTTTATATGAGTGTAAACAGAGCCTCTAACCTCTTTGTGATTGTGGTTCTGATCTGTTCTTCCTTGTATCCCTTTCTTCTCTTTTTCCCACCAGTCCTCTGCACCAGTTTCCCAATGTTAGTGGGATCCCTCTTGGTCCTCCAACCTTACATCTAATTCCTTCCTCTTCTCCCAATACTCTATTTCCTCCTTAACTCATTTTAAATTTAAACTCCTGAGGGCAAAACTGACATATTAAGGACTTGTATACTGCATATAATTTTTCTGGTGTGCTTTAGATTTTGTTATATAACCGCAACTCTACTTTATATGGTTAAAAGTGGCAAATAACTGGTTAGCTCAGTCTGTCATTTTCTAGGCTGTGTTTGATGCTTTAGGTACCATTATAGCCAAAAGTTAAATAATTGTTCGAAACAGCTTTCCTTCCTGATATTCCATGACTGAGATTGACTAAGGGTCACAGAAAATACACTGGCACAGTACCAAAGAACCAAGGACTGGGCCAAACAGGTAGCAACTTCTCATATCCAACAAATTGAAGAGGTAGGATCTGGCAGCAAGCTCAAAACCCAAAAATAAGCTACACTTGGAAGATACTGCAGAGAAGTAGTCATCTCCTAAGGATCTTAAACACTAGCAATAAAGCAACCTACCATAGGTAATTCACAAACATCACCCCAGGAATTAAACTAAAGAAAGAAAAGAAAATGAGATGACACTTAAATAAGATGCAACCCCACAAATCCAAATCACCAAAGGCAAACCTAGGGGGCAATGAGGTGGGACAATCCGAAAGCCACCCACCTGGCATATCTGAAGTGGTAACAACAAAGCAACTGAATGAGGCTCTGGAAAAAAATTAAATCAGAAATAATTTCACAGATAACTGCAGAGATAATGTCCACAATGAAGACCATGCTTAAGGACACTATAGCTGATACAGACAAAAAAATAGACGAGCTTAAGAAAATTATAGAAACCATGAATGCTCAGCATAGGAAAGAAATGGAATCCATAAGGCAGATTCAAGCAGATATCCAGGAGAACAAAAATCCCATTGATGGCCGGTGAGATGGCTCAGCGGCTTAAGCACCTGCCCGGCAAGCGTGAGGGCCCGAGTTCGACTCCCGGATCCCACATACGAAAAAGGGGCCGGTGATATCGCTCAGAGGCACGGGTGCCTGCTGGCGCGCGAGGTCCTGAGGTCGACCCCCCGGTACCCACAAAAAAAAAAAAAAAAATCCCATTGAAAGTATTTGTAGCAGATTAAGCCAATGTGAGGACAGGATCTCAGATATAGAAGACAGGCTTGCAATTAGTGATCATGAAAAGAAAGAATTCTTAAAAATAGCAGGGGACCATGAAAAATCAACCCAGCAGCTGCTAGATGACTCAAAGATAAATAACTTAAGACTAATTAGAATAAATGAAAAAGCAGGAGATAGCATAAATGACATCAGGACCCTGTTCACAAACATTATCACCGGAGAATTTCCCTCGTAGAGAAAAAGAATTTGATCTTCATGTAAATGAGGCTTATAGAACTCCAACTAGCCATGATAAAAAAAAATCTTCAGCCAGACATATCATAGTCAAGATCCCAGAAATTCAACAGAAGAGCAGAATCTTAAAGGCTGTTAGGGACAAGAGACAAATCACCTATAAAGGAAAGCCCATCAGAATCACAGCTGACTTTTTAGCACAAACCTTCAAGTCAAGAAGAGCTTGGAATGACGTAGTTCAAGCTCTAAAGGAAAATAACTTTCAACCCAGATTGATGTACCCGGCAAAACTATCTTTCAAAATTGATGGAGAAATAAAATACTTTCATGACAAAGAATATCTGAGAAAATTTATGACCACCAAACCAGCACTCCAAAATGTTCTGAAGGACATTCTAGAAAGAGATAACAAGGACTACAACTCCACAATCCCCAACAGAAGGAATCCACCAGGCAGGGCAGATGATTAAACAGAGGGAGAGGGGGAAAAAAAAAGAGGGGGAACCAACAACAGGAAAATAACATGACAAGTATAAGTCAATACATATCAGTTTTAACCATCAATGTTAATGGTGTCAATTCACCAATCAAAAGGCACAGACTGGCAAAATGGATCAAGAAGCAAGATCCAACAATATGCTGTATACAAGAAACACATTTAATTCAGAAAGAAATTCATAGATTGAAAGTCAAAGGATGGAAAACAATACTCCATGCAACAGGAACCCAAAAAAAAGCAGGGGTAGCTATTCTTTTTGCAGACAAAGTGAATTTCAAGCCAAGAATGATTAAGAGAGATAGATGGTCATTACATCCTTGTAAAGGGAACAATCCAAGAGGAAGAGATAATGATCATAAATATATATGCATCAAATACCAGTGCACCTAGCTATATAAAACAAGTATTAAAGGACATGAAAAATCAAATAAGCACTAATACAATTATATTGGAGGATCTAATACTCCACTGTCACAAAAAGACAGATCAACTAGACAAAAAAATCAATAATGAAATATTAGAACTGAACCAAACTTTTGAACAAATGGACTTAGTAGATGTCTACAGAGTATTCCACCCCACAACACCAGAATACGCATTCTTCTCAGCTGCACATGGGACGTTCTCCAAAATAGACCACATACTAGCTCATAAAACATGCTTAACTAAATGCAAAGGAATTGAAATTATCCCAGGAATATTATCAGACCATAGTGCAATGAAATTGGAAATCAATGGCAAAAGAAATCACAAAAACTCCTTAAACATGTGGAAATTAAACAGCACCCTCCTGAACAACCAATGGGCCACAGATGAAATTAAAGAAGAAATTAGACACTTTCTACAACTGAACGATGATGATAGTACAACATACCGGAACTTATGGGATACAATGAAAGCAGTCCTAAGAGGGAAATTTATAGCAGTAAATACCCATATCAGGAAAACAGAGCAAATGAAAATAAACAACTTAATGGTGAACCTCGAACTTCTAGAAAAAGAAGAACAGGCTAAGGCAAAAGCTTGTACAAGGGAGGAAATTATAAAGATCAGAGCAGAAATTAACGTATTGGAGGCTAAAAAAACAATTCAAAGAATCAATGAAGCAAAGAGTTAGTTCTTTGAAAGAATAAATAAGATTGACAAACCCTTATCCATCCTTATTAAAAAAAAGAAAAGACTCAAATCCATGCAATTGAAAATGAAAAGGGTGATATCAGGACAGACCCTGCAGAAATCCAGAAGATCGTCTATACCTACTTTGAAAATTTATATTCTACTAAGATGGAAAATGCAGAAGAAATGGACAGATTCCTAGATACGTATGAATTACCAAAGCTGAATCAAGGAGATTTAAAAATCCTAAATAAACCTATATCAACCAATGAAATCAAAGATGTAATTAAAAACCTCCCAACAAAGAAAAGCCCAGGCCCTGATGGATTCACTGCCGAATTCTACAAGAAATTGAGAGAAGACCTAACACCACTACTTCTCAAACTTTTTAATGAAATGTAAAGGGAAGCAATACTCCCAAATTCATTCCTGGAAGTAAGCATTACCCTGATACCAAAACCAGAGAAGGACCCAACTAAGAAAGAGAACTACAGGCCAATCTCCCTAATGAACATAGATGCAAAAATCCTTAATAAGATACTGGCAAACAGAATCCAGCAAATTATCAAGAAGATTATACACCATGACCAAGTTGGATTCATCCCAGGGATGCAGGGATGGTTCAACATACGTAAATCAATAAATGTAATACACCATATTAACAGAACCAAAGACAAAAATCATACGATCATCTCAGTAGATGCAGAAAAAGCCTTTGACAAAGCCCAGCACATTTTCATGAAAAAAACCCTACAGAAAATTGGAATAGATGGTCTTTATCTCAATCTGATAAAAGCTATCTATGACAAACCAACAGCCAATATTATACTAAATGGAGAAAAACTGAAAGCCTTCTCTCTAAAATCAGGAACAAGACAAGGATGTCCACTGTTCACACTCTTGTTCAACATAGTCCTGGAAACTTTAGCCACAGCAACTAGACAAGAGAAAGAAATAAAAGGAATAATGATTGGAAAGGAAGAAGTTAAATTATCGTTATTTGCAGATGACATGATACTCTACACAGAAGACCCCAAAAACTCCACTAAAACGTTGCTTGATTTAATAAGCAAATTCAGTAGTGTAGCTGGATACAAAGTCAATATTCAAAAATCAATAGCCTTTCTGTACACAAATAACAAACTTACTGAAAGAGAAATCAGGGAAATAATACCTTTCACAATAACATCCAAAAAAAAAAAAATGAAATACCTAGGAATCAACCTCACAAAGGATGTAAAAGGTCTATATACTGAAAACTACAGTACTCCGAAAAAGAAGATTGAAGAGGATATCAGAAAATGGAAAGATATCCCTTGCTCCTGGATAGGAAGAACCAATATAGCAAAAATGGCCATACTTGCAAAATTGTTATACAGATTTAATGCAATTCCAATCAAAATTCTAATAGTATATCTCACAGAATTACAGAAAACAATCCTAAAATTCATTTGGAATTAGAAGAGACCTAGAATAGCAAAGGCAATTCTGGGCAACAAAGGCAAAGCTGGGGGCATCACAATCCCTGACTTGAAATTATACTATAAGGCTACTGTGATAAAAACAGTGTGGTCCTGGCAAAAAAACAGACCTGAAGGTCAGTGGAACAGATTAGAATATGCTGAAACAACCCCAGACATACTAAGCCACCTTATCTTTGACAAAGGTGCCAAAAACATTCAGTGGAAGAAAGATAGCCTCTTTAATAAATGGTGCTGGGAAAACTGGCTCTACACATGCTGAAGATTAAAACTAGACCCATATCTTTCACCATGCACTAAACTAAACTCAAAATGGATCAGAGATCTAAATATTAAAACAGAAACATTAAATCTGCTGGAAGGTAGGATAGGTAAAACCCTTGAAGACATTGGTGTAGGCAAAGACTTTATGAATAAAACCTCAACCACACAGGAACTATCACAAAGAATCAACAACTGGGATCTCATCTTATTAAAAAGCTTTTGCACAGCAAGAGAAACCACTAACAGAGTGAAGAGACAACCCACAACATGGGAAAAAATGCTTACCAGCTGTTCCTCAGACAAAGGATTACTATCGAGAACATACAAAGAACTCAAAAAAATCAGACCTCCCAAATTTAAAGACCCAATCCAAAAATGGGCATCTGAGATGAATACACATTTTCCAGATGAAGAAATACAAATGGCAAATAAATACACAAAAAAATGTGCAACATCCCTAGTCGTTCGAGAGATGCAAATTAAAACAACACTGAGATATCATCTTGCCCCAGAAAGAATGGCTATTATCAAGAAATCAACTAATAACGAATGCTGGAGGGGCTGTGGGGAAAAAGGAACCCTTCTCCACTGTTGGTGGGAGTGTCGACTGGTGCAGCCACTGTGGAAATCAGTGTGGAGATTCCTCAAAAAACTAGGGTTGGAGGTCCCATTTGACCCAGCTATTCCCCTTCTGGGCATCTTCCCAGAAGAATTAAAACATTGTACCACAGCGATATATGTGCACCCATGTTTATAGCAGCACAATTTGTAATAGCCAGATCTTGGAAACAACCCAAATGCCCATTAACTGAGGAATGAATAAAAAAGATGTGGTATTTTTATACAATGGAGTACTATTCAGCCATAAAGAAAGATAAACTGGAGACTTTTATAGGTAAATGGATGCAACTCAAGAAAATACTCATAAGTGAAATAAACCAGAAGCACATGTGTAAGCATTGTATTGTCTCCCTAGTATGAGAAACTGAAAGAGTAAATAAGATCCAAAATGTACAATAGAGATGGTGAATCAAAGAGAACCTGGCCAAAAGGAAAGAGAGACTGGGATGGGGGAATGGGGAAAAGAAAGAAGGTAAAAGAAAAAAATTGTATTTATATATAAGATGGTTAAGATAGATACACTACTAATTTTACTTAGTTCATTGAAGAGTAAGGTTTGTGCCAGTAATGTTTGGACAATTGAATGCTGATATATGGTACCCTGAATAACTAACTTAAAGATAACAATGCACAATGTATTAACCATTGTTACCCTCCTATTATGTTGTTTTGAAATTTTGTTCTTTTTTGATTGTTTTGTTTTGTTTTTTCTTCTCTTTAAAATAAAAAAAAATACAATACTTTATTTTTGTGATTTTTCCTGTTAAGTACTCATTGTTTAGTATAATAAAACTCATAAAATTAAAATCAATAATTCATCAATAGCAATATTCTGAAGATTAAATTGTTGGTTTGACACATCCATGTTTATGGGCCTTGATGAGAGAAAATGTGTTATGCTCTGCTTAAAAGTGGCAGAGCAAAGCTGGCAGCAAAAGAGAGCCTCTTTGGGACCTACAATGGAGACATCTGGAAAACAACAACTTAGTGAAGAGTAAAAGAAGTAGAGTTCTGGGCATCAAGAAACAGCTGGCAGGAAAACTAGAAACCCCAGAGAAAGTGGAAAAACTCAGACAACAGAGAAAAGAATGAAGCAGTCAGGAACGCTAGTCCTGGCTCTCAGGGAGGAGGTCCTATCTCCTCAAACACAAGGGAAGCCCAGAGAGGGTTGGCAGCCCCAGGAGAAACAGTGAACTGGCAGAGCTAGCCTGAAGAAAAGGCTGGGGTTATTTTAAGCTCCAAATACTGTGTGTAGTTTTATTTTTCCCCAATTTTTTAATTAGTACTCTATATGTTTGCAATACATAGTAAATACATTCATTGTGGGGGATTTGGTACATAGACAAACTGCATCTTGATCCTTTTTACTCGCCCTTCCCGTCTCTTCTGTCTTCCCCATCCTCAAAACCCCTTCCCACTCACTCTGAAAGTGGCTCATTCTGCATGGCAGCCTAGACTTGGGGAAGAAATTCACTAAAGTGCCTGACACACTTGGGAGTAATTTAATGGGAAGGCGTTTTGGGAAGGGGTTTATTGTTTAAGCTCGATCCATTCCAGGAATCAGAATTCACAGAACAAGGACACTTCAGCGTCTCTGTGGTCACCCTACCACAGTGACTGGGTGGGAAATAGTCACAAGACACAATCATGGAGAAGGAGTGGGCTAGGCACAGATCTTTAAGAAATGTAAGCAGCAGCCAGCTCAGGTTGTCAAGGATATGCTGGTCCAGTCCTCCATGGTGTGAGAAGCCAGGCGAGGGGGCTGGGTATGAAAGTAGACACATTAAATCCAGAAGAAATCAGGGAAGAAATAAAAACGTTCCTAGAATCAAATGACAAGAGAAGCACAACATACCAAAACCTGTGGGACACAATGAAAGCAGTTCTAAGAGAGAGGCTTATAGCTATGAAGGCACACATAAAAAGAATAAAGTGATCCCAAATAAATAACCTAATGACTCATTGCAAGATCCCAGAGAGACAAGAACAATCCAAATCTGAAACTATTAGAAGGAAATAAATTATAAAGATCAGAGCAGAAATTAATAAAATTGAGACTAAAAAATCCAAAGGATCAATGAATCAAAGAGTTTGAAAGGATGGGAAGGGGAGCAAGGAGGGGGAGGCAGGGATGACAGAAGGGAGGTGAGAAGAAAGGCAAGTGAAAAAGATCAAGACGAGATATGTACGTGGAGCAATTCCCCCACGAAGAATGTATTTACTATATATTGCAAGCGTGTACTAATAAAAATTGAGAAAAAATAAAACAAATGTCAGTGAGCTTGAAATGTTCCCTCTTTCTGGGTTGTCACGTGATTTTTAATATACCCTACCCCTGCCATGGGTCCCAGGAGGAAGAGCTAAGTGGATGATCAGGCTCCGGGAGAGATGGGAGTGGATGCTGATTCCTGAACACCAGCCCGCCGTCCACCTCTGGTCGGCTCTCAGGCCTCAGACCGAAAATCAACATATGGTCTCTGAAACTGATCTTTGTTTTCTAGCACATTGAGGATGAAATGTCAGGTCCAAATGTGGGATGCCAGGGAAAATTCCAGTGGTCCCCAACCTCCATATCATCTTCATCATAAAGAGTCTTTGAGAAGGAAGGAAAACAACCCCATTCCAATTACAGATTCTGCAAGATAAAGGGAACACTGAGGCAGAGGAGCTTAAACACAAATGATTTGTGTCTGTGTGTGCACGCATGTGCATGTGTGTTGCTGAGGATCGAACGCAGGGATTTGCGCATGCTCAGTCCATGCTCTACCACCTCGTTATAACCCCGGCCAAAGGTTGTATTTTTTAAACCTGAATAATGGCAGATCTAGGAGTAGAATTAGCTTGATATTTTGGGCCGTTCTCTTTCCCTCTGTTGCCTTTCTCAGTGTCGCCTTTGTAATCAGACACGCCAGCTACCAGAAGAAAGGAATTTATCTTCCTGTAACTTTTTATTCTTCAGACAAAATCTTCTCAGAAACTTCCTGACGGATTTCTCTTCCTCTCAGTTTTCTCCAAGTAAATAAGGCTGCAGATGGGAGCAGATTGTGGGTAGTGACTAAAAACATCCACTGTAGTGCACCCCGCTTTGGAGTCATTAGCACATTTGAGAACTAAGCACAATAGGTGATGGTAGGAAATAGTGTGTTGACTTAGACCCTTTGGTGGCCAGGGGCTTACAGGCACATCCCACAATGGGACCAGTGGCACAAAGAGGGACTGAAATGCCTACTGACCCAAGGAGACCCAGGATCCCACTAACCTGAGTGATTTCACCTCGGTGACTATGCCACATTTTGGGTTTCTGCTAATCTTTATTTTTATTTCTTTCACTACCTACCCAGTAGCTAATTCCTTCTTACTTCCCCGTCTGTCTCTGTCTGTTTATCCTTCTATAACAAAATAGCTGAGATTGGATAATTTATAAACAGTAAAATGTTTTCACAGTTCTGGAGGCTGAGAAGTTTAAGATCAAAGTACCAGTAGGTTTGGTGTCTGGTCAAGGCCCATTCCTCATAGAAGGTGTTCTCTAGGTGTCCATATGTGGTAAAATGGATACAGGGACCCGGAAAGGATGAATACTGTGGCATCACATGGGAAAAGAGTCGAAGAGAATAAGTCTACTCTCTAAAGCTTCTTTATAAGGGCACTGTATTACTCAACCTCATGTTACTATAAGAAAATACATGAGGCAAGTAACTTATAAAAATAGAAGATTTGTTTGCCTCATGGTTCAGGGCGCTCCAGTCCCAGACTGGGTATCCCATGCTTAGGACCTCGAGTGAAGGTGGCGTTACGGCAGGAGAAGAGCAAAAGAGTCACCTCTGAGCCAGGAAGCTGAGAGAAAATGAGATCTGGGTCCCATAGTTCCTTTTGGGAGCCTGACCTCAATGATCTAAGAACCTGACCACAGCCCCCATTTCCTAAAGATCCAAGAGCTCCACGAGCCTCTAGTACATGTGCCTTTGGGGGACATTCGACATCCACAGTGTAGCAGATGATGATCCCATGCACAAGCACTCCGCCGTCAGGACTTAATCACCCCCGAAGGCCTCACATCTTAAAATGATCCCACTAGTGATTGCATTTCAACACAGGCGCTTTCAGGGACACATTCAGACCCTGGCACCATCCGAATTCCATGCTGTCTGCACGACCTGCCTGGTCAGCACCTTTCTCTCTACTGCTGCAGGGGACCTGCCAAGCCTGCAGCGGGTGACCTTCTCCAGTTCCGTCAGTGTCTGCTTGTCCCTCCTGAGCAGTGGTTAGAGGCAGAGCAGAAGTACTGGCATCTTAGGTGTAGTTATTCCCTCGCCCTTACACCAAGAGCACGTCTGTATTTAAATTTTCTTAAATGCTTGGTAATATCAAAAAAGAAAAGGATATTTTAGTCCAAAGAAAAATTAAATACAAGGCTAATGTCATCATCTTCTTATGCTGTTGTTTTGAAATATAGTCTTGCCTAGTTGCTCAGGGTGACCTCAACTCATGATCCTCCTTCCTCAGTTTCCTCTGTATTGGGGATTACAGGTATGCACCACTGTGCCTGGCTTAATGTCATCATCTTCTGAAGTGATATGGCATGTTCGTTTTAGGCTGAGAGAAGGGCAAAACATGACAGGGCAGGGACTAAACAACATTAAATTTGTATTTTACTTATTAGACTTTCATTATAGTTTCAGGTACTACAATCCTAAGCCACATTGGAATATCTAAGGATAGTAACTGAGTCTCAAAGCCCTACATGTTTACTATTATCTATGTGTTTCTTTGCAATGCCATCATGGTATACAAGAGAAAGGAATATGCAAGAACTTTAAAAATTCTATGTGTTGTTTGTATAGAACACTTGGATGGACATAGACTCTGCTCAGAGCTAGGACCATAAACTATGGCTTCATGGTCTTTCTAATCCCTCTCCCCCACCTTCTGCTCATGGGAAAATCCAAAGAGGAAATAGGAACTGAAGGCATACCGCCATTGTACATCTGGTCAACCCCAAGTCACTTACTAAGACCGTGTTATTATATTGATCTTCTGTTTTGACAAGATCTCCTATCTTGTGTACCTGGACAAATTAGATATAAAGAGAAAAATCTGCATGCACGAGAAAGGAAGTGGGGGATTAAGTATCTGTGGGCATCCAGTAGCGGGTTTGAATGGAGTCGGCAGGGAGACAATTTTCAATGGGAAAAATTATATTCAATGTGGCACATTTTATTGTTTTGTGATTTTTCCCTAATTGTTTCATATCTCTTCTCCCCTGGCTGGATTTTAATAAGCGGACACAGTACTTACATGCATTTGTTCACTATAGTGAATAGTACTATTTTGGAAACATTACTATTTCCGAAGAGTAAGAGGAAATTATTGGATCTTTGTCATTAAACAACAAAGGAATAACTGGAAACTAATGTGAGCCAAAGTTATAAAGTGATTGCTGCAGCTGTAAGTTCAATAATAATTATTAGGATTGACTGTTGTATCAATAAGTTAATAAGGCTTAAATTGATGTATCAGGAAAGGATTGTAATGAAGGCCGGGGAAGACTGAAGCTGAGCAGGTGAAAGAGAGTTAAATGGGTGTGCTTGAGTGCATGTGTAAACTCAAGTGGATCAAGCCAATGGAATTTTTTTTTTTTTGGGTGGGTACCGGGGGTCGACCTCAGGACTGCGCATGCCAGCAGGTGCCCGTGCCGCTGAGTGATGTCACCGGCCCTTTTTTCGTATGTGGGTTCCGGGAGTCGAACTCGGGCCCTCGCACTTGCCAGGCAGGCGCTTATGCCGCTGAGCCATCTCACCGGCCCCAAGCTAATGGAATTTTAAGATAATTAAAAGTTCAGTGAGAGAATGACAGTGATACCATAATGTCTCAAGAGCTGCAGCAGAAATGAAATAAGCAACAGGCATGGTGGCACACACTTACAATCTTAGCACTTGGAGGCTGAAGCAGGAGGATTGCTGAGAGATTAAGGACAGCCTGGGCTACACAGTGAGTTCAAGGCAAGCCTGAACTACATAGTGAGACCCTGTCCAAAAAGAGAGAAAGAAAGAAAGAAAAAAAAAAAGAAAGAAAGAAAGAAGGAAAGAAAGAAAAGGAAAGGAAAGGAAAAGAAAGGAAAGAAAGAAAAAAGAAGCAGGTCCATCCAGTAAAGTGGGACCTGGTATGGTCTGATAAACATACTCTATTGAGACCTCTTTAGTGGGAGTTAGGGGGAGTCTGAGGGAAAAGAGATTAGAGGTAAAGAGACAGTACATGAATCACTTGGAACTGTGCCTTGTCTACAGGGAGAAGCTAATACAGTGATGTCAATTATTGTCAGTATGCACAAAACTGGCCCTATCTCAGTATCTGCCGTAATTTCAGAATTTAAATTTTTAATGAGCGTATATGACTGTATTCGGGTAGCTGTTTCTTTTGCTGTTAGCTTCTGCACAGATCTATATAATACTGAAAGAGATGGACGCGTGACTTTCTTCTGTGTTGCAAACATGGTTATCACAACTGTTGCCTGGGGAACTCTTGATTAGTAAATAATTTTATTTCCTCTATGTTAGTGGAGCCAAAAGCATTATATCTGAATTTCTATTTTTCAAAAGACAGAGAAAAGTCACATCTCACTGAAAGAGTAAAGTCTTCCTGCCTTTTCTATGTTTATGGTCAAATGCTTTTCTGTCTCTACTTTCTTACCAGCACTGGTGGCTAGGTTAATTGATTAGTTTAGTTGATGCTTTTCTTTTTAACAATTTTGTGCTTACTGTGGGTACACTATACATGTAGAAATACTGGGGCAAAATTCTTGGATTTTTATATAAAAGTCAGTGAAGAAAGATTTCCTTAGGGTATCACATCAAAACCAACCAAAACTGCCATCTGTTCCTCCATGATGGTAGCTGGCTACTCAGAATGCATTGTGATACCTGGGATCAAACTATATTTCTTTCTTTTCCTCAGCACATATTAAAGAAATCTCTTTGGAAATTGGGTTTCTGCATCTAGTCTGATTATTCCCCTTAACTTTTTTCCCCATCACATCTCTTGAATATATAGTATTATTTTAAGAAAATTTGGAGAGATTCGTGAAACAAAAAAGGGAACTTACCTATTTGTAATTAGAGGTCCAAATTTTACCTAACCAAATCATCTTTATGTTGCTATCTACTTTAAATTGAGTACAGAGTAGTACAAATCGCCTTGAAAGACTCCAGTGAAACAATAGTGTAGGGATTTCATAGAGCTACAAACCCACAAAAGTAAAAAGAATGGGAAGAAAGCTATAGGCAGGGGAAGTATTCCAACAAAAGCATGGCTTACTAGTCAGGGCTCTCCAGAGAAACAGGAGCAGTAGGGTATAGATGTTTATGTGATGAAATTATTTGAAGGAATTGGTTCATGCAATTGTAGGGCTGGCAAGTCTAAAATCAGTATGAGAGGTCAGCAGGGTAGAAACTCAAGCAGCAGTTGATACCACAGAATCGAGGTAGAATTTTTATAGGGAGGTAAACTTCCCGTTTTTGCTTTTAAGGCTTTCAACTGACTATATGAGTTTGACCCACATTATCAAAAGTAATCTCCATTATTTAAAGTTAATTAATTATAGGTATTAACCTTATCATTGAAATGCCTTTACAGAAACACCTAGACTAGTATTTGATTAATAACTGATTGCTGTAGCTTAACCAAGCTGATATTTAAACTAATCATTACATAGAGTGATTGATAAGTAGAGAGATGAGAATTGTAAATGTAACTGACTACAGCCTGAGGGGGCTGCTCATACTTCCTCTACCTAAGAAACAAGCAAAAAAAGAAAACTATACACACACATATACACACCTCACAAACACATTTCCCCCATGGGCTTCTATTTCTAAGCACAAAACACTTGGATGCAAGGATACTAATATGCCAAATTACAATCTATGGTGAGCAGACATTAAATGATAACAAATGATCACTTTGTAGTATTCCCACCCTTGTGTATTCTACTCCTCTTGAGTGTGGCAAAACCTGTGACTTCATTCTAACAACTTGACTGGGGCAGAGGTTGAGCATATCACTCCTGTGGTTCTGTCACATTATATTATATAAGACTTTGTTTTGCAAGAAGATTTGCCCTGGAGATTCTCCTTTGTGAGCTTGGTGGAGTAAACGGTTGTGCCAAGGAGGCCCAGGTAGCAAGGAATTGGGGCTGGGGGGTGACCTCTAAATGAATTCCACCAATAACCTGAATAAGTTTAGAAGCAGGACCTTCCCCAGTTAAACCTCCAGGTGAAAACTGCTGGGCAAGTGCTCTACCACTGAGTTACATCCCAGCCCATTGAGAACTGTCTTTACTCACAGAAGGTGGTTTATAAGATCATTATACAAAAATCAGCTATATTTCTCTAGACAAGTAAAAATCAATTGGAAACAATTTTGAAATAAATTTGAAACCATTTAAAAATGACACTAGTGCATAATAAGTATAAAATGATTTGAGAGCAAACTAACAATAATTGTGTAAGAAATTGTGTATGCAATTTGTAAACTACATATCACTGTGACTAAACATTTTGAGTTATACATCATGTTCATGAATGAGAAGATACAAGTCTTCCCAGATGCACATTCTAGTCAAATCTATTCTAGTCAAATTAATAGGTTAAATACAATCTTAATCAAAACATCAGCAAAGTTTTTTATTTCCTATAGAAATTAAACTGATTCTAAAATTAACGTGGAAATGTGCTGTAAAACATCTAGAATAGTCCATGAAAAAAGAAAACCAAGTCAGAGGCTGTCTGGCTGATTTCAAGTATTATAGCAATATCTATAATCATCAAGAGAATGTGGTATTGATATATGATTGATCAATAAGTTGATGGACCTGTATAGAGTCAAGAAATAGCTTCAAACATAGGTGATTAACTAATTTTGATAAAGGTGCAAAAACAACTCAATGGAGAAAAGATATGCTTTTGAACAATTGGTGCTGGAAAAATTGGATAGGAATATGCTAAAAAATGAACCCTGTAACCTAACAAAGAGTAAAATGAGTTATAGTTCTGAATGTAATGTCATAATCTAAAAAACTTCTACAAGAAAGCATGCAATAAATATTTGAAATCTTGGGATAGGCCATGATTTCTTTAGATATGACACCCATAACACAATCCACAGAAGAAAGCTTGGTAATTTAAACTTTACCAAAATTAAGATCTCAACTCTTATAAGTACATTGTTAAGAAGATGAAAAGACTACTAACAAAGTAGAATAAAACATTTGTAAATCATGTCTTTGATAAAGAACTTATATTAGAATATATAAAGAACTCTAAGAATATAGCAATGAGAAAAATAACAAAAAACCAATAAAAATGAGCAAAATATTTGCAACTGCACTTCAACAAATAGTGTATGGATGAAAACAGACCATAAGAATATGCTCAATATCATTGGTCAGTTGAGAGTGCAAATTAAAACTACGATGAGATACCATTACAAATACATCCCAGTGGCTAAAATGAAAAAGAGTGCCCATATCAACTATCACTGGGTATACAGACCAACTTAAAGAAGTAATTTAGGAAGCAGTTCAGTAGTTTCTTAGAATATTAAATGAACACTTACCATGTCATGAAGCCATTCTTCTCCTGGATATTTACCGAAGAGATATGAAAGCATATGTACCAACACAAAAATTATATCTAAATTTTAGTACTTTATTTCTAGTAGAATCCTTAAAATCCTGAATTTTGAAATTCTGAAAGTCCAATTTTGTCTGTAGTTTTCTTCTTTTTTAGTGTTTCCCCACTATTTTAAGTTGTCATTGTTATTATTTACAATTTGCTGTGCTGTGCATTTTATCTTCACATCATTTTCAATACTGGAGGTATAAATTATGCAAAGATATTTAGAGAGCACTAACTCAAGTTATGGATTTTTTGCACACTTGACTACATAGAGCTGCATTATTGCAATATTGACTTTGTAAGTATTGTGTGTGTACATAAAATATTTAAATATTTTCAATAAACAGGCTTTTTTGTATGTCTACATTTGTGAAAGATAAAACTCCTCAAAATCTTGGCTCTTGTACAACTGGATATATGGTAGTGATCTATCACATTTTGTGATCCATCTTTTCAAAATACTTCAGTTATCAATCATGGCATTTCAGGTGACCATGGTCACAATTGCCATATACTGATATCATATACTGATATCATATACTGATATATGCTCACATACATTTTGTTTTTTGAGCTATTTCTTTACAAATGTGGTTAACCTGATATAGTTGTGTTGAATATACTTGAATATATTAAACTTGTGTGATTGGTATACCTGAGTATTCATGCTTGCAAAAATATTTGTTATTATTGTCTACTTTATTGTGTAAAATGGCCTGTGAAGTACTTTGTCATGATTTGATGATTCTCAAAGGATTTCCCTTTACAATGCAAATAAATGTCTTCTAAAGAATTTTACTAAATTATTTTTTCCAGGATTATATTTTCAGTATTTTTCTTTCTTTGGATTTATGATCTAGCAATTTTAGCCTTCAAGGATTTGATCTTTTGTGATTTCAGCATTCAAGACTGTATCTTTAGGAATAATAACCCAAACTTGAAAGCAAAGTATTAGCAGAGCCTCACTTCTTCCAAAGCTCTAGAGGAGAATGTCTTTTTCCTCTTCCAGATTCTGGAGTCTTCTGGCCACCAGACTGCCGTACAACCCCACTTTCTGCTCTCTGTTCATGTGACCTGATTTCCCATACCTCTCTGTGCCTTAAAAAAAAACAAAAAAACAAAAAAAAACCCCTCCTTTCTCTTGTAATGACACAAGTCATTGTAATTAGGGCCTGCTCTAAATCCAGGATACTCTCTTCCTGCAATACTAAATTTAATTTCATTTCAGTGGCCTTATTTCTAAATAAGATTTCACTCACTTGGATATATCTGGTGGGGGCACAATTTGATACACTGTGGTCCAAAACTGGAAACAACCCATGTTTCCATCAACCAAAGAATAAATGTATAAAAAGTTATAAATATATATGCTCATAATATACTTAGTAATAAATAGAAATAAACTATTGGTACATCAATAACACAGGCAAATTTCAAGATAATTATGCTGAGTGAGAAGATACATTGTATGATTCAATTTATTTAACATTTAGAAATTGCGAACTAATCTATAATGACAGAAAGCTGTGCATTTGAGGCATAGGGTGAATGGCAGCGTAAAGTGAGAAAATGTAAACAGCAGACAGAAAGGGACATGAGGAAATTTTGGAGGGAAATGCTCTGCCTATTGTTTTGATTATGGTGATGGTTTCGTGGCTTATATATTTGCTTATATATGGTTGTTAGTATTTGCTCCACCTCTGAATGCCTACATTGCCCACTCTGTGTGATGTTGATTCTAATTCCGAGGAGCACCCCAATTTCTTTGCCATGTGATGCCTAATAGGGATTTTGGAGCCTGATTTGAATGCTAGCAAGAGGAGACCTTAGTTCTGGAGAGCCTAGAGTTCCTGAAGCATTAAGTGGCATCTTTATCACATATATTTATTTATTTTCAGAAGGAAGCAGGGAGAAACGGAAGGGAAAGGGAAAATAAACCCTGTTGGTCTCCTTTGAATCTTTAGATTCAGCCATTCCTAAGCAAGCCATATCTTTCGACTTCCCAAAGAAAGGAGCCCCTAAATTCTCTTTTAGGCATAAGATAGTCTGAGTTTCTACCACCACAATTGAAAAGATTTACAAAATACTGAATCCAAGCTCATAACCCTGCCTTACTGAATGCATTAGCATGCTGGAATCAACCTAGGGAAAATGTTGCCTTGGACTGTCATACATAATAACTAAACCAAGTACAGTACAGATACACAGGAAATGACACTGGGTTTTTTTTTTTTTTAATAATACAGGAAAACCTAAGCATAACATAATTTAGAAACAATTCAGAAACCTGCCTGAAGAATGACATTGTGTTCTCCTCTGGAGACAACAGAAGAACACAGGGGAGAATTGTCAAGACTGGGTCTTGCCAGGTTGACCTAACTTCCATTTCCAAATAGAATGCCTGCCAGATAGAGTAATGAGGAGTTTTTACTGCAGCAGGACAGTGAGTTCCAGGCCGTCCAGCCTCACTGTTTGACCTTGTGGAGCTGCCTCTTCCCTTGGGTCCTCAGCTTCCTCATCTGTGAAATGAGGCCATTGCAACATTTGTGTTCTTCAATTCCATGATTTTATTTTTTAATGGAAAAAGTGTATCTGTCTGATGGGCTGGAGGGATGGGCTAAAGAATCCTCCTCCAAGAGAGACCTACCAGGGCTCCTGAAGGCTGAATCTGCCTCTGGAACCAGGCCTCCAGCCTCGGCACTATGTCATCTTGGGCTGTATAACTCTGCTGTGCAGGCTGTTCAGTAGCACCTCTGGTCTCTACTACTTGATACTAATAGCATCTTCCCACAGCTGTCAACACCCAAGATACTCTATTCAACCCAAGCATTCCTTGGTGGGGGAAAATCATCCTTGGTTGAAGGCTTCTGGAGGCTTTGTGATGGAGTAGGTGTATTTACTGGGGAGGCTGTCAGCGAGGCAGTGAAGCAAGTGGTCCTGGCCTTACAAAGGATCTTGGGGACTTTAGGGAAGTGGTCAGAAGCAAACAATATGGTGTTCAGTAAGGTCCAGGAAAAGATACGGTGCCTTGGAAAAACCAAAGAGCACTCCCTTGGTTTTTGTTGCTGTTTTGTTGTATTTGAGAAGCGGCCACTACGTAGTCCAGGGTGGCCTTGATACGTACTGAGGGCTGGCCTCAAAATCACAGCACTCCTCCTGCCTCAACCTCCAAGTTCCGGCATTGTAGGCATGCACCACTATGCTTGGCTAAGAACACTCCCTTGGATTGGGGTAAACCTAGTCTGAGTGTGAGAGTACAGGCTGAGAGAATTTGGATGTTAGAGAACAGACTCGATAGCATAAACCTAGAGAGAAAGAGGCAAGTAGTGATTCAGGATACAGAAGAAGTTATTTTTTTATGGCAATCTGGAAGGCCAGCATTATTCTTGGGTCTAAATTGGCTGCACCAGAGCCCAAATCCTGTCCTGAGCAGAATCTGCAAGCCTGCCCTGGAGCCCGAGGGGCAGAGACTGGAGAATGTTCACAGAGGAGCTGAGAGGAAGGGTTCCTCAACCTGGAGAAAGTAGGGCTGGGATTCCCTCGTGTAGATGGATTGAGAAATTCAGCCCAGAGAGAACAGAGCCTCCCTGCTGTGAGGGTTTCTGGTAACCCCATCTTCCCAGGGGGATTGTTCTACTTCTTCCACTGATGATGATGATGATGATGATGATAATTTGTACATTGATAATTGAAATAAAATATATTCCTTTCTCCTAATCATTTTGCTCACTTTAAGGACCCAGCTTTCTCCTTAAGGGGCTGTTGAGGCTACAACGTGAAGTGGGGCTCTTTCTGTTTCATACGCTCAGCCACTGTGTTTGGAGTTTTGCCTTTCCCTTGTTGAAGGCCATGGGCAATTTAGTTAAACGTTACTAGGGGTATTGAGTAAGAACTGTTTTTAATGGAATACACCCAAAGATTACAGAAGAAACAAAGAAAACGATTGTTCAAACCGCCTCCCCACTGCGAATCGTTATCTCAGTAAGAACTGGTAATGGGTGGGAAAGATAAATAAGGACCAAACATAAAAGCCAGTCAGATCCATGGGAAATGAAGACCCCGGCTAGTCTGTCTCGAGAGACAAAGGGTGTGGTGAGCCAACAAACAGACAGCAGAGAATCTGGAGTTTTAGGCGCGGTTGTGGCAGTTGGAATGCAGAAGGTGTAAAGAAAATTTTTCATCCTAAGCCGAGACTTCAGAGAAAATGAAGTTACTGATTATTTTTAGAGCCCCCACTCACCAAACAGCAGGTAGGATAGAATGTGTACGTGCAAGTGGAGCTGTACTGGTCACTTTCCCATCTCTGAAACAAAAAATACTTTACACCTGCAACTTAAAGGAGGACAGGTTTATTTATTTATTTTTATTAATTAAGTTTATTGGTACATTTAGGCATACATAATGATCACATTCATCATAGGGAATTTGTATCTGTCTTAATTCCTCTTTTCTTCCCCATTCCCCTCCCCTGCCTTCAACCCCTCTTTCCTTCCTTATTTACAAAAGCTTCGTTTCCATTTTTTCATTTTTTGTTTTCCCTTCCTTTCTTTCCCCCTCTCCCCTCCCAGGAGGACAGGTTTATTTGGGTCAAAGGTTTATTTAGCTTCAGAGGGTTCAGTCCATTTTCAGCTGACCTCGAGGTAGAAATGGCACCGCGGAGGGACCAGGTGGAGGAAAGCTGCTCAAACATGGCAGCCAGGAAGCAGAGAGAGACAGACAGGGAGAGAGAGAGAGAGGGAGAGGGAGAGGGAGAGGGAGACAGAGAGACAGAGAGACGGAGAGAGAGAGAGTGCTGACAAGAATACACTTTTCCAGATCATTCCCCCTTGACCCACCCCACCTCCTAACAGTACATTCCACTCGTCAAGTGGACATAGCACTCCCATGATATACTCACTTTCCAAAAGCCCCACCTCTGAACACATGAGACTTTTTGGGGATATTTTAGATTTAAATCATAACAGTGAAAGAATAGGTTTAGTTCAGTCTAGTAATCTTAGTATGATAAACACAGGATATTTTCCCAATTATATAAGTAATTCAAATTCATGGTAGAAAATCCAAACAATACATAAAAATTAAGAAGAAATTAAAAATCCCTTGATACCCTACCATTCTTGGGGAACCACCACTAACTTTGTGACTCTAATTTTGCTGATGCAGAGCCTCTGGGTTGGATGCCCCAGGTTTTTTTGGACTCCTCCCCTCCTTTCTCTTCCCTGGGATGCTATCTGGGTACACACAGAAGCTTCCTTTGACTTCCTGCAGTGGAGTAAAAGGATGATTGGATGTGGCTCTTTTAGTCTCCACAACACTCTTTCTTGTCCCTAGTTTCTGCTGCTATTCTTGACTGATGTTGGGGGTTGGAGTAATTCATGGTTACATCTCCCTTTCCTTGGTAGACCCATTGATTTAATGGGTTTCTCCTCATTTCTGCTGGCCCTGTAGACCCTTCTGAATATCTGGCACATCCTTTGGTTTTTTTCTTTTGCCTCTGCCAAAACAGGCCAGTGGCAGGCCCAGTGTTGCCCACCTGAGCTGTGGAATTTCTGCCACCTCTCCACATGGTGAGGGCAGCTTCAAGACAATCTGCTCCGGAGTCCAGATTCAAATTCCACTGTTCATATCATTCCCTCCAACACTCCTGTACCAATGAGCTCCAACCTGGAGCAGCAACACTGGGTGTATTCCATGACCGTGTCCCTCCCCTTCTGCTATTTCTTGCCTGTACCACCCTGCAGGTCCAGAAGAGGTGACTCTCTCCTTTTCTCATCTCTACCACTGCTTTTGAAGTTAAGGCCTTTTCTCACCTCCAACTTCAGGTGGCTCCAGACTGCAGCACAACTCCACTCTCTGCTCTCTCTTCACGTGACCTTCTTTCCCATATCTCTCTGTGCCTTAAAAAAAAAAAAAAATCTTTCTCTTATAATGACACAATTCATTGTAATTAAAACTTGCTCTAAATCCACGATATGTTCTTCCTACAATCCTAAGCTTAATTTTATTTGCAGTGACCTTATTTCTAAATAAGATTTCACTCATGCATACCAGGAGTTATGACTTGCACAGTTTTGCAGGGGGCACAATTTGAGAGGACACACCCTTGGCTCGTATTATGAATGCTGTTATGGATGAGGTAACAGAGAGACGAGTTCACGGCTCATGAATTGGGGAAACGTAATGCCTGTCGTAAGGTACAAATAACAGAATCTTTCTGAGTCTGAAGACCAGCCCACTTAAAGAGAAAATAAGTGGAAATGATTACTCTGCTTCTCCCCATGACCAGGCTGCTACACATTCTCGAAGATTACAAGAGTCTTCCCTCTTTGGAAATTTCCCAATCAGATGTCTTGGATTTCCTAAATCTGCCTCACTTCCATTCCCAGCAATAGAAGATGCTCGTTCTTTGTCCCTCAGGCGCTCTGACCCTAAGGAGGCCGTTTCTGAGGCTCCTCACAGGGGGCAGCTGCAATCCCTCGTCCTTGCGTCCCTGGCATGTAGTTCACTGCTTAGCACCCCAGCGGCTCTCCGCAAACAGTTTTTGGAGGGAAGAATGGGAAAATCAGCGATGGCTGTGTGCTATTCTGTACAGCTCAGGGTTTTTTTTTGAAGACCGAGGAACAAAACAGCATCCTCTCCAAGGTGGTGTGTGATCCTTCACGTCTGCACACACATCTCTGTGGCTAGTCAGCGAGATATTAAAATCCGTCAGTGTTTTCACACTGTCCACCTACTTGGCTGTTCTGCTCGGTGCTGACATCTGTAAACAGGTCATTTGTATTCTCCTGTCACCTGCAATGCTCTGAAGGAACATCCCTCAGGTTCACAGAAATTAGTTATCCTGCAGGCTAGGCACATGATGGATAGGTGACTTTGTCACTGGCTGGGCTCCTTGTGGAAAAGCCAGATGTCTCCCCTGTCCTGCCAGTGTGCCCTGCCATGATTAGAAAGCTGGGGGTGCAGGCAGAGGTGGCACATGAGAAGCAGATGTGTCTCTCCCAAGAAGCTCTCTTTGGCACCCGAGAACTGCCACCTCACAGGACAGTCTGTGACGTCATTTCCTCTCCCTGCTCCCGTGACAGAAGCCTGTTGGGAATGCAAACTGCATGCCAGACGCTGCCAGCCTGTCTCCTCAGCAGGGTCCTTCTCTGTCTACCTGTCCCGCTGCCTCTTAGTCTCCCTTAAAAGCAGCCAAAGCAGAAATAATTCTGCTTTTGGATGTTGCCTGGGAGCAACACAAAGTCTACCTGATTTGAAATTCCAAAATCCATTTTATTTACTTTCTAAATAATTTCTTCTTATTTAGGCATTTGTTAGCTGCATTGTTTGAAGGTCTCCCTCCTTCTGACGGCTCAAGCAGAACTCTTAGCAGTTGCTGTTCCATCTGTAAGGGTTGAAATAACACCTCTTCCCACTCTGCGACTGGCCAGACACTGTCCAGCATCTGTGTCGGGGCTGCTGGACACATCTGGTTACATCTCTGAGCTTGGTGGCTCCCTGGGCCATAGGAGACAGGCTCAGGGCCGCCGTGCAACCTTTTGGAGAGTTCTAGACACTGGAAAACACCCGGGTTTCATTCTGTGTTTCATCTTCTCTCTAGAAGACAAACTGAGAGTATCTCTTGTAAACAAGCTAAGGAACATGTTGCTTTAAGTGTCCTTTAGTGTAATATTGACAGGACCATCAGGAAACGTACCTGCTACTCTGCTGCGACAGAATCTCAGTGTCAAGAAGAAAAATGCTTTTCTGCTGCTCCCCTTCCTGATAAATACACCACTCCCATGGCTTAAACATGTAGCCCAATTCTTAAATAGAACGAGATCGAACGCTGTGTTAGTTTTGCCAGGTCCATTATATAACAAAATACCATAGTCCGGGTGATTTAAACAACAGACATTTATTTCTCCCGGTTCTGGAAGCTGGAAGTCGCTAATGGAGGCTGGCAAGGTTCGTTTCTTCTGACTGGTGCACATCTGCCTTCCCACTGGGTCCTCACGTTTCTTTCTCTTCCTCTGTGCATGTGCATCCCTGGCGTTTGTGGGTCCACATTTCTTCTTATAAGGGCATCCGTTGCATTGGCTTAGGGCTAACCCTAATGGCTTCATTTTAATTTAATTTTCTCTTTAAAGGCCCTACCTCCAAATGCAGAACTGTGGGTTAGCATTGCTTCCATATTTGAATTCTAAGGAGATCCAATTTAGCCTATAACAAATGTGCAAGCTTTTACCCCAGAATATTCTCCTGTGTCAACCTTTGCCATAGACATTTATACTCTTACTTTAACCTTCAGCATAATCTCAAATAGGTTGATTGTCTACCTGGTCAGAGTCTTTAAGTCCGCTCAGCCCATCCACAAGTCACTCACAGGGGTGTTTATATCTATGGAAGTTTCTTGTAATATAATGCATTTCTGAGCTGCACCTCTTACCTGTCCTCTCTAGCACTGCAGCCTAATCCTCCACCTGTGCCTTCAGGTGCCTACTTGTTGTGCCCCCTACAACCTTCAGAGCTCTAGCACAGAGCTGGCCTAGGGAGAGGTAAAATGCAGGTGAGAAAAAGGAAAGAAATGAAGCCAAGTGACTTTCTCAAGGCCACACTCTAGCAAGTGACAGAGCCGGGATTCTGACCCGGGCTCAGCAGTCCCCAGACTATACTGGAATCAACTGGAGTGAACGAAATCTCTGCTTAGAATCTTCCAGATTTGAATCAGACCTTTAAAAACATGACCTGAAGAGGTAGCATTATCAGTCCTAAATCTGTTAAATCAACTTGTTTGTCGACTGGAGATAGACTCACTCCTTTTCCAATGACAAAAGTTCCTTCCCTTTTTTAGGAAGAAGCTTATGGGAGGACATTTTTTGTATTTTCATCCCAATACAGCAATGATTCCTCTGATCAACTCATGTATTTTAAGCTCTTGGGGATCAGCCATTGAAATTTCTGACCTCAGTGAAAGTCAGAGCTCTTTACGGTCAGCATTTCTTATTTCAAAGGATAATTCAAAGGTTTTCTTCCTGAGCAGTGATAGGGGCACCTTGATTTTTAATACTTAAAAAAGATACTTCTAGTGTCTCTGATTTTTTAAACCATAATTCAGGGCCCTGTGTATACTTCTTGTCATAGCTAAAATTGATTTTCTGAGTTTTTTTCTTCCATGGTGAATTAAAAGTTTCTTCTGGATCTGATTTTGATCTCTACACTTGGCGGGGTGGGGGGTGTCCTGAGAGCTCCTTCTAATTGATGAATTAACTAATTCAGAATCAGGTGACAGGCTTTTGTGACAAGAAAAACCTCCTTTCCCTCCTACTTTTGTTCATCTGCCAGGAAGAAATGTTCTTGGGGTCCCTTGAAATGGCCAAGACTCAGCACGGAAAAAAAATTTCCCCCTAGATATTTGTTAAATACTTCTATATTCTTGGGAACTGTAACATATGAATAGCATTAAATATAGATGTCTTGGGGCTTTATTATTTTTAAAAGCATTTTTATATAGGTGAAATTTACATAAGATCAACACGCACACACACACACACACACACACACACACACACACACACAGTCTTTGTTGGTCCAATCAGGTTTTCTTCTCTTACTAATTTACTGATAATTTTTTACAATAATATCAATTCTCTTAGCTTTTGTTTGTTATAAAGTCTACTTGTTTTCATTTTTGGGAAAGCAAGGAATTGAGGAAAATTAGATTTGTTCAATTTGTTTTTGTTGAAGTGAAATTTACATGATATAAAATTAACTATTTTGAAGTCCAGAATTCAGTGGCATTTAGTACATCTACAAGTGTGTCTTCAGCCATCATCACTATTTAGTTCCAAAACATTTTTGTCATTCTCAAAGGAGAGCCTGTGCCCATTAAGCACTAACGCCTAATTCTTCCCTACCCACTGCCCCTGCAAACCATTAGTCTGTCTCTATGGACTTAATTATTCTGGTTGTTTCCTATAAATGGAATCATGCAGTGTCTGAACTTTCCTATCTGGCTTCTTTTAGTTAGCATAATATTTTTGAGGTTGGTTCACTTTGTAGCTCATCTCAGAACTTTATTCCTTTATGGCTGAATAATATTCCATTGTATAGGTATACCACAGTCATTTTATTCATTCATAGATAGGCCCTTGGGTTGTTCTTCCTATTAACTATTGTAAATCTGCTTGCTTCTACCAATATTTGTGTACATTTGTGAGAATATCTGCTTTCAATTCTTTTGGGAGTGGAATTTAAAAATCTGGTTTAGGCCGGTGAGATGGCTCAGCGGCTTAAGCGCCTGCCTTGCACGCGCGAGGGCCCGAGTTCGACTCCCGGATCCCACATATGAAAAAGGGGCCGGTGATATCGCTCAGCGGCACGGGCGCCTCCTGGCGCGCGAGGTCCTGAGGTCGACCCCCTGGTACCCACAAAAAAAAATAAAAAATAAAAAAAAATAAAAATCTGGTTTATTATAACCATTTCATTGGATGTGAAATTGTACAGTGGTACCTCGGTTCAAGATCAGTTTTGTTTGTGAACAGTCTGGTTTGCAAACAAGGGTATTTGGCAAAATTTTGTTTTTGTTCGCAAACTCTACATCAGGTGACAAACAAAACTGTGGGTATCTTTCTCACACAAACACAAACATTGCCATCTTTTCCAAAATCGAGGAACAAATTAAGTTCATGAACCGAAATATCACTCTATAGCATTGTGCATTTGATTTGCGTTTCCTTAATAACTAAAAAAGTTATCATTTTGGTATGGATTGCCTTGAATCTGAGGATTACTTGAAGGAGTTAAGATTATTGCCATCTTAAAAATAAAGTAGTCCAATATATGTTGAATACAGATGTCTTTCCATTTATTTAGATCTTTAATTTCTTTCAGCAATGTTTATTTTATAGGTTTTGATGTTTTATAGGTTTTTTGTTTTGATCTTATATCTTGGTGACTTCACTGCATTCATTTACTAAATCTGGTAGGTTTTTGTGGATTTTTAAATTATTATGTATATATAAAATCATGCTATTTGTATACAAACAGTTTTAATTCTTCCTTTTTGATTAATGTCTTTCTTTTCTTTGACTTGTCTATTGCTCTGGCTAGAACTTCCAATATAATACTAAATACCATTGTAAAAGTGGAACTTTTGGACTTTTCTTGATTTTGGGAAAAAAATTTTCCATCTTTCACTATTGAGTTTGATACTAGCTATGTGTTTTTTATAGATATCCTTTATCGCATTGAAGAAATTTTCCTTCATTATTTTATTGTGTTTTTGTCATGAGTCAAATGCTTTTTCTGTTATCAGTTGCCATGACTGTGTATTTTATCTCTTTTTTCATTTAATTAGTATAGTGTATCACACTGACTGGTTTTTGTTGTGCCACCTTTGCTTTCCTGGGATAAATTTCAGATGATTCACCTTCATTATGAAGAATATTTTTGCTAGCTATAAAATTGTAAACAGTATTGTTTTCAGAACTGAAATACTTTCCACTTTTTTCTATTTTTGCCCTCCGACATGAAGTCTGCTGTCATTCTTTTTTGCTTTCAGCTATTCTACAGTTTTTCCTTTGTTGTAGTTTTCTGTGGTTATATTAAAATATTCCTTGGTGTGATTTTTTTTTCCATTTCTTGGACTTGTAAAATTATAGCTTTTATTACACTCAGAAAGGGTGTGCCCACAATTAATTCAAAAGAGGAAATAAAAATGATTAAGATGCTACATGAATATGTATCAGTCCCCAAGATGAATACAATTATTATGTATTACAAACATATGCCAAGAAAAAAGAGACTAAAAATATTTTCTATACTCATCCCCTTGCTCTGTGACTTCAGTTGCATGTATATTAAGCTATAGTATTGTCTTAGAAGTTAGTGAAGAGCTGGTTTTTTTTTTTTTTTTTTTTTTTAATTCTTTTGTCTTTTTTTTCCTCTGTGTACCTCAGTTTGTGTAGTCTATTTTGTTTTCAAGTCACTGACTTTTTCTAAAGCTTTTAATATTTTTTTAATGCAGTAAGACTGCTGTGTTCTTTGTTTTCTCTCCCAGTGCTGCAATCCAGAAAGTGCCTCCAAGCAAAAACCACAGCGCTGATAGTGCTTATCTTGTTTGGTCCCCTTCTCGGGAATCACAGGCAGACACTGCTTGCTGTCCCGTGCTTGAACAGAGCGGGCTCATATGTTTTATCCAGTTCTTAAGTCGTTTAAAGATTGAGACGATTTGGTGTTAGTTGCTGTATCACCTTCACTCAGTGCTTGATTGATAGTCTGGCTTCGATTTTCTTTTAAAGTTATTTTTCCTATTTATTTGTACAGTATATATTTGTAGTACATAAAAAATACATTCGGGCTGGTGAGATGGCTCAGCGGTATAAGCGCCTGCCTTGCAAGCCTGAGGGCCCAAGTTCGACTCCCGGATCCCACATACGAAAAAGGGGCCGGTGATATCGCTCAGTGGCACGGGCACCTGCTGGTGCGCGAGGTCCTGAGGTCGACCCCCCGGTACCCACAAAAAAAACCAAAAAGCAAAAATACATTCGCGATGGAGAAGCGTACATATACATATAGAATCTTGTTTCTTTTTACTTTCCCTTCTTTTCCTGATTAGTTATACATGTGCCTAAATAGTTACTTAACTCTGAAATTGATTGATGATTCACCTTCATTATAAAGAATATTTTGCTAGAGATTCCCAGCAGGAGGGAGAGGATGTTTGAACTCAACAACTGCACCAAAAAATTACAAAAACCCAGTGGTCCATCTGAGGGCCTCAGTCCCAAAATGTAGGCAAGAATGTACTTATGAGGGCAGATCAAAAAATGTCCTGTGTGTATAAATAAATGTATAATAGTGAAAGACACATTGCCATTAATCCTCCCCGATACTCCCGCTTGTTTTGGTCACAATTATCCATTGTTCTTGCCACTTTCTGAAGCAGTTCTGGAAAGCCTCTTTCTAATGTGTCTTTAGTTACACTATCATAGTTGCCTCAATGTCATGAATCATTCAAAACATTTGCGGCAATTCCTTTCAAATTAAAACAAACTGTGTGTTTGGATCTGGCACTGTGCAACTGCTGGCTCTTTTCTTTTTCTTTTTTTTTTTGTGGGTACCGGGGTCGACCTCAGGACCTCGCGCACCAGCAGGCGCCCGTGCCGCTGAGCGATATCACCGGCCCTTTTTTCATGTGTGGGTTCCAGAAGTCTAACTCAGGCCCTCATGCTTGCCAGGCAGGTGCTTACGTCGCTGAGCCATCTCACCGGCCCCCTGGCTCTTTTCTATAATCAAAATAACCAAGAGAGGTAAATATTTTGAGGACATTCAGGACATTAATGCATCCAAGATAGCACAGCTAAAGACGCTCATGAACGAGAACTTCCTAAATTGTCTTAGAAAGTGGGAAGAACTAAGGTATTAGTGTGTTTGAAGCTAGGAAGAGTATTTTCAGGGGGATTAATGGTAGTGTGTCTTTTACTGTAATAATAAGTTAAAAACTTAAAAACATTCACCATGGTTTTTGATCATACCACTTATGTCATTACTATGGTTTTAATGTCTCCATCAAAATTTAAATTTAATCCTCATTGTTTGGTTAGGAGAGGAGACCAAGTGGAACTGTTATGAGGTTATTGAGTCAGGAGGGTTCTGTCCTCAAGGATAAACTAATCCATTGGTAGATTAATGGTTTAGTGAATTAATGGCCCATTGTGTGATGGGCTTTATTATAAGGGGGAACTTTTATAGTAAAGGGGAATTTTATTATAAAAGGGAACTTTCAGTCAACTTTGCAATGTTACAATAAAATAATGGAGGCAACTACTTTACACAGAGAAAAGGCTTATTTAGCTTACAATTTTGGAGGTTCAAGGGCTTGGTGCCTGTATCAGCTTAGTTCTGGTGAGGATGGTGAATTGTGGCCATCACGGAAGGTGCACATGTAGGAACAAAATGCTCACATCTTGAATAGGGAAAGAGAGAGAGTGAATAAGAGTCTAAGGTTCCAAAATCCCATTCAGAGGCGTGGCTCCAGTGACCCATGGACCCCTATGAGGCCCCACCTCTTACAGGTTCACAGCATCTCTCAGTAGCACCACCCCGAGGAACAGGCCTTAGCATAAGGACCATGGGTATGCTTAGCTTATTCTAATCACAGCAGGAGCTCTTTCTGGCTTGCTTGTTCTGTCTTGCCGTGTGATACCCTATGGCATGTCATGGCCCAGCAGGAAGGTCCTCACCAGATACTAAGCAGACACCAGTGCCATTGTAGCAGTTTAGTTTAGCTATTATGAGTAGGCAGTCAGGGCAGACTAACGATAGGGTAAGATGAAGAAAATAGTCCACTGAGTTAAGAGCCCATTCAAGCAGCTAGTTCAGCATAGAAATGTAAAAGAATACACAAGAACAAAAGATAAAAGTATAGGATAAGAATGGAGAGATGAGAATGTTTCAAGAAGAAAAGTTTTAGCTGACAGCTCCTCTCTATGCAAGACTTCCAGAAATATTAGAAAAACAAAATAACCAGTTTCTTTTGAACTCAGTTTTCTTTGAAACAAGCCTCTTCCCATACTCTGCTTATCCATACAAGAGCAGAAAAACCAACCGATCAGGACTTCTGTCAGAATCTCCTCATGGTGGGCATCCGTCATGAGCTTTTTTTCTTCTTATTTCCAAAAAACGCCTCCTAACTTCCTCCCTTTGGTTCAGTACTTCATTCTTCGACTTGACTTTATGAGACCACGAGCTCAGTTTCACCATGAGTTCAATAAACCCCTTTTCTTTATAAATACCCAATCTGTGGTATTCGGTTACAGTAACAGAAAATGAACTAAGCCATTCACATGTAAATGAGTCCCCTTGACAATGTATTGACTTCCATGCCGCCTGTTTACAGGAAGCAAAACTGGTCCCTGACATTCGAAAAGACTCCATTACCAATAGGTGAACCTTTTTGTATATTGTCTTATTGCTCCTACTCATTTCAAATATCTATGGATTTGGGGTGCACCATATGCAATTTGGTATATAGTGTTTAGAATGGTAAGAGGAATCATAACATCAATGGGATTAGAAAGATAAGGTCAACAAACTTAAAAATTATAAAATATTGTGCCCCTGCTATGTGGTAGATACGATATACATATATAATATTTCTACTTCCCAAAATCATGCTTAAAAATGAGTCTGATTCCCATTTGACTGAGTCAGGAGCAGAGAGAGAATGAAGCGCTTCTGAGGTCCCAGGCTTAGGAACAGGCAGAACCAGAATTTGCATTTCTGTCAGATGTGCTCAGGAGTGTTGTTCTTTCCGCTGCCTCAGTTGATACCAGTGGCTTCTGACAAAGGCACAAAGCCAGGGGTTTTGCTGATCCCCCGTGTTAACTGTGTGGAGGAATGGCCATCGTTCTTCTCTCTGCAGCCGTTCCCTATTGCTCAGGTACCACTGGTTCATTCTGTTGCTAACGGCTCTAACAGAATTCTCACATCAAAGGATTCTCTCACCTCAGCTCCTTTTCCTTTATGCCTGTTGAGGTTTCTCCATCTTAGGTCCCAATTCTTCTCCCGATGGCTTTCGTTCTCTTGCCACCACTCCTTATTAATTACTTACAGGAATAACAGAGATTCCTCACGGACAAACAGCAGGGATTCCAGGTTCTGCATGGGTAGCATTTATATTATTCACTGTCTTACACTCAAATTTTAGAATACTCATGTCTGTAATCTCAGAAGTAAACCTGAAAACAGAGAGATACTATTTTCCTTCCTATAAGAAAAGCACGCTGAGTTATTGCTAAGAGTCTCTGAATGGGAATGTTGCTTCGTTTCCATAATCTATCAGCAATTTTCTGAGACCAACAAGTTATACTTTGGCCAGAGGTAATGAACTAAATTTAAAAATGTAAACATTAATATTTTTAGAAATAGTTTAAAGATGGAGAATGAACACAAAAGTAGTAATGGTTTGTTTACTATTTCTTTGGCTTACCTAATTTATCTTTTTTTAGGAATTCAAAATTACAGTTGTAAAGTGATAGTTATCTATGTGCTACTTTTATTTCCCCATCATATTTTAGGCTCCTTAAGGCAAAGCTTTGACATGAGTGACCTCTGCCTCTGGCAGCACATCTGAAAAAATAGCAGACACTGGTAAATTCTACTTAAATTAAAAGACACTCAAAATATTTCATTTCCCAAAATATTTTTAAAAATAAATGTTCAGTTCTATTCTGACAGTCTCATCAGTTTATTGAGTATTCTGAACTATTTATATGCATGCACACATTTTTTTTACAAAAATGAAGAATTTTAGGGCTGGTGAGATGGCTTAGTGGCGTATGCGCCTGCCTGGCAAGCGCGAGGGCCTGAGTTCAACTCCCGGTACCCACATACGAAAAAAGGGCCAGTGGTATCACTCAGCGGCATGGATGCCTGCTGGTGCACGAGGTCCTGAGGTCGACCCCCAGTACCCACAAAAAAAAAAAAAAAGAATTTTAGAACAATGTAAAGCATAG
This sequence comes from Erethizon dorsatum, assembly GCA_028451465.1. Classification (NCBI taxonomy): domain Eukaryota; kingdom Metazoa; phylum Chordata; class Mammalia; order Rodentia; family Erethizontidae; genus Erethizon; species Erethizon dorsatum. The sequence goes on from CM051823.1 coordinate 149,102,606, forward strand.
AGCGAATGCCTGCATTCCTATGACCTAGTATTAACAATGGTTAACACTTGACTATATTTGTTTCCTTCAAATAGAAAAAAGTGATTGATAATCATTTTTTAAAACAGTTCTTGCTTTCAGCTCACTTCTTCTTTTTTTTTTTTTTTTGTGGGTAGTGGGGGTCGACCTCAGGACCTTGCACGCCAGCAGGTGCCCATGCCGCTGAGCAATATCACCGGCCCTTTTTTCGTATGTGGGTTCCAGGAGTTGAACTCAGGCCCTCGTGCTTGCCAAGCATGCGTTTACACCGCTGAGCCATCTCACCGGCCCTCACTTCTTCTTTTTATCCTGGAGTTCATCCTTATGTGAACTCTGTTAAAATATACATTTGGATTGTATCTGTATCAATTATTTTACTTTGCCTTCATTCTTTGCTGCTTAGTACATAATCTTAAATGCACAGTTATTTTCTTTGAATAATCTGAAGCTACTACTTAATTCTTTTCTGATTTTAGTTGTTGATATTGATAATCTTTGGTTAGTCTAATGTCATTCCATGTTAAAAAACAATATTTTCTCTTGAAGTTTTTGGTATTTTACATATTCATTACAATAGTTGTGCATTTGTTTTTGTTTATCTTGCCTTCGATTAACAAGTCCAAATCTTCCTTATTCTGCTCTTCCTTATTCATTTATCTCTTATAAATTCTGGAAAATTCTTAGCTGTATCTTAAAATAGTACCTTGTCCCAATCTTTCTGTTCTTTCCTGAAAAAATGTTTAATGAAAGAGACATCTGTTGCATCTTCTCATTTGATTCTCTTTGTTTCATTATCCCTCGTATTTTCTACCTACTCAATTGTTTCAATGCATCAGGTTAATTTCTTGAGCATTTAATTAATTACTTCATTAGCTGTACCTAACTACTGTTTAACTTGGCAGCTGAAATTTTATAGTATAGATAAATTTAAACTCCTAGAGGTATTTAATCATCTTAATTTTTGAACCTACGTTTGCTAATTCTATGCTCACAAGCTTTTAGGGCGTTAAGTTTGCTTTTGGTTTTTTCTACTGGATTCTGCTTGTGAAAGATGATTTGTTTGTGTGTTTTATAAGTCAGGAGTGTGAGTTCATACAGTATATGGTGGGTCATGATTTGTGGGACCATATACTTCTTTTTTTTTTTTTTTTTTTTGGTGCTGGGAATCGAACACAAGACGTCGTGCTTGCCAGGCAGGCGCTGTGCCACTGAGCTATATCCCCAGTGCCATACACATTTTGAAGATGGTACATTCTTTCAGAGAATGCATACATGTCCTTATGTAGATATTATTACAATTTTAGGACAATCTGTATGTTGATTTGTCACTCTAAGGGCTCTCAGATGGTATATAGGTAGTGCAAATTCGAACTCCAGATGTATGTGTGTGTAGGCTTCTCTCTGGGGAGACTTTTGTTTGTTTGTTTTTAATCAAGACATTAACCTGGGGCAGGCAAGAGGCCTTGTCATCTCCCTGGGATAGTGGATGATGTTTCCACAATTCACCATTTTATGGAGGTTTTAACTCATCAAGAGTCCTGGGTTCTTGAGGCCTCTGTCCTAATTTCTTGCCTCTTTCGAGCCCAAGGCCTTCATTCCGGTCCCTGTGAGGCTATTAGAGCCCAAGTCCCTTGGTATTCAGGAAATGCACCTTCTTTCCATGTGGCTGGTATATTAACTTCTGCTTACTATTTCTTTTTAAGAATCGTCTTGTTTGGACCCTTGAGGATACAGTTCTTTGCATATATTTATTGTATTTTCCAGAATTTCTGGTGCTTTGTAATGGAAGAGAATATTTTCAGTTATTTGTAGCACACTGCAGTGCCAGAAATGGATGGTGTTCATCGGGTTTTCTATGTAGATGATCTTATTTTCTGCATCAGTGACACTTTTATTCCTTCCTTTCAAGAAAATGAGTATTTTTTCTCCTTATTTAATTTGTTAGGAACTTCAGTCTTGAACTTAATAATAGTCAGAACTCAGAATTATGTTGGCTAAAGATTTTGGGAAGATTTCTTTAATCAAATAAAAGAGTCCTCTTCCAATCCCAATATACAAAGTTTTTAAAAACTCATGAGTGGATTTGAATTTATTACATACCTCTTCTGCATATGTCAAAATCACTTTTCCACATTAAACGGTATTTTCTAAAGTTGAGTTTTTCTAAGTTATCAAAATATCATTAATTTTTCTGTAAGTTCTAAGTTCTGTAAGTTTCTAAGTTGAACTATATTTTCACTTTTGCTATGTACCCAAATTGATGATGATATAATCCCCCTAACATTTTAGTCTGAAAAATTTTAAGCCTATTAGAGAAAGCAGAAAGGAAATGTAGAGTGAGCAATCATATATGTTTCCTCCAGATTTGTTAACTTTTTGCCATGCTGTGTATAACTTCCTTCTCTTTCTCTCTCTCTCTACACACACGCACACACTTCACTGAACCATTTGAGAGTAAATTATAATCATCGTTACACTTCTGAAAACTTTAACATGTATTTTCTAAGGATATCCTCCAATCAAACTCTACTTCAACAGTGGTTCAAAAATATTAAATGGGACCAGTTATATCGCTCAGCGGCACAAGCACTTGCTGGCAAGCGCAAGGTCCTGAGGTCAACTCCTGGTACCCACATAAAAATAAAATTAAGTGAAAAATATCAGAAATAAATAATTCATTAAATTTTAAATTGTGCATAATTCAGCTGTCCTTCTGTATCCTACCTGAGACTTAAATTGTCACTTTTCCCAGCACACCTATGCTGTGTACGCTACTCAGCTGTTACTTAGTATTGATTGACTGTTATTGATTGACTGTTGTAGTATCACAATGCTTATGCTCAATACTTATTTTGCTCCATAATGGCTCAAAAGCCCAAGAATAGTGGTGCTGGAAGCTGGGGTATGCCAAAGAGAAGTCACCTTTAAGTGAAATGATGAAAATTCTTGACTTTATCACAGGTATGTACATATAGGAGAAAACATAGTGTATAGGAAGTGTGGTACTGCTTGGATTTTCAGACATTCAGTGGGGATCATGGAATGTAACACAGACAGGAAGGGGCCACCGTGTGCAGTCATTCACGATGGCTGTGAGTTGCATGGCTGCGGTGAGTTTGAAAGAAGAATACTTAGAGGTAAAAAATATGAAGTCTCTTAAAAGTGTTGCCACTGGACATTAATGTCACAATAAATTATGCCAGGACAAATGGTGGAAGTTAAGCAGCAAAGTTGATGCTGAAAGAATGGGGATGTGTCAGGATAGCATACATGAAGCAAATCGGAATAATGAGGGATTTGAAGTAGGCTGGATAAATTTGAGTCATTTGTAGGAAAATGGCTACACCTTGAGACCATAATCTTAAGTGAAATAAATCAGACACAAATTTAAATATCATATGGTATCTGTTATATGGCAAACCCAAAATATAAATAAAGAGCAAAATAAAAGATAGATAATAGGAAATAGGGAAATTTTTTGCAAAAGGCAAGGGGACCAAGAGAGGGAAGGAAGGGAGAAAGGGGGGAAGGGAAAGGGATGAAAACCATAATTGAGATGTGCTATGTACATGTACCACAAGGAATGTGATCATCACGTACTGCAAACATATCTAAGAGACAGTTTGAAAAAGGAGAGCAGCTGGGATTTTTGTTGTTTTGTTAGTTTTCAAGAACAAAAAAGATCTTTTGTCTGACAACATTTAGGCTCGTATTTATTGCTTATTTTGTTTGAATATTTTCAGGAACTAGATATTCTAAATAAATTCTCTCCGGTCTGGTTTAGAACTTCATTATTAACTTTTCATTTATTACATTCCTTTAGTGTCAAATTCCTCTAACTCTGTCATACAAAAGAGACCTCTTTTTAAGTCCCATACAAACTTCCCAAAAGTAGTCAGAACCTTCCTGTTCTTCATAAGATTCAAAATAAGTCACTTAAAGCATAGTTTGGTTTCATTTCTGCATTTTATTGGTAAAATGTACAACTTTACTTTTAGCCTGCCTTACAGGAATAGAAGCCATTGGAAAGGCAACACATGGAAGTGGGGAGAAGTAATTTTCTCTTTGTGTTGAAACCATGCTGCTTCTTTTGGTAGTTAAAGACTAAATATTTCCACAGGGAAACTTTCTTGTTACAGTAATACATCACAACAGTTGGGTTACACAGTAGACAAGCTTGAAAGAGGGCAGTGCTCCACACCATCTGCTGGGGACAGGTGAGCTGTGAACAGGCTGGATGATACTGGGCATGGGTAAGAAGAGAACTGAATCAGTTAATTGGCAAAATTCAGCATCCGCTAAATACTTTGAGCAAAATGCTAAAATAGGGGCCCCCTTCATCACAGATAAGAAACAGAAGGGTGTTTATGGAAAAAAATTGAAAACATAGTTGACATGAACATTCTAAAGAAAAGTGACAAACCAGCATGATCAACTTAAAAAAGAACAAATTGAGAACCTGCATAGACCAATAATCATTAGAAAGATAAAACTACAATTAAAATTCCTTCCTCAACTACTCACGAACCTCTTAAAAATAGTAGGCCCATATTACAGGCAAATTTTTACTAATTTTTGGAGAAAGTCAAAACATATAAGAATTGTACTTAAAAGCATAAAGAGAACTGAAGCTCTCTGACTATTTTATTACCTTGTTATAAAAATCTTAAAAAAAAAAAAGAAAGACAATATGAGAAAACAATATTTTCGGCCAGGGAATTGAATCTAACAGTACATTACAAATGATCATCATAACTAAGTTGCTCTATTGCAGAATAGATTGTTCAACTTTAGAATATCTGTCAGTACAATGCTGTACTGCAACAGCATGCAGAAACACCGAAACAATACCTAGGATTTGGAGACAGATTTATTTACGTCAATGAGTACTGATTGGGATCATTCCCAGAATATCAGGCCCTGATCTCTGGTGGTCTAGGGCTTATATAGGGTAAGCAAGCAGGAAGTACAGAGGCAGAGTGGCTTGTCAATTGGGGATTGGTTCTTACAATATGCATCATAGTGACCAGCTATGCATCACAGTGACCAGCCGTTTCTAGGAGTCAGAAGCAACTAGAACTGGAACAAGAACTATTACCTGGGCAACTAAGAAACTGAAGTAAACTGGTTGGGGTGGGTGCATTTTCTGTTACACTACACTGCCTGGAGATTAGTAAAGAAGAGCAACAGGAAGAAAAAAGTATTTGATAAAATTTAGCATCAACTTAGGATAAATCTGTTAGCAACAGAAACTTTTAGCAAACTAAGAGCAGGATGGAACTTCCTTGATTTAGTAAGGAATATCAGGAATCAAAGGTAAAACATAATGTTTAATGGTCAACTCTTGGAACGTATTCCTGTTAAATTTAAGACCAAGACAAGATGTTTGCTGGCGCTACAGTTGTTTATCATTAACGGTAGGTCCCTGTCATTCCAATAGGAAAAAAACTGAAATGACAGGTATGAAGACTGGATAGAAAGAGAACACTGTCATTGCTTTAAAATATTATCACCTCTTAAGAAACAAGCTAAGCAAAAAAAAGAAAAGAGCAAATTCTTTGGGGTTAAAAGAGACCTCAACAATATACAAACATCAATAATTTTTTTACACCATTAGTAACAAAAGAAAAATATACTGGGAAAAAACCACATACAAAACACTTAAGTACTTTTTAAGAGCTAGTCAAGTACTGCCCAAGGGGGGATTTAAAAAATTTATCTTCAGCATAAGGGGATAAATGAAACCAGAAAAGAGTTAAATAATTAAAACATTTTCAATTTCTTATTCTACTATTGGTCTGGATTTAGACTCCTGTTATTGAAGAAAGGCCTTAGTTTTGTTAATTCTAATAATTCTCACCCACGAGGCTTGCAATTGGAATGCCTTCCCTAGTCGATGGCCTGGTCATCGCTCCTAGCCTGAGCTCTGTGAAGGTCTCACTGTGACGCTGTCGTCTTTGTGTCTCCAGTGTTTACCACGGTGTTGGCACACAGCAGCATATCTGAATCGAATGGTTCACACTTGGAAAAGGAGTCTTTTTTTACGTGCCTATTTTTATGACTTTTTAAAATGTGCTTGCTCACATGACTCACTGTGTATTGAAGTGTTCTGTGGGGTGCTATATACATGTGGAGGCTGCATGTGATAATCTAGATATTACATAATGTCTTTGGGTCAAAAGCAAGGCAATTTTGAACACTTCCAGAAGAAGGCTTTTCTGTAGAAGCTTTAAGCCAAGGACACTAAATTTGTGATGAAATGTGCTTTTCTCAGGAAAAAGCTGAGTAGAGTGAATCTTCAAAATACTAACATCAGGCCTGCAGGCTAATGCACCCAGGCGAAGATTCTGTGTAGGACTTTAACACTGATTGTGAGTTGCGTATTTAGTCATTCATTTGGAGACTTTTCCTCTCAAGCTTTTATTCTGAAGTAATCTAGCCAGGATTGAGTTTGCTACCCTGTTTTCTTCCTTAAATGATCTCTTTCAGTTGCTCCTGACAGAAGATTGCTTTCTATAAGATGACTGAATCCCAGGAAGGGACACAGCAAGGGAAACGAGTTTTGCTACAAAACTTGCCCCATCCTTATGACTAGGCTGGTCCCCTCATTGCATTATCCTTTTGCTTTATCATTTCATCTTGATTCTGAGAGACAATCACAACAATATACTGTACTTATATGTTGTTACATAGTTTGTAATTTTCCCTCATGTTTTCAAAATTAAAAACAATAATAACTATAGCAACATCGCCCCCATTTAAAAATATCTTACTTGGCAGTTTAAAATAAATAATCAGATCAAAGGGCTTGGATGCTCCAGTTAATGTGCATGTAGCAGAAGATATGAAGGAAATTATACCTCAGAGCCCTGAGATTTCTGCCTCTTGGAACTACATGCAGGAAGCTTCACAACCCCTGACATTTATTATTACCACCATCCTTCAAACTAGATTGGCCAGGCATTTTCATTTCAAGTTTTCCAATCAACTGAATTTGATCAGTTTGCGTGTGGTCTTGCACCTAATAGGTAACAAAGGTCAATCTGAGGCCTACATCTCATCAGACTAACCCAACATGACAGGTAATTACAGTTTGGGCAGAACACATCTTACATGTAAAATGAATATCACTGCATGCTTTTTAGTTCAAGTCATAGTACTCATATATCTATTTTTTTTCAATAAAAAATTCATCCAGATTAACATGAATTATACTACATCCTTTCAATGGGCCATTTTGCAATCATTGAAAAGAATAAGGCAATTTATATGTGCAAATAGAAAATAATTTCAAAGATCCATTGCTTTTTTTTTTTTTTTGTGGGTACCGGGGGGTCGACCTCAGGACCTCGCGCGCTAGCAGGCGCCCGTGCTGCTGAGCGATATCACCGGCCCCTTTTTCGTATGTGGGATCCGGGAGTCGAACTCGGGCCCTCGTGCTTGCCAGGCAGGCGCTTAAGCCGCTGAGCCATCTCACCAGCCCCAAAGATCCATTGTTACATTCTTTAAAAAAGACAGAATGGTGTCTTTTCATAGGATAGTATACTATTTGTGTAAAAAATGCATATATACATACACATATTTATGCATATGTTTATGCCTAGGGTGTAGTACAATAATATGTGTATACCAGAATATGTCAACAATAGGTCATTTCAGGAAAGGAACAGGATGACTGAGAATTAGGAGTTCATTGTCATTTGCTACCTTGGGAATTTTGTGCTATCTATCTGGGATTAAATAATCCCAATTAAAAAGTAATTACTTTATATAAGATTATGTCTGTGTTTTGCTGAGGCTTGTTTTCTGACCCTCCATTCTGTCAGGCTCCCCATTATATGATTTTATGTTATTGTATACCATATCTTTAATGTATTCATCATTTTGAAAGTGTTCAACAACTTTTTTGTAATTATTTGATTATCGTCAATGTCTTTCACAAGACTGAAAGTTCTGAAAAGTCAGGATCATGTCAATTTTTTCTCTTTTGTTCCTATCAGGAAAAACTATCCAACTTTTAAAAATAAGCAACAGAAATTACTGGATGTCCTTAGTATGCTGGGCTTTAGCTAATGACCTTCTAAAAATTACTTGACTCTCTAAGAGTCTATTTGCTTATCTTTGCTACTGATCGAGCAATTTTATATGTGTAGAAGTTAAGGTATAGGAAACTGACAGTTATGTAAATGATTCTTGTTTATGAGAACACAAAGAGCTAGTCTGGCAGCTCATGTCTTATTGAAACTGTAACATGCAAGTACATTTTATTGCCATATGGGATATTAAACATTTTCATATCCATTAGTCGATTAATTTCAACATTCCTGATTCTACCTATGTATCTTTCAAGTTTTTCTTTGAACTAATTTTTCTTATTTTGCTATTTCCTGTCAGAGAGATTGGAGATGTCACCTTACTTGCACCAACACCAGACTCCGAGTAGGAATATAGCACCTCTGTTATTCACAACAGTAACTGGGCAGCGCTGGTTGCTCAGGCTGACACCAGGCTGGCTAATGTGATGAGAGCCAGGGACTTACACCTCTGAGCACAGGGGCTTGTAGCACATGGGGAAAAAAATCCGAAATTATGAATCTTGAAGATTACATAGCAGTGAGAACATCTACCCCATTCTTCCTTCTAGAGAAAAACTAGAGATTATTTTATAAATGATTGTTTTTAACTCAGAATATAAAGTAATTGTCTCTTTAAGGAGGGGAAAGTCTCTCCACTAGACAGTGAATATTTGGCTCTGGGAGAGATGAGGAAGATATTCATCTTGTACACCCACCATAAAGAAGCTAATGTGGAACAGAGATGAACAACTCTACGTGGAATACCCTGCATGTGAAGAGCAAGTGGTTCTGGAGGGAAAACAGAGAGATTTCTTTCTGTGACAACATGTCAATTAAAATACACAAGGGGCCCATACCATGTAAGAACACTGAGTCCTAGAGAAAATATTAGGATTGCCTTTCAACACTTCTCTCAATGAATTGAAAAAGTGTTTGACATTTATTTATATTGCAGTCAGGCAAGACTCAGAACTTTTAAAGTTACATTTTATAAACCCCAGTGTCTTACATAGTACCAGCATATGGCAGAAGTTCAGTACATATTTAGTGAACAAATAAATAATGAATAAATAAACAGCTAAGAGGTAACATTTTTCTATTGTCAAAAAAATGATCCTGGAACTTTAATGATTTGATAATATTAAAGAAAATGTCATTCTTGGCTTTTTTCTAATCATTGCTAAATGGGTTACGTTATTCTAACAACAAATATACTCCACTTTGCATTTATGTCCTGTATTCCTTTGTTTATTTTGAAAAGATGATCCCTTAGCCGTTACACATCCGTACCGGCTGGCAGCAAAGGAGGGCTTGATGCTCATGTGTGATGCTCTGAGAAGGATAAAGGATCTAAATATGTAACTTCCAAATTCCTTTGATTATACTGTATGTTGATTAGGTCTCTTTTGCTTGCAAATAACAGATAATTCAAACTACCATAAACAAAAAAGAAAATACGTTAGAAGGATAATGACTACATTGTTCAATTTGAGGGCAATGAAGTGGTTAGAATTTGGGACTAAGTTGAAGATTGCGAGGCTTCAGGGAATGCGGAGATCCTTGCTTGTGTCTCATTTCCGCCTCTCACTCTGTGTGTCTCTTTCTCCACTCTCACTGATTTCTTCTTGGTTGTATGGCTTTGTATACAATGGCTGGTACCTCCTGTTTCCAAGTAACAGTTACTTACTGTAGACCAATGACCCAGCAGAAGGTAGATTTCTTGCTCTCTCAGGCTAAAGAATTGCTTTCCTGATTCCCAGGAAGGGCACTGATTACCCAGCTGTGCCAGGTACCCAGTCAATGAGACCATGGGGCTTGGGGGGGTGGGGCGTGGGGCGCGGGAGGCAACACAATATAGAAACATGCCAGCTTCTGGGTAACCTTGGGTAGCAGGGGAGAAAGGTAATTTCTAGGAAAGTAGAATTAGACAATTCAATAAGTGTTCACTAGAGTAACTTTTAAAAACTATTTGTGGAAAAAAGGAGACCATCAACCCAGCAAACTAGGAAAGCATAAAACAGGGCAAATGCACAGACTGCTAATTAAGAAAGAGAATGAAGAATGTAAAGTTGCAGAAAAACAGAATAAATGAGACTCGGAGGGAAAATGGAAAAGGTGGAAATTTTCCAGTGAGGCGATAATGGTCCTTGTGTTTTCCTAGAGGTGTTTGGGAGTCTAATGAGGAAAATTCTGAAAACATTTTGTCATCTCTCATGTACTGTTCAATAGGACTTTCTGCAATGGTGGAAATTTCCCAAATTTGCGCTAGCCAATTTGATAGTCCACTAGCCACTAATGAGCCTGAGAAAATGAGTTTTAAATTTTATTTAATAAGTTTAAATTTAAATAGCTACATGCATCCAGTGGCCATTTTTGGATAGTGCAACCTCCTAACTGAGGGAATGATTAAACAGACTGTGGCCATACTACATATAAAATAGGACTCTGTCCTATAAACTGTAGTAATCTGCCCAGGAAAGCAAGCCAGGAAGCCAACTTGTTATAAGTCAGGCATCCAGGAAGTCAAACCACTGTCCTAGGTAATAATTCAGTAAGTCAAACAATCACAATGGTCAGAACTTGAATAATAATAACTGCTATTTTTTTTTTTTTTTTGTCTCACTTCTAGTTTAGGACCAACAAGAAAAATCCAAATATGTATACCTAGCCAATTATATAATATACCTCACTTGTCTTAGTTACTGTCTCGTTTCCGGGGACAAAATACCCCACACCCACAACTTAAAGGAGGTTTATTTTGGCTCATGTTTTTAGTCTGTGGTCAGCTGGCTCCAAGGCAGAAGTTGTGGAAGGGCTGGGGTGGAGGAAAGCTGCTCATCTCATAACAGCCAGCAAGCAGAGAGAGAAGGGAGGAGCCGGAGAGGGAGGTAAACTTTTCTGGGTCATGGCCCTTGTGACCCACCTCCTCCTACCAGGCTTGCTCTCCTCACTGCACATTCAGCTATGAACTCATCAATGGATGAATCCACTAACGAGTATGGTGCTCCAATGATCCAGTCACCTTCCAAAAGCCCTAACTCCAAACACCTGAGGCTTCTGGGGGGCATTCTAGATCTAAACCACCACACCAGCCTGGTGGTAGTGTGCCATGCCAACACTCTGCCATCAGGGCACACTCAGAACACTTTTTTCTGTTATGTCTTCTCACTCTTCTGCTTGCTGTTGAGTCTAATGCAACTGATGGTGGTGAATCCTTTGGTTTAGGAAGCTCAGAATAAATACTGTTGCCTTGTTTTCATTTGGTGGTATTCATCTCTTTCCACATAGTATTGTTTTAGATAGTAACTTGTATTTATTCCTGTGTCTCTCACTTACTTGGTTTGGCACGTGTTTGTCAATGCTGTAATTTCATGGTATCTGAATGGGAAGCTACTATTTTATAGGGACTTACATTTTGTAAAAAATGGAAAAAATCCTTAATATATGAAGACATATTCAGTTTTCCTTTTATATTTATTACACGTGCCCATTAATAAGTGTATAAAGATGCCAGATTTAGCAAATTAAAATATAGGACACCCTGTTAAATTTGAATTTCACATAAACAACAAATTAGTTTTTAGTATAAATACACCGTGTGTGTTACTTGTCCTGTTATACTAATATAGCTTTATTGTTTATCTGGAACTTTAATCAACTCAGAGTCTTGGATGTTTCCAGTCACCTTCGAGCAGACACTTGTCCTCCCAAAGTGAGACCATGGCTCCAGGGGCAGCCAGGGCTGATCCTGTGCCACATGCCTGCTTCTCATTGTGGCCTCCCCGGTCAGGTTTTATGTAGGGCACAAACATCAGGAGGAAGAGCGGACAGAACTTGGAATGTTCCCAGATATCTTCCTTTACCATATTTCCCTTTCCTGCACAAGACAGAGGGCAGCACCGGGAGCTGTGTGCTTGCTCTGGTGTGGCAGGGCACCAGAGTTGACGGGGACCTGGGGCTTCTGTAGTCTGCTGGTGCAGGACCCCGTAGCCTCTGTATCTTTCCAGGGACCAAGGAGTGTGGTCCATCTTGCTGAATGGGATGGGCTTCTGTGTCTGTCTTGTCCTGTTGATCCTGGGTCAGCAAAACCACAGCTCACTCATTTTAATGAGATCCTACTGTGTGCCTGGCACTGTTCTAGTTGCCAGGAATTTTGCTGAGCATAAGCTGCCTGCTGTTATGGATCTTAAATCCACTTAGGGAGAAAGAATAAATGAACAACAAATATATGATTTGTAGATGTGCTATGCAATATGCACTCTGAACAAAAGTTACATAGAGAGTAGAGTCAAATGCCAACTGCTCCCTCAAATTATCACACTGTCCTGCTGGTAAGGCAAAGATTTCAGTGCCTCAGAAAGATGATCACGAATCTTGTCAACTTCTTTGTAGTGGCTCTGAGCTGGAGGAGAAGGTGGGATACTGATGTGGTCTGGCTTGAGGCAGGTCTTTCTGGGTGGGGCCTGATTGGAACTGGTGGACACAGAAAGGCTTGGGTTTGGAAGATGGTTTTGAAGAATATGCTTTCTTTCATGAGTTCAGATGAGCAGTCTACAGTCTTACAAGGCAGGGCTTTACTCAAAGGAAGGCTAATATCACCTGGGGAAATGGTACTAAGAAGGTCCCGAAATAAGCAATAGCTATTATCTTCAACTTGATCTTTCTTGGCCAGAGAAATGGAATGGTGAAGGCCTGTTGCTGTGGACAGTGAGGTATGTGGCTGACATAGTTTGAGTGCTGGAGTCTGTTTCAGTTGGTGAGGTCAGGGAAGACCTCCCTAGTTGATGAAACTGAGTGGAACCTGACTTTGGTGAGGGGTGAGCCTTGGGGAGTTCTGAAAAACTAGCATTCCAGCCAGAGGGAACAAGGGTCCTGCCCTTAGGATGGGAAAGATTTTGCCACTTTTGAGAACTAGCAAGAGAACTAGTGGCTGAGGAACCTCACAAGCAAGGGGAAAGTCCTTGGAGTCAGGAACCAGCTTGTTCAGGATCCTCCCAACTCTTGGGAGGAACTGAGGTTGAATTGCAAGTAGAACAGGAAATTAGTGATGGTTTATGGAGGAGCGAGATCTGATAGACAGGGATAAAGGACCACTTTGGCAGAAAATAGGAGCTGTTGTAGTGACTCAGGTGGGAGAACAGACAGCTGTTTTTGGACATAGCTGTGGAGGTGATGAGAAGTCACAGTCACTATATGTGTGATGTTAGAAAAAAGAGGGATCAAGGGTAACTCCTAGCATTTCCACCTGAGCAACAGGGTGAAAGTTTGTTCCATGTGTTTTAAATAAAATTGTGTTTCCCCAAAATTCTTATGTTAAAGTACTAACTTCTTTGTGACTATATTTGGAAATAAGGCCTCTTGGGAAATAATTAAAGTAAATGAGGTCACAGGGTAGGGTTCTAACCTGATAGATCAGGCTTTGCAAAGAGGATGACACACTGAGGTCTCTTTCTCCCCACACACGTACCGAAGAAGGCCCACGTGAATGCAGTGGAAAGACAGCTGACCACCAGCCTAGCGGAGAGCTCTTACCAGGATCAACCCTGATGGCAGCTCGATCTTCACTTTTGGCCTCCCAATCTGTGAGAAAATAAATTTCCATTTTTAAGCCACCCATCCTGTGATATGTGGTTATGGCAGGCCTAGGCAATTAATATACCACATAGTGTTACCTAGGAAATTAAGGAAGGAATAGAATTGGGCAGCGTGGAAAGGGGTAAAAATCAACATTTTTCTTTATGGAGGTGGTGGTTGTTTGTATGAAGTTTAAAACCAGGGTAAAGCATGTTAAGACAGAAAGGTGGGAGACATAGCATTTGGCTTTAGAATTTTATTTCCCTTTTCTTTCCATCAGTATCTAACTTTACCTCCATCAGCATCACCCATTACTCTCTTCTCCAATACTTACTATACCTATGACGTTTTCTTCCTCCTGTTGAAAACCGCTTTCTAAAAAGATGTAACTCTGTTGCGATATAAAACTATCTGGATTTATTCGGTGTGAAGTACTTTGGGCTCAGGTCCCATCTTTAATGTTACCATCTCTAGCCAGGGAGTCTGGGGCATCCAGTCACTTAACCTCACTAGATATCAAGCTCTTGACCTTAAATAAGAATAAGGACTTTTGCCATGCAAGGTACTGTGAAAAACAATAATCCATGGGAAAAATAAAATGTAAAAATATTTCATAAGCTGAGAATTGTAATAAAAACATATGGGCTCATTGGCATTATACAATAATGTCTTAGTGTGTTGAGTTAATTTTCTGGGTGTGGTTGCAGATGACTCATAGAGGAAATACCTGGCCTTAGAAAGGCATTAGTGATGCAAGAGAGTTTCTTTCCACTCTGTTTCTCCAAATCTCTTCATGTAAAGAAGTGATCAGTCTACCAACCAGTGACCAGTTTCATCCTTGATTCCTGATGGAGTAGATTCTAGTCTGTTTACAAACTAGACTGTCTAAATCTAGAAGCAGTACTCAGGACTACAGTACAGAGAATCATAGGATGATAAGGGATCCTTGGATATATTGTCCACTGATGTCAAGATTGAAGTTTAAATCACCACCCTCCTATTCTTTGCCTGTGGAAGACATTATACATTAGAGCATGCTTTTTTACTAAACCCTTATAAAACTCCAAAGTCCTTTTGTTTACAAAATTTAAGAAATCACCTTCAACCATTTTTAGTGGGAAAATTTCACTTCCCATCTGTGACTTAGTTAAATCCTCTGATTATGTAGAAGGAGAAACTGAGACACTGCAAAGTAATTTGTTTAACAGTATGCTTAATATTTTCAGTGAGTACTAAGAAAATCTAAGCAGGTGGCTGCATTCCCACATATGCAAAATAAATGTGCTTATTATGAATGTGCACATCACTTTCCAACACCCTCCTAACACATATACATGTACATACTTATTCATTAAACATCCTCTTTTTCTGACTATTGATCTCCTCAGGGAAGTTGGAGATGCCAACAGATCTATTTTGATAAATGTTAGTGATATGAAGCACTCCTTTCTGAGAGATATGACCTCTGTCTTTGCCTAATTAACTAATTGTTAAATGAATAAAATAAAAATAAAAACAGGAATTACTAGATTTCTGTAATCTGTTGTTTATATACTGCATCACAATGAAGTTCCTCCATTCTTAAATCTCTCTTAACTTCTGAAAGAGTAAGGCAGTAATTTTTTGTCCTCTGATCTTCTTAAGGGCAATGATACATTAAGGGATACTATCGTGTCTCAGGCTGCCAAAATACAACCCTAATAACACTGCATGTTCTCTGAACATACTGTTCTTCCCAGAATACCCTCCAATGACAGGCATAATTGCTTGACTCATCCACAGAGGGCTCTTAATGAAACTTCCTTTTTTTTTTTTTTGTGGGTACTGGGGGTCGAACTCAAGACCTCATGCTTGCCAGGCAGGCGCTTATGCTGCTGAGCTATTCAGTGGTAACTTTCGTTTCATTTAATTAGCTGCCTGCATGGGCAGCACATGAAGGTGATGTCTCCTTCCACTGGAAAGGGAGGATGTCAATTCATTTCTAAGAATGGACTAAATAGAAGGTGGCTAAATTACAAGAGTCAATTTCCATGTGAGCCAAGTAAGTCTTCAGCGTACAAGTTCTCATGCTATAGTATTTGGTTGCCATCTAATCTCAATGTCTGCATTTACAAATCTTTCATAAGATCACTCCTGTGACAGGATTTAAAATTGGACTAATTCTATCTCAATTGAATTGACATCAAAAACTATAGATGAATCTTCTAAAGTGAATTTTAAATCAGGCCACTGTTGTTGAATTGACTCTTAAACCACGTTGAAGATCTAAAAGTTACCCCCTTAGTTAGCCTACAGGGAAGACTTTGGAAGGAGTTTCTCTGGGGAGAGTTATCGTGTTAAATTCAACCCACCAAAAGAACTTGTGTACAAAGGGGCGATTACCTCTCAATCCCCAGTCGAGGGAGAGGAGCTCCGGCTGGGTCTCTGTAGGTGGCAAACCCAGAAGAAGAGGGCTTGAGTCATACTGGGGATGGCTAGCTGTGCTTGTGGTGGGATTCGGGCTATGTTTCTGGATACCTGACGTCCTTCCAACCCAGACGAGGTGACTCCTAGGGACCACACGTAGGACCTGCAGTCCTGAGTAGTTTCAAAGAAGGTGTCCTGGGGGCCACCCCATTTCTGGGCCCCCTTCTGTCCCTCTTAGGCAGAAGCTTTCTTTCTCTCAATAAAGTCTTCCTGTAAGAGCAAAGTTATAGAACAGCAAACTTATAGAAATGTCATAGCAGAAATTAGAGATCAATTAGTAGCCTCTGCCTAAGCTCACGCTGCCTGTCACGTAGTTAGACTTAGCTTGCCTTGACCACTGTGCCAGCTATAACTCAGAGACAGTGTGACTCAGCCCTATCTGACTACATCCAGCTGCATTGCCCGTACTTTCAAGTCTATAAACATATTCTGTTTTGCTTGCTTATTCCAGGATCTTTCCACCTAGGACAGAGTGTCCCAGTCAAGCACATGCTTGCCTGATTTCACCCACCCACTCGGACAGCCCCCTCCCTAGCAAAGCCTGCCCAGAACAAATCTGCCTGACAATATACACCTTAGCCTATATGTAACCAATCACATAATAACCTGCAATCAGCTTTGTATTCCCAGCTTGCAAAAATGTATTCAAGCTGAACTCTAAGCTGACCCTGGGCTAGTAATTTGGACTTGGTTTCCACTAGCCCGCTAGCATAATAAAAGTTGCCTTCCAACTCCTCAGTGCAAAGGGTCTTCCATTCGGTTTGATATCAGATTTCTGCAACATTCCTACTCTAAAAAAAAAAAAAAAAACAGGGCAACCCACTTTCCAGGCCCCTTTCTGTCCCTTTTAGACAGAAGTTTTCTTTCTCTCAATAAATTCTTCCTACTCTTAAAGAAAAAATAAATAAATAAAAATAGAAGGTGTCCTGGAAGAAATTCCAGTTATGGTACCATGAAGAAATTGACAAATCCTTCCAGACAAACTGGGCAAAATTGTTAAAAAAAAAAAAAAAAAAAAAAAAAAAAAGGAGAATCATGGCTCTGGATCACAGGGTCCAAAGTGTGCAGAGCACCATTTAGAAGCATGTATGCTTGAAGCACCAGTGTCTGGGGTGAGAATGGTGACATTCCTTGGCCTCGTGTTTGAGCTACTCCTGTTTTCCCTCCTAACCTAGGAGAGCTGGTATGGTACCTAGAAGTGTGGTGTTACTGGTATGGGACCAGAGGCAAAATTCAGCAGACGTATTGCCAGATGGGGAAGGAGGCAAAAATTTGGCAGGAAATGAATGTGGAAAATTTGTAGCTTTGCTTGTCCAAGTCTGTGGTCCTGGTGAGGGTACAAAGTGGACTAGCAAACATTTTACAAGAAGATCCTAGAAAAGAAGATGACATAGATGGTTGAGATAAATGCTTGTCTGCTCCTGACCTAAAGGAAGACTACAGTTTCCTCAGCTTTATCATAGCATGGTGGATAAATCTACAGGTGCCTGAGAGCTAACTGCAGCCTGGAATGTATTTCTTAGCCAGAACCAGGACAGTGGAGTAAGAAGGAAGCCCAGCGAGCTTGAAGACTTAAAGCAAAACTTCAACTCACATTCTTGGCTGACCATGAAGCTATGTGGTCATAGGCATGACTCGCAGGCAGACAGGCTAACAAATAACAAGAAGAATTAAAAACCTGAGCAGGGACTTCCACAGGTACACATTGTTGAGGAGATAGACACTGCAGTACATGCTTAGACAATTTATTAAAAAAGTAACACTCAGAAAAATCCGACAGAACCCATAGTTACCACAGTAAAGTACCCAAAATACTCATTTTCAACCAACAGTTATGAGACATGCACAGAAACAAGAAAGTGTGATCTATATTCAAGAAAAATAACCAGCTGGTGGACGCAGACTGGCTCTAAGTGCAAGCTTTGCAAACAAAGGCTTCAAAGCGGCAACTAGAAATCTGCTTAAAGAATTTTTAAAAATTATGACAATGACTCAACAGTGAGGGGATCTCAAAATATAGTCTTAAAAAAATTAAAAATTTGGAATTTTAAAAAATTTTCTAAAACATTTTTAAATTTTCTAACATCTAATTAACTGAAACAAGTTCATTAGAAGGGCTCAAGATCATATCTAAGATGGCAAAGTAAATAATTAATGAATTTAAATTTGGATAAATCTGAAGAACAGAGAAAAAAAGAAGAAAAAATAAACAGTGCCTTAGAGTTTTGTGGGACAATATAGAGGGTATCAATATAATGGACCTCATGGAAGGAGAGGGGAGAGAGGGAAAGGAAGAAAAAATTGCATGAAGAGATAATGGCTGCAAATTAACCAAATCTGATGTAAACATCCATTTACAAATCCAACAAGCCCAACATATACCAAGTAAGATGAACATGAGCAACTCACTGCTAGACATCACAATGAAACTGAGAAAAGTCAAAACCAAAAGGAGAAAAACTGAAAGCACCAAGGGAAATGTGACTCATCACTTATATGGGAAGGACAAAATATGAATGATTGACTTCTCATTCAAAAAAGTGCAGACGTCCATGTTATGATGAGTTCAAAGTGCTGAAAGAAGAGAAACTATTAAGCATCCTTTGTCCAGTCTAGCATAGTACTGCATGCCTATAATCCCAGCACTCTAAGCTGAGGCAGGAGGATTGTGAGTTTGAGCCCAGCTTCAGCAATTTATCAACTTAGTGAGACCTTGTCTAAGAAAAAAAAAAAAAAAAAGCCCCTGTCCAATGAAACTTCCTTTCAACAGTGAAGGTGAAACAAAGATGTTCTCAGAGAAATAAAAGCAAGAGAGTTTGTTGCTAGCAGATGTGCCCTATCAGAAATACTAAAGGAACTCCTTTGGGTTGAATGAAAAGGAATCATACACTGACTGAGATCCACAAGGAGAAGTAAAGTAAATATGTGCGTCTGTAAGGGTGATCAAAGAATACAGTGAATGTTTAAAATTCAAAAAGATTTTAAAAGACACATTGCCAAGAATGATGGAATAAGTGTGTTTGGAGCAACTCCTTGTTGAAGATTCTCCTTGTTGATCATTTATGGCAACTTCTATCAAATAAAAATATTATGGTGTATCTCTATTCACGTTATTCACCTAATCTGGCACCATGCAACTTCTGGCACTTTTCCCAAAATCAAAATGACAATTGATTCAAAGTAAATATTTTGAATTGATTCAGGATGCCAAGGCAGCCACCACATAGCACAACTAAAGATACTCAGGACAGAGCACTTTCAGAATTGCTTCGGAAAGTGGCAAGAATGATGAGATAAGTGTGTCCAAAGTGAGGGGGAGTAGTCTGAGGGGGATTAATGACAATGTCTTTTACTGCCATAATTTTTTAAGTTTAAACACTTCCTGTATTGCTGGCCATGGTTGTGGCACCTGCCTGTAATCCCAGCACTCAAGAAGCCAAGACAGGAGGATCACCATGAGTTTGAAGTCAGCCTGGGCTACATAGTGAGTTCAAAGCCAGCCTGAACTACAGTGAGACCTTGTTTCTCAAAAAAATCAAGGAAACCAAAAAAAAAAAAAAAAAAAACCAAAAAAAAAAAAAAAACCAAAAAACAGCAACAAAGCAAAACTAAACCCACACTTACTGTATTTTTGATCACACCTCATATATGAGGCTGTTACATGTCTTGTATATATAGTATGTATAGTTAGTATGTCTTGTATAGATAGTCATGTATCCCATAATGATATTTCTGTTAACAATGGACGATATACATGATGGTGGTGATCCCATTCAGCTAGGTTCTGGTAAATTATAGCGCTTCAGTGATGAAATTGCCGAGCAATATATTTCTTGGGACGTAACCCCACTATTAAGCAACACATGCCTATGTGATATATATATATATATTTTGCCTTCATTTCTTTCTACAGAATTTGCCCTGCCAGGTGAGAGACCCAAGAACACACCTCTGGGTGAATTGGGAGTAGACAGCTGGAGGAAGGGACTGACTCTATTAATACAATTGTAGTGAGGTGCCTGGAGGGGAGGTCTGGGAAGAAGATGCCAGGATGTCCTTGATGAGAAGAATCAGCTTAAGGTATTTGCCAGACTGAGACAGCACGAAGCCACTGAAGGCGCGAGAACTTACCAATGTCCCTTGCCTCCTCCCCCCACCCTCTGCGTCATTCTGACTGCGTCTGAGATTGCAGAGTGAACGGAGGAGAGGAGGCTACACTCCTCCCCAAGTGGCCAGCAGACCACCTGTAACCCCCACACTCAGGTGAGGAGGGGAGTCAGGCTCCTCTCTCACTGAGGACTGAATTGGGGTCTAATATCAAGATGAACATTCTTAGTGCCTGGGTTGTTCATGAGTTAAAAGATCTGTAGAATTTCGTGCTACCTGAGAAAGGTCCGAGGAGGGGAGAACCCTCTGCCCCTACCCAGTGGGGTTGAAAGATAGGTGGGAGTCAAAGGTAAAGCTCCCTTTATGAATCTCCTCCTGCAGGTTACATATCTAGTACTCTCGCTTGTTCTCCACCTTCATTGACGTTCCAGTCCTTTAATCCTTTTGTTTTTCCTCTGTTCATTGTTCTCATGGTTTGATATTCATCCCTGTTCAGAGCAGCCTGTTCACAACTTTTTACTTCAACCAAATGCTGTCCTGTGTGTTCAATGACTACTTCTATTTTTCCACCGCATAAATCTTACAGTCAATTAAGTGTAACGGGTTACCTTTCCTGCTTCGACACACTAACACATGAATTATCGAGTATTAGAGGAAATCATACACTTGAGTTTTGGGACCAGGCTCATTTAATGGTCTCCAGCCTCAGGTGGACAATGTATGCACTCAGCAAGACACTGATAAGCCTCTGCCAGTCACTTATAAGTATCATAGATCTTAACAAATTTGTCCAAGTTCCTCTTTTAACTACTCTGGTGAATCTGCCCTACCTCAAAGATGCCAAAGATAATTGAGGTTGAAGTGAGATAAACTTCGTGGTTCACTTGAATCTTCACTTTTTCCCCTCCAGCCTCAGGGAAAGTAGTTTCTACATTCAGCTGATATTGAGCTTATTCATCCTCTCCCATCTCTTCTACATTTCCGCTTCTTCCTCGTGGCTGACTTCTCAACACCTTGTGATGTACTAACATTCTTCTCACTTTAAATTAATCCCTCTGCCAGCCCTTTTCCAGTCAAAATCCCTGCTACCTGCTACCGAGCCTCTAGAAATGGATATTTGCACCTTCTAATGGAGAAACATCCACCTTTTTCTCACTGCGCTCTGTGAGATTTGATCCTGTCAATGACCCCTTCCTCCTGTAGACCTTTTCCTTTTCCTTCCAGGACTCCACTGTCTCTACATATTTTCTTTCCTTTCTGAGTCTTCATTCTTTCTACCCAATTTCTGAGAGCTCTGTCCTCAACTTTTGGTTCATTTACTCCATATTTTCTTCCTAAGCAATGGCATCTAATTGGAAAGTTTTAACTAGAGTTACGGTGACCTGGGCCCCTAGACCAGATCTCTCTGTGTTCAAGACCTTGGATATGCATTCCACAAGCACCACAGACACAACATGCTAACACTCATACTATCTCATCTCAACACACACGCATAGAAAGAGTTGGACAAATGTCTTGCCTACCTTGGTGAATATTATCACCTGTCATTTTGATATAAAGCCAGGCATCTGAGATGAAGCATTGCCTATTTAATTTACCTCTTCTCTATCTACCCATGTTCAATTGACTTTCAATTCATGCTTATTTTAATGTCTTGATGTCTAGACCATACTTTTCTACTTCTGTTACACTTGGCCCTCAAACTGTCACAGACTATTGCTATATTCTGTTTTTATAACCCTACCAGTCCAAATTTTTAAAATAAAGTTTCTTGTGTAAATCTCTTTAATCCTTGTGCTTTTCAGGCTGAAGCTTAAATTTTTTATCAGGCTTAAAAGGCCTTTCATAATGTAGCCTCTATCTCCCTCATCGACATTACCTTCCCAGACTCTACCATGCTCCCTCCCTCCTCGGTACTACCCTGCCTTTTATCAGTACAGATCTGTTTGCTCTTCTTCAAATCTACTAGCTGCTTCATGCTTCTGTCTTATCGTGTATGCTGTCCCTACTGCTTCTCTGACTTTTCCTTATACATTTCAAGTCTCAGGATATTTTCTGCTCATCTAGTGGAACTGATTCCTCTTGTACTTTTGCTTGCATTCTGTTCTGTCCACACCATTAGGTCAATGAGATTCAGATGGGCTTTCTGAAAGGGGCCTGGGGCAGACTTACCTTTTAGCCATTGTGCAAAAAGCACAGAGCACAGTGCCTGGGCATAGTAGACACTCGATGAGTATTTCTTCAGTATAATTTAATCAATTGTAGTAAATTGCTTCATGTCTAGCTAGAAATTCCCTTCCCTTCTCAGCCCGACTCTCTCATGATCTGTGTATGTGTGTGAGTGCGGGCAGAGTGGGGTCAGAACTGACAGTCCGTATTTTAGCCCTGAACTTCATTTGTTAAGGAAACTGAGGAAAAGGACCAGGCTATAGGTGGGCTTCTGGATCTCTGTGCTAAGACCATGCAGTAAGTACCAAGGTGTTGGCTCAAGTGGGAGAGCCAACCTTATGATTCTTTATCCTATTTATTTATCTATTTTAAAAATAAATAATGATTTTGCAATGCACACCCTACAATTCCAACCAATATTCTGATGGTTAGCACAATGCAGGTCATCAAAAATTTTTAAACTAATTGAGAAACATAACCTGATGCCCAGTGCTATCTTCATTATTTCAGAGAAACCAATACATGTGCAGTTGAATGACTGGCCAAAAAATATTTCTAAATTACCTGTGAATCAGAAGGAAATCATTGAAATCCTTGATCCTCTTTTATCCAGTGCCAGACTCCACCCCACATCTGTTTTAAGGAAACTAAAATGAAATTAGATGTTACAGAAATATTTTTGTCAAATTGCTAATGTTTTAGAGTTTTAAAGTTATTTTCATTTTATTCACTCTCTTATCATCCAACACACCAGTGGATGTTGCTTGATCATATTTTATAGGAGACATGATGTTCCATTTGAGATTTGCTGTACCCTAGCCTTGGTCTTAAATCTTGATTTGCCACTCAGTGTTTGTTACAGTTTGGATCTGAAATGTCTCCCCAAAGCTAGCATGTTGAAGGCTTGGTCCCAAGTTGGAGATGCTATTGGGAAGTGGCGGAAATTTTGGAAGGTAGAGCATAGTTGGAAGAAGGAGGATCACTGGGGTTTTGCTTTGAAGGGTGTATTTTTGTTCCTCCACTCTTGTGCATGTGTGCAAGCCCCTTCCTCCTTTCCTTCCTGGCTGTCATGAGGTGAGCAACTTTCTTCCACCACACCCTTCCACCATGATGTTTCCGCCTCACCACGGGGCCCCAGTACAATAGAGACAAGTGATTATGGACTGACCCCTCTGAAACTATGAGCTTAAATGAATCTTTTTTTCTTTAAATTGATTTTTTCAGGTATTTTGTCAATTTCATTAACACAGCAGCTGTGTTACCTTGGACCAGCACTGTAATTTCTTTAAATCTCAGTTTCTCAACAACAGAATGCATTTGGAAAGAGAATAAAAACACATGATCGGCCCTGATCCTAAAGATTTGTTCTTTACCTGAACACATATGCATAATAATCCATAGTCTGACAACAGTGCCACGAGATAATGGAATAGATTCCAGACTAATTCTAATTCTATAAAAGCACTGAAGAGAGGATTGGTCAGATGGTAAACAAGGCTTCATATTGAAAGTTAAGCTAGAACCACAAAGGTGTGCAATTTTGTTTAAGGAGCCAGTGATTTTTTTATTTAACAGTGTTAATGTGTCTTCTTAGCTCAGCAGTGGTAGAAGAAATTGTCTTTTTTAACTAAATCATTCCCCATCACCATTTACTTTCCTCTATGCCTTTTCTTTGTGGTGGCTTCTCTCTTCCTGTAGCCCAAGATTTTGGTCTGGTGTTAATTTTTCATAACTTATTAGTCTGTCAGGCAGGCTGATTTTCTATCTGTTCTTTCTATAGAACCTGGAAAACTCCTATGTTTGAAGCACCAGAATTCTAGAGATCTAATTCTAGGACCCGAAATCCCTGGGGGACTCAGGGGTAATAGCCACTTATTTCGTTCTATGTCACTGCTTTGCAGATTTGCCAAAAGAATAACCTAAAAAAAAGGCTGTCAGATACTTGAAGTATTGACAACTCAAGATAGTTTGTCTTTAATCCATATCAACAAAATCCATCTTTCTTGTTTCATTCCATTCTTTATTGTCTTACTCTATCTTTGATCATCAGCAAACACACATTCTATAACCAAATAACACACATTCTATAGCACAAATAATGCTGATGCAAGAAATCTGCTAATCAAAGCATACGAGCTTCCCCTGTATGGTCTGTTCTGTGCCTGATCTTGTCATCTACCCCAAGCATCAAGGATCAAATCAAAGACTCAGTTCAGGAAGCAGATATTTACATTTCCTTGGGGTACAGTTGGGGCACACCAAAGCCTGTACTGCTTCCTGTTGACATCAGAGTAGAACTTGTTAGTGGAAAGGGGTTACCTAGAACCCTGTTCTTCTGCCCGCCCCAGCACAGATGAATCAGGAGAGACGTGAAAAATGGCAACTGATGGCACACTTCCTTATTTGGCAGAGCTCTTGAGCAGGAAGTATGGGATTCTAAGCAAGCAAAGGAAGACTTTTTTAACTGCTTCCATCTCCCAGCATTAAGAAAAGTCAGCTGTAAACTTTAGGTGACTCACTTTCTTGGGAGAAAGTGCAATAGTAAAACTGTCAACGCTGAGGCTAAAAGATTATTTTGCCTTGTGAACTATGATCATGAAAAATATATGAGACCCAGCAGATGATGTTTAAAGGGATTTCTCTTCAATTGCCTAATAATTTCTTATGGGTTGTGTTTACTGACCTTAGAGCTGTTGATAGGGTTTTTTGAAATATTTTTGGAAACTATTTTGGAAAAGGCCTTAGGAATGTCCAATTATGACATGGTGATTTTTAGATAATTGATTTAGAACGATATACTATAGAACCCAGGAACATAAACATAAAAAAGGAGAAGTCTTGGGATTTAAGAAAAAATGGAGAAACAACGATCTATTAAGAAGTGAATTGTGTGAAATGGAAGAAAAGTTTTCCAGCGTTCAAAGCTCCTTGGTCTGACAGCAGCCAAGGATAAGTGAAAAAGGAAATATCGATTGCAATGTTTCCTGGTTAGCTGTGGGGTATTTTTCAAGGATGTTCACTTCTGTGGTCCAATGCCATTGGAAACACACAAGGCACTGAGCTATGTCTGTGAATCACTTATGAGATGACTTTAAAATGTTCTTTAATTAGTGATGAAAACTGAGTGGCCAGTTTAGGGGCCTCAGTGGAGTGGATTGGATTTATTCCACCAGCGAGTGTTCAGTGACCTGGCACCTGGGAAAGAGCCTTCCCGTGTCATCACAGCTGCAGTGAGCGTAAACTCTCTGAGCTGGCTAAAAAGCACCCTTTTGACTTTTAGAAAAGATGTTTTTAAAGTGGGGATGATTGAAGCAATGTGTTTTCTAGGAGAAAGAGACATAAAGAAAATTGACTCTACAGAGAGCAAAGGTCTTCACCGTAGTAAAGAGAAGGAAATGAAAAACGATGTGCCTGACTCTCCCAGGGAGCTGGAGAATGCACTTTTTGAGGCAGTAGAATAAGGTGCTATTTTCCAAATCCTGTATCTTCTTCCCCATGTGGGAGAGTTCTAGTCCCAAAGTAGCAGTACCCACCTTGCGCCTCTAGCCTTTGTCCTGTCTCGGAATTGCTTGTAAGCAGCTTCCTGTTACTATCAAAATAACTGAGATAATAAATTTAAAAAGAGGAAAGATTTATTTTGGGTTAGAGTTTTGGAGGTTTCAGGCCACGGCCAGTTGGTCTCATTGCTTTTGGGCCCATGGCAAGGCAGCACATCATGGCAGGGAGCACGTGGTGGAGAAAGCTGCTCACTTCAGGGCATCTGGGAAGCAGAGAGCAGAAGAGATCAGTGTTCCATAATGCACTTCAAGGTCACATCCCTCACTGACCTAAGACCTTCCACTTAGCCCCACCTCTTAAAGACTCCACCACCTCCCCATAAAGCCATGGGCTGTGAACCAAGTCTTTAACACATGGGCCAATGGGGGATATTTCAGAACTAAACTGTGGCATGCATATAGAGAAACATATCACTATGGCCTGGGAGAGTGCTGGTGACCTCAAAGGACAATCAAACTGTGACAAATGAATGGCAGTATGGACATCTGTCCTGCAGTCTTGAGACTTCCACAGTCCCTTGCCTGTCTGTCTTTCTCTGCCTCCTTGTGTGTACGACTACACCCAAACTCCCACATGCAGTGGCTCAGAGGCCCAAGCAGGTGGTCATACTAATGAGTTCAGAAGCTTAGACACTCCCTGGTGTGTACCTGTGACTCATTCAGAAGTTGTACATCATGGCCTGAGGCTGCCAATAAACTTCTAATCCATTTACTTGTTCATTTATTTATTTTAATATTTGCTGGCGGGTGAGATAGCTCAGCGGCATAAGCGCTTGCCTGGCAAGCGCGAGGTCCTGAGTTCGACTCCCGGAATCCACATTAAAAAAAAAAAAAAAAATATATATATATATATATATATATATATATATATATTTGCTAGTGCAGTAAAAGCTATACCAGATTACTATCTATTCTCACCAGGATTAGTTCTATTGTTTCTAATGGGTTCATGCTTCCGCCTTTCGCCCTCCTTCAATCTATTCTCCATAAGAGGCAGATCTCATGAAAACTTTGTACTGATCGTGTCGCACCTCTGTTCGAGAGCCAATGCTTCCTTATTCCATTCTGAGTAAAAGCCAGTCTTACAGTGGCCTCTAAGCAGCTGGATGACCTGGCTCCTCACTAAATCTCTCTTCATTTCCTGTCTTCCATGTTCACCACACTTCAGCCGCAGTGGACTTCCCTCTGCTGGTCTTGTGCACCAGGTCCTCACGCTTGCTGAGTCTTTTGCCTGGAAATTTCTCTCCCTGACATTCTCATTGCTAGTTCATTCATTTCCTCAAGCTTTTCCTCAAAAGTTCTTTTTCTTAGAAAGAACTTCCTAAAACCACACTTTCTCTGATTTATTTCTCTTTACCATTCATTACTATCATGTATTTATATTATTTATATTTTACCATCTGTTTCACCCTCTATAAAATAAGTTCTCTTTTCCAATAAAACCAAAGCTTAGATTATTACATGGTTCATAGTAAGTGCTGGTTGAGTTCATGAATGCTTCATTCATACTCTTCTAACACTTAAGGTGCAATGATCTCCCTTCTGTCCACGTTCTTGAGGAACTGTGCCATTGTTTCTGTCTGCCCACTTTAAATATGTATTCAGGAAGGGACTTTGAAATTACAGCTCCCTGAGAACATTACCATATTATAATCCTACTTGCTGACATAGGAGCCAGGGCTGGCGTACCTAGACACTTGCTCAGTTAGTTTTTGCTGCAAATTGTCTTGAGTACTTTCACTAGCTTACCTTCAACAGCCAGTGAGAAGGATTAAACTTGCTTTCATGAAAGTGGTGAGTTTTTATATGTCTGTTTGTGAAAGACACTGTCAAAAAATTGAAAAGACAATTGACAGCCAGGTGTGGCAGCACATGTCTGTACTCCTAGCGCTCTGGGAGGCTGAGGCAAGAGGATGGGAAGTTTGAGCCCAACCTAGGCAATGTAGTGAATTTGTGAGACTCTGTCTTAAAATAAAAAATAAAAAAGGGCTACAGGTGTAGGTCAGTTCAAAGAATGAGGGACTATCTGGAAGAAAAATTAGAAAACAGTGTGATAAGAGATGATACCTAAAATATATGAAATACTTTTAAAACTGAACAATAAGTAAATATAATTCCCATTGATCCATTGAAAAGTGGGTAAAAGATATGAAGAGACACCTCTCAAAAGATGTATAGATGGTAAATATGTATAAGCAAAGATGTCAAATATCATGTCACTAGATAATTGCAGATTAAAATAGACCAAACACCTGCATTTTCATATAGCTAAAATCTAAATGTTGGAGAAGATGTGGAGTAATTAGAACACTTATTTATATCTGGTGAGAATTAAAAATGATACAGCCCTTTGGAAGACAGTTTGGCCGCTCTTTGCAAAGATAAATATATTTTTACCATTTTACCCAGCATTCATGATTCTAAGTACTCACCCAAATGAGTTGAAAACACAGTTCCACACAAAAGCCTGCACACCAATGTTCGTAGCAGCTTTATTCATGATTGCCAAACTTGGATGTGACCAAGATGTCTTTCAACAGGTGAATGTATAAACAAACCATGGCATACCCAGAGAGCAGTAAAAAGAAATGAACTGGCAAGTCACAAGAAGACATGAAAGAAACTTACCTGCATATTACTAAGTTAACAAAGCCAATCTGAAAGGATTACACACTACAATTTCGACTACATGATAATTCTGGGAAAAAAAAACTGTGGAGTCAATAGAGACATCAGTGGTTGCTAAGGTTTCAGAGGGAGGGAAGAAGGGATGATTAGGTGAACACAGGGTATTTTTAGAGAAGTGAAAGTATTTCATATCATAGTTTAATAATGGATACCTGATATGCATTTTTCAAAACCCATGGAATGGTACAACAGAAACTGTGGATCTTAATGTAATCTATGGACTTTAATTATAATGTAGCAATATTGGTTCATCAGTAGTAAGAAATGTACCACATTAATGTAAGATGTTAATTATAGGGGAAGCTGGTGGAGGTGGGTACTGGGGGTTGTAGGAGAACTCTGTCTTCTTTGTTCAGTTTTTCTGTGAATTTCAAATTGCTCTTAAAAAAGACTCCTTGGAAAAAACAAAAATTGGATGAGGGAATTTGACAATGGCGGTGTGTTTTCCTAATGTAGGTCCCCGGTGGGGAAGGAGAGAGGACTGGGACAGAGATGTGAGTCTAGGAGTGACTGCGACGTGTCATTTCTGCCATCATTCGAGGACCCTGGTTCTGGGCCTGCTGGGGAGACAACTCGGAGTCGGTTCCCACTCATCCCCTGAAGATCAGTTGGGAAACTCTGATGTCTCAGAAACTAGCACTCCAAGTTCTGTCTGATCTGATAACATAAAAAAGTCTAAGATGGGAAACTGGCCAATATGGAACTGAATCCTGGAGCCAGAAGGGCCTCTGGGCTCGGTCTACCTGTGATGCTGCAGAGCCAGACTCTGGAGTAAGAGCTCAGCCAACTGTGATCTTGCTCCTCAAAAGATTAGGTGGAAACCAAGCTTGGGGAACACAGCTGTAGGACAGCGTGTCTGTGCAGATGAAGAATAAAACTTCTTTAAGGGCTCTGAGAGGTGGGCTGGTTCATTTTGGAGAATACAGGTTTCAATCTGGGAAACACAGGTAGAAATCGCATGTAAGAGATTACTGACTGAATTTGAGGATAGTTTCCGGGTCTAGAATGTCTAGAGAGCATTTGGTGCACTGTCGGATCTAGGAGTAGGGGTGAGAGAAGGTACTGGGATTAATAGAAGGAAAAGAATTTTACTTCCCCAGACAGTGCAGTAACCAGAGCTCAACACTATCTTCTCAAACATGCTCCATGATGAATGCTATAACCAAATGCCAACCAGCCTCTTTGCTTTGGAGAATTCAGCACCCCTAGCCTGGGATACAAAGATCAGTTGCATTTCTTGTGTAAAATATTGAAACAATAAAACCTCTGGGGTAAGGACACTTCATATCACTGGAAATTAACCTTTCAAGTAGAGCCCCTATCAGAAAAACATAATTATAGGAATACTATAAATTATTCCCCAAGAAAATGGGAAAGCACAAATGCTACAATACTGAATATATCTACCCCCCTCACAATAGGTTTTTTTTCTCCCAAGATGGAAGGTAAAAGTGAAGAAGAATTTGAATATCTAATCAGGAGTTGTAATCTCAGACCATGTAATGCCAGCCAGTGGAGCTTGATGAAATACAGCTTATTGAAATAGAGACTTCATTGTGCGAAAGAGCCCAATAAACTGAGGCACCTACTTGAAACACCTCTTCCTTTTGTTCTTATTGGGGTTAGTAACAATAACAGAGTATTTGAAGCAAAGGAAAACAGTCTCCTTGATGATATATTGGTGCCTGATTTTTGACAGAAAGTTATTTGCAAGATGGGCTATGACCCGAGCTATGGAACAGACCGTTAAAACCTCCGAGGGGAACTGTATTCTCCCCACAGTGTCGGTCAATGTCAGTGAAGGGCAAGAGAGAGTCCTGATCTTGTGAGAAATTGATGTGTGCCAGACTGTGACTCTGCACAGTCGGAACTCACTAGCAGTGAGGACAGTGGCCCTGGGAGAGCGCCCCACTCTGCCCAGCACATCTTATGCAGGCTGGAGTGGGCCTGCCTTTTAAATTTGTTTGTTCCAAACACAGAGGACAAATCTCAGATTAAGCACAGAGCAGTCTCTTAAAATAGTGAAATCTAGTCATTTAATTCTCCTGCTTAAAAGCCTCCTGGTGCTTTTACAGTAATGCTCAAGTGTTTTAGGGGCCTCTGAGTTTGAAGAGTGTGATTCCTGCTCTCCTCCCAGGCTGGTTTTCTGCCCCACGCTTCACTCACTGTGCTCCAGTTGCAAGACTTCCTCTCTATTGGTTGAATTTTACAAATTGCTCATCTTTCTGTCAGAAGTATCTTTCCCTGGCCGCCCCCCCCCCCTTTTTTTCTCTTTTTTTCATGTAAAAATGCAATAGAAATGCTGGGAGTGATGGTGCACACCTGTAATCCTACCTCATCAGGAGGCTGAGGCAGGAGGATTGAGAGTTTGAGCCCAGCCTAGGCAATTTACCAAGACCCTGTCTCAAAATAAAAAGAAATAATAAAAGGACTGAGTATGTAGTTTACCCTGGGTTTAATCTCCAGTACCAGGGGAGAGAGAGGTAATGATAGATCAGCAGAAACAAAATTTTGAGAATTGGGTTTCATGCTCCAGACAGTAAGCCAATCACTATTTCAGTGGCAAAATGAACGATGTTTCTCCCTTGCCTCTTCCATCAGTATACAGAGCACAGTCAGTAGATTCCTTCACGCATGTCTTTTCCTCTGGACAATCTCAGTGATGCCTGGTGTATTTCGTGGTACTATGGTTTGAATTGTTTCCTGTGAAAGTCATGTCGAAATTTAATCCCCATCGTGAGACATGAGGAGATGGGACCTTTAAGTGGTGTTAGGGCTCTGCCTTTACAAACAGGTTAATCCATTCGTGGGATTAATAGGCTAACGGGTTATCTGGAGAAAGGGTCTGTTGGAAAAACAGCCTGGTGAGGTCTTTCCTGAGCTCTCTGTGTCTCCCATGTGATGCCCTGGGCCACTTGCCAGCAAAAAGGTCATCACCAGATGCAGCTCCTCTATTTTGGAGCCAAACCACCCAGCCTGTTGTGTTATTAGTAACACAAAATCAGCTCGATATTCAGTGACACTACAAAGAACCAAGCATCAAAATACTCCAAAAGCTGGACTGTGTTGTGTTCACAATTTAGTGTGAAAACAAGTGTCCAAAATATATCACTTCATCCACGTAGATTTGGGTCAGATACTCCTGAGAGCTGAGCAACGCTGTGGCCAGGCTAATTCATTCAGGTTCACACCTAGTTCTCCAGCGGTTAAGGCTTCTCGAGTTCTGAGAAGAGTTGATTTTCCTCAGCTCAGTGAAGGCAGAACACTTCAAGCTGCCACAGGAGAAGCTCAGATGTTCCTCATCTCCTCACTGAGAGACCCAAGGAGAGCACCCTCTTGCCATCTTAGAATTTAAGAACTGGGTGCTCTGGACCAAATATTTGTGTCCACCAAAAAATCGTATGCTGAAACGCTAATCCCCAGAGTTGTGGTATTAGGAGGGGGGGTCTTTGAAAGATAATGAAATTGTGAAGGTGGGGTCTTCACCCTATGATGTTGAGAGACAGGAGAGAGATGATCCTTCTCTCCGCCAGGTGGAGACAGAGCAAGAAGACTGCACCTCTGCACCAGGAAGAGGACCCTCACCGGAACCCAGCTGGACTGGCTCCTGATCTTGGACTTCCGATCTCCAGAACTGCAAGAAATAGATTCTGTTGTTTAAGCCACTTAAACAGTATATATACATATATATATACTTTTTTTTTTTTTTTTTTTGGTACCAGGAATTGAACTCAAGTCCTTGTGCTTGCCAGGCAGATGCTTTGCGGCCGGGCTATACCCCCGGCCCCACCTAAACAATATTTTCTAAAATAGTTATGACCAGCTCTTTGGGATCTTAAGTTTGAGTTCAACTGAAGAGACATGATACAGATAATATTCTATGCACTTATATGTAAAATATTAACAAGTATTTTTAAGTGTATTTACATTAGAGTTCCTTCTATTATGAACACGTATATACTCCTTGGTTAGTAAAGCTTCTATGAAAACAATTATTTTTTCCTTGAACATTGGAGATTTTCCTATGCCTCCACGCTATGAGGATTAATTTCTATTTTTGAGAACTGACTGCAAAAACAGGAACTGTAAAAGACAGGAATAAAAAAAAGACTCAATGGCATAATCTGTAAGTTTCATTTCTTATTTATCTAATCACTGATATGAATGTATTTTCTCTATTTCTTTCCTCTAAAATTAAAAGCAAAAAATTCCAACTGAGTTTTTAAAAAATACAATTTGAGGGGCCGGTGAGATGGCTCAGCGGCGTAAGTGCCTGCCTTGCAAGTGTGAGGGCCCAAGTTCGACTCCCGGAACCCACATATGAAAAAAGGGCCGGTGATATCACTCAGCGGCACGGGCGCCTGCTGGCGCGCGAGGTCCTGAGGTCAACCCCCCGGAACCCACAAAAAAATAAAATAAAATAAAATAAAATAAATAAAAAATAAAAAATCCAATTTGAGAAGGTCTGGTTTCTTGAAAGTCTTGTCATAAGCTTAAGAGATACAATGATAATGAAATCTTTACCTGTGTCTTCTACCATACTCTACTGAGTTGATTTTTCTTTGGTCTAACTGTAGGTAGGGGAGAAAAAAATCTTAAAGTCAAATTTATCCCTTGATGTTTAGAAAACAAGAGCTTTTAGAGTTTGAGAAGCAGTTTTATATGTAGTTTGTGTTTGTACGTGATTCTTTCATCCTAAATAACTCCCTAAGGAAGAATATCTTTTACTTTGTTAATACCTTATTTTTATTAGCTGTATACTCTGATACAGGAATTATATTTCTAGGAAGACAAAATTGGTCTATTATGGTCAGTAACTAGGGGATTACAAATGAGAAAACAAGTTACACAATAAAGATGCAAAATGAGAAAGGAGACAAATTGTTTTCCCTATTTCCTGACAAAGATTTACAATACTTACAGGTAACATATGCAAAAATAGTGACATATGCAAAACATGAATATTTTATTATTAAAAAAGCTAATATCCTGAGTCTATTACATACATACATTATATTAGTCTCTCTTTCTCTCACTCTGTCTCTCTCTGTCCCTCTCTCTCCTAGGCTGCTTGCCATAGAGTCAGTAGAGAATTCTAACAATGTGTTTCTTACTCTAAAATTTATGACCTTTATATTATGTCCATCTATCACATAAAAATAACTGCATTTTGAATGTACTTAGCAATAAAACAGCAAGGGAATAGGACAGTCTAGATCTTGAATCTGAGTGAAAAAAAAAATATGTATCTCCTCCCAAGAATTTAAAATCACAAGTCTTCAGACAGGTCAATTTAAAAACCTTAAGTAAAAATTTGTATTAAAGTAGTCTCGTACCTGGCCCTTGGGTCAAACAAACTAACAAAAACCATAAAATATACAAGGAATAAAAGTAATGAGTGTGACTCAGCCATGTATAGACTATACAATCAACAATGTATACACTCAGACCTACAAAACTTCAGTTATTGACATTATCATACAGACGATATAAAGTAAGTATATTTAGCATAACTTAATGTATAAAAGATACTCTTTAAATATGAACAAAGATCAAGGTAGTATAAAAAACTACTGAAGTTTATCAAAGACACACCTGGAATTTCTAGAAAGAACATTATAACTAAAAGCAGAATTGGTGAGTTAAGTAGAAGATTAGAAATAACTAAAGAAAGAATCAAGGAATTGGAAGAAGGCTTTGAAGAAATTTTTTATAATGCAGCCCAGAGAGAAGAAGAAGATAGTTAATAAAATTAGATCATAGAGTGAAAATTCTTCTTTATAGTGTATATTTAAGGTGTCTAATGTGTAGGACACTTGAATTCACCTATACGTGCTGAAATGAATATCGCAGTGAAGAAAATGCATGTCTATGTCCTCATATGATTGTTTTTGTGTTTAGTAAGAGCTACTGCAATGTACTCTCTAGCCCACTTCCAGTATACAGTAGAGCATTATTAACTATTATCACCATGCTGTATATTATGTCTCTAGGCTTATTTGTCCTATATAATTACAACTTTGTACACTTTGGCCAACATCTCTGTTCCCCTCCCCATGCCATCCTATGCTCTATTTATACGTATTTGGCTTTTAAAGATTCTACCTGTATGAAAGACAGTGCAACATTTGCCCTTCTGTGTCTGGCTTATATCACTTAGCATAATGTCCTCAGAAATTCTAATATAGTTCAAATGCCAGAAGGAGAAGACACAGAGCCTAAGGAGGAGACAGTATTTGAGGAGATAACAGCTGAGGATTTTAAGAGTTGTTGAGATATCAGATCTCAAATCCATACTTACCAGTAGGGCAAAGAAAAAGAGCAGTGTAGTGGAGAAGACAGTAACAAATAGTAGATCTTAAATATGTGTAGAGTGAAAAGATCTAAGGGTTATAACACTGAATATGTTATAACATGAATAAGGGTTATAACATGAATATGTTATAACATATTCATAACAAAAGAATGGAAATCCAGTTGGCCCTCTATACCTAAGGTTTCTGCATCTGGCAAGCCAATCAAAGGCAGATGGAAAACAGTCAGAAAAAATGGTATCTGTACTAAATAGTTACAAACTTTTTTCCTTGTCATTCTTCTCTAAGTAATACAGTATAACCACTGTTTTGCATAGCATTTACTTTGTCTCAAGTATTATAAACAATCAAGAGATGATTTGAAGTATATTGGAGGATGTGTGCAGGTTAGATACAAATATTCCATGATCTTGTGTAAGGTACTTGAGCATCCAGACTTTGCTCTTTGTGAAGGGCTGTAGAACTAACCCCTGGTGGATACCTACAGACAACCAGTCAGTCAAATAATATCTCCTCTATACTGGGATAAAAGCCCCGAAGGCTTAGAAATCTCCAAGAAATGACTCAAATACAGAAATTACCTTTCAACTGTGAGGGAGA
Organism: Erethizon dorsatum; assembly: GCA_028451465.1. NCBI lineage: Eukaryota > Metazoa > Chordata > Mammalia > Rodentia > Erethizontidae > Erethizon > Erethizon dorsatum. The sequence continues at coordinate 149,138,174 of CM051823.1, forward strand.
AATATATGTACTCTTGGTCAAGTTAAAGATGGAAAGAATTTACTGCACTCGACCTACACTAAAGGATGTGCTTTAGGTGGAAAAAAACAAGCCCAAGTGGAAGATCTGAAGTTTATGATTAAGTGACAAGTAAAGAAAGTGGTAAATATGGGGGTGATTCCACCAAATCTGACTGCACAAAGCAATAATAACCGAGCGTGGTTGTATCGTTCAGGAAATGTGAAAAAACCTGGTTGATTGCACATGTTAAATTACCTAGGGAGTAGAATTCTGGATGTGCAGGCTAGTAGAGAGGATGAAAAAGAGCAAGAAAATGAGAGAAAAGACAATTGACTTGAAAGAGGAAAGGGAAGAGACAGAGAACAGAAAGATAAGTAGAAATAGAAAATAAGCAGTAGAAACAAGTATAAATCTACCACTGATCATGTAGAATTTAAAGGGACCAGACAATGTAGTTAAAAATTTATATTCCTGGATGAGAAAACAAGCACAGCAATAGGCCATTGATAAAGACATCTCTAAATCCAAGGATGGAGTTCTCAACTTTGTCAGTGGCTGGAAACACTTTGATTCTCATGTCCAGGAAATGCAGGGGGTCTGGGTCAGCTAAAATAATAAAGAGTGGAGGTGTAAGATCATTCTACTCTGTTCTTCAGAACATTCTCCAATGACTTCCTACATTGTTCAGAATAAAGTGAAGCATCTTTACCGTGATCTTCAGGGTCCTGTACCGTCCGACTTCCCTCCCGCATACCCTCCCTATCTGACAAATCGCCCCGCCCAACCAACCTCACTGTGGTCCTACCTGGGCTCTGCTGTTCTTTGATAGCATCAGTTTTGAACAGAATTCCATCCCCTCAAATTTATATTTTGAAGCCACCAGAACCTCTGAATATGGATGTTTTTGTAGAGAAGGCTTTTATAGATGTAACTGAGTTAAAAATGAGGCCATAAGCTGGGTGTGGTGGAGTGTGCCTGTAATCCTAGCACTCCAGGAGGCTGAGGCAGGAGGATGGCAAGTAGATCTTTACATAGATATTTTCAGTGAGGCCTTCCCTGTCTACCCTGGGTAGACTTGCAACCTCTGCCTCCCAACATTTCCATCTCTCTTCCCTGCTTTATTTTCCTTATAGCACTCATTCCATATAACACTCCACATATGTTACTGATTTATTTTGTTATTCTTTGTGTCCCATCACTAGAATATAAGCTCCACAAAAATAGAGATTTTTGTCAGTTTCCTCTACTGCTATATTTTCAGAGCCATAAGAGCATCGATCCTAATGTCAGCACTCAGTAAGTTGATCAAATACATGCTAATATGTCTTTTCCACTAACCCCAACTTCAAGGGTTTCATTTCCTCGTTGTTTAAGGTGGCAGCTGGCGTTCCCTACAGAGGAAGCCAGGCTCACTGTCAAGGGTACCCAATGCCTGAGGAAATGAGTAGTCCTGGGCTGGCAAATACGAGCTCAGTGGGAGCCTCATCCGGAAGGATCGGGAAACTTGGCTTTCACAGAAATTCTCTGGGATTTCAAACTTACAGTCAGTAGTTCTGGAAGTTAGACAACAATTAGGTTTCCCATTATTTGGGGTTCGCTTTAGTAGATGTAATTTCTAAAAATAGCTCATTTCTTTTTCTTCCATTTTTTAAAAAGACAGTAGAATTTCCATGATTATATTTGGGAAATAGAAAGTCAGTAATAACTGCATAGTGAGGAGAATGGTGCCCTGTCTGCTTGTGTGTGCACATGCATGTTTGAAATCATCTAAATTTTAAGGTTGTATTGAAATATTTCAGTGGGAATAGAGCAGGGCTTATTAGCCCTATTGGCTCTCCTAATTTACGTGTCACTCTATAATAAATGGATTTGTTGCTCTGGTGCAGGCTCCGCTGCTTTGAATTTAAAGATGTATTTCTTTTCCTATTTCATCTATGCATGGCACAGGAATTCAATTGTGCATGAAACATATTACTTTAAAAAAACAAACAGAAGGGCATATTTTTCAAGTGATTTGACTTTTTCCAACGCAGTGAAATGTGGCCAGGAATGGCATGAACAGGTTTCATCTCATGGAAATTGATAATATTATAAATCTTGACTTTGAAGTTTTCGGGGGGCTGGCTTGAATCCCATATGACCACTTCTAAACTACTGTTGTCAAATCCTGAAACCTCTTTATTTCTTCATTTCTCACATTCACATTTCAAACATCTGTGAGGATAAAAACATTTACCTCATCTAATTCTTGTGAGGTTCGATGAGATGATGCACGTAAAGCATTAAGACCAATGCCTGTAAATCTGTGACAAATGTTAGCGCTTGTTAATATTATCTCGTGACTTGACTTACCTGGCTTTTTCCTCTGGGTTTCTCCATGCGTTCACAGTAGCGGTAGAGTTGTGCGTCATTACACACAAACAACACATAACCTTTAAAAGTGTGTTTACCTGTACAATGGCTTGTGAAACTAAAAGTCAAATCTTACTGAATTTCAGGGCCCTTTCTGCCGTCTTCTTAAATCTGGAAGGTCAAATTGTGGGGAATGGAACTGGGAACCTAAAGACTCCTTGTTACCATAGAGATGAAGTTCCTTTCTGATAGTTTTGAACACAATAGAATGCAAACAGAAGTTTACCAGATAAGCCTATTGTTCCCTAAATGTTTATTTTATTTCTTTATTAGGTTAAGTATGTACAATTTTAGGGTCCGAAAAAATAATTTAGACAAAGCAGTTATTATCAATATGTTTGTCTGAATTTGGTGATGTAGGCTGGGGAGCGCAGGCGGCACAGCACCCCTCTTAGACATGGGGAGGAAGGGCCTTCTTCAGCCTCCTCCTCTGGCCAAGCCCTTTCTGTCAAATGAGGAGTTTGTGAGCCAGAGGATATGCCTGCCTGGAGCCTCCGTTTCCTTCTTCATAGACCATGCACAAAGTACTCAGGACTCCCAAATTCTCTGCACTAGTGACCTCAAATCACACTCACAATTCTGTCCCCCAAGCCGACTGAGCACCTTGTGCACACCCAAGAGCCCAGGGCACGGACAAGGAGCAATGGTTTCAGGAATGGAGGGATGGACTGGGGAGTATGAGTGGACAGCTTGCGTGAACTGTGATGTCTGGCTGTGTGCACAAGGCTTCTCGTTGTGCAGGACAAACTGGAGCTGGGGCATGAAGAGGATCAGATTGCAAGTTAGGGGTGTGGTAGGGTGGCACTGGCTCTTCCTTTCAGCCACTCGCTAGCACTCCAAAGAGTTCAAGAACTCTAAATTTGAATCTAGCCTCTTGGGTCTCTTAAAGGTGAGTTATCAAAGTAAAGGGATCAAATACATTTCACTAAGCTGTTTGTTCTCTTGGTTTATATCACCTCTGTTCTGTGTTATGTTAGGTGGCTTCCATTTTACTCCTGCTCTGGACTCTCCAAGTACTAGAGATGGCCTGCAGCGAGGACATAGATTACAGAATCCACGGAGTCGTAGATTGCAGAATGTCAGAGCTGGGGACGTTCAAGATCGATGTAGTTTAATCATCTCATTTTTACAGAGAAGGAAAATGAGACCCTTTAGGCATCAGCAAAATTTATAGCTTTATGTATTCTTTGATGATAGAGGACACATCTGCTGTTAATTTAGGAGATGTGCCAGTTAAGAATGACAGCCACCATGTTAATTATTGCATTTGAAACTTATCAGAAGTTACTTGTATTTATTGTGTGTTTTGTGCACTTCAAAAAGTATTTGATGAACTTTCCTGACATATGGGAAGTGTGCCGGTGAACTAGAGTTCAAGGCTCACGCTTCATCAGGTAGTTGCTGCCCGCTTTTAGGAGGTTCTGGCCTAAGCCCTTCAGTGGGAAGCAGACCTGGGTGGCCCCGTATCTGTACATATGCGTGCCAGCTACTCCACCTCACCCTGGAAATGGCTGTTTGCAGATCTATTTTGTTTCTTTTTTCTGGGAGTAGGAACTGCTTCATATTCTTATCTAGAACATACCCTGAGCCAGCACACAGTAGACATTCAAATACTTAATTCTTCTAGTCCATATGAAAAATAAATTTGTAAATGGATGCCTATATGGTACAAAAAAGGGATGCACCATAGATATGCACAGAGGCACAATGTAGGCACCTGGGTGACTCTCTGCTCAGCCCATTGCCATCATAGTGATCATCACAAACTCCCAGGAGCAGATGCCCAACTCAAGGAACCCCGCCTTGGCTTACCAAATACCTACCAAGTGGCTGATAGGGACTCCTTTGCCTCAGGGATATTCGTGACTGCTTGGAATAAAATATAGAAATAGCTGGGGGTAGGTATTGGAGACAGAAACTGGGTGGCACACAAAGAGGAAACATGGGGGTATGATGACTGAGTGGATGCTAGAAGGACAGAGAAACCACCAAGTCAAAGAAAGAAGACGCAAACACAGGGCAAGGGAGAAATGCTGAGTCATAGTAGTGGTGAAGGCTGGGTAACAGAAAACTGATCTACAGCTGGACCCTGGGTTTGCAGAGGTTGGAAAAAGGAACTTGGTCATCAGCACTGCTCAGATGTTCAATCACTTCTCAGTTCATGATTTTCCAAACCTTATGAAACCTGCCCAGCTGAAAGTGATTTCCCTTCCCTGGGTTCTTGTCATTTTGCTTTTCTTAGAACCTAAAAACATCATGCTTATAACAGATAACATTTATTGAGCACTCCCTTTTTGTCAGAAGTATTTTAAGAGCTTTGCAAGGATATTCTCTTTATTCCTCGAAACATTTTTTTTTGAAATCGATACTTTTATTAACCCTATGTTGCAAATTAGAAAGTGGAAGCAAGAAAAGTTATGTAAATTGCCCAAAATCACATAGTGAGTAGGGACTAGAAAGTGGAATTAAAATGAGGTGGCATGATTTAGAGCCCAAACTCTAATCTACTGCAGGGTACCACCTCTGCATGGTTCAGACTTGTTCTCTGTATTTCCATGTTTACTATTATTTTACTGCTCATACTTCCTCTCCACACATACCATAACCCAGAGATTTTAAAGAATTTAATTTTTGGTAACAACTGATCTGCCGTTCTCAATCACTAGGCATGCGGTAGCATGTGGTCAGAGGTGTTATGCTAACCCTAAGGTCCACGTAACAGGCTAACTCCTTGGAGGATAATCCCTTTCTCTTTGATTTGTCCCTGAGAAAAGCGCTATGCTCTCATAGTATGTTCAGTCCTAAATTCAGCTGAATGTCCTTGGTGTCCTTCCTTACATTGAGATGACTGAAGAGCACAACCTCTTTCTTTCTTCTTTCTTTCTTTCTTTCTCTTTCTTTCTTTCTTTCTTTCTTTCTTTCTTTCTTTCTTTCTTTCTTTCTTTCTTTCTTTCTTTCTTTCTTTCTTTCCTGTCTGTGGTACCAGTCACACTGTCTGGGACAAAGTAGATCCTCCAAAATAGTTCAGTGACTCCATGCATTGCCTTCTTATTTACGCTCTGGGCTGTAGATGTCTATTCATATTCTATCCTAGCCCATCCTGGGAACAATAACATGTACTTAATCCAAGGATGATACTATGTAGGCATTAAAAAAATTACTTTGGTATTAGAAATGGGAGCCCAGATCAGTAACTTTGGGTTAAAGTGTATGTAATTATTAGAACATAATTTAAAAATATATCTTTATTTGTATAACACTTTATAGATTGGGAAGTATTTTTATCAATATTATTTCACTTTATGCTCACAGTGTGTGTTTGAAGATTTACTGCTCCCGTCTTGAATATTGCTTCTATCAAAATTATGGCAGGCAACCACTGGGGCGAGCAAAGCCTTCTCTGCGGTTGCAGTCTTGTGTATCTCTCCTCTGGAGCCTCCTATGCCTCTGCCCAGAAATCTCCAGATTGAGATGGGATAGGGGTGAGGCTGGATGAGTTCCTTCCTAATCACATTTTTGATCAATCCCCTGAAAAGAGAAGGAAAGGGGACCATCATTTCTTCTCTTTCCCATCCTGCTAGTCTTCTCCAACAAATCTGTCTTAGTTACTTTTTCATTGCTGGGGCAAAATATCTGACACCCACAACTTACAGAAGGAGAGTTTTATTTTGACTTGCAGTTTGTAGCAGTTTCAGTCAACAGTTGTCTGGCTCAAAGGCAGAATGGTGTGGCAGAGGGGCATAGCAGAGGAGAAACAGTCCATGGCATGGCAGACAGGAAGCAGAGAGCAGAGAGTACTAAAGGGAGGAAGAGGGTCTCCCAGAAAATACATATCAGGAAAAGAAAAACTTGTATAAATATTTTAATACTAAATTTATTGAGACATCATGAAATTAATACTTTGGCCTCTACAATTACAAGAGGTTATCTTTGGCCTCTACAATTACAAGAGTTGCTCAAAGTGGTGGTCATGAGCTTCCAGACATTTATTAGTACAGTGAACTGCTGAAGTGTGTATACATTTTTCTGGCAATATATATATACATATATATATATATATATATATATATATATATATATATATTTACTTTCCAACATCACACCCAACTATAAACCTGTCAGTGGAATAATCCAGTATCACCCACCCATGATCCAGTCATGGATCTACTAGAGCACCTATGATCACACAAGGCTTTCTTTGAGGGGACATCTAGCGATAAACAATAATACCAGGATAGAGGCCGAAGAGAGTTTTGCTAAGGTCTCAGATTTCAGAGGAGAGTATATCTTTATCTAAAGATTTGGCCTCAAAAGCCGGGTAGCCCATATACAAGTCCCTTTCTCCTACTCTCCTTCATCTATATTCTCTCTCTTTTCTATGTCTCCTCCCCCTTCAATACCTTTTCTCCAGCCTCCTGCCACCTTTCCCTGAGAAGCTCCATCACTGTCTGTGTGGAAATGCTTCCACTACCTTTCTACCTTCCTAAACTTCAGCCTAATGTTAATTCAGGAGGTTCTTCTCCACTTGGTCATTCAGAAGACAGATTATGGCCCATAGTTTTGAGAGTGATGATGGATATAGGATCTCCAATCTATGTTAGTCTCCCCACCAGAGGTAGGTCAAGAAAATTTCTTTGCAAGATTTCATGGGATGCTCTCACACACTGTCACATCCAGAATTCCTTTCTCCTTGATAATACCTTCAGGAATGATGTAGAGAAAGGGTAGTCACCCTACCTCGTAAGCACAATAAACCCTGGCATTACTGTAAGCAGCTTTGTCTCTTTCTTGGGCTTGGATCAAATTATAAGAACCTCTAGTAGAAGCAAACTGATTCCTTTTTGCCATTCAAGAACGATGACCCAGTGCTGATTATATTTTTTTTAAATTTCAAATCCTTTCCTTTTCCACATCCAACCCTATCCCCCTCACTCAAAGGAATGGACTCAAAGTACTCTACCATAGGGCTAAGAAAACGGAACCATACAGAAGTTAAATAAATTACCAAGCAGTGGCTGTAGGACCACATGGCTCACTCATAAATATTAATTGTGTACTTTGCTAGGATTTACTGGCAGCTCTGAGGAAACTTCTGATGGTAAATAATTGAATCTATTTGTTGATCTCATTTCTATATTTCCTTTCCAGCTCTTTTTTTTAAAGGAAAAAAAGAAAAAAATAAAACAACAGTGTTAAATATATTTAAAAGCTTTTGATTTAGAATGATCAGGAGATAAAATTTCATCTCATAAATTGCAAACTGGAAATTTCTGAAGACAATAAAGCAAAGGTTAATTATTCTTTATGTAACAGCTTCTTAGTTTATTACAGGTTCCCAGAGTTGATGTTCAGAGCATTTGTATTTTACTTAATTATCTCCTCCACTGATACTGTGCCTTGCACATGGTAGGAACTCAATAAACTCTGTTAAAATTCTACATGTGATTTTCTTGAGAATGTGTTATAACCCAAGCAATCATAAAGGATTCTACTTTGTACTCTTAGGTGATTCTTTGAAATCATGCACAATCAGTTTGTCACCATGAGAAATAAAAAACAGGAAAACAACATTTTCTACTGTTGCATGAATAATGTCATTAGGAAAAATGTGACCATGGATTCAATGAACCTATGAAACAAAGTAGAGTTTCAGTGTTAAACTATATATTTATACAATCTTTTGACACAGAATCATAATAAATGTTCAGTCTGAAATTTCACATAATTGTCCTTGTATTATATAACATTTAATCTATTATTTAGTCTTCATTAGAAAGAATATCTTACCTTAGAAGGCAACTATGAATGACTTCTAAAAAAATATTTTCTGTAACCAAAGGCAAATTATTTTGTCCTTTGTATCAAATGCTCTCTCCATTTCCTCCCACTAATCCATGCAACAAATAGTTTTCTTCTTGTATTTTACTGTTACCCTGAAAGAATTTATAACAATAACCATGTCTCTCTGAGTATCGTCTTTCCTGCTACATAGATTTAGCTTTCCAGACTCCTCATCTGTCATCTTGTCTGAATGCTGAACTATTCTGTTGTCTTTGCATCTCCAGGGTGTTGCTGTTATTCGTACTGACCTGGTTGGTGGGGAGCTGAGGTGCACCTAAGATGTTTGTACCATCACTCATAGCCATGGCTTCTTTTGCACCTGAGGCTTATGTCAGACCTTATCTCACATCCGGTGGAATCCACAAGGCTCTGTGGGACAGGAAGAACAGCTATCATCACTGGTTTGGCCTAAGGAGGCAATGGGAAAACAGGTCAAAGATGAGTAGATCCAGTTTTCTACCTGGACATTGTTGCCTGGAGACTTTGCCTTCTAGTGCTAAGGAGTTGGCGCTTTCTAAAGCTTTGGTTGTACCCTAACTCCAGGGCTCCTTTCTGTGGTTATTTAAAGGCACAGATCTGTTATCAGATTGGCCTAATTTCATCATTGTCATACTGTAAGGCAAAGATGTCATCACAAATTGATGTAATTTGAATGCGTCTTCCAAAAGTTCATGTGTTGGAAACTTAATCCCCAAATTAAAACATTAGTGGATTTGGAGGTCAGGCTTTTTGAGATCATTAGGATTAGGTGAGGTCACAAGGGTAGGGTTCCCATGATGGCATTAGAGACTTTATAAGAAGAGACCTGAGTTGTTGTCCTTGCTCTCTGTCTTGCCAAGTGATGTCCTGCACCAAGGAGACCCTCCTCCAATGATGGACTTGCCTGACTCCAGACCCATTAGCCAAATCAACTTGTATTCCTTATAAATTGCCTAGCCTGTGATATTCACTTACAGAAAATGGACTAAGATAGAAATACTTGAAGAAGTAAAGATCAATGCGTTGGGAATTCTGGAAACTTCTCCCTATACCTGGCATTTAAAAATTGTTTCAAATTTCCTAAGATCTGTCTGACCCTTCTATAAAGAACTAATTAGTAGAAGCAGTCATAGCAACAGTGAAATGCTAGTAAATGTTTCACAATTGGCTTTTCAAAAAAAAAAAGTATATGTACATATATGTATATAAGTTTTACTGACATAGAGGAAGTATAGTACACAATTGACAAAAGTAAGAAAATAAGCCTTTTATTGTAAACACTGTAGAGCCTCTTGATTCTCACAGAACATTGTGGTCAAAACCCTTGCAAAACCCTTCATCAACACTTCATCTTTATGTATCCACCCATGATCATAATCCAACAGTGTAGGTTGGATATGAATGTCGATCAATATTTTTATTTAGATTAGTGAATAAGGCCAAATTAAAATGAAACAGGAAACATGCATGTCAGAACCTCATTACACATCAGTGATGTGAGCCACTCCTTTGTGTCAAATACTGGCAGAATGGTCTTCAATTTTTGTGCTATTCACACTGTAATGACAACAGATACTTGTAGATTTAATCTACACTATTTACATGCTCTACATTAGTTTTTCATATCTAGACTATCAAAAAACATAAATCAGGCTGTGACTGGTAGCCGTGGTGGCCAAGTAAAGCCACCAGTGGAGTTCACCAATTGCAGAGTTGCGAAGAAATGCATGGTAGCACATCATTATATGTGATTCCTACTATACAGATATAGTAGGCATGAAAGCCTCAAAGGTGTATATAACAAGAAGATATAGTAAATTAATTAGGAAGTAATGAGTTTTGGGTTATCTTTGTTTTTAATAATTCATTTAATTGTAAGTTTACATAATTTAATTTTTAATAATGGTTTTGTTTAACAAATGACTAAAAAATTCCTGAAAAGTTAATGATCAGCTCTTGTGAGCCAGTATAAGTAGGTTCCAGACCATTACCAGCCACAGCTCATGAATATTAAAATATCATAATGATGGGAAATTAGAGTTGGACTGGCTCTCAGGAATCAACTTGTCCGGTTCTGGTCCCTGGCGAGTGTGGGCTCTGCTGTGCTGCAGTTTGAATACTAAACTGTAGCAGCACAGTGAGTTCTGGTCTGGTTCCCAGATTCCTGTGATGTGAATCCCTGAAAAATCACCTCTGGCACACAAGGCCCCTTTGAGGGGAGTAGCAGGGGAAGGGAGGAGAGGGTGCGCTTGTCAATGGCAGGCCAACTCGGTGCTTGTGTGCTGTGCTCCACATTCTGCCTAAGCGGGGGTGCTGATCAGAATATACAGTGACTGTTTAAGTAAAAAGAAATTATTCCTGTAAAAGACACATTGCCATTAATTTCCTTAAAAATATTCCCTTTTGCTTCAAACACACTTATCCCATCATTCTTGCCACTTCAAATAATAATAATAACAATAATAAAGGGATCTAGACACAGAGGGAGGGAGGAGGGTGGGGTGGGGAAGTGGAATAAAAAAGAATCAAGATGTGTCTTCTGTTCCCTAAAATGAATGTAAACTTCATGTACAGTGAACATGTACTAGTAAAATAAAATGAAAATTCTTCTCTCTTGCATTTTTTATTAGTATCTGTTTGGGATACATAATCAATACAATCATTGTGGCAGATTGGGGCATATACATAGCACATCATGATCCTCTTTACTTCTCCTTCCCCTTCCCTCCGCCCCATCTCTCCCCAACCCAGACCCCCTTCAATCTCCACGAGGTCTATCTCCCTTTTCCTATCACTGGTCTTGCTCCTAAATTATTTATACCTTCAGTTTCTCATATAATATATTTAACCTTCTGTGTCTGATTTACTTCACTTTCTGAAGCAATTCCGGAAGTCCTCTTTTGCATCTGTACGAGGTGTGATAAAAAATACAGTGAGTGCTGCTGCCAAGTAACATTGAAAAGAATGGATCTGGAGCCCATGAGATAGCTCAGCAGTATAAGCACCTGCCTGGCAAGCGCAAGGTCCTGAGTTCGACTCCCGGAACCCACATAAAGGAAAAAAGGGGCCGGTGATATCGCTCAGCTGCATGGGCGCCTGCTGGTGTGCGAGGTCCTGAGTTCGACCCCCAGTACCCACAAAAAAAAAAAAAGAAAAGAATGGATCTGGCACCATGCGACTTCTGGCTCTTCCCCCCAAATCAAAATGTCCACCAATGGTAAACAGTTTGAATGAATTCAAGATACTATCAAGGCAGCCACAACTGTACAACTAAAGACACTCATGAAAGAGGATTGCTAGAACTGCTTCAGAAAGTGGCAAGAACAATGGGATAAGTTTGCTTGAAGTGATGGGGAATATTTTGAGGGGGACTAATGGCATGTATATTTAATTGTATTAATTTTAAAAATTTCAAACATTCATATAATTTTTGGTCACACTTTATGCATAGATGTGTGTGTGGGTGTGTGCACATGTGTGTGTGGTGTGTGTGTGTGAGTTGGGGAGGGGAAGTAGGACAAATTAATGGAGATATTAAGAAAGTGCAAGACTCTAAGACTGTAAGCAATTCTGGGGTTTGGGGGAATGTCTATGTACCTCTCAGGGAAACATTTTCTCTGTAACTTTGGAAGCAATCAGCTGAGAGTCAGCATGGAAATGATAAAACCTTAGGGGATAAATGAACTTTCAAAATTGTGATTATGCAGGATGAGAGAAGGAAAAGTTAAAATCATCAGCTCCAGCTGGGACTGTAGTCATAATAGCTAAGAATGGGTAACATTTACCGATTTACTGCATATTTATAATATGCTAAACACTTTACATGCATAATTTCACTTAAGCTTTACAACCACCACATAAAAGACTTTTTTTCACTGTTTTTCAGATGGGGAAACTGGTTAAGATTGCTGGACAAGATGATACTGATAGGAAAGAGCAGAACTGGCATTCATAGAAACCATGAGCCTTTGAATCATGAATATACAGTTGTATCATTTTCTCCATGGCCCATGTCATACATGAGGCCAAGTTTTAACGATTAAATGGGGTAGAAAAGCAAGATCATTTATTTATGACCAGCATGAAAACAAACCAACCCAACCATTTCTAGCACCTTTAAAACCCTGGGTCAAAATACAGTCATCAGCATTGTTAAAGGCATTGTGAAAGTTTCTGTCTCCTCATTCATAGGCTGAAATCGTAATTTCCAAGGTAATGGTATTTGAAGGAGAGGCTTGGGGAGGGAACAAGTGTTTGATTTCATCATAAGGATGGGACTTCGTGGTGAATTAATGCTCTTACCAAAAGAGAAGACACAGAATCTCTGTCTCCTCTCCTCTCTATGAAGGCACAGGAGAAGAAGCCCTCTGCAAATCAGAAAACCTGTCCTCGCCATATACCTCTGGTACCTTGCCTGTGGGCTTCCCAGCCTCCAGAAATGTAAGAAATAAAAGTGTGACAACTTGACTAAGACAACCACTGTCAGCAGTAACACAGTGCCAGGAGCTGCAGAAGGGCTACCAGACTCCAGGGGCCGAGACACAAAGATTGAAGACTGTCACACTAATTGCTTCCTTCAAGATCCTAAAACCATTTAACTGTTTGTCTTCAAAGAACATATATTTACCCAGTACTAGTCTGAGAGGGACACAAGAAAATCACTGCAGATGCAAGACTGAAGATAGGGTGAAGAAGCCTCGGTGTCCATCCCAGGGATTGGATTAATGTCTCAGCAGGCTGGACCATGACTGCCCAAAGCACCATTATTAGCAAGAGTGAACAAGAGAAGGGGCAAACCATCTGGCAGACAATGGACCATGGTGTGCCCTGCATGGGTTTGTCTCGAGTGTTGTCCTGCATCAGTGATTTGGAATCAGTGTTTTCTGTACTCCTTGTTGGCTCTGTCAGCCCACATTGCCACCGGGAAGGTGGCCAAACTACTGGCAGCAATATTCTTTTTACCACACAAAGCATCTCTTAGGTTGTTTAATATTTTGAAAATAAAGCTCATGCTGGCAGCTATTGTGGTGGTTTTAATGGCCTGCCTCAAATGCAACTCTGATGAGGGAGGATGAAGGGGAAAAGGACATGCTTGGTAATATCCTATGTGACATATTTAAAACATGGCTTTAAAATTCTTTGCCACTTCCCCTCCTAGGACATGAGGTCTATCTCCTCATGCATCTAGTTGGACTTGTAACTGCTTTGACCAATGGCGCACAGGGTAAGCGGTGCTCTCTGTGTAGCTTCTGCCTTTCCCATTGGAACTCTTTATAGACGACTCAGTCAGAACCCAGCCTCCATGCTGTAAGAAACTCAAGTCACAAGGAAAGCCAATGTGTTGATGTTCTGTTCCAGTTTTTAAGTCACCCACCACAGGCCCCAAGCATGTGAGTGAAGGTGACATCTCGGAAATGGCTCCCCTTGGCCTGACTCTTCCACTTCTCAGGAGTTCAAAGCTTTTTGGCCAATGCCCCAGACATTGATATGGGATTGATTTCCTCAATCCTAACTTATAAAATCTGGGAGCCTAACAGAAGGGGCATAGTTTTACATTACTAAGTGTGATGGTTTGTTTCAACACAAAGGGGACTGGAACATTTGCCAAGCAAGCATCTCTGCAAATGTGAACGCCGAACTGCAATGGCGTCTGCAAAATCACTAACATATCGTTGCTCTGAAGAATCGCTTGGGTTCTTGGCTCCCAAGGAAGTGGAGGATCCATGAGTGCACATCCCCATGCCAACCTCGAAGAAAAATAAGCAATGGCCTAACCTTTTGAATTAAAGTTTACAGAAGAAATACCAGCACAATCTAGGAAGAAGGATAGACACACTTATTACTGTAGTTCTTGAAATAATGATATTAGAGGCTTATTTTTACTGTAGTGTGGATTTTGGGGTTACTTCTATGTCTTATTATTCTATGTCCTCTGAATGTTTTGCGTACAGAATATGTTTGGGCTATTTCTTTGTTCTTATTCTACTTATGTTTGAGTCTGAGTGTTTGGGGCACATTGCTGGTAGCAAGGAGTCAGAGCAGCATTTTTATGTACCCAATGGCAATATGCAGCACAGGCAATAATCACACCCTGGCCGAAATCCAGTATGTAGCTGAATGGCTCACCTCTCTCGTTGCTCCCCAGGGCTCACCAGGAAAGCAATTGGTGAGACTTGAAAGGCCCTTGTTCCTGTTTGTAAGGTAATCAGATCCAGGCAAGTGTGTCAGAGCAGCTATGGTTGAAAATTGTTCTGGGGGCGGGAATTTTCTGTTTCTTAGACTTCCACAACTACATAACGAAAGTGAATTACGCATTTTGAGTAATCTGCGCAAATCGATGCCCAGGTTCTGCATTTGCACCAACAAATTAACTTTTTTATTTATGCAATTCCTTGTTTGTATTTTATTGCATAGTGTCTGGATGGAATTTCACTCTTTTTTTGTGTGTGTGTGGATACCGGGGGTCGGCCTCAGGACCTCGCGCGCCAGCAGGCGCCCGTGCAGCTGAGCAGTATCACCGGCCCTTTTTTCGTATGTGGGTTCTGGGAGTCGAACTCAGGCCCTCGCGCTTGCCAGGCAGGCGCTTATGCCGCTGAGCTATCTCACCGGCCCCAAATTTCACTCTTTTTAATAAGTAAAAATAAATAAAGTAACTGCAGATAACTTTATCACTAATAAAATAAGTCCAGATTTGGGTTTGCTTAAATGCAAGTTGTTTGAATTAAACTTTAGATTAAATGGGCCTATTGTTTCATCTGACAACTGGTCATTTCTCTCAGTGTGATTACTACTTATTTCTAAAGAACTATTCTGAAGCATTATTGGATGAAAAAGCTATTTTTTATGT
The DNA here is from genome assembly GCA_028451465.1 of Erethizon dorsatum. Lineage (NCBI taxonomy): Eukaryota > Metazoa > Chordata > Mammalia > Rodentia > Erethizontidae > Erethizon > Erethizon dorsatum. The sequence goes on from CM051823.1 coordinate 149,153,253, forward strand.
AATATAGTTATAGCCTAAGGCAGACATATTATTAGTAATATAAGTAAACAAACATTGAGCAGTACATAAATTAAATATTTATATTATTTATAGTCAAAAACATATGCAGGAATTATGACTGTGTTACCCTCAAGAGCTCTTCCTATAATTACAGAAATCAGAGAGATTTCTAAACAGTATGTTAATTTAACTAAAAGGAAATAATGTGTCTTCTGGAAAAGCCCTTATCAACTACAACTTTCTTCTAAAAACAAAGGTAGACCTGTTTAGAATCAAACATGAGTCTTGGCTTTCCCCCGGGTTAGACAACGTGGTGGCTGACTAAGGAAGAAAAGCCTCCCCTTCCTTTATAAAAGCCATACACCTCAGTCTGCCCTGGACAGTAGGTTTCTATGTGTTTTCCTGAAACATTTACTAGCAGCACCTTTTACTTTCAAATATGTTTTGGTTCAGATGGTGAATTATATGATCATGCTACTCATAATCCAGGGGACAAGCTGTCTACCACACACACGTACCATTGGCGGCGGATTACCTTTGTTCACACACATCACTGGCCACAGTGTGGAGTCCTGTGTCCAATATCTTCCATCAGGTGTAAAACAGAATCAATTAAATCTATATTCCCCGTGGCTTTTACTATAAAACTAAATTACTTGCAATTAAGGCTCAGTTTGTCTTTTTTGTATGGATCAAACACCTGTGACTTTTACTGAACATTTTTTGGTATTGGTTTAGATTCTGCAAACATTTGCAATCCTCAAAAGCTTAAACGTTGTACTCTAGGATTGCTTAGTAGTTCATTTTTTATTGCTATTATGAAATACCAAAGGGAGCCTATGTATAAAGAAAAAGAGCCTTATTTAGCTCACAGTTCTGAAGGTGCAAGAGCATGGAACCTGAATCGGCTCAGCCCTGGTGAGGGACTTCTTGGCTGCATCATGTTATGGCAGATAGCAGTGGTAAGAGTGCCCATGGGAGCAAGGGATCTCATGAGGCAGGAAGATGAAGAGAGACTGGCTGGGGCCAGGCTCAGGCTTTTATAAGCATGCATTCATGACAACTAAGCAAAGTCCCACGAGAAAAACTTTAATCGCTTTCACAGGTCTGCACCTCTTTGACCTATGAACCTCCCGCTAGGCCTCACCTCTTAAAATCCCTACCTCCCATCATAGATGCACCAGAGACCAAGTTCCTAGAATAGGGATCCTCGGGGGCGAACAACATTCAAACCACAACAGAAGGACTAAGTACTGCTTTCCACCTGAATTTCTTAGTGTTATCCAGACTGAAAAGCCAGAGACAGTGTAGAAGAACAAATATCAAAGGTGCGGGCTAGAATTCTATGTTTAATTTGTACTCTGTTCCTCATGGGCACAACATATCCCACTTGGCTTAGGACTTTTGCATTTCGTACCTGTGCTTCTGTGCAGTCGTTACGAATAGCCCTTCTTGTTCTCAAAAGTTTCCTGGTTTAGAAGAGAAAGGATACGCTCCCCCAGCATGTAGAATCAAGCTAATCACTAGCTCATGTGCCAAAATATACCAATTGCAGAAAGTTCTTTTGAGGAGTAAGAAGAGGGCAAACTGAATTAATGAGTGCTAAAAGACTCTAGTTACTAACAAGTGTAAGCTGTCAGATGAGCTTCCTAGTTGTCCTAGAGTTGGCAAAATCAAGACCTTGTGGACTTCCCACTGTTGATCCTGTTTCTCACTCTCAGGGGAGGTTGCCCCTTAATTCTGGCTCATTAAATTTAGGTACAAAAGTAATAAATAGGAAAGGAAGCACAGCGTTATTAGTTTGGGAAAGCAGGTAATACCCCAGTGCAGACCTTTGGTGCTGGCTGGAGTAGAACTAGGCTGGAGTAGAGAATTTTTTTTCTTAGTCTAGGTCTGGATCTAGCAACTTGCATGCTTGGGTGTGCCAGGAGAAGGAGAGAGAAGAAAAGGGAGAGAGGAAAGAGGAGAGAGTTGGCCTGTAGTGCTGACCTAGAGCCCACTGCCTTGAAAATGACTTCAAGCCTTCTCACACTGGAAATATGAAGGTTAGGGGTGAGTTATTTCATCCTACACTAATCACTGTCTTCTATAAACACCATTTCAATGTAAAGGCAACAGTGCACAGTGTAATGAACTCTTCTCTGGTTGCTTCTTGTGCGTCAGTCTTTCAACTGTGTCTACATTAGCTCCTCAGCATCACAGGTTAGTTCTTCACTTCTTAAGTGTCTTTCAGAGACTTGGCTAAACTAGATCATTGATTAGTTGTTATTGGCTGGATAATTGAGTTGCAGGTTTAAACAGGTGAAATTTTGTTTTTACTTGTGAGGGGACATGACCTTTTATATCTGGATAAATTCACATGGTAGGCTTGTCTCCCTAATGCTGAAAATACCCAGGTTGCTATACTGCTGTAAAAGCTGATGTTCCCACACTCCTTAGAAAGTGAAAGAGAAGGCTAAGGTGTCTTCGGCAGCTCTTCACCAGCCAGTTCGTGCTTCTGAAAATATCAGGAGACAAAAAGCATGAAGAATCATTCTAAATGTGGGTAGAAAAGGCCAGCCGCCTGGTCAATAAACTCATCTCCTTTTCTTTCTATACTTGTAGCTTAACACTATTTTCCAGATGCTCTTGAAGGTAGGTGTGGACATGTGACTGGGGTCTGGCCCCAGTGGATGACGGCAGATGTTCTGTGATCAACTTCTGACCTTGCACATGGAATTCTTCCTGATATGGTCCTCCACTTGCTCTCCCTTCTGCCTGGCAAGAATGGAAATGACCCAAGGAAAACCAAAAATCTGGATTGAAGGGCCCTCACTCTGAGGCTACTCCCAGAATTTATTTTTGAAGAGCTACCTCAAAAGGAACACTAATCCTGGAATAAAAGAACTAGATTTTTATTATTTTAAATTTCAGAAACTTGAGATTTATTTGTTATAGAAGTCAGGGTACAAGTGTTTTTATTAGAATAACAAATGGATCCCCCCAATTACGACATAAATGACATTTCCTGGAAGAATCTATTGATTATAAGATACCTCCTGATTTTAGATGCTAAAAAGTAAGAAAATGCATCTTAAGAATTAGTAAAACAGGATAATTCAGTATTTCAGTGTCACTTTTTTTATACCATAGCCAATTTCTTAAAGAATGGAAAAAATACTGTTATCTATGATAATCAGAATGTAACCTCCTATGACCTAAGAGACTTAAAATTTATCAATTTTATTCACTCTCTCCAACACTAACAACATCACTTGGTACATCATAGACACTCAGTAAAATGAGTTGAATGAGTTACTCAGAGTACTTACACAATGTATTAAACATTGTTACCCTCCTACTATGTTGTTTTGAAATTTTGTTCTATTTTTTCTCCTCAAAATAAAAATTTAAAAAAATGAATTGAATGAAGTGATGATGTCCATATTTGGGAAACAGAATGGTAATTGATTAACTTATGATGAGAAGTCCAATTTGATCATGTTGACTACCACATTCCAGCCTATAGGAGTAATAAATCCTTTGTCTGCAGAAAAAAGGGAACAATAGAGAAGACCAGAAAATACAGAGTTATTTTGGTGAACTGGGTATTTAATGGCATCACAGAACAATGCAGGTTAATGGGATTTCTGAAACATAGCAGAAGACCACATTTGGAGGCAGGCACCTTACCATATAGTGCAGACTCCTGTGAAAATGCCTCAAGACTTCAAAGGGTGAGTTGATTTATTTGAATTACAATCTTCAGCGCTAAAAAGCAATTCTACAAAACTGTTTGTCCTATTTAGTTCTAAATAATTTCAAGTGAAAGACTTCTCATTTTGTGAACAGTGACAATTGTTTTGTTTCTGCTTGTCTTTCAGCTTCCTTTGAGGCAGTTTGTGTGGCTGAGAGGCACACCCCTGTTGAGAGTGCTCCCTGTTCAGACTCCCCTGGATTTGGCCCCTTGAACCAGAGCAGTAAGCAGGGTCTATGTCTTGCCCACTGCTCTATCCCCAGTGTCCATCCTAGCACCAGGAACAGAGTTGGTGCTCCATGCATATTTGACAACTAAGTTGTAACCTTAAGAATGGCTCAGCGGATGCCACAAACCTGAGAACTGTTTCATCTCCTATCAAGAATTGAAAGATAGGGCCGGTGAGATGGCTCAGTGGCTTAAGCGCCTGCCCGGCAAGCGCGAGGGCCCGAGTTCGACTCCCGGATCCCACATACGAAAAAGGGGCCGGTGATATCGCTCAGTGACACGGGCGCCTGCTGGCGTGCGAGGTCCTGAGGTCGTCCCCCCGGTACCCACAAAAAAAAAAAAAAAAAAAAAAAAAAAAAGAATTGAAAGATAATGTTAACCTCTACTCTGAACCAGGCACTTACATATTATCCTGCTTAATATAAAAGGAAAGTACTCATAGCATTATCTTTATAAAAATGAGGAAGGAGTTAGGAGACGTATACGTCACTTGCACAAAGTCACAAAGTGACAAAGTTCCAGCTGTGCTCACACCAAGCCACGCTGCACCATTGTTCTGAAGAAATGGCTTCTTTTAGCGACAGAACCCCATCACTGCTTCAAGATGCCCCAGCTCCAGCCGTGGGGACTCCCACCTTCTTGGTGGGGGAGGGTGATCAAATCAGTGAGCCCGACACAGAAGTGAGACCTAGTCTTTGAGAAAAATCGTTTCAGTTGTGTAGTCTTCTTTCAGCCCGAGACACCCGTGACTTCAGGAGAGCCTGAGCAGTGATCCGCCTCATGCCTTTTCTCACCTCTGAGCTGAGCGTCAACGGTTCCTTCTGGATCCCAGTGCAGCAGTCTACTATTACAGGCCCAGAGTGATGAAAACATTTGTAACGATACACGCTTTTTACAGGTGCTAAAGATCAGTCTCCACGGGAGAGGAAAACATCGCAATGCCATTGTCCTTTAAATTATACCAAAGCATTCATAGCTTTACTTTTAATCTGAATGAAAAATCGACACACATTTATCCTGTGGCATAATAGGACTTTGACGTATGTTTCAAAATAGTTATTACTGACATCCTATTTTATGTACTGTCTGTCTTGATTCGGACACATAGAATTTTTGTCTAGAAAATTAGAGTGGCAGCATACACATCCCCCCTTTTCTCCTCCCCTGTCCCCCACTTAGTGTTACCCCATTTGTAGCAGCGTACTAGTCACAGGCTGAAATGGTTTCGTATGTGCTGGAATAACTCATAATATGTCATGTTTCAGATTGGCTAGCAAATATATAAACTGTGTATTACTCCATGCTAGGAGCTCCACTCAGTGAGATCATTTTCAGGGAACTGATTATTTGTCAGGCAGTAGGTTCTGTAACAATACACTATGGTGGTTCTTTTTTTTTTTTTTTTTTTTTTTTTGGCGGAAGCTGTGAATGCAATGCTTGCTGTTATCTCCGTGCTGGCGGGAAACTAGGGGCATATTGCAAACATGGTGAATCTATCCAGAAATGTTCGTGGAAGTACAAAGCCAATCATGGGTCTCTGATTACTGCACAGCAGAAGGCCTTGGAAAAAACCAAGTGCAAAGTAGTATATAGAGCTTTTTCAATAAAATGTTTCCATTCTGATTTTTGCCCTACACCAAGAGGAAAAAAAAAATGTAACCAAAGAATTGGAAACCAGTTACTTTTTACAGTGCTGATTAAAGGAAAATACCAATAAATACAACTAGGAGTGTCGTGATTATCCTTTCTATCCTTTGAATTTCTTCACAGTGAAAATAATGTCTTTAATACTTTCTTCGGCTAGAGTCATTTCTCTATCTATGAGGATAGGCATGTTACTAATGTACTGCTTTTTGAGATGGCATTTGGAAATAGCATATCATCAGTATGCATGGATGTACAACCAAGAACCCAAAGCTGGTCATACAAGGTGTGTTACATTTCTTTACTGTCCATAAGTCTACTCTGATCCCCCACTTGTTGGGCTAATGGTAAGCTGGCCATTTGTAGGGAGCAGGAAATTCTCAGTTAATTAGAAAAGAACAATAGCAGTAATAATGACAGAAAATTGAGTTAAAGTGGCCCCTCCAGTTTTCTGTAAGATCACAGCTGTCCAGGTTTTTGAATTCCTTAGTAGGCAGTGTCCATGTGGCTTTCAGGTCTCACAGGTGAAGATGAGTTTTGGTGCCAAGACCTCAGCCCCTTCAAGCACTTATTAGTCCTCTCCTCTGAGTCCTTGCTGGGCATGGGGCATGTCATCTTCCCCCGCTTTATCTTGAGGTTTTTGCATTCCTCTAACCAACAGTAGATTTATTCTAAAGGTAATAAAACTAGTTTCAAGACCCCTCAGTTGCAAAGGGCTCTTATCAAGTCATTAGAAAGGCTCTAGCAACGTGTTCACATAGTCATACATTTGTGCAAATTTTTCAAAAGTGAAATATTTCACCCATGATCAGTTGAGATTACTAATTTCTTCATATGTTAGGCATCTTTAGAGTGTTTGCTGGCATTTTGGAAACCATGTTCAGTGGAATTTGAGCTGAGGAAATATTAAGTTGTTGAAATTATGCCCAGTGTCTATGCCATGTGTTCTGCATACGAGCACATTACTCCTGGTTGTCTGAAAGGAGTGGTTTCCAAGAATCCTGCCACAACTCACTCAGCTTTGTCAAACAAGGGTTCTGGACCAGAGGTTGATTGAGTGTGAACATACCTAAGCCACTGGAAATATGAGTACTGGAGAAGAAATGAGGTGTGGAAACTTGAAACCAGAAGCTAGTCTACAGACACCCCATAAAGATATTTTTAAAATAGGGAATATACTTGTTAATGTAATAAACACAGACATTTAAATATCGATACATTTTTCTTTTAAAAATAAAAATCTTAAAAATATTGCATTTATCAAAATTTCTGTATTTGTAGAATTCTTTATATGTTCTTTATATAGCAGCATTAAAAATATTAAGCACTTTGTGTGTGAAATCATATATTTTGTTCAGCCTAACATACTGCCTCCAATTGTAGTGCATCTGAGGCATATTGTCTTTAAGTAGTTTGAAGTTCAAGATTAATTTTCATGCAAAGTACCACCAGCACAGCAAAACACCCCAAAGAATCAGTGGTCCAGTGACAGAGCTGGTACACATATTCATTAATATGTTACTGTATTTAATATTATAAACTTATACAAATATAGAGCTTCCTACAACATGGCAAAAGACTAAAGATAAAATTAATTTAAGTTGCTTTGGTATATATCTTAATTTCAGATTACTTCTGTACATTGTTATCCGGAACTATTAGTTACATAAAATCCATATGGGAAGAGTGTATTATAATGGAAGCCAGGCATACAATAAAAAACAATTTTGGCAAAAGACAATTTGGTGCAAAAAAGGTAAAAGTTGACAAAAAAAGAAAAACCCCACTGCAACTTCAGCTAACAATTTTGAGGATCAAAATTATAAGAATAAAACAACCGTGCTAGACAAAACAAACAAAAATGTGAATAGACAGTAAGAATGTTAACAGAAAGCATAATGAAGTTAATAAACACTCAAACTGGAAACAAAAAGTAAAAGGAAAGAAAAGGAAATAGTAAAGAAAAACACAATTTGTATGCCTACCTGTGCATGCAGGAATTTCAACTGAAGCTTTGTTGGGAAATTAATTGAATTTCATAAGCACCCATGGCTGTCCTGATAAATTTCCATCAGCACTATCTAATCACAGAGGGTTATTTTTCCTCCAAATCATTTAAGTAATGTTTATAGGGAATTTAACAGAACACACAGTGGACAATAGAAATGATTTTCAAGTTGGTATTATGAACAAAAAGAAAAACAGAAAGTTTGAATTTCTATAAGACCCAGCTACTGTATTCAAGATATTGTATATATTGTATAATTTATAAAGTGTTCTAATAGGCAGACGCAACTTCCTGAAAGTCAAAAGGATCCTGAAAACAAGAAGGTATGGAATTTTACATTAATCAAATATAAATACACCAAATGGATGCCTAGAAGAATACTTTTATTATTAATGTGTAGTATTATCTGAAAGCATTTAAAAGAGCAGTTATATCTGTCAAACTTTTAAGTGAAAAAGATTTGCCTTTCAGAGGACACAATAGAAAATGATGTTCTTTAAATAATGATAATTGTTGAAATTGTGGGAATGACATAATAAATCACTACCTTTGATTGACTTTTGTATGCACTTGAAAAAATGTCAAATTGAAAAAGCTAATTAATTTGGAGTAGCTTCATTATTCCAAATCCTTATCAGAGTTAAAAAGTACAGGAAAATGTGTAAAAATGAAGTGTTGAATTAAGTAAGCAAACTAGACACTAACTATTACTACTTTTTGTAGTCCACACTAAATGTGATTAGGTGGCCATTGTATGTTTCTGTTCTCACTGAAACCTCATGAATGACTTTTAATTATTCTATGAGCTAAGAATTCTTTCTGTGTGAAAGTGATAAACAGAGGCAATGACTATGCCCTTGGACTGTTTAATAATCCAATTAATAAAGGCAGGTGACTCATGAACACATTGGAAATGATTATAATTTCTTGCTGTTTTGACAGAAAACAGTGACTTCAATTGATTATATAAATGTCTATTACAATACCACAGTGAAGACATCAGTGACAAACTGGTCAGTGCATGTCATGGATTGAAAGGTATTTAAAATTGACTGTGACAAAAGAAAACTTGAAATGACCCAGAATCTTGCAGCTCATATATAAAAGAAACTTGGTAGAATTTTCTTTCTGAATGTGCGAATTTAAAAATATTTACCAAAAGGAATTGTAAATCTGAATTATTCTAAATTTGCAATATTAATTGAAGAAAATATGCATCAACCTTCAATCAACCCTGCTAAAAAAAAGACTGAATTATATGCTGTTTTTATAGAAAATGCCCAACTGTCATGTAAAGAAACATAAACAGAAACATATCTGCCTGCAGAATGTTCCCAGATCTGCAGCAGGCGCCTGAATCCGTGAATGGGATGGAACCCTCTATGTTTTTCCCTGTGGGCCCTGGCTTGTTGCCACAGAGGACGAGAGTTAATCTGCTCTTCCCTGTTTTATGACCTGGTGCCTCTTTGTGCTTTGGGACCATTACGAAGAAAAATAAGGGTTCCTTCCGCCCAGGCACTGTGACGCTGCCACAGTTGAAAAGACAACTGAGACCGCTGCTAAGTAACTAACGGGGGAACAGCATATTCAGCGTGGATCTGCTAGACGATGGGATGATCCGCATCTTGGGCAAGGTAGCCCAGGACGGTGCAGGATTTCATGATGTTGCCTGCAACAGTGTGCAATGTAAATCTTGTGAATTGTTTATTTCTGGACTTTTCTTTTAATATTTAATGGTTTTCTGTGGGTAACTGAAACTACAGAAAATGAAACTTGATAAGGAGGAAATATTGTAATTACATATTTCTCCCCTGAAGCCTTGGAGGCCGAAGATTGTGTTGAGGAATATAGGAGATGGGTGGAGAATATTCCGAAACTGCAGCAAAACAGTGCCTCCTCTATCATCCTGACACCCTGGCTTGCTAATAAGCATGGCTGCCCCTGGCTAGGCTGCTCCTTTTCCTTCACAGCCAAAGTAATCTAAAAAGAAAAGATTAAAGCAAAAATGAAAGTCATGCTTGGCCATATAACGCTAATTTATTTACTGAGTTCCTGTTTCCCTAAACAGTTCTGCACTGTCCTCACATGTTATTTCCAAAGGTCTCAGAGCTCAAAGAGGGACCTTAGGCTGTGTGCAGAGTTAGAGATGGGGGCTGCCACGGTCCTCTGAAAAACCATGTCTTTTTGTACTTCCTGTGCTGGACCTCGAGATTAAATTTTCTGAAAGAAGAAGCTATATGTGTTTCAAAGGATTTTAAAATTTATTTTACTTCTTTAATACTCTATGCTTGTGACACATAGTGATTGTGTTCATCTTGGCCAATTGGGACATACATACATCGCATCTTGAGCAGTTTTGCTCCCCATTCCTTCCCCAGCTAGGGCCCCGTGCCCATAGTCTATCCTTCAAAAGCCTTTTGGAGTTTAAAGCCTGAGGAGTTTAAAACCATGACTCCCGAGTGTCCTTTGGCCCAGCCCGCTTTTCTCTCCAGGCTTGTCGCTCTGGTCCTCAATCTGTATTTCCTCCTTTCCTCAGATGTGCCCAGTCCTCTCGCCAGACACATGTTCTTCCCTCCCTCCTTCCCTCTC